>OY728147.1:1382813656-1385296952 GCA_963277665.1 Viscum album | reverse complement strand
TGGCAGTGTATCCCACCCCCACACACTCTGTTACCACACCATGTCATATGAAATCCGACCTCATGGCCCCTTACCTATCCATATATGAGTTAGGTATCATGTATAATATAGAATCATGGCCCCTGTATACCCATATCTAAGACATGAATCACACAAAGTCCTACCTCATTCAATCTTTAATACTAGTAAAAGTGCCATGAATCCCATATCATGTTTGTCAATCGAGGGTTTCCGAGTATAAGACCACCAAGGAAGATATAATGGGAATCAATTATTACTATCCTTATTGATAAACTAAATAGATCACCCCCTTTTATCATCCATAACTACTATTAATTGATTTAGGATGATATACCACATAACAAATACACATATAATCAAAAACAGGTCACCACCAAAACTACCTACCATGGCTCATTGAGTAGAATTCTACCAAAGTAGATTATAAGGAAACACAACATAGTTTCTTTATTGACACCTAAACCAGCCCAACCCATCACATAAAATTACATGATCCTAATGATGATACCATGAAAACACACATCATATGAACTTGAGTTTCTGTCATGATTCATTAAAAAACTACCTTTTCCTATCAATCCTAGGGTCAAACCACATAATAGATAAATATCACTCTAATTTTTCCCACTTGAGTTGGAAATCTATGAACTGTAAAAGTTGAAACATAACATCCATTTTCAATCTCTTTCTATCTTCATATATCTGCTATGAATTGGGAATAATTCAATCGAACCCCGAATATTTACCTTTTTTCAACCACATCATGGTCTCTTGTCTACAATAGTCCAAATAGAAAGACTAGAAAGAAATGAAATCCTCCGTTATACCAGTTAGAAAATGTCAAACAAAATTATCATTTATACCATGTCTATATCATTCTATAATTAAACACACAAAAACCCATCTTTAATGGAATTTATAGCAACCCAACCTACATTTTACTAAAAATATCTAATCCCAGATGGCCATTGTGCCTTAGGTTGGCATCACAGTACACCAAAAGCTTTTGAATATAACAAATGGTATGATTAGGTGATAATGGTGAGACTACCCCTTGTGGTGATTATTATAATAGTGATATATATATATATAACAAATTAAATGAAGGAATATAAATGAGGAGGAAATATAATAACATATAATATGATTAATAAATATTCAAAGTAACAATAAATTCCAATGTCATAATCCATTTTAGGACAATAAACCTTTCCTAGTTGGTCATATTGAATAACATAAAATTTTGGGCACTCATGGATGAACATATAGGTATATATATAAATCATGAAAAAGATAAAAATAAAATTTAATCCTGATGTAGATAATCCACCTAGATTACTACTATCTATCCTATAAAAAAGGTACATATGCGATTAGTTTTCTCTTTCTCTCCTACATGATCCCTTTCCAAATAAAAGAACACTAAGTCTACATGAATCCCGATGGCCCATTTAGGATGTGATTATGAACTCCATAGGCCACCACCAATGTGTACTCGCATTAAATCATTAATTATGTAGGTTTATTAAAAAAAGGCCCCATATGCAAATTTTATAATTTAACTCACTTCCTCAGCGGTCATCAAGCACAGAATGTTTTTAACTTCAATGGAAAGCACTGAAATATATATATCTGTGTGTGTGTGTGTGTTTGTGAACAAGTTCCCCTAATATATATATATATATATATATATGTAAAAAAATACTTAACTTAATATATATATATATATATTCATTGTTGAGGAACTACGAATCCCGTCTTCCAATAAATAAATCACAGTCGGCTCAAGAGCCTAACATCCCAAGGCATGATGATTCATATCCACCAATGATCCTAGCTGACAAAACTAAAATTTAATGATAATAATCACCCCAAAAATTGCATTCAACACCAATCCTTATAGTCCATAGCTAATATTGTATCCATCTATAGTGAGCACCACTTAAATATCAAAGGGTCAAAACAACCCCTAAGGCACAAAATCTACCAAGGCCTCCTCCCAATTTTTTTTAAACCATATCAAAGGAGTACTATATTTGTTCACATGGATACAACTATGTTTTGTCCAGGAAATGTGTGATGAAATCCCCAAAAGAATGTAATCCACATCATCTAGCACCACGTTCCATGTCGACCACATTGGTCAAATCCCAATGGTCTACACAATCTCAGGTCCTGGATCCATTTCACTCAACTTAATGAAAAAATCAACTAAATTCCAAAAAACCATGTCATTGCATCATAGTGATTATAATCACCACATGTATAATTGTTCACACCCTCTTCTAATGACTGTGACACCTCTGTCTAGGTGATCAACATCACCTTGAATCATTGATCCATGATTATCACATTTCCGAGGAAAAAAACTCAAACATATAAAAATTTATTTGAATAAAATTCAATGACTACAATATCCTTACCAAGAAGTGAAAAACCCCTCACTTCATTTATCACAATTTATATAAAATAGAGAATTACCAAAAATCCAATATTTTACATTTATCAATGTCTGAGTAACTATTAATTAATTTTGGGTGTTACTTGGACATACAAACATGTGTATTTATGTGAAAACCCCAAAACAACCATAAAATAAAGTATAGATCTAGGAAAAACCGACCATATAATATAAGGTTATTTCCCATTTAATTTCTTCATCTATCTCCAGCTGAAATGAGAGACATCATGCTTTTAAATATGTTCCCTGAAAATAGGGAAAAATCATATAGACTGTGCATTCTATAAGGTAATTTAATTTAATAAGTGAGTCAATATGAATTATGAAATTACGTACATATTTACAACATTACCAACAGATCATAAATTAGATCTTAGGTGATGTAACATGGCAAAATCCTAATGAAGGATGGAGGTGGGGTAACACCATATTTTGTGTTCAAAATGGAGGACAAAGGAGGAAGAAAATAAGATCTAAGAGGAGGGATGTTTCTTTATTTCTACAAAATAAATAACCCAAATGATTTGGTTGCGTGGTATATTTTTACCATGCTTTAACTAAGAATATTTCACTTCCCAAGCACCACATAAGGACTAGTTTCCCAAACAATGTGCAGACTGTCCATATCCCCTCTGTAATAAATTAAAAAATTGATGCATGGTTGTGAACCACCACATACATTGTTTGAAAAACCATGTTAATTAAAATAGTTTCACCCATGGTTTTTCCCTTACTACCCATAATTTTTACCAATAATTGAACATATGTATTTTATTTATTGGTGTAGATGCTTGAGGCCCTAACACACCCAAAACTCATCTAAAACTCGAATACAATTAAAATCCATAAAAACCATCTAAGAAAAGTATATCAGTTAATTAAACTCTCTAAATTACGTTTAGATGATCATGAAATGTATTTTGGTGCTCACTAATGTGGAAAAAACAAAATGGTTGAGGAATTTCAACATACTAGAAAACCTGAGATGTTACAATTAAGGATAATTTGTGACAAACTTATGGAAATAAGAACCATTGGTTTAAATATGTTTTATTATTAAACAATTTTTATATGAAATAACTTACATTTTGAGGGAATAATTATAAAGGTATTAGTATCCTATATGTTCTATCTTATCTGTGATGTTGAGGTGATTACGGGTTATTACACTTTCATAATCTTATTTTAAATATATTTTTATAGTTTTATAAAAATAATAATCCACATATGGAGTTCTAACCCACCATATATCGTTAGTTTTCAATGACTGAACCCATAAAAAATGGAATCAATATTTAAAATTCCCACCCTTATCATAAACGATGTTCTTTTTAATATATCATTTTCTTTACATAAACTATTTTACAAAGAAATATTAATGTCGAACTAGTGGTTTTAATGTTGAGGATTAGATTTTAATATATTATATTAGATATCATGTTTTAATTATATTGGGTTTAGAAATTATTTATAGATAATATGATGAACATGTAACCCATTAATGGACATTTTCATATATAAATATTTATTTTTAGTGATTCGGGTAGAAAATTTCCAATTTTGGTTATTTACTTCTTAATGTAATATAAGAAGTGGATATTGATCAAAACCCTACAAATGAATGAAATTATGGTTCTAAAATATATTTAAATAATTTATGAATATCTTCTTATATTAATATAAACTTATATAATTTTTTAATATTACTAAAAGGTTCACGAAACCAAAACATTGTCATATTATCTTCATATCTAATGAATCAATTATCTTTTTTCTCCTCATATATTTACGGTTTTTTAGATGCTGACTTTGAATCTACCATTGAAATTATTTTGATCAATCTCTTCTACCACCCTCAATCATTTTTTGGATATTATCCTTTCATTTTATGTTAATATAGTATCACCCTAATAATTTACCATATTTTCTTTTTGGAATAAATTTAAATTTTTTAATGGCTATCAGTGCATGAATCACCGAGTAAAAAACACCATTTAGTCATGTTTTCCATGTTATGTAAAATTATATCACTTTTTGAAAATTTATTTTAATAATTTATATGTTATAAATATAATAAAATATATTTATGTGCATTAAATATATATTGTATGCATTTGATTTGGGAAAAATCATGTTTACACATAAACAATTATTTTTTTATAAAGGCAGTTTTACATAATTTTAATGAAGAGCCTCTAATAAATTTAAATTTCAAATGTTTCATAAATTTATTTTAACAAAATAAAAATAACATGATAAATATAAATATTCAATTTTGGTTAAATTATTATTTTTTATTTCTTGAATAATTTAAATTTTATGAATAGTGAATAATACTGAATTAAAATTAAAAAATGATTTTTTATAATTTATTTATAATGATAATTAATATTATAAATTGTAAATATAGTCAAATTATATAAATTTTTTTATCAATTAACCCTTTATTGGTCATTTGAAACAATTTAAATTTTTAATTTTAAATAAAATCATAGAGTTGTTTTTGATTTTTTTAAATTAAAACCCCGCATTTTCTTCCTCATTTTTGACATTAAATTTAAATTAATTTAACAGAAATTTTTATTGGAATTTGGAAAAATGAATTCCCTATTTGTAATAAGAATAATATATAATGTATAATAATGTAGACATAGTTTTTGACCAAAAATAATTCAGGAAATTAATTAAAAATAATCATAGCGATTAAGAAAGAAATTTACATAACAAGAGAATATTCCTTAATCAAAAGGCACAAAATGAACAATTAAATTCTCCAAATAAAAATAGATCTCTATATTTTGAAAATTTCATATATTTTATTTAATTTTTACTATTATTATAACCACTTTTATGGAAAATAAAATAATGGAATTCCCATTTAATAAATTTATATGAATATCACACCTCCTCCCCTTTAAAAATGAACTCACATATACGCTCTATTCACTCCACTCATGGCATTTGTATCAAACAAATGAGACAAAATAATCTCCTAAAATCATTATTGTACTTCTATAATCCTCCCATTTGGAAGAAATTGTTCCATGAAAGTTCATTGGTGAAAACCAAAATGTGTTACCAAAAGAATAGTAAGAGCTTTCTCAAGCTCATTGGTTTCATTTATATATTCCACCCCATAAAATATTATTATTCACTGATTACATAATAACATATGTATCCTAAATAACCTTGGTATATTTAAATTATTTTTTGAACATAAATTTAAGCACAATTTAATATAATTGGTAACGAACTTGCCATTTTTTGTACGATGAACTACCACTTCACAGAACGACGATTGTTCATTTTTCATTTACCACATTTTATTTTTTTTAATTATGATGAAAAATATATTTATATATGATATATATTAAATTTATAATTTATTTATATTCTGGAATTACTATACCTTTATGGTTTTTATTTATTGGGAATACGTTAACATCTTTTGGGTATGTCTGGACAACAGAACCCTCAAAGTGATGTGATGTATTCATGTTATGCATGAAATGTTAAATAGATGTTTTGAATAAAAATATGCTATATACAGAATATAAATATAACGATATAATTATTATATATGTATAAACAATTTAATTTTCCTTATTTTAATATGATAAATAAATTAATGTTGCATTCATATGTACGTAAAAAATACTGTCTCAATAAATGGTTCGATACATTTCTTTTCTGTGCTTTTTCAGTATAATGTTTTTACATTTTTTTAATATCATTTTTTAATCATATATATAATTTTAAATATTATATAATTATCATATAAATTGAGAATATATTTATTTTAATTTACATTCAAATAAAATAAAATATAAGGTAATTTTTTGTTTCAAATTAAATTCCACTAAAACATATCTGTTAAAAGAATATAAATTACATTAATGGGGTGATAATACATCCCCTTTGTAATTTTATATCATTATTTAGTCATAATTAATGATATTTTATGAATTAATTTTAATTATCTCACCATAGGGGTTTATATTGAACATTTCCAAGCGGTAGAAGTTACCTTTGTCATCTTACTTACATTCTTGATTTGATATCTTTATCCTAGAATGATTACATTATTATAATCATTTCTCATTTTATATTTCCATAAATATACATAGTATTGGGTGAAGGTTATTTTTATATCTGAAAATTTATTCCATATTTACATACAATGTTCACATTCATAGTTATTTGATTACAATGAGAATTATTGATAAATTTGTATCTCTAATTCAATACATAAATATTTTAATAAGGAACATGTTTTTAATCAATTATATTACGTTATATATGAGTAATTAAATTTACATGAAATACATTGGTTGGGAACCATTTAATAAAATCACTATGGGTTGGGGACCTGTTAATATAATCCACTCGATTCATTAATAGTATCGTGACAAAAATCAGTTTTCCAAATAAGAATAGTTGAAACTATCTTATATAGATACCAATGGAATCATTTCCTAAGATACTATAATTCCACCAATTATTAATTTAATTTCATTATAATACATTTATTATTATAATAAATGATATTATTTTATCGATATTTGTATGAATGAATTTCATTCTATATTAATTTATTAAATAAATTGTGTCTCAATTTATCAACTTTTCATTTTGATTAGGCCACATCTAGAAATTAAAAATAGAATGTGTTTTTGGTTATTTAACTTTCCACATTGATTTAGTTTCAGAAATTCATTTTATATTCTACTTTACATTACCTAACTAGGAATTTTAGTTCACTATTATGTTCTTTCCTTTCCCCAAGACTTGCAGAAGAATTATTGGAATATGATTTCAAGGATTCTTTTCATTTAATTTTATTATATTTCCTATTATATTTTCTATTTATTAAATTAATTTTCAAATCATACATGTAATATAGTTTTAAAACTGCTATAAATAATAATCCTTTGTGATTTGAAGCATGTGTCTATTTCTATGTAATAATTTAATTCATAGGATCCAAGATTTGGGGATCTAGGTGTTATAGTTGGTATAAGATAATGTTTAGAAGAAAACCTAGAAATGGGATATATAAAACATAGGTTTGGGAAGATGAACATTCAAAATAAATTGAGGTTATGTATATAATAAAATAATAGAATATTGGTATGGAAGATATTATGCACTAATTCCTACCAATATATCCATGTATGGATACTAAATATAGAAGTGGTTCTAGAAAAAATGTATCAAACAAGGTGTGTCAGGATTGACTCAACATAACTTGGTACATGAAAATGTGTCATTCCATTCACCATGTTGAAACTCCCATGGTACATTATATTGAAAATTTACATTTTATGTACAACCCATTATGATGGATTTAAATGAAATTATTCTCTAAAGAAACCAAAGTTTATGATTCTATGATTTATAGTTCATAAATTTCTGTTAGGTTTGGAATTATACATTATGATTTTACATGCTAATCTAGTTTATGAAATTATTTAGAGATGGTTCCTGGAAAGATGAATTATATCATGAATTGTGGAAAATGTATATATTTCCATATTAAGGAAACCAATATATCTAGTATTGGAAGAGAGAAGTTTATGTAAATGTTAGGTAAAATTAATTAGGTTATGAAAATAACCATTCTCCAAAAGAGAAACCTATCCAATATAGATATTCTTATATACTCAATCACTTTATGTGAATGGTGCCCCGATCATTTAGTGGGGCCTCAAATCCAATTATAATTGATTAATGAATTTTTCCTATAGAGAATATATCTACAGTTAGGGGACGTAGTGAAATGAAAAATGATTCACTTATGGTCTATTTTCTCAAAGGTAGTACTGATGAATGGTGGTTTATGATCCATCATACTTGAGAGGAAGAAGAAATATAACTCCAGAAACATAGAATATCTGATGATATGTTTTTATAAATACTTAACTTTTTATCCTGAAATTGAGAAGAAGATAATGTTTGTATGCTCAACGAAAAATGAAAAAGAGATTTTTGTCAATTTTTATTCTACCTTAACAAAGTTATTCAGGAATGAAACAAAATACATACACAACATGGAGTGCATTATTTACCAAATATTTTAAGGATTTATTCCAAATATCACAAGGTCGATGGTTTCTCAAAAATATAACCATATGAAAAGATAATTTTATGATCCTTTAGAAAAACGAATAAATTATCAACATCCTATCCCATCAAGGGATTCCAATAGAAGAGTAGGTCTTCTAAACATCATAAAAAAATATAATGTAATAAATTGGTAGAATGGAATGAAGAAATTAATACCTTGTGAAAACTATTGGAAAAATAAATTTGGGAAATGCTTTAGGGTACTGTGTGTCTTTCATATGTATGGAGAAAAGGGTAACTATATTAATTAATGACATGTGAATAAGGAAAACACTAATATTCAATGTTTAACCACTAGGGATATGGGTCACTACTCAAATGAATTACCTAGTAAATATGGTAATCTACCATAAAATAGCCCAACTAGAGATGGATAATCTAATGTGATCACTAAATAAAAGGTATAAGTGAAAAATTATTTTGTGGTGAGTGCATTAATAAAATCATCAAATTTTTCCAATGTGTTTTTTGATTCTAGATCCTAACAGTCATTTATATCAACCTAGTTTTTTGGAAAAAAACTTAGAGATTTCCCATTAAATTTAATAAGAGTTTTTTATGTAAGAATTACAATCAAAAGTCTCATTACAAGAAAAATGTTTTGGGAAGTCCTAATTATTAATAATAAATGTTTTATATCTGCCACCATTGTATTCATACATATGGATGAAATTGAAATAATTCTTGGTATGAAATGGCTCTCAAAATATGATAAAAAAATTTATTTCAAGAGGAAGGATATTAAAACTTATGAGGAAGATGTATAATTCCTCATATTTAGAGATGAAGATTACTCACATGATTCTTATCTTGAGATACGCACATTATCATTACCAAATGAAATTTTAGGGGAATATTAGGATAAAAAATCCATTTATGCATAATGTAGTCTTCAAATTGAGGATGTATGTGTTGTATTGGAATACATTAATGTATTTCATGAAGAAATAACTGGACATTCTCTATAAATTGATGTTGACTTTTCTATTTATTTAATAACATATTGACAATCAATATCAATGACTCTGTATAGAATGACCACTATGCAATTAGTATATTTTATGAATCAACAAGTGGATTTGTGAAATAAGGGATTTAATCCCCCGTGTATTTTACCATGGGATCCCTAATCCAATTTATTTTGTTTAATGATGAAGCTAGGAGGATTTGTATTGATTATAAGGAAATTGATGATATTATAATAAAGAATAACTTTCATCTTCCTTGTATTGATGAATTTTTTGACCTACTTAATGGAGAATAATATTTTATAATAAATTATCTTCTTCACGAGTATCAATAATCTTGTGTAATGAAGGAATATATTTAGATGACAACATTTAATACGTAGTATGACCATAAATATTTTACAGTAATTTTATAAGGATTTACTAATGCACCATCATATTTTTATGACTAATGATAGGAGTAATCAATGAATATTTTTTACATTTTTAGGGTATTCATGGATGATATTTTATTGTATTGAAAATTTTATGAGTCCCATGAGAAAAATTTTCAGATCATTCCAAAGAGTCAAAGAAGGGATGAGTTAAATATAAAATTTAGTAAGTGTGATTTCATTATTCAAGATGTTTATTTTCTTGTCCATATTATCTCCAAGGATGGAATACTAGTTGATCCTGAAATGTAAATAAAAGTCATATAATGGATTACACTAACAAGCATAACTTAGCTACGTAGTTTTCATGGTTTTCTATGTTACTATCAGATGTAAGTTCAAAATATTTCCATATTGGATAACATGTTAACCCAAAATTCCTGAAAAGTGGTAGTGTTTGATTGAAAAAGTGTTAATAATGATAAAATGAATTAAATAAATTATTAGTAAATGATCCTATTATTACTAAACATTATGTAAGTTATGGGTTTCTTATATATATTTATGCTTTAAAGAAGTGACATGGTTGTTTTGAAATGAAAAATGATTAAGTTATTTTATATGCGTCAATGATATTAATAAACCCTTGACAGAAGTATCCAAAACATAATCTTGAGTTAGCTGTTGTATTCATTGATGTGAAAATATGGAGACATTATGCTTATGGGGAAGGATGTAGGATTTACAAGGTTCAAAAAATCCTGATATAACTACTCTCATAAAAAGAGATCAACATTAGAAAAAGGTGATAACATGAGCTACTAAAGGATTATGAATGAAAAATAAACTACCACCTAGCGAACGAAAATAATGTAGAGGATGAGTTGATGAGGAAGGATAATGATGTTCTAATACAAATGATGATCTAGAATGATTCAATGTTTAGGGATATAGTAAATATTTATACAAAAATTTAAAAAGGGGTAGAGACATAAATAATATATCAAATTATAGCAAAAATATATTTATTAGATAAGGTAATTAATTATCAATAACTTGGTTAGAACATTTAGATGAAAATTAATGATGTAAATTATAGAAAATTAATAGGAATTATTTGTGATTATTCTGTTCTAATGTTAAGAATGAGGCAATGTATTCAATCTATATATGAGATAAAATATAATTTTTGGATGATGATGACATATAAAATTTATCTATACACTATGGATACACAAAGATTCACAAGGACATGATAAAATATTTATGTTGAGATAACAATAAGTAGGAAATTAGTGATATTGTGTCCAAATTATTGGTTTGTAAATATGTTAATGATTTGAGCCAACATCCTAAATGAGTCTAGGAATATTATTTTGTTTCTGTTTATAAATGGGATAAAATTACTATGGAGTTTTTAGAGGACTACCAATGATTCATAGAATGAATTATTCTATATGAGTTATTGTGGATAAACTAAAAAAGTATTCACAAATTATAACTATTTGGGATGAGAAAACTCGTTCTTTATTTTAAAGGCTCTATATTAATGATGTTTTAATACAATAAAATACTCCTCTATCAATTTTTTTATCTACATACCTTATATAAATTGAAATTTTGGAAAATTCTTTAGAAGGATCTTGACCTTGAGCTTCCATTGAGCACTTTCTACCTTCCACAAACTGACGGACTGTTTAAATGAAAAATTATACAACTTAAAGACATGTTGTGGTAATGATCACTTGCCATTCGAGGTATGTGGGGTCAGTACAAACATTTTTCATTGATTTGATATAATAATAGTTTACATTCAAATATTCAAATAGAAACATATGATGCATTATATTGAAAAAGGTGTTGAACTATAACTTATTGTTTTGATATTGGTGAAAAGAACCTCATAGGATTGGAACATATTGATGAAACCACAAAAAATGTAAAGGATATTATGATCTTATTAAAGAATCAAAATTTTAGAAAGATATGTATGTCAATATTCAAAGGAAATAATCAGAGTTCTATGTGGGAGATCATTTTATCTTGAATTTATCACCCTGGAATTGTGTTATTAGTTTAGGTATGAAGTTTAAACTTATCACCATGTACATATGACCCTTCAAGTTTCTTTAATGATTTATAGTTTTTTCTTATGGTATTGAAATGATTCCAAATCTATTATAAGTACATAATGTGTTCTGTATATATATTTTAATGATGTACATGAAAAATCCAACTCATGATATCACCACTAATGAAATAGAGTTATAACATGAAATTTCATATCATGAAGAAACCATATTGATTTTTGATACTAAAGAGAAAGTGTTGAGGAATCAGACAACTCATCTAATAAAGGTACTCTGGGAAAATCAAAAAAGGTAAGAAGCAACATGGGAAATAGAGTTTTATATGAAGGATGAATACCCAGTTTTTTTATTTGAACAAATTACCACTATAATCTAAATGAATATATTTTCTTTGGTTGTATGAATGTATCACACAGAAAAATTACCATATTATTCATTTAAAATAAATATAATTTTATTGATAGTTAGAAATATGTGAAACAGTAGGGTTAAACAACACACGATTGAGTCATTTTTTCACAGTAAATTAAATTATAATAGTTTTATAGAATTAATAATATAATTTATATAAAATATATCCAATAAATCATTTAAAAAATTATTCAATACATTTTATGGTCATAATATAAGGAAACATCCAATTTTATAAATAAATAATATATTTTTTTATAATGGTAGTAATACTACATTTAAATGGAACACCTATTTTAAATTAAAACATAAAAAATTTTAAAATTATAAATGATAAAAAAAAAAAAAATTGAAAGAAAAATATCAATATTATTTTAGAGTTAAATTTTTGTATTTTCCGATATATTTCATTTTTTATTAATAGTGATAAATGAATTTATATTCGATACTACAATTTAAAAAAAATTATTTATAAAGATAAATTATTTTTTAAATGGTTTTAATTTTCAAATTCTGTCGAATATTTATCAATTAATATATATTATTTAATTCAAATCAACTTAACTTTCTAATTTGATATAAAAACACAGAAAAATTTTGACAATTTTTTTCATTTCAAACTCAAATTATCGTCCAGTTTGTGGGATTAATTGTAAATTAATTTTGAAAAATTACTTCATTTTAATTTCGAAACATTGATTACAAATTTTTTATAATATTAATATATAATATCTAATAATTAAAAATTATAATTCGACAAATAATATTATTGAAAATAATTAAAAATAATTATTGCTGTTGAGAAACAAATTATCTTATCTAGAGATAAAATGATTACCTTATGGCCCAAAATGACCTATAAACATATCCAAAGTAAATAATTTAAGAATATATTGAACCTATACAACCTTATATATAATTTTGAACATTATTGGGGAAACATTAAATGAAAAAATGTGTAAAATTTATGTTCCAAAAATTTACTAGAATGCCACCCCTCATTTAATATAAAAAGGAACTCAACCCTACCAGTTATGCACACATATTAAGACCTTTGGATCTCCCGATTTATGATAAAATAATCTCCCAACATTTCTCCTCTAATTTTAAAAGAATTTATTTGTTTATAAACCCCTAAATGGAACCCTATTGGGGAAAAACGAGAGGATTCGCCCGAAGAAGACATAACCTACTTTCTCAAGATATTTTTTATTTATATTATCCACCCCTAAAAAATTATTATTACCAGATAAAATAATAAATAAATTTTCATCAATATAATTATATGTTTTTATTTTAAGGTTATTACTAACAATTACATAAACTTCAATATAATGGATAACAAACTTATCATTTTTGTGAATGGGGAACTACCACCTCATCAAACGATGATTAATCGTTTCCCCAATACTACATTTCAAGGATATGTATTTTTATGGGTAATACATTTATTAATATTATATATTATAATAAGAATTTATTTATTCTCCCCTATTTATTAAAAATTTATAATTTCCAATTTTTTGAATATGATAACATTGTTTGTTGATGTGTGGAATACCACCTCATCAAAGCGATGTCATTCATTCAAAGTATACATGGAATGTATAAATGATGGTTTCAGGAAACATATGTGACATAAATGAAATAAATATGATACTATAATTATAATATAAATACATATAATATATTTTTCATTCTTTTAGTACTACAAATAAATTAAAGTAGAGTTCAGGCGTATGTATGACCTATGGTCTCCATTAATAGTGCATTTCCTTCATTATATCCTAATATAATGGACTATTTTAAATAAATATATAATAAATATATAATAAATATATATTATCTTTAAATAATGATATAAATTATGGATATAATGAAATAATTATATGAATAACTTGTAAAAATTCCAAACATACTCAAGAATCTATGTAATTAACACCCAAAATAGTGAAAATAATGAAATATTACTAACAAATGGGTAATATGATATTATATGAGGATAATATATGATATCATAAATATTAATTTGGTTCTAAAATAATTAATTAACATTAAAAAACCATTATACGTAATGGTAAATGATTTTAACACCAAACGAATAATAGGGTAATGGTTTGTTTTTAAATTTACATTCAATTGATATTTATTTGTTACTATACATCAATTCACATTATTATAGTGTATTTACTGCCCATTTCTTATTTCATATCATAATTCACTCATACTTAATTGATTTTTTTGTTTTAATTTGAATTATCTCAATGTTGGTGTTTAGCTTGAGAATATTCAGGTTAAAAATTTTACATTGGAATCTTACTTTATATTTTGATTGCAAACATTATAATAAGAAAATAACATTATTATAATAATTTTTCATTGAATTTCATCTTAAAAATCATAATTAATGGGAAAAGTATATTTTCATTTCCTAAAATGTGTTTCATATTATTATACAGAGTTCAATTTTATAGTTATTTGATTAAATTTGAAATTTTTGACAAATAAAATTTTTCTATTAAATAAGGATTCAATTAGATAAGTAAAACCCTTTATAAATTAAATTTATTTTTAGATATGTGAATAATTAATTGAACATATAATATATTTGTAGGGAAACATTTATTAACATCCTTATGGGTTGGTTTCCACTTAATTTAAGCCCCTTAATGCATCAATTGACACATGAGACGGTTCATTTAGCCAAATCAAAAGATTTAAAAATATATTAATATGAAATAAAATGTATCATGAGCATGGGAGACATAAATTAAAATAATGATGAATTTTTGAATATAATGATTCCATTATTATTATTATCCATGGGATTATTTCACTAACATATCTATGGACTCATTCCATTCTTATTTTGTTGATTAAATGGAATGTGTTTTAGTTTCTCCCTTTCTATATTGATTATGCCACATATAGTTATTTGAATGGAATGTGTTATCAGTTATTTTCATTGAAATTTTGATTTACTATCATTATTACATTATTTCATCATCTTTACTTCACCTTACTTAGAATTTGATCAGACCTTTACATTATTTTCATTCCCCAGATTAGGAAGAAGAAATATTTGGATAATCATTCAAGAATACTGTTTATTTCATTTTATTTTTTATCATGCCTTATTTCTTATTTTCCAATGTTTTATTAGTATTATATATTTAATATTATTTTCTAAAACCACTATATTTTTTGTTCCATTGGGATTTTAAGATTTTAAATATTTCAATGTAATCATGTAGTGTGTTGGCTAAAGATTTCACGGATTATGGAATTTAAAATATATTTACAACCCACCTACATTCTCTTACATGTAATCCTACAACGACACTTAAAATTATATTGTTTTTTAAATTGAGTAAAGATTACTTGAGAGATGTATTTGGGAAGGATAGATCGTGAATATAAGTGGGATGAGCTTTGTGAGAGGCTCATAACCTTAGGTGGTTAGGATTAGGGTGTTCTTATTATAAAATTTTGTTTATAATTTAATTTGAGTTTATTTAATGAAAATTTTATAAAATATATAAATTAATACGTTATTATATACTACTAAGATCCATGTGATTGTGATTGAAAAGGACTGAGTTATAAAATGGTGATGAACTTTTATAATTTAGTTGATGTGATTATCGAGATGGCCTAGACCCGAGTTAATTGGTTGTTGTGACCATAGATGGGTGAGATGGTGATTAGATAAGGATGCAATTCCCATTGGTTGAGGGAATTACTCGTGATATTTGGTGGCATGTCTATCAGATTTGAACTTCAAGGTATCAGGGACAGTAAGTGATGGGGTTGATTTGGATCATTTATTATTTGGTTGACTACCTCTTAATTGTGAATTGCTAAAACATTGTTGGACGTGTGTTCACACAAGTTGATTTAGCGATAAGATGGTTCTAAACACTAATGTGTCTAAAGGCCCACAACAGTAAATCTTAGGTAATTTCATTGGTGTTGTATTTAATAGAATTCTATATTTTAGTTGTTGAGCTTTCATATAATATCTATGAGGCTATAAGCTAGGGGATGAGTCCTCCCATGCTTGAAGGCATTGGGCCAATAACAATTTTGATGATGGAAATCACTATTACTTAATGTATCAGGATATGAGATGATGATGATGTTAATTTTAAGAAATATATCACTATTTTTTCAGACATCAAGTTTGATCACAGTGGTTTTATGAGATGGGGTCCAAGGGAGAAGGTTTTTATCTATTTGGCGTGTATTTGGGACATCAATGACATGTTTGGACATGAGGTTTTAGGAGACACATAATTTCGGGTTATATTGATAGCGGTGTAACCTATGAGTTATCTTTAACCTTCAATATAATGGGATTCCTTAAGCCATGGTCTAATGATATTATCTGATATGGCATTTTGGTGTTGGCTATGGTATGTGACAACTTCCTGGTGACTTTTGAGTACCTGTGACATGTGTGATTACTACTATTCAGGTAATTATAATATATATATATATATAACACCTAATTTTTTCATAAATGTAGGGTATAAAAACATGGGTCTGTCTATAATGAGACTCACACACACACAAACAGACTACCCAGGGCATTCAGGATGTATGTAGACTTTATGATTTTACATTATGGAATGGGTTTAATCTATTAAGACAGATCATATTTGAGTTAGTATGGATGGATGGAAATTGTCTGTGAGGCACATTTCCCGGATGGAGTTTTTCCATCGATTTAAATTTATGATTCATCATTATTATATATATATATATATATATATATATATATATATATATATTGGTCATACATTTGGTGAACCGTTCCTAGAAATCTCATTACATGAACTATATTAATGCATGAATAACGATAAATAAATTCAAGGATTGTTTATTTATTTCCACTATTGATGTTGTATACTGCTTCCCCTATAGTCGTATATTTATTGTGATTCTTCCCTTGGTTGGTATGGTTTTATTTGGATATTTATTTATTTCCAATTAATTTTAATTATATATACTCTGACTATTTTATCATCATCACATGAGAGAAGAGTAAACCCAATATCACAATTATTACACTATAAATGCTTGTTGTCAGCCTTTATCAAATAGGGAGGCATGGCTAAGGCCAGTTTTAATTTTCCCAAAAACACTGTTTGAGTGGATAATTAGTTCACAGTTCTACAAATGGAATCAAAGGGTATTCATTTTACCTCATTATTAAAATTAACATTTATGCTATGTTACAGATAAGATTTAGATAATTTTGGAACTCAGTTTATAGATTCTGTTTAGGTTCATGTAGCCCCATGCATTGGAGACAATCAACGAAACCATGGGTGGGAAATGTTATTTTTTGTCAATTTATTTTAATTATGATTTCAACCTCGAGTGGTATTCATGTAATGTGAAATGTTATCTATTATTGTCAGTGATTTGAGAACTTGGATATATATGGTAAGGAAAGCATATTACACCCTTAGATCTGTTTGGAAAGGGGTGATGTTGTGTTTGTAGTGAATGTTAATGATATTGATAGGAACATAGGATGTTTAATTATATAGATATATAATTTTTTAGGGATATTAATTTTTCATGAAATTTGATGTTCCATGTGATATATATATTCATACATGCTTATATATCATAATAGATGACAGGGATTGTGACATAGGGTGATGTTGATCACTAGGTTGGGCCACAAGGTCAACAATTTTAGGTAATGTCGTTCATTAGGATGTGCAATTCCAATGGTGTATTTGATACCTCACTCTGTTGATGGGGGGTAATGAATCAATGAGGCTAGAATTGCATGTTTCATGGTTATGATGTGGAAGAGTTAGGTTAGAGAGATAACATTACCTATAATTACATACCATATATATGATATTTATATATGTTTTATCCAAGTTGTATGACTATATAATGGTATTATGTGGAGTTCCACCTAGATGGTATGTATATATAATTGGGAAGGTGATGGTCTACTGTTGTTAGCGTAGGACAAGGTCAAGTCCCATGATGGTTAGTTATATCAGTAGACAATGTTATATTATTTGGTATGAGTTCAGTATAGGCTCAGGAACATGCTCGGTTGGAGGAGGGGAATCCATAAAGAAGAATTATTTTGGTTCATGGTATTAATATAATATCAGAGTTATCTTAGTACATGTCATCCTATGTATTGACATGGGAGCTTATAGAGAAGAATATTAAATGGCGTATCTCACTCGATAGTTATAGTTACATCAACAACCATTATTTTTGGGTAAGGGTGGTCCAAATTCTGCTAAAACTATATTGATTTAATGTAGATGACTTTTGGAATGTTAGAGATGCCTATAGGGCGGAGGGTTATAATGTAAACCTAAATTTTCAGAGGTCCCACAATGCACGGGTAGGACATGCAGGTTTATGTAGGTAGACATGAGGGACTGGCCTTGATGGAATTTGAGTCTCGGTTTTTGATGAACATCTTCTCTGAGATACTAAGGTTGGAAAGAGCTCACAATTTCTTAAGCCTATTATAGGGTGACATTTATATCATGGATATTGAAGAGATGTTCATTTAGTTGACTCACTTCACATGTATTATGATGGGCAATCACACCCCAAGAGTGAGGGGTTTCAAGGATGGTTTACAACATGTCATTCGGGTTCCTGTAAAAATATTTAGGTTTTACTCATTACTAAAGGTAATGAATTAGGTGCTCATAACAGAAGGAAACATGATTGACTAGTAACAATCGATCCAGGAATCTATTTCATATGATTTTTGTAGTGATGTTAAAAATAACTAGAAGCGAGTCCAAGATGAGTTCCATTAGGCAAGTCACAAGAAGGATTCACCCAAACCACATCGTTGTGGATCTCTTATAGTGTCCTTCTATTTTTGGAAATGACGAAATGTCTGAACTCATCGAGTTCAGCCTCTAAAGGAGTTGTTTCCATATGGATAGTTAAACCATTTTTAGTGGTTAAACAAGAAGAATACTTAGATAGGTAATATTTAATGATCATTGTAGAATCAGATTTTTGGGATTAGACCTATAGTAGTTTTAGGGTATGTTATTCGAGTATATTCTAAATGTGGGGGTTATAGAAGAGACAGATAGACCCAACTGTGGGGTTAGTGGTTGGGGTCTAGTGCAGTGTTGTAGGGAGGTGATGCTTCAAGCTATCATAGTTTTATTCCATGTACATACAATGGATATAATAGGGTCTTCATAAGCTGGGGAAAAAAATATTATCTGAGGAAAGTCATGGTTGTATCCATTCTTCTTGACTAGTTTTGGAATGGCCTTTTAGGCATGTCAGTTTTAGGTTCATGTTGTGATTGAGATTTGTATATAAAACTATCTAGATGTTTGTTAGTAGGTTGGAATGATTATGATTCATTATATATATATGTGTGTGTGTGTGTGTTTGATGTCCAAGGCACTATGATATAGGTGGGAATCTGTAGATGTGTGTTTATGGATGTGTGTTAGAATCATGTTCTAAAGGGGATGAAGGTTACATGAAGTCCATTGAAATTTGGGAATCATTCTGTGAGGCACTAGTTGTGGTATGAGGCACTGTGATTGATTTGAAATTATATTGAGATGAAGGTCCTCATGGTTTTTTTGTGATCCATGGACACGAGGTAAGAATCGATGCAATGTAGGGTCGAGATGGGTGTTAGATATGACACATGAGCACCTCATGAGTTGCAGGTGTGATGATGCATCATTGGAGGACTTTTGAGTCATGTAGACGGTAAATAGACTATTTTTCTGAGTTATAGGTAGGGATATGATTGGGTAATGTCAATACTATGGTGGGGACCCCCATAAGGTACATGATATAGGAATTTGAGGCTGAGGTAGTCTGTGTTAATTTTAAAAGATTTTGGATGTTTTTTTACTATTTAAGATATATGTTTTATATCATAGGGATCAAAAATGTTATGGAGGTGATATTGTAACATCCCAAGGTGTTGAAAGGGTCGTTTTCTAGGTATATATGAAATATTCTTTTGGAATTTTAATCAACCAATTTTCTTGATGATCAAAACCATATTCCATTTTTATTGTTACATTTGATTTTTATGGTGTGTCCTATGTTTTGTTGGATGTTCTGGGGGTTTTAAATAACACTGGAGGATGAGAAGATGACCCATAATGACAAAATTTTAATAATACCAATTATATGGTATTTAATTATTGTATTACATGATATTTTAGGGAATAACTATGAAGTATTTAAATAGATATGTTGTTTAAATAATTACACAAATTGTAAATTCTCAAATAAATTTTTAAAGAGGTTCATAGGCTCGACACCATTTATTAGTTTCCTCCTCTATATATAGAGGCTACACCCAAATGTTGGGCACCCCTCCATCTCTTGTCATGGGACCTCAGTAAATCAATAATGACGACTCCAATATTTTATCTGTTGATTTTTTTTATTCCGTCTTGGTTTGGATCCCCTAATACATTCTTAATTTTATATATTATCATTCTTAATTGATCACTAAATTTTTGAGATCCAATTTACAAAATTTTATAGCCCATCATTGGAATATATGATTTCTCCTAAAACTATCGGAGGTATAGGATAATATCATATATGCCTACATATACGTCTCAAAGGAATGTGGTTCATACCTTTCTTTGATATTTCCCAAGTGTTCAGGGGGTGATGATTTTAGTGGAATGGGGTTTATGTTGAGAGAGTAACCAAAATTTATATATTTTTTATTCAATTAATTTTACATAGTGAGATGGATTTGTGAATTTTAAATAGATACTATAAGTATGTTTACATGTGTGAGAGGTCTATAACATTAACTGGTTAGGCTAGGGGACTTCTTATTATGGAAACATGTTTTTGATTTAATTATTGTTGTTTTATTTAAATAGAAGTGAAATATATAAATTAATTATTTTTGATATACTTATAAGATCCAAGGTATCAATATGGGATTGGAATACTATTTAAAATATAAATAAACTTTGAAATTGAGGTGATGTGATCATTTAGATGGGAAATTTCCATGTTACATGGGTTGTGTGATCACAAGTTGGGATACATAGTCGTCAAAAGTGGTGGAAATGCTATCAGTTAGAGGGAATGGATCATGATGTTTTATGGAATGGCCATAATATTTGAGTGACATGGAGGCAATGGAATGAGGTTCTAGAGATGAGGTTTGTTATGAATTATATTAGTTATTTCTATTCACCTTTGATTTTTCAATGCGCCGTTAGAGTCATGTTCACATAGGGTGACTTGGTGTTGAGGTGTTTTTGACCACTCATGCGTGTATAGGCCCTAAATATTGAATATTAGGTAATTGGTTTAGGATTTCATATTATAGAATGCAATGGGGAAGGTGAAGAGCCTTCAGGTGAATGTGATATGGTTTTTGGTTGGGGCTTAGTCTTATCATTCTCGAGTTCGTTGGGACACGATAATTTAAGAGGATACGAATTTTTGTTCCTCATGGAGTCATGCTACGAGCTGATGATGATTTTTCATTGAGGATAGATATCACTACAATTGTACATTGGGGTTTTGCTGTCATGTGTTTTCTATAAGGTGTCCAAGGGTTAAGGTTTTTATCGATTGGAAATGCCTTCATGGTGTGGGTTACTTACTTAGACATGAGTTTTTATGAGGCACATGATGCCACATTACTATTCTAGAGGTAGATCCTAAGTGTTCTCCTAAAAAATCCATATCATGGGATTACATGGTTTCTGGGCTAAGAATCATCTCCACTACAACATTTTGTCATTTGGATGAGGAAGGATAAATCATTTTGGTAACTTTTTGGCACTAGTAAAGTCTGTTTTTATTAATATTCATGTGCTTATATTTTATTTATTTATTGATCATGTAACATCATGAGTTTTACTAAATTTAATATGTTCACTTTTAAATTGATTTTTTCAAATGTGATATTAATTAGTTTTTTTTTCTTAAGGATAAATATTTGATTTAATAATAAAATAAACAATTCATATATATATAAATATATATTGTAAGATAATATCTTTTTGTCTATAAAAATATAAATAATATTTTTTTTAAAAAATTTACTAAATTAAAATATATTACAAATTAATTTTTTAAAATATCTATTTTAAATTTTTTTCCAAATTATTCAATAAATATTTATTTAAATTGTAAATATGATTATTTTGTGACAAACTAACTTAAAATTATAATAATTTATTTATGTACATATATATATTAACATGATTTTTAATGTTAATTTAAGATCTATTTTTTCTAATTATAAATTTATATAATTTTAAATTTTGATAGGTTTTCACTAGATTGAAATGTAATTATAATTTATTTTTTTAATATATAAAAGATTTTAATTGAATATTAATTTTAAACACCACCTTTGTCTCCAATAAAATTTTAATAATAATAGATATACATATGAGTTTATGGAAAAAAATTATCTAAAATTCCATAAGAATAATTTATAAATTATTATAATTTTTTATGTTATAAATAAATGAATATATTTAAAATACTAGTATGTTAAGATACATACCTGAAAATCAGATAATATATTATATGAATAGTTTGTGAGAATTAAATGACACAATTTATTATTTTATAAATATATATAAAAAAGAAAGGATATTGGAGTAATTATATAATTATATTATTAAGAATTAATAATAATCATAATATATTTGATTACTTTTTGGTGGATAATTATTTTAATAATGAATTATTATACATATATATATATATATATATCAATATATAATAATAATAATGATAATGTATGATAGAGAAAATAAGGTTAAAAAATATAATAGATATAAATATATAATTAAGACAAAAAACTATGAAGAATTAATTAATATAATAATTTTATGATAAAATAATAATAAAAACATAAAACTAAAATCCAGTTTTGGGAGGAGGGTTTGAAGTTGATTATTTCCCCTCCCTTGGATTCATCTTCTCAAAATGGGACATACAACCCCTATCACAAATGGAAAATCAAGGAGCCAATGCTTTACTTATAGTTATTGAGGATCAACCTTCATTTGAAACAGATTGTGTAGGGAACCTTTGACTCAGGGTTGTTCACATTTGGAACAAGATGGCACCCAATCTTCTTCCTCTTATATTCGATGGTATATTAAAATAAAACACAAGACAGAATCCTGTTATGCCTTTAAGCATCATGTAGAACCTAAAAATATCCACTAAGGGATCCCACAACATTGAGATGAGTGCGAACTCAAGTATTTGGATGAATATGAAATGTATTAGAGGTATTTTAAAATTTTCATTTCCAGTTTATGGTTCCACGTTTTCTATCTCAAATCCTAATATGGTAAAATTTTATTAAAAAGTAGTGATTTTTATAAGGTAGGTAATCCCACAATTCAAGCTGGTTTTTTGTGTATAACATTTATTTTGGGATTTGGGTATCTATATATAAATTGTGCTGCGTTTAAAGGGGGACAAATGGGAGGTGAAATTTATAAATATTATCATTTTTGTATTTTCTAGTATTCCCAATAGAATAATAATTTTATTTTTTTCATTCATCCAATGTGAAGAACTATCCTTGAGAGGCTTGGGACAAGAAGACTTCATATTGTTTCAAAATGTTAAGGGATATTATTTTTGTAAATTATGTTCAATTGAATCAAATGTGTTCTACACATTATGTAATAAAAGTCATATTTTTATATAAATGATTAGTATTTAAATAAAAATTTGTCACATAATTTATATGTTACGATTTTGAGAGGATCGTTTATTTTTAAGCACTTTTTTATTTTCAAAATTTTCATATGATGTGAATTTATTTTTAGTCTATTTATGTGTAATGAATAATCATTGTGAAAAAACATTCTAAATTGTTTCAAAATTTTATTGTAATTTATAGATTACATTTCTAATCTCTTTAGTTAATTTACTGATAGTCTAAATAATTATTTTATTTTATTTTTATGATATCAATGGATTTTATTTTAATCAAATAATTTAAATGGTTTCTGGATTTTAGGAGTTCTATGTCAAATTATCCATGTCAGTTAGTAATATTTATTTATATAATTCGTAAATAATTTTAATGTTTTATTCATAGTATAATGGGAGAACTATTTACTTTTCATACATTTATTACTTTTTAAATCACTACAAAAAAGGTTGTTTGTTTCAACAATTTTTATATTTATATTTCATTATGAATAATATTCATGGATGATTAAAGTAGTTTTATGAATTATAAATATTATATGGTTTATTAAATTATTAACATTTATTTCATGACTATTTTATTTATTTTTGAATTATATTCTTATTATAATAAGATTAATTATTTTCAAACTACGCATCAAAAATTATAAAAAAATGTTTCGTGAAATATTACGATTTGTATATGGAAATTTTTTTCTGTTCACCAATATTTTTTAATGGTGTTTTTTATTTTTTATAATAGAAAATGGTTCCATTTGAGTTTATAAAATAGTTATTACAAATTTAATAATGTTATTATTAAATTTTAAGTTTTTACAAAAAAATTACATCGCTCTATGACACTAAATTTCTCAAAATTATAATGAATAAATAAAAGAACAAAAATTGGAAACATATAAATTAATGTTATTTGATTTTATAAATTATTTCCTTATAATAAAGTATCAAAATGTTTATATATATATACATATATATACACAAAAACACACACACACACAAGTCATCATATGTTAACAAACATTACTTCTCTTGAATTTCTGTTAATAAAATTAATTTAAATGATTATACACCTTTGATTAGGTGTATATGAGTGAGATAATGGTTACTAAACATTAAAATTAATTTTATATATTAGAAACATGTATATTTATATATAAGAATATATATATATGTATCTACAGTCATATTATTTTAATGAGATATATTTGTAATCTGATATCAATAAATACATGTAAATTAGGACATGTATAGTTGTTTTTAATTTAAATAGAACTATTTTATTCTTTATGTTTATATATGTAAATAACCATATGTTTGTCTATATAGAATTTTGTGTAAATGATTTTTTAATATCTATATATATTCATGTGAGTATGAAATAATGTATTATTAAAATATCAATATTTATGTAAACAAATGTATACATGTCTGTATCATTTTGTGTAAAACTATTATAAACATATTTAGGTATGTGACTTACATATATAATTTCATTGAAAACTATTTTTATCATGAAACAAGTATAGAATGTAATTTCATTTTACAAAATAGTCATTAAATATCAAAATTTTAAACAAGCTTTCTATCCCTTATTATGTAAAATTTAATGTTCTTAATTTCAATGAATAAATCCTCATTATTATAAAGTGAGGGTATGGGGAGTGAACCCAAACCCTTATTAGAAATTTTTCCAATTATATAAATGGTGTGACTAGATAGCACTACAATGCAATGGGTAATGTTTTAATCTAATAAGATATCATGTATGGTGCATAAGAGGGATATGTGAAGCACAATTTGTGATTATGAGTAATCATAATCCATCATGAGACTATGTACACCATATATTTAGAGTGAATAAAAATCCATACTATTTTTCAAGGTGTTGTTGATAATTATTTATGAATTCTTTAAATTTTTTATGGGAAATTACTATAATTTTATAAAAAATGAATTTTATTTTTTAAATGTTATATATATCGATATCCTTTAAGCTAAAAAATATATTTTTAAAAGTGTAATGATATATTAAACCTACATTAATTAACATTATAATAGGTTTTAATTTTTATATTGTATCATAAAACATTGTTTGTCTTCCTTATGTTGGAAACCATTCAATGAGCTTTTTTCCACTCACAAAATGTTTTTAAAACATATTTTCAAAGTGAAAATAGACAAGTATAAGAAATATAGTGGTCAAGGTACCACTAATGTGTTTAACCGACATTAATAATATGAATAATGTTGTACTTCTATACTACAGGTTCTGTAACCAAAATTTCTCCACTATATTCAGACACTCTAAACCTCTAAAACATTGCGATCTCTGCATGTGTTATAAATATCTAAAAATATTCCATAATAAATGGAATAGATTCTTGGTTCATCATAGTTGGTATCAGATCCATGGATTAGTTAACTTTAGAGATCAGGATATAGAGAAACCCTTTAAACATTTAAATGTATTTTGTTAATTTTATATGGATTTTCTTTAATAAAAGATCTTGCACTCCTAGTTTTCCTTATTATAAATATTGAAATTCAGAATTTATAATAGTGAGGTAATAGAACTGAGAAGGAAATAATTTTTTTAATGGGGGGTACAATGTAATTTCTTGAGTTATAGAAAATATAATATGTTAACTTTAAAATAAATTGTTTGTGTTTAATATTAATTAATATCATTATTTGAGGATAAATATTAGTTAGAACAATAATATTAAAAAATAATATATAAATGTGTGTGACTATGTTTTATAAGATAAATATTTTTGAGTTAAAAAATATAAATAATATTATTTATAAAACTACTACTGAATAAAAATGTACAATGAATCAATTAATTAATATATAAATTTTACATTTTATTCATAATTACTCAGTAAATATTTCTTTAAAATATTCATACATATATTTTGGGACTTATGACCGTAAATAATAATAATTATAATTAATTTAAATATATATATATATATATCCAAAGGATTACAATATTAATTTATTATATATTTTTTAATTATATTGAAATATAATTTTAAATTATGATGTGGTTTTTCTCGCTTGAAACGTAATTCATGGTTACATTGGAAAAATTTCAATAGTTTTTTTGTAAACCATAAATTTTTATACCACCATTGTCTCTCATACAATAATAATAATAATAATAATAGACGTACATATGAGTTTATGAAATAAATAATTTTTGTAATAACATTTCATATAATTTTTAACTAAATAATAATAACATTTTTATGTTATAATAGAAGGTATATAATTAAAATTAAATCATGTTTATAGTATTACATGAAAAAAACACAATATATGATATGTTTAGTTTTTAAAAATTAGTGACACAATACATTATTAAAAAAATCTAAAATAAATGATATTAGAGGAAGAATAAAAATATATTATTTAGAAATAAAAATAATCATAGTAAAGATAACAATATATTTTATTAATTTAAAGTGAAATTTTTTTATTAGGAATTAATATAATATCATATATCTATATATATTATTAATAAACATAATTGAAGTAACAATAAATAAGGCTTAAAAATAATAAGAATAAATAAATTAAAAAGAAAAAATAGTAATAACAATTTATTTTTATAATTGTTGAAAGATAAAATAATAATTAAAAAAATTAAAACTAAATCTCTGTTTCTTATTATGGTTTAAACCCAATACAACATCCTCCCCCAGTAACATCTCTTCACAATTGTAGCTATGACAGTTGTTACAGACAACAGAGCCTGGAGCATGCACACCACTTCTAGATTTCAAAGATTGACCCATATTAGAGTTGTTTCATGTGTGGAACCCATGACTTGAGGTGGTCTTGTGTGGATAAAGACTACACCTCGTCTTCTTCCTCCTACCGATGACGATCAGTCAACCTGCAAGACATGTTGGAATCCCAAGATGGCATCAAACGCCACATGACTCCTAGGATCTCCCATTCGAGAATCCCTTAATGAAAAGATGAGTCGAATGTCATGGGTTTTAATGTATATAACAGATATAAGAGGGATTTTAAATATTCAATTGTTGGGTTTCGGTGGGACATTTATAGTCTCTTATCTGAATTGGGTAATAATTGAATAGAATGTGGATATTATTCTCAGGTAGGAAATCCCACCATTAACACTTGTTTTTGTTTTTTCTTAACCTTTAGTTTGGGTGTTAGGTATCAGTATATAAATCATTCTACATTGAAATAGGGATAAACAAGAGTAGATATTCTGGAATATGATCATTTCAGTATAGTATGGTATTCCCTATATTCAAGTCCTTTTCATATTTATCTTTTTCATTAGCTATTTTGAAGAACTATCATTGAGAGTCATGGAACATGAAGACTACCAAGATGTTCAAAATGTTAAGGTATTATTTTCTATAAAATATTTTCAATGGAATCAACTGGTTTCATATTTTCATATATTACATGTCAGATATTTTTGATCGAATATTTGTATTGAATCCTCAATTTCTCAAATAATTTTTATGGTTTGATAGTGAGATGGACATTTATTTTTATACAATCATTATTTTTTCAAACCATTAGTTCCATGTGAATTTATTTCAATTATATTTAGGTGTATAGGAACATATTTTTGAAATAATATTATCATGTTTTTCAACTGGTTTCTACATTTTAGAAATTATAAGTCAAATTTACTTAGTTTATTTCATCACTCTCAATATAAAATTCCTATTAAATTTTTATCATGTCAATGAATAATATTATAATAAAATAATTTAAATTTCATTATGTATATTAATTTTCCTGCATCATATAGACCTATTCAATTATTAGTATTTATTTCTAGATATCCCAAATAATTTTTTTGTTATATTCTCATTATATTAGGTGAACTAAATAATTTTCAAACATTTATTCCTTTAAAAATATTACTATTATGGATTTTTATTTTAACATTATTTGTATGTATGTTTCTTAATAGAAAATATGCTTGAACAATTCAAGTATTTTTATGCATATTAAAAATTATATGTTTTATTCAATTACTAACATTTATTGCAATATGGTTATATTAAATAGTTAATTTTATACAATTGATAGTAATTGAAATTTGGTTAGAAATATTCATTATTGGTTTTTAAAAACCATTCATGAAATTTTTTTATATGAATAAAATTTATTAGATCACTAATATTGATTAATACTATTTTAATTGTTTTTTTAGTGGGTTGGAAAATCATTTTGATTTTAAAAAATGGATATTCAACAATGATTCGTGTTCTTCTAATGATTATAAATTTCAATGAAAAATTTCTTTGTCCCATTATACATAATTTCTTGAAATTATTTTCAATAATTTAATGAACCACAATTGGTCTCCAATGGTTGAATATTAGTATGTTTTCAAAATTATTGTTTAATAATAATATTTGAAATTGAATGTTCATATAAATTTAAATATATATATATATATACATATACATATATAGAGACACATGTCATCACTTGTTAAAAAACATGTTTTATCATGAATATATCTTTATAAAAATAATTTAAATGTTTATATGACTATAATTAGGCCTATATGAGTACAATGAAAGATAATTAATATTAAAATTAATGTTTTTTTAAATATATATTTATATGTTTATGTATATATGAATATATGTATATATATATATTTTCATCAAAAATTATTTTAATGAAACAGATTTGAAATATGATGATAGTAAATACATGTATATAAAAGTATGTAAAAATATATCTATTTATATAAAAATATTTTATTACTTATTTTTATATATTTAAATAATCATATGTATGTGTACATTTAAATTTATTTAAAAGCGTTATAATTTTTAATATCAATATATTTTCATGTGTCTATGAAATCATTTTTAATAGTTATATCAACATTTATGTCAAAAATTGTATATATATATATATATATGTTTCATATTCTATAAAAATATTATATACAAATTAGGTCATTGAATAGATATATATCATTTCATCAAAAAATATTTTTTTTGCAGGAGAATGTATAACCATGAAATTTGTTTCTACAAAATTGAAATTGAATTTCAAAATATTAATGATGATCTGTTGTCCATATTATGTAAAATATAGTGTTTTTAATTCCAAAAATTGCACTGGGATATTATGATAGTCTGGGATGTTGATTGAACCCATACCCTTATGTTACTTTTGTCCAATTATATTATGGATGCCCCAAAATTGTGCTCCAATGCATTGAGAATTGTTTTAATCTCAAGAGATTTCATACAAGGCGCACATGAGGTGTATCCAAAGAATTATTGGGATTATGGAGTGAAAATAATCCATCATAGAAATTTGTACACCATGTCATGGGAGTTGACTTATAATCTATGGTTTGATCTAATGTGCCTTTGTGAGAAATTTATGAATGATTAGATGTTTTCAAGTGTAATTGCTGTAATTTTATGAATAAATGAAGATGATTTTCCAAATATTATATTTATCAATATAGTTTTAGAAAAACTATTAATTTTTATATATACCAATGATTTCGTAATCATGAATTAGAAAACAAAATAACATGTTTTACTTTTTATATTGTATTATAAATAGAATTTGTTTTTCATATGATTAAAAAGCTCATACCAAGTTTTTTGTCACTCACCCAATGTTTTTTAACCACTTTTCATATGTAACAAGGATGGATTGATGAGATATAAAGGATGATCTCCCAATATGGTGTTTAAAGATTGTAGAAATATGAAATTTTTTTGTCTTTTCTTTTATAGTTTGAGTATTAAAAATATTTTTATTGTATCTGGACCCTCCAAAACTCTAAACCATTGAGATCTTGGGATGTGTTATAGATAAATGATTCATTTATATAAAAACTGGAACAAGTTTCAAGATCATCATAGATCATATATCCTTGATCACAAATGTGAGGTACCCACACATGGGTTGTACACTACTAAGAATTTATCTATCGCCATACATCAGACATTCATGATGTGTTTACCATTTGATTTTATGGTTAAATAATTGTTTAGGATCTAGAGTTGGATCCTATTTGAGTTGAAATGGATGGACGAAAAGGTACCTATAGGTTTATGCATTATTCTGAGTTTTTCCATTCATTTTACTTATCTTCTTAAGCATTATTACATATATATATATTCTATGATCATCCATGTAGTGACCCTTTTTGGAAATTTTATTTCATGATCTGTAAGGATTCATTCATAGAAATTAATGAATGTTTTTTTTGTTTATTTATTTATGATTATTATGTTTTATACTAACTCTGCTAGTATATGACATTGAATGTAATAATACCATTTGAGGGTGTATTTTGAGTCTAATAAGTCTTTATTTCCATTTCATGTTATATATATACTCAGACCATTATATTATCTTCACATGAGGCTATAGTCTCCCCACTATCACCTTTATTACACCCTCAATTCGAGCAGCATCTTTTGGCTTATGGGATGGTGTTTCTAAGTCCAATGGCACTTTGTTCATAATAACGGTTTGACTGGTAATCTGGATAATGCACTATAATATCCATAGTGGATCATATGTGTAATAACGATTGATGTCATTGATGAATAAAAATTAAAAAAAAACATTTCATTGAAAACATTTTTTTGGGAAAATTACATTTTCATATGGAAAATTTTATTAAAACAAAATGATCACAAAAAATATATAATTACATTTTAAAACATGTAAAAATTTCATTAAAATAATGTCTATACATTATGAAATAATTTATCATTTATTTTATACATGTTAAAACAAATATTCCTTTAACAGTTTCTGTTGAGTGAACATGATTTCATTATTATTTGCCATTCCTCTATGTATTGAAAATCAAAAAAACCTTTTGTTAAGGAAATTTATATTTCTCTAATAATTTTTGTTCTTAATTAATGTTATCTTTCTCTATGAAATTTTTTATCCATACCTTTGTTTCCAATGACATATTCATTGTCCTCTCAAAACCAAGTCTAAATATTTTTTAAAATGTAAAAAATTCGGATTCATATCTAAAACCTTGGAATATTAAAGTTCTTTTGACATCGAGTCATTCTATTTTTTGGCTCGAATTCTCTGAAAATAAAACTCTGAATTCTCTAAAATTTAGACACCAAACTCTCTGAAATTCCGACTCAGAATTCATTGAAATACAGACTCCATAATAATTGAAAATAATAATTCTATGAAATTAATACTCCTAATTCTCTAAAATTGAGGCTCCAAATTCTTAGAAATTCAGATTCTGAATCCTCAAACATTCAGACTCTGAATTCATTTGAATTATGACTTTGAATTCCCTTGAATTGAGACTATGAATTCCCCAGAAATGACACTCTAAATTACTCCAAATTCAAATTCTATGTTTCTCAGAATTCCAATTCTAAATTCTTCTAAATTTTGACTCATAATTATTCAGAATGAAAAATCTGAATTCCATAGAACTAAGACTTCAATTTCATGAGAATTCAGAATCTGAATTCCTCAAAACAAAAACTCTAAATTCCTTATAATTTAGACTCAAAATTAATTATAATTCAGAATCTGAATATTTATTTATCTAGAATATTATTATTCATATATTTATACTTATAATTCTATATTATATAGATTCATGCTATTCACATTTTTATACAACTTTATTTTACTTAAATATAAGTAATTTTTAATCATAATAATGTTTCCCATGTTTTTTCATCAAAAAACTATGTCATACCACTTGTTTCTAACTATCCTTTGGTTGAATGATATATGTAAAGGTCCTTCCGACATTTAAGTAAAAATGATCCCTTTCGATGTGGGAGTCGATCGTTGATGTTTTTTCTATAAGTAGGATATTATTTGGATGACCTCATTATTGATTAATGATCCTAGATATTACATTGGGAAGTGATATGTAGGGAGGAGAATACTCTTGTACCTTGTGGGATTTATGAACAACTTGTTCAACCATGAACATCTTGTTCATATTTATTTGTGAGACTCAGGTTTTTTCAGTGTACAATCGAGTACTTCCAGGGATTGGAAGATTGAGGTTTAGACTACTATATAGTGTGAGGGCTTGTGGGGATATCATGATAGATTCAAATATTCTTATGAAGTGCTTACCCTTGCATGGTTATGACAGAAATTATTGAATGTATAAATAAAGGGACATTTATCCAAGGTTTTTGGAAACCCTTCCTTTAGGGTTAAAACTTTTCCAATTACCTTACATTATTTATTACAAGTTTTATTTTCAGAATTTTTTATTAATGAATGAAATTATAACTTTCTTGTAATTTCTTATACTTATACTTAAACTAATCAATAATATTCTATATTCTTTAAGGAGGAATCATACTCAAAAGAAAACATTCTAATGTTTTTATATATTAAACTTTATCATGTATAGTTTTCTTATAATTAGACTAAGGTCCCTCCAATTATCCAATTATGTAAGAATTGTATTGTCACAATGTTTTTCTATAGCGGTGTGATAAGAATATCTATAAATTAATTAAATTAATTTATGAAATGAATGTTAAATGGAAATAAAACAATTATCAAATTAATAAATTCAAACTAGAATATTAAAGGTGACAACTTAATATAAATAAAAATTATTTACAATTAAAGGAGTAAAATTAATACAATTATAGAAAAAATAATAAATTGAAATAAATCATTATATTAAAAATATTTAAATTATTAATTGAAAAAAAATTAATTGTATCATTTAAAAATAATGTAACATGATTAGATAAAAAAAGTAGATATAAAATAATAAATTAAGTATTCATGAAATTAATTTAATTTTAATTAGATATTAGATAAGAAAATAATACAAAAATATATTTATTAAGCACAATTAAAATTAAATAAGTATGAAGAAAAATACTTAATGTGAAAATTAAATATTTCAATGACATAAAATACAAAATTATTTATAAAAATTTATTAATTATCAAATTAAAATATAAAATTAGATATGTGTAATTTTTTGACTAAAAGAAAAAAATTATATAATTAAAAGATATAAATACAATAAAAATATGTGGAAAAATTTTAGATTTTAAGGCCACAAAACTAACCATGAAAATTAACGATGTGAAACACATGGACATGCATGAGACCTCACAAATTTTTCACAATTGAGCTGCATGCTTTTATTAACTGGCCTCAAACAGCGTGAAACCCCTTTGTTCAAATACAAATCCCAAATGCATAGTATCAAAAGGTAAAACTAATTTTTTTCCTTAACCATTGAAAATTCCAAATTCTCCACAAAACCTTTTTTTCGACATCCAATTCCCTAAATCGTTTTAGGCAATAATAGGTAAAAACCACAGCTCAAATATATTGTACTTGTGACGTCTAGGTTTTCACACATGATGAATGAGATAAAATTACTATGGTGAAATTTATTAAAGTGGATGGAAGTGATTTAAACACACCAAAAATTTATTGTAAAATAATAATAAATTTTATATATTTCTTACGAAAGAACATCATGTTTAAAGAGATTTGAGATGTATTATTAAAATATTATTATTTAAATGATTTTGTTATAACATAGCCATTGGATTGGCATAGAATAACATGAATGAATATTATATGAAAAATATGTATAATGTTCATATTCAATAAAAACTTATTTATTTATGTTTAGTAAAATATGTACTCATATTTTAGGGAATTTATATTATTTGTGAAAATAGAATTTTCTTACACAATTTTATTTATTTAATTGTGTGCATGGAAATTATAATTAATTTCATAATCTTTTAAAAAATTTATTTTTAAAATATAAAATTAGTTTTTTTAATTATAATATCATAATTAATATATGGTATAATTATGTGTATTTTCGAAAGGAATGATTTTTAGTGAATAGTGAACTTAGAAATTTTTCAAATATAGTCATTTATTTTCAATAAATCACTTCTTTTAAATGTCCCACTATACATTGGATTTAGAATTAAATTGAAATAAGATATATTTTAATTTTAATAATCTAAAAAACATATTTTGAAAAATTAATTTTCCTGATTTTAATATATTCTATATTTTATTAAGAAAAATGGATCTTTTTCTATAAACTGTTTTTAATTGTTTTTAATGAATTTATGTTAATATTAATTTTGAAAATTCTACAAATTAAATCATAAAAACTAGATATGAAATTGGAATAATGGGCTAAGAATTGGTTTTGTTGGTCCCTTGTATTTTTCTTCATTATTAATAGTAACTATGGTAATGATTCGTCACCTTAGTAAGGATAAAATTAAAAAAATTGTTAATATTATGTCAAAATAGAATAACATGGTCTTAAAATAATCATAAAATATGAATTAATTACATTTTTGGTATAAATTGTACCCTATCTATCCCTAATTAAAATATATTTTATGTCTTTTCCAATTTACATTGATAATGAAATTTATATGATATTATTTTATTAGTGGTTTTATTATTTTTTGAAAATAATTTATAAGGCCCTTTAAAAAAGGATATAAAGGAGGCCAACCAAAGGAGTGACAAATAACTGACATGAACACCTTAAATTTATTTCATCTTATAAAACCTCTAAATATATGGTATTAATACTAAAATAAAAACATCAAAATTCTAAATTCACATAAAATATATTATTATAATTATTGATTTTCACACTCATTTATATTAATTTTGAATTTCAATTATTGCTGGTGTGTACTTATAGAGATCTACCTCTATATATGGTTACTATTAATTCCCATCAAAAACATTAATAGATTATTATTTTGAGGTAATTAATGTAATCAAATTATATTTATTTTATTATTATTCATATCGTATTATATTACCTTATCCTTGTTCTCCATCCATTGGAAAATTGTAATGTTAATCTTGCTCGTGTATGGACTACCACCTCTATGAAGAGACACAATTCAATTTTCATTTCCCCATTAAATTTTTTTAATAAGTAATAATTTAATAAACTTATATGTTATATAACACATAATAAATATTATATAATTTTTAATTAATATTTATCATTTTTTCATTCCATCTATCGAAAAGTGAAAAATTTTATATGGGCATGTTTGAGACATGATCTCTATAAATAGTGTATTAAAAGTTTATTTCTCATCTTTTTTTGAATAATATATATATTATAACTGGTGATATTTTGAATGAATATAGTTATATCAAAAATTAAAACAAACATTGATATTATAACTTATAATATAGAACACTATGTTCAGCTTGTGTTACCCACAACAAATAGTTTATATTGTCTTATACATGATCCAAATATTTTTAAATATGATAACGTTTTGTAAAATCATCATCATACATAAAAACCACATTATTTTTGTAACCCTCATCACCAATACATTGGAATAGAGGCTTTGTACAAGGTTAAATGAATTATGAATGTATGGTTTAGAAATTTAAATATAATCAATTAATTTTTGACGAGTTTATTAGAAATAAAAATAAAAAACGTTTTAAAATACATTGAAATATTTTTATAATAAACTCATTTAGTCAACATAATAGTGTTTTATTCCATTAAATTAAATTTTATACTTCAAGATGTATATTTTTCAAAATAGTATGTTTTTTTATCTTTTTATGGCATACATATTTTAGAACTAGTTTTTTTGATATTATAAAAATTTATTCTAAAAAATTAAATTAATATAATTAATTAAAATATGAAAATTTAATGTAGTGGAGATTTTGGTATTTTTTAGAAAATATTTATTTTTCAGTAAATAGTAGAAAAATATTGATTTTCATAAAAAACAAAATATTTTTAATTAATTATAAAATTTAAGAATCACAATATTTTTTGAATATTAATTTGAGTTACATTAATATTATTAATTTAATATTTAATCCAAAAAATAATTTCTTTACCAACTCTTATATTGGTTATAGTATAAGATTTTTTTGGGGATTAAAAATGGGTTTTTTGAAAACCATTTTAAAATTCATAATCATTCTTCTTTTTAGATAATATTAATAACACCTAAATTTAAATTTTCAAATTGAATTTATAGGTTATATATAATTAATATCAAATGAGTTTCATACCATAATTATTATTATTCATAGAGTTATTATAGAATTGTTTTTTTTTCTAAAAAAAAGTCCTCCTAAAACTTCGTTTTCTAGTCGCATCTGCAGGATTATCATCAATTTAAAAGTTTCCTATTATGTGAATTTAATATTAAAAAGTGGAATAAATATATATAATATAAATAATTCTTAATTCTTAATTAGTTCATATTAATATTTTTACCAAATTAATTAGTGACTAAAATTAAAATTAGTGACAATGATGTGGATAGAAATGAGATTACTTAATGGTTAATCGTAGAATATGTCATGAAAAAATGAGATAAAACATTTTCAAAAACCATTTTATGGACATATATCGAGAAATTTACTTATTTTATCAAGTTTTTTGGAATTTTTTTGTCCATTTACTTGAAAAAAATCAAATTAATGATTCACTCTTTAAAACATGTTTCAAGTGGGCCACTCACCTATCTTATAAAAGGCCACCACCTCTCATCCTCTATTAAAACATTTAAAACCAATTGTATCATAAAATTATTTATAAAACAGCTTCTCAAATTAAAAACTGTAAATAAAAATAAATAAATTGGTATGAAATCAAACATTAATGGAATTCTAAATAAACATGAATGAGATACCCATGGAAGAGATAACATTCGTCAACAATAATTTTTGTACTATTTTTTTATACAACCCATAAATCATTTATAAAACATGATGATATAATAAAAAATGTTACATCAGTATAATTTTTTTATTATAGTTAATGAACAATAATTATAAAAACCTACATCAAATTTGTTAAAAAAATATCATTCATGTGTACAGTGGACTACCGTGTTGCGAAACAATGTCATTCATTTTAGCATTACCACATCTCATAGTTTGGTATAATGAAGGATATAATGTTTATATATTATTATTATAAGAATATTATAACTCTTGAGTAATTGTATCAGAAAAAATATACCATTTTTATATTTCATTCCATATGATATACTATAACATGGATCGAGTATATTACAAAAAACCACCTTTAAAAGCGATGTGATTTGTTTTTCTTTACGGTAGTACAAGGAAGGTAATTGTTGTAATGATAATGAGTATATGTGATCTAAATTGAATATTTATTATATTTAAGATGTTTGTTTCATTAAATAATTATAATATATGATTTTATATCTTACTTTGCGATCAATGAAAACTTGATTATGTCATTCGTGGACGTATGGACAACTTCCTCCTTGAAGTGATGTGATTATTTTCCATAAAAACACCAAAATTAATGATATATATATGTATATATGAATAAATAATATAGTATTTGTTAGATTATAATCATTATGTATGTATAAATTATGACATCCCTTATTTATATAATGATAATTGAAAAATGGAAATGTTACTCTTGAATATGTATTACATACCTTCCCAAAGATCATTATATTACTAAATTTTTCATAGCAATATTTCACGACTACTTTATAATTGTAATTGATGTATAATTATGATTACTATTTCATTATTATTATTCAGGATATAATAATAAATTAATCTATAGACAACAAACCAACATTATTTTCTAGACATAGACAAAATACAGTCTAAAATCCAACATAAACCAAATAGATTATGTAATTATATAAAAATGCTAATAATGGAAAGAAAAATAATAATGAACTAGAAACATATTCATCATAAATTAAAATATTAATATTTCGTACTAAGTAAAAAGATAAATAAAGAAAATGATAAACCAATCTCAAGGAAAGTACAAGGGCCAAATATTTTACAGTAACATCTTAAATAAATTCAAATTCATAGATAACTTATATTTCATGAAACACTGGGATTAAAAAAATCATGATATACCTAAATATATTTTTTTTGAAACTAATATTATAACTAAAAATTACATTTGTTTGTGTAAATAAGTTTAACTATTTTATGAAATATATATTAACTTTATATTTATTTTCGTATAGGAAATAGACACATATTTTCTGGTATTGTATTTTATTATTAAAAAAATATGTTTTTAGAAAAAACAGTTTTATAAATTTTTATGCTGATTTGTTTTGTAAATTTTCATAAATGAATGATTTTATAGTGAATAATGAAAAAACTTTTTATAAAATTATTATTATATTTATATTAAAAATTACATTAAATAATTTATTTTATATCAATGTAAAATTAACAATCTTGAGAAATATACAATATAATTAAAATCATTTTAGTAAAATTTAAAACATAATTTAGTCTAAGTAAATTTTTGTGATGAAAATGCATTTTTCATGAAAACTATTTTTAATTGTGTTTTGTGGGATGGATTTTTTTTAAAAATTGAAACATCTATGATTTAAATTTGGACATATTAATTCAATAATATGGTTATTAAGATCCAAATTTAGTAAATAGTTCCATTTTATTTTTGGCCAATATGAATAGTAACATCGATAATTGTTGTTATCATCAAAATGGGAATGTTTGGTAATTTTGATAAAAAATTAAAATGACAGGGACAACATAGTGAATCTATAAAATGCCATGATTTATTATAATAGTAAAAAAATTCATTAGAAATTATGTTTCTACTATATTGTCATTTTTTTCATCATAGAGGCATTATGACCCATATAATATTTTATCTAACAAAAATTCAAAAGTATCACATCCATCAATATAATAATTATAAATATTTTTTTATTTTTTTATCCATAAGGTATATTCAAATAATTAAAATTGATATAAAATAATCATCTTCATCGTTGTAATTTATATTTAATTTTTAGTGAAAAAAATTTACTTAAATTCTTTCATAACAGTAATGGGGTAATTTTTTTAATTAATATAAATATTTAAAAAATTATCTTAAATATATTAACCTGAATATAATTTCAGATAATTTAGGTTGTGATGGAATTTTATATACTACTCTTAAATTATAGTTATGTATTAATATTATTTATGTTATACAGTGTATTGATATTTCTAATAGTTAATGTAATGAATAATGTCAAAATTGACATTAATGATATTTTCAAAAAAATATTTTATTACCAGATATAAAATACCTAAAAAATCTATATTATTCCAAAATTTTGTTTTTTATGGTTGAATAATCAAATAATATCTATTTCTGGTATGTTTTCCATTTTAATTTTACAATATTTACCCGTAAAGAGTAAAATACATGTTGTCAAAGTAAGATTTAATGGAGATAAATTAGTGTAAAAACTAAATTATATGGGTTAGATTATTACCACAAAATGTCTAAAATTGCTTGTATTAGGTAAGCTCAACCCATACATGCCGTATATTAATTATAAATTATTATAGATAAAACACCCCAAGGTTATTAAAATAAAGTGAAATTCATGAAACATCGAGTCTCTATATAATGAAACATTTAATAAGGATATAGTTTTAATGTTTATGTTGACCTTAATTTTTTTTCATTTATGTTTTGAATTTTGAAAAATGGACATCTACAGTTGTGATCAGTAAGTTATTTCATGTCTGAGAGATCCAACATGATTTTTTGGTGAACAGTAACACCCCCTTATGAATTGCAACACGAATAGTAATATAAACCTTATTAATAGTAAAATATATTAGTATTTTATTTTCTTAAGCTAATAAGATAATGAAATCTGAATTAATACTTCAATGTGATATAAAGTCAGTTGTTGTTTTAAAATTGTTATTTTTTGGAATAAAATATGATTTTATTTTAAAATTAAATAAGTAATATTTATAAAATTATATTCAAAATATCGTGGCCATTTTTGATGTCTACAAGTCGAAAAAATATTTGGGTGAATTTTTCATATTTTTTTAATTACATGATTTTTTTGTGAATAGTGAAATTCTATAATTACGAAATATGTTAAATAAATGATTTTTTAATAGAACTGGAATGACCGTAGAAAGGAACCATGGGCCAAGAAAAATATTATTAAAAATTGTTGCATGAACACAAGGTAGATAGGGCTAACAATGATAACACACCATCAAAATAAATTACCATGTAAAAGTCGCATCTCTTCACCGGACCACCCCTCCCATGAAATCATCATAAACCTCTTGGATGCCTCCAACTTTGCCATTATTTTAAGTTCTATCAAGTACCTTCATCAGTGCCTAATGATTCATCAACCACATCTTCAATCTGAGGACCCACTAGAGGAACACACAGAACATCAGCTACAGGACACATATCAATGACCTTCTAGTCTCACCAAAAGAACAAAACCAAAGGTCTTAAAGGGATCTCAAGGAGAAGAGATCAAGAGTTCATAATCCTCTTTCATTCACTTATGTTTTCTTTTTAATTACTAGTATTTTCATATACACCCTTCCCCTCCCCTTATCCAAGAGGTATGAATTCTCTAGAATCTTATATATTCATGATGTTATCATGTTTTTGGAAAACAATTATCATCACTATACCTATCATCTTCCACTTATTCTAAAAATTAAAACTACGTCCATAGTTTTATGATTTACGAAAATCGCGGGTGATCTGTTTTGAATTTCTATTACTTCCTCCAATATTGGTTATAAAAACATTTTAATGATTGAAAATGACATTAAATTTTGTGATAAATCCTCTATAATGTTTTGGTTTTATAATATATGCAAAATATTTTTTTATAAAAAAATGTGTTCTTAATTATCAATAAACCAACAAAATGATTTTAACGGATAACACTAATGATTTATCTAATTATTCATCTTCATACCATATAACCAAAAAATTTTATGGAATCAATATTAATATAAAATCATAAGAATACCCTTCGTTCCTACTTCTGGAATATCATTTCCATAGATTAAATAAATCAAATACAAAACTGAACATGTAAATCATGTAAATAACACACCCAAAACAATGGAAGGAACAAAATACTGATAATTAATGGGAGAAATGTTATTATAAAATGACATTATAATAATTTATAATGTTGAATATGTTTCTCTAATATATTAATAACACTATTTTAACAATTATCAATAGTGTAAAGTCCTGTAAAATTCAAGGGAAATTTTTTCTTAATTTTCATTGTAATTTTACAAGAACGCAGTTTCTGACGGCGCCTGATTCCGAGGCCCGGTCTGCCTGGAATCAATTTCCGAAGTTTAGCTCGGGTACGTTTAGTGAACGAATGAGCGGGTTTTTCTATCTTTTAAACCGATACTCGGAATTGAAATCCGAGGACACCGATGAACTCGTAGTGTCAGTATTTTCTTAAGAGGAATTTTACCGTAGGTGAGTTTTCTTTGGAGGAGAAGTTAAAATTTGGGGTTTAAGGAAGAAATAAATAAAATTGTGAACAATTTTATTTTTGTTAACCAAAGAAGTTAAATTCTACCATGGGAATTTGTTGGTGGGACCCACAACCACCCAAATTCCCATGTGTGGATATGTGAGAGGTGGGTCCCACATGAGACCCTAACCCCCCTTCATCTTCCCATAACCCCTTTGACCTCCCATAACTCACTTCCCTATTAAATGTTTCAACTCCACATTAACTTGTTTAACTCACCCCACTCTCCTCTTTAATTTTTTCAAAGAACATCTTAAATTAATTGATTAAACCTCTTAAATTAATTTAACTAAGTGTTTGAATTTTTAAAAACGTTTGAATGCATGGAAAAATTATAACTTAAGGAGAGGCCTTATTTTATTTTTGTGATTTTTGTTGTGTGAGAGAATTTGGGAGAGAGATCTTCCCTCTTCTGAAGAACATCATCTCCAAATGAAGAACGACCTTCCGACTCGGCGAAGAATGCTCTACGTTTTCTCCAATCCTTTTTCTTCCTCTTCCACGACAAGGAAGGAGACGCTGACCGTGGACACCGACTCTAACAACAATGTTCCCCTTCTTCTTCCGACATTGACGGAAGCAATACCTTTCTTCCGCGACACCCGACTACCCAGACGTTCGACTACTGCGATGTTCGACATCCGTGACTTGATGAAGTGCGACGTCAATTTCAAGGTAGGGAAATTAATTTGGTGTTCTATTATATTTTGAGAAAAGAACAACGAGTGTGGACCAACCATTTCCAGGTTGATCCGCGGATCGTTCATTCATGCAGGTTGATGTTGAGGTTTATTGATTTTGCCGTGAAATATTTCTTTTCCGTACATCGACTTCTATTTGATGGCTGCTTGCTATCATTATAATGGGAGGAGGTCGGACCACACAAACACGGCTGACCCTCCCCCCCCCCCCTTGTTGTTGATTATGTTGCGGTTCGGAAGATGGCGGCATGGTAAGATGGCACCGCGCGGGAACCTGGAGTGATGCGGCAAGGATATGTGGCGCCGTCACGCCGCGCCGTCAAGGCCGAACAAAAGTGTGGTCGTAGTCGGGGACGCAACGACGAACAGAAGACTCCGCAGTTGTTTCTTGTGATGTGGGGATCATCGGGGATTGACAGAATGGGCCGCAGAGACGATTTGATGTTTCCGTAGTGAAGAATGGGACCCGGGATGAGCATCGGCGTAGGCGGAATTGAAAACGGACGACCAGAGAAAATCTGGTGGCCCGCGGACACCACCAGCGGCGCGGGCCGCCGGCGCGGCGGCCGGCACCGGTCGGCCGCCTGGAGGCAGCGGCGCCCCGACACACCACCTGTAGAAACTGCCGCGGCTGAAGCCGTGGTGGCAAGCTGGCAGATCCCGTGGTCGTGCGGGATCCAGGGGGGACGCGGTGCGCGCCACGTCCGTGGAGCACCAGGTCGCTGGCCGAGGCAGCGAGCCCCCCGGCCGAGCCAGGCCGGCTTGGGAGGACCGGGCCGGGTCGCGCCCAGATCGAGTAAGGCCACGCCGGCCGGGCCGGGTCTAGCCCAGACTGGGCAAGGCCGCACCGGCCTGGCCGAGTTGCGCCCAGTCGAGTCGACCCGATTCGGGCCGACCCAGGGGGGTTGGGTCGGGTCGGTACGGGCCCAGACCCCCCGTTTTCAGACATGTTCGGTATTTTGACTATATCCTGGGCTACGGACCTCTGATCGACCCACCGTCAGTGGCGATGCGATCCATGGACCGAGACGGTCGTTTTTACATATCGCACGCAAGTTTTCTGAAGACTTTGTTTTCGGTCGTGTTGATTCGTACACGAAACCAACCGGGCCCTCGAGGCGGAAACGCTTGTATCATGAGATTCAGACGTCCGAAAGACGTACGGTCAACTTTGTTGGATTACTCTTGATGAGACGGAACTTTTGGCTTAATCCTCTCAATTTTTGGATGCCATCGGAGTGTGGTCTGGTTGGTTTGCACCCGAAATCCTACAGGGCCCCTGGAACGGAAAAGCTGATATCTTTTAGACCGGGCGTCCGATTGATGCGTCGTCTGTCTCGTTGATCTCCTCTGGATGATACGGAACTTTTGACATACTTCTCTTGAGTTTTGGATGCAGTTGGATAGTGGCCTAGTTGGATTGCACCCGAAATCCAACCGGGCCCCTAGAACGGAAAAGCTGATATCTTTCAGAACGGACGTCCGTTTGACGAACCATCAGCGACATTGGAGACCACGTTGAGAAACAGTCCCTTTGAGTATACCCTATGAGAGTTCGGGGTACAGTTGAAATACAGCCGTGTTGGTTCGCACACGAAACCAACCGGGTCCCGGGGATGAAAAAGCTAGTAACTCACAGACCGGGCGTCCATTTGACACGCCGTCTGTCGCGTTGAGACCCCTATGACGAGGCGGTTCTTTGAGATACTTATTCGTGGGACATTGAGATACTTGGTGTATCTACTATTAGCTCATGGAGCGGACCCTCCCGGAGATGAGCGTACAGAGTACGGAGACCGTGTAGCTGGTTGTGACCTGATGACTGCTTGTCTGATTCAATTCAGAGTGACTATCATAGCCCAGTGGGGTGCACTACTTTGTGAGGTGGCAGACCCATGGTGGAGGAGCACTACTGTGTGAGGTGGAAGACCCGCGGTACTCGACAGGAGGAGTACCTCTATAGTGTATGAGGGGGAGCACTGTTGTGTGAGGTGGTAGACCCATGGAGAAGAAGCACTATAGTGTGAGGTGGCAGCCCCACGGTACTCGACAGGAGGAGTACTTCAGTAGTCATAGGTTGGTGAGCAGTACCTCGGAGATGTGACAGGATCACTGTACTCCCAGAGACAAGGCTCTTTAGTAGTTACAGTTTTGATAATAAAAATCCTGGTTTGAGCTGAGTCTATGACCTTTGTGTTTACCTCAAGATTGAGATGGGTTACTTGATAACTTGGGTATATGTATGGGCATATACCAAAGTAGAGGTTATCTATTGAGATCTTATTTGTGGTTATAATTTTTTTGTTTTAGTGAGACCTTGAGGGTCTCGGGGTCCCTACTTAGTATCCTTATACTCATCTCTGCACGGGCTATGCCCGCACCTCGTTGTGTAGGTTGCAGACGACGGGCAGTTCTAACAGAGGCTGAGTGTTCGAGGACTGGATGGTACCCGGAGTTGGACCGTATGACGATTCAGTACCCGGAGGTGGACCGCACGACGATTCAGTACCCGGAGGTGGACCACATGACGAGTCAGTATCCAGATGTGGACTTCACGACGAGACGACACACAAAGGAGGTTGACGGGCGAGAGCATGGAGGACCTACGCTATCTGTACCTACCCTTCAGGTAGGATCTGAGGAGGACGACCCAAGATCTACTTACTTTCTTTCAGTTGTTGTCTTTGTTCAGTTGTAGCTATATTTCCAGTTGGGTTTGAATTCTGGCCCATTTAATTTTCAGCACTTTCTTTGTAACTAGTGTTTTACTTCTTCTAGTAATCTGTGGTGTTCTGTTACTTTTATAAAGGCAATGCCTTCCTAGTTATCAGGATTTACGCCTTTGGTGCTAGTTGGCAGCCCCTGGCCTATGGAAGGTGGGCTTGGGGTAGTCACGGCAGGGGCCCCGAGGATGGGTCGTGACAAATTGGTATCAGAGGGGTCGGTTCTACCGTAGAACTTATAACGCTGATATTTTCTTTCTGTGAAGCAATAGTGTTAATGGTACCAAGTGTGGTCTTCAGTTCAGGGAGTCTAGTGTTGGTGCGGGCGGCTGACGCATCCATACACCAGGACCCCAATAACTGATTTCTGACTTTGTGCACTAAAGCACTGATTGCATGTTTGTTTCCAGAAGTTTTTAAAAGTCAGCTCACCCGGTGTAAATCGTTTGACCATGTCATGTTTGTATTTTTAGGATTCCTCCCCGCGGACGACCATCTAGAGCCCCAAGAGTTGTTTGTACTGACATCCCACCGAGCGACGTGGCCACAGTACAGGGCCCTATCCCAGTTGAGGAACCAGCGGAGGCACCAACGGTACTACTACCCGTTGGGCCACTGATGCCACCAGCCCCGAGAGTAGAGGGTGCACGTCGCTGGAGCGCACTGCACGAGTTCCAGCACCAGAGGCCACCCATGTTCAGGGGATAGACGGACCTGCAGGTGGCTAAGGATTGTCAAGAGGCTTTGGTGAGAGTCTTCATGCTAGTGGGGATACCAGCAGATTTCATGGTGATCCTTGCTGCCAGCCTACTTCAGACAGAAACAGGTAGATGGTGGAGACTGATGCTTCAGATGCATGACGAGGCGACACTTCTATGGGCAGACTTTGAGAGCCTGTTTCGGGCAGAGTTTGTACCAGCAACCCTTCGAGTGGTGCGTATACATGAGCTACTTCAGCTGTGGTAGGGAAACATGACAGTGGTGCAGTATTTAGCGAGGTTCACAGACCTTTCACGCTACTCCACAGATATGGTATGGGAACCATTCTTCAGGGCCCGAACCTTCGAGCAGGGGCTCAGGAGAGAGATTAGAGTTTCTGTTGTTTCAAACAGAATTCCGACGCAGACAGGGGTGTTGGGGAGAACCCTATTGGTGGAGAGTTACCTTGTTGAGCAGTCTCTAGCAGCATGACCCACCACTAGCCGGCATGCGGCAAAGTCTTCTGTAGCAGGTAGTAGATAGATGACGCAGAGGTCCAAGAGGACCAGACCTATATGTGGTCGACCGCGTGACTAAGGGTTGGTAGTGCGAGGATCCAAGGGGAATTACAGAGCCAGACATGCCATGTAGTGTTACTCCTATGGCAGGATTGGTCACATGGCACATGACTGTTCGACCCGCCATGTAGATGACCGACAGTTAAATGAAGAACCTCCCAGGCAGAGGCAGAGGTTTGATCAAGGCAGACCGCTAGGAGCAGAAGGCCAAGGGAGGGGAGCTGGCTGTGTAGGTGGAGGTGGAAGACGCTTCGAGGTGTTTCTATCACCACCACCAGGAGGTCCACCCCGACCGCAGGGAATATGTGGACATGGGAGAGCTCGGCTTCAGGCAGTAGAATCTTATGTCTACGAAGCACCAGAAGCGAGTGGACATGAGCGGAACTAGTGGTGTATATCTAGTTCCATGTTGTTGTTGTTACATTTGTGTCTTTGTACCATGAGCTAAAATAATATAAAGACACTTACTTTTTTTTAAAGTTTGTTTTCATGTCCTTTTGTTTGGTTGGTACTGAGTGGTCCCGGTTAAGACTGTTGACTTGACCCTCACTTTTGAGATTTCTACTGGAAGAGACCCAGTGACTTCACACTGATGCTGATAGTGTGACTCGACCCTTGGAGGCGAGAGTGATAGTTGGATCTCTTGGTATTAACGTCGAGGCCTTACGACGTCATCCGTGGCATGAATACATCATTCATGTCCAGATTGACTGTATTAGGCAACGAATGTCGTTCATACGGGAGATGAGACCAGATTTCTCTTATCAAAAAAGAAGAAATCATAGCAGTTCTTGTGATACTAGAGAAGGTTTAGTTCATCCATGAGCAGATGAGGACAGCACATGGCCGACAGAAGCCTTATGGTGCAGGAATTGGAGACCTCTAGAGTTTGAGGATGACGATCACGTCCTTATACGGGTTTCACCTCGACGAGGTTTACGGAGATGTGTCCAAGGTGTAATGTTATATACGAGGTTTAGTGGACCTCCTTAGGTCCTCAGCTTGGTAGGTGAAGTGGTTTACCGCTTGACACATCCACCTTAGTTTCACCTAGTGCACAACGACTTCCACGTATCTCAACTGAGGAGATACGTGTGTGATCCTTCACATATCATCGACCTAAAGGATTTGGATGTCGATTACAGGGCGACATACGCAGAGGATCCAGTGGGGATCAAGTATCGATAGGATCGGAAACTACGAGGATGGACGATTCCTCTGGTGCGTTTTCTATGGCAGTACGGGAACCTCCAGGTGAGCACATGAGTGCGGGAGGCTCAGATGCATGTTCAGTACCGCTTTTGTATCCCTAGTTTGTGTTAAAGCTTTACGAGGACATAAATCCCTGAGGTGGGAGTAATGTAAAGACCCGTAAAATTCAATGGAAAGTTTTTCTTCATTTTCATTGTAATTTTACAGGAATGCTGTTTCTGACGGTGCCTGATTTCAAGGCCCGGTGTGCCCAGAATTAATTTACAAAGTTTAGCACGACTACGTTCAGTGAATTAATTAGCAGGGTTTTCTATCTTTTGAACCGGTACTCGGAATTGAAAACTGAGGACACCGATGAACTCACAGCGCCAGTATTTGCATAAGAGGACTTTTACCATAGGCGAGTTTCCTTGGGTGGAGAAGTTAAAATTTGGGGTTTAAGGAAGATATAAATAAAATTGTGAACAATTTTATTTTTGTTAACCAAGGGAGTTATAATCTACCATGGGAAGTTGTTTGTGAGACCCAAAACCACCCATCTTCCCATGTGTGGATATGTGGGAGTTGCGGCCCACATGAGACCCTAACCCCCCTTGATCTTCCCATAACCCCCTTGACCTCCCATAAGTCACATCCCTCTTAAATTTTGTAACTCCACTTTAACTTTTGTAACTCTCCACTCTCTCCTCTTTAATTTTTCCAAAACACTTCTTAAATTAATTGATTAAACCACTTCAATTAATTTAACTAAGTGTTTGAATTTTTTAAAAAATTTGAATGCATGGCAAAATAATAAAATAAGGAGAGGCCTTATTTTATTTTTGTGAGTTTTGTTGTGTGAGAGAATTTAAGAGAGAGCTCTTCCCTCTTCGGAAGAACATCATCTCCAAACGAAGAACGACCTTCCGACTCTGCGAAGAACTCTCTACATTTTATCCAATCATTTTTCTTCCTCTTTCGTGACAAGGAAGGAGACGCCGACCATGGAGAAGGACGCCAACAACAATGTTCTCCTTCTTCTTCTGAGGTTGACGGAAGCGATACCTTTCTTCCGCGACACCCGACTACCCCGACGTTCGACTACCGCGACGTTCGACATCTGCGACTCGACGACGTGCGACGTCAATTTCGAGGTAGGGAAATTTCTTTGGTGATCTCTTATCTTTGGAGAAAAGAGCGACGAGTGTGGACCAACCATTTCCAGGTTGATCTGCGGATCGTTTTTTCATGCAGGTTGATGTTGAGGTTTATTGATTTGGCCGTGAAATATTTCGTTGTCGTACGTCGTCTTCTATTTGATGGCCGCTTGCTATCATTATAACGGGAGGAGGTCGGGATTCCCAAACATGGCCCACCCTCCTCCCCCTTGTTGTTGATTATGTTTCAGTTCGGAAGATAGTGGCACGGTAAGATGACACCGCGCGGGAACATGGAGGGATGCTGCAAGGATACATGGCGCCGTCGCGCCACACCGTCAAGGCAAAAAAAAAGTTCTGTCGTAGTCGGGGCCGCGAAGGCGAACGGAAGACTCCGTAGTTGTTTCTTTTGATGTGCGGATCGTCGGGAATTGACGAAACGGGCCGCAGAGACGATTTGATGTTTCCACAGTGATGTACGGGACCCAGTATGGGCATCGGCGCAAGAGAAATTGAAAATGGACCACCGGAGCAACTCCGGTGGCCCGCGGACAACACCTGCAGCGCGGGCCGCCGGCGCAGCGGCCGGCACCGGCCGACCGCCCGGAGGCGGCAGCGCCCCGCAGCGCCGCCTGGAGAAATTGGCGCAGCTGAAGCCACGGCGGCGACCTGGCGGATCCCGCGGCCGCGCGGGATCCATGGGGGACGGGGCACGCACCGCGTCAGCGGAGCCCCGGCTCGCTGGCCGACCAGCGAGCCACGCAACAGAGCCGGGCCAGCTTGGGCGGACCGGGCCGGGTCGCGCCCAGACCATTCCAGCACGCGCCGGTCGGGCCGGGTCGCGCCTAGTTGGGTCGACCCGGTTCGGGCCGACCCATGGGGGGTTGGGCCGAGTCGGTACTGGCCCAGCCCCCCCGTCTTCGGACCTTTTCGGTATTTTGAACATATCATGGGCTACAGTCCTTCGATCGACGCACCGTCAAATGTGATGAGATCCTTGGACCAAGATGGTCATTTTTACATATCGCACTCCAGGTTTCGAAATACTTTGGGTTCGACCGTGTTGGTTCGTACATGAAACCAACCGGGCCCTCAGAGCGGAAACGCTCATAACTTTAGCTCCGGACGTACGATAGACGTGCCGTCGACTATGTTAGATTACTATTGATGAGACAGAACTTTTGACTTACTCCGCTCGAGGTTTGGATGTCATTGGAGTGCGGTCGGGTTGGATTGCACCCGAAATCCAACCGGGCCCCTGGAACGGAAAAGCAGATTTCATTCAGACCGGGCGTCCGATTGACGCGCCGTCTATCTCGTTGATCTCCTCTTGATGAGACATAACTTTTGACATACTTCGGTTGAGTTTTGGATGCAGTTGGATAGTGGATGGGTTGGATTGCACCAGAAATCCAATCGGGCCCCTGGAAGGGAAAAGCCGATATCTTTCAGACTGGACATCTGTTTGATGAACCGTCAGCAGCTTTGGTGATCACATGGAGAAATGGTCCCTTTGAGTATACCCTATCAGAGTTCAGGGTATAGTTGAGATACGACCGTGTTCGTTCGCACACGAATCCAACCGGGCCCCGGGGACGAAAAAGCTAGTAACTCACCGACTAGGCGTCTGTTTGACACGTTGTCTGTCACGTTGAGACCCCTATGATGAGGTGGTTCTTTGAGATACTTCTTCATGGGACTTTGAGATACTTGGAGTATCTACTAGTAGCTCGTGGAGCGGACTCTCCCAGAGAAGAGCGTATGGAGTACGGAGACCGTGTAGCTGGCTGTGACCTGATGACTGCTGGTCCGATTCGATTCGGAGTGAATAGCATAGCCTAGTGGGGAGAAATACTTTGTGAGGTGGCAGACCCATGGCGGAGGAGCACTACTGTGTGAGGTGGAAGACCCGTAGAAATCGACAGGAGGAGTACCTTTGTAGGCTATGAGGCGGAGCACTACTGTGTGAGGTGGCATGCCCATGGCGAAGGAGCACTACTGTGTGAGGTGGCAGACGCGCGGTACTCGATAGGACGAGTACCTCAGCAGTCATAGGTTGGTGAGCAGTACCTGAGAGACGTGACAGGATCACTATACTCCAAGAGACTGAGTTCTTCAGCAGTTACAGTTTCAATAATGAAAATATTGGTTTGAGCTGAGTATATGACCTTTGTGTTTACCTCAAGATTGAGATGGTTTACTTGATAATGTGGTTATATGTATGGGCATATAACTAAGTAGAGGTTATCTGTTGAGATCTTATTTGTGGTTATCCTTGATGGTTTTAGTGATAACTTGAGGGTCTCGGGGTCCCTACTGAGTATCCTTATACTCACCCCTGCACGGGCTATGACCGCACCTCATTGTGTTGGTTGCAGATGACAGGCAGTGCTGACAGAGGCCGAGTGTTCGAGGACTGGACGGTACCTAAAGGTGGACCACATGACGAGACCGTACCTGTAGGTGGAGCACACGACGAGTCAGTACCTGGAGGTGAACCACATGACGAGTCAGTACCCGGAGGTGGACCACATGACGAGTCAGTATCCGGAGGTGGACTTCACGACGAGACAACACACGGAGGAGGTTGATGGGAGAGATCATGGAGGAGCTGCACTATCTGTACCTACCCATCAGGTAGGATCCGAGGAGGATGACCCATGAGCTGCTTCCTTTCTTCCAGCTGTTGTCTTTGTTCAGTTGTAGCTATATTTCTAGTTGGGTTTGTATTCTAGCCCATTTACTTTTCCGCACATTCTTTGTACTTAGTTTTTTACTTCCACTTGTACTCTGTGGTGTTTTGTTACTTTCATAAAGGCAATTACTTCCCAGTTATCAGGATTTATGTCTTTGGTGCTAGTTTCCATCCCCTGGCCTATGGATGGTGGGCTTGGGGTAGTCACGAAACGGGCCCCGAGGACGGGTCTTGACAAATAGTTTTAAACATGTCTTAAGTAAGACAAACCCATGGTATGGTAATTTTAAACCCATTTATTATTCGTTGGGTTTACCTTCAACTTAATTAATTATGTTGTATTAAAATGATTTTCTGATAAATTTTTTAATATATAATGTTGAATTCTGTGTATTTATTGTGTATATACACATTCTTCCCAATCAACAATGTCTCACATCTATATTTTGATATTTTTAATTGTATCTTCTTCTAAAATAATCTTTTAAAAATATTTTTTACAAAATTTAAAAGAACTGTTTTTATAAAATTATTCACTTCTTATGATTAAGTTCTGGTTCATGTGAGTTGATTATAATTAAGGGTGGGGAATATATATATATGTACCTCGAATGCATTTGGTATTTTTTAGTTAGTGTTCATTTGTATGGTTACTTCAAGTGTAACTATAGTGGTTACATAATAAGTTATCCATGAGGTGTACATTTTAATGTACCCATGATTTTTATAAATCATAAGGTATCCAATATGGTTACAAATTATGTATTTAATTCCCCAATATAAAGTTATGGTTCTATTTATGTACTTTATGATTTGGGTAAATATCTTGGAAATATCACATTTTAAAATTTATGTATATATGGGTGTCAAGTATGTCTTTTTGAAAATTATTTCATTCATTTATAGGTCTTCATGAGATAATGATGTCATTCATTATTTTTATATCCCATATGATGAATTTTTTTAACATTAAATGTTTTTAAATATTTTTCACATGATATAAGGATTTGTAAAAGAAAGAATGAATTCAAGTTAAATGTTTGGAAGATTTTTCTTAGAAATCATGTCGTTTTTTTGTGTATAAAATATTTTGTTTTCGATGAAATGGATACTTTTTAATAGTGCTCAATTTTTATACATGCGGTTTGATATGAAGAAGATATGTCCTAAAATTCTAAAACTCTAATCCAAAAATTTCATTACAGTCTTTTTCATCTAGATCCATGCTTTATTGAAGGCACTTGGTGGTGTCCTGATGTAGAATGATCAGCTATTACCATAGGATTCAAGACAACTAAAACCTCATGAGTTAAATTATCTCACACATGATTTGGAATTAGAAGCTACAGTTTTTTGATTTTAAAATTTAGAGGAATAATTTATTCGGAGGTAAATTTGAAATATATACTGACCATAAAATAATAAAGTATATATTCACTCCAAAAAACTAAACATTAGTCAGAGAATTTGAATTGAATTGATAAATTATTATGATTTTATGATCAATTAACATCCTATAAAATGAAACAATGTGGTGTAGTCCTTGAGTTGGAAAACTCATGCATCATTAACTAAGAATGGTTTAGAATATGTCCCCTTTTTTTCTAATTTGGTTACTTATGTCTTGGTAGTAATTGGGGCATGAAATTCCACAGTTTTGTTTTTGATTTTAGTGGACTCATCATTGTGAGATAGAATTAAACTAGTAAAAAAAGAATAAAAGGAGATATATAAAAAGGTAAAATAGCTTAAAATGGGTATTTTTATATATTTCCATATTGATAAAGACTGTGTTTCTATATTTTTAAGAAGATTTCGTTCCCTTTGTGACACTCAAATAAAGGAAGATTTATTATGTGAAGCTCTTAGTTCAGGATTTTCAGTTAATCCTAACTGAAAAAATATTTATAGAAACTATTGGGAGTATTAATTGTTCGATGGAATTATAAGAGATATTTCAAATTTAACTATGAAATTCTTGACATGTCAATGAGTTCAATCATATTGGAAGATACCAATTGGAATGCTAAAATCATTTCATATTTCTTAGTGGTAATGTGAAAATTTATCCATGGACTTCGTTGTGGGACTTGAAAAGACATTTAGAGGTCATAATGAAAATTGGATTATTGTTGATAAACTTTGTAAATCGTCTTATTTACTTAATAATCGAGATATTATTTATTTGGATCAACTTTATGAAATGTAGCATAATTAAATTTTCAAGTAACATGGAGTTTCTCATTTCATTGTATCTGATAGTGATCCCAGGTTGACTATTAACTTTTAGAATGACCAACAAAAGTCACTGGGAATGGAATTAAATTTTAGTGCATTTTTTCATCAACAATTAGAAGTGTTTTTATAATGGAAGATTAATAATTTTTAGGATTTTCATTGATCTCTTTCAGTGGATTACTAGTGATTTTGGGTTAAACATATTACTTTCGTTAATTATTCATAAAACATTAGTTTTTATTTCACTATACAGATGGATACTTTTGAAGAATTATATGGGAATCAGTGTTGAATTCGAGAATTTTGGGATGAAGTTAGATAAAAGAAGATGATGGGACTATAATTAGAAGAGGGTGCGGCTGAAAAAGTGAATATGACCCAGAAACACATGAGAAAAACATTGAACAGGCAGAAAAGATATACATATAATAGGAGGAAAATATTTTTTTCGATGTAGGGGATAAATTTTTTCCTTAAATATCAGCATGGAAACATTTTCTACATTTTGGTATGGAAAGAAGGTGAATCCTCAGTTCTATGGACCATATAAAATATATGAGAATGTTTGAAATGTTTTCCATCGATTAGGCTTTTTTCTATGATTATCTCACTTACAAAATTGTTTATTTGTTTCGATATTGATAATGTATGTTCCAGATTTATCTAAGGTTTTGAGCCTAATACCAGTTTAGTTAGAAGAGAACCTTTATTAGGATTAGAAACCTGTTCAGATTCTTGATCAATGAGAACACGTATTGGGGAATAAGGTAATATTCTAGGGAATTATTTTGTAGAGAAACCACATGGTTGTAGAAGAAACATCTGAATCTGAAAATTATATGAGCGTATGGTGCCCTAATTTTTTTAATAAGTAAATAAAAATATAATGACAGAATTTAAAGAATGTTGGGATAATTTATCACCCCATGGGTTTAAAAATAAATTTAAATGTTTCAAATTATGATTCTCTACATAATTATACTTTTTATGGAGATAGTTGTAAATTAGTCATTAAACTAAATTTTTCAACATCTATGATTTGGATTTTGATGAACATACATCTACGATTGATATCTGTAAGTTATTTAGAGTCTGATAGAACCAACTTGATTTTTCTGGTAAAAAGTAACATACCCTTATGAATAGTAATATGATCTTTATGAATATAAAATCTTATTATTATTATTATTTATTTTCGTTATAATATAAAGATATCTTGATTAATTTTTCAATGTAATATAAAGTATGTTATAGTTTTAATATTGTTATTTTTGTAAAAAAAATAATTTTGTTAAAAAAATTAATTAGTCAAATATGGAAATTTATTTTAAAAAAATGGTGTTCGTTTTTGAATTTTAATTGTCGAAAAATTATTTGAGTGAATTTTCAAAAAATTTCTGAAATACATGAAATTTTTTTTGAATAGTGAAATTCGATAATTATGAAAAGAAAACATTAGAGGTTTTAAAGATAATGAATATTATATATTCTCTAAGTAATAATGTTCATTGAAAAAATTCATAATCATTATTATTCTCCTGTTCTTCTTATTCATAAAATAACAACATCGTTAGTGATGTGGCGATTTACCAAAATTGTGGAAGATGTGTTTTCACTTTCCATTACTTCAATCAAAACTGGATCTAAAAACTTTTTAATGGTTGAAAAAGATGGTAATGTTTATGATATATCCTCTATAATTTTATAAAATTACTATATATATATATAATATTATTTTATATTACAAAACTACTTCGTGATTATCATAGAACCACCAAAATGATCTAAACAGATATCACTAAATATTTATCAAATGATTCATCCGCATAAAATATAAAAAAAATATTTTGTGGAATAATTTTATATTATTTAAACATATTAATTCAAATTAATTACACTTATATGATTTAATTTCCCTTTTTCAAGGAATTAAAATTCAAAACTGATCATGGAAATCAGGTAAAGAACGCACACGAAACCATGGATGGAAAAAAATAATAATAATTATAGTGTGAAATGATGTTATGAAGTGATCATATAAGGAGTTTAGAATATTAATATGTTTCATTAGGATATTAAAAACACTCTTATGACCATTATACCGGATATTTAAATACATTTGAAGTAAGAAAACCCTAATGAAAAATAATTCTTAACCCAATTTCTATTCTTTGGGTTAAAATTTTACATCATTAATTATGTAGTATTAAAATAGTTTTTTTGGAAAATTTTATTTATATAATGTTTAATTATGTGTATTTATTCTTTATATACATCTTATATCCACTCTATTAAGTTCCACTTCAATTATATGCAATTTGTATGGGTCTTTTCTCATGAATTTATTTTCTAAAATTCTGTTTTACAAAATTCAGAATCTATGTTTTCATGAAATTATTCAAGTTGAATAATTATTTTTGGGTTATTTGGAATTGATTATGATGAATTGTGAGACTTATATTTACCTCCAATTCATTGGTTATGTGTATGATGGAGGACATAGATATGTTTATTCCATGTGTAACTATGGTGGTAACACAATAAAGTAGCTGTGAGGGTAACATTATAAGGTATCATTGAGGGTTAAAAATCATAAGGTAGTCGATATGGTTACAATATTACATAAGAAATTCCACAATATAACTTTATAGTTTTATTTTCGATCAAAATGTTTTTTGTAAATAATGTAGATATTTTATGTTTCACAAAGTAATTATATATGGGTGGCATATATGCCTTTTTGAAAATAATTTCATACATTTACTTGTATTCATGGGATAATGTTTTTTTAAAATTTTATATGCATGTCTAGTATTTTTGTGTGCATCCCATGTGTTTCAATGCTTTTCAATGCTTTTAAGGATGTGTATGATAAATAATCATGGCTAGTTAATTATTATGATGATTTTTCAATAAAATTATGTTGTTGTTTTGTGTTTATAATCTTATGTTTTGGAAGAAATGGATATTGTTTTAATGGTACTCACTTTCTATTTTTGCGGCATGATTTGTATGAGTTATGCCCTAACCTTCGAAAACTCAAAAAAAGATATTTGGGAATGAAAATAAGTCATATCAATTTGAAATAACATGAATATGTAATGTCTATGGTGGAGATCATATAAATGATCTAGTTTGAATTAAAAATTCATTTATATGAAATTTTTTTATGAAATTACATAAAGTGTCCATGACCCCAATTATGAAGGGGAACACCTTATTTCACTTCATTAATCAACATTCTGCTCTATATATTCACAAAATCATTCAATTTCGATTCTTATCATACTTATTTATATTCAAATGTTTTTTCCGTTAGGAAATAACCACCTTGGGTCCCTTAACGGATGTTATAAAAGAGGCTCTTTATAGAAGAGGTAATCATCTTTACTGATACATTCGAATAAACTATTCATATATTTACTCATCATGTATTATTTTCATCCCAAATTATTAACTATAACAATATATATATTGATATATATATTGAAATTTTATTAGGATACGTAAATGACTATATTACTCCTTTTATCCATCCTATTAAAAAAATCACCATGTGTTCATACATATGACTTAACGTATCCACATAGTGGTATCATTTGATCACCAATTTACAAGGACGATTATAATGATGGAAATAGATGATATATATGGTAATTAAGATATGATATGTATTATGGGGAATTCATATATCACCCACTTCCTTATTGTTTCACCCACTAAAGGAATGATATCATCGCTTGTGCGTACGTTTGACCTACCATATCCATAATGCGATGCAATTTATTTTACATATTCAACTTTCATGAATGGGATTAAAAATGTATTTAACGATTATATGAATATCATTATGATGATGATTATTCTATATCATTTGAAAAATTCCTTGGATATTCATTATAAAAAATGCATGTGAAAACATGTAAATTAAAACACGAGACAATGAAAATGATGAAATATGATTAATTTAATGGTGCTAGGATTTTATAAAATTATAATATAATTTATTTTAAATATGAACAATGTTCTTTAATGTATGAATAAAATTATTCAAACCATTATAAATAATTTTAATGTACAGAAAACTAAAGGAAATAATAGGCCAAGGGATTTTATTTCAATATTACTTCATTGAAAAATATTTTATTATTATCCACCAAATTTCATTTCCATCGTATATTTAATACCCCATTGATCTATTTATAATCATTATTCATTAAAAATGTAATCTATATTAAATATCCATATTTCATGTATCATGAATATGATTATTTCCTAAGCCATATACCATTTTTATATATAGTGTTTTCTTTGAATATGGTTTGATTAAATGGGAATATAATGTAAAATTCATATATTTTAGTCCAAAATATTTTTTTAAATAAAGAATACATAGTGATGAATAATCATAATTATTAAATATATAAATAATTCTATGTACATGTATGAATGGGCGGGGAATGTATATAAAAATAAACCTCAATTCATTGGTAGTCTCATGATATTAATATGTTGGCCAAATTAAATGCGTTTTTATCCAGTACAATTAAACATTCATGTGAATAGCCACGAATGTAATGGTATCGGGTTCCTTGGAAACATTACATAAAAAAATTAATAATTTAATTTATAATGAATTCACACCACAATAAAATAATGTTATACCAATGGTTTTTTCCAAAAATGTGAATTTAGGTGACCCCTATACTCAGAAGTTTTCAAAAACCATGGGTATATGAAATGGTTAGGAACATTCAACCACATTTTTCATAAACAATGTAACTATGTTTTTCTAGGGGAAAATTTTATAAGGGAATGATGTGAGAAAAACAATATTCTTTGTTTATTGGAAACCATGCGTATAAGGTTTTGTTTAGAACCTATACCTATGGTTATCCAAAAACATGGGTATATATCACCCCTATACCCACGATATTAAAATAACCATGGGTATATGGGCTGGTTGAGTACATATACACAAAATTCTTAAAAACGTTTTGGGTATAGATGAAAACATATTCCCATTGTTCTCAAACAATGATTAGTATAAGTAACCCCTATAGCCATTTTTTTGGAAAATATAGGCTACAATATTCCCACATAATGATGGTAAAATAATTCCCATGGGAAATCATATTTTAGTTGTTTTCCAACTAAAACAATGTTTTAAAATATATATATATGAGAATATATATAGTGTTATTTTCATAAGGTGGAATGCCCTTAGATGGGGGTTGAATCCAAGAATAAAAATTAAAACATATTCCCCTTTGGATCTTGTTTCATTATTAAAAACACTGAATTCTCTCGTACTCCCATTGAAATATATAAACAGATATGAAATCTCACCCAATACATTGAAATTTTTACTTATTTCACACTCACTTAGCTGTATCCAATGAGAATACAACAATGATGTGCCGATGTAAAAAATTTACTAAGCCTCACTACAAATAATGGGGATAATGTTTGGGATTGATAATCAATGCACACTCTCAATACCATTAAAATGTTTAGAGTCTACTAACTACAATCCCAATGGTCACTCCCTATGCATCTTTCTCTATCTCAATACTGGTGGAAATGGACATTGTATTCCTCTTCATGTTCTCACTACTCTTGGAATGAAATCAAAAGAATAATTGTCGAATTTTATGTCAAACAAAGTTTATGGACAGGTAGGTACCTTCACTTGCAAGAATATTGTATCCTCTACAATAGATAGATTCTCTGTTTAAGTCCATTTTCACCTGCAAATGATGTCCACATTCCAAACAACTACAAGGTACCAGAAAATACATTTTCCTACTAATTTGAGGCATTTTAAAACTACCTTGAGTGTTTCAAGACTACATGCTCTTCCCATGTACTAACCACATGCATTCCACACCTTCTTTCATCGCGTACTGTGTTCTTTACGTGATATAGTTTCCAGAAAAATCATTCTGGGAAATTTCATCCACACGAACCACTTCAACCATCCCAGAAATCTCTATTTTAATCTTTCTTATGACTTAAATAAATTTATAGAGCAAACTGATATTATCTAATGATATATTTTCTCACCCATAATTGGTTGTATTAGAAATCCATATATAGGAAAATATATCTGTAAAATACTCTATTCCAATATTTACCAAATATTTAAATAGTTACTGCCTCGACCGCATACCGATCCTCCTACCGCGAACCATACCCATCTATTGAACCATTTTTTCACAGTGGTTTATGTACTACCTTTTCTCCTATATGGTCAATCTCCTCTTCTAATGACAATCCTTTTGTGTTCTACACCACCTTCCACCATGAAACATTTTTGGCTTTGCGAACCGCTCCCACATATCATTTCCACCACCTGGTATGAAACCATATACCCTTCTAGGATATGATAAATAGTCCATCTACTAGGAACTTCATTTAACTTACCTTTAAAATTTCGTTCACCATTCATCACACTGCCCATTTTTGTGATAAAACCATACATTTCAAAAAAAAATCCTGATTTTGAGGCCAATTTTTTTTCAAACACATGGAAACTTGTCTACATTATAAACATAACTTCGGAAAACACCAACCATATTACTTCATGGTCATCTATACATTTCAAAAAACCAAATCAGACCAAAAAAAATTCCGATATGACATAATGATGTATTTTTTCCCAACATATATTAATATATAAATAATTTTATCTTTTTCATTTTTTAGTGATTAAATTGTATGGAGTAAATTTAGGGTTTGAATCCAATGACCAACAATTTTTAAAACCCTATAGCTTCATATTCGGAATTGGGTCTTTAGGTTTATTGACAGTGTACATTATTTTTAGGGTTTTCTAGCATAGTAATATGTCTAGAGCCACAGTTGACAACAATGATTGTATCCCTATTTTCGATACACTTATTTCCATTGTTTTAAAGAATGAAAATAAAATTTAAAAATTTGGCTATAACTCAGATATATACCGAAAACAGAAGGATAAACTATTCTAAAAACCCCTTATATAGAATATACTGCTGTTTTTGTGGGATAGACTCGCAATTCCAAACCATTAAAATATGGTTTGTTTATAGTAGTTTCATTTATTTTTATCCGTGATATTTTTACTATGATGTTATCAATGGATTCATATTTTTTCACTTGTTAATGATTAAATGGAATTTTTTTCGAATTACATATTCATCCATAATGTAATGACTTATCATTTAATTATATAAAATTCATTTAATAAATGCAACATGTATTTAGTTTTTTTACATTTTGATATTGATTATGAACTATTAATTCATTATATCTTTAGTTATATGTCCCCCTTACTAGGAATTTGATCTCACCCTTCTATTTGATCTATTTTTCTATTGGTTACAAATAGGGAATTTTTGAATGAGCACAATGATGAATATTAATTTTATTTTTTTTGTGTTTTATTTTAAATTACTAATATAATAAGTTTTCCATATATGTTTTTCACTCTACAAAACTATTAAACTGTTTGGTCATTTAAGAGGTGATTTCTTATATTTAATACCAATGTAATAATCTAGAAAATGGAATTTAGGTAATATAGTAGGGATTGGTGTAGTTTGTTTTAGAGGATATATAATATAATCTTTTGGAATATATTTTAAAACAAATTTAACCTACATGAGAACATTGATAATACCTTATGATATCAAATAATTTTACAATTATTGAGATTTTATTCTATTAATCAATATTTATTATGATTTTAAGTAATATCACGTTATTTCATTATTTAGTGAAAATATCTAATGAATGAAATATAACATGTACGACGGGATAATTTCTGGATTTTACTATTGAGAAATGAAATATTTATGGTGTTAGAGGGGAAAAAATTATGACTACAAAATGAAATATAACCTAGGTTATATCTAATAACCTTGAACACGTAGAGAAGCATGGTTTTATATGATATCAAAAACCTATATTGGATTGTTTTATGACAAAATATCCTTCATATTTTAGTGTAACTACTAATCTAGATGTACTTGACAATTGTATCATGTCATTGGAAAAGATATTTCTCTCATTGGGATGCAATATAAAGGAAACTTTTAGTATGGAATTTTTTTTTCTAATAGGTGACGCTTATCAATGGTGGTCATTGATATAAAATAAAAAAGAGGATGGAAAAATATATCATATAGTGGGGATATATTTTATTGTAATATTAACTGATAAATATTCCCCTCATGAGAAATAAACTAAAATGAATTTAATGTTCTTCATCTTATAGAAAATGGATAAAAGTGTGTTTCAATGTACGAGGAAATCGTTACAAGACTAGATAAGTATTAAATTGATTATACATATAATCCAAAAAAAAAATTTAACATTACCATTATGGACATAATATGACTCATGGAACGGAATAGGATTCTTGAAAAATTTCAACATATGATGAAATAGTGTTATGATCCATCAAAACAGAGATAAAATACACTAGATCCTACCATTTCATGGGAAATAAAGAGAATAAGAGTTCATATGATTATCCTTAGAATGGTAATGAACTTACTAATACTTAAGTTATAAATAAAGTAAAATCTTCTAAATATCGAGGGAATGAACATTTAGGGAAATAATGGACATGTACAATAGTGTATTACAAGTGTGAAGTTAGGTTTTATTTATCTGATGAATACAGGGGGAAGAATAAAACTAATTATATTAATCAATTAAATTACAAAAAATAGTGGATTATAAAAAAATTCCAAAAATCAAGGGAATATACAATTGAAGTGGGAAATATGACAATGACAGGCTTAAATGATCACTACAGATGAGGTATAAGTTTTTTTGATGTCGGAACATGTACATTAATCATATATTAAAAATATTCTAACAATTTATTTTATCCTAGATGCTCACACTATATTATATATACATAATTTTCTATGAAATTTATAAATATAAATTTTAATTTACGAATGAAATATTCAATTAAAATTTATTAGGGATGTCTCATTAAAATAATGATGTGTTTTCTAGTCCTAATTATGACACACTATTGTTCTTTCCTTTATTAACTCTTTATCATACATATTTTTGACATGTAAATAATTCATTTTTTCTCCTAAACCTCACAAGAACATTACGAAAATACTATTAATAGAAGGAAATTATAATTCATGGTGAAGATGTGAGATTACATATCTATTGAAAGGATACTTCATCAACTAATTAAATCATTGACCCACCCCTTGTAACCCTCTAAAATTATAATCATGGGGAAGAAGAGAAATATAAATATTTAGATGAAAAATGTAATTTCTATATTTTTTATAATCAAATTGTAAATGAAAAGATTGATGCATTACTTTATGAATTACCTATAAATCCACTAGAGTATGAATTATAATTTTCCATTAATTTAACCATTAATGAAAAACTAATATAAAAATGACACATATAATGGAAACATCCAAATTAGTGGGGTTAAAGAAAAACATTAAATGTATTGTGTGATACGGTGTCTGTATAACATAGTGTATCACCATTGGGTAATTTTATTCCATTTATTTAAAATTAATATATGATACATGGGTTTTTTGATTTATTACATTGAAATAAAATGCTATTACGATATGGAAAATACATCACCTTCCTTGCAGTGATGATTTATTTGATCAAATACATAGATCAAAATATTTTTCAGAGTTTTACCTTTCTTATGGGTTTCATAAATTATGGGTAATAAAGGATGATATCATGAATAAAAAATATCATACGAGTTATGGACATTATGAATTTAATGTAATATCATTTGGACTCAAAACTTCACCCATTGTTTTCATGGAACAAATGAATAGAGTATTAATAGAATATCTTGATAATTTTATTAATATTTTTATTAATGATATTTTGGTGTTTTTTAACATTTATTAAGAATATGACAATGACATGTATAACATTAATGATACTCTTTGTTTGAAAGAGTTATTTGGTAAATTTAGAAACTATGATTTCTAGAATTTTGAAATTTATTTTTTATTTCCATATTGTCACTATGGATGGAATCTTAGTTCATCATATATATACATATGAAGACTAGTAATGTCTAAAAAATATCCTACACATATATTTTATTTTGTTTAGTTTTTTACTCTTAACATTTCATACTTAATTTTTCTTGATTGGATAACCTACTAAACCATCTCACATGTAATGGGGATGAATTTACAAGGAAAAAATTAATGTTAGAAATTTTTTCAATAAATGAAGAGGATGTTTGGAATATCATATGGAAATTGGATTATATAGATGGATCTGTTAGAGTTGGGGGGGGGGGTTATTTTTGTATAAATACATATTTTAAATGATTTAAACTAAATAAAATATAAATTCAATCAAATTATATTTATCAGACATGGAAATTTTCCAATAATCAATATCCAAGAATCAGTATAGAAATATGACTAATTAAATCCACTATATATACTAAATCTGGGTTCCTCCATCCTGACTTGTCACCTCCACAGGCAGCCACGTCACCAAATCTACACTTCCATTCCCAAAACTACCCCCACACCATCGGGATTTTGCTTGGATTACCTAGGGTTTCCGCAATACTCCACGACGCTGCGATCCCTCATTTTCCAGAATCTCGTCTCCAGCCGACTGCTCCTCCACCGCGTGCTCCGCCTCCGCGTGCTCTGCCTCCGTGTGCTCTGCCTCCGCGTGCTCTGCCTCGGCGTGCTTCGCCTCCTCGTCCTCCGCATTGGCATGCTCCGTCTCTGCCTTCTCCAACTCCGCGTCCTCCGTCTCCTCTGCATCCGCGTGCTCCACTTCTTTGTGCCCCGCCTCTTTGTGCTCCGCCTCCACATGCTCCGAGCGATGCATCACCGCGAACCATCTTCGACATTAGGGTACCTCGCATCCAGCTTCATCCTCCTGCGTCCTCTCGCACTACCCCTATTCTCTCTATATCCCTACGGTTACCGCTATGGTCATCCATCCCAAACCTGCTTCTACTCCTGCAATCCATCGACCGCATCTACCTCGCAATTTCAATCCTTCCTTCCATCACGAGATTCTTCTAGTCCACTATATATACTAAATATGGGTTCCTCCAGCCTGACTTGTCTCCTCCACAGGCAGCCACGTCACCAAATCTACACTTCCATTCCCAAAACTACCCCCACACCGTCGGGATTTTTCTTGGATTACATAGGGTTTCCACAATACTCCACGACGCTGCGATCCCTCATTTGCCAGAATCTCATCTCCAGCCGACTGCTCCTCCACCGCGTGCTCCGCCTCCGCGTGCTCCGCCTCCGCGTGCTCCGCCTCCGCGTGCTCCGCCTCGGCGTGCTTCGCCTCCTCGTCCTCCGCATTGGCATGCTCCGTCTCTGCCTGCTCCAACTCCGCGTCCTCTGTCTCCTCCGCATCCGTGTGCTCCGCTTCTTTGTGCCCAGCCTCTTTGTGCTCCGCCTCCATGTGCTCCGAGCGATGCATCACCGCGACCCATCTTCGACATTAGGGTACCTCGCATCCATATTCTTCCTCCTCCGTCCTCTCGCACTACCCCTATTCTCTCCATATCCCTACGGTTGCCGCTATGGTTATCCATCCCAAACCTGCTTCTACTCCTGCAATCCATCGACCGCATCTACCTCGAAGTTTCAATCCTTCCTTACATCACGAGATTCTTCTAGAATTGACTGGTAAACTCCCTCGATTTTCTTTGTTCAACTTCTGATGTGTGGATTCTTTTTATTTCAGGAGTTGGGTTCGCATAAGCAATAGGTAAATCTATGGGAGATGCATTAAATAGGAATGCGATGAAGATTAGTGAAATTTACCACCACATGAAGGTTATTTTTTTTCATATACATTTTTACATATTTGTAATTATCAGTCATTTATTTGTTTCTAATTTCTTTTTCAAACACCATTGTCAATTGTGCATTATTCAGAATTGGTAATTTTTTAAATGATCCTCATATATATTGAAACTGTTTATTTTTTAGCAACTTTGAATGATGTTTTGAAACTTTCTTATACTAGAAAACAACACTATCATTCTGTTGGTTGGGTGGGTGTCATCATTTTGATCTATTTGGAAGTGTCACCTCCATATTTCTCTCTTTCATCGTTATGAGTTTTATTTGAGGTTGTGGTTTTTAAATTTTCTATGCTCATTTAAGTGACTTTAATGTTACTTTTATTTACTGCTTATAATTTTACTAACTACTATTCTCATCCTCACATAGCAAATAACATATTTCCTAATGAATGTGCATGGGTTTATGGAATGAATGTCTTCTATTTACGTGCATGGAGGAGGACAAACATAAGATACACATCACTTATGGATCAAAGAGGTTGGATCCTGGTGTTTTTTTACCAACTCATTATTCATATGGATTTGAATTATGGATAAGGACTGAACAATTTTATATTGTTCAAAACTCATGGATATAATGATTCAGTGATAGTCATGTGCTTCTTCAGTTTGACAACACAGTACTTGAATATGACTTATTTGGGAAGGTATGGGTTTTTTTGGATGTTTTTTCCAATTCATAAATGTTCATTATGTAATATATTTTTTCAGGAGGCATGGTTTCCTTTTTTATTTTCAAAATATCATGCTCGCATTTCATTATGTTTTATTTCATTTTGTTTTGGCTTAAATTAATCTCACTAAACCTGTTTTGTAAGCCCACTTTTATATTTTTTAGTAATTTTAATTAAGTTTCTTATCTTTGTAACTTTTGAATTATGCTGGTTATTTTCATTAAATATATTTGAGATTTGAAAGCTTGTAATCTTATGCGGGATTTAATTGAACTTGCTGAACATGTTTGGCAATCCCAGTTTTCCCAGTTTTTAATCATGTCAATAAAATTCCTTATCTTAGAAAATTTCTATATATCTTGGTCATTTTTTTAATCATTTTTAGATTTGAATGGTGGTCATTATATAAAGGCTTATAGTGAACTTGCTGTGTACATGTTTGGTAAGCTCAATTTTTCCAGATTTTAATCATTTTAATGAAATTGCTTATCTTTGTAAATTTCTAAATATTCTGGTTATTTTCATTAATCATTTTTGAGATATGAAATGTGGTAATTTTATGTTGGGTTTATTACTGATTTTCATTGAAACCGAACAATCACAAAACATTACATTTTTTTCATTACTATATAGGAAGATCAAACCAGTGGGTGTTCAAGAGTAAGCAGTGGCGTTGATTATATCCAGGTATCATATCATTCAATTTTTCCAATTTCCTTCTTTAAAAAATTCTTATCACATTACTGACATTCTTTTAAACATTTCATGATCGGTCCATCAAAGTGTTTGTTCTTCTCCTGGGATATTAAATATTGGCACAATATTTCATATGTCAACATCGATCATGTCTTCAATTGGGGTATATAACTCCTCTTTACTATGTTCTTAATTATTTCCATTATTACAATAAAATTTTCTATAAACTAATTTATATTCTACATTTTAATTTTTTTTAAAAACATTTTTCTTTCAAGCTTCACCTATATACTGTTAAATAACAGTTAACTGTTAAATCACTGATATGTGTTTCACTACTTTGAATTGATACAGATTCAATCATCAAATCATCTAACAAAAATTTCTATGTAGAAAATTCTTTCACATGATTTTGATAATGAGGATGAACTTCAAGACTGTCCACTTTTTTCGACACAACAAGGCTACTCCGATACATTCTATTGAATTACACACCTGAATGAAGGGAAATGTAAACTGGAGAACATAAAAACAGACTCAAATGTGATGCTGGAAACTAATGGGAAACATACCTGTTCACTGTTTAATTTGTTTTCTTTTCTGTTTTTTAAATTCCTATTTGAAGGGTGACTGTCACTTGATTTAGGAGAATACACCATCATAAAAGACTACATCAAGGGTATATTTTCAAGAATTGGGTCTTTTTTTAAATTAATAGTTTATTTTACATGTATTAAATGTGAGTTGTCATTCATTTTTTGCACTGCATGTACTCTCATTCAAGTAGTGGATGTTGTGGACCATAGACCTGGGGCTGAACCTGCTACTTTTTATTCTGCACTCCTGATACTGTTCCATTATTTATCAATCAGATGCTTAAATAGGAAATTATACATGGGTTTCTTGTGGAAGGGTGAGAACTGGTGGTGGCCATATAAATGTTAGTGCGAAGATCATTCATTAGGAGGTAGGTCAGGTATGTCAAACTGGGGATTTTTCTTTGATGAAATGCGTCCATTTCTGTGTTGAAGTAAAACAAGGACTGTTGTTGCTTAGCAGTGCAGATGCATGGTGGAAAACTATTGAGGGAAATCCACCGTTTGGTTATGATGGAGTTCAATGCGTTTTTGGTGATGGTTATTCTCTTGAAGAAAAGTAGAGGTCTCTTCTGCTGGGATTGATGATATGAAGGAATCACATAATTGTTATTGCTGAAGTGGAATCGGATTTGGGACAACTGGTGAGTATTGAACACGGTATAAAAAATTATCCTTGGTGGAAAACTTATATTGTTACAAGGTGTAGAATGTTGATCATTCATGATGTCCTCTTCAAACAGACCTTCAGGGAGGGTATCTTCGTTGCGGATGCATTAGCTTCTCAAGGAACTATCGCCAATAATTGTATCATTTATGATGAAGTATGTTCCTTTCCATTTATGAATTACTCCAACGTATTTTTAGGTATAATTCCATATCTATAAACACATTTATTTTCTGTTACCATTCTTCCAAACTATCTATTTTCAAAGAAGTGGATGTTTAGGAGTCAAGTGCCACAATGACAAAGGATTTGTTACAGAAACTACAAATTCTTCCTCCACTCAGGTATTAGTATATTTATCTTCATCATCTTTTATTTTCATTACATCATTTGAATAGACATTATTGATTTTTTGACATGTCTACTTTTAATCTACTATCTATACTAAACTTGGCTTTTTTCCAGCCTACGTGTCACCTTCTCATTGATCCACATCACCCTGGAACCTATAATTCTACCTCTAAATCCACAAAAAAACGCAGCCCTGAGCGGGATTTTGTTCCGCTTGTGCTAGGTTTCCCGCTCCCCTCCGCTCCCCGACTCCCTTATCCCGCTCCCATTCCCGACGATCCTCTCCAGTCCCACCGCCGCCTCTGCGTGCTCCGCCTCCACATGTTCTATCTCCGACTCCTCTGCCCACGCTACCAACATTCTTTCCTCCTTATTAGGGTTCTCGAAGTGAGCTTACTGCTTCTCCTCCCGCTACAAATTTTCCATTCTTCCCTTTCCTGTCTCGCCTCTCCAACCACGCCTCTGCCTCCACCTTTTCCTTCGATCTTCCTCAGCCTTGATTTCCCACATCCTCCCTGACTTTGTCTATCCTTGACCCCCACCTCTCCGCACCACCGACCTCCCCCATTTTCTAATTCAAACCGTAGAATGTTTATTTCACTCATATATGTTGTATTCTGTGTTCCTTGCTGAATTTTGTTGTCTTAGGATGCTGTAAAAGAGGCTTTAGGTAAGGTTTTCTATGTGCCAATTCGACCTCATTTTTCCATAGCATGCGTTGTATGCCCTAACTTGGAATTGGGAACTTTTCATCCACTCGTATGAATTTTGAAGTCAATTTTTCTTATTAACAATTATGGTTGTTGTATGTGTGCATGCTCATATTAGTTGGATTGTGGTTGGGTTTTATTTTGATTTTAGATAACACAAAATTTGGGCTCCAAAATCGCTATCAATACCAATTCGGCTACTGGAATCATTGGACGGGACGCCCTGACTTGCGAATTTAAAGAGGTTCTCCATTATCCAATATCACCCGTTCTCTTTAAGATTTTGAAAAGAACATGAAGTAGATGAGTTTAATATCCCATTAAAAAATAATGTAGGTACCTCTGGAAGTGAATGATTGCAATGATAATAGGCGTGTAGTTTTGATTGTTGGCTTATTCTCGGGCATAAAAGATGATGTTATTCCATTGGCACAGCCTTTTGAGGTCTTAGTGCTATGTTTTTCTTTCTAAACTATTACTTTTTAATTCTATAGGAATTATTCGTGATGTTTCCATGTTATTTTAAGAATTTATTTTAGTTTTTATTCATTCAGCATCACTCATCAGCGTTGGTTGACATATTTGTGATGGATATAAAGGATTTTTCAACTTCTGTTACACACTGTGGAAGCCCAGTTGCAATTATAATACTCAGGGTAAGTTGATTTATTTTAATTTGCATTATCCAAATTCTGCCTTCTTTTATTCAACTTCGCCCCTTCAATTGAGATGTTTCTTCTATTGATTTTTAACCTTTTTTATAAATGAAATTACAAGATTCATCTGTTGGTATGACGCCCATTCTTGATAGCTTGGGTGAGTAGTCGTCTCAATACTTAAAATCATTTGTTTCATTCTTATCCACCATTGATGCTTTTTTGTTTTGTAGGTGCTTGAGTACTGTACTGTATTGATGTTACTCAAAAAAAATACATTCCTGCTTTGTATGAGTAATTTTGGTTGTTTATTCCAGTTCACAAATATTCAATTTCTAAAATATTTTCTCAGCATGAAAGGTTTAATGTTGTAACCATTCTATAAAAAAATGATATGTTAATAAAAAATATATTATCTTCTCTTTCTATTCATCGAAACCCTATTATTGACCTCTTTTCGGCTGCTAGGGCAAACACATTCTACGGATGATGTGTCAAGTTCTTAAAATCAGTCTTTCTCTATATGGGTGGTAGTTTTGTTTTCGGTTTGTTTTGGTTTAGATTCAGTTCAGGGGCTATTTGATACATTGCATAAAAATGATTACTGTGAAGTGAGGATAATGATTGTTGCTAAACTAACATTGTAGTGAATTGTATGTAATACGTTTTCATGTTCAAAATAAAGTTAATTTATCAATGCTTTGTTTGGGGTATATTTAACTTGCTGGTCATGTCAACTCAAAATCCATGAAACCTATTTTTAGCTGTTAAAATGGATGTATCATATTTTTAAAATTAACATTGCTTTGTATTAGTAGTTTTTTGTTTTGTTTATATTGATTCAGATTCAATTTCAGTGTCAGTTAGTATTTTTTGTAAAAAGTGATCGATGGGAAATTGATTAAAATAAAAATACCTCCCCCAGTTCCCAGTTTTTGAGTTTTTAGTTTTTTTTTTGATATTGATGGTTCTCTCAGAGTCTGGGCACTCATCACTTGGATTTATAGGCCTGTATTTGTTTCAATTTGAAAATTGTTCAGTGTCTTTACTATACAATCTATTTTTATGTGGTCGTGATAGTAATGTGGTTCTATTTATTATGTGCATGATAATATTCTTTGAGGTTTCATTTGACAACACTTACTAAAACTTCTTATAGTGCTTATCACTTACTGATTGGTTTTATACACAGTTTTCAGCAGGGTTTTCAAACAGAGCCTGAATGACTTGGAAAACACCATACTAATAAACACCAGTTTTTGTGCATTTCCCAGATGGATCCTGATGGAAAGGTACAATGTGCTTCATTCTATTTTCATTCTTCTTAAATAACAGACATAAGTAATGTTAATATAATTCTCCTTCCAACCTTGCATAATAGGAGCATCAAACCGGTATGTCTTCTCCATCAACTTCAAACACTACCTGTAGGTTTGATTCTTGTACGTCTAATCGGTTATCTACTCAGGTATGTAACAATCATCATATCTGAATAATAACTTACTTCATTTTCATTAACAATAAATGCATGATTAGTGTTGAGTTTCAATGAATTAAATATAAACGACGTTTATTTCATTGAAGCTTTTATTGTCCGCTGTTAAAAACCACATATGTTCTGCATTGATTTGAACTTCATCAAGTAGCTTCAAATTCTGCTAACTATATTCTCTATGTAGAAAAACCTTTCACAAGAATTTGATACAGAGGATGACATCCAACATGGTCTTCAGTGTAGTTGAGATAGTTTAGGTATAATTACTCATTTTACTCAACAGGAAAGGTGAATGAAGGCTGACTTGAACAAGAAAAATGAGAAATTAGATTGACATTTTTTTCTTTACTGTCACGGTAATAATACTAAGTGGTTGTTTAATAGGATTTTCTTCATTTTATTTCCAGCCTTAACTGCAATACACAATGATCTGCAGTATGATGTATTTGTAATTTCTCATGGAGTCTATTTCAGTTGGGATTATCTACAGGTTTATTATAATATTAACATGCAAGATGATTTTCATTCAGGACACATATAATGCTGGATAGTTTTCATGACATGCTGGACATACTTCATTAATTTTTATTTTGTATCAGTTATCATTCATCCGAAATTTTTCATTATTCAGGATGTTTCTCATTTTGGAGTAGGATAATGGTGGTGGTGTTTAATTATAGATATTTTAATGCCTTATTTTGGGTTTCTATTACTCACATTAGACGCTATTAAAAACGTGGTTATATGTTATGTATTTGGTTTTCCAACGATATTGTACGTTTCTTGTATGGATGTTACACATAGACTCATCTGCTTGTATTGTGTAGTAAAACAGGGAAGTGAACCTCTATTCCGACACTCATCTTCTTGCAAGTAATTTATTCATAAAGGTTTCTTAATTCAGTATGCAAATTCAATACACTGGGATTTATGTTTCATTAAATTCGTTTGAGGCAGTTATAACTTTTCTAATATTCTGTTCATTTCTCATCTGCTTGCAAAACATAAATATGTCCTCTAGAAAAACATCATATGGTTTAATGGAAAAACCATGGACACCTTGACTGAAATTCAGGTCATGAAATTCACCCCATGGTATGATATCTATCTTCACCCTTGCATTATGTTATCTTTTGTTTCCACTTTACAAATCTATAAAATACTCAAAATATATACAATATACCAATGTTAGTACAACTTAACATGTTATAATACCTCTGGACTGGGTTTGCATTACGTCTCACCTGGTAGGGAAACTAAAATATTCCCTCTAGCAGAACATCATATGGATCAATGAAAAACCCATGGACACCTCGAATGACATTTTGGTGATGAAATTCTATACTAGGTCTAATATTTATATTCACCCCTGTAGTATGTTATCTTCTGTTTCCTATTTCTTAATCTATAAAATACTCAAAATAGTTACAATATACAACTGTTAGTACGACTGAACATGTTATAATACATGTTGACTGGGTTTGCATTATGTGGGAAGACAATGCGTATGTGTTTTAACTGTATATATGTTTTGACAGTTATTGACTTAAAACTCTATTTTATCTCTTGATAAGGATAACAAGGCCCATAGTGGGACATATATGGATCTCTATGCCTTTGCAACCCCATATGGTGTAACATGGGATCCCTATTTAACAAGTCAGGTGCATACTCATGAGTTTGATTGGGAAAAAAGACCATAGCTTGAATATGTTAGGTTTTCATTTTATTTATTTTCTAAATACTTCAATCTTCTGAATTTTTTAACGATTATTTCTTAAGGTCCCATTCTCTCTTGAGCACTGGACTTGAAGCTACATAGGAACTGATGCTATACTTTCTCCCAGTTTTCTCCTATGAATTCATATTAAAGTCCAACGGCTTTATTGAATAAGTCTTCCCTTCATTCACATTCAAATTTATTGGGGTAAGAAATCGTTTTGTTGAAGGTTGAACATGAGAAATATTTCACAAATGAGTGATTCTAATGGAACTTTCTGTATTTAGCTTTTGAGAATCAAAATTATAAATTGAATCTATCTTTGTAATTATTTTGTATTTGTTGGGATGTTTTTTGGTTCTGATAAATGTTGTTTTTGATATTTCATTTTCAGTGATTGTACTGAGCATCTGTTTGTTCCTTTTAATTTATTTTCTTTCCTTTAACTATTTAAAAACATTACCTTTCTCTTTTATGGGTAGGAAAAAAATAGGACATCACTCCACACTGCACTCTACCCACCTCTTGATAAAACAGAATGCTGCTGCTGAGAATAATTTCAAAGCTAATACTATCATAGAGAGTATTTCCATCATTGCTCGATGGTTGACTACATGGAGGATTTCAATATCCTCTACCCCACCCCATGTAGGAACATTATGGAAGAAAATATCAAGGGGAGGACTTTTATTCTATTTGAATTATGGCCATGAGGAGGGCTACCGTGTTACTTCTCAAAAGGTATTCTATCATTATTTATCAATTTTTTCCCATGAATGAGGCACTCATGGTAGATAATATAGGGTGGAACTTTTGAGATGCTTTTAATAATGATTTTGGTGGGGACTTCAAAAATAGTAGTAACTCATTAATAATTTTGTAATCGATTTATATGATCAGCGATCGCCTATGATAGTTTTTTAATGGCATTCAGAACTACTTCCTATAATAGAGCATGGTTATTAGGTTGGTCTTAATTTTTCCATGACCTTTGGCATGATTTATTTCTTATGTGATATATTACAGGATACTAGGAAGACTTTCTATAAGTGAAAATATTCATATACAGGTTTCTTTTAATTTTTTTACCTTGGTGCTTTTGATAGATTCCAGAATGTGTTACAGTGGCCACTAGAGTGGAACAATGACCCGGATTTGGAACATGAATCAGTTTACAATACTGTTGATAATCTCATATAAATTATCTCGAATAACTCTCCTTTGAGGAAGAAGGGATTCATGTAGGGTACTGAGTGACCATCCAATTGCATAGATGAGTGACCCCACATTAGAAGGTGCGATCATGGGCTTGAATCCTGTATATTTACATTGACACAATTACATCATGGATGGTTTTTTGGATATGTCCCCTTTAATTTATTTTCTTTCCTTTAGTCATTTTAGTATTTAATAATAGTTCCTTTCTGTTTTCATGGAAGGAAAAAACAAGACAACACTCCACCCACCTCTTGAAGATCAAGTCATATTGTTGTTGTAACCATAGCAAAATCTCCAGGTTTGTGTTTGTAAATTGTTTTCAATGTTTTTGATGTTTTCGACCTTCCTCATTAAATTGTATGAGAGAAATTTCTCTTTTAATGTGTTGATTTCTCTAAAAGACATTTAATGTGAAAATTTCAGGTAATTTTTATCGAATATGTGATTTACTGCTCTTTGTACTGGACATTTCTGAGACTATTCAAGTAAATATCTCAGAATTTCTACTTGAAGATGTGTGTTTTTACCAATTATTTAAATGAGTTTATTCTGAATAAGGTTCACATGAAGATGGGAGATGGGGCGTGGTGTCTATATGGTCAGGTTTGGGTGGTGGCAAACAACAATCACCAATATGTAGTATGCAAGATGACCTGTTATTCAATCAAATACCAAGTCTCTTGACATTTAGTTTTGTAACAACCAGAATCAATTATTCTTCATCTATTTTTCATTCAATAACATGTTAGGTATTATGTAGTAGATGTTGAATATCTATTTTCATTTATTTAAGTTGTTCAATAGTGTCCTCTATTCAATATTTGTCTCTAATATATTTTTCAACTTATTGAATGATGTATTCATGTTCTATTCCCCCTTTTTCCATTACCAGACAATAGTAATTCCTAATTATAATTTATTCAACATATGTTTTCTTTGTAATGCTTCTAAAAATTAAACCATTATTAGAAGAAAAACCATTAATTGAATACGCCGTGCAATAGCACGAGCGAGTACTAGTTAGAGTAAAAGTCTGGTATCATGATGGATTTGATTTAAAAGACTATGATGATAATAATAATATTAATAATGATAATAAAAACAATAATGAATGATGAGTTTTATTATCAGTATTATATTACATTCAATGGAATATAAAGCATAAAAACACAATTAATTCAATATCTATAAAACATTATGAATGAATTAATGCTATATTAAAATGATAACTCTCTTTTCCTTTTTATAAAGGTAATAAATAACATTAAATAAATGTATCTCCTATTTTATATTTGCATAAATTTATATTTTTCCATACTTGTAATTCTATTGATATGAAGATCATATTTTTTTATCTTCTCATCCCTAAAATCCATCATTGTGATGACTAAATCTATCTTATAATCCTTGATTTGATGGATAAGAGTGTTTGTCTTCCTATCCCCAAAATACAATTATCATCATAATGATCATACATGGATTATAATTGAAAATATTATTAAGGAAACAATATTAAATTGATTCTTTTAGAACAAAAAATATATAAATAATTAAACTGAAAAAAGGCACAATTCACAATAATAAATCTTCAGAGATATCACAAAAAAGGAAAAAATGAATCATCTCTAAACTCTTGAAATTACTTAATATTTAATGGAAATTCTCCAAGATCCATTTTCCCAGGATTGAAGCAACATCCTCAAACACATGGCACTTAACAACTCATTGTAACTGAATGTATGAAATCAGATTGTTTAACACCATCACTATGTTAATGATATTCCTCAAATTAGAGAAAATTATTTTTAATATAACTAGAATATTTAGTTAACATTACGTTCTTTCTTATCAATGTCAATATGACAATCCTTACAAAATTTACTATCCCTTCAACTATATATGTATCAATCTGATTGTGAATAGTTTTGTTAGTAAAAAAGATATGAGTAATCTTTAAATTCTAGTCCATTAAATATGAGTCCAATTTATCAGACACATACTCATTTATGTTAATAATAATTATGAAATGTATTGTTTATATTCATGGTACATTAGGAATTTTTATATGTATGGTAAAAGATAATGTTTTATTCAAAAACATATTAAAACACTTGGGGAATATAAATCATGAATAATTATATTATGAGAGTGTTAATGATTTAAAAAACTAGAAGAATATAAATTTAAGAAGTAGAAATTCTTATTCAACAATCATCCCATTTTTGGAATGCAGAAACAAAAAAACATAAAGAAAAAACTACTTTTAAAAACAATCAAACCATGTTATTTTATGAACATTGTAATCAATGTTATTCATTATGTATTAAATCCCCATGAGTTTATAACTCTTCTTAATATGATTGTGAACACGGTGGTGTGTCAAAATAGATCATTAATTAAGGCAACATTCTTCTCCCCGTAAGTATAGTATTTTTTAAACTTAACGAAACATCACCCACTTTGGATTATAACATCACTTTAATAAAATCATCTCCTCAATTCTAATCTTCTCCCTGTATAACGATTTATCCCCTTAAGTGATTTTCAAAAAGAATTACTAAGTACCAAAAGGTCTCAAATTTATTGAAGTGAATAAATTTTTTTTGAACTACCTAATCATCCACAAAAAACAAGAACTAAAAAAATCCAATTGTATTTTGAAAAAAATTCAATATAAAAAAATTTTATGAAAAGAATATTTCTATATTACAATCAATTAAAATGTTATTACAAATAAAATACAACATGTTTTGGAAATAAAATAGTTTATTCCTTAATAATTAATGTCTTTATAAATGTCATCATCATTCTAAATCCTCTCTATCATTCTTTAATATGTATATTTTTTTCTATTATGTTATTTATCTTATTTCAAAACCTAAAATTAATCATTGTTTTTATTCCTCAGTATAGTGACATAATCATCACATGGTCATACTTGGGACATCTCTACCTCCCAGAATAAAAAGTTTTTTTAATACATTAACATCATTAGTATGATCCTCAGTGGTATCCCATAATTCTAAACAAAAAAACTCCACCCTATCTTACATGTATTTAGATATCAGATTGATGTATTTGGCAGTTTTAACAATTAAAATATTTACTTAGTATACATTTTTCATCATTAATTTTGATATAATAATCAACCTAATGTTACCTTTTAACCATATGATTACATTATTTTTTTAATAGTGTATTAACATTCATTAAAAAAATTTATGTGAGATTCAATAAGAATGTATTTCTCTATTAAAATAGATATTGATTCTAAATTATCATTAAGACATTATTCAAAACTATGGAACCGAGATACATGGTTTTAAAAATAAGTAGTAGTTCATTATGTATTTTTTACAGGATGTAATAAATAATCAAGTCCTTCTTGATCTATAGTTCCTACTAAATACAATTTATTTTACTAAACCTCAAGAGTTGTTATTCGTCTTTTTCTCATATCATGTTCTTAGATTTCATTATATAAATTTTTTAAACCAATTAATCAAAATGTCTTGAATCTTTTTTTATCATTTGATAATTCCATATTATAAATATATTCATTAATATTTTCTTTATCATCATCATTTCATTATGATGTTGACCATCATCTTTTGTAATTGATGGTGACTGAACTTCCTCTTTTGACGATGATTATTCTTCTACATATCTACTATCTTTAATACCCTTATCCATTTTTGAGGGCATATCCAATGAGAGTGAATTTGATAGCTAATTATCATGATGGGTTTATTCACTATTAACATACTCATCTTCATCATATTCTTCCTCTTCATCATCCTCTACTTCATGAACATCTTTTTCTCTTTCTATTGATATTTCTATGTATTATTATAATAATTATTATTATTCATATCCATCCACTATATATACTAAATCTGGGTTCCTCCAGCCTGACTTGTCGCCTCCACAGGCATCCACGTCACCAAATATACACTTCCATTCCCAAAACTACCCCCACACCGTCGGGATTTTGCTTGGATTACCTAGGGTTTCCGCAATACTCCACGACGCTGCGATCCCTCATTTTCCAGAATCTCGTCTCCAGCCGACTGCTCCTCCACCGCGTGCTCCGCCTCTGCGTGCTGCGCCTCCGCGTGCTCCGCCTCCGCGTGCTCCGCCTCGGCGTGCTTCTCCTCCTCGTCCTCTGCGTCCTCCGTCTCCTCCGCATCCACGTGCTCCGCTTCTTTTTTCCCCGCCTCTTTGTGCTCCGCCTCCACGTGCTCTGAGCGATGCATCACCGCGACCCATCTTCGACATTAGGGTACCTCACATCCAGCTTCTTCATCCTGCGTCCTCTCGCACTACCCCTATTCTCTCCATATCCCTACGGTTGCCGCTATGGTTGTCCATCCCAAACCTGCTTCTACTCCTGCAATCCATCGACCGCATCTACCTCGCAGTTTCAATCCTTCCTTACATCACGAGATTCTTCTAGAATTGACTGGTAAACTCCCTCGATTTTCTTTGTTCAACTTCTGGTGTGTGGATTCTTTTTATTTCAGGAGTTGGGTTCGCATAAGCAATAGGTAAATCTATGGGAGATGCATTAAATAGGAATGCGATGAAGATTGGTGAAATGTACCACCACATGAAGGTTAATTTTTTTCATATACATTTTTACATATTTGTAATTATCAGTCATTTATTTGATTCTAATTTCTTTATCAAACACCATTGTCAATTGTGCATTATTCAGAATTGGTAATTTTTTAAATGATCCTCATATATATTGAAACTGTTTATTTTTTAGCAACATTGAATGATGTTTTTCAACTTTCATATACTAGAAAACAACACTATCATTCTGTTGGTTGGGTGGGTGTCATCATTTTGATCTGTTTTGAAGTGTCACCTACACATTTCTCTCTTTCATCATTAAGAGTTTTATTTGAGGTTGTGGTTTATAAATGTTCTATGCTCATTTAAGTGACTTTAATGTTCGTTTTATTTACTGCTTATAATTTTAGTGACTACTATTCTCATCCTCACATAGCAAATAACATATTTCCTAATGAATGTGCATGGGTTTATGGAATGAATGTCTTCTATTTACGTGCATGGAGGAAGACAAACATAAGATACACATCACTTATGGATCAAGGAGGTTGGATCCTGGTGTTTTTTTACCAACTAATTCTTCATATGGATTTGAATTATGGATAAGGACTGAACAATTTTATATTGTTCAAAACTCATGGATATAATGATTCAGCGATAGTCATGTGCTTCTTCAGTTTGACAAGACAGTACTTGAATATGACTTATTTGGGAAGGTATGGGTTTTTTTGGTTGTTTTTTCCAATTCATAAATGTTCATTATGTAATATATTTTTTCAGCAGGCATGGTTTCCTTTTTTATTTTCAAAATATCATGCTCGCATTTCCTTATGTTTTATTTCATTTTATTTTGGCTTAAATTAATCTCACTAAACATGTTTTGTATGCCCAGTTTTATATTTTTTAGTAATTTTAATTATGTTTCTTATCCTTGTAACTTTTGAATTATGCTGGTTATTTTCATTAAATATATTTGAGATTTGAAAGCTTGTAATCTTATGCGGGATTAAATTGAACTTGCTGAACATGTTTGGCAATCCCAGTTTTCCCAGTTTTTAATCATGTCAATAATATTCCTTATCTTAGAAAATTTCTATATATCTTGGTCATTTTTTTAATCATTTTTAGATTTTAATGGTGGTCATTATATAAAGGCTTATAGTGAACTTGCTGTGTACATGTTTGGTAAGCTCAATTTTTCCAGATTTTAATCATTTGAATGAAATTGCTTATCTTTGTAAATTTCTAAATATACTGGTTATTTTCATTAATCATTTTTGAGATATGAAATGTGGTAATTTTATGTTGGGTTTATTACTGATTTTCATTGAAACCGAACAATCACAAAACATTACATTTTTTTCATTACTATATAGGAAGATCAAACCAGTGGGTGTTCATGAGTAAGCAGTGACGTTGATTATATTCAGGTATCATATCATTCAATTTTTCCAATTTCTTTCTTTAAAAAATTCTTATCACATTACTGACATTCTTTTTAACATTTCATGATCGGTCTATCAAAGTGTTAGTTCTTCTCCTGGGATATTAAATATTGGCACAATATTTCATATGTCAACATCGATCATGTCTTCAACTGGGGTATATAACTCCTCTTTACTATGTTCTTAATTCTTTCCATTATTACAATAAAATTTTCTATAAACTAATTTATATTCTACATTTTAATTTTTTTTAAAAACATTTTCCTTTCAATATTGACCTATATACTGTTAAATAACAGTTAACTGTTAAATCACTGATCTGTGTTTCACTACTTTGAATTTCTACAGATTCAATCATCAAATAATCTAACAAAAATTTCCATGTAGAAAATTCTGTCACATGATTTTGATAATGAGGATGAACTTCAAGACTGTCCACATTTTTCGACACAACAAGGCTACTCCGATACATTCTATTGAATTACACACCTGAATGAAGGGAAATGTAAACTGGAGAAGATAAAAACAGACTCAAATGTGATGCTGGAAACTAATGGGAAACATACCTGTTCACTGTTTAATTTGTTTTCTTTGCTGTTTTTTAAATTCCTATTTGAAGGGTGACTGTCACTTGATTTAGGAGAATACACCATCATAAAAGACTACATCAAGGGTATATTTTCTAGAATTGGGTCTTTTTTTCAATTAATACTTTATTTTACATGTATTAAATGTGAGTTGTCATTCATTTTTTGCACTGCATGTACTCTCATTCAAGTAGTGGATGTTGTGGACCATAGACCTGGGGATGAACCTGCTACTTTTTATTCTTCACTCCTGATACTGTTCCATTATTTATCAATCAGAAGCTTAAATAGGAAATTATACATGGGTTTCTTGTGGAAGGGGGAGAACTGGTGGTGGCCATATAAATGTTAGTGCAAAGATCATTCATTAGGAGGCAGGTCAGGTATGTCAAAATGGGGATTTTTTTTTGATGAAATGCACCCATTTCAGTGTTGAAGTAAAACAAGGACTATTGTTGCTTAGCTGTGCAGATGCATGGTGGAAAACTGTTGAGAGAAATCCACCGTTTGGTTATGATGGAGTTCAATGCTTCTTTGGTGATGGGTCTTCTCTTGAAGAAAAGTAGAGGTCTCTTCTGCTGGGATTGATGATATGAAGGCAGCACGGAATTGTTATTGCTGAAGTGGAATCAGATTTGGGACAACTGGTGAGTATTGAACACGGTATAATAAATTATCCTTGGTGGAATACTTATATTGTTACAAGGTGCAGAATGTTGATCATTCATGATGTCCTCTTCAAACAGACCTTCAGGGAGGGTATCTTCGTTGCGGATGCATTAGCTTCTTAAGGAACTATCGCCAATAATTGTATCATTTATGATGAAGTATGGTCCTTTGCATTTATGAATTACTCCAACGTATTTTTAGGTATAATTCCATATCTATAAACACATTTATTTTATGTTACCATTCTTCCAAACTATCTATTTTCAAAGAAGTGGATGTTTAGGAGTCAAGTGCCACAATGACAAAGGATTTGTTACAGCAACTACAAATTCTTCCTCCACTCAGGTATTAGTATATTTATCTTCATCATCTTTTATTTTCATTACATCATTTGAATGGACATTATTGATTTTTTGACATGTCTACTTTGAATCTACTATCTATACTAAACTTGTATTTTTTCCAGCCTACGTGTCACCTTCTCATTGATCCACATCACCCTAGAACCTATAATTCTACCTCTAAATCCACAAAAAAACGCGGCCCCGAGCGGGATTTTGTTCCGCTTCTGCTAGGTTTCCCGCTCCCCTCCGCTCCACGACTCCCTTATCCCACTCCCATTCCCGACGATCCTCTCCAGTCCCACCGCCGCCTCTGCGTGCTCCACCTCCACATGTTCTATCTCCGACTCATCTGCCCACGCTACCAACATTCTTTCCTCCTTATTAGGGTTCCCTAAGTGAGCTTACTACTTCTCCTCCCACTACCGATTTTCCATTCTTCCCTTTCCTGTCTCGCCTCTCCAACCACGCCTCTGCCTCCACCTTTGCCTTCGATCTTCCTCAGCCTTGATTTCCCACATCCTCCCTAACTATGTCTATCCTCGACCCCCACCTCTCCGTACCACCGACCTCCCCCATTTTATAATTCAAACCCTAGAATGTTTATTTCACTCATATATGTTGTATTCTGTGTTCCTTGCTGAATTTTGTTGTCTTAGGATGCTGTAAAAGAGGCTTTAGGTAAGGTTTTCTATGTTCCAATTCGACCTCATTTTTCCATAGCATGTGTTGTATGCCCTAACTTGGAATTGGGACCTTTTCATCCACTTGTATGAATTTTGAAGTCAATTTTTCTTATTAACGATTCTGGTTGTTGTATGTGTGCATGCTCATATTCGTTGGATTGTGGTTGGGTTTTATTTTGATTTTAGATAACTAAAAAGTTGGGCTCCAAAATCGCTATCAATACCAATTCGGCTACTGGAATCATTGTATGGGACGCCCTGACTTGCAAATTTAAAGAGGTTCTCCCTTATCCAATATCACCCGTTCTCCTTAAGATTTTGAAAAGAACATGAAGTAGATGATTTTAATATCCCATTAAAAAATAATGTAGGTACTTCTGGAAGTGAATGATTGCAATGATAATAGACGTGTAGTTTTGATTGTTGGCTTATTCTCGGGCATAAAAGATGATGTAATTCCATTGGCACAGCCTTTTGTGGTCTTAGTGCTATTTTTTTCTTTCTAAACTATTACTTTTTAATTCTATAGGAATTATTCGTGATGTTTCCATGTTATTTTAAGATTTTATTTTAGTTTTTATTCATTCAGCATCACTCATCAGCGTTGGTTGACATATTTGTGATGGATATCAAGGATTTTTCAACATCTGTTACACACTGTGGAAGCCCAGTTGCAATTATAATACTCAGGGTAAGTTGATTTCTTTTAATTTGCATTATCCAAATTATGCCTCCTTTTATTCAACTTCGCCCCTTCAATTGAGATGTATCTTCTATTGATTTTTAACATTTTTTATAAATGAAATTACAAGATTCATCTTTTGGTATGACGCCCATTCTTGATAGCTTGGGTGAGTAGTCGTCTCAATATTTAAAATCATTTGTTTCATTCTTATCCACCTTTGATGGTTTTTTGTTTTGTAGGTGCTTGAGTACTGTACTGTATTGATGTTACTCAACAAAAATACATTCCTGCTTTGTATGAGTAATTTTGGTTGTTTCTTCCAGTTCACAAATATTCAATTTCTAAAATATTTTCTCAGCATGAAAGGTTTAATGTTGTAACCATTCTATAAAAAATGATATGTTAATAAAAAATATATTATATTCTCTTTCTATTCATCGAAACCCTATTATTGACCTCTTTTCGGCTGCTAAGGCAAACACATTCTACGGATGATGTGTCAAGTTCTTAAAATCAGTCTTTCTCTATATGGGTGGTAGTTTTGTTTTCGGTTTGTTTTGGTTTAGATTCAGTTCAGGGGATATTTGATACATTGCATAAAAATGATTACTGTGAAGTGAGGATAATGATTGTTGCTAAACTAAAATTGCAGTGAATTGTATGTAATACGTTTTCATGTTCAAAATAAAGTTAATGTATCAATGCTTTGTTTGGGGTATATTTAACTTGCTGGTCATGTCAACTCAAAATCAATGAAACCTATTTTTAGCTGTTAAAACGGATGTATCATATTTTGAAAATTAACATTGCTTTGTATTAATAGTTTTTTGTTTTGTTTATCTTGATTCAGATTCAATTTCAGTGTCGGTTAGTATTTTTTGTAAAAAGTGATCGATGTGAAATTGATTAAAATAAAAATACCTCCCCCAGTTCCCAGTTTTTGAGTTTTTAGTGTTTTTTTGATATTGATGGTTCTCTCAGAGTCTGGGCAGTCATCTCTTGGATTTATAGGCCTGTATTTGTTTCAATTTGAAAATTGTTTAGTGTCTTTACTATACTATCTATTTTTATGTGGTCGTGATAGTAATGTGGTTCTATTTATTATGTGCATGATAATATTCTTTGAGGTTTCATTTGACAACACTTACCAAAACTTCTTATAGTGCTTATCACTTACTGATTGGTTTTATACACAGTTTTCAGCAGGGTTTTCAAACAGAGCCTGAATGACTTGGAAAACACCATACTAATAAACACCAGTTTTTGTGCATTTCCCAGATGGATCCTGATGGCAAGGTACAATGTGCTTCATTCTATTTTCATTCTTCTTAAATAACAGACATAAGTAATGTTACTATAATTCTCCTTCCAACCTTGCATAATAGGAGTATCAAACCGGTATGTCTTCTCCATCAACTTCAAACACTACCTGTAGGTTTGATTCTTGTACGTCTAATCGGTTATCTACTCAAGTATGTAACAATCATCATATCTGAATAATAACTTACTTCATTTTCATTAACAATACATGCATGATTAGTGTTGAGTTTCAATGAATTAAATATAAACGACATTTATTTCATTGAAGCTTTTACTGTCCGCTGTTAAGAACCACATATGTTCTGCATTGATTTGAACTTCATCAAGTAGCTTCAAATTCTGCTAACTATATTCTCTATGTAGAAAAACCTTTCACAAGAATTTGATACAGAGGATGACATCCAACATGGTCTTTAGTGTAGTCGAGATAGTTTAGGTATAATTACTCATTGTACTCAACAAGAAAGGGGAATGAAGGATGACTTGAACAAGAAAAATGAGAAATTAGATTGACATTTTTTGCTTTACTGTCACGGTAATAATACTATGTGGTTGTTTAATAGGATTTTCTTCATTTGATTTCCAGCCTTAACTGCAATACACAATGATCTGCTGTATGATGTATTTGTAATTTCTCATGGAGTCTATTTCAGTTGGGATTATCTATAGGTTTATTATAATATTAACATGCAAGATGATTTTCATGCAGGACACATATAATGCTGGATAGTTTTCATGACATGCTGGACATACTTCATTAATTTTGATTTTGTATCAGTTATCATTCATAAGAAATTTTTCATTATTCTGGATGTTACTCATTTTGGAGTAGGATAATGGTGGTGGTGTTTAATTATAGATATTTTAATGCCTTATTTTGGGTTTCTATTACTCACATTAGACGCTATTAAAAACTTGGTTATATGTTATGTATTTGGTTTTCCAATGATATTGTACGTTTCTTGTATGGATGTTACACATAGACTCATCTGCTTGTATTGTGTAGTAAAACAGGGAAGTGAACCTCTATTCCGACACTCATCTTCTTGCAAGTAATTTATTCATAATGATTTCTTAATTCAGTATGCAAATTCAATACACTGGGTTTTATGTTTCATTAAATTCGTTTGAGGCAGTTATAACTTTTCTAATATTCTGTTCATTTCTCATCTACTTGCAAAACATAAATATGACCTCTAGAAAAACATCATATGGTTTAATAGAAAAACCATGGACACCTTGACTGAAATTCTGGCCATGAAATTCACCCCATGGTATGATATCTATCTTCACCCTTGCATTATGTTATCTTTTGTTTCCACTTTACAAATCTATGAAATACTCAAAATATATACAATATACCACTGTTAGTACAACTTAACATGTTATAATACCTCTGGACTGGGTTTGCATTACGTCTCACCTGGTAGGGAAACTAAAATATTCCCTCTAGCAGAACATCATATGGATCAATGAAAAACCCATGGACACCTCGAATGACATTTTGGTGATGAAATTCTATACTAGGTCTAATATTTATATTCACCCCTGTAGTATGTTATCTTCTATTTACTATTTCTTAATCTATAAAATACTCAAAATAGTTACAATATACAACTTTTAGTACGACTGAACATGTTATAATACATGTTGACTGGGTTTGCATTATGTGGGAAGACAATGTGTATGTGTTTTAACTGTATATATGTTTTGACAGTTATTGACTTAAAACTCTATTTTATCTCTTGATAAGGATAGCAAGGCCCATAGTGGGACATATATGGATCTCTATGCCTTTGCAACCCCATATGGTGTAACATGGGATCCCTATTTAACAAGTCAGGTGCATACTCATGAGTTTGATTGGGAAAAAAGACCATAGCTTGAATATGTTAGGTTTTCATTTTATTTATTTTCTAAATACTTCAATCTTCTGAATTTTTTAACGATTATTTCTTAAGGTCCCATTCTCTATTGAGAACTGGACTTGAAGCTACATATGAACTGATGCTATACTTTCTCCCAGCTTTCTCCAATGAATTCATATTAAAGTCCTACGGCTTTATTGAATAAGTCTTCCCTTCATTCACATTCAAATTTATTGGGGTATGAAATCGTTTTTTTGAAGGTTGAACATGAGAAATATTTCACAAATGAGTGATGCTAATGGAACTTTCTATATTTAGCTTTTGAGAATCCAAATTATAAATTGAATCTATCTTTGTAATTATTTTTTATTTGTTGGGATGTTTTTTGGTTCTGATCAATGTTGTTTTTGATATTGCATTTTCAGTGATTGTACTGAGCATCTGTTTGTTCCTTTTAATTTATTTTCTTTCCTTTAACTATTTAAAAAAATTTCCTTTCTCTTTTCTGGGTAGGAAAAAAATAGGACATCACTCCACACTGCACTCTACCCACCTCTTGATAAAACAGAATGCTGCTGCTGAGAAGAATTTCAAAGCTAATACTATCATAGAGAGTATTTCCATCATTGCTCGATGGTTGACTACAGGGAGGATTTCAATATCCTCTACCCCACCCCATGTAGGAACATTATGGAAGAAAATATCAAGGGGAGGACTTTCATTCTATTAGAATTATGGCCATGAGGAGGGCTACCGTGTTACTTCTCAAAAGGTATTCTATCATTATTTATCAATTTTTTCCCATGAATGAGGCACTCATGGTAGATAATATAGGTTGGAACTTTTGAGATGCTTTTAATAATGATTTTGGTAGGGACTTCAAAAATAATAGTAACTCATTAATAATTTTGTAATCGATTTATATGATCAGTGATCGCCTGTGATAGTTTTTTAATGGCATTCAGAACTACTTCCTATAATAGAGCATGGTTATGAGGTTGGTTTTATTTTTCCATGACCTTTGGCATGATTTATTTTTTATGTGATATATTACAGGATACTAGGAAGACTTTATATAAGTGAAAATCTTCATATACATGTTTCTTTTAATGTGTTTACTTTGGTGCTTTTGATAGATTCCAGAATGTGTTACGGTGGCCACTAGAGTGGAACAATGACCCGGATTTGGAACATGAATCAGTTTGCAATACTGTTGATAATATTATATAAATTATCTCCAATAACTCTCCTTGGAGGAAGAAGGGATTCATGTAGGGTACTGAGTGACCATCCAATTGCACAGATGAGTGACCCCACATTAGAAGGTGCGATCATGGGCCTGAATCCTGTATATTTACATTGACACAATTACATCATGGATGGTTTGTTGGATATGTCCCCTTTAATTTATTTTCTTTCCTTTAGTCATTTTAGTATTTAATAACAGTTCCTTTCTGTTTTCATGGTAGGAAAAAACAAGACAACACTCCACCCACCTCTTGAAGATCAAGTCATATTGTTGTTGTAACCATAGCCAAATCTCCAGGTTTTTGTTTGTAAATTGTTTTCAATGTTTTTGATGTTTTCGACCTTCCTCATTAAATTGTATGAGAGAAATTTCTCTTTCAATGTGTTGATTTCTCTAAAAGACATTTAATGTGAAAATTTCAGGTAATTGTTATCGAAGATGTGATTTACTGCTCTTTGTACTGGACATTTGTGAGACTATTCAAGTATATATCTCAGAATTTATACTTGAAGATGTGTGTTTTTACCAATTATTTAAATGAGTTTATTCTGAATAAGGTTCAAATGAAGATGGGAGATGGGGCGTGGTGTCTATATGGTCAGGATTGGGTGGTGGCAAACAACAATCACCAATATGTAGTATGCAAGATGACATGTTATTCAATCAAATACCAAGTCTCTTGACATTTAGTTTTGTAACAACCAGAATCAATTATTCTTCATCTATTTTTCATTCAATAACATGTTAAGTATTATGTAGTAGATGTTGAATATCTATTTTCATTTATTTAATTTGTTCAATAGTGTCCTCTATTCAATATTTGTCTCTAATATATTTTTCAACTAATTGAATGATGTATTCATGTTCTATTCCACCTTTTTCCATTACCAGACAGTAGTAATTCCTAATTATAATTTATTCAACATATGTTTTCTTTGTAATGCTTCTAAAAATTAAACCATTATTAGAAGAAAACCCATTAATTGAATACGCCGTGAAAAAGCACGGGCGAGTACTAGTTAGAGTAAATGTCTGGTATCATGATGGATTTGATTTAATAGACTATGATGATAATAATAATATTAATAATGATAATAAAAACAATAATGAATGATGAGTTTTATTATCAGTATTATATTACATTCAATGGAATATAAAGCATAAAAACACAATTAATTCAATATCTATAAAACATTATGAATGAATTAAAGCTATATTAAAATGATAACTCTATTTTCCTTTTTATAAAGGTAATAAAAAACATTAAATAAAGGTATCTCCTATTTTATATTTGCATAAATTTATATTTTTCCATAATTGTAATTCTATTGATATGAAGATCATATTTTTTTATCTTCTCATCCCTAAAATCCATCATTGTGATGACTAAATCTATCTTATAATCCTTGATTCGATGGATAAGAGTGTTTGTCTTCCTATCCCCAAAATACAATTATCATCATAATCATCATACATGGATTATAATTGAAAATATTATTAAGGAAACAATATTAAAGTGATTATTTTAGAACAAAAAATCTATAAATAATTAAACTGAAAAAAGGAACAATTCACAATAATAAATCTTCAGAGATATCACAAAAAAGGAAAAAATGAATCATCTCTAAACTCTTCAATTTACATAATATTTATTGGAAATTCTCCAAGATCTATTTTCCCAGGATTGTAGCAACATCCTCAAACACATGGCACTTAACAACTCATTGTAACTGAATGTATGAAATCAGATTGTTTAACACCATCACTATGTTAATTATATTCCTCAAATTAGAGAAAATTATTTTTAATATAACTAGAATATTTAGTTAACATTACGTTCTTTCTTATCAATGTCAATATGACAATCCTTACAAAATTTACCATCCCTTCAACTATATATGTATGAATCTGATTGTGAAAAGTTTTGTCAGTAAAAAAGATATGAGTAATCTTTAAATTCTATTCCATTAAATATGAGTCCAATTTATCAGACACATACTCATTTATGTTAATAATAATTATGAAATGTATTGTTTATATTCATGGTACATTAGGAATTTTTATATGTATGGTAAAAGATAATGTTTTATTCAAAAACATATTAAAACACTTGGGGAATATAAATCATGAATACTTATATTATGAGAGTGTTAATGATTTAAAAAACTAGAAGAATATAAATTTAAGAAGTAGAAATTCTTATTCAACAATCATCCCATTTTTGGAATGCAGAAACAAAAAAACATAAAGAAAAAACCACTTTTAAAAACTATCAAACCATGTTATTTTATGAACATTGTAATCAATGTTATTCATTATGTATTAAATCCCCATGAGTTTATAACTCTTCTTAATATGATTGTGAACACGATGGTGTGTCAAAATAGATCATTAATTAAGGCAACATTCTTCTCCCCGTAAGTATAGTATTTTTTAAACTTAACGAAATATCACTCACTTTGGATTATAACATCACTTTAATAAAATCATCTCCTCAATTCTAATCTTCTCCCTGTATAATGATTTATCCCCTTAAGTGATTTTCAAAAAGAATTACTAAGTACCAAAAGGTCTCAAATTTATTGAAGTGAATAAATTTTTTTTGAACTACCTAATCATCCAAAAAAAACAAGAACTAAAAAAATCCAATTGTATATTGAAAAAAATTCAATATAAAAAGATTTTGATGAAAAGAATATTTCTATATTACAATCAATTAAAATGTTATTACAAATAAAATACAACATGTTTTGGAAATAAAATAGTTTATTCCTTAATAATTAATGTCTTTATAAATGTTATCATCATTTTAAAACCTCTCTATCATTCTTTAATATGTATATTTTTTTCTATTATGTTATTTATCTTCTTTCAAAACCTAAAATTATTCATTGTTTTTATTCTTCAGTATAGTGACATAATCATCACATGGTCATACTTGGGACATCTCTACCTCCCAGAATAAAATGTTTTTTTAATACATTAACATCATTAGTATGATCCTCAGTGGTATCCCATAATTCTAAACAAAAAAACTCCACCCTATCTTACATGTATTTAGAGATCAGATTAATGTATTTGGCTGATTTAACCATTAAAATATTTACTTAGTATACATTTTCATCATTAATTTTGATATAATAATCAACCTAATGTTACCTTTTAACCATATGATTACATTATTTTTTTAATAGTGTATTAACATTCATTAAAAAAATTTATGTGAGATTCAATACGAATGTATTTCTCTATTAAAATAGATATTGATTCTAAATTATCATTAAGACATTATTCAAAACTATGGAACCGAGATACATGGTTTTAAAAATAAGTAGTAGTTCATTATGTATTTTTTACAGGATGTAATAAATAATCAAGTCCTTCTTGATCTATAGTTCCTACTAAATACAATTTATTTTACTAAACCTCAAGAGTTGTTATTCGTCTTTTTCTCATATCATGTTCTTAGATTTCATTATATAAATTTTTTAAACCAATTAATCAAAATGTCTTGAATCTTTTTTTATCATTTGATAATTCCATATTATAAATATATTCATTAATATTTTCTTTATCATCATCATTTCATTATGATGTTGACCACCATCTTTCCTAATTGATGGTGACTGAACTTCCTCTTTTGACGATGATTATTCTTCTTCATATCTACTATCTTTAATACCCTTATCCATTTTTGAGGGAATATCCAATGAGAGTGAATTTGATAGTTAATTATCATGATGGGTTTATTCACTATTAACATACTCATCTTCATCATATTCTTCCTCTTCATCATCCTCTACTTCATGAACATCTTTTTCTCTTTCTATTGATATTTCTATGTATTATTATAATAATTATTATTATTCATATCAATATTTTTTAAAACTTATACATTGAAATCCTTTTCTAGTTATTTTATAACCACATTAATGTTCGTAAGACATATCTAACCACTAGATCTATTTATGAATAATTTTACAAAACAACAAGTACTAAATCATAAATAAACATAGTACACTTTCCATTATGATCGATAGATGAAACATCATCATGAAAAAAAAGTGTTTCTTCAAAAGGGAATATGATATCTGGATAATCATAATCGGTTTGAGAATGTGATAAAAAAAATTCAATGAGGGTTTTTCAACACCTCTCTAAAAATTCTCACATATCTAGGCTGCTTATAAAATTTTATTTTGATATTTTCTTGTATTCTTATTCCATGGTTTTTAAAGAATGAATTTTTACTACATTTTACTTAGTGGATTCAATACCAAACTCTGTATCCCAATAATTCTTCTCAGATTTCATTTCTATATCTTATTAAAAATAGTGTCTATGATTTTCATCAATATATTTTTAGGTCAGGATTCATCCTTACTATTCTTATCTTTTTCAACCTATTTATACTTCCTTGATAGACTTTCCTCTAACGGAGAACCAACAAATTTCACAACAAATTTATTCAAATTTATATCACAAAACATCATTATTTTCATTATATTTTCAATGATAAATGAAATTTATTCCATCATTAGACACAACCTATTAGAAACACTGAATATTTCATAATGGTTTGAATTCTTTTTTATTATACATGTACGGAGCATAATGATTTGGGACATATTATAGGAATTATTAATATTTTATATAGTGATAATTTTTAACATAATAACATATACATTTCCCATATTCACCAAGAAATAATGAAAGAATACATCAGATACAATTAGTGTATCTCAATATTCTATTCTCGTAATGAGAAATCCTTATATTTGAAAAGAAACTGCATGATTATTCTATGATAGATGTGAAAAATTCATGAATTTATTGTATGAGAAAAAATAGTGTTCATCATTTATCTTATTAAATTTATAGATGTCCATTCGAAAAATTTTTTGAAGTAAAATACTCTTCACCATATCATTGTTTTCCAACTTATCTATTATGATTCTTAAATAAAACATTATATTATTCTAAAAATATATAGAATTAATTTTTTCCCCATATTATTTTAGAAATTGAACCAATTCATAGAGTTCATAAACTATCTCATGAAATAAACAATCAATGTCCTTATCTAGATTTTCCACAAATAGGGATTCCCTACCTTGAAATTTAATAATATTTTCAAAGATGAATAATATTTCTCATAGAAATATCTATCAATTAATAATTAATATAAATAAAAAACATGGTTTATTACATAATTATAGCCATAATAGTTTAAAACTAATAATGAATATTGGTGTAAAAATGATTTTTCACAAATGAGTACTTGAAGGGGTTAGAAATGCAGGAGAAATAATATGTAAAACTAACATGGTAAATAGAGGGGGACCTCTTTTATATAGTATCTCATGTTGATAATTAATCTTCCATATAAAATACCATTGAGATGAATATTTCTACGGTCTACTGGTGATGATTAGTTTGTAAATTCTTTTACTAATTTGTTTAAAAAAAATTGTTCTTGAAAAAAAATTTCAAACTAAGGTGGAATAATATTATGATTTTTTTTAATTTTATTAAAAAACATTTTTATTATAAAAACTATATTTATTTAATTTCATATAGAACTAACTTCATTGTAACACACCATGCTTCCACTGTATGCTTCTCTTTGAATAATATAGTGGAGTGTGTTGTACGCAACTTTGAGTTCTAACACACACCACAACCAATCAAACTAGCCGTTATGAATAGTAATTCCCACTTTAACAAATTTTATATATTTTATCATTCAAAATGAACTTCATTATTCGATTTGGAATATAAAAATTTTCTTAAGGTGATTTTTTGGTGCTTTTATGATAACTTTCATATTTTGATGAATAGTGATAATTACTAAATTTTAATTAAAAACAACTTTTATATCGAAATAATTAATAGTAATAAATTATAAACTTGAATGATTTTATATTATAATTAGATTATATTTTTACCATTTAATCAAATTTTGTTCATTGGATGTAATTTCACATTTAAACTGGACATAAGCAAGTGTCAATCTTTTGACTGTTTTTATTTCATAAAAACACGATTTTTTTATATGAGGAATCAATTTTAAATTGATTTCAGCCACTTCTGTGTTTTGAATTTAAAAAAATTGATTCCATATTTATAATCATGACTTCCAAATTTTGTTAATAGATAAATTTAATTTTTAGATTTTTGGAATAATTACTTCAGTAAATATTTTATTTCCTATTGTTAAAGGGTATATCTGGTAAATAAGGGTAAATATTATAATATTATAATAATATTAAATTACTCTAAAACGTTTTCTAGCACTATTTTATGATAAATGGCTGACCATGTTCATCTTCGAGTCGATTTTGAGACCCCATGGTGCCACTTGTAAGTGATAATCACACTTTATATTAATTATGTTTAAATAAATATAGAAATGACATATGCATGCATCTTTTAGAAAATAAATTTTTACAGATAGTTATATATGTTATAATTTAGACTATAAATATTAATTAAAAAGATAAAATTATTTCCTACATAATGGTATTTTATTTATAATTTTTAGACATTGAATAACTAAATTTATTAATTAAACAATAATGATGCAGTATTTTCCTTATTAATGAAAGAATCAAATAATTGGTATTATAAATGTTAAAATAAATATAATTTGAATGTTTTTATGTCATCCAATAATTTAATAGGTTAATATGAAATTTTATGATTTATTAAGTAAATTTATTTCAAATTAATAATGTTTTTAGGACTGTAACAAAAATCAATTATTAAATAGTGTCAAAATTGACAAAAAAGAGTTTTCAAAACAAATATTATATTATTAATTGATATTCTATTCCTAAAAATCTAAGGATCGGAAAAAGGAAATATATATTGATTTTTGAATCATTAATAAACCACATGGGGTTATATAATAAGTATATAGTATATTTTTTATTTATATAATATAAAAATACACGAGATGTAGTAAAAGTCAAACTATTTAACTAAGAGTTAAACCTAAAAGGTATGGTTAATATAGTGACCCAAACCTATCTAAAACCTATTGGATGGGTGGTTATAGACCCATAACTAACTTAAAATTTAAATAATAAATTTTATATCCATTATAAACCGAATATTATTTTATTATAAAATAATATTTCTATCTATTATTAAGGTGCCCATCACCCCTCTTATAAAAGGGCACTCCCCCTTATCTATAATTCATACCTTAAAAAAAATTTCTTGGCCAAACTCTGCCCAAATATCCTCTAAACTTCTCTCACTTCATCGAATATGTATTACATTAGTCAGAAATCCATCCAAAGGAGCCCTTTTGATCAAATAGAAAGGAAGAACCTGAAGAATAGATAAATATTTCATCACCTTTTTCAAGTTCCTTTCCTCTTCCACTTTATGTTTCATTGGTGTTTCTATTCTAAAATAATAACCCCAGTATATTCTATATACTGATATGTGATTATAAATATGGTTCAAACAAATTCATTATTCCATACGTCCTTTGAATGACATGTCCGTATACGTGCGTACGTACGGCTTACTGTCTCCACTTCGTGGTGTAATTGTTATTCAATACATTATTATTTGGATGGGTATAATAATGATATGTAATTTATTTAAATAATAAATATAACATAATATTTATTCTGTATATATGATATACCTTCCAATTATATATTATTTTAATATCAAAATGATGATATTGTCGATCGTGCGTACGTACGGATTACTGTCTCAACGAACGCGATGAGATTCATTCCCCATCCTATATATTCAAGACTAAATTTAATTAGATGATTAAAAGTAATGTTTAAAGACTTGGTATCATTCTGAATATGAATAAGATACATCCCATCCATAACAAATATGACTCACATAACAAATTATATAAGGGAAAATGAATCTTTTAACACCCGAAACGAAGATAATACTAAGATACTATTAACAAAGCAATGTAAAAAAGATCATATATGATATCATATTAATGAATTTCATTCCTTTATAATTTAATAACAATTATTTCATCATTATACTAGAGGTTAACCTACTCTTGACCAAGGAAATGTGCAAGGTAAGGGTTAATTTCACAATCGCTTTATTATCCGAGGTTGTTTTTACGTAAGTATCTACTGGGACCTCTTTATCATCCATATCCATTTTTCTTAAAAATGTATTTCAAAACATTATTAATATTTTATAGACTATATTATAAAGTAATTTAACCCTTTTTTGACTTTTTATTATATTTTTATAATGTAATTTATCCATCTTTTTCCTAACAATGTCCTTTTTAGCCTTTTCGACAGAATTAAGGTAAGAATGTATTTTTTTAACTTATACGGCGGGTGCGGCTATTTTCCACCATTATAAAATCTTTGAAGATTCCCTTACAATATTATATAAATATTTTCAAAGTAAATTTTTTCTTTTATAATTATGTGACTTTTAAATGATTTCAAAAAAGAGATACTTCTCTCAAAGAATTTTGATTTCATCTATGTCAACATCCATTGAAGGATTTTAAGCCTATTTGATGTTTATTTGTTATGATAAAATGTTTCAATATTGTATTTAAGATTTTCTGATATGTTTGACTGTGGATGTGTTATTTTTATACCATTCATGGTTTATGGTAAAAGTATTGACATTTCATATGCTAGTTTTAATACGAATGTTTTTGTTATGTTAAAAACTATTCATATGAGGAATGAATTGCACTTAGTAAGTGATGGGTGGACCCTACTGTATCTCCTCTATGCATCGGTAGGTCTAATGAGAAAAACTAATTTCTTGGCACAAGGCCATGACAAATAATTATTTGTAGTCTTGGCACAAGGCCTTGACTATGTGGTTATGATATTCGGGAATTATATATTCCATCATTATGAAAGTGGTTATTGATATTGCATATGATTATTCTACAAGTAGAATATCCATGTGAATAAGTAAATGGAATTATTTCATTTTATTATTTCCATTTTATGTTGACGTTCATGTTTAAAAGGATTTTGTTTTAGTTGTACATTTCTTTAAATGTTTATATTTATTTATGAAATTTTCTACTATATTGTTATCCTCTCAGAGAGTTTGAGCTCACCCCTTTCAGTGTTTAATTTTTTCCAGGATGTGAAGAAGTATTTTATGACTAACCTGGAGGGATAGTCTGAGGGTATATGAGTGTGGAATATGGAGACTATGTTTTTGTAGTTTTCCATTTTATCATGTGATGTAAGACTTATGAATGTATCTAGTGTTTCCAAGGTTACTACAGTAATCAGTATTCTGATATATGGTATTTTGTGATCATCCCATTGTTATTTTATAATGCACTGACTCTGTGTAACTATGGTCTGGATTTTATAATTGGTATCGTAGAAAGCATAGTACAAAACATGGAATCTAGATTTAGATAAACTATGATTAGAGCACCTAGACCTAAGATAGACTTTTAGGATTAGTAGAGAAGAACATCCTAGAATTTTGGTATTGTTGAGATTTTGAGAGTTTTCTGAGAAATACATCATAGTCTGGATACGAGCAGGTAGAGGTGGCTCTGGAATAGATGTACCTAGGGGTAAAACCCAAAAACACAGATTTGAGCTAGACTCGAACTTGAACTAGTGCACGACAACGGGCCTTACTGCACTCTTGGTTACGACAATCTCATGGTAAATTCTTAGGATAATTCTCATTTTCATTACAAACCATTATTAAGTTTTTATGAGTATATATTTCCTCAACAAAAAACTTTTTATGATTATGGATTAAATATATAAACTGTTCCATTTTTTTTGTGTGTTTTATAGGTTTAGAATTATGTATTTCGATTCATAAACTGATCTAGTATATTCCATTGTTTATAAATGGTTCCTAGTAGAAGGAATGTAAACTGTATCAATGCACACACTCCATGTAGGTATTTCCCTCCTGCTCAAGATAATTATAGTGGAGATGGTGATACAACTAGTGCTGATTATATTATCACCATACTGGGACAACACACTCAGGTTATGAATAATAACATTACATGTATGGATCACCATGATCCACAGCATAAAGGATCAATGTTAGATCACTTCATAAGGAAAAAATCACCAACATTAAATGGGGTTAAAAATCCGCTACTATCGGAGCAATGGATAAATTCCATAAGGAAAATATTCCATTCCTTATGGAGTGGTGAATGGGAAAAAGTTTTCATGGCAGTTTACCACCTCACTGGAGATGCTGATCAATGGTGGTCATTTATTCAAAACATAAAAGAAGATGATGAAGTATCAAATATGAAATGGAGGGAGTTTAAAAATATTTTCATAGAAAAATACTTTCCTCATGACCATCGAAGAAGATATGGAAAGACCATTTCTGAGTCTGAGGAAAAAGGAGGATGAGAATGTCTCAAAGTATTAGTCTAAATTGACAAGGTTACCAAGGGAGGCTGCATATTATATATGTAACTGAAGAAGTGAGATTAATCATATCTTTGATGGGTAAAAACCATTTCTCCTTCGAGAATTAGTCTCAAAATCCTTCTCATCGTACGAAGATATTGTCTCATGTGCTATCATGACAAAAAAATAATTCTCTAAGTATTACGACTTTAAAGAAAAGAAAGAGAAGAAGAGATCTGCTGATCACTCTGGAAATGGAAATAAGGGGATGAAGGAAAATGTTGAATATCCATCCTGTAGATAATATGGGAAGAAACACCCTTGTACTTTCTTGAAGGGAATGTGAGGCTATTACAAGTGTGGTGAAAAGGGCCACCAAGAATTTCATTGAAATGGAAGAAGGAAGTTACCTATGTTCAATGCTACAATTGCCGGGAGATGGGACATTATGAAAATGAATTTACTAAGCATCAGGGGAACCTACTCATGAAAGTACAAGGGAACAAGGCCAATATTATGCTATCACTAGTGATGAGGTAGATTCTCAGAAAGACATGGTGGAGGTAATTTAATGGTTTCCTCAAGTTTAGCCAATGCTTTATTTGATTTTGGATCATTCCATTGTTTCATATCATCCTAGATTGCTAAGAAAATTAGATAATTAAAATTTGATTTAACAAGTTAGTTTTCAGTAAAAAATCTCAAGGGATGTATCATTGCTACAAATTTCTGTGAATCAGTTCCCATTAAGGCATATAAATTTTCTTTATATGTGGATCTCATCGTCATACCCATGATTGAATTTGATATAATCCTCGGTATAGATTTTCATTCAGACCATGATGCAGAAATTTATTGTATGAAGAATGAGGTTACTATTTTTGACGATGATGAAAATGAACACCTTATATATAGAGAAGAATTGTCACCACCTAATTCTTATCTTGATCTACCCCCAATAGCTCAACTAAAATCAATTGTTGGGATGGAAGAGAATTAAATGTCTTTGGGTGAGGAAATGAATGTTCAAATAGAGCGTGTACCTATTATGAGATATTATGTTCATGTGTTTCTAGAAGATTTTCATTGAAATCCTCCAGAATGATAAATTGAGTTTTCAATTGATTTAATTCCTGGTTCAAGGCCCATATCAAAGAACCCTTATAGAATGGCCACTGTGGAATTAGTGGAACTAAAGAAAAAACTAGAGGAATTGGGTAATAAGGGATTTATTAACCGTAGGGTTTCTCGATGTGGTTGAATAATAAGGGATTTATTAACTGTAGTGTTTCTCCATGGGGAGCCCCTGTCCTTTTTGTTAAAATGAAAGATGGATCTATAAGGTTATGTATCGACTACAGGGAGATCAATGCTATAACAATAAAGAAAAAGTATCCCATATATCGCATTGATGATTTATTTGACCGACTTCATGGAGTACAATACTTATCAAAGATTGATATTCGATATGGATATCATCCGTTTTGTGTGAATAAGGAAGACATTCTAAAAACAACATTTCGAACCAGGTACAGGCAATACGTGTTTACAGTAATGCCTTCTGGATAGACTAATGCTCCCTCTGTCTTCATGGATCTAATGAAAAGAGTTTTCAATGATTATCATGATTATTTTTTAGTGGTATATATTGATGATATTGTGGTATACTCCAAAATCTTCGAAGATCATGAAAATCAATTGTGCATTATCTTGAAGTCTCTTAGAAGACATGAATTATATGGGATATTTAACAAGTGTGAATTTTGGCTTCAAGAGATTTGTTTTCTTGGACATATTCTCTTTAAGGATAAAATCTCTATTGATCCTTCTAATAGAACAGAAATCCAAGAATTTCCAGCACCAATGAGTATAACTGAGGTATGCAGTTTTAATGGTTTAGTAGTTTATTAATGACGTTTCGCCCAGAGTTTTGCCCGATTGGCTAACCCATTAACGAAGCTCACACGTAATTGGGTTAAATTTGTTTGGACAAAAGAATGTGAAAAATGTTTCGAATACCTGAAGAGAAGATTAGTCAATGCACCTATATTGACTCTACCATCGGGGAATGACGAGTTGGTTATTTATAGTGATGCTTCAATGAAAGGACTTGGTTGTGTCCTTCTGTATAATGATAGGGATACTGCCTATACATCACGACAGCTAAAACTTTATTAGAAAAATAATCCTACTCATGATCTTGAGTAAGCTACTATAATATTTTCTTTGAATATATGGAGACATTATCTCTATGGTGAAAAATGTGAGATATTTATCGATCACAAGAGTTTGATGATTATTTTCTCACAGAATGAACTCACCATGAGGCAATGGCGATGGATTGAAGTACTCAATGATTATGATTGCATGATACACTACCACCCAGGGAAGGAAAATAAGGTGGCAGATGCTTTGATTAGAAATGATCATGGTGTTTTGAACAAGATGTGAGTTGAAATGGAACCTATTTTCATGGATCTAGTAAATCTGTATGTGGGAATAACCATGTAAGGTGAAACATCATTGATTTTTCAAATGGTTGTCTATCCATCTTTACTAGAAATGATAAAATGTTTTCAAGCTAATGATAAGGAGTTGCAAAATATGAATAATATTGTGAATGATGGGAGATTGAGTGACTTCTTATATGAAGATGGAATTTTAAAATTTGGGAAGAGACTTTGTATTCCAAATATACCTGATCTAAAGAAATAGTTATTGGATGATGCTCATAGTTCAAATTTTTCTATACACCATGAGATCACCAAAATGTATAGATATTTGAAGTAACATTTTGGGTTGGACAAAATGAAGAGGTAGATTGATGATATTGTGTTAATATGTATGGTTTTTTCAACACATGAAAGATAGATTAAAAAAGCCTTGTGGATTCATGCAACCTCTTCCCAAAACAGATTGAAAATGGGATAATATTATGATTGACTATGTCATGGGACTACCTAATACTCCTAGAAGGAACGATGCAATTTGGGTCGTTGATGATAATTTACCAAGACAGAACATTTTCATGATATAAGAGAAGATTTAACACTTGAACGGTTAGCAGTACTATATATTAATGTAGTTTTTATACTTCATTGAGTACCACTATCGATTGTTTCTGATTGTGTTCCACATTTTACATCAAGATTGTGGAAAAGTCTTCAGAATACCCTGGATACTGACCTTTTTTTGAGCACTGCCTACCACCACCAAACTGATTGTAACACCCGAGACTTTTATGTTATATAAATCATCAAAGGAATCTTTTTCTACACAACACTTTCTTGGCTTTCTTTACACGCAATCGCGACCTTCCTCGATAGCTTGCGTCGTACGCAATACCGAGTTTCACTAAACAACAATATGCTATTAAAACTAGCCGTTATGAATAGTAATAACCACTTTTTGAAATTTTATAAAATTTATTTTTCAAAATGGACTTCATTTTTGGACTCAGAATATCGAAATTAGCCTAGGGTGAAATTTTGGTATTTTTCTGAAAACATTCAATTTTTGATGAATAGTGAAACCACTAAGTGGTAGGTTAAAAACTGAATTTTGCATAAAACTTAATTTTACCGCTTCTGTGAATGGAATTTCAAAAATCCGAGACACACGGTTAATATCAAGGACTAAAATGTGGTTCAATGAGATGAAAATAATTTTTTGGTGAATAGTAACTTTTTACTATTTTTACCGCGGTTAATAGTAAATAGGGTAACTAAGGGTAAATATGATATTAATATTACCCTAACACATGTCCTAATTCTATTGGACAAGTGTAATTCGACCAAAAACAAACTTAGGAATAAAATATGACCATTTAGGCCCACTTGGATTAGATTAGGACATTTATTATTAATTTATTTAAAGAAGGGTTAACATAGTTAAAATCAATGTTTAATAAGTAAATCATTTTTAATATAGGGTTATACATAAGATAAATTCGATTGTAAATATTCATTAGAAAGATAAAAAGATTTCCTACATGATGGTATTTTATTTGTAATTTTTAGACATCAAATAATTTAATTTATTTATGACACAAAGATGATACAGTAATTATCTTATTAATGAAATATTGACAAAATTGATAATATAAATACCAAAATAAATGTAATTTGAGACTTTTTATGAATTCCAATAATTTTCTAGGTTACTATGATATATTAGTATTTATTTAATCAACATGGTTCGAACATATAATTCTGTTATGACTTTGACAAAAATCATATATCAAATAGTGTCAAAATTGACACAAAATAGTTTTTAAATCAAATATTATATTATTAATTGTTATTTTATTCCTAAAAATCTAAGGTTCGGCCAAATGACATATATAAGGATATATATATTAATAATAAACAATTTGGGGTTCGTTTGGCATGTTATAGTAAGTGTATTAACCATATAGTGAAAGAAAACAAAAAGACATGGTAAAAGTTAAATTATTTAACTTAGAGTTAAATTTAATTGATAAGGTTAAAATAATATCCTAAACTTGTCTAAATTCTATTGGTTGATAGGATTTCGACCCATCCCCACTTTAGCTTCGAAATAAGACCCTTTGGAACCATTATAAACCGATTTTGACTTTAATATAAAATAATATTTTGAGATATTCCTAAGGTGCCCCTCTCCTCCCTTATAAAAGGGCACCTCCTCCCACTCCTCCTCACACCAATTTGAGCACTCAAGCTCGGCCAACCCCTGCCATTTTCCCTTATCCACTTCCCTAGAATAATCCTAGAGGTCCTGGTCTTCTCCAAAGACCAATCTTAGTTCCTTAAGTGGAGGATTCAAAAAGGCGTTCCAAAGAAGAGGTAATATCCATTACCGATCTTTTCAATTTCTTTCTTCTTCAACTTCTTCTTCTTTAGTTGTTTCATGATAAAGTAATAACATCAGTATTACTTGCATACTGATATGTTATTATAAATATGAAACAACCCTAATTCACCTTCTATCCATCCTACGGAAAAATGAAATCACCGCGCGTGCGTACGTACGGAATACCGTCTCCACGCCGTGGTGTAATCTATTTTCCACCATCACCTTACAAGGATGGGTATAATGGTGTAATGAGTAACTATATATGATTATTATAAAGTAATATTGATACTGAAATAATATATATATATACTCCAATACAATTCCACGATCATAGGAACGATATCATCACTCGTGCGTACGTACGGAATACCGTCTCCACGATGTGATGCGACTCGTTCTACATGATCTTCATTTCATAATGATTGTATAAATGAATTGAATGAATGAATATGGTATATACTACACCAATACCATTCTGGAAATGAATTATCTATAACCTAAAGATAAGAATAAGAATTTATTCGACAAAACACGCATAAGAACAAAAAGTTATAAAGACCCGAGTAACAAGTAACAATGAAATATTACTAACAAGAAGCTAATAATATGACCATATATGATCTCATATCAATATGTATGATTCTGGAATAAGTCAATAACATTATTTAAACCATTATACAGGAGCTTCGGACACGAACAAAGAAAATCGGACCTAAGGTAAGGGAAATATCACAATCTCATTTTTATCCGAGATTGTTTATTCGTAAGTATTTACTAGGGTGTATTTTATCATCCACATCCATGTTCCCTCAATATGTAATATTGTTTCCATCCACTTGAAATAGTTTAAATCCAATTTTACCCTTAGGTGAGTTTTTAGTAAAGAATATGAAAGGAATCTTTTGTCATTTTTCCGTACGAGGTACTTTTTGACTTTTCCGACAAAAGTACGAAGAATGTTTTTTTTAACTTATACGGCATGAATGGATTTTTAAAACATTACTTCAAAGAAGATTCCTTTACAAGTTTTCAAGTTTATTTTTAATCAACTTATTTTATTTTAATGTTGTATGACATGTTATGAAAGGAAAAATGTTTTTGAAGAAGAAAGGATATTTTCCTCAAGAATTCAATTCAAGTGTTTTATCAAAATTATTTTCCATCTAAGATAATAAAGGGTTCTGTTTCTATCCATATTTTTACATTGGTTTGACTATTTTGTGATGGAATTATGTTTATGAATTCCTTTATCATATATTAATTGATTTATGATGTCATGATGTTTCAAGAATCCCATTTTTGTTATATGTGTTATGCGATGATGTATGTTTTATGATCATGTGGCACACATAAGAAAGGATTCATTATAAGATGGGTGGGACCTATATCTCCCTCCAATGCATTGGGTAATGATTTTATATCTCATTAGATAGACATGGCTGGAACGGAAGGTTATTTCGGTTCAGTGATACAGGACTGAAACGAGGAGTGAACTCGGTTCAGAAAGGGACTTTGTCCACTAAGATAGTCTTGGCAATGAGTCATGACTAACAAGAAATGATTTTCCATGATTATGTGTGCATGCCACAATGATTCAAGTTTTATGTTATGATTATGGGGATCTCATTTTCATTTCTATGATTTATTCCATGTTAAGATATTATGATCTCTTTTGCAGGTTTTAATTTTCAAAAAGATATGATATGATTTTTATTTCCTTTATTTGCCCTTGCTGAGCATTTGAGCTCACCCTTTTATGTTTTCTTTTCCCCAGGCCAGGAAGATGGATATTAAGTAGAATATGCTAAAAGGGACCCTAGATATGTTGAAATAAATGGGAGACACTGTAGAAGATTTATGAACCAGTTGTTTATGTTTCCCAGTTTCTAAAGACACTATACCTATACGGTCCTTTGTGGTTTTTTCATATGTTGTAATAAGTGTGATTCAATTTTGAAGTATTAACAATGTATGTAAAGTGTGGGTCGTTATAGTTGGTATCAGAGGAAAGGTATAGTCAACCTTTGGAAACTAGGATGTGAAAGCCTTAGTAAGAACCCTAAGGATAAGTCTAAGCATAGAACACAATCTTAGTGTTTTAGAAATGGCCTTGAATAACCTAGGATAAGACCTTAAGCATGAAAATTTTATTCTTGAATTATGTGGTTTCCTATTATAATTAGTGTTGCTGACACTATTCTTCTTGGTTTTAGTCAATGGCTGGAACCCGAAAGAACCGTATTAATGCGGAATGCGATGGGCAATGCAATGATTGTACCCCTGAGCAACCAAACGATATGGGAGCTGGAATGCAAAATCTTGTAGCCATGCTCACACAACTTTCTCAAGCTATGAATCATGCAGGATTTCCAAACGAATAAAGAAGGGAGCAACATTCTGTTGAATCCTTCATGAGGCAGCGTCCACCATCTTTCAGCGGGTCTACTGATCCATTAGTTGCTGAACAATGGATTAGTACTACTGAAAAGATATTTTCAGTTCTTCAATGTTCTGAGCATGATAAAGTCATCCTAGTAGTGTATGGTTTGGAAGGAGATGCGGATCAATGGTGGAATCTTGTTAAGAATACGAGGCAAAGGGATGAAATTGAGTCTATGGAATGGGACGAGTTCAAGAACTTATTTTTCAATAAGTACTTCCCTCGTATTCTCCGAATAAAGATGGAGAAAGAGTTCCTTGAACTGAAGCAAAGGGATGATGAATCTGTTAGTACCTATGAAGCAAATTTTACAAGACTTGCAAGGTACGCTTCTGGTATTATTATCCAACCTGAGAGTAAGATCGATCGATTCTTTAGTGGCTTAAAACCAAGTCTTCGAAGGGCGTTAGCCATAAGGGACTTCAATAGCTACGAGGAAATCGTTCGATGTGCTCTCAAAGTCGAGATGGAGATTGGAGTAACCCATCAGTCACATGGGTTTGATAAGAAGAGGAAGATGGAATTCAAAGAAAAATCTAAAGAGCACACGGAAAATAAGATGAACTTTCCCTTATGCTCAAAGTGTGGAAAGAAACATGGAGGGAGTTGTCTTAAAGGGACAAGTAAATGTTTTAAATGTGGAAAGGAAGGTCATCGGGAATTTGAATGCCGTAATAATGGGAAGAAGATGTCTAATGATGCAAACAAAGGAAGGGATACACAGAATGAACCTTCTACACTTCAATGTTTCAAGTGCAAGGAGATGGGGCATTATGCCAATCAATGCCCAAATCCAAGGGTTGATGATGATGGTCGACGTCAACAAACTCTTAAGGCTAAAGACAAAGGAAAGTCACATGCAATTTCTATCAGCGATGTGGAGTACGATAACGATGTGGTGAAAGGTACACTTACCATCCACTCTAAAGTAGAAAATGTTTTATTTGATTCTGGATCCACCCACTCTTTTATTTCTGAAAAAATTTCTAAGGGTATCACCGTATTACCTCAACAATTAGATGTTGAGTTAGCTGTGACAACACCTAATGGCACATCAATCGCATCAGAAGTTTATAATTCTTCTCCGATCGAAGTTTGTGGGAATGTGCTTCCTGCAAATCTTGTGATCCTACCTTTAGTGGAATTTGATGTGATTCTTGGCATGGATTGGCTTTCTCTACATGGAGCTCATATCAATTGCCAAAGAAGGGAAGTCACATTTCATATTCCAGATCAACCTACGATCGTCTATCAATGCAAGGATGAACATAACCTTCCAGTGTAAATTTCTTCCATCTTATGGGTATTGATTCCACTAAATGAATGTTATTTATCTCAAATGGTTGGTGAGAAACTCACGATTAAGAATATGCCCATTGTACGGGAGTTTGATGATGTCTTTCCAGAGGAATTGCCGGGTCTTCCACCAAATCGTGAAGTTGAGTTTTCAATAGAACTCGTACCGGGTGCTTTGCCTATTTCAAAGACACCTTATAGAATGGCCCCAATTGAGTTGCAGGAATTGAAGAAGCAACTCCAAGAGAATCATGATAAGGGATTCATACACCCTAGTGCGTCACCTTGGGGAGCACCTGTTCTATTTGTTAAGAAGAAAGATGGATCAATGAGACTCTGCATTGATTATCGAGAACTTAACAAGATCACTATCAAGAACAAATATCCTCTCCCACGCATTGATGACTTATTTGACCGACTACGCGGAGCTCAATACTTTTCCAAGATTGATCTTCGTTCAGGGTATCATCAATTAAGGGTCAAAAGGGAGGATATACCAAAGACGGCTTTCCGTACAAGGTATGGACACTATGAATTTATAGTGATGCCATTTGGTCTTACTAATGCCCCTGCTATCTTCATGGATCTAATGAATAGAGTCTTTAGAGACTATCTTGATCAATTTGTGGTAGTCTTTATAGACGATATTCTTGTCTATTCAAAGAGCAAGGAAGAGCATGAAGATCACTTGATAATTATATTGAAGACCCTGAGAAAAGAGAAGCTTTATGCCAAATTTACCAAGTGTGAAATTTGGCTTCAAAAAGTTGCATTTTTGGGTCATATAATCTCAAAAGAGGGGATATCTGTGGATCCAGCAAAAACAGAGGTTATCGAAAGATGGTCAAGACCAACAACAGTAACTGAGATCCGAAGTTTTCTTGGTTTGGCTGGATATTATCGACGTTTTGTAAAAGATTTTTCACGATTATCTAATCCACTCACCAAGTTGACTCGGAAAGGAGTTAAGTTTGTCTGGACAGAGGAATGTGAAGAGAATTTCAAGGAGTTGAAAAGAAGGTTATCCAGTGCACCTGTGCTCACACTGCCTTGTAGTGGAGAAAGGTTTGTGATCTACAGTGATGCATCCAAGAAGGGATTGGGGTGTGTTCTTATGCAAAATGATATGGTGATAGCTTATGCCTCACGATAGTTGAAAATCCATGAGCAAAATTACCCAACACATGATTTGGAGTTGGCTGCGGTAATCTTTGCATTAAAGATTTGGAGGCATTACCTTTATGGTGAAAGGTGTGATATTTATACTGATCATAAATGTTTAAAGTATATTTTCACACAAAAGGAGCTGAATATGCGCCAAAGAAGATGGTTGGAGCTGATTAAGGATTATGACTGCTCAATCCATTACCACCCTGGGAAAGCAAACAAGGTGGCAGATGCATTAAGTCGACAAGACCATGCTAGTTTATCCATGATGAGGATCACAAAAGATCCAATATTTATGGATTTACAAAGGATGGATCTTGGAATTATAATGGAAGGGGAAAAATCTTATCTTTCTCAAATGAATGTTCAACCATCTATACATGTGAAGATTAAAGAGGCACAGAAAGAAGATGTCGAGTTACAAAAGAAGGTGAGAAATGTTCCTGAATTCAACCTTGATTGTGATGGGATAATAAAGTTCAGGAATCGGGTTTGTGTTCCTCCCATCCCCGAATTAAAGAAGGAGCTACTGGATGAGGCTTATAGTTCTTCATTCTCTATTCATCCTGGAAGCACGAAGATGTATAGGGACCTGAAAGAGTACTTCTGGTGGGATGGCATGAAAAGAGATATTGCTGAATATGTCTCTCGATGCTTGGTTTGTCAACAAGTTAAAGCTGAGAGACAGAAGTCTAATGGGATGTTACAACCATTACCCATACCTGAATGGAAATGGGAAAACATGACTATGGACTTTGTCACAGGACTTCCTAAAACATCCAAAGGCAATAATGCTATCTGGGTCATAGTTGATCGTCTTACAAAGTCTGCACACTTCATTGCTATTAGAGAGGATTTCTCTCTAGATCAGCTTGCCAGGATATATGTAAAGGAAGTGGTAAGATTGCATGGAGTACCACTTTCTATTATATCTGACCGAGATCCGAGATTTACCTCGAAGTTCTGGCGAAGTCTTCAGCATACTCTGGATACAGAGTTGAGTTTCAGCACTGCTTATCATCCCCAGACAGACGGTCAGTCTGAGAGAACAATTCAAACCCTAGAAGATATGTTGAGAGCTTGCTCTATGGATTTCAAAGGAGGTTGGGATCAACACCTACCTTTGGTGGAATTTTCTTATAATAATAGCTTTCACTCCAGTATTCAGATGGCTCCTTATGAAGCTCTCTATGGAAAGAAATGCAGGACTCCAACTTGCTGGGATGAAGTTGGGGAAAGAAAGCTATTAGGACCTGATCTCGTTGATGAAATGGCAGAAAAGGTCAGATCTATTCAACAACACATAAGAGCAGCTCAGAGTCGACAGAAAAGTTATGCCGACAACCGAAGAAAAGACCTAGAGTTTGAAGTGGGTGATAAAGTGTTCTTACGAATATCTCCCTGGAAGAGGGTTATGAGATTTGGAAAGAAGGGGAAGTTGAGCCCTAGATATATCGGTCCTTTTGAAATACTGGATCGTGTTGGGAAGGTAGCTTACCGATTGGCGCTTCCACCGAATCTCTCTCAAGTTCACGATGTGTTCCATGTATCTCTCCTGAGAACGTACATACCAGATCCTTCACATGTACTCAGCTCAGAAGTTGTACCGCTGGAGCAAGATCTTTCTTATGAAGAACAGCCGATAGAGATTCTGGATCGTAGCGAAAAAGTCCTACGAAACAAGACCACTCGCTTGGTGAAAGTTTTATGGAGAAACCACCAACTTGAAGAAGCTAAATGGGAGCTTGAGGATATGATGAGGGAGAAGTATCCTCATTTGTTTGTTGCAAAGTGACGAATTTCGAGGGCGAAATTCTTTTTAAGGGGGGTAGAATGTAACACCCGAGACTTTTATGTTATATAAATCATCAAAGGAATCTTTTTCTACACAACACTTTCTTGGCTTTCTTTACACGCAATCGCGACCTTCCTCGATAGCTTGCGTCGTACGCAATACCGAGTTTCACTAAACAACAATATGCTATTAAAACTAGCCGTTATGAATAGTAATAACCACTTTTTGAAATTTTATAAATTTTATTTTTCAAAATGGACTTCATTTTTGGACTCAGAATATCGAAATTATCCTAGGGTGAAATTTTGGTATTTTTCTGAAAACTTTCAATTTTTGATGAATAGTGAAACCCCTAAGTGGTAGGTTAAAAACTGAATTTTGCATAAAACATAATTTTACCGCTTCTGTGAATGGAATTTAAAAAATCCGAGAGACACGGTTAATATCAAGGACTAAAATGTGGTTCAATGAGATGAAAATAATTTTTTGGTGAATAGTAACTTTTTACTATTTTTACCGCGGTTAATAGTAAATAGGGTAACTAAGGGTAAATATGATATTAATATTACCCTAACACATGTCCTAATTCTATTGGACAAGTGTAATTCGACCAAAAACAAACTTAGGAATAAAATATGACCATTTAGGCCCACTTGGATTAGATTAGGACATTTATTATTAATTTATTTAAAGAAGGGTTAAAATAGTTAAAATCAAAGTTTAATAAGTAAATCATTTTTAATATAGGGTTATACAAAAGATAAATTCGATTGTAAATATTCATTAGAAAGCTAAAAAGATTTCCTACATGATGGTATTTTATTTGTAATTTTTAGACATCAAATAATTTAATTTATTTATGCCACAAAGATGATGCAGTAATTATCTTATTAATGAAATATTGACAAAATTGATAATATAAATACCAAAATAAATGTAATTTGAGACTTTTTATGAATTCCACTAATTTTATAGGTTACTATGATATATTAGTATTTATTTAATCAACATGGTTCGAACATATAATTCTGTTATGACTTTGACAAAAATCATATATCAAATAGTGTCAAAATTGACACAAAATAGTTTTTAAATCAAATATTATATTATTAATTGTTATTTTATTCCTAAAAATCTAAGGTTCGGCCAAATGACTTAGATAAGGATATATATATTAATAATAAACAATTTGGGGTTCGTTTGGCATGTTATAGTAAGTGTATTAACCATATAGTGAAAGAAAACAAAAAGACATGGTAAAAGTTAAATTATTTAACTTAGAGTTAAATTTAATTGATATGGTTAAAATAATATCCTAAACTTGTCTAAATTCTATTGGTTGATAGGATTTCGACCCATACCCACTTTATCTTCGAAATAAGACCCTTTGGAACCATTATAAACCGATTTTGACTTTAATATAAAATAATATTTTGAGATATTCCTAAGGTGCCCCTCTCCTCCCTTATAAAAGGGCACCTCCTCCCCCTCCTCCTCACACCAATTTGAGCACTCAAGCTCGGCCAAACCCTGCCATTTTCCCTTCTCCACTTCCCTAGAATAATCCTAGAGGTCCTGGTCTTCTCCAAAGACCAATCTTAGTTCCTTAAGTGGAGGATTCAAAAAGGCGTTCCAAAGAAGAGGTAATATCCATTACCGATCTTTTCAATTTCTTTCTTCTTCAACTTCTTCTTCTTTAGTTGTTTCATGATAAAGTAATAACATCAGTATTACTTACATACTGATATGTTATTATAAATATGAAACAACCCTAATTCACCTTCTATCCATCCTACGGAAAAATGAAATCACCGCGCGTGCGTACGTACGGAATACCGTCTCCACGCCGTGGTGTAATCTATTTTCCACCATCACCTTACAAGGATGGGTATAATGGTGTAATGAGTAACTATATATGATTATTATAAAGTAATATTGATACTGAAATAATATATATATATACTCCAATACAATTCCACGATCATAGGAACGATATCATCACTCGTGCGTACGTACGGAATACCGTCTCCACGATGTGATGCGACTCGTTCTACATGATCTTCATTTCATAATGATTGTATAAATGAATTGAATGAATGAATATGGTATATAATACACTAATACCATTCTGGAAATGAATTATCTATAACCTAAAGATAAGAATAAGAATTTATTCGACAAAACACGCATAAGAACAAAATGTTATAAAGACCCGAGTAACAAGTAACAATGAAATATTACTAACAAGAAGCTAATAATATGACCATATATGATCTCATATCAATATGTATGATTCTGGAATAAGTCAATAACATTATTTAAACCATTATACAGGAGCTTCGGACATGAACAAAGCAAATCGGACCTAAGGTAAGGGAAATATCACAATCTCATTTTTATCCGAGATTGTTTATTCGTAAGTATTTACTAGGGTGTATTTTATCATCCACATCCATGTTCCCTCAATATGTAATATTGTTTCCATCCACTTGAAATAGTTTAAATCCAATTTTACCCTTAGGTGAGTTTTTAGTAAAGAATATGAAAGGAATCTTTTGTCGTTTTTCCGTACGAGGTACTTTTTGACTTTTCCGACAAAAGTACGAAGAATGTTTTTTTTAACTTATACGGCATGAATGGATTTTTAAAACATTACATCAAAGAAGCTTCCTTTACAAGTTTTCAAGTTTATTTTTAATCAACTTCTTTTATTTTAAAGTTGTATGACATGTTATGAAAGGAAAAATGTTTTTGAAGAAGAAAGGATATTTTCCTCAAGAATTCAATTCAAGTGTTTTATCAAAATTATTTTCCATCTATGATAATAAAGGGTTCTGTTTCTATCCATATTTTTACATTGGTTTGACTATTTTGTGATGGAATTATGTTTATGAATTCCTTTATCATATATGAATTGATTTATGATGTCATGATGTTTCAAGAATCCCATTTTTGTTATATGTGTTATGCGATGATGTATGTTTTATGATTATGTGGCACACATAAGAAAGGATTCATTATAAGATGGGTGGGACCTATATCTCCCTCCAATGCATTGGGTAATGATTTTATATCTCATGAGATAGACATGGCTGGAACAGAAGGTTATTTCGGTTCAGTGATACAGGACTGAAACGAGGAGTGAACTCGGTTCAGAAAGGGACTTTGTCCATTAAGATAGTCTTGGCAATGAGTCATGACTAACAAGAAATGATTTTCCATGATTATGTGTGCATGCCACAAAGATTCAAGTTTTATGTTATGATTATGGGGATCTCATTTTCATTTCTATGATTTATTCCATGTTATGATATTATGATCTCTTTTGCAGGTTTTAATTTTCAAAAAGATATGATATGATTTTTATTTCCTTTATTTGCCCTTGCTGAGCATTTGAGCTCACCCTTTTATGTTTTCTTTTCCCCAGGCCAGGAAGATGGATATTAAGTAGAATATGCTAAAAGGGACCCTAGATATGATGAAATAAATGGGAGACACTGTAGGAGATTTATGAACCAGTTGTTTATGTTTCCCAGTTTCTAAAGACACTATACCTATACGGTCCTTTGTGGTTTTGTCATATGTTGTAATAAGTGTGATTCAATTTTGAAGTATTAACAATGTATGTAATGTGTGGGTCGTTATACTGATGGACAATCAGAATGAACTATACAAACCTTAGAAGACAAGTTGATATCAGGTTCACTTGACTTTCAAGGTATGTGGGATCAATATTTACCTATGGTAGAATTTTACTATAACAATATCATTCATTCATGTTTTCAGATGGCACCATATGAAGCGTTATATAGAAAGAGATGTCGCACACCAACCTTTTTGGATGATGTTGGTGAATGAAAACTCGTAGGCCCGGAACAGGTGAAGGAAACAATGTAAAAGATTATGGTAATCCAAAACCACATCAAAGCATCTCAAAGTAGGCAGAATATATATGCTAACAACTGAATGAAGGATTTGTAATTTTAGGTAAAAGATCATTTTTTCATGATGGTATCTCTATCGATGGGTGTAATATGTTTCAGTATGAAGGGAAAATTGAGTCCTAGGTACATTAGACCTATCGAAATTCTAGAACTAATTGGGTCTATTGCCCATCGTTTGGAAATTCCACCAAATCACTCCCAAAGTTCACGATGTGTTCCACGTATCACCATTAAGAAAATATATGCCTGACCCAACACATGTACTCACCTATGAGGAATTAGAACTAGAACATGATCTACTTATTGTCAAGAGCCTATCAATATTCTTGATAAAATAGAACAGGTGTTGATAAATCGGATGACCCGTCATGTAAAATTTCTATAGAGAAACCATAAGATGTAAGAGGCAACGTGGGAACCCGAGGAATTTATGATAAAGAACCAACCATGTATTTTTATGCAGTAATATTCAAGAAATTTCGAGGGTTAATTTATTTGAAGAAGGGGAGAATGTAACACTCCAATCTTCCACAGTATTATTATCTTTGAATAATACAATAGAGTGTGGTTTACGAATCTTCTAGTTCTTACACACACCACAACCAATCAAACTAGCCACTATGAATAATAATACCCAATTTTGAAGATGTTATAAATTTTATAATTAAAAATAGAATTAATTTCTAGATTTAAAATATTTAAATTATATTAGTGTGAATTTTTGGTACTTTTCTGATAACTTTAATATTTTGATGAATATTGAGAATTACTAAATTTTAATTAAAAAAATATTTTAATCGAAATAATTAATAGTGATAAATTACAAATTTGATTGGTTTTAAAGTATAATTAGACTATAATTTTACCATTTAATTCAATGAATGAAATTGGACATAATTTCACATTTATATTGGATATAAGCAAGTGTCAATCTATTGGTAGTTATTATTTCTTAAAAACACGCTTTTTTGTTTTGACAACGGAATTCAATTTTAAATTAATTTCTGCCACTTATGTGTTTTGAATTTTTAAAAATGGATTCCAAATACATAATCAGGATGTCCAAATTGTGTATATTGGTATCTTTTATTTTTAGACATTTTGAATAATTACTACGGTAAATATTTTATTTACCATGGTTAAAGGGTAAATCCAATAAATAAGGGAAAAAAATAATATTATAATAATATTTAATTACCATTAAACGTGTCACAACCCTATTGGATGATACATTTCTAAACATGGACATCATTGGGTCGATTATGGGACCCCATTGAGCCAATCGTAAGTGATAATGACAGTTTATAATAATTAAGTAAAAGTAAATGCAAAAATGACAAAAGCATATATCATTTAGAAAGACAATTTTTAAATGAGGTTATATATGATATCGTTTCGAAAATAAATATTAATTAGAAATTTATAAATATTTCATATATAATGGTATTTTATTTATAATTTTTAAAAATGTAATAATTAAATTAATTTATGACACAATAGTGATGCAATATTTTCCTTATTAGTGAAGGAATCAAATAATTGGTATTATAAATGTTAAAATAAATATTATTTGAATGTTTTGATGACATAAAATAATTTTATTGGTTAATATGACATGTTATTATTGTTTAAATGAATTTATTTCGAATTAATAAATTTATTTGGACTTTAATAAAAATAAATCAATAAATAGTGTCAAAAGTTACATAAATGTGTTTTTAAAACAAATAGTATATTATTAACTTATATTCTATTCCTAAAAATCTATGGTTTGACCATAATACTTTTATGGTTATATTTTCATCATTTGTGAACCACTTTTTGTTATCTTGTAAGTATATAGTATGTTTATTAACTATATAATATAAAAATACAATAGACATGGTAAATGTCAAACTATTTAACTAAGAGATAAATCTTAATGTTAAGGCTAATATAGTGACCCAAACAGTCTGAAACCTATTGGGTGAGTGGTATTAGACCCATACACACCTTATAATACAAATAATCTATTTTGGAGCCAATAGAAACCGAAAATTATTATATTATAAAATAATATTTCTATCTTTTTTTAAGGTGCCCCTCGCACCTTTTATAAAAGGGCACTCCTCCTTCTCTCTAATTCACACCTTCAAAGCCTTTTGGCTCGACCAAGCCCTGACCAAATATCCTCTAAACTTCCCTCAAGTCATCCTATAGTCCTTATTTTAGACAGAAATCCAATCTATGGAGCCATTTTGATCAAATCAAAATGATGAACCCGAAGAAGAGGTAAATTTTTCATCACATCTTCCAAGATCCATTATTCATGCTCATCATTTTTCATTGTTGTTTCTGTTATAAAATAATGAATATAGTATCTTCTATATAATGTGATGTTATTATAAATATTTTACATCTAAATTCATTATTCTATCCATCCTTTGAATTACATGTCACCATACGTGCGTACCTGCGACCTACCGTCTCCACGTCGTGGTGTAATTATTATTCAAAACATTATTATTTTGATGGGTATAATAATGATGATTAATTGATTTATATAATAAATATTACATAATTTTTATTATGTATATATGATATAACAACCAATTATATATTATTTTAATATCAAAATGATGATATTGTCACCCGTGCGTACGTACGGATTATCGTCTCCCTGAATGCGATGAAATTCATTCCCCGTCGTATGCATTCAAGACTAGCGTTCATTATATGATTAAAATTAATTTTTTATTACTTCATATAATTTTGGATATGAATATGATACATCCCAATCCATGAAATATATGACTCACATAACAATGAATATAAAGGAAAATGAATCTGTTAACACCTAGAACGGTGATAATACTAAGATATTATTAACAAAGCAATGTTAATAGATCATGTATGATATCATATTAATGTATATGATTCATTTATTATTTAATAAAAATTATTTAATCATTATATAGGAGGTTAAACTACCCTCTAACAAGGAAATGTTCAAGTTAAGGATTAATTTCACAATCTTGTTATTATCCAAGGTAGTTTTTACGTAAGTATCTACTCGGACCTCTTTATCTTCCATATCAATGTTTCTTAAAAATGTATTTCAAAACATTATTACTATTATATAGACTATGGGATAATTTAATTCATAACCTTTTTGATTTATTATATGATTTATATAAAGGAATCTTTCTGTCGTTTTCCAAACAAAGTCATTTTTTAATCTTTTCGACCGAATGAAGGTAAGAATTTATTTTTTTAACTTATACGGCGTGTGCAGCTATTTTCTGCTGTAAAAAATTTTCAAAGATTCCCGTACAAGATTATATGAATATTTTAAAATTAAATGTATTGTTTTATAATTATGTGATTTTTAAATGATTTAAAAAAATAGTTATTTCTCTCAAATAGTTTTTATTTCATCTATGTCAACATCCTTTGATGGATTTTTAGATTATTTGAAGTTGATTTATTATGATAAAAAACTTCAATACTGTATTGAAATTATTGTGATATGATTGACTGTGGATGTGTTATTTATATACCAGTAATGGTTTATGGATAATGTATTGACATTTCGTATGCTAGTTGTAATACGAATGTTTATGTTATGTTTAAACCACTTCATATGAGGAATGCATGGGACTTAGTAAGTGATGGGTGGAGCCAGGTATAACTACCCAATGCATTTGTATGTCTCATATACAAAACTAGTGTCTTGGAACAAGGTCCTCACAAAATATTATTTGTAGTCTTGGAACAAGGGCTTGACTATGTGGTTATGATAGTCTGGCATTATGAATTCCATCATTATGAAAGTGGTTATTGATATTGCATGTGATTATTAGACTAGTAGATTATCCATGTGAATACGAAAATGGAATTATTTCATTTTATTTTTTTCCATGTTATGATGAAGTTCATGTTTAAAAATCTTTTTCTGTTATACATTTCCTTAAAATTTTATGCTTATTTATTAATGTTTTCGCTATATTGTTATCCTTACAAAGCATCTAAGCTCACTGCTTTTGATGTTTTATTTTTCCCAGGATGTGAAGAAGTGTTTTATTAATAACATTTTGGGATATTCTGAGGGGATATGAGTGTGGAATATGGATATTATGTTATTGTAGTTTTCCATTTTATCATATAATGTAAGACTTATAAATGTAAATATTGTTTCCAATGCTACTAAAATAATCGGCCTTTCGAGACATGATCTTTTGTGATCATACAAATGTTATGTAATAATGCTCCAACTCTCGGTAACTGGGGTCAGGGTGTTACCATAATGAAATAGTGTAAAAAATAAATAATAGTATATTACCCTTAATAGTAGACAAATTTATCTCTATGATAATACTATTTTTATTGGTTTTTTTAACACAACAGATTAGGATAATTTTTTCAAATAAAATTGAAAATATGATAATTTTATTATAAATAATTATTTCAATAGAATTTTATTATTATACTAAATATGATAGTTATTAATATGAAAACTGATTACTAAGTTTTTAAATAGAATACTAACTTTTATTTTTTTTCTGTGAATTCCTATAATATTTGTTTTGTTAGTTAAATTTTTTTAATCAAATCATAGTTCAGATATTTTATAAAAGTTTTTGATTCTAAAAACACATTTATAATTTAGATATTAGATTTTAAAAAAAGTCTGATTATAGAATACTCATTAGAATTTATGTCTATGTTGACAAAAAAATTTTAGTGAACTAAATGTTTTAATAAACAAATATATTTTTTATAAAATGCATAATACATAAGTAATCCCCATATAAAGATAAAAATATTAATTAATATGAATGGTAAAAGAGAAGAATATATGAATGATTACTTTACATTGATTATTCCTGGCATCTCATTTTTTTAAATTCTATAGGATGTAAGGTGTTTTATAAAAATATCATCACACTGATATTACATTCCGATAAATTTTAAAATTATATCTTTTATATATTTATGATTTTAAAGAAAATGTTTTCTTTTATCGATGTGTTTATCACATGAGTGATGTGATATGATTTTTCTATGTTTAATGCACCTTGTATTATCACAATGTATTTTAATTGTAGTAAAATTACTTCCATTGTTACTGATTGTGTGTTACATCCACAACACTTCTACACACCAACTTCATGCTACCACATATTCTACTACAGGAGTGGAAAGAGCTAATATGTATTGTTTCATACATAAAATAGAAACTAAAATATATCATAAGAAATGAAATTTTTCTGATGTAATTTTTTTAAGAGGTATACATCTACAAAGGTCTTCATTTGGTAAAAATTTTAATTCATAAACATTATTATATGTATATAAAAGTCATAAATCTATAGTTACCTTAAGTTGAGGAAAAAATTGTTTTAAAACATCGAAATAAGGATCTATTATATTTTATTATTATTAATCACGAAGCCATAAAAAAGTAATCTAGTAGATTTGTAGTTATGTAATGTTAAATTCCCATCATAACTATTCAAATATTTTGATCAAATCATTCCCATCCACATAACTATATAATGTATTAGAGGTATCCAGAAATAAACTAATAATTTATGTTTTATCATATCCAAATTTAATAAGAAGAGAAGTTATGTACATATGTGGAGATATAAATGTTCCTTCATGTTTTTCTGTGATTTGAAGCCCAAGAAAATATGTTAACTCATTCATCAAACTCATTTTAAATACTTATTTCAAAAGACATACAATGGAATCAATTAATGATTTAGGATTTGGAAAAATATAATGTCATCAAAATGGTTTTTTATGATCAAAATAGTTTTTCATATTATTTTATAAATTGTGTGGTATTATCAGCACCCTTAACAATATTGTTTTGTAAGAAAAATATTGTAAACCTATTGTATCGTGCTTTAGGAATTAATTATGTCCATGTAAAAATATTTATGGTTTGGAAAATATTTTATTATTTTTTCATTTTCCAAAATAGGTGTATGTTTATCATAAACATTCACCTAACATATTCATTTACAAAATTAGACTTCATATATATTTGTATATGTTAGAAAATAATGAATACTGTGAAGTCATGAAGTATTCAAATAGTTTCAATTATTTCTACCATGGAATTGTTTGATTAATAATAAATTCTCTCTTGTTGATTATATCCATTACCAACAAGTCTAGATTAATTTATAATAATTATTAATCTTTCATCACATTTGATTATAAAACCCCATTTTACTCCGATTATAGATGTTTATTTAGGTTGTTAAAATATAGTCCAAACATTTTCCCTATCATATTCATTGACATAACAATGCATATACTTAATCAAATCTTAATCACCTAAATCCTCATCAAGATTATTTGGTTTGAATTTGGAAACAAAATAAACATTTGAATTTTAATTCCATAATGATCTTCCAGTCCTAATTTTTTGATCTAAATCTCCAGTGATACATTCACTAGGATGATTATTAAGAAACATATGATGTCTTGGGATTTGAAGAGAATGTTATTAAACAATATTTTGAAAATATTATCGATTAATAACGTTAGGAACATATTAATGTGTTATTTTTTATGGAAAGTATTATCTAATGAATGATGAAAATCTATTTCAGAAATAATGTCCAAGGATATAGGTTGATGTTTTTTTAAAAAGGATTAGTTTCATCAAACATAAGATGTAAAATATTCATAATAGTACACCATTTTTTATAAAAACACTATATGACTTTGAAATAGAGGAATAACCTAAAAATTTCCCTTCATCAGATTTGGTTGAAAATTCATATAAGAAATATTTAGTATTTTGGTGGAATAATTTGAAACAAAAACATTGAACTATGAATTTTTTTATCTTACTATTAACAAGTAATAATGAGAATTATGAATAAATGGGCTAATAAAAACATGATTTATAGTATAGAATGTAAAAAAACCTCATAAGAAAAAAATTTCTTATAAACAGAGTATTCACTCAACATTGACCAATTTATTTCACAAACAATTATATTTTTATTTCAGCTACTACATTTTCCTGGGGGTGTTCCAGGTGATTAAAAATAGTTTTCTATATGATTATTTATAGACTATGTTTCAAAATATCAATTTAAAAATTATACACTATGATAACTATAAGAAGTTTCTATTGAGAGTTTTTTCTCATTTTTATCTTCAAATATAAAGTTAAAAATATTATTCCAATTTCATTATGAGAATACCAACCCATTTATAATAGTGTAATAATCAACTAAGACATATATATTGTATTTTCCACAAATACTATTAGTTTTTATAAAAAATATTCTTTGTGCACTAAATGTACAGAATAAAAATATGACACATCAATAATCAATTTAAAACTTGAATGATATTTCTCTAGATATTGAAAAGGGACATAAGCTATTTAATAATAAAACCTATGTTCTAGTAAGACCTTAAAAATTCATTTATGTTTCAATTTATATATATTACTATGGTTATAGTTTCCAAAAAATCTATTTCATAAAAATATTAATCATCCACTACTCAAAGATAATGTGTGTCTTTTCTCCTAACATATTCTATGTTATTTTTGTAGACAATATCATGCCGACTTGTTGAAATATTAAATTAATCATTGTAACGATGTAAGAGGCATTTATTAATCATAATTTTCTCATGGAATACATAATTGAATAATTAAATCATTCTTATAAGTTTTAACTGAATACCATTATCAAATAAGACATTTGAAATATGATATAGACCAATAAGAACAATGTTACCAATTGTCAAAATATTTCAATGAATATTATCTTTGAATGTATGTTTATTAACTTTTATCTTGATAATATTCATGAGAAAGAATCATATTATTAGAATATCCAGTATTTTTATAATATGCCTTCTTATTGCAAGAACATTCTAAATTATCCAAAAAACAAAAACATCAAACATTTATAACACAAACCAACCTGGGTCAGATATTATCATAAAACTAAATCTTGGTTAACCAAATGTGTCTTTTTATTGAATAATTTAATTTTTTTTACTTTTTTTAAAGCCTAGTTATTGAACACGGTTTAGAGAATAATTATTTTTATAATGTACACAACTTTGAAAGGGAACAATGGGTTCAATTTTAAGAGAACAATAATATTTACTTAAAACAGGTTTGTAATTAGTTAAACAAAATCTAGTATTATAACTATATAGAAGAATTTGATTAAAATTTATTTCAAAATTTCTTTTACCATTAGTGAATTTTGATAAAATCTTCATCAATGAAAAAATTTCAAACCATAGATTAATATCTAAACTATTATACTTATTTGTAGTATTTTAGGAATTATGATTATCAAAATGAATTTGTAAACAATAAATATTTGAAATTAATTTTTCTAGATCTTTTCAGATATATTATTTTTTTAAATAATTTTGATTTATATATTTAGATAGATATAATATATTTTTCCATTTTTTCATGAATCATCGTTGATATATTTTTCTTTATCATTATCATGGTTTTTATTAAAAAAATAAAATTCCCATTATCTAAAGGATTAGAAAAATGTTAGACTTCAACATATAAATGTATTGAATTATTGTCAATGACTGGGAAAAATTATATACTTGAAGATTTAGATTTTTTATAACTATGATATTAGTACATAATAACATGGTTTTATAATTTTTATCTATTCATACCTTTTCTATAAAAAATTCATTAACAATTTGTACACTAGAAAATGGAATTATGTTATTATTTACGGAACATACATTATTGGATAGACATTAATAAGAATCACATCTATAGGAAAACCATGTGTGATAATAAATTTTTAACCATCATTTTTTTAGATTTGTAATTTTTTGGAAGTTATATATGATTTAATTTTATATAAGAGTTTTAATTTTATCATTGGAAAATCTAGTTGGATACATATACCATTCATACACTTTTAGAATGATACATCAATTTTTCTATCACCTTTATCCTTATAACTCATTTTTTTAAAATATTAAAAAATACAATTAAAACTATCATGTTTGATCATCGTGTTAAATTTTCTAATTCATTATCAATGTTTTATGATGAATTAGAATCATATTTAACAAAAACATTATTATTTATCGATGATTTGACTACTTTTTTAGTTGTTTGATATTTAAATGTTATTGTAGTAGTTGAAAAGGCAACACCTCCATTTTTTTCTTCTACTTTTCATCAAAACTATTGATTCATCCCTCATATAGTATAATTTCCCCATTAATATCATCAAGAGTAATATTATTTAACATTTTTTTCACATCAACAAATATTTCTTATATTCCCACTCATTGGGAAATGTATCAATATTATTTTCAATATAAATTTCAGCATCAATGCCTTCTTCAACAATAACATGTAAACTATTTATATTTTCATTATCCTATAGTTTATATTTTCAACTACTTCCCTAGGACGAAATTATCGTTCTTGATAATGTAATCTAAGAAGATATATTATGGTCTGTATAACTTTAGATGGTCCTATGTGTGTGACTTCGTTATTTTTATTTATAATGCTAGAATTTTTACATGATTAAATTAGATTGTAGATAATTCATTTGATAGAATATAACAATGTAGTATTTAATCCATAGTCTAATGGATATTCCAATTTCTCTTATTGAGTAAATGTAGTAACATCATTATTAGAAGTATTGTAGTATCCAGTAATTGTAATGTAATTATTTACACCAGTATTTATATTTTTTTCATTGTATATCTCCAATACTCATAATATAGACCATGAAATATATGTGGTATTTTCAGATTCAGTATATCTATTGAAAAAAAACTAAGACCATCCATAATAAAAATAATAATGTTTTGTTTCCACAAATACACATTATTGTAACAATGTTTACAAATAGGATGTTTATACTAATGCAATAAAGAACATGCAATGAGAAATGGAAGTAAAAACTAGGCATGTATATTTGTAGTAGAAAAATATTAAAATAAAACTTATTGGATTGAAAGAGTAACCAATCTATGAATATATTATAAGTGGTGGGTGACTTTTATATTAAAAACATAGATTAAAATATTTAATCTAACAAAAACACATTCCTTCTTTATGTAATATCATCAAACGTTGATGTAGTCATATTATCAATATCCCATAATAGGAATCAAAAAATGATCTACTAAATTTGATCAAAATTTAGACCTCTTGAAGGATCCAACATATCAATGTATGTTATTTATAATCAGACCAATAATGATGAAACAACCCGTATAGAAAATTGGTTATGGAGAAACAAATTCGATAATATGTAGCAAAATAAAAAACATGGAAACACGTGTAATATAATAGATATGTCAAAGTATGAATGTATTAAAAGAAATATTAAAAATACAACTCTTTAATCCATAATAGAAATGTCCTAAAGAACCATTACTAAAGGAATCCCCTTTAATATACATATAGTAATGTCTATCTTTACAATCCTATAATCTCCTTGATATGAATATGGAATTTCTACTATGTTCTTATCCATAGAATCGTTCAATATTATTATCAAATATATCATTATACCAAAGTAATCCCTAGATTTTATGGATTGATTTATACAATTGCCTATCATCAGAATCCATTGATCTTGAAATGATCATATGCATATTAAAATTGTAAAAGATATTAAGAAAAAAACTGAAAATGGTTTCCTTTAGAATGATAACTCTTGGTAAAATTACAATGACTAAGAATGATCAGTTCATTATATGAAATATTCAATGCTATAAAAAATTTAAAGTATTGAATCATCATTAATCATTCCAAAAAACTCTCTATTTAGCAGAAGTTCCCTAATATACATATTTACAAGTTTTTTGGCCACACACTTAGGCAAAAAGACCTTGAAAGATAATAATAAATGAATGTATTCCATCATATTTATTAATTCTATTATAATGATAAATTTTTTTATTAGATAAATGAATTTTTATTATGAATATAATCGTTATTTAGTCAGATAATATTCATTATCAATGTCAATATGATAACCCTTATGAGTTTCAGTAAGATTTTATTTTTACATGTATCAATCTAACTGTCAATATTGTTCTACATATGAAATAAATGAATGAAGTTTTACTTTTGTTCTAAGGAAGGTGAGTAAGATTAATAAAAAAGATAATCATTATAATAATCAGGTTAAGTCAAAATATGTTTCAACATTCCCATCAATCGTTTGTTTTGGAAATCACAAATCACACAATAGTAATCACTCACTTTTTTTATGATTGATGTATCCTTATCATAGTTGGGTTTGATGATTAATTGACATTGTTTCAAATGTTTTTTCAATCCCGACAAGATTATGCATTAAATTGAAATTAGATATCATAATCATATTAATTATTTATTTGTAATTAGAAATCGTAACTAGATTATATATGATATTCTATTCACATGTATTGTAATCTCATGAATCGTAACTAGGTCATAAACCATATCCTTTTGTTTCATAAAGTGACAGTGTATTCTATTGTAATTAGGAATCACATCCTGACTATATATTGTATTATAATAAAGTATGATAATCAAGATATATTAACTAGGTAAGATTATGAATCGTAATCACGTATCTTAATCATCATATAAAAACTATGATAGATTCTGAATCGTAATCACATGTCGTAATCATGATATCAACACCAGAATAGATCTTGAATCATAATCTTGTTTCATAATAATGATATCATAACCATGATGGATTCTTAATAGTAATCAAGTATCATAATTATGATATCATAACGAGTTTAAGCATCATATTCTTATTATGTGTTTTATCAAAGCATCGTTACTTAGTTATGAATCATAACCAGTTTTTAATTTTCAATTGATATGCATTGTTATCCTGTTAAGCCTAGCATATAAGTTATGTGTTACTCTTATAAAATTATTTAAAATCTTTTCAAAACATAAATAGAGATTAAATTAGTATTATAATCATTTTTTCATACATAGTACATTCTAACTAAATCAATTTTGTTGAGTTGGTTATTTTCCAATAAAAACGATGTTGTGTATTCTGTATTGTTTGGACTGTTTCAATACCATGTTTCCAAGTCCTACTTAGTTTATTTGTAAAATATTATTGTTAAAGAGAATATGACCAATTGAACTGGAAGCTAATAAATAATAGGTCATTCAAATAAGAATATACAAATTTTCTTATATTATGTTCTAAAGAGATAGGTTGTTAATTATCCCCTGCTTCACGTGAAATACTTGAAGATACAATAAGTGAAAAGCTTCTTCTGGGTCCATGTATTCATCTATGTTAGTTGTTTTTTCTTTTTATGATCGATTATTGTGGTAATGATAAAGGGATTTATGGTATAGGAATATGTGAAACTGGTCATCGTATCGAGGGCCTTCATTTGATTGAAGGATAAAAGTTTCGGTTAGCTTCAAAACCGGGGACTTCCAGGAATAGGGAGATAGAAATACCAAAATTTATATCAAGGGAATACTAAGGTGTTGGGTCGAGAAACCTTCTATCTTTGGTGAATGAATACCATTTTATTAGGGTTAAAAAGATTTGTAATTCTTTTACATTAACACTACTATTAATATTAGAAATGGAATAGTATTGTTTCCCCTTTCTTCTCATTTTCAATTCAATTGTATTTGTTTCAATTACGATTAATATTATAGTGAGAGATTATATATGTTTTATGGTAGATTCATTAATATTTGTTTTACTCTGATCATTTTATTCATTTAAAATACAATTGTTTTATAATACTTAAAATACCAATCAGATCCAAGACCCATATAATATATTGTATTGATTTTGAATTTTATTAGTTTAAGTCCTTTTAAACTAAATTCATTCTTATGTGTTTAAACACAATTTTTTTTAATGAAATCACCCCTCTTATATTGTGTCATCTAATATACATATACATCTATATTTCATTCCAATAATTATAATCAGAGGAGGTTTCCACTATTTTGTATTACTTGCTTTATTTATTTTTCCAATAAAATTGTATTTATTTTACAAATCATTGGTTTATAACTGCTAGGAACAATAATCTGTGAAGTAGAAAAAGCATTGTTTTATTTGATGACAAGAATGAATATTGTATCAATTGAAACCTAAATCCAACTAGAGAACCTATTGTTTATGGTAATGATTATGACTATTGAAGAGATTAAATCATTATGTATGTTATTAATATTGGAGTGGACCACATTATCATGATTAATGGAGGTTATAATTTTTCAGAAAAAATGTCAGTGCCTTCACCAATCAAGAGAAGCAATAATATCAAATCAATTACAATGGACACAATACTTTGTTGATTTCCATGAACAAAAATATATATAGTAAGATATCATCTTATGAATCATCCAATTATATTTTGAAGAAATTGGAAGTCACACATTTTGGTAAATATAATGCCATAGAAACAAGAAGAGAAATATTTTGAGAAAAATATGAAGGGTTTCTTTTTTCTTTTAGGAGAACTTGTATGCATGGGGAAACAAAGGTTTATGACAATATTAAATAGTCTTCTATCTATGGGAGAGAATGTGATTGATGATGAATAACATTTAGACAAGAATATTGATATTATGCCTAACGAGTGGGAATAAAAAAGAACATATTTTGATGAAGACATGAATGTTATTCAAATAAGACTTGACATGTTATTTGGAACACTAATATAGAAAAAGAGAATAATTAAAAGAGATGATTATTTCACTTAGAATATGAATGGTAATGGTAGTGTATCATTTTATACATCTACATATTAGATTTTTTAATGTATAATAGGATCCAAAGCTAATAAAGATGTTGTTATGTCATAATCAATTGATAGTGATAACTCAGATAATGAGTTATCCAATCTAGCTCGAATAATGAACTGGAGTTTATGAAATAAATACATTCAATACAGATTCAAAATGAAATATAGAAATGAAAAAAATGATTCTTAGGTCACTTGTTATGAAGGAAAAAGAGCATGTCATATTAGAGTAGATTTTCCTTGAATAAAATGAAAAGGTATAAAGTATAAAAATTTTGAACGACTCAAGAAAACATTTTTCAGTGCAAATAAAAAGAATGTTTTGAAACAAAATGATACTTTGAGTGAAAGTGGAGGTGATTAATATTAATAATCCTCGTATTATGAATCTTTTGGTTAGGGAATCAAATGGTTGATAACAACACTACCAATACAAAATAATTGCTACATGGATAAGGTACACAATTCTTAATCCCACAGAAATGTATATTTAAATAATAATTACCCTGATAAAAAACATTCATAATCCTCGGATGAAGAATCTTCCTAAGATAAAGAAAATTTTCCTTCCTTTGATGAAGTTTCCATATTTTCTAAATTACATGAGACTGAAAATTCAAAACTCATGAAAAATCTAGATAAGAAAAATTCACAAATATGTACTCTTACAAAAAAAGTATCAAATCTGTGAAAATATAGTGATCATAAAACTCTTGATTTTTAAAATACTTCAACGTATACTAAATAAGTAAGATCTGGGATAGATAAACTTTCTAAAGACCTTTAACAACTTGTTTTTTTAGAAGAGTGTTTATGATAAAAAAATTCACAATCAATTTATTATGAGATTGATAATTTAGTCATTAGATTAAAATCTGAAATATATTCTCTTAAGAAACTTATATCAAACTTTACTAGTGGTAAGGAATACTTTGATAAGATGTATTGTCAAATTCATCCTTTAAGAAGTAATTCTGTATTTTGATACACTCACTCAAAACTCTTTTTTAGTAATTACCTTTCTATTCCCCAAAGTGCTACATTTTGTATGAAATTTCAATGTGATGGACATTGAGAATGATGTTTTTCTCTTATCAAAACTAAATATTTATGATTTTAGAATCCCATTTTTTCAAACTAAATGTTAATTAGAAATATTCTTTTGTCTAAAATTTCAGGATCCAAACAATTCTGGGTTACCAGAATCAAATTGTATCTTTTTTTCAAAAAACATGAAGTATAAAAACAATAAGAACATTTGGTAGATGGATGTTGGATGTTCATGACAAGTCATGGGTAACAAAAAACATTGAAAATATTATCATGTCTATAGTAGTAAAAGTAACATTAATAGATAATGCTCAGGGAGAAATTGTTTATATTTATAACATTGTTCTTCTTGGAAAAACATTGATTTCAAATGTTTTATTTGTTAAGGGCCTTAATCACATCCTTATAAGAATAAGTTAATTATGTGAGGAAGGTTACACTGTGAATTTTAATAATGATCAATAGTCAGTTCACAATTCCATATATATATTTATTCATTCTTCCTATAGACATGAGAATGTATACACAATAAACTGAAATGACCATAGATTCCAAGACATACCTTTCATATGTGAAATGGATAAACAATATTGGTTAATGTTTAGAAGTATAGGACACTGTAATCAAAGAAACCTTTTTGAACATTCAATTAAAATACTTGTTAATGATCTTCCAGATCTTATGTATGATTATTCAAAATTTTGTGAGCCCTTTCAAAATGAAAATCAATATAAAATAAGATTTAAATCAATTAATGATGATTCCACTTGTAATGCATTAGAGTTGCTGCACATGGATTTTTTCGGTCCCACAAAAACTAGATTAATCAGAGGAAAATATTATATATTTGATTTTGTTTATGAATATACTAGGTATATGTGCTTATATTTTCTATAAAATAAAATTGAGTCCTTTTTTATTTCAAAACATTTAGATCACATGTTAAAAAGGAGAAAAAACCCATCATTAACAATTATTGGTAGTGATCATGGTGGGGAATTTCAAAATTTATATTTTGAAACCTTTTTTAGTAAGAAATTTATTACTCTAATTTTTTATTCTTCAATAACCCCTTTAAAAATTGACGTTTTTGAAAGAAGAAATCAAATTATTCAAGAAATAATAAGAAAAATGTTGAGTGAATACTCAATTGGTATTAATTTTTTGGGCTAAATCTGTTAGTACTACTTTTTATACTATAAATCATGTTTTAGCTAGATGTTTTATTAATAAAACACCTTATGAATTGTATAATAGAAGAAAAGAAAAAGTTTCTTACTTCAAATTGTTTAGATGAAAAGTATTAATATTGAATAAAAAATATAATTTACATAAATTTTCACCCAATCTTAATGAAGGATCCTTTCTAGGATATTCCACAAAAACTAAGGATTATATGGTTTTCAATGAAAAAACTTGTATTATTGATGAAATAGTGCATGATAAATTTGATGAAACAGAACCGTTGGTTTTTATATAATCACAGCCTACATCAACTGATTTTTTTCCCTCAACAAATTAAGAACCTATGATAGAAAACACTTTTCATATGGGGAATACTCATGAAACTGTTTCTGAAAGATTTACTCCAGAAGATGTTCTATGACATGTTAATGAACTGGTATTACAAAATCAAAATTAGTAGTTTCATAAAAATCACCAGAGTGATAATATCATTACAGATGTAAATAAACCTTATTGACCCATTAATTCCTTCATAAATGTTGTAGAACATTTTTATCTTCTATCTCAATTGGAACATAACACACAAAGTGAGTCCTTAGGTCATAAAAATTATATTAATGAAATTCTTGTTGAAGTAATGAATATGAAATCAATAGAGTCTGGAAATTTCTTGAAAGACCAAAATAAACAATAGTTATTATTGAGGAATGGGGTTTTAGAAAAAATGTGATAAAAATGGGGTCATATTATGAAATAATGAAATAATTGTTGATAAAATCTATAATCAATAAGAGGGAATTTTCTATGATGAAACAAATGTAATGGTAGAAAGAAATTAATCAATTCTAATTCTAATATACTTGTAGCATACTTTAATTTCAAACTTTTTCAAATAGATGTTAAATTTATTTTTCACAATGGTTTTGTACACAAATAATTATTTGTTGATAAACCCCTAGTTTTGAATCTGCAAACATTCTGATAATTTTCATAAACATACCAAAGAATTTATGGCCTTAAATAAGAATCAAGAGCATGGTAAAACAGAATCAGATGATTTCATTTACAAAACAATTATGCCAAAGGTATTCCTAACCCAACTCTCTTTATAAAAATGAAAAACAACAATGTTTTAACATTTCATATTTATGTTAATAAAATTATATTTGGCTCAACTAGGTAATCATTTACTAATTCTTTTTTGAATATAATGAAATCTATGTTTGAAATGAGTATGATGGGTGAGTTAATTATCTTTTTATGTTTTCAAATATATCATAAACCAAAAGAAACCTATGTAACCCAACATAAGAATTTCAAATATCTACTAAAAAAGTATGTATATGACAATATTAATAGTATTGTCACTCTAATTGTCACCTCAAATACACTAGATCTGGTTGTAGCTTGGAAACAAGTGGATCAAACAATTTTTGGTGGTATGATAGGAAATATGTTATACTAAATAGTGAGTCATATAGACATAATTTTTTCAGTGTTCTTATGTGAAAGATACCAATATAATCCAGAAGAATCTTATTTAAAATTTATGTAATGAATTTTTTTCTATATAAAGAGAACTATGGACTTAAAACTATTCTATTCTTTTAGAAATGATTTTGTTATGAATTTTTTTTCAGATGCTCAATTTGGTGGATGTAGAATGGATAGAAAGTGTCATAAGGAACATTTCATTTTTAAGAGATTATTTGGTTTCATGGTCATGCAATAATCAACACTCAGTAACAGTCTCCACTGTTGAATCAGAATATGTAGCAGATTGAAGTTGTTGTGCTCATGTGTTGTGGATAAATCACACACTCACTAACTATGGAATGTGTTTTTCAAAAACTCCAATACTATGTGACAATACTAGTGTGATTATTTTTAGTACAAACCTTTCACATCACTCAAATTCAAAACAAAAATACATTCGGCGTCACTTTCTTTGGTATCACTCACATAAAATATATATTGTTTTATAATTCAGCGGAACACAAGAACAACTTTATGACATTTTTACAAAACCATTATCTTCTGATATATTTGAATACATTAAACATAAACTATAAATGATCACTATAAAGTAATAATTGGAATATATTTCTTGTTTAATCCATATCCTTACATTGATTTACTAATTTTCAATGGAAAAGTATACATATTTTACAGGTTTTATTATTTTTTCTTTATGTTCTTTATGTTTTACTATTTTCCCTTTTTGTTTTATAGTTTATTGGTTTCAGTTTTTTTTATAGTTTATCAGTTTCAGTTTATGTTTTACAGTTTATTAGTCTCACCTATTGTTTTATAGATAATTAGTTTTACACATTTTTGTTTCTAATTTTAATCAGTTTTATATTTCGGTTTCAAAATGTTGTGGTACTATATTTAGACCATTGGTATTAAATAATCTAGTAAATTCTAAACAATAAATATTGAATTACATATCTGGTATTGAACAATATGTATTAGGATTACCTTATCTGTATTTAAATATCAATATTGGTACTGGAATATTGATTTGTATTATTCAATTAGTTCTAAAAATTTAGGTATCAACCTATTTGACCTCATCGATTTTAGTGTCTTTGGTGTTTTTTTGTTTGTATAGATTTCATATGAACAATATACTAAATCCAAAATATTTTTCCTCTTACTCTGATAGTTACATATTCTAAATCTTTAATTTGGTTATTGTAAATTGTTTTTTAATCATTTCATTCTATAAATTATTAAACAGTTTCACACTGAATATGATTTTCATTAAATGAAAACCTTAAGAGTTCGAGTTAATTCATGACTGTTAAATCTATTAGATATAATCCTTACATTCATTTTCATATAAGAAAACATCTACAACATCAAATTTATTATGGGTTTTCTCCCAATACAAGATGATCTATAAATAATCAGTAATGTTCTATCAGTTCTCACTGAGGTTTTCGCAATTAGAGATCCTGTTTTCTTTCGTAATAAGTAGATTCCTCAGGTGTGAGTTATTTTTTCATGTCTGAGTCTTCAGTTTATTCCCCTAAATAAATTCCTCTAATGATTTTATCTTCAATGACATTCCATGCAGAAAGGTTGGTCTCTTAAGATTTTTAGGTTCATTTTGAAGCTTAATTGAAAATAATTATTAGTTTTCAAGGCTATGAGTATATTTTTCTAGAAAGACCATGTTTCGATTAGAATAATGTTTATCATGATGATGTGTTACAGTTTTATGAATCAGTAGAGATAGAAAAGGATCTAAAAATATTCTTTATGATGTATGACATGAAATATTAAAACTCTTAAAATAAATATGCTATGTTTCTAGATGTTCCATTTTAGAGAGATGAATTATGTTTTTATCATAAGTTATCGGAAGCTGATGGAGCCATTTATAGGTCTAAATCTGAAGAAACAATTTTGGAGATTCATGATGACAAAAGAAGAGCAGGTCATTTTTTAATAGTCAATAGACTCATATCCCTTTGTATGCAAGGGTTTTTTTGTTGAAATAAAAGATGACGAGGATGCTTTTAAAGTTTAAGATGTGTATGTACATGACTACATGATAAACATGAAGATTCTTTACATTATGGGGATTTATTTTCCAAATTATTATGAAACTAAAATCCGGTTATATAAAACTCTACTGATCATGTTTCCCTCAATTATCAGTAAATTTTTTAAAGAGTTCATGGGTTTGTATAATATTTCCATTATTTTAGATTAGACATTATTCAAAAATCACTTAATTGGTAATGATACAATAAGAAGGCTCAAATTATGTTTCAATTACGAATTGAAATAGTTTGAGAGAGATCTAGATGCTGAGAAAGAAAAGGATGATGCTAAAGGTAATGAGAAACCGTCTAATCCATCAAAGTCATCTTCGAACAAATTAAAGGTAGTTAAGGATACATCTTGAAAACCCTCAATTAAACATAATGTTGTATTCTATAAGGATTCTGGTAAGTGTAGAAAGAAATTGAAATAATGGAAAGAAGGGGATCCTCAGTTTGGATTAGATCTAGAAAATGAATTAGCTTTAAAATTAAGGTATAAAGAAACCATGAACGAAGAAGAGAGAAATAATATATTGAAGAAAAGAATGGATGATGATATTGATATTGAAAGTCTTCTATGAATTTTCTAGCAACATAAATTTGTAATGAAATAAGGGATACATCTGGTAAAATACAATCGGTTCTAGTAGGAAATGAGAGTGGAAAACATGTTTCTGAACAATTGGCTATACAATCACTTTCTAATGAATATGAAGAACAGGATGAAGAAAACGATGAATAAAACTAAGTGGAATGTGATAAATAATAACAATTAATTTTTGAAATTCTAGTCGAATAAAATTAAGATACAAACAATACAATTCATACTGAAAATTCAACAAAAGTACCATCATTTTTTTATCCATCTCCGGATCCTCATCCCTCAAAAAAACAAAAGGTTTCTACATTGAATGTAATGAAGATTTCAATAATGATGAAGAAGAAGAATAGGATGAAGAATTTGATATAAATTTGAATCATCAAGATCATGTTATCGATGTATTCCTTGTTCCAATAGATTGGAAAAGAGGCCTCTGAGCGGCTGTGTTTTCTCTATCTATCGGGGCTAGGGCTTCAGCTTCTGGAGTTGTTCCCTAACCTCCTCCGGCAGAACTCGGACGGCGGGGCGTCTAAGTCCTCCATCTCAATGTCAGCTCGGTCCGCTGTGGCATTTTCTGGCTTTGTCTGCTGAGGTGAGGTGTCGTCTTCTTCGCCCTGTCTCGCTCGGCAGTCGGCGGTGCTGTTTTGGATTTGCTCTGGTGGAGGCGTTCGGCAGGCATGGGCGTCTCAGTTCGGCATGCGGGGCTTCAGGCCTCTCGCTTCGTCAGTTCAGGCGTGGCAGAATCCGGTGATGCTCGGTGGACGAAGGTTCCAGCAGGCGTGGCTTCTGCTTTGGGCGGGTAGAGGTGTTCCAGTGGTGGAGGCATCTTCGATCTTGGCTTGGTGTCGCAGGGAAGGCTCGGCTTCGGCCTCAGAGTGGCGCGGAGGGGGGAGGGTCACTTGTTTTGGGTTTCCATCAGTTCCGCAGTCATTTGCAGGCCTGCTCATGTGCGAGGTCGGAAGCAGTGAGTTCTCTTCGGCGGAGGCTGGTAGGAAGGCAGCGATAACAGATCTATTTTAGATCTGGTTTCAAACCAGATCTGGTTGGATAGTGGCGGTTCAGATGGAGAACTTCGGTCTCGTGACGACACGGTGTTAGAGGCGTGATGGAGTTCAGCGGAGGTCGGTGGATCTGTTCTGGTCACGATCTATAGATCTGGCTGGAACCGTGAGCCTCGTCGTTGACGGGATCCGTTGCGGGCGGCGGGCTCTACCGGCGGTCGTTCGTGCGTGTCCGGAGGTGTGTCGCAGAGGTCAGTCGCGCTGGTGGATTAGGTGTGGTGATGCAGTGAGCGTCGACCTAGGGTTGATGGTTTGGTTCCGACACCCATGTGGGTTCGGGTGGTCGTGTATCTGTAGTGACAGCTTGGACTTGGTCAGTTGGGTCTTCTGGTTTTTCCTTCGGGTTGTGTTTTTCGTCTTATGGTGTCGTTGGTCACTTGTCATGGGTTTTCCCATTGGGCTCTTATGTTTTGGGTGGTGTATTTGATTGGGCTTTGTCCCACTGGGCCTGCGGGCTTGTTATGGGTTTTACCTTACCCATTCCAAAAGGATTTACTGTCCTTTTTCTTTTCTTTTAATAAAGGGTCCTGACCCAAACCTTTCTTATAATGATCATGTTATCGGCCCTGAGACTCATTTTTGTAATCTTCCACAATTAACCGAAGATACAGATTCTGAAAGAACAATCGCCCTAAAAGGGGTTTAGTACATTGAACTAGCCTTTAATAGGCTGGAGAATCATATTCCTTTTTTTCCAAAATATGAGGCCAAATTCAATGTTTTTTCTAATTTAAATAAGGACATAATAGATTTTGTTAGAGTATTGAAGGAAAAATTTCTATCTCTCAAATCTGAGTTCAATATTTTCAAGGAATGTGATGCTAAGAAAAATAAGGCATTAAATAAAGTTTTGAAATGGTTTTATAATATTGATCATTGTCTCAAGAAATATTTTCTCAAGAAAGATGATTTTCTTTATTGGGGAAATGTTCTCAGTAACATTTATCATTAGTTTTATTCTGATTTAAATGATAATCTGGAATACCTACAAAGACCCAATACCTCTCAAGGACTTGTCTTAGAAGATATTGAGACCTTAACATGAAAGTTTCAAGATGAGAGTAATGAGATTATTTCACTCACAAATTGAGTTTTGACTATTGAGAAAGCCTAAAACATTAGATTTGATGATTTCAAAAACCCAGTATAAATAATTAATGTTTAGTAATCTATTAATTTAGTTCATGAAGACATGCTCCAAAAGCAATAAATAGTTATTTCCAAATAGGATGAGAACCTGATGTCTCAAAAAGAATCTCTTGACATGCTCATGGAGGATAGAAATGTTTTAAATAAGATGAAACATAAGTTGTTTAATCTTTCTAAAATGGGAAAATAATAATGGTTGAACTATTTTTTTAATAAATAATTGTTTTAAGTAATAATTATTGTTTCATACTCTATTTCTCTATCAGTTTACAGGAAATAAATACATTCCCTTTTTCTCTTTGAAAATCAAAAAGGGGGATAATGTGTAACATCCCAAGAAAATAAATAATAAGATATTATCTATATTTAATAAATTTTTTAAATTATATATTAATGTTACATTAAAGGGGACTCTATGTTTGATGGTGTACCCGATACGCAATAATGGGTTTCTCTGAAATCTTACGTCGCACAATAATAATATAATAATATTATTTTAAATGGTTGTTAATTTCAATCAATTTTATTGGTGGGAATGAACAGAACTAACTAAAATATTATTATACATGTTTTTTAAATGTTTTTACATTTGACCAATTAATGTTATAGGCTTAAAATGGAAATGAATCTAATTTTAAGCATAATTTACTATAAAAGTTTGATTTTACGCCTTTTGATGGTGAACCCTTTTTATATCTAGTTTTCGTCACTTTTATATGTTATTTAAGAAAAAACTAAATTATTCATCCAAATAGGGACATCATAATTTACATTGGGTAATTTTTTTTTATTTTTCTAATAAAATTAAAATTTTGATGACTAGTGGAAAATACAGTATTTTAATTCCAAACTGCCTTTTAATACAATTTATTTATATAGTTAAATTATCTTTTTAATTGGTTTTAAAGTGTAATTAGATTATATGTTTACCATTTTATCCAATTATGGTCATTGGATGTAATTTTAATTTTAAATTGGATATAAACAAGGGTAGATCTTTTAATAGTTATTATTTTAAAAAAACAAGCTTTTTGTTTTGACTACGAGAAATAATTTTAAATTAATTTCTACCACTTGTGTGTTTTGGATTTAGAAAATTTTATTCCTTATGTGGAATTAGTAGATAGATATATTAATTAAATAGATATCTTTTATTTTTATACATTTTATATATTTAATACAGTAAAAATTTTATTTACCATGCTTCAAGGGTAAATCTGGAAAATAAGAGTAACCAAATATTATTATAATATTATAAAATTACACTAACATCTTTCATAATCCTATTGGTTGATAAATATCTTAACATGTTCATCCTTGGGTCGATTTGGGGACCCCATAGAAAAACTTAATAGTTATAATGAGACTTTATTTTAAATAAATTAACGCAATGACAAAAATGACATAAACAAATATCTATTAGTAAAAAAATTCTTACAAGAGTATATATAAGATATATTTTCTACAATAAATATTAATTGTAATGATATTTATATTTCTTACATCATGGTATATTTTTATAATATTTTGTCATAATATAAATAAAACTATTTATGATAGAACAATGATGTAGTGTTTACCTCATTAATATATTATTTAAATAAATAATGTTATAATGATTAAAATAATATCCATAACATATCCAATTCATATTGAATGATTTTATTTCCACCATGAGTCGTATTAAATTCAACCTTAATATGTTTTGGACCTTTAGAAACTGAAAATCATTATATAATAAAATAATATTTTCACACTTTCTTAAAGGGCCCCTCCACCCCCTTATAAAAAGCCTTCACCTCTAACCCATTCCACACACCACTCAGGCCTTTTGAATCATCCAACCACATCCCAAATAGGCTCTGAAGATCGCTTTATTAAACATAGAAGCTTTAACATATGCAGAAGGCACTTTTCGAATTATTTTTGATTCACACCAAAGGGAGTTACCCGAATTAAAGGCAACAATTTCTCTTAAATTCATTTATTTTATTTTACATCTCGAACCCCTAAAAACATTTTAATATTCTAATTTTTAAAAACTCTAGTATACTCAATATAATATTCTGTTTTTATGAGAAATATTTGAACTAAACTTACACACACCTTCGACTAATGGGTAATGAAAATATTGTTTCTGTGGATTACAAACTAACACCTTACAAAACGATGGTTGTTCAATTATCTCCTATTGCCTTTATTGGTGGCCATTAAGATGGTACCATATTTATATATGATATATATTATGTTTATGTTTTTTAGGCTTCTATATTTTTCATTTATATCATACCATTAAGGTTTCCATTAAGGGTAAATGGGAAAATTTCATTTGAGGATGTGAGGACTACCACCCCCTCAATGTTATATGACTAGTTAATTCTATTTGTGGGATGTATAATGGATAGTGTTTATTATATTACATATTATATAATAATGTAAATATAATATACCTTTGTATCATTATGTTTTAATTCCATTAAAATGAGAAATAGAAATGAATGTAGTGTTCATACGTACGTACGAATTACCGTCTCCATGAACGGTGCATTTCATTTCTTATCTCCAAATGTTTTGTACTATTATAAATACATGTATATACTAGATATATATGATATATATGATATAAAAATAATGAATATCATACTGGATATAATAAACATTTGACCATGTCAACAACATGTAATTATAAACAGTCCATTTTCACTCGAGTACCTAATATCGAAAAAACGACCATTATTAACGTAAATGATCACATAATGTTTAATACATGATAATAAGAGATATAACAAGAATAATAAACTTAAAAATGGTTCTTATGAAATTACAAATTAACTGTAGTATCTTATTTAGGAGATTAAACAACGAACAGGTCATGTCGGAGACGAGGTAAGGGACTTCGTCTCAATCTCCTTTCATTGAGGTATATTTTGTTTTAAAACAGAGATTTATTTTATACACAATATAAACACCTTTGAATTTTCATTTCATTTAAAGGGAAACTTTTTTTATGAATCATTTTACTAAATGAAAAAAATGAATGTTTCTTTTTAAGATAAGCGGTGACAACAATGTTTTCCGCCGCCGTGAGTAATATTGGATCTTTTCTTCCTTAACAAGTCGTAATGTTTTTAAATGGAATGTAGATACAATTTAGTCTTTTAAAATATATTGGTATTGAAAATGGTTTTGATAATGGATTGATTATTTTAATATATTTAAATGATATTTTATGATTAAAATGTAAATAATTTATATTTCCATTATGATTATTTTATGTGTTATGAATATTATACGGTTCTTGGAAATTGTTATGTATATAGGTGGTTCTATGATAAACCTAGGGTGGGTGTGCCCGAAATAGCTCTCTAATGCTATGGGTATTGTGATGGAGGTAAATGTAAATGTTTATCCTACGATATTTAGGGAATATAATGTGATTGGTATTCCAAATGTAACTCCCTACGTAGAAGTGATGGCTACAATGTGAGCATAATATGGATGCCACAAGTTACCTTTATAATTTTTTTTCCTATATGTTATTAAAAAATCATATGATTTCTTGAGGTATGTTAATGAGCTTATGATATGTGTGAAATGATGAAATAATTTTTTCTTTCTTTTTTTTATAACCCATACTATGATTTTTATGCTTATCACAAGTTTTGAAATGTTTTTCACTAGTCCCATAGATGAATAGGTTCAGGGATCGGATCAGCGAAAAGTCAAGATGTCTAAAACAGGTGACTAGACATGACTATTTTTTTCAAGAGTTTTTATCTTATGAAATAAATGCTAACTGAGTAGTAGTGTCTACCTTGTAATTTTTGAGATGTAATGTAATAGTTAGGGCCTTATTCCTTGAAAATCTAATGATAAAAAATCCTCAATGTGAATTATTCATATAATTCAATATTTTGTAATGTTTAAGGTGGGGTCCTTAAAGATGGTATCATAGGTCAGTTTAGAAAAATTTAGGAGTTAGGGTATTGTTAAATAAATATCCATAAATTATGTTAAGTTAATTTTGAAATGATAAAAAATTTACAGATTACCATGTTGCTTTGTATAATATATTTCTATGTTTAGAATTTTCTTCTAGAGATGAAATAGGGCAGCTATGTTGGGATGACATCAGGAGGAAGAGAACCTTCCAAATCAGCAACTTGAGATAGTCAAAATCAGAACTGAACAGTTTGTTATAGTGATAGTACAATGAATCAGGCTATAAATTTTGGTGGTATCCTTGCATGAGATTAGCTATATCAAGACAAAATGAACATGTTAGTATTTGAGAATTTCATGAGAAATCATCCCCCATCATTCTGAGGGTCATCGTTCCCTATGCTAGCTGAAGGGTGCATTAAAGCAATGGTGGTTGATGGTGAAAAATATCAGGGATAGTAAGGAGATTTATTTTCTCGATTTGGATTAATTCAAAGGTATGTTTCTTGAAAAATATTTTCCTAAGGTGGTTCATCATATAATGGAAAAACCATTCATGGAATTGAGGCAGGATGATGAGCTAGTGGCTTCTTATGAAGCAAAACTCAGTTTACTAGAAATCTACGCTCCAAATTTCATACAAGATATTGATAGTAAATTCAACCATTTTTACACAGGATTAATGTCCATGTATTGAACAATATAACTTGTCATTAGTTCAAAAGTTATGAAAAACATGTTAGATATGCGGAGAAGGTGGAAATGGAGTTTGCTGATGATCTGTTGTTCTTTGAAAAACAACAGAATAAGAGTTCATGGTGGCAGGAGAAAGAGAATAGCTTTACAAAAAAGTGTTATAGTAAGAAACATAAGTTTATATTTTGTGAAAATTGTGGTAAAAGCATGCTGATGATTATTTTTTAATTATGGTAAGTGATGTCGATGTGGTAAAATGGGACATAAGTCTCGTAATTGTACAAAAAAGGTGCAGGGTAATGGTATGATAAAATAGGAATTACAATTAGTAAAATGTTTTAAGTGAAATGATGTGGGTAGTTATGCAAATTATTGTCCAACTAAGAACTCAACCGAGGGAATGGATCAAGAATTCAAGAAGAAAGGGGTGGTGATGTCTTTTAAAAATACATCAGTAGATGTTGGGCCATCAAATTAAATAGTATCATGTACACTGTTTGTTTGTCCATATAATTCCAATTTGATGTTTGATTCTGGGTATACACATTTTTTCATTTCAATTAAGTTTTCTTGTAAATTTGGAATTCCATATCAAGATATAAATCCTGAACTTATGGTAAAAACACCAAGAGGAAATGATGAAACGAAAAAGAAATTATAAGAAAATTTATTTCCTTGTGTCCAGAAAGAATCTAACTGAAAACGTTGTTGTTTTGTCTCTAGTATAGTTTGATGTTATTTTGGGTATAGATTGGCATTCTTTTTATCATGCTAAGATTGAATTCAGATCTAAAGAGGATTCTATTCAGAATGATTATCAGTTTATGTATAGGAATGAACCCTTACTTTTTATAACATATCAGGAAGATGATAAACTATTAAAATATGGAAATGATTGTTAACATTCACATATTATTGAAATCAAAATAATTGTTTATATTATTGATTTACTAGTGTTAAATGAGTTCCTCGATGTTTTTCATGATGAGATACCTTGTATTATACCTAATCTGCAAGTTTAATTTACTATTGACATAGTTCTTGATGCTAAGAAAATTTCAAAACCCCCTTATTGAATGGATCAAATTAAACTTTTAGACATAATGTATCAGTTACAAGAGTTATTAGATAAAGGCTTCATTTGACCTAGCATATCACCATGGGGGGCTCACATCTTGTTTATTAAAAAGAATGATGGTTCAATGAGAATTTTCATTGATTACATATAATTTAGTAACATCACTATTAAGAACGATTATCCTTTTACTCAGTTCGTGGATTTGATTGATTAGCTACAAGGAGCTTAGTATTTTTCGATGATTGATTTGATGTTGGGGTAACATCTGTTGAAATTAAAAGAACCAGAAATTCTGAAGACAGTGTTTCATACTAGATATGGCCATTATGAATTTTTAGTTATGCCTTTGGGTTTAACCAATGCACATGATGTATTAATGGATCATATGAATATATTTTTCCATGAGTTGTTCGATAATATTTTGGTTCTGTTCGTTGAAGATTTTTTTTTCTAAAAGTAAATGGGACCACGAAAGTTATTTTTGGTTTGTCTTGCAAACCGTAATAGAAAATAAACTATTTCAGAAATTCAGAAATTGTGAGTTTTGGTTACAGCTAATTTCATTCCAGGGTCGCATTGTTTTAATAAATGGAATATTTGTGGATCCTACTAAAAAAAATTTATTGAAGAAAGGCCAACACCCACAAATATTACATATATTTGTAGTTTTCTTGGTTTAGTGGGTTATTACCAGAATTGTTTTGAGAATTTTGCATGGTTATCTAGTCCAATGATTACGGTAACTCGAAAAGGTATAATGTTTTCTTGGAAAAAATGTAATGATTATTTTCAAGAATTGAAAAAAATATTTTTGATTGCTTTAGTTTTGTAATTACCTTCCAGAAATGGTAAGTTTGTTATTTATAGTGATGGTTCGTTAAAAGGACATGGATGTGTCCTTATGCACAATGATCAAGTAATTTCTTATGCATTACGTAAGTTGAAACCTCATGAGTTAAATTACCCTACACATGATTTGAAATTATCCTCTATTGTTTTTGCATTAATAATTTGAAGTCATCATTAGTATGGAGTAAAATATGAAATATATACTGACCATAAATGGGTTAAAGTATATATTCACTCATAAATAATTGAACTTTAGACAAATGAGATGGTTGGAATTAATCATGTATTAATTTAGAAAAAAACCTTTACCATCTAGGAAAAGAAAATAATGTGGCTGATGCTTTCAGTCAAAAAATTAATGCTTCATTGACCCTACTATGTTTAGAAAGAGATCCTTTGGTTTTTTATTTGAGGAATGTTAGCATAAATTTTGTTGGTGCAGAAAATTATTTTGTTTTGTTTTGGGTTTCAATGAAATCATCTCTATAAGATAGAAAAAAGAAAGCGAAAAAAGAAGATAGTGAGTTGCAGAAAAAGGCAGAGTTGGATCAGGAGGGTATGTTTCATTAATTTAACAATGATAATGGTTGTGTTTTCATGTTTGGGAAGAGATTATGTGTGCCTTGTGATTCTAAGTTGATTAATGGGTTGTTGTTATCATAGTTCCCCATTTTTAGTTCATCCTAGAAATATTAAGATGTACATTGATCTTTGAGAGTATTACAGGTTGGATGGAATGAAAATAAATAATGCTGATTTTACTATGATGTGTTTGACTTGTCCACAGGTTAATGAAGTGTGGTAGTTATGAAAGGGATTCTTCTATCTTTACCAGTTATAGAGTGTAAATTTGAAAATATATCCATGGACTTGATTGTAGTATTAACCAAGACATATCGAGGTAAAAATGCAATCCGGGTAATTATTGATCGGTTGATTAATTCTGTACATTTCAATTATATTCGAGATACATTTTCTCTAGATCAAGTATCTCGGTTGTATGTTAAAGAGATAGTTAGGTTGCGTGGTGTTTCCCTCTCCATTGTATCAGATCATGATATCGTGTTTACTTGTAACTTTTGAAAAGGCTTTTAGTATTAAATGGGTTCTGAATTAATTTTTAGTACAGATTTTCATCCACAGTCTGATGGGAAGTTAGAATGAAAATTTTAGACCTTGGAGGATATTCTATGTGCTTGTTAGCTGGATTACTAGGAATGCTGCGACCAACATATTTCTTTGGATGAATTTCCATATAATAATAGTTGTCATTTTAGTATATAGATGGATCCATTTGTGGCATTTTATGGGAAGCACTATCAAACTCCATCTTTTTGGGATGAAGTAGATGATAGGAAAATGATGGGACAATAATTGGTAGAAGTGATGGAAGAAAAGGTTCAGTTGATTCATAAGCACATGAGAATAGCTCAGAGTAGGCAAAAAACATTTACGTGGATAACCCGAGGAAGGATCTTTCTTCTCAGGTTCTTGATGAAGTCATTCTCAATGATTCTGCATATAAAAGTGTGATGTGTTTTGGTAAGAAGGGAAAATTGAGTCTGAGGTTCATTGGACCCCATGAAATCCTAGAGAATATCAAATCAGATGCTTATAAAATGGCTTTACCTTATAGTTTATCACATATACACAATATTTTTCATGTTTCGATGTTGAAAAAGTATATTTCATATCTATCTCATGTTTTAAGACTATAGGTAGATTGGTTGGAATAGAATCTCACTTATAAAGAACAACCAATCTGGATTCTTGACTATAGAGAGCATGTGTTGCAGAATCAGGTGATTCACCAGGTAAAGGTTTTGTGGAAAAACTATATGGTAGAAAAGGCATCCTGGGAATCTGAAAATTCTATTAGGGATAAATACCCCCATTTATTTAATAAGTGAAAAAAATTGCGAGGACACAATTTCCAAAATGGGGGAAGGATATAACATCCAAAGTAAATAATGAATAATACATTTTCCATATTTAATAATATTTTTGAATTAAATATTAATTTTACTTTGAAGGGGACTCTATGTTTGTTGGTGTACCCGATATGCAACAATGAGTTGCTTTGAAATATTACGTCTCACAGTAATAATATAATATTATCATTTTCAATTGTTGTTAATGCCTTGTCATTATATTGGTGGGAATAAACATAACTAACTACAATATTTATATACATATTTTTAGAAAATTTGTTTCATTTAACTAATAAAAGTTTGCTGCTTGAAATGTGAATGAATATAATTTTAAGCATATTTTAATTTAAAAAGATGATTTACTACTTTTTGATGTCGAACCCTCATTAAATATAGTTTTGGTCACTTTTATAAGTTATTTTTGACAAATTTAAATTCTTCTCCAGAATCAGGACATAAAAACTCACTTTGGGTAAAATTTTAGTATTTTTATGATAAGATGCAGTTTTTGATGAATAGTTTAAAATACTGTATTTTAATTCAAAATATGCCTTTTAATATAATTTCTTATATGCTTAGATTATATTTTTAATTGATTATTAAGTTTAATTATATTATATTTTTACCATTTAATCCAATTTTGGTCATGGAATTTATAAACAAGTGTCGATCTTTTGATAGATATTATTTCATAAAAACTGTTTTTTTGTTTTGAGGGAGGAAATTAATTTAAAATTAATTTCTACCACATCTGTGTTTGAATTTTGAAAAATTTATTCAATATTTGGAATCAGTAGGTCAAAATTGTGTAAATAGTTAACATTAGTTTTTATACATTTTAAATACTTTTAACAGTAAAAAGTTTAATTACCATGGTTAAAGAGAAGATATGGTAAATATGGGTAATCTAATATTATTAGTATAATATAAAATTACACTAATATGTGACCTAATCATATTTTTGGAAACATTTTTGGCCATGGGCATCCTTAGGTCGATTTTTGGACCCCATAGATCCACTTATGAGTGATAATGACACTTTATCTTAATTAAAATTATGTAAATACAAAAATGACATAAACAAATATATTTTATAAAATCATATTTTACATGGGGTTATATAAGTTATCATTTCAACTATAAATATTCATTGGAAATAGAAAACTATTTCCTACGTCATGGTAATTTTATATAAATTTTAAGTCATATAAATAATATTATTTATGACACAATAATGATGCAATGTTTCTCTCATTAATAAATTATTTAAATAAATAATTTTATAAATAATAAAATAATATAAAAAACCTATTCAATTATTATTGGACGGTTTTATTTAGACCATTAGTCATATTATATTTTACTTTAATAAGTTTATTTTCTTTAGAAACTGATAATCATTATATAATAAAATAATATTTTTACACTTTCTTAACGAGCCCCTCATTCCCCTTATAAAAAGCCGACAACTCTAATCCATTCCACAAACCACTCACACCCCTTGATTTTTCCAACCCCTTCCCAAAGAGTCTCTCATAGTCTTTCTCTTCCATCTATAATCCTTAACTTCGGCAGAAAAACTTCAAGAAGTCTTTCTGGTTCAAACCAAAGCGAGTTACCTAAATTTAAGGTAACATTTTCTTTTAAATTCTTTTCTTTTATATTACCTCTCCAACCCCTAATATTATTTTATTATTCTTTATTATAAAAACAACACTATCCTCAATATTATAGGATTTTTTATGAGAAGGATTTGAACTACCCTTACACACACCTCTAAATAATGGGTAAATAAAATAATGTTTTTGTGGACGGAAAACTAACGCCTCAAGAAAAGTTGATTGTTTAATTTACTCCGACCGCCTCTAATGATGGGAATTAAAATGGAAAATTATTTATATATGAAATATATAATGTTTATTTATTACATTTTGATTCTTTATTTTTCATTTATATCATATCTTTATGGTTTCTATTATGGGTAAACACGATAATTTCATTTGAGAATTTTTGTACTACAACCCCCTCAATGTTATATGACTCGTTAATTCCATATATTGGATGTCTAAAGGATGGAGTTAATGATATTATATATTATATTATATAGGAATTATAATATACTTATGTATCATTATGATTTAATTCCCTTAAAATAAGAAATAGAATGAAATTAGCATTCATATGTACGTACGACTTACCGTCTCCATGAACGGTGCATTTCATTTCGTTCCTCCAAATGAAATGTAATATTATAAATACATGTATATACTGGATATATATATTATATATGATATCTAAATCAGGAATATCATTCTGGTTATAATTAACTTTTGACCACGTGAACAACATGTAATTATAAGAAGTCAATTTTTGACTTCAGTACCAAATATCGACAAAACAACTGTTCTTAACTAAATGATTATATAATTTTTATAACATGGTAATAAGAGATATAAAAGGAATGATAATATTTAAAATAGTTCTTAATAAATTAATAATTTACTCTAGTTTATTATTAAAGAAATTAAAGAAGGAACTGGTCATGTAGGTCTCAAGGTAAGTGACTTTATCTCAATCTTATTTAATTGAGGCATATTTTGTTTTAATACGCGACATTATTTAATATTTTGTATAAACACCTTTGAAATTTAATTTCATTCAAAGGGAATATTTTTCTACAAAGCAATTTACTAAATGACCAAAAGGAATGTTTCTTTTTAAAATAAGCGGTGTCAACGAACTTTTCATCCTTTGTGAGTATTATTTGATCTTGGCTTCCATAACAAGCCATAATGTTTTTAAAAGGAAATTAAATACCAATTAAATTTTTTTACATCTATTCGTATTGAAAATGGTTTTGATAATGGACTGATTATTTCAATATATTTAAATTATATATTGTGATTGAAATGTAGAAATTTAATCACTCCTTTATGTTTTCCTTATTTTTTATGAATATGTTATGGTTCATGGGAATTGTTTTGTATACTGGTGGTTCCATGATAAACCTAGTCATGGAGAGCCTAGGATAGCTCTCCAATGCATTAGGTAATGTGACGAAGGTAAACATGAATGTTTCTCCTTTGAGATTTAAGGAATATATTGTGATGGGAATTACAAATGTAACTCCTTTTGTAGATGTCATAGCTACTATGTAAGTATGATATGAATTCCACAAGGTACCTTTATGATTTATGTTTTATACGTATTATTCTATAATCTTATGATTTCATGAGGTCCATTAAAGATCTTATGGTATGTATGCAATGATGAACTAATGTTTTCTATCATTTTTTATAACCCTTACTAATATATTTATACATATCCCTTGTTTTGAAATGTTTTTCATAAGACCAAAAACTGAACAGGGTTATCGATGGGATCTTAAAAAAGTCATGCTGTCTAAAACAATGGACTAGACATAACTCTTTTTTTTCACAATTTTTTATTTTAGGAAAAAAATGGAAACTGAGTAAATGTGTCTACCCATTATGTATTAAGATGTAATGTAATATTTTTGGCCTAATTATCTTAAACTCTAAACCAAAAATGATCTTCAATGTGAATTATTTATTTAATTCATCATTATGTAATGTTTAAGGTCGGGTCCTTAGAGTTGGTATCAGCGGTTGGTTTAGACAAATTTAAGAGTTTGGGTATTGTTAAATTATTATCCATAAATTATGGTATGTTTAAATTGAAATGATATAGCATTTATATATTACCATGTTGCTTTCCCTAAGATATTTCTAAGTTCAGAATGGTTTTCCATAGAGGAAACTGGGCAGCTATGTTGGGACGACATCATAACGAATACAACCTTCCAAATCAGCAACCTGAGATGGTCTAAATCTTAACTAAATACTTTTTTGCAGTGATGACACAATTGGTTCATGATATAAATGGTGGTGGTATCCATGTATGAGATCAGATATATCCACCATAAAAAAACATGTCAGTAGTGGAGCATTTCATGTGGCAACATTCCACATCGTTTAGAGGATCATCTAACACTGAGATAGATTAATTGTGGATTATTGTAGTGGTGAAATTTTTTCATGTCATGGTGTGTTCATAACATCAAAATGATAGTCTTTTTATTTACTGTTTACAAGGTGAAGCTGATCATTGGTGGTCTATAGTGAAAAATATAAGGGATAGTGTGAAAATTGATGCACTTGATTGGGATGAATTCCAAGGTACGTTTCTTGAGAAATATTTTCCTATGGTTGTTCGTCTTAGGATGGAAAAACAATTCTTGGAATTGAGGCTGGAGGAAGACTCAGTGGCTGCTTTTGATGAAGAATTCACTCGACTGGAAAGGTATGCTCCAAATTTCATATGAGATCATGATAGTAAAATAAACCATTTTTACACTGGATAAAATCCAAATTATCGAAGGTCATTAAATTATCGTGAGAACAAAAGTTATGAGCACATTTTCAATGTGCAGAGAAGGTGGAAATAGATTTTTCTAATGATTAGGTGTTCTTTGACAAAAAAAAGAATAAGAGGTCAATGTGGTTGGAGAAATAGAAGAACTCTTCAAACAATTATGATGGTAAGAAACAAGATTTTACATTTTGTGAAAATTGTGGTAAAAATCATGATGTAGAATGTCTTTTGAATTCTTTTAATTTTTACCAATGTGGTAAAATAAGATATAAGGATCATAATTTCACTAAAAAATATTAGGGTAATGGTAAAACAAAATCTAATTTAAAATCAGTAAAAAAATTAATGTGCAATGAAATGGGACATTAGAAAAATGAGTTTCCAATGAAGAACTCAACTAAGGGAAAGAAGCAAGACTACAAGAAGAAAGGGGTGGTGATGTCCTTTGAAACTACTTCAGTAGATGATGAGCCATCAAATGAAGTAGTATCAGGTACACTGTTTGTTTGTTCAGATTATGCCAATGTGATGTTTGATTCTAGGTCTACACATTTGTTCATTTCTAATAATTTTTCATTTAAATTTGGAATTCCATATTAAGATATGAATCGTTAGCATATGGTAAAATCACATAGTGATAACGTTGAAACAAAAAGTAATTATAAGAACCTTACTATCCTTGTGTGCATAATGAATCTACCTGCAATACTTATTTATTTTCCTCTAGTAGAGTTTGAAGTTATTTTGGGTATGGATTGTCTTTCTGTTTATCATGGTAAGATAGATTGTAGAGAAAAATTGGTTTCTTTTCAGAAATATTTTCAGTTTGTGTACATGAATGTACCCTTACATTTGAAAACATATCAAGAAGGTGAGAAACTATTAAAAGATATAATGTTGCCTTGAAAATATTGTTAAAAATAAAGAACTATTTAGATTAAATATGTGGAAGTGGTAAACGAGTACCTTGATGTTTATCATGATGAGTTTCCTAGTATTATACCTAATTGGAAAGTTGAATTTATTTTTGACGTAGTTCTTGAGGTTAATCTAATTTCAAAACCACCATATGGAAAGGCTCATGTTGATCTTTTATAGTTAAAGAAACAATTGAGGAGTTATTAGATAAGGCTTTCATCCGACCTAGCACATAACCATGGGGTACGTCTATCTTGTTTGTTGAAAATAAAGATGGTTAAATGAGACTTTTCATTGATTATAGAGAATTGAATAACATCCCTATTAAGAACAAGTATCATTTTCCTCATATCAATGATTTTTTTGATCAGTTACAAGGAGATTATTATGTTTCGAAGATTTATTTGATGTCGGGGTACCATCAGTTGAAAGTAATGGAAGAAATCATTCAGAAGACCATGTTTCATACGAGATATGACCATTATCAATTTGATGTTATGCATTATGGTTTTACCAATGAACCTTCTATATTCATGGATCATATGAATAGAATTTTCCATTAGTTCTATGATATGTTTGTGGTTGTATTCATTGATGATATTTTGGTTTATTTTAAAATTAAAGAGGAGTTTAAAAGTCAATTAAGGGTTTCCTTGCAAACCATAAAAGAAAATAATATTTTCGTAAATTCATCATGTGTGAGTTTTGGTTATAGAAAATTTCTTTCCATGGTCACAATTTTTTTTAAAAAATTGCATAACTATTGATCCTGCTAAACAGAAGTTATTGAAAAATGGCCCAAACCCACAAATATAAACGAGATTTGTTGTTTTCTTGGTTTGGATGGTTATTACCAGAGGGATGTTGATAATTTTTCACGGATATATAGTCTAATGAATAAGATAACTCTAAAGGTGTTAAGTTTATTTGGACAAATTAATGTGTTGATTTTTATCAGGAATTGAAAAGAAGATTGGCTAATGCTCCAGTTTTGGCAATACCTTCATGAAATGATGGGTTTGTTATTTACAGTTATGCATTGATGAAATGACTTTGATGTGTCCTTATGCTGATTAATCAGGTAATTTCTTATGCTTCATGTTAGTTGAAACCTCATTAGTTAAATTACCTTACACATGATTTGGAATTATCTGTTGTTGTTTTATTCATTAAAAAATTGGAGGCATCATTTGTATGGAGTAAAATATGAAATATATATTGACCAAAATATTTTAAAGTATATGTTCACTAATAATGAATTTAACATGGGATAGATGAGATGGTTGGAATTAATTAATTAGAATGATTGCACAATACTTTACCATCTAGGATATGATAATAAAGTGGCTGATTATTTGAGTCGAAAATGTAATGCTTCATTTACAATTATACATTTGGAACAAGATCCTATAGTTTTTTATTTGATGAATATTATAATAGAAGTTTTTGGTACAAGAAATTATTCTGTTTTGTTTTAGGTGTTAGTGAAATCATCTCTATTAGACAGAATAAAGCAAGCTCAGAAAGGAAAATAGTGATTTAAACAATAAGGTATAGTTGGTTCAGGAGGGTATGTTTACTGAATTTAACATTGATAATGATTCTATTTTGAGGTTTGGGAAGAGATTATATATGCCTTGTGATTCACAATTGAAGAATGAGTTGTTATGTAAATCTCATTGTTCCCATTTTTCAGTTCATCTTAGAAGTTCTAATATGTACAATGCTTTTCACAACTATTTTAGGTGGGATGGAATGAAAAGAGAAATTATATATTTTACTATGATGTGTTTGACTTCTTGGAAGGTTAAATTAGAGCGGATGTTACCGAAAGGGATGCATTATTCATTACCGGTGTGAGAGTGGAAATGGGAAAATATGTCCACGGAATTCATTGTTGCATTATCAAAGACATCTCGAGGTAATAATACAATCGGTTTATTTCTGATCGGTTGAGTAAATCTACACATTTTCTCCCGATTCGAGATACTTTCTCTCTAGATCAACATTTTTGGTTGTATGTTAAAGATATTGTAGGGTTTCATGGTGTTCCCTCCACATTGTATCTGGTTATGATCCCATGTTAACTTCTAACTTTTGGTAAGGCCTTTAGAAGTCATTGGGTTCTGAATTAAATTATAGTAAAACATTTCATCTTCAATCAGATGAGCATTTCGAATGAAAAATTCATACCTTTGAGAATACGCTATGTGATTACTCTCTAGACTACCGAGGAAGTTTGGACCAACATATTTTATTGGTAGAATTTTCTTATATTATCATTTTTCACTCCAGTATACATATGTCTCTAGTTAAAGAATTATATGGGAAGTGGTATCAAACTCTACCTTTTGGGTATGAAGTATGTGAAAGGAAGAAAATGGGACCAAAAATAGTGGAGTAGATAGCAGAAAGGATAATTTGGTTTGTAATCACATGTGAATAGCTCAGTGCAGGTATAAATGTTAAGAGAATAGAGGTAGGTGATCTTGTCTTTCTCAAAGTTTCTCCATTGAAAAGTGTTATGTTCTTTGGTAAGAAGGGAAAGTTGAGTCCGAGGATCATGGGACCCTATGAAATCCTATATAAATTTTGATTAGTTTCTTATAGAGTGGATTTACATCCATGTTTATATTAGCTACACAATGTTTTTCATGATTCAATGTTGAGAGTGTATATGCCAGATCCTTCTCATGTATTAAGTCCAGAGGAATTTTAGTTGGAAGGGAATCTCTCTTTTGAGGAACAACAAGTCCATATTTTTGAACGAAGAGAGAAAGTGTTGTGTAATATGGTGACTCACTAGGTAATGGTTTTGTGGAAAAGCCATATGGTTGAAGAGGCAATGTGGGAATCTGAAAATGCAATGTGGGATAAATACCCCCCATTTATTTGATATGTGAATAAAATTACGAGGACAAATTTTCCAAAACGGTAGAATAATGTAACTTTAAAGGTAAATAAAGATTACGATATTTTCCATATATTATAATATTTGTGAATTTAATATAAATTTTTCTTTAAATGGTATTTTATGTTTGATGGTGTACCCGATACGCAACAATGGGTTTCATTGAAATCTTTCGTCGCACAATAATAATAAAATATTATTATTTCAAATGGTTGTAAACTCCTAGTCATTTTATTGGTGGGAATGAATATAACTATCTAAAATGTGATTATACATGTTTGTTAAATGTATTTACATTTACCCAGTAAAATTTGCAGGCCAAAAATGTGAATGAATCTAATTTTAAGCATAATTTCCTTTAAAAGATCGATGTTACCACCTTTTGATGGATAACCCTCTTAAAATATAGTTTTGGTCACCTTTATATATTATGTTTGATAAAGTAAAATCCTTCTTTAGAATCAGGGTATCAAAATTCCCTTTGGGTAAAATTTTGGTATTTTCCCGATAAAATTCAATTATCAATGAATAGTGGAAAATATTCAATTTTAATTCAAAACTACTTTTTTAATATAATATATTTTTATGGTTAGATTATATTTTTAATTGGTTTTAATGTTTAATTTGATAATATTTTTACCATTTAATCCAATATTTTTTATTTGATGTAATTTCACTTTGAAATTGGAAATAGACAAGTGTCGATCTTTTGATAGTAATTATTTTTTAAAAAGACACACTTTTTTGTTTTGATAGTGGTAATTAGGTTTAAATTAGTTTCTACCACTTCCGTGTTTTTAATTAAGAAAAAATGGATTCAATATTTGAATTATATGGTCCAAATTATTTAAATAGGTGACTTTTATTTTTAGACATTTTAAATATTTACTAGAGAAAAAGTTTTATTTTCCATTATTAAAGGGTAAATCTTGTAAAAATGGGTAAATAGATATAATAATAATAATTAAAATTACCCTAACACATGTCATAATCCAATTGGTTGATAAATTTTCGACCATAGGAACCCTTGGGTCGATTTTGGGACACCATATAGCTACTTAAGATTGATAATGACACTTAATTTTAATTAAATTAAAGTAATGAAATAATGACATAAACAAATATTTTTAGTAAATAAATTATTACAAGGGTTTATATAAGATATCATTTCTACTATAAATATTAATTAAAAATATAAAATTATTTCAAACATTATGATCTTTTTTATATAAATTTTAGTCATCATATAAATAAAATTATTTATGACACAATAATGGTGCAGTGTTTACCTCATTAACAAAATATATAAATAAATAATATTTTAATGATTAAACTATTATACATAACATGTAAAATTCTTATTGTATGATTTTATTTCGATCATGAGTCATATTATCTTCTACTTTAATATGTTTTGGATCTTTAGAAACCGAAAATAGTTATATAATAAAATAATATTTTCACACATTCCTAAAGAGCCCCTCCTCCCCCTTATAAAACCCCTCACTTCTAACCCATTCCACACACCTCTCAAGACCCTTGGATTGTCCAAACCCTACCCAAATAATCTCTCAAAATCCCACTATTCCACCTATAATCCTTATCATAGGCATAAGTCACATCAATAAGTCATTTTGGTTCAAAAAAAGGGAGTTACCCGAATTAAAGGTATTGGTTTCTCTTAAATTCATTCGTTTTATTTTACTTCTAAATCCCCTAAAAAATTATTTTCTTTTATAACAAAAACTGTATTCTCAATATACAAGTATGTTGTTGTGAGAAGGATTTTAACTATACATAAACACACCTCCATCTAATGGGTAAAAGAAATACTATTTCTGTGGACAGAAAAATAATGCCTCACAAAACGATGATTGATAATTTTTCTTTTTCCACATCCCATAGTGTCCATTAAGATGGAAATGTATTTATATATGATATAAATTTTTTAATGTTTTATTTATGATTCATTATTTTTCATTTATAACATACCTTTATGGTTTCCATTATGGGTAAACGTGATAATTTCATTTGAGGAGGTGTGGACTACTGCCCCCTCAAAGTGATTTGACTCAATAACAAAATATATGGGTCGTATAAATGATGGATTAAATGATATTATATATGATATAATACTGGAATTATAATATATCTATGTATCAATATGTTTTATTTCCATTAAATTAAGAGATTGAAATGAAAGTACCATTCATGTATACATACGGCTTACCATCTCCATGAATGGTGCATATATTTTCGTACATCAGAATGTTATGTACTATTATAAATACATGTATATACTGAATATATATGATATCTAAATCATGAATATAATTCTATATATAATGAAATTTTGACCACGTGAATAACTTCTATTTATAAAAAGTCCATTTTTGACTCATGTACCAAATATTGTCAAAAAATCATTATTAACATAAATGATTACATAATTTTTATAACATGGTAATAAGAGATATTAAATGAATAATAAACTAGGAAAATGATTTTATGAAAGTGGAAATTAAATTTATTTTATTATTCTGTAGATTAAAGAACGTACAGGTCATGTCTGACACGAGGTAAGGGAATTCGGCTCAATCTCCTTTAATTGAGGAATATTTTGTTATAACACATGTCTTTATTTTATAAAATATATAAACACCATTTAATTTTCATTTCAATAAAAGAGATTATTTTTCTATGAAGTGTTTTACTAAATGAGAAAAATGAATGATATTTTTTACATAATCATTTACAATGACCTTTTCCACCGCCCTGAGTATTATTTGATCTTGGCTCTCTTAACAAGTCGTAATGTTTTTAGATGAAAAATAAATACCATTTAGTATTTTTAAAAATATTGTTATTGAAAATGGTTATGATAATAGATTGATTATTTCAATATATTTAAATTATATATTGGGATTAAAATGTTGAAATGATATATTTTCTTTATTTTTGTTTTATGTGATATGAATATGATATAGTTCTTGGGAATTGTTACATATATGCGTGGTTACACGATAAACTAAGGGTGGGTGAACGTGAGATATCTCCTCATTACATTAGGTAAAGTGACAGAGGTAAATGTTATTGTTTCTCCTAAGAGATTTAGGGAATATACTGTGAAGGGTATTCCAAATGGAACTCACTATGTAGTTGTTATAGCAACAATGTAAATATGATATGGATTTCACAAGTAACCACTATGATTTATGATTTCTATGTGTTATTCATAAATCTCATTATTTCATTATATATGTTAAAGAGCTCCTGTTATGTAGTAAATGAGGAAATAATGTTTCCTTTCATTGTTTTATAATTTTTTGTAAGATTTTTATGATCAACCAATGTTTTGAAATTTTTTTCACATAACCTAAAGATGAAAAGGGTCAAGGATGTGATCAAGGAAATGTCATGCTGTCTAAAACATGGGACTAGGCATGAATCCCTTGTTCAAGAGTTGTTATTTTATGAAAAAATGGAAACTGATTTGAAGTTTCTACATCATAATTTTTGAGATGTAATGTAATAGTTATGGCCTAATTCTATAAAACTCTAATCCTGAAAAGATCCTCAATGTGATTATTCATTTAATTCAAGATTATGTAATATTCATTTTGAGGTCCTTATAGAATGAATTTTAAAAGAATTTTTTTCTTATGAATATATGATTAAGGTGAATAATTAACTAGTAAATTTGAGTAGAATATGATCCCTTGTGAGTTGATTAAACCATGTTTGGAATTAGTCATATTCAAGAGAGTTGTTCAACATAAGGGGAGATTAGTATTTATTGTTTTTCAAATTATTTGTTTGTGTTTTTTTGTGCTTTCTAAAAAAGGTGAGATTGTTGAGTCAAATCATATTTCAAAATCCCCATAAATTATTTGTTTTGGAAATCACAAATCACACAACTATAATCACTCAATTTCTTCTTCATGTTTGACGTATCCTTATCATAGTTGTGTCTGTTGATTCATTTACATGGTGTCATGTGATATTTAAATCATAAAAATGTTATGAATCAAAGTGAAATATGAATTCATAATCAGATTATTTGTTGCTTTGTACGAAGATATCATAACTAGATTATATGCTGAATTTTATTCACATGAATAGTATTCTTAGGAATCATAACCAGGGCATGCACTGTAACCATATTTTTCATAACCTTACTGTGTGTCATATTCTAATCAAGGATCATAACCTTACTTTGTATTGTATAATAATTTGGAATCATAATCCTTATATTGTAACCAAGTTATATTCTGAATAGTAATCAAATATTGTAATCACGATATTGTAACAAGATAGATTCTGAATCATAATCAAGTATAGTAATCACGATATTGTAACCAGGTTAGATTCTGAATCATAATCAAGAATCGTAATCACGATATCCTAACAAGGATATATTCTGAATCCCAATCATGTATCGTAATCATAATATTGTTACCAGGTTATGCATCATATTCTTATTATGTATTGTATCCAAGCATCGTAAAAATATTATGAATCAAAACAATATTTTATTTTGCAATCGATATACATTGTTATCATGTATATCCTAGAATACAAGTTATGTAATGAACTTATGAAATGCATCACACTCTTATCATAAAATCAATACTGATTTCATGAGTCTCATACTCATTGTTTTATACTTACTACATTTTAAAAAACAATGACATTGAGTTGGTTATTTACGAATAAAAATGGTTTTGTGTATTCTCTTTTTTTATCGTTCTAATGACAGGTGTCCAAGTCCCTCATAGTTTTTCAGAGAAATATTAACATTTGTTAAAATATGACCATTGCAACATGAAGCCAATAAATAAGAGGCCATTCAAATAAGAATATACATCATTGATTCAATCATGTTATAGAGAAAGATGTTGTGACTTCTCTCTTGATTCATGAGAATTCCTTGAAGATACAAGAAGTGAAGAAATTGTTCCATGTTCTTGTATTTGTATAAGTGATTTTTTTCATCTTTGTGTGACGAACCATTTTGGTAATGATTGAGGTATTCTGAGCATAAGAATACGTGAAACTGATCATCATATCGAGGGCCTTCAATTTACTGAATGATAGAGGTTTCAATTACCTTCTTAATAGAGGACTTCTAGGAATATGAAGACAAGAATATTTATCTTAGAATCAATGGAATACCAAGATGGTGATATGACAAACCTTCTATCCTAGGGGAAAGGATACCCTTATATTTGGGTTAAAAAATTGTAATACTTTTTCATTTTCTCTGCTATTTGTATTATAAAAGGAATTGTATTGTTTCCACATTATTTTCACATTCAATTCAATTGTAATTGTATCAATTATGATTCAAGTGGTATAGAGAGATTCTATAAAATATCTGGTAGAGTCATTAATATTTTTCTTACTCTGATCATTTTATTCACTTCAAATACAATTGTTTTATAATACTTATAATTTCCATTAAATCCATGATCTTTATGATCTATTGAATTGATTGTGAATTATATTAGTTTAAAACCTCTTAGACTAAGTTCTTTCTTATGTGTTTAAACACATGGGTTTTTAAACATAAAATTCACCAAACTCTTGAATTGTGTCCGATAATATACATATACATCTGTATTTAGATCCAATAAATAATAATGTTGTTATAGAAATTTTATACACATTAATCATTAAAAAAATTTAGTATAGTAAAAGTTAATGTTTTATAGGAAAATTAATCTCAAACACTTGGGAAAAAAAATTGTAGTCAACATATTTTATAAATGTCATATTGATTTCAAAATATAATGTATTAAGAAAGGCATAAGTAGAACTTCTAACTCAATAGGGTAATGTTTTGATTTTGAATATACCATGGAAAATTTATTGGATTTTGATTCACAGTGATGCATCAAAGAATGGAATGAGTTGTGCTCTTATGAAAAATTATAAAGTCATTTCATATTCATCAATGAAGTTGAAAACCCATTAATAAAATTATCTAAACCAAGATATTGAGTTAGATTCCATCATCCTTTCTCGAATGATATAATGAAATTTTCCCTATAGTGAATTATGTGACATATATATAGCACAAGAGATTTTTACATACAAATATACATAGAAATAACTCAACATGATATAAGTAAAATGGCCTGAAATTATCAATTATTTTAATTTTTTTAATACACTATCACCCAGGATATTAAAATAAGACAACATATGAAATAAAAATGAAGGATCATGGAATTATAACCTAAATTAAGAATACAATATATCCTATGTTAATGGATTTAGTATATAAAAATAAGGTAATTATTAATTAATATGATACATCACCATTTGTAAAATGATTGGAAACCAATCTTTTTTTGGAAAGGATAGTAAGCTCTCAATATGATGGTAAGATTTTTCATTAAAAAAATAAATTTATGAATAATAAATAAATTATTTCTTTGTTTATGACGATCAAATCAAAAAAAATTGGATAGAGTTTATGGGTTCCATTAATAAATGAGTTAAAAATTGAACTTTTGGATGACACACATAGCTCAAATTTCATTATACACTATGGTAGAATCATTATGTATTGGGATATGAGGATACTTTTTTGGTTGGATTGTAGGAAGATAGAAATTTCATAATATGTTTCAGTATTACTATGTTTTCAATATGTTATGGATGAGATAAATCATCCTAGAGGAGTCCATAACCCAATTCCTATACCTTTTTTATATGGGATTACATTATGGTATACATTGTCAAATGTCTAAAATGGATTCCATGATGGGATGATGTGATATGGGTTATTTTTTATCACCATACTTAATAATCACATTTTCCTATAATAAGATAATATTTACCTATTGATAACCTATTAAATCCTCTATATTAATGATGATTTAGGACCTCATAGTGCACCTTTTACGATTTTGTTTGATCCAGATCACCAATATACATCAAAATTTTGGAAGAGTCTTTAGAAGGATCTAGATACTGAGGATCATTTGGGCACCTAATTCCACCATTTAACTAGTGGATAGTCTAAATGGACTATTAAAACATTACAGTACATATTGATATCATGTTCAATTCAATTTCCATGTTTGTGGGCTCAATATTTAACATTGGTATAAATTTCATTAGGTAATTTTTTCCATTCAATTATTCAAATGGGACCATATAAAGATTAATTAGGAATGATATTCCATACTATAACTTATTGGGATAAAGTTGGTAAGTGGATGTTTATAGTCCAAAATCATATTAAATAAAAAATACCTCTAGTAAAGAATATTTGGAATCATATTAATGTAGCTCAAAGTAGGAAAAATAATTATGTTGAAAACTGGTGAAAATATTTGGAATTTAATGTGAGATATCATGCCTTAATGAATATATCTCCTTATAATAGTGTCATTTGGTTCAGTTATAAATGGATAATAACCCCATGGTTCATAAGAATATTTTAAATTTTGGAAATAATTATTGTTGTAGCTTACCGATTATAAATTCACCCATTTTAATATAAAGTTCAGAATGTGTTCCAAATATCATTGTTAATGAATTACATGGTAAACCCTACCACAGTTACTCATCTATGATGAAATAGTATTGGAACCTGAATTTTTTTAGCGTGAAGTTCCTATTGATATTCTTCAAAATAAATAGAAAGTGTTGATAAATCAGATGACATAACTAGTAATGGTTATTTAAGGAATCCTTAAAATGGATGAATTAATGTTGGAATATGATGATGTCATGATGAATAACCAAATTAAACTACTTTGGATGTAATTTTAAAGAAAATATCATGTTTTTATTTTATTTTGAAGAAGTAATAATATAAATTAACAATATATTGATGTGTGTGCATTCTTAAATAAATTCAATTTCTTAAATAAATTATGTTTCATGAAACATAGATCAATTAGTTGTTTTATCTTTTTTTTGATGGGAATGCGTACATGGTTCATGTATTTCAATGTTTATTTTGGAATGCCTTAGAGGTCAGATCATAAATAGTGGTAGCTAAGGTTTTTTTTATTTTCTCATGAGGGTTCTCGATCTGGTCACGAGTGTGAACTTATAGAACCTATTCAAAACAATTCTCCTGATAAATTCATGTATTTCATTCATCGGACCAGTCACCAATTTTCTTCTAGTTTTTTCCATTTGGGAATGATACCCAATATTACCATAATCCTTTGATACATTGTATTCAATGTTAATTTTTGTACTCCCTAAAAAAGATTTATTAGTTATGATATTGAAATAGGCAGTTCCTGTTAGAGATTATTGGCTCCAAAAAGTTGTTCAATAGGTTCTTCCACACATCAGGGCTCCAACTCTATCTCTCAGAGTGGATATTTTCATGTAGTGATGGAGTTTCAAAGTATGGGGATTATAAATAATTCATTATTACTTCTACATCAGAGTGGTACCTATTATTATTTCCACTACATTGGTTTTTAACCTTGGGATCCTTTTTTATGATCATAGTGGGAAATTTATTGTAATTTATATGGTGGTCCATTATGTATTTGAAGTATTTAATAGTTAATATTCATTTGTAAGGGTTTTTGTTTTCAATGGTTCTTATTTGTTGATATTGTACCTTAACTAAGTATGAATTTTTACATGGAAATATTCCATGATCATGTATATGTGGTTGAACCATTTTTATATGGTTTAGTGTTTCCATTGAGCATTCCTCTTAGTTAATCCATTGTCCCAATCTTTTCCATAATGGTTGGTAGGTAACCATATATTTTTTCCATGTATGTCATTTTAATCATCTCTAGATTTTTTCAGGTTGACTTGTAGAGTGAAAAGACTACACTAATTTTTGGGGTCTCATTTGGTTGTTATTAGAATTGGGTCCTGATTTTGTACGTATTTGGATGTGTAAATTTTTAAGGGAAGAAAGTGATAATTATAGTGAGAAATTTAACACCCTGAAAGTGATTATTTTTTTAATTTTAAAAATGGGAAATATTTTTTTCTTAATTTATAATTTTTCAACTTTTTTGAGTTTCGAGTTGAACAAAGTTTTAAATATTAAATTTTGACTTTCATAGACTGGGTGCAGAGTGGGTAAAAAGTTAGTAGGAACCATACTCAATAAATATGGGTGCATCTATAATTTTTTAGTTGATACAAATTAATTTGTTGGATTATTTTTTTAACCTTGTGCCCTACCATTGTGGGGTTTTCTAAGGACCGGATAGGGACACAAATTTAGTGTATGGTTTGGCCCACTATACACCCAAACTGTCTGATTTGAAGACACGTTTTATTCTTATTAATAACCATAATAATTAATTTATTATTATTATTAATATTATATTATTTATATAGATATTATTTTTATAGTTATTTTCATAATAATAAATATCCCTAATGGGGTGTTCCTCCCCCTATACTTAGTCGACCCCACTTTCCCATCTCCCCATCAAATGACCTGACACCCTCCCCTATATCGCATCTTGCTCCACCAATATTAGCAGGGTATCCATCATGAATGACCACCTATTCTACTCCTTATAGTGATTCACCTAAAATATTATTCACCTCAACATTATTATTTTTATTATTATTACCCTTCTTCTCCTATTTCTAATTTTTTCCTTCTTCGTCATGGGTAAGACTCGCGATGGACGAATCCTAAACTTATTTTTCGGTATTTTATTTTTGGATTCACTATTATTTGGGTATATGGGACTTGATTAAGGTCAGATATTTCGACGAACATTTATTGAAGTTGATAATACTAGATTTATAGGTATAATTCCTCATGCTATTCAAATTTTGTCAATTATAAATAAGGGTATTTTTTTCCTAATAATTTTATTGTGCATTTTTTTCTATTTGGGAATGGTACTTATAAAATTATTCATGTGTAATGAAAATATATATTTTTATAAACCATGTTTGTACATATTTTCAAATAAATATGGGTATGGATATTTTTTAGGGATTTTTGGGTTTCAATCATTTGATACAACTTGTTTTGAGGAAGTTTTCCCATGACAAAAAATTTAATTTTATTTATATATTTTTGTATTTATAAAAAAGATGTCTAGATTATTTTATATAAATAATTTTATATAAAAATATTTTGGGTACGTATAAATATTAATCTCATTCATTTGAAATTATTTACCTAAACCTACAACATGATATTTTCATGTTTATATATACTTGTGTATAAAATATTTTATTGGTTTTACAAAGGATGTTTTATTTAAATTGTTTGAGTCCATTTTCATCATTTATCTATTTCATGGAAAATTGTTTAATCCCCCATGATTTGTAAGATGGGTAGTATTCTTTGAATGGGTTACGTTATGATCGAACCCTTATAGCTATCCTCTCATTAGAGAGGAACTCTGTAGTGATGGTATTGAGAAGAAGTAATGAAATGCATGTTGGATCCTTTATTACTATAAAGCATGTGATGATATCAAAATTACACCTTTATGAAATTTCCACAAGATCATAGAATTCATAGTCGGATTTGAGAGATAGTATCTATTTTGTCTTTATTAAATGAACTAGATACCCATGGTAGGGAAAGCTTATTTGGGACGTGCCACTTGTGAGTCTAGTTGATAGAAGTTAGGTTAGTGATTATCTATTGACCACAAGGATATCTTGAAATATTGATTACGAACAGAGTACATCAGGGGTATCTTCAAATAATGTCTTGGTACATCCTGTGATAACTATTTTAGATGTATTATAATTTCCTCTATTTTCTAGTTTTTTTATAAAGTGACACCCATTATTAGAATTCCATAATAAAATACATGTTTCATATATATTTTTCTTTAAAATATACACATCTAAATGACATTTAATTCTATGGAAAGTATTTTTCAAATGTAATGTAAACTGTTTCTTCATAAAAATTGAATCTTGTAACTTATTTTTGTAAATTATGGAAAACCTAATTTTTATATGTTTTATTCTCAAACTATATATAAATTGTTTTATAATTAATTTTAATTCAAAATGAATATATTATTCGATAATACATACTATTTTTTAACACTCAATATTGTATCTCAATGCGTGTTTTTATATTTTTGTGCTACTTCAAGCTCAAACTCGATCACTCTAGAGTGACATTGAATTGGTGGTTTATGATGACCTGTTGAGTCCCTTGGATGTATGTATGGTTTTAAAAAAAAAATTTCTAGTACAATATCATTTTTTATATTTTTATTTATTTAATAATTTGTTTCTTCTATGCTAATATATTTCCACTTGAGTGTTTTTGATGTATCACACTAGTTGCAAGACCACAAAGATTATGAATGAATCTCAGGAGTTATCATGGGATGGATGGGGTGACTAATTTTCAGACATTATAGGTTGTTATGTGATAGTATTTACCATATTATTAAATATATTTCAATATAATATTACTTTTTTTGTCGGATAAAAGATCCTAATTTTTCATAAAGTCAATTATTTATCAAAAAAAAGATTTCTTCAATAAATGGGATTCTTTTTTTAGGTGTAAAGTTAATAAGGGATTTTTGGATCTTATATAAATGATATTTTATAAGAATAATATCATTTTTAGATAAATATATTAAAAATATATTTTATTGAAATTTAGATAATTTTCTGAAAAGATAGATTTTCTAGTGAATATAGAAGAAGGCCAATTTAGATGAAACATTTATTTTATTTATATTAAAAAATACCATTATGATTTGAATTTTATATCAACCTATCATAAATACTCATTATATATATATATAATCAAATTATTTTCATTTAAATAATACATATAAATTATTTTTTATATGTAAAATTTTGGGCTTAGAAATATATTTTCTAAGAAAAATGTTATTCATTTTATTTTTTAGTACTAATTTTAATTAAATTCATCAACCATTATGTTTGAATTTAGGAAAAATAATTGTATATAATGATGATAATGATTTTAAATTAATTAATAGTTCCCAATTATTTTTAGTGAATATATATAGAAACCTTAATAATTTATGTTTCCACGAAAAATATTAAATTGGGTAGTTTAGGCTATGAATAAAAATATAAGGGTATGAAATTGACTATAACACTTTCATAAATTTAATGGGATTAATGTTTTCTATTCATAATCATTTAAGGTTTGGATACATGTCTACTTTTTCATTATTAAGTTATTATGCCCTTTATAATTGTTTATTTAATGAAATGTTTGAAATGTCACATTCATGATTTTAATAACTATAAATTTTTAAGAATTTTGTTATCTAGAAGGTATTATTGACTATAAATATTATTTTGAAATACTATAAATCTATCCTCAAAATGATATTATTTTAATAATTTTTATTGAATAAATAATTTCAATAAATGAATGCCCTGCACCAATGGGGTAATTATTTAATTATTGAGAATATCATATAAATGTTATAAAATATATTAAAATAAATATATTTTGAGAAAAGTTTGTTGATGAAAGAATTTTATATATCAAATTACCATATTAGGGATTTATGAAATGAATTGGTCTAGATTTTTCTACTTTTACTGTTTTTTAATAGTTTATGTAATGAATAATTTCATAAAATGACATTAATGGTAATTAAAAATTTTAGATATTTTTTAAAACGATATAAAAATTCTATAAATGTTATAATATTCTATGTGATGCGGATATGATATAAAATATCATAAATGATCCTTCTATTTTTATTTGATAATTTTAATAATAATATATCGACATTGAAGGAGTAATATTCATGTTGTCACGGTAAGAGTGAATGAGTAAAAACAAGGGTTAACACAAGCCTATAATTTTAATACTATTTCCAAAACATGTTTAAATAACATTGGACGATATTTTTAGATGAATATTATTCTACGATAAAATATAAACCACTTGGGAGCCATTTCTAATTAAATATTATTTAATATTAAACTAATATTTTATTAAATTTCTAAACATCCCCTCACCTCAATTATAAAAGGGAACAATTTAATAACATTATGACACAACATTTAACCATATATATTGACCAAAAGTTTCCCATTTTCCTTCTAAATATACTCATTTATGTTTTATTGGTTATGGTCCTCCAAAAACACATTGAATTGGCCACAAAACAGATTTTATGAAGGAGGCCCTCTTTAGAAAAGGTAATCGTCTTTACAGACCATTTCAAATTTCATTATTCTTAAACATATTCTTTTGTTATCCATACTGAATTAATATATCCTTTATCATTTATCTACTTGGATTTTATTATGATTAGGAAACAAAATTATTCCACCTTTTGTCAATCTTATGAAAAAACAATATCACCAGTTTTGGGAACGTACGACTTACCATTTCCTCAAAGATGTGTAAGTGGTTTTCATAAGAACATTACAAGTATGGTTATATTGATTGAAATATAGGATATATATTGTACTAATAAAATAATATTACTTTTTTATAATTAATATATCACCAAACCCCTTACTATTTTACCCATTAATCGATTGATATTGCCACTCGTGCATACGTACAACTTATCATCTCCATGATACGATGCAATTAATTTTACACATTCATCAATGAAGAATTTTTCTAAAAATGTATTTATTGATTTAGTTAGAATAATTATTAATAATATGTATATATATCTTGTTGAAAATAATGTGGACTTTCATATTAACATATTAACGAGAATATAAGTCAATAAACCCATGAAAAAAATTAAAAATGTTTAAATATTATTGATAAATGGGTACTAAGATTTTTAAAAATGATAAAATATCGTATTACAAATATTAATATTGTTCAATAATTGATTAATAACATTTTTAACCCATTATAAGTTAGTTTAATGTACACCCAACTAAAAGGATGTTTGAGGAAAAATTAATCTTCTCAATTAACCTTTTTTGAGGACTATTTTAATACTATGCACCAAATTTCTTTTTTATTGTGTATATAATGTAACATTGATTTATTTATGAATATAATTAGCTTACTGTTTTATTTCTATTAAATAATAGAATTTCATGTATCCATTATATGAGTATTCCATAATATATAAAATAATTTTATATAAAGTGTTTACTTTGATAGTGATTTCATTAACTATAGAAATAATGTTAACTCTATATATTTATCTCAATTAGGATATTTTTTATAAGTAATATTGATTAATGATTTAAATATATTATGTTATATATGATTCATTAATTGGAAATGAATGAACTTGAAAGGTCTTAACTGAAAGGTACTTTCTTTTTTTAAAACATGATTTCCTATAGATAATATTTACCTTAATTAAGAATTTAGATCATTTTATCAGTGAGATATTCAATATTATAATATCTATCCATTTCTATTTTTCATAATTTATTGATTAAATGGAAATTTTTAAACTTACTTATACTACCATAATGATTATAACTTATCCTTTCATGATAGAATGGATAATGATCAAATGGAATGTCTGTTCAGTTATTTTACATTTATATATTGATTATATAATATTTATTCAATATTTATTCTATTATATGTAACTCATAAAAGGAAATTGATCTTACTCTTTTATTTATTTTCTTTCCCCATGATATGAAGATTAAATGTTTGAATGTGTTCAAGGATTCCAATAACAAGGATTTTTTATGTTTTATTTTCAATTACCATTGTAATAAGGGTAACATGTATATGTCTTATTCCCAAAAAGAAATAAACTATTAGGTACTCTAGTTTGATATTACATGTATATAATACCAATGTAATAAATTAACCATTGACACCATGTTTTAAGAGATTGGGATGTTACATTTAAGAGTTTTCCAATCATATTTTTATTTCTCCTGGGTATACGCCATATTGAAATTTTATGATTGTTGGGAGGTGTATATAATTCTCACGACTTTATATTATGAATATTATTAATAAAAATATAGGGATTTATATATCCATCTATGGATATCTTTTTCATGGGGTTTAGGGTTTCAGTGTTACCAAAGCTGTATAGTATTTTTATTTTAGTGTCCCTACCATGAGTTATAAGTTAGGTTATACACTGATCATATTTTATGAGGGTTATAAACTGCTCCATTTTCATGTTATATCATAAAAGTACATATTTTAATTTCATTCTATGTTTCATTTAATGTTATTCTTTCGTATTGAATACAATTCAAAGCTACCCAAGTAATAAGAGTGTAATCTCACAATCACATATTTTATTAAGATAGATTTTTATTAAGATTATAATAATAACATATTATGATCTATATCTAATGTAATTATCTAATTATATCCTCATATATTTAGTTGGTGAGAATATTTTTTTTCTATTATGTGGACTCTATTTATTTACTAATGGGTTCAAAAGAATAATATTTATTAAAAAGTATATTTTGGATCAGAAATAAATTTTCATCCAAAAAAATGTTTTTGAAATTTTTATTATAAAATGTTATGAAATGTGTTTTCCAAGTCCCATAAGATAATTTCCACATGATATAATTTAAATGATTTAAATATAATTCCTTTCGATGCTTCCATGTTATTCTTAAGAACTTCATTTTGAAAATATTTTTTGTTTTAAAAAGTGATTTTTAAAATAAAAATGATATTTTCCCCGAAGAATGTTTTTAAAAATATTTTAATGGTATTTCAAGTCATCAACATAATTTTATTATATTATCCTCTATTGGGGATATTTTTTATTCATTACATCCTCATTCTTTCTCAATATAGAATAAATTATTTTATAAAGACTATTTTGAAACCTATTTCTTTTCCACAGGTCAATCATGTTTCAATTAGGTAATTATGAATCCCATATATTTCCAGAGATTAAAATTATTTCAATGATATGTATAGTAAGAAAATTTAATTTTAATGTTTTAATCATGTTTTTATATAGTAATGATTTCTTATTATGAGTGTTTTGATGAAATATTTATGTACATTAATCATATTCAGATTCATTGACATCGAAAATGATTGGGGGACCTAAATAGTGTTAGGTGAGCCCATGAAATCTTATATTATGGGGTGGACCTAATATCACAAGGTTATGACGTTCTCAATTATATAATGAGAAACCAAAAATTACATTGTGGGAGATTGTTATAACTTAAATGATGGGTTCTCCCAAATATAACTACAATTCATTAGATAATTATTATATTGAATATGAGAAATATGATTATTCTAATTAAGTACATTTTAAAATTATTTTTTTAATATAATATTACATTTTAACAGAAAGGGTTATTAATTTCTTTTTATAGGGTTATGATGTTTCATTTGATATTGAGTGATATCTCATTGGTCATGATTATTGATTCATGTGACTATTTCATTTGGTAAAGACATATCACATGTTTTCATTCCATATTATCTTGTTGTTTTTTGTTATAGATATTATATTTTCTTACAAATGAAATTTTATTATGTTATCATACCCTTTTTCTCATTTTATACTCACTGGTGAAATTAATGTGTAAATTCATACATTTTTTATTATGAATTAGAGATCATTATTACCATTTGTCTGTTTCCATTGGTTATAAATAATGAGTTTAAGATATTTATGCATATAATGTATTTCATATGGGTGATGATGATCTCATAATTTGGAAAATAAGAAGTGGGTTTTATGTGTAGAAATGCTAAACTAAAGTCATATAAATCTTTATCTAATGGTTTTTTCAAATTCAATAAAAACACTAAAAATAAATTGCCCTTAGCGATGTATGAGATAAAACTTCCCTTTATGTTATATATTTTTTGATGTTAAAAAATTAAATCGAAATTATCAGAATCAAATCCAAAAATTTAATATATTAAATTTATGCTAAAAATCCGAGAGTGCAAGTTCTAGGTTGTTATAGTCAGTTTAAATGGAATGGTTTATAAGACATTAGAGAATATGATCTTTTCATAGGAGGATATCTTATGAGGTTTGAATATAATAAAAATGTATATGATATTGCGTTTGGATATTATTTCAATATATTAGATGCCGCAAAATGGTTTTATGTGATGAGATATTTAAGTGACTAATGAAACATTGGGAGATCGCTAATTGGAATGAATTATATAAAAAACATTTTTTTAAAGTGAAGTATAAATTTTCATTTTATGTACATAATATTTATATTCATTGAAAAACGTTGAGGTTTATATGATATTGAATATTTTAGTAAGTATGGGGATACATGTTTTATCATATTTATAAGCATGATTTTGAAAGGTGATTTAGTAACTATGAGAATAATGTTAATTAAAAAATCAACATATTGTGGTTGGTGTTGAAATATGGAAGGAATAAGATATAAAATGAGTTGAAAAATATCTATAATTTTTTGGTTATTGTGGTTATATATAATATCGTGTTATGAAATGATTATATTTAATCTGGTGTTATTATTTTTTTAAATTTGAATATTATGATTCTGTATAATGGTTTATTCCTTTTGGGAATTATATGATCATGTTAAAAACTTTTTGGTAATGACTATTATTTAAAGCTGAGAACAAAGGAATATTACCACTTTTATAGTTATAAGGTCTATAAAAGATGGGTTTTTTTTCTTTAGGAATGTAAAATTCATCATGAATACAAAATGTTGGTGTAAAATATTATATTCGCATGGAAAATGATTATTGAATGAAATTATATTCATCATGTAAGAATATTTCCACATTCTATTTGTCTATATGAAATGTGTATAAATCAACTATCATAAAATGATCTTGAAAAAATAGTATTATCCTCATAAATTCCATAATGATGAACTGGTGGTGTCTTATATCATCACATATTTAGGTATTTTAGGCCCTTAATTGTAACACCCCGAGATTTTAAGAGACATATTATTTTTAATTGCATTCATGTCTTGTGTTATGCACTGCACCAAAATTAGTTTGTTCTATATGCAACACCGTATTATCTTGCAGTATATGCAACACGATTCTTGGATCGTGATACACACAATTTCATGTTCGTTTGATTGTAGTTATTCTATAGAACATCAAGTGTGTATATATATATATATAAATATATATTCAATTTATAAATGAAATATATTTTTATTCTATTATATGCAACAACAAAGGAGTCATGCACTACATACAACCCTGACTTAGCTTTCATTAGACGCAACTGCGACCTTTCTCGATAGCGTGTCTTGTACGCAATACCGGGTTTCACTAAACAAAGATTTATTGTTATAATATTATTATAGAGTAGCCATTATGAATAGTATTAACTGAATTTTAAATTGTATAACATTATTATTTATCTAACAAATTTTCTAGAACATGGTATGAGAACAAAATAAATTTTCCGGGTAAAATAAGTATTTTTAAAAAAATGCAGTTTTTCCACCTTTTGATGGTGCACCCTCTATAAATCTAGTTTTTGACATGTTTATAACTTTAATATGACAAAATAAATTTTTTATTTGAAACTAGGATATAAAAATTTACTTTGGATAAATTTTTCATAATAATCTGATAGCATTCATATTTTAATGAGTAGTAAAAACCTGTTATATTTTAATTAAAAAAAATTTCATCGCAATAATTTATATGGTTAAAATATAATATTGAATTTTTTTAAAGTATAAAGAGAATATATTTTTACCATTTAATATAATTTATGTCATTAGCATTAATTTTACATTGAATTAAAATGTTAAAACATTTCAATATTTGACAAGGTTTTAACTTTTAAAAAACTGGTTTGCCTTACAATGGGATTAATTTTAAATTAATTACTGAAACATCTAAGTCATGAATTATGAAAAATGGATTCCTTATTTGGATTCAGTGGGTCCAAATTATTTTAATATGTTACTTTTATTTTTTGAGATTATGAATAGTAACTATGGTAATTTTTATTTACTGCAGTTAAAGGTAAATAAGGTAATTAATGGTAAATATAAGATTATAAAATTACCCTAAAACATTCCAAAATCATATTAGATGAATACAAGTCAAAATATATCACCTAAGGGTCTGAATATATTCATTTCATGGACTTTGGACCATGAAGTAGTATAATTATTATTAAAAAAATAAATTGACAACATGTCACTCTCTTAAATCTTATAAATATAATAATTTTAATCTAGTGATAAACTTCATGAAACTACAAACATGAATAGTCTTCGGAAATATAAAAAAATTATATACATTATATAAATTTATTAATAATTTTTTGGGATTAAATAAATATCATTAATTATGACACAATAGTGATGTTGAAATTATTTTATTGATTGAAATATCAAATAAATGATTTTAAAGTATTAAAATAAATATTATATGAACTATTTAATGTGATCCAATAATTTAATAGATAAAAATGATATGTTATTATTCTATTAATTATTTTAGTTCGAAAATATCTCATGTATATATTTTATTTAAACTCAAATAAATTAATAGCGTCAAAATTGACACTATTGTTAATTTATAGAAATTACATATTATAAAATTTTTTATAAATCAAAAAAATATTTAAAAATTGTAAATTAAATTTTATATGGTATAAAATGTAATAAATTATAAAATATGTAGAATTCACAACATATAAGTAATTATTTATAATGATTTAAAATATAGAATATTATTACAACAAATAAAATTAAATAGATTATATAAAGAAAAAATCATGTTTATAATGTTTAAAATATATTCAAACCTTGTCTAAATTTTATTGGATAATGAAATTACAACCCTATATCATATATTCTTCTTATTTGAGTCATTTTTGGAGGTTTGTATGTGGGGTTGGAATTTATAAAAAAATAATATTTCTTATAATTCCAAAGGTGCATGTCTCCTCCCTTGTAAAAGGGCACCTCCTCCCTCTCCTCCTCACACCATTTTTAGCATTTAATCTCGGCCAAACTCATCCCATTTCACTTCTCCACTTCCATAGAAACCTTACAGTGGTACTGGTCTTATCAAAAGACCAACTCTAGTGCCCTATGTGGATGTTCAAAGGAAGCACTTCGAGAATGAGGTAATACCTTCTACCGATTCATTCAAGTTTGTTTATTCTTATACTTACTCTTATTTAGTGGTTTAATTATGATTTAATAACATCAGTATACCAAATATACAGATATTTTATTATAAATATTAAACAACCTCATTTCACCTTCAATCCATCCTATGGAAAATGAAATCACTGCACGTGCGTACATACGGAATACCGTCTCCACACCGTGGTGCAATCTGTTTTTCCACCACCACCTTACATGGATGGGTATAATGGTTTAAATAATAACTATATATGATTATAATAACATCATAATGATTCTAAGATATTATATCATCCACTCCAATTCCATTCAATAAATATGGGAACGATATCATCGCTCGTGCGTACGTACGGATTACTGTCTCCACGACACGATGTGAATCATTTTCCATGCCAACAATTCAAGAATGATTATAAAGTATGTATAATAAGTAATAATGAAATATATGACATAATAATGATACTGTATTTATGTATATATATATGTATTTCATCTACTTAATTCTATTCAACTCAATAAGGAAACGAAAATATCATTCATGTGTACGTACGACCTACCGTCTCCATGAACGGTGTATTTATTTACATTTTTCAAACAATTATATATATGTATTTTCTAAATATATATTATATATAAATCGTGTTTTATATTCTTCAATTAAGTAATCATGATCTAAGTAATCATATGATTAATTACAAGTCAAAACACAGATGAAAAATTAAACGATTTTACCCAAAATTATTCATTAACATGAATTTAAAAAAGAACAAGTAATATAAAGTCACAAATGAACCATATAAGATATCGTAAAAATGAAAATGATTATGTAATAATTCATTGAATTTATTTAAATCATTATACAGGAGGTTCGGATACGTACGAAGCATATCAGACCTAAGGTAATGGATAATTATTCCAATGTCATTCTTATCCGAGATTATTTATTCGTAAGTATTTATTGGGGTTATATTTATCATCCATGTAAATGTTTTATAAACATGATTTCATGTATGTTAAAATTCCTTTTTACCAATTTTTACTTTTACTACATGGTATGTAAGGAATTTTTTTTGTTTACCATATGAGGTACTTTTTGACATTTCTGACAAAATTATGAGGATATTGTTTTATTAACTTATACGACATGAACAGATTTTTACAGTTTCATAACACCTTTTTTTCATTAAGCATACTATAAAATATTTAATGAAAATTTTCAACAAAATCCTTTTCTTTTAAAATTGAATTCCATTTTGTGATATGAAAATGATTTTCAAGAAGAAAGGTTATTTTCCTCAAGAATTCATTTCAAGTGCTATATCAAAACTATTTTCCATCTAAGATGACATTATTTCATATGTGTATATTTCAAGAATAATGTCTCGATGATTTATATGGTTTCACTTTTCTTTTGACGAAATATCCATTTTTATTATATGGATTATGTGATAATGGGATGATGTTTATGAAACCCATTTTATTCTTTGGGTTATGATGAATATTTTAAGTTTATTTTTTTGGCACAAGTAAGATTTATTTCATTATGAGATGGGTGGGACCTATATCTCCCTATAATGCATTGGGTAATGATTTATATCTCATTATATAGACATTGCTAGAATGGTAAGTTAATCTGGTTCAGTGTTACAGGACTGAAACGAAGAGTGAACTCGACTCAGAAAGATACTTTGTCATCAAAGATGGTCTTGGTAGAAATGCCTTGGATACTATGGATATCATAACTTGTGCTTAATTTTTGCCACAATTACATGTTTTATTCTTGTGCTATTTTATCATGATTAATGTTTCTTTATGATCTATTCCATATGTACTGCCATGTTTTATGTCATTTCTCAAGCTCCTGATGTTTAAACATTATGTTCAAGTATTTAAGGTCAAATGTATATGATTTGTATTATTTTCTCCATGTTTACCCTTACTGAGCATTTGAGCTCACACTTTTATATGTTTTATTTTCCCCAGGATTTAAAGAAAAGTTTTAGGTATGAAAACCAATAGGGGAAGATCTTTATGGGAGATATTGAAGATCATTCATCATGATTAGATGATTTTGATCCATGTTTCAAAAGACACTAAACTATTACTGTCCTTTTGTGTCTATTTTTGTTATTTATTAGATATTCCGCAAGTGTAATGTAATGTCTATGTACTTTATGATTTGGTTCTCTAAAATTGGTATCAGATGAAAGGTTTAGTTGACCTTTGGAAACTAGGATGTGAAAACTTTAGTGAGATCCCTAGAGATATTTCTAAGGTATGTATTGGGATATCCCTAAGTTTAAGTATAAATCTTGGTTATAGTTCTAGAATTGCACTAACGATCATATAATAAAACCTAATATGTTAGATATTGAAGGTAATCCCCCTTTATTATGTTGTTTTCCCTAGTATGGTTTTTTCCTCTCACACTATTCTTTTTGGGTATTAGACGATGGATGAAACCCGAAAGAACCATGTTGATCAATGTAATGGACAATGTAATGATATTCCTCCTGAAAAAACCAATGTCATGGGATATAGAGTAAAAAATCTTATTAATATAATTACACAATCTATGAATCATTCTGGACATCCAAATGAGCAGAGAAGCGATCAATATTCTATTGAGTCCTTCATGAGGAAACGTCAACCTTCTTTATGTGGGTCTTCTAATCCACTTGTCACTGAACAATGGATTAGTACCATTGAAAAGATATTTTCCATACTTCGATGTTTGGAACATGAAAAATTCATACTGGATATTTACCATTTAGAAGGTGAAACAGATCGTTGGTGGACTCTAATTATGAATATGATGCCCCGAGATGAAATTAAATCCATGGAATGGCACAAGTTCAAGAACTTGTTTTTCAGTAAGTAATACCCTTGTATTCTTTGAACAAAGATGGAAAAGGATTTCCATGAGCTCAAGCAAAAGGATTATGAATCTGTTGGTATATACGAGGAGAATTTTACAAGTATTAAAAGGTATGCGTCAAGCTTTATCATCCAACCTGAAAGTACAGTTGATCGATTCATCAGTGGCTTAAAACCAAGTCTCTGATGGGAATTTTCTATAAGAGACTTTAGTAGCTATGAAAAAATTGTGTGTTGTGCTATCAATGTAGAAATGTAATTTGGTATTGCATATTCATATCATTTTTTTGACAAGAAACGATAGATGGAGTTCAAGGAGAAATATCAAAATAATGGTGAAAAGAAGATGAATGTTTCTTTATGATCAATGTGTTGAAATAAGCATGGTGGAGATTTCTTAAAGGGACAAGAAAATGTCTTATGTGTGGAAAATAATGTCATCGAGCAGCTGTGTGTCAATGTCATGGAAAATGGTTTCTATGGATGTGAATAAAGAAAAGACTGTAGAGAACGCACCACCAACACTTCAATTCATAAAGTGAAATTAAAGGGGGAATTATGCTAATCAATACCGAAATTCAAGGGTTAATGATGATAAATGTGACCAAGTACATAAGGAAAAGTATAAAGGGAAGTCACATTCGATCACTATTTGTGATTTTAAGAATGACAATGATTTTTTGTAATTATTAAGTGTTCATGTAATGGGAATTCAAAATCGTATCATGGAATCTCATTTATGGCATCGTGGAATTTTGGAATATCTATGTTTTGGTTTTCAATAATTATATATTACCGGTAACCATGAAAACTAATTCAAATATTTTGGAAAGTAGATGATATGGGCATAACGAAGTGTTAAAAAGAAAATGAAATGTTTGATATTATTCATGAGCTCATGGCTGATATAAGAACATGGTGATATCATGGTTTTAGAATAAAGAAATTTTGGGATTTTGGTGTGTGGAAAGTGTTAACTTTTTACACCACTCATGTTTTCACTAAGGTTCTATGGTAATTCGTGTTTCAAAAGAATACATGATTAAGGTATTCACATGTTTGGACTACGACCAACAAGATATAAGTTATGATATATGGGGGATAAATGATGGTATTCACATGCTTGGTAGATGAAATTTCTAGTAATAGTTTTCTTTATACTATGAGATTGGACATATTTATAAGCTTAAAGAGTAGAATGGATTATGTTGGACATAATATATTATTGTTTAAGGATAGAAATTCTTTCGATATTATTTCTGGAATGTTATAATAGTATTGTTTTAGAAAAAGGACAACCTACAGGACAGGCGATAACCCGTCATGTCAGACAAGGTTGCGAGAATGGAACCCACTAATGAAGTGTGACAGGCCTTTATTACCTACCACTGTCCTACAAGAAGTCCCTGGTTAGTATAAACTAGTTTTATTTTATTAAGTGGTATGATAGATAAAGTATAAGTTCATTTTTTGGAATCATATACAATTAACCTCACCATAAATGGACTTATGTATATTTTTATAACTTTTTCAAACGTTTTGATTGAAACAGATGGAATGACCCATCATTCTATCACATGATCTGCTAACTCTTCATGAATAACAAATTCACCTTCATATCTTTAATAGATGAAGTATAAATTGTTCAAGGAATGAACAACAGTGAGATTGTACCAAAATCATGTAAATATTTATTTCAATTCATCAACATTAGAGAAATGGTTTTGAAAACCAAAAATGTTGTCCTAGTTCCCTCATATCTGATGAATTAGATGGTCCCTTAGATCATCACAAATTTATGGCTTTGTCACTGTTGGCTTTATCATATCCATGTCCTCTACCACTCTCCATCAGAACTTGATGGTTAGATTTCTCTTACATATCCATATTTTCACATATGTTATCATATGTGGAAACCCAGTGATTATTTAATTTGGGTAACGGTTACTTTTCATACTTTTGTTTTGAAAGAAAATTTTTTGTATTGCTTTTTACGATGTGGGTTTCTATGAAATAAACGATCATGTAATAAACCATTTATAACCCCGATAAATTTCGAGGTCGAAATTCATTTTAAGGGGGGTAGATTATAACACACTGAGATTTTATGAGATATATCCCTATTTCACGTCATGTGTTATATGCTACACCAAAATTAGATTGATCTACACGCAACACCGTATTAGTTTACAGTATATGCAACACTATTTTTGGATCGTGTTACACACAATTTAAAGTTCATTTGATAGTAGTTATTCAATGCAACATCAAGTGTGTATATATATATAAATATAAATATATTCAATGTATAAATGAAATATGGTTGGATTCAGTTTTACGCAACAAAAAAAAGTCATTCACTACACGAAACCCTAACTTGGCTTGCATGACACGCAATTGAGACCTTCCTCGATAGCGTCTGTTGTACATAATACCGGGTTTCACTAAACAATGATATATTGTTATAATATTATTAGGGACTAGCCTTTATGAATAGTATTAAATGAATTTTAAATTTTATAAAATTATTATTCAGCTGGCCTATTTTCTAGAACATGGTATGAGAACAAAATAAAATTTTCAGGTAAAATAAGTATTTTTCAAAAAATACAGTTTTGCCTCCTTTTGATGGTGCACTCACATTAAATATAGTTTTTGAAATGTTTATAAGATAAATTTGAAAAAATAAATTTATTCTTTGGAATCAAGATATAAAAATTTACTTTGGATAAATTTTTCATATTATTCTGATAACTTTCATATTTTAATGAATAGTAAAAAGAAGCTATATTTTAATTAAAAACAACTTTTTTCATCGCAATAATTTATATTTTTAAATTATAATAATTAATGGTTTTAAAGTATAAAAACAATATATTTTTACCATTAAATATAATTTATGTCATTAGCATTAATTTTACATTGAATTCATAGGTAAAAACATTTCAATCATTGGCAATGTTTTAACTTTTAAAAACCTGTTTTCTTAACAAAGGTATTAATTTTAAATTAATTACTGAATCTTATGTGTTTTGAATTATGAAAAATGGATTCCATATTTGGATTAAGTGGGTCCCTATTATGTTAATAGGTTACTTTTTTATGATATTATTAATAGTAACTACGATAATTTTTATTTACTGCAGTTAAAGGTAAATCGGGTAATTAAGCGTAAATATGAGATTATAAAATTACACTAAAACTTATCAAAATCCTATTGGATGAATAAAAGTATACCCAAATCACATAATTATCGGAATAGATTCATTTCATGGATGTTTAAACATGAAATAATATAATTATTATTAAAACTAATTAAAGTGACAACTTGTCACTCCTTGAAATATTAAAAGTATAATAATTTTAATCTAGTGATAAACTTCATGAAACCTAGGACATGAATAGTTTCCAGAAATATAATAACCTTATCTACATCATATGAATTTATTTATAATCTTTAGGTATTAAATAATTATCATTAATTATGACACAATTGTGATGTTGAAATTATTTTATTTATTGAAATATCAAATAAATGATATTAAAAGTATTAAAATAAATTTTATTTGAACTATTTAATGAGCTCCACTAATTTTATAGATAAAAATAACATGTTATAATTCTATTAAATACTTTATTTCTATCATATCTTCTGTATATAATTTATTTAAACTCAAAAAAATTAATAGTGTCAAAATTGACACTATTGTAAATTTATATAAATTACATATTATAAAATTGTTAACAAATCACAAAATTATTTAAAAATTGTAAATTACAATTTATATGGTCGACAACTAATAAAGTATACAATTATGGACAATTTACAACATATAAGTAATTATTTATAATGATTTAAAATTTAGAATATTATTACCAAAAATAAAATTAAATAGATTATATAATGATAAATCATGTTGATAATGTTTAACATAAATTCCCACCTTGTATAAATTTTATGGGATAATGAGATTACTAACCTATCTCATATAAGCTTCTGATTTGAGTCATTTGTGGAGGTTTTTATGTGGGGTTGGAATTTATTATAAATTAATATTTCTTATATTTCCAAAGGTGCTCCTCTACTCCCTTATAAAAGGGCACCTCCTCCCTCTCCTCCTCAGACCATCATGATCCTTGAATCACGGATAAACTATTCCCATTTCAGTTCCCCACTTCCCTAGAATCCATATAGAGGTACTAGTCTTCTCAAAAGACCAACTCTAGTGCCCTACGAGGAAGTTCAAAGGAGGCACTCTGAGAAAGAGGAAATACCTTCTAAAGATTCATTGAAGTTTATTTCTTCTTATACTTCCTCTTCTTTAGTAGTTTCATTATGATGTAAAAAAATCAGTATCCCAAATATACTGATATGTTATTATAAATATTAAACAACCTCATTACACCTTCTATCCCTCCTTAGGAAAATTAAATCACCGCGCGTGCGTACGTACAGAATACCGTCTCCACGCCGTGGTGTAATATGTTTTTCCACCACCACCTTACTTGGATGGGTATAATGGTGTAAAGAATAAATATATATGATTATTATATAATAATACTAATTATATGATATTATGTCATCCACTAAAATTCCATTCAATAAATATTGGAATGATATCATCACTCCTGTGTGCGTACGGATTACCGTCTCCACGGCGCGATGAGATTCATTTTCCATGTTAAAAAATCAAGAATGATTATGAAGTATGTATAATAAGTAATCATGAAATATATGACATAATAATTCAACTGAATTTATGTATATATATATATGTATGTCATCTACTTAATTCCATTCAACTCAATAAGGAAATGAAAACAGCGTTCATGCGTACGTACGGCCTACCATCTCCATGAACAATGTATTTCTTTCTATTTATCGATCTTTTATATATATGTATATGCAGAAAATATATTATATATAAATCATGTATTATATTCTAGAATTAGGTAATCATGATCAATGTAATCATATGAATAATTAAAAGTCAACACCCGGACGATAAATGAAACGATTTTACCCAAAATGCTACATTAACATGAATTTACAAAAGAACGGGTAATATAAAGACATAAATGAACCATATATGATATCATAACAATTAATATGATTCTGTAATAATTCAATGACATTATTTAAATCATTATAAAGAAGTTTCAGATATTTATGAAGCATATGGGACCAAAGGTAAAGGATAATTATCCCAATCTCATTCTTATCTGAGGTTGTTTATTCATAAGTATTTACTGGGGTTATATTTAGCATTAATGTCTATGTTTTATAAAAATGGTTTTATGAATGTTTAAATTCCTTTTTAACCATTTATGAATTTTACTAAATGGTATGTATGGAATATTTTTTATGTTTACCATACGAGGTACTTTTTGACATTTCCGACAAAAGTACAAGGAGAATTTTTTTACTTATATGGCATGAACGAATATTTACAGTTTCATAACACCTTATTTTCATGAAGATTACACTACGAGATTTCACGAATATATTCAAAAAAATACTTTTCTTTTAAAATTGAATGGCATTTTGTGTAATGAATATCATTTTCAAGAAGAAAGGATATTTTTCTCAAGTATTCATTTCAAGTGCTTTATCAAAACCCCTTTCCATATAAGATGACATTATTTCATATGTGTGTGTTTTAAGTATAATGTTTCTATGATTTTTATGGTTTCACTTTTCTTATTATGAAATATCCAATTTTATTATATTGATTATGTGATGATTGGATGATGTTTATGAAACCCATTTTATTCTTTATGTTATGATGAATGTTTTAAGTTAATTTTGTGACACAAGTAAGAATGATTTCATTATGGGATGGGTGGGACCTATATCTCCCACCAATGAATTGGTTAAATATTTATATCTCATGAGATAGACATGGCTAGAATGGTATGTTAATCCGGTTTAGTGTTACAGGACTAGAATGTGGAGTAAACTCGATTCAAAAAGGGACTTTGTCCACTAAGATGGTCTTTGTAGAAATTCCTTGGATACTATGGAAATCATAGCATGTGCTTAATGGATTCCACAGTTACATGTTTTATTCTCATTATATTTTATCAGGATTAATGTTTCTTTTTTATCAATTCCTTATGTACTTCCATGTTTTATGTCATTGGTCAAGCTCTTGATGTTCAAACATTATGTTGATGTATTTAAGTTCAAATGTATATGATTTGTTTTGTTTTATCCATGCTTACACTTACTGAGCATTTGAGCTCACCCTTTTATATGTTTTCTTTTCCCCAGGATTTAAAGAAAGGTATTAGGTAAGAAAAAAAGGAGGAAGATCCTTATGGGAGATATTTAAGATCATTCACCATGATTAGAAGATTTTGTTCCAAGTTTCCAAAGACACTAAACTATTACTGTCATTTGGGGTCTATTTTTCTTATGTATTAGATATTCTACAAGAGAAATGTAATCTATATGTATGTTAAGCTTTGGATCTCTAGATTAACATTCCATTTATCTTTCACATGGTTGTAAGAAATTACCATAGGCATTCTCTATAAAATTTACCCATTTTCGTCATTCCCTCTAACGTTATCCTATTTAGAAACCTAGTTATGTGTTATTCTAGATAACCATAATATTTATTTTTCTATTTGATCAAGAGTATTATTTATTGTAACACGCCGAGATTTTATGAAAAATATTATTTTTAATTTCATTAATGTCTTGTGTTATACGCTACACCAAAAGGAGCTTTCACAACACACATCCTTGACTTTCCTTGCATTACACGCAATCACGACCTTCCTCGATAGCTTGTGTAGTACGGAATATCGAGTTTCACTAAACAACGATATGCTATTAAAATATTATTAAAACTAGCCGTTATGAATATTAATAACCACTTTTTGAAATTTTGAAAATTTTATTTTTTAAAATGGACTTCATTTTTGGATTCTAAATATCAAAATTAGCTTCGGGTGAATTTTTGGTAATTTTCGGATAACTTTCATATTTTGATGAATATTTAAAATTACTAAATTTTATTTAAAAACAACTTTTTCAATCGAAATAATTAATAGTGATAAATTATTAATTTGAGTGGTTTTAAATTATATTTAGAATATATTTTTACAATTTAATACAATGTTGGTCATTGTATGTAATTCTACATTTAAACCAGACATAAACAAGTGTCAATCTTTTGATAGTTATTATCTCTTAAAAACACGCCATTTGTTTTGACGATGGGAATTAATTTTTAAATTAATTAATGAAACTGATATGTTTTGAATTTGGTAAAATAGAAATAATTTTTGAGTTGATAATATAAAATATATCTTAGGCCTAATTGTTGGTATTTTTCTGGAAACATTAATTTTTTGATGAATAGTGAAACCACTAAGTGATAGTTAAAAAACTGAATTTTTCATAAAACTTAATTTTACCACTTCTGTGAGTGGAATTTTGAAAATCCAAGATACACGGTTGATTTCAGTAAGTAAAATATGGTTCAATGAGAGAAAAATAATTTTTGGTGAATAGTAACTTTTTACTTTTTTTTACCACGGTTAAAAGTAAATAGGGTAATTAAGGGTAAAAATGATATTATTATTAACCTAACACATGTACTAATTCTATTGGATAAGTGTAATTCGACCAAAAACAACATTAGGAATAAACTATGACCATTTAGGGCCACTTGGATTAGATTAGGACATTTATTTTAATTTATTTAAAGAAGGGTTAAAATAGTTAAAATCAATGTTTAAAAAGTAAATCATTTTCGAAATGGGGTTATACATAAGATGAATTCTACTATATATATTATTTATAAAGATAAAATTATATCCTACATAATGGTATTTTATTTGTAATTTTTAGACATTAAATAATTTAATTTATTTATGACACAACGATGATGCAGTAATTATCTTATTAATGAAATATTGACATAATTGATGTTATAAATACCCAAATAATTATAATTTGAGGCTTTTTATGAATTCCAATAATTTTATAGGTTACTATGACATGTTAGTATGGATTTAATTAACTCTTTTTGAACTTATCATTCTGTTAGAATTTTCACAAAAATCAATTACTAAATAGTTTCAAATTTGACATAAAATTGTTTTTAAAACAAATATTATATTATTAATTTTTATTTAATTCCTAAATATCTAAGGATCATCCAAATGAATTAGCTAAGGATAGATATATTAATAATAAACAACTTGGGGTTCGTTTGGCTTGTTATGGTAAGTTTATTAACCATATAGTTTAAGAAAAAAAAAGACACTGTAAAAGTGAAATTATTTAACTTAGAGTTAAATCTAATTGATAAGGTTAAAATAATAACCTAAAATTGTCTAAATCATATTTGATTAGAGGATTTAGACCCATACCCACCTTGGATTCTAAATAAATTAATTTGGAGCTATTTAAAACCGAATTTGACTTTATAATAAAATAATAGTTTTAGTTATTCCAAAGGTACCCCTCTCCTCCCTTATAAAAGGGAACCTCCTCCCCCTCTTCCTCACAGAACATTGAGCCTTCAAGCTCGGACAACCCCGACCAAATTCTCTTCTCCACTTCCCTAGAAACATCCTAGAGGTTCTGGTCTTTCTCAAAGACCAATTTTTGTGCCATAATTGGGGGTCTCAAAGAAGCACTTCAAAGAAGAGATAATGTCTGTTACCGATTCTTTCATCTTTATTTCTTCTTCCACTTCTTCTTCTTTAGTTGTTTCATTATGAAGTAATAAAATCAGTATCACTCATATACTGATATGTTATTATAATTATGAAACAACTCTATTTCACCATCTATCCATCCTACGTAAAAAGAAATCACCGTGCGTGCGTACGTACGGAATACCGTCTCCACGCCGTGGTGTAATCTGTTTTTCCACCAACACCTTACATGGATGGGTATAATGGTGTAAATAATAACTATATATGGTTATTATAACATAATAATTATTCTGATATATTATACCATCCACTCCAATTATATTCAATAATTATGGGAATGATATCATCGTTCGTGCGTACGTACGGACTACCATCTCCACGACGTGATGGGATTCATTCTCCATGTTAACCATACATGAATGATCATAAAGTATATATAATGAATAATAATGAAATATATGAAATAATAATGATACTGGATTTATGTATATATATATTTATGTCATCTACTTAATTCCACTCAATTCAATAAAGAAACGAAAATAACATTCATGTGTACGCACGGCCTACCGTCTCCATGAACGGTGTATTTCTTTCCATTTATCGATCCATTATATATATGTATATTCTGAATATATATTATATATAAATCATGTTTTACATTCTGGATTTAAGTAATCATGATCTATGTAATCATATGAATAATTACAAGTTAAAACACGAACGGCAAATGAGACGATTTTACCCAAAACGCTACTTTAACATGAATTTACAAAAGAACGGTTAATATAAAGTCATAAGTGAACCATATATGATATAATAAAAATGAGTATGATTCTGGAATAAGTCAATAACGTTATTTAAATCATTATACAGGAGGTTCAGACACTTACGAAGCAAATCGGACCTAAGGTAAGGGAAAATCTCGCAATCTCAATTTTTATCCAAGATTGTTTATACTTCAGAATTTACTGGGGAATATTTATCATCCTCATCCATGTTTCCTCATTATGTAATATTTATATCCTTATACAATAGTTTATATCCAATTTTACCCTTCAGTTAGTTTTTTGTAAAAGATATGAAAGGAATCTTTTGACGTTTTTCGTACGAGGTACTTTTTGAATTTTCCGACAAAAGTACGAGAAGAATGTTTTTTTAACTTATACGACATGAATGGATTTTTAAAACATTATTTCCAAGAAGCTTCCTTTTCAAGTTTTCAAGTTTATTTTTAATCAACTTCTTTTAGTTTAAAATTGTATGACATGTTATGAAAGGAAAATTGTTTTTTAAGTTAAAAGGATATTTTCCTCAAGAATGGAGTTCAAGTGTTTTATCAAAATTATTTTCCATCTAAGATAATAAAGGGTTCTTTTTTCATCCCTATTATTAAATTTATTTTATTATGTTGTGATGGAATCATTTTTATGCATTCCTTTATCTTATATGTATTGTTTTATGATGCCACGATGTTTAAGAATTCCATTTTTATTACATGGGTTATGCAATGATGTATGATTTATGATTTTTTTGGCGCACATAATAATGGTTTCATTATGAGATGGGTGGGACCTATATCTCCCTCCAATTCATTGGGTAAAGATTTTATACTCATGAGATAGACATGGTTGGAATGGTAGGTTATACCTGTTTAGTGAAACAGGACTGAAACGAGGGTGACTCGGTTCAGAAAGGGACTTTTTCCACTAAGATAGTCTTCGAAATGAGTCTTTACTAACAAGAAATTATTCTCTATGATTATGTGTGTATGCCACAAAGTTTCATGGTTTAAGTAGTTATTATTTGGATTTCATTTCACTACTATGATTTATCCCATGTTATGAAATTATGATCTCTTTGCAGGTTAAGATTTTCAAAATGTTATGTTCTTATGAATATGATGTGATTGATATTTCTTTTGTTTACCCTTACTGAGCATTTGAGCTCACCCTTTTATGTTTTCTTTTCCCCAGGATATAAAGAAAGTTTTTAGGTAAAAATGGAAAGATCTTTATGGGAGATGTTGAAGATCTTTCACCACGATTAGAAGACTTTATTCGGAGTTTCCAAAGAAACTAAACTATTAGGATCCTTGTGTGTTTGTTTTTGTTATGTACTACGTATTCCGCAAAAGTAATTTAATTTCCTTGTACGTCAGGATTAGGGTCTCTACAGTTGTTATCAGAGGAAAGGTTTAGTCAACCTTTGGAAACTAGGATGTGAAAACGTTAGTGATATCCCTAGAGATATTTCTAAGGTATGTCTAGGGATGTCCCTAAGGATAAGTATACGTATAGGATATAGTCCTAGAACTACGGTAACGATCTTAGAATTTAACGTAAGATATTAGATATTGAGGGTACTCCCCCTTTACTATGTTGTTTTCTCTAGCATGATTTTTGCCTCTCACAACATTCATTTTGTGTTTTAGTTAATGAAGGGAACCAGAAGGAATTCGGTTAACATTGAATCCAATGGACAAATTGGTGACTATGAGCAACAAAATTGTGTAATTCCTAGAGAGAAAGATATTTTGATTATGCCGAATCAGTCATCGCGATATATGATTAACAAGGTAAAATTTAGTTGTATGCCTAATTCATCAATGAAGAGGAAGATAAACTATTATTCATGTTTGCATGTTGAGGAGCATAATGAAAGGAAGATTTAGATTTCTAAAGTAGGGAAGAAGAACCTTGAGGAATACCTCAAATGGAGGGACCAATGTTATCAGTGTGGAGAAAAGGGACATAGAGTGACAGACTATTATGGAGTTCAATGTCTTATTTGCAAAGAACATAGGCATTACCCAACTCAATGCCCTGACCTAAAAATTTACGTCTAAATCAAGGAAGGACTTATTCCCGGACAATCATTGAAGTGGATGGACTGAAGTGTTTATGTATTGGTATTCAAGAATAATGTTGTTGAGGTACTTTTATGGTGTTTCAAAATATTTTTGTATTGGTCTATTGTGGTTTTCAATAATTTTAAGGTACCGGTAACCATGAAAAGTGATTTAAATATTTTGGAAAGTAGATTCTATGTGCATAATGAAGGGAGAAGGAGAATATGAAATTTTTGACAGTATTCATGAGCTCATGATTGATATAAGGACTAAGTTATATCATAGTTTGAGTTTATAGAATTTTCAGGATTTTGGTATATGGAAGGTGTTAACTTTTAACTGCATTCATGTTTTCACTAAGGTTCAATGGGTATTCAAGAAAATACACGATTAAGGCCCTTGAATGTTTGGAATGTGACCAGCAAGACAAATCTTATGATATATGGGGATCAACGATGGTATTAAATCTCTGGTAATCGTTTTCACTATATTATGAGAGTGGACTGCAGCATTATGGATAAGCCTAAAGATTGGAATGGATTATGTTGGACATAAGTTAGTATTGTTTAAGGATAGATGTTTTTCGATACTGTTGATGGGATGTTATAGTAGTATAGATTTAGAAAAAGGACAACCCGCAGGACGGACGACAACCCATCACGTCGGACAAGGCTATGGGAATCGAACCCACAACCGAAGTGCGACTGGCCATTATCGCCTACCACTGGCCTACAGGAAGTCCCTATTTAGTAGAAACTAGTTTTATTATATTAAGCAGTATGATATATGAAGTATAAGCCCATTTTAGTAACTATATAAGATTAATCTCACTATAGATGGACTTACGTATTTTTTTTTATAACTTTTCTAACCTTTTGTTTGAGACAGATGGAATGACCCATCATTCTATCACATGATCTGCTAACACATCAGGAATGGAAAATTTAACTTCATTTCATTAAGAGAATAAGTGGAAATTTTTCAAATAATGAAAAAACGCTGAGACTATAACAAAATCACGAAATTATTTCTTCTAATTCCAATTTCATCAACTTTAGGGAAATGATCTTGAAAAACAAAAAATGTTGTCCTACTTCCCTTATATCCAATGAATCAGATGGTACCTTAGATAATCACAAATCTATGGCTTTTTGATTATTGGATTTTTCATAGACATGTTCTCTACCACTCTCCATCAGAACATAATGGTTAGATTTCTCTTCCATATCCATATTTTCACCTATGTGGAAACCTAGTGATTAGTTTATTTGGGTAACCATTACCATTCATACTTTTGTTTTTAAAGATTGGTTTTGGTATTCCTTTTTACGATGTGGGTTTCTATTAAAGAAACTTTCAAATAGTAAAACATTTATAACCACAATGAATTTCGAGGGCGAAATTCATTTTAAGGGGGGTAGAATATAACACCCCGAGATTTAATGAAAAATATTCTTTTTAACTTCATTAATGTCTTGTGTTATATGCTACACCAAAAGGAGCTCGCACAACACGCATCCTTGACTTTCCTTGCATTACACGCAATCACGACCTTCCTTGATAGCGTGTGTAGTACGCAATACCGAGTTTCACTAAACAACGATATACTATTAAAATATTATTAAAACTAGCCGTTATGAATGGTAATAACCACTTTTTGAAATTTTGTAAATTTTATTTTTCAAAATGGACTTCATTTTTTGATTCGAAATTTTGAAATTATCTTAGGATGAAATTTTGGTAATTTTCGGATAACTTTCATATTTTGGTGAATAGTGAAAATTACTAAATTTTAATTAAAAACAACTTTTTCAATCGAAATAATTAATAGTTATAAATTATTAATTTGAGTGGTTTTAAATTATATTTAGAATATATTTTTACAATTTAATACAATGTTGGTCATTTGATGTAATTCTACATTTAAACCAGACATAAACAAGTGTCAATCTTTTGATAGTTATTATCTCTTAAAAACACGCCATTTGTTTTGACGATGGGAATTAATTTTTAAATTAATTAATGCAACTGATATGTTTTGAAATTGGTAAAATAGAAATCATTTTTGAGTTCATAATATCAAATATATCTTAGGCCTAATTTTTGGTATTTTTCTGGAAACTTTCATTTTTTGATGAATAGTGAAACCACTAAGTGGTAGTTAAAAAACTGAATTTTTCATAAAACTTAATTTTACCGCTTCTGTGAGTGGTATTTAGAAAATCCAAGAGACACGGTTGATGTCAGTAATTAAAATATGGTTCATTGAGATGAAAATAATTCTTGGTGAATAGTAACTTTTTACTTTTTTTACCACGGTTAAAAGTAAATAGGGTAATTAAGGGTAGAAATGATATTATTATTACCCTAACACATGTCCTAATTCTATTGGATAAGTGTAATTCGACCAAAAACAACATTATGAATAAAATATGACCTTTTAGGCCAACTTGGATTAGATTAGGACATTTATTATTAATTTATTTAAAGAAGGGTTAAAATAGTTAAAATCAAAGTTTAATAAGTAAAACATTTTTAAAATAGGGTAATACATAAGATGAATTCGACTATAAGTATTCTGTATAAAGATAAAATGATTTCCTACATAATTGAATTTTATTTTTAATTTTTAGACATTAAATAATTTAATTTATTTATGACACAACGATGATGCAGTAATTATCTTATTAATGAAATATTGACATAATTGATGTTATAAATACCTAAATAAATATAATTTGAGACTTTTTATGAATTCCACTAATTTTATAGGTTAATATGACATGTTATTATGTATTTAATTAACTTTTTTTGAACTTATAATTCTGTTAGGATTTTCAAAAAAATCAATTACTAAATAGTGTCAAAATTGACATAAAATAGTTTTTAAAGGAAATATTATATTATTAATTGTTCTTTAATTCCTAAAAATCTAAGGTTCAGCCAAATGACTTAGCTAAAAATAGATATATTAATAATAAACAACTTGGGGTTCTTTTTGCTTGTTACGGTATGTTTATTAACCATATAGTTTAAATAAACAAAAAGACACGGTAAAAGTTAAATTATTTAACTTAGAGTTAAATCTAATTGATAAGGTTAAAATAATAACCTAAACTTGTCTAAATCCTATTGTATGAGAGGATTTAGACCCATCCCAACCTTGGCTTCGAAATAAATCAATTTGGAGCTATTTAAAACCGATTTTGACTTTATAATAAAATAATAGTTTTAGTTATTCCAAAGGTACCCCTCTCCTCCCTTATAAAAGGGCACCTCCTCCCCCTCTTCCTCACATAACTTTGAGCCTTCAAGCTCGGCCAACCCAGGAAAAATTCTCTTCTCCACTTCCCTAGAAACATCCTAGAGGTTCTGGTCTTCCTCAAAGACCATGTTTAGTGCCCTAATAGGAGGTCTCAAAGAAGCACTTCAAAGAAGAGGTAATGTTCGTTACCGATTCTTTCATCTTTATTTCTTCTTCCACTTCTTCTTATTTAGTTGTTTCATTATGAAGTAATAACATCAGTATCACTAATATACTGATATGTTATTATAATTATGAAACAAACCTATTTCACCATCTATCCATCCTACGGAAAAAGAAATCACCGCGCGTGCGTACGTACGGAATACCGTCTCCACGCTGTGGTGTAATCTGTTTTTCCACCAACACCTTACATGGATGGGTATAATGGTTTAAATAATAACTATATATGGTTATTATAACATCATACTTATTCTGATATATTATACCATCCACTCCAATTATATTCAATAATTATGGAAATGATATCATCGTTCGTGCGTACGTACGGACTACCGTCTCCACGACGCGATGGGATTCATTCTCCATGTTAACCATACATAAATGATCATAAAGTATATATAATGAATAATAATGAAATATATGACATAATAATGATACTGGATTTATGTATATATATATTTATGTCATCTACTTAATTCCACTCAATTCAATAATGAAACGAAAACAACGTTCATGCGTACGTACGGCCTACCGTCTCCATGAACGGTGTATTTCTTTCCATTTATCGATCCATTATATATATGTATATTCTGAATATATATTATATATAAATCATGTTTTAAATTCTGGATTTATGTAATAATGATATATGAAATCATATGAATAATTACATGTTAAAACACGAACGACAAATGAGACGATTTTACCCAAAACGCTATTTTAACATGAATTTACAAAAGAACGGGTAATATAAAGTCATAAGTGAACCATATATGATATAATAACAATGAGTATGATTCTGGAATATTTCAATAACATTATTTAAATTGTTATACAGGAGGTTTAGACACTTACGAAGCAAATTGGACCTAAGGTAAGGGAAAATCTCGCAATCTCAATTTTTATCAGAGATTGTTTATACTTCAGAATTTACTGGGGAATATTTATCATCCTCACCCATGTTTCCTCCATATGTAATATTTATATCCTTCAACAATAGTTTATATCCAATTTTACCCTTCGGTTTGTTTTTATTAAAAGATATGAAAGGAATCTTTTGTCGATTTTCGTACGAGGTACTTTTTTGACTTTTCCGACAAAAGTACGAGAAAAATGTTTTTTTAACTTATACGACATGAATGGATTTTTAAAACATTATTTCCAAGAAGATTCCTTTTCAAGTTTTCAAGTTTATTTTTAATCAACTTCATTTAGTTTAAAATTGTATGACATGTTAAGAAAGGAAAATTGGTTTTTAAGATGAAAGGATATTTTCCTCAAGAATGGAGTTCAAGTTTTTTATCAAAATTATTTTCCATCTAAGATAATAAAGGGTTTTGTTTTCATCCCTATTATTAAATTTATTTGATTATGTTGTGATGGAATCATTTTTATGAATTCCTTTATCTTATATGTATTGTTTTATGATTCCACGATGTTTAAGAATTCCATTTTTATTACATGGGTTATGCAATGATGTATGATTTATGATTTTTGTGGCAGACATAAGAATGGTTTCATTATGAGATGGGTGAGACCTATATCTCCCATCAATGCATTGGGTAATGATTTTTTATCTCATGAGATAGACATGACTAGAACGGTAGGTTATACCGGTTAAGTGAAACAGGACTGAAACGAGGGTGACTCGGTTTAGAAAGGGACTTTCTCCACTAAGATAGTCTTGGCAATGAGTCTTGACTAACAAGAAATGATTCTCTGTGATTATGTGTGTATGCCACAAAGTTTCATGTTTTAAGTAATTATTATTGGGATTTCATTTCACTACTATGATTTATCCCTTGTTATGAAATTATGATCTCTTTTGGAGGTTAAGATTTCCAAAATGTTATGTTCTTATGAATATGATGTGATTGATATTTCTTTTGTTTACCCTTACTGAGAATTTGAGCTCACCCTTTTATGTTTTCTTTTCCCCAGGATAGAAAGAATGTTTTTATGTAAAAAAGGAAATATATTTATGGGAGATGTTGAAGATCTTTCACCACGATTAGAATATTTTATTCCGAGTTTCCAAAGACACTAAACTATTACGATCCTTGTGTGTGTGTTTTTGTTATGTACTAAGTATTCCGCAAAAGTAATGTAATGTCATTGTACTTCAGGCTTCGGGTCTCTACATTTATTAACCCTTTTTATTATTGTATTTTACAAATAAATTATTTTCAAATATCCAAGCATTGAATACCGAGATAAAATTCAAATAGTGAGGAAAGTAGTTTTTATACGGTGGTGGGGGAGGATGTAACACTGCTATATTTTTTAAAAAAAATACAGAAATAGACATGAAAAAATGAGTCTATATTGTGTTATATAAAAAATATGATCATATTTCATTAAATTAATCACTCAGATTATCATTCATCCCAAGCAACCCGTGATTTTTATGTTCGAAATCATGTTCAACACAAAACACTAAACTTAAACGTCCCATTATATGTGTAACCTTTATCAGATAACCAGTAGAATGTAATATGTGAATAAGATTAAATAATTATTTAGGTGTGGTGTTCACATGTAGATATGCAAAATTAAATGGTGACCAATTAACTTGAAATAAAAATAAAACATTTTTAAAAATAAAAAGAAATCTTTTTTCTGAAAACGTTTTTAATGCACAAAAGGTTGTTTTATATAGATTAGTTATAATAATTCACTCTTGTAGGATTATATAAATTTAAATAATATTAAATATATCGAATCTAATTTTTAACATTTATCCTACGTTTTTTCTAGAAATGAGATAAAAATAAATGAAATATTACACTTATAGAAGTAGTTTTTTAAAAATACTATTTTTTTGTATATTTATGACACCAATATTTTAGAATAAGTGATTAAAAATTACATAAAATGAAATTGATAACATAAACACAATTTTTTGAATATGAATATGAGTATTTAATTTTAGTGAAAGTTTGTGATTTTTAATGAAATATTAATTTTTTAGTGAATTTTAAAATACCCATTTTAAAAAAAAAGTATTTTCATTTAAATAAATTAAGTAATAAAAGTGTATGAATGTTTTTTGAATAAGATTTAAATAATTATAAGTATTTTTTTTTGATATTTAATAAAATTAGAAATTTTTATGACAAATTTAAATAGGTTTTTGATACATTTCTTTCTAGGATAAAAAAATGGGGTCCTTAAAAATTATAATCAAATGCGTAAGATTTCACCATTTTAATTAAGTAAAATAAATATATTTTTTTATTTTTAAATGAAATTTATGTTATATATATAATTAAATGGAAATTCAGTTTCATTTAATTGTTAATATCACAAATAAAGTTAATATAGAATAATATTTTTCTAATAAAATACTCTTCTTAAAAATATAATGACTCACCCCGTATAGAAGATTAACAAGAAATTAAATTTATATATTTCAGGGATATAAATTTGGTTAAATTTATTCCATATATCTTATAATAATAATTTATAATATTTTGAATAGGTAAAATTAATTTTTATTCCAACACTCTTCGTGACAACATTTATAATTAATTACAACCGTTATGGAAAAAGTTAGTTTACTTGAAAGATAAAATTTGAAAAAAAGATGTAAAAATTTACAAAAAACATGTCAAAACACATTATATGTAATTATATTGACTTTATACATTTTATTCACGAATTTAGTGTGTTATATGGGCTTTTGGACAGAAAAAACACGGGTGATGTTCACCCTTTCATAAAAATCACAAGTGTGCCATTATCCTCATTTATAAAAGGCCACCACATCCCCTCATCTCATCACAATATAAAAAATTGGTTCCACCAATTCCTATCCAAATAAGTTATAAAATTTACTCCACTCATCCTACAAGAATTATAGTTGGCATAACATTGACCAAGGATATCATTTTTTGAAAACCAAAATTATATACCCGAAGAAGAGGTGACATTAATAAAAAATAATTTCTGTCTTAGTTTTTATTCCCCCCATTGAAATATTATTACAAAATAATGGTATAAAAATACAATATCATACATATAATAATATTTTATTATGTTAATTGTATGATCTACACCCCCCATATACTAGCATTAAATTGGTTTAGGAGTTATCATTTGTGTTTACAACGGACAACCGCATCATGAAATGATTTCTTTATTTTTTCCATTACCATATATAATATTTGGTAATAATGATCCATATATAGTTTATATATTATATTCATTAAATATTTATCCCTATGGATTAATTATATTTTAAATAAAAAATATAGATTCAATTCATTAAGAGATTTTGTAATGTCACTTGTGTGTACAACGGGCTACCGACTCACAATGTGGTGTTATTTGTTAATAACTATCATATTATATGGAAGGTAATAATGGTAAATATAACAAATATATATGAAAAAACGAATTAATTATAATATTAATATAATATTAATAATTATATAATTTTAATGAATCATTTAATTTATTACCTTTTTATTCATTGATAATGTTATATCATCATTCTGGGATGTGTGGACTACAGACTCTTTGAAGCGATGTGATTCCTTTTTTCACCACGACTTCAGTTGAATAATATATATGACTATATAAGATTAAAAAATATGATATTTAGGATATAATTATAATTATTCAAATATAAAATATTACATACCATTTTTTAATAAATCTCATTGATCAATAATAACGCTACACATGTCTACATACAACCTACTGTCTTTATGACCATTATGTTATTTCATTTATCATAACCATAATTCATGATTATTATTGAAATTATAATATTTGGATAAATACTATTATTATTTTATGATTATTGGTCGCTATATAATGAACTCTTTGACCATAGTCAACCCACTGAAGTCGTTTTCCACACAGTAAACAAATATAGTCAAAACATCCAATGTAAAGATATTTAATTATGTTTTTTTATATTAAATTATAATAAGTGAAATAAATGTAATTATAAATTTTTTAAATTTTCTTTTATGAAAAAATTATTATCATATATGTAAAGACATGGAAATTTCAAGGAAATTTTTTTCTTAATTTTCTTTGGAATTTTACAAGAACGCAGTTTCTGACGGCGCCTGATTCCGAGGCCCAGAGTTCCCAGAATTTATTTCCGAAGTTCTGCTCGGGTGTGTTCAGTGAACGAACGAGCGGGAATTTCTAACTTTTGAACCGGTGTCCGGAATCGAATTCTGAGTGCACCGATGGAACCGCAGTGCTGGTAATTGCTTAGGAACTCCTATTTCGGAGTTGCGTTTTCATGGGAGGAGTCGTTAATAAATTGTGGCTTAATTGTGGAATGAATAAATTGTGAGACAATTTTATTTCTTAAGTCTAAGGTATTTTTATCCTACATGGGGAAGTTGGGGTGGCACCTAACTACCCATGTGAGGATAAAAGATACGATAATGTGTGGTGGGGCCCACACGAGCCCCCACCTTTTCAAATTCCCCATAACTCCCTAACCCCTTAAACACCCCATTAAACCTCCCTTATAATTAAGTGAGTGACTTATCCTCTCCCCACTTCCCCTCATTAAATCATGCCAACACTTATTCAATTAATTGAATTAAGTATTTGAATTTTGTTTTTTTGAACCCATGGCATGTTATAATAAAATAAGAGGAGCATATTTTAATTTTTTTGGGGTTAGTTTGGTTGTGTTGTGAAAAGGGTGGAGAGAGCTCTAACTTTGGAAGAACTTCATTCTTCAGCGATGAACGACGCCTCTTCGACGAAGAACATGAAGAATGTATCTTCCTCCATTGAAGAATGATGACACCATCTTCTTCATCGTCTTCTTTCCGCAACACTGTCGTCGATCGATGAATCAAGGGTAGGGAATTGTTTATGAAATATTAAGGAATCCCATGCTACTTCCTTCTAAGTCGAAAAACACGGATCAAATAAAAATTTATTTGATCCGCGAAGATTATGTTGCGGGTTGGGATTTTATTTTGGTATTCTCTTATCTTTTGAGAAAAGAACGACGGGCGCAGACCAACCAATTCCGGGTTGATCCGCGGATCGTTCGTACATGTGGTTCGATGTAGGGGTTTAATTTTATTTATTTGTTCATGATTACCAAGTTGACGATCTTCGTGGATTTTAAAACCAATTGTTATCGAATAACGCGAGGGGGCCGGACCGCACAAACACGGCCGAACTTCCTCCTTATTTTTTTTTCATTTTGGTTATTTGTGGATTGAGACGGGAATGGCGCGTGTCGTCGCACCGCGTGGAAACTTGCGACAAGGAATGTGCAGCGCCGTCGCGCCGTGTTGGGAAAAACAAAAAAGGGCGCGATGTTGTCGCACCGCGTTGAAGAAACCCGAAGACATCCGCAGTCGTAGTCGGGCCATGGCGAAGGGGCACGGTACCAGCACGCCGCGCCAGAGAAGCACGAAGACGGCACGTTTCGTTTTTAACGTGTGGATTGACGGGAGATGTCAAAAAAGGTTGAAAGGTAATTTTGAGGCCTCCCTAGTGAAGGTCGGGTCTCGAGAGGACCATAGGCGAAGACGGCAGCAGAAACGGACCACCGAAGGGCGTCCGGTGGTCCGCGGAAGGCGGTTGCGGCGCACCGCCGGAAGTTGCCGGTGACGGTTGCCGCCGGCGTCAATCAGCGGCGAAGGGGGGGGGGGGGCGCACGCACACCCGCCGCTCCGCGGCGATCGCTCGGCAGCGGCCGGCAGGTCGGGCCGGGTCGGGCCCAGCCGGGTCGGGCCGGGTAGGTCCGGGCCCAGACCCCCCGTTTTCGGACTACTTCGGTCAAATGCCAATATCTTGATATATAGACCTCCGATTGATGCGCCTTCAGTGGAAACACGATCCTTGGATCAAGGCGGTCGTTTCGGTATATTACACTCAAGGATTTGGAGAACTTTGGGTTTGGACGGGTTGGTTCGTACACGAAACTAACCGGGCCCTCAGAGCGGAAATGCTCGTAACTTGAGTTCCGGACGTCTGAATGATGTGTCGTTGACTTTATTGGATTCTTCTATGTGATACAGATCTTTTGGCTTACTCCGCTCGAGGTTTGGATGCCGTCGGAGTACGGTCAGGTTGGTTCGCTCAGGAAACCAACCGGGCCCCTAGAAAGAAAAAGCCAATAATTCACAGACCGGGCGTCTGATTGACGTGCCGTCTGTTTTGTTGAATTTCTCTTGATGATACATAACTTTTGGTATACTTTGCCTGAGTTTTGGACGCAGTTAGAATATAGCTGGGTTGGAATGTACCCGAAATCCAACCGGGTCCCTGGAACAGAAAAGCTAATATCTTACAGACAGGACGTCCGTTTGACGAACCGTCAGCGACATTGATGATGACGTTGAGAAACGGTCCATATGAGTATACCATATAAGAGCTCAGGGTACTGTTGATATACGACCGGGTTGGTTCGCTCATTAAACCAACCGGGCCCCTAGGACGGAAAGGCTAATAACTCACAGATAGGGCGTCGGATTGACGCGCCGTCTGTTGCGTTGAGACCCCTATGACGAGGCGGACCTTTTAGATACTTCTTTGTGGGACTTTGAAATACTTGGAGTTTTGACCAGTAGCTCATGGAGTAGACCCTACCGGAGACGAGCGCGCAGAGTATGGAGACCGTGTAGCCGGCTGAGACCTGACGACTGCTTGACCGACTCGACTTGGAGTGATTCGACTAGCCCAGTGGACGGAGCGCTCGGTATTTGGCAGCAGACCCACAGTGGATGGAGCGCTTGGTAGTTGGAAGCAGAACCATGGTACTCGACCGGAGGAGTACCTTTGTAGGCGATTAGGGGGAGCGCCCAGTATTTGGCAGCAGACCCACAGCGGACGGAGCACCCAGTATTTGGAAGCAGACCCTCGGTACTCGACAGGAGGAGTACCTCAGAGACTTGGATTAGTGAGCAGTACCTCAGTGTCGTGACATGACCATTGTACACTCTAGAGATGAGGCTCTTCAGTAGTTACGGTTTCGATAATGAAAATCTTGGTTTGAGTTGAGTTAATGATCTTTGTGTTTCCTCATGATTGAGATGGGTTACATGATAACTTAGGTATATGTATGGGCATATACCTGAGTAGTGGTTATCTGTTGATTTTATAATCCTTGTCTTTCCTCATGAATGAGATGGGTTACTTGATAACTTAGGTATATGTATGGGAATATACCTAAGTAGAGGTTATCTGTTTAGATATTCTTTGTGGTTATCCTTGTTGGATTTAGTGAGACCATAAGGCTCTCAGGGTCCCTACTGAGTATTGTTATACTCACCCCTGCACGGGCTTTGCCCGCTCCTCGTTGTGTTGGTTGCAGACGACGGGCAGTGCTGACGGAGGCCGAGTGTTCGAGGACTGGACGGTACCCGGAGGTGGACTAATCGACGAGTTAGTACCCGGAGGTGGACTATACGACGAGTCAGTATCCGGAGGTGGACTTCACGGCGAGACGACACTCGGAGGAGGTTGACGGGCGAGAGCGTTGAGGAGGCTATTTGTACCTACCCTTCAGGTAGGATCCGTGGTGGACGATCTAGGAGCAGAGCCATCTGTACCTACACTTCAGGTAGGATCTGAGGAGGAAGACCCAGGAGCCGCTTCCGATCTTCCAGCTGTTGGCTTTTCCAGTTTTAATTTGTTTAGTTGTAGTTGTACTTTCTTTTGGAGTTTTATTCTGGCCCATTTAACTTTCATCACTTCTCTTCGTACTTAGTGTTTTACTTTCGCTTATACACTATGGTGTTTTGTTACTTTTATAAAGGCAATGCCTTCCCAGTTAATGGGATTTACCCCTTGGTGCTAGTCGCCAGCCCCTGGCATATGGAAGGCGGGCTTGGGGTAGTCACGGTATGGGCCCCAAGGACGGGTCGTGAAAAATTGGTATCAGAGGGGTCGGTTCTACCGCAGAACTTATAACTCTGATATTTTCATCCTGTGAAGCAATAATGTTAACTGTACCGAGTGTGGTTTTCAGTTCAGGGAGTCTAGTGTTGGTGCGGGCGGCCGACGTATCCATACACCAGGACCCTGACAACTGATTTCCGACTTTGTGCACGAAAACACTGATTGCGTGTGTGTTTCTAGAAGTTTTTAAATGTCAGCTCAAACCAGGTCAGCTCACAAGGTATAATTGTTTTACCATGTTACGTTTTTTCTTTCAGGATTCCTTTTCTCGGACGACCAGCTAGATCCCAGAGGGATGTGCGTACTGACATCCTGTCGAGCGATGAGGCTTCAGTATAGGGCCCTCTTTCAGTTGACGCACCAGCGGAGGCACCAGCGGTACTACCATACATTGGGCCACCGATGCCACCAACCCCAGTAGTAGGCGATTCATGCCACTTGAGCTCGCTGCACGAGTTCTAGTGCTAGATACCACCAACGTTCTGGGGAGAGACGGACCCGCAGGAGGCTGAGGATTGGATGGAGTATGTGGTGAGAGTCTTCAGGCTAGTGGGGACGCCGGCAGACCTCATGGTGATCTTTGCTGCCAGCCTTCTTTAGGCAGCAGTAGGCTGGTGGTGGAGCCACTTGTTTTAGTTTTACGACGGGATGACCTTCACATGGGAAGACTTCGAGACCTTCTTCAGGGTAGAGTTTGTGCCAGTAGCTCTACACCCCGAGCGTGTAAAGGATCTTCTGCCTTTGCCGCAGGGATTTCGATCAGTATCCAAGTCGTCTGTGGGCAGTAGACAGATGATGCAGAGGTCCAAGAGGTCTAGAGCCAGCCGTACGAGGAGTAGGAAGTGTTACTCATGCGGCGGAAGGGGTCACCTGGCACGTGAATGTCCGACTCCTCGTACAATTCATCCGCAGGCTTTGGAGGAGCCACCGAGTCAGAAGCAGCGACGAGTGCTTGAGCAACAGCAGAGCAGTGGATGGAAGCGATTGCTAGAGTTTTCCACCTAGCTGAGACATCATTATAGTGGATGGTGGACTTGGCCACTAGTGTTTTCAAGTGAATAACCATGAGGATGGTCCGTATAGTGATGAGGCATCGGTACGTGGACTGATGCCTGAGATAGTGCCTTTGGGTAGTGTGTCAGCTATACATCACTACCCGTTGTTCAGCAGTTACAACCGGTGGTACCGGTAGGTGACACATGTAAGCATACTGCCTTACATGTGATCTAAATTCAGATACCCTCAAGTTCCAAGGCGAACCTGACTCATAGGCGGCTAAGGACTGGCTTGAGGAGGTGGCCGACAGTTTTCAAGAGCTTATATAGTTTCAGCGGGACGACGTGTTAATAGCTGAGCATTCATCGAGGCATACCGAACAAACCGGGTACTCGATGAATGCGTTTCGATCAGTGCATTAGATCTTGGACCTCTGAGCATGGTTTTTTTAAGGACTTCCGAGCCAGCACCATTTCTCTATGCATTCCTACTTAGGCTAGGGTGATAGAAGGAACCTTTTTTGTTGATAATTATTTGCTGATCGAATACAACCACATCATGTTAGAAGTTTGGAAAGTAGGAAACTGACGCCAGTCTCGGAGACTTGGGCGTGTAAAATGTTTCAAGAAGTGGAAATGTTAAGGACAGATGAATCTGCAGATCAGCAGACATGGTGGCAGAGTTAGGAGAGCATCTTGTGGTGGTGTACATTTCAACATGTTACCATCACCCGCCTTTGTAGTCCCCGCTAGACTCAGGGTGTTGGAGAGCAGGGAAAGAGAGTAGCTACTTGCGGTCATGTAGTGCGACCAAAAACGTCTCTAAGGATGATTCGAAGTGCGGACTTTGTATTCTACTAGCTGACGTAGCCACAGACATCGAAACGAATCATACCTTCCTTCCATGAATCTAGTCCCAGACCTTGAGTTTCCGGTTAAGCCGTTGACTTGACCCTCACGTCTGGAGATACCTTTGGGAGGAGACTCGATAGTCACACTTATGCCGACAGTGTGATCTAACCCATGAGGCGAGAGTCTCGGTTGAGACCTCTTGGTGGCAACGTCGAGGCCTTACGACGTTAGTTTGAGTATGAATTTGGCAATCACTATTCATACTCAAATTGACGGTATTAGGTAAACGTCGGGATGAGATTTCCTTGGTCGGCGAAAAGGAAACCCTGGGCAGCACAAGTTAAACTCATGCACGGGAGGGTGTGACCGATCACTCTTGAGTCGGCCAACCTTACCCTCGTGGCAGCATTCTTTATTAGTTTTAGTTCTAATCTGAAAAGGGAAGACATCTAGAGTTTGAGGATGGCGACCACGTTCTTATACGGGTCTCACCTCGACGAGGTTTACGCAGATGTGGCCAAGGCGGCAAGTTATCTCCAAGGTTCAATGGACCTATCTAGGTCCCTAGCAGGGTAGGAAGGTGGTTTACCGCTTCACCATTCCACCTCAGTTGCACCAGGTGCACGACATTTACAAGTATCTCAACTAAGGAGTTACATTCTTGATCCTCCACACATCATCGACCTCAGGGAGTTGGACGCTGATGATAGGGAGACATGCACGGAGGTTCTAGTGGGGATCGAGAATCGACAGGAGCAGATCCTACGAGGACGATCGATTCCTCAGGTGAACATTCTTTGACAGTACGGGAACCTCCATGTGATCACGTGGGAGCGGAAGGCTCAGATGCGTGCTCTGTACCTCTTTTGTGACCCTAGTTTCTGTTGAAGCTTTACAAGGACGTAAAGCCCTGAGGTGGGAGTAATGTAAAGACCGGGAAATTTCAAGTAAATTTTTTTCTTTATTTTCATTGGAAGTTTACAAGAACGTAGTTTCTGACAGCGCCTGATTCTGAGTCCCGGTGTGCCCGGAATTAATTTCCGAAATTTATCTCGGGTACGTTTAGTGAACGAACGAGCGAGAATTTCTAACTTTTGAACGGGTTCCCGGAATCGAATTCTGAGGGCACTGATGGAACTGCAGTGCCGGTAATTTCTTAGTAACTCTTATTCCGGAGTTTCGTTTTCACGAGAGGATTCGTTAATAAATTGTGGCTTAATTGTGGAATGAATAAAATGTGAGAAAATTTTATTTCATAATTATAAGGTAGTTCTATCCTACATGGGGATGTTGGGGTGGCACATAACTACCCATGTGAGGATAAAAGAGAGGATAATGTGTGGTGGGGCCCACACGAGCCCCCACCATTTCAAATTCCCCATAACTCCCTAACCCCATAAACTCCCCATTAAACTTCCCTTGTAATTAAGTGAGTGACTTATCCTCTCCCCACTTCCCCTCATTAAATCCTTCCAACACTTGTTCAATTAATTGAATTAAGTATTTGAATTTTGTTTTTTTGAACCCATGGCATGTTATAATAAAATAAGAGGAGCTTATTTTATTTTTTTGGGGGTTAGTTTGCTTGTGTTGTCAAAAGGGTGGAGAGAGCTCTAGCTTTGGAAGAACTTCATTCTTCAACGAAGAACGACACCTCTTTGACGAAGAACAAGAAGAATGTGTCTTCCACCATTGAAGCACGACGACGCCATCTTCTTCATCGTCTTCTTTCTACAACACTATTGTTGATCGACGAATCAAAGGTAGGGAATTGTTTATGAAATATTAATGAATCCCATGCTACTTCCTTCTATATCAAAGAACGCAGATCAAATAAACATTAATTTGATCCGCGGAGATTATGTTGCGGGTTGAGATTTTATTTTGGTATTCTCTTATCTTTTGAGAAAAGAATGACGGGCGCGGACCAACCAATTCCGGGTTGATCCGTGGATCGTTCGTACATGTGGTTCGATGTAGGGGTTTAATTTTATTTATTTGTTCATGATTACCAACTTTTTGATCTTCGTAGATTTTAAAACCAATTGTTATCAAATAACGCGAGGGGGTCGGACCGCACAAACATGACCGACCTTCCTCCTTATTTTTTTCATGTTGGTTCTTTGTGGATTGAGATGGGAATGGCGTGTGCCGTCGCACCGCGCGGAAACTTGCGAAAAGGAATGTGCGGCGTCGTCGTGCCACATCGTGAAAAACAAACAAGGGCATGACGCCGTCGCACCGCCTCGGAGAAACCCGAAGACATCCGCGGTCGGAGTCAGGCCACAGCGACGGGGCGCGGCGCCAGCGCGCCGTGCCAGAGAACCACGAAGACGTCTCGTTTCGTATTTAACGTGTGGATTGACGGGCGACGACAAACGAGGCTGCAAGGTAATATTGAGGCCTCCGCAGTGAAGGTAGGGTCCCGGGAGGACCATAGGTGAAGACGGAAGGAGAAACGGAACACCGGAGCATGTCCGGTGGTCTGCGGAAGGCGGCGGCGGCAGCGGCGGTTGCCGCCGGCGTCAATCAGCGGCAAAGGGGTAGGGGGTGGCCGCGCGCACCCCGGTCACTCCGCGGCGACCGCCCGGCCGCGACTGGCTGGTTGGGCCGGACCGGACCGAGCCGGGCCGGGCCCAGCCGGGTCGGTCGGGCCCAGACCCCCCGTTTTCAGACGATTTTCGGTCAAATGCCCATATCTTGAGCTGTAGATCTCCGATTGATGCGCCGTCAGTGGAAACACGATCCTTGGATCGAGACGGTAGTTCGGTTATATTACACTCAAGGTTTCGGAGAACTTTGGGTTCAGCCGGGTTGGTTCGTACACGAAACCAACTGGGCCCTCGGAGCGGAAACACTCGTAACTTGAGTTCTGGACGTCCGAATGACGTGCCGTAGACTTTATTATATTCCTCTAAGTGAGACGGATCTTTTGGCTTAATCCACTCGAGGTTTGGATGTCGTCAGAGTACGGTCGGGTTGGTTCGCTCACAAAACCAACCGGGCCCCTGGAACGAAAAAGCCAATAATTCACAGACCGGGCGTCCGATTGACGCGCCGTCTATTTCATTAAATTCCTCTTGATGAGACGAAACATTTGGTATACTTCCCCCGAGTTTTGGACGCAGTTAGAATATGGAAGGGTTGGATTGTACCCGAAATCCAACCGGGTCCCTGGAACGGAAAAGCTGATATCATAGAGACATGACGTCCATTTGACGAACCGTCCGCGACATTCACGATCACGTTGAGAAACGGTCCCTATGAGTATACCCTATGAGAGTTCGGTGTACAGTTGAGATACGGCCGGGTTGGTTCGCTTACGAAACCAACCGGGCCCCTGGGACGGAAAGGCTAAAAACTCACAGACAGGGCGTCCGATTGATGTGTCGTCTGTTGCGTTGAGACCCCTATGACGAGGCGGTCCTTTGAGATACTTCTTCGTGGTAACTAGAGATACTTGGAGTTTTGACTAGTAGTTCGTGGAGCGGACCCTCCCGGAGACGAGCGAGCGGAGTACGGAGACCGTGTAGCCGGCTGAGACCTGATGACTGCTTGACCGACTCGACATGGAGTGAGTCGACAGGCCCAGGGGACGGAGCCCCCGGTATTTGGCGGCAGACCCAAATCAGACGGATCTTCCGGTAGTTGGGAGCAGACTCGCGATACTCGATCGGAGGAGTACCTCTGTAGGATATTAGGGGGAGCGCCCGATATTTGGCAGTAGACCCACAACGGACGGAGCGCCCAGTATTTGGCAGAAGACCCGCGGTACTCGACAGGAGGAGTACCTCAGAGACTTGGATTAGTGAGAAGTACCTCGGAGTCATGGCAGGACCACTGTACACTCTAGATACGGGGCTCTTTAGCAGTTACGGTTTCGATAATGAAAATCCTGGTTTGAGCTGAGTCAATGATCTTTGTGTTTCCTCAGGATTGAGATGGGTTACTTGATAACTTAGGTATATGTATGGGCATATACCTGGGTAGTGGTTATCCTTTGATTTCATAATCCTTGTGTTTCCTCATGAATGAGATGGGTTACTTGATAACATAAGTATATGTATGGGCATATACCTAAGTAGAGGTTATCTGTTGAGATCTTCGTTGTCGTTATCCTTGTTGGATTTAGTGAGACCTTAAGGGTCTCGGGGTCCCTACTGAGTATCTTTATACTCACCCCTGCACGGGCTTTGCCCGCACCTCGTTGTGTTGGTTGCAGACAATCGGCAGTGCTGACGGAGGCCGATTGTTCGAGGACTGGATGGTACCCAGAGGTGGACTACTCGACGAGTCAGTACCTGGTGGTGGACTACACGACGAGTCAGTATCTAGAGGTGGACTTCATGGCGAGACGACACTCGAAATAGGTTGACAGGCATGAGCGTTGAGGAGGCTATCTGTACCTACCCTTCAGGTAGGATCCGTGGTGGACGATCCAGGAGCTGAGCCGTCTGTACCTACCCTTCAGGTAGGATCCGAGGAGGACGACCCAGGAGCTGCTTCCGTTCTTCCAGCTGTTGTATTTTCCTGTTGTACTTTGTTCAGTTGTAGTTGTACTTTCATTTGGGTTTGTATTCTGGCCCATTTACCTTTCAGCAATTCTCATTGTACTTAGTGTTTTACTTCCCCTTGTACTCTGGGATGTTTTGTTACTTTTATAAAGGCAATGCCTTCCCAGTTATCGGGATTTACGCCTTGGTGCTAGTCGCTAGCCCCTGGCCAGTGGAAGGCGGGCTTGGGGTAGTCACGACACGGGCCCTGAGGACGGGTCGTGACAATATATTTATTATTACAGGTTTTAAATGACAATAGTGATTAATCTAACATAAGATATAGTGTTTTCTCATCTCACCTTCTTTGAGATATATTCCATATTAACCATATATAATTATTCCAAGGAGTGTATAATTAAGATGAATTTTTTGTATTATTACTATATATAAACTTATGGGGAATTAAATAGAAATTTTATTATCAATATTTCAAGGGATTTATTGTTTCGATGTTACCAAAGAGGTAAGGTATATTTTATTTAATTTTCACTCTTTGTGATGTATGTTATCTTATAAACCAATTTTGTTTAATGAGGTGTATATAATTATTCTTTGACATGATATATCATTATTATACATATTTTAAAGACATGATATATCAATTTTAATTTTATTATTTCATTCATATTACAATTAAAAGCTACCCAATTGGTAAGAGTCTTATGTTATAATATCATTATATATCATGATTTTTTATGATAATGATTATAATTTTGAGATAGTATGTGTTATATTAAAATAAACTCATGATATTTCTTCTCCTATGTATATGTCTTGGGAATACATGTTTTCCATTAATTTTAGATTATATATTATAATCATGGTTTAAAAAGTAGTGTTTTTATTAGAAATAATATTTTTTTTTCAAAAACACATTTTCGTCCAAAACAATGATTTATATATAATTTTTTTATTTTTTTTCAAATATGAAAGGATATTTTCATAAGGAAATGTATTAAATGATTTTTGATATCTTTTTTTTATGTTTTTCATGGTCTTTTATAAGAAATCCATTTTGAACATTTTTTATGTTTTAATGATTTTCTTTAAAATGATCAAGTTATTTTCCTCCAAAATGATACTGAGAATATTTTAATGGTATTTCCATTAATAAATTGGATAACCCTTATGGTTACTTATCCTCCACTAGATGATATTTGGTATTAATACCATCTTAATTTTTTCCCAATATGTACCAGTTTTGTTAGAATTAGAATGCAATGAAACCCGTTTAATTAACTCAACACAATCATTTCATAATGATAACGATATGAAACTCATATATTTTAATGGGTAGATATTATTATATATATATTTTCATTAATCCTATTTATTTTCCTTCGGTTAATCAGGCTGTAATAAAATATTAATTGTTTCTAGGTGTTTTATAATGAAATACCTATGTATATGACTCATTTTGTGGTTAATGGACATATTATATGATGGGTAATCACATATAACATCAATTGATCCCATTACAACATATATGATTGGGTGTCCAAAATAGAGATATGAGGTCTCATTTTATCTTATATAATCGGGTGTCCCAAAAATCTATGTGTGATCACATTAGTTCTTAAATGATGGGTCCACAATAATATCTCAATAATGAAATGGGTAATGAATTTATAGGATGTTTGACGTATAGGTATTTCATTTAATCGGTAAAATTTGTTTTATGAATATGATGCTCCGTGTAAACAAATGGGTTATAATTTTTTTTATCTGTTTATGATGTTTCATTTGATCATGGTTGATATTACATAGATCATGATTATTTATTATTATTATTTTTTTAAAATAAATAAGCTTTTTTTTTCATCTTTGATGATCTATTTTTTTATGGGTAAGAATATTCTTATGTTAAACTCATGCACATTGATTATAACATCATACACTTATAATCCTTTTTACACCAACTTATGACATAAAATTGTTAATTCATTTGTTTTAACATAATTATAATTTGAGATATCCATTTTCATGTTTATTTTACTCTAGGATATCAATAATTATATTTAAAGAGATATGTGTTGATGTAATTTCATTTGAATGATAATAATTTTATAATAATATGAAGAAAATCATAGTTATGAAAGAGAAATTATTATTTGTAGTCATGTGAATTTTTTATATGATAGTTTAAAATAATAATATAAAACTATAATCCTAAAAGGTCTCCAAGGATCTATGGGGATAAATTTCATCTAATATGTTTTATGGTTTAGACATGAAAAAAGGGTCATAATAATCATCATCAATATTGAAAATGAAAGGTTTAAAATTTCAACATAAAATCCAGGAGTGCATCATATGGGAAGTTATATATATATATATAATTAATATATTTGATATTTATATAAATAATGAAATTTTTTATATGATTGGAGAATAATCCATGTAATAGTACTGGAGTTATTTAACTGAAATTATCAAGAAAAATAGAATATTTAACATCTAAAATTAATGATTTTATTTAGGAATTATTAATCAATGTTTGTTAAACTGTTATATGTTGAAGATAAGTTAGAAAATAAATATTTAAATTTTTATACTATATAATTATAATATATTTCTGTTAATTATTAATTTGGTTATATGGATTTCTCAAAATTTCAACATATGGAAAGGGAATTCTTAAGTCAATTCTGGTTTACTAGGTTATACCTCTATGTTATTGATTATGTAATTACAATATTGTTTTTCAACTGAACATTGAATTATTTTTGTCGTATTCATAGTTGTTTAATGTGTATTTAATATCATTTTATACTTAATCTCATCATTAATCAATTCATAGTATAATTATTTGATCATTATATGTGATTTGTTTTTCAATTTCCACATAATCAAGTCATATTTGGTATTATAAACCTATTAAATTGCACATGATTTATATACATACCCTTTGAATTATATAAACTGAATATATATTTATTAATTATTATTAATGATTAAATTTTTATTTACTCTTTAATGGGGAACCAATTTAAATTCTACAAAATAAGTATGTATAGTTTTCAATAACATTTTTCTGATTGCTCTTTTTTTACATGAATGAATAGGATAATATATCTTTTATAAACATTATTTATTAAATTGTCCACTGGATATCAATGTTGATTGTTTTTTTTAGTAAAAAAATTATCTCTTTATATGTCTAATCATGAGATGAAATATTTTACAAAATGTTAAATCTTATACCTCTTTTGAATGTGTGTATTTTGATAACATGTCCATATTTTCACAAATTGTTTTACATAAGTACTTTAATAGATAATCATATGATATATTATAAAAATATTAAATTATCCATTGTAACACCCCCACCCCAGTTACCCAGAGTCGGTTTATTATTACATAATGTTGGCATGATCAAAAAATATCATGTCTTGAAAGACCATTTAGTTTAGTAGCCTTGGAAACACTATATACATTCATAAGTCTTACATTTCATGATAAAATGAAAAAATACAACAAAATAGTATCCAATGTCCACACTCATATCCCCTCAGACTATCCCTGCAAGAAAGTCATAAAATAATTATTCACATCATGGGGAAAATAAAACATAGAAAGGGGTGATATCAAATGCTCAGTAAGGATAAAAATATAGTGGAAACATTCATAAATAAGAATAAACATTGAAGGAAATGTAAAACTAAATAAAAATCCTTTTAAACATGACCATCAGCATAACATGGAAAAATATAAAATGAATTAATGCCATCTAATTATTCACATGGATACTATACTAGTCGAATAATCACAAGAAATATCAATAACCACTTTCATAATGATGGAATTCATAATACAAGACTATCATTACCACATAGTCAAGGCCTTGTGAAAAGACTACAAATAAGATTTTTTCAAGGCCTTGTGCCAAGACACTAGTTTGTCTCAAGATACCTATCGATGCATCGAGGAGCTATAGTGGGTTCCACCCGTCACTTACTAAGTTAAATTCATTCCTTATATGAAAAGGTTTAAACATAACATAAACATTCGTATTAAAAATGGAATACGAAATGTCAATAATTTACCCAAAAACCATGAATGGTATAAAAATAAGACATCCATAGTCAAACATATCACAAAACCTTCAATACAATATGGAAGATTTGTATCATAATAAATCAACTTCAATCATGTTTAAAATCCATCAGAGGATGTTTACATAGATGAAATCAAAACTATTTGAGAGAAATATCTCTTTTTTTAAATCATTTAAAAGTCACATAATTATAAAAGAAAATATTTAATTTTAAATTATTCCTATATGCTTTTAAGGTAAGATTCAATGTTTTTAAAATGGAAAAAATAGTCGCACCTATCGTATAAGTTAAAAAAAGACATTCTTACCTTAATTCTTCCGAAAAGGATAAAAAAGGTCCTTGTTTGGAAAATGACGGAAAGATTCATTTATAAACATCGTATAAAAATTCAAACAAGGGTATAAATTACATTAACCCATAGTCTATAAAATAGTATGAATGTTCTGAAATACATTTTTAAGAAACATGGATATGGACGATAAAGAGGTCCCGGTAGATACTTACGTAAAAACAACCTCGGATAATAAAGAGATTGTAAAATTAACCCTTACCTTGCCCTTTACATTGGTCAAGGGTAGGTTAACATCCTGTATAATAATGAAATAATTTTTATTAAATTATAAAATAATCATATACATTAATATGATATAATATATGATCTTTTAACATTGATTTGTTAATAATATCTTAGTATTATCATCATTTTGGGTGTTAACAGATTCATTTTCCTTTATATTATTTGTTATGTGAGTCATATTTGTTATGGATGGGATGTATCTTATTCATATCTAGAATTATATCAAGTATTCAAACATTATATTCAATCATCTACTGAATATTAGTCTTGAGTGGATAAGACGGGAAACGATTCTCATCGCGTTCAAGGATACAGTAATCTGTACGTATGCACGAGCGAAAATATCATTCTTTTGATATTAAAATAATATATAGTTGGATGGTATATCATATATAAAGAATAATTATTATTTTAGATTTATTATTTCAATCAATTACACATCATTATTATACCCATCCAAATAATAATGTATTGAATAAAAAATACACCATGACATGGAGACGGTAAGCCGTACGTACTCACGTATGTTGAAATGTCATTCAAAAGATGGATATAATAATGATTTTGGATGTACCATATTTATAATAAAATCACAGTATATAGAAGATACCGGAGTAATTTTTTATAATGGAATCAACAATGAAAACGTATGTGGAAGAATAAAGGAACATGAAATAGGTGATGAAATATTTACCTCTTCGTCGAGTTCTTACTATTGATTTGATCAAATGGTCTCCTAAGGATGGATTTATGACTAAATAAAGGCCTATAGGATGAAGGTAGGGTGGTTGGGAAGATATTTGGGTAGGGTATGGCTGAGAAAATGGCATTGGAGCTGTGAATTTAAGAGAAGGGGAAGTTCCCTTTTATAAGAGGGGAGATGGCCACTTTAGGAAAATATTAAGGTATTAATTTATTTTAAAATCATATTCAGTTATTAATGGTTCCAAAATAGATTATTTAAAGGATCATGTTGTTATTTGTCTAAAACCACTCATCTAATTGGTTTTAGACATGTATGGGTCACTATATTAACATTAAATTTTGGATTTAACTTGTAGTAAAATAGTTTGACATTTACCATGTCTCTTGAATTTTTATATTATATAGTTAATAAAAATACTATATACATCCAATGGAACCCCAAGTGGTTAATTAATTATTAAACTTCAATTATAAATGTCCTTTGTCTGCACCATATATTTTTAAGAATAGAATATCAATTAATAATATAATATTTGTTTCAAAAACTATTTTAAGTCAATTCTAACAATATTTAAACATTGATTTTTTTAAACTCTTAAAAAATTAAATAATTAAAAATAAATTAGGTTAATAAATCCTGATATTTAATATTAAATTATAAAATTATTTTATGTCATCAAAACATTAAAATTATATTTATTTTAACATTTATAATACCAATTATTTTATTCATTCATTACTTAGGAAAATACTACATCATTATTGTGTCATAAATATATTTAATTATTCAATGTCTAAAAATAATAAATAAAATAACTTTATGTATGAAATCTTTTTATCTTCCTAATTAATATTTATAGTTGACAATATAACATATATAACCCTATTTAAAACGTTTTTTCTAAAAGATATATTATTATGACATTTTTGTATTTAATTTAACTTAATTAATATAAAGTGTCATTATATCTTACAAGTGGTTACATGGGGTCCCAAAGTATACCCAAGGATGCCCATGGATGGACATTACTCATACAACAAGGTTAGGACATGTGTTAAGGTAATTTTGATTTATTATCACTATATTTATTTTACCTTGAATTACCCTATTTACCGTTAAACGCGGTAAATAAAAGTCAAAAGTTACTATTAAACAAAAAATATTTTCATCTTATTGAACAAAATATTACTTACTTAGGTTAACCATATCTTCAAGATTTTTGAAATTCCACTTAGATAAGCGGTAAAATTATGTTTTATGTGAATTTGAAAATTCTCCTAGGAGGTGGGTAAAAGACGGTGAAATGTTCAATAAATTTTTTATATATCTAAAATTATTATAAATTGACTCCAATTAATTAAATTCATTTTATATAGGTATTATGTATCTATTTTTACATAAAATAAATTTAAAAAAAATAAATAATTATTTAAAAAATCTGGTTTTAAACATTAACTCAGTGTTTGTCAATATTCATCAAAAATTGAATGTTTTTAGAAAAATAAAAAAATTCATCCTAGGATAATTTTGATATTCCTAATCCAAAATGATACCTATTTTAACAAATTAAAAACATAGAAGTTCTATTTATTAATTTAAAATTAATTCATGTTGTCCAAACCAAATGGGGTATTTTTAAGCAATAATAACTATCAAAAGTTTGACACTTGTTTACGTCCAATTTCAATGTAAAATTACATACAATGACCATCATTGGATTAAATGGTAAAAATATAATATTTATATTCATAAAAAACATTAAAATTTTTCATTTAGTAATATAAATTATTTTTTGTTAAAAAATATGTTTTCAGTCAAAATATAGTATTTTTCACTATTTACCCAAATATTAAATTTATCATAAAAACACCAAAAATTTATTGAAACTAAATAATTATGTCCCAATTCTAATGAATAAGTTTATTTTGTCAAATTGAACATATAAAAGTTTCAAATATTGGATTTAAAAAGGGTTCCCCATTAAAATGAGGTAAAATTCCATCTTTTGAAAAATAATTCATTTATCTGAAACAAAGTTATTGGTTTTTAAATTATGTATAGAAACACATCATCTGAATTCTAAAATTATAAGTATTATATAAAGTTCAAAATTCAATCAATACTATTCATAACAGCTTTTGAATGGAAAGGTTGGTATTTTGTGGTGCGCTTGAACATAGTGTTCCGTATAGTGAAATTTATTGAATTACATTGAAAAATAACGTAGTATGAAATCTTGGGGGGTTACATTTTTTCCTCCTTCAAAAAATTGCATCCTCGCAATTTGAAATTTTTATTTGAAAATAAAAGGTTGAAAATAGAAAATACCGTTGTGGGAAAACCCACATAATAAACTGGGTTAATAAAATTTAGTCTTAATAAAAGGAAAAGGGGAATGAAAAAGTCAGCACCAAATTATGATCTAGATTAAGAGAACATTGGTGGAAATTAGAGACAAAAAATTCGAGGGAAATGTAAATATTTATAGGGAGTGATTGAGGTCATCATTCACAAAAACATGTAGAATTTAGGGTCTCAAAGACATAAATCTATGTTGATTTAAAATATCATTTGTTCAACAAATCATAAGGTATTAGGATAACACATATTTAGTTTGTAGATGTCTTACATAAAGTTTAGGAATTTATTTCTTCATAGAAAAAGAGATGATATATATATATATATACTTGACATGTGGAGTTTCATCCTTCAACTAATTCTTACCACAAACTCATCTTTCACTCCAAATGATTTCAAACAAAATTATATTTACCTAAATCATATAAGGTTCCAAAAATAATGAATTTATAATTCATTTGGCAGACTATTTAAAAAAAACAAAATTATAAAAACTAGTACATTACGTAGTCCTGGCATAGGTGATGCACCTTTTTTCGCTATTCGGTTGCAGGTTCAAGTCTCGCAACCATGCCGGACACGACTAGTTTTCACTCAACCTCTGGGTTGCCATTTTTATAATGATCCAAAAATAACATTAACAATTGTATCCAATTTCAAAAATGATCAACTACAATCTTTAGACTTATTTTAAATACTTATATCCAAACTCTCAGTCGAAAATTTATAAGGAAGTAAAACACAAGGAGGATCCTTTTTCCCATATAATGACACATGAACACCTTCATCATGTATTATTTTAAAACATGGTATCATCCTAAATTACCATAAAACCTTATTGATTATATGCATGCTCTCTTATTCCATACAAAATACTGAATATACTCCTTCTATCCAAAAAATGTTTTAAACTCCTACAATGATGAAATATAAAAAACATTAATTTGTTTTAAGGAAGTCAAGAATATCGAATATAATGTATCAAAATCAACCATCTCTTCTTCCAAAATCACAACCACGTTTTTAAGACCATACTAAGTATTACCTTTCCTTAAAAATTGTATTTTCCAAAAAGCATAGCTTACTATTAATTATATTTTCTTAAAACCATATAATCTCAAATAGTCAATAAAATAGTTCTTAAGTATAATGTTAATTTATCTCCATAATTCATGTAAGAAGTATATAGTTGATAAAACACTCAAATAGAATTATTCTATTATAAAAACATAAGAAAAATAGTCATTCCTCTTTATCTGAGGTAGTATGATAACTTGATTATTATCCAATAAAATAAATTACAGTATACTCTTATGAATGGGACATTGATTCTCATAGTGTCTCAACACCTTCCAGATGAAGAATTTTTCATTTGGAAACTTTTTCTTACCCATTCAATCATGTACTTGGTGTCCTTTTTCACTAAACTTATAACAAACTCCCATTCCCTTCAATAATTTTCCAAAGTAATTCATTCCAAATTTATCACATATTGAAAAATCCTTTTTTCCGTATTCCCTTTATCCGTCTTTCTTTCTTCCATCCTTTTCATCTCTTGGTTCCCTTCAAAGCCATAGGTCTCAGATAATTGTTTACCTACCTTATTAACTCATGATACTATTTCTTCATAAGTTGAGAATAGATGGTAAACTATAAATCTTCTAAATTTTTGATTAATAATTATAAAGATATGATCCTTGTTACTCCTTTGATCATAGATATTGCTGGAGCTCACATTCTTTCTACTAGACTCCATTTCTATACAAGGGAATACACTAGGTAAGTTTATGAATTGAAATGAATAATTCCAAACTTGTAAAATACCTAGAATAAATTGAAATGGTTATGGATATAATCCATAAAAATATATTCATTGAGGAGATATATACTCATAAATCCTTCATATTTATTTCTAAACAAAATGAGAATTATCCAAAGCATATCCCCCATGATTTTCATAACCAAGAGTGCAACAATTCCCATTGTCATGCACCAGTTCCCGTTCGAGTCTAGCTCAAAGAGGTGTTTTTGGGTTTTAACCTTAGGTACATCTGTGCCAGAGCCGCCTCTACTTGCTCGTATCCAGACATGGATGTATTTTCTTGGAAAACTCAAAAAATATTTACATTACCAAAATTCTAGGATGTTCTTCTATACTAATCATTAAAGTCTATCATATGGTAATGTGGTATAATCAGAGTTTATCTAAATCTAGTTTCCAATGATATTGCTAAAGTTCCTCTAAAACAACTATAATGCCCCAACCCCAGTTACCTAGAGTTGGTGCATTATTACATAAAATTGGAATGATAGGAAAAGATCTAGTCCTGAAATACCGATTAGTTTAGTATCCTTGAAAACACTAGATACATTAATAAGTCTTACCTTACATGATAAAATGGAAAACTAAAAAAATAGTCTCCATAGTCTACACTCATATCCCCTCAGACTATACCTTTAGGTCAATCATAAAATAATTCTTCAAATCTTAGGAAAAATAAAACATATAAAGGGGTGAGCTCAGATGCTCAATAAGGATAAGAACATAACGGAAACGTTCATAAATTAGCATAAACCTTTAAGGCAATGTATAACTAAAAAATCCTTATAAACATGAACATAAGTATAACATGGAACAAATAAAATGAAATAATATCATTTACTAATTTACATGGATATTCTACTAGTCGAATAATCACATGAAATATCAATAAAAACTTTCATAATGATGGAATGCATAATGCCAGACTATCATAACCACATAGTCAAGGCCTTGTTCCAAGACTACAAATAAATTTTTTTCAAGGCGTTGTGCCAAGACACTAGTTTGTCTCATGAGACATAATGATTCATAGAAGATCTATTTCGGGATCCACCCATCACTTACTATGTCCAATGCATTCCTTATATTAAAAGGTTAAAGCATAATATAAAAATTCGAATTAGAAATGGAAGACGAAATGTAAATACTTTACACATAAACCATGTATGGTATAAAAATAACACATACATAGTCGAACATATAACAAAACCATCAATAAAATACAGAAGAATTGTATCATAATAAATCAACTTCAAAAAGTTTAAAATCCAGCAAAGGATGTTTACATAGATGAAATCAAAACTATTTGAGATATATATCTATTTTACGGAAATAATTTAAAATTAAAATAATTATAAAAGAACAAATTTACATTGAAAATATTCTTATATGATTTTAAGGGAAGCTTCAACGATTTTATAATGGCAGAAAATAGCCGCACACTCCATATAAGTTCTAAAAAGCCATTATTTCCTTAATTTTTTTGAAATGGTTAAAAAAGACCTTGTTTGGAAAACAACAGAAATATTATTTTATAAAAATATTATAAAAATTCAATCAAGGGTATAAATTACTTTAACCAATAGTCTATAAAATATTATGAATATTTTGAAATACATTTTTATGAAACGTTGATATGGATGATAAAGAGGTCCCATTAGATACTTATGTAAAAAAACCTTGGATAAATAAGAGATTGTAAAATTAACCCTTATATTTAACATTTCCTTAGTCGATGGTAGGTTAACCTCCTGTATAATGGTGAAATAATTGATATTAAATTTTAAAAGAATCATATACATTAATATGATATCATATATGATCTTTTAACATTTATTTTTTAATAATATCTTACTATTATCGTCATTTCGTGTGTCAACAGATTCATTTTCATTTATATTATTTGTTATGTGAGTCATATTTGTTATTGATGGGATGTATATTATTCATATCCATAATTATATCAATTATTTAAATATTACTTTTAATCAACTATTGAATGTTATTCTTGAATGGATACGATGGGGAATTAATCTCATCACATTCGTGGAGACAGTAATCCGAACATACGCACGAGCGACAATATCATTATTTACATATTAAAATAATATATAATTGGATGGTATATTATATGTTCAGAATAATTATTATGTTATATTTATTTTTTAAATCAATTAAACAACATTATCATACCTATAAAAATAATAATATATTGAATAACAATAACACCACGACGTGGTGACAGTAAGTCATACGTACGCACATATGGTGACATGTCATTCAAAGATGGATATATTAATTAATTTGGTTATACCATATTTATAAGAACATCTTAGTATATATAAGATACTGGAGTTATTATTTTATAATGGAAAAAACAATGAAAATGGAAGTGGAAGTAGAATGTAACATGAAATAAGTGATGAAATATTTACCTCTTCTTCGGGTTCTTCCTTTTAATTTGATCAAAAAGGATCAAAAAAATTGCCTTTTGACTAATGGAAGGCCACTAAGATGACGGTAGAATAATTTTAAGGATATTTGGGTAGGTTTTGGTTGATTCAAATGGCTTTGGAGGTGTGATTTTGAGAGAAGGGGAAATGCACTTTTATAAGAGGGGTGAGGGTCACTTTAAGAAAAGATTAAAGTAATAATTTATTATACTATCATATTCGGTTTATCATGGTTAAAAAATATACTATTTGAAGGAAAATTTGGGGTTGGGTCTAAAACCACTCAACCAATTGGTTTTAGACATTTTGGGTCACTATATTAACCTTATCTTTTAGATTTAACTCTTAGTTTAATAGTTTGACAATTACCATGTTTCTTGTATTTTTATATTATATTGTTAATAAAATTACTATATACATTTAGAGCACCCCAATTGGATCATTAATTATGAACCTATCATTATATAAGTCCTTTGGCTGAACCATAGATTATTAGGAATAGGATATGAATTAATAATATAACATTCGTTTTAGAAACTCTTTTCTATCAATTTTGACACTATTTAATAATTGATTTTTGTTAAAGTCTGAAAATCATTATTTATTCAAAATAAACTTATTTACACAATCATAAAAATTCATATTAACCTATAAAATTCCGGGATGTCATCAAAACTTTAAAATTATATTTATCATAACATTTATAATACCAATTATGTTATTCATTCTTTAATAAGTAAAATACTACATCATTAATGTGTCATAAATAAATTTAATTATTAAATATCTAAAAATTATAAATAAAATACAATTATATAGGAAATATTTTTATATTTCAAATTAATATTTATAGTCTAAAATATAACATATATAACCCTACGTAATATTTTATTTCTAAAAGATATATGCTTATGTGATTTTGGTATTTACTTTATCATAATTAATATAGTGTATTTATCACTTACAAGTGGTTCCACGGGGACCCAAAATCGACCCAAATATTTTCATAGTCGGCAATTACTCATAAAATAAGGTTTGGGAATGTATAAAGGTAATTTTGAGTTATTAAAATATTCTTTTTACCATGAATTACCCTATTTACCTTTAATAATGGTAAATAAAAGTCAAAAGCTACTATTCTGAAAAAATTGTTTTCATCTTATTAAACAACATTTTACATAATGAGGATAACTGTGCCTCTCAGATTTTTGAAATTCCACTCAAAGAAGCGGTAAAATTATGTTTAATGTGAATTTACGAATTATCCTAGGAGGTGGGGTAAAAGACGGTGAAAAGTTCAATAAAATTTTTATATATCTAAAATTATTATAAACTGACTCCAATGAATTACATTTAACTTATATAGGTATTATGTATCTATTTTGACCTAAACTAAATTTAAATAAAATAGATCATTATTTGAATAAAAATCCGATTTTAAACAATAACTCATTGGTTTTTACTATTCATCAAAAATTGAAAGTTTTCAGAAAAATACAAAATATTCACCCTTGGATAATTTCAATATTCAGAACCCAAAAATGATCTATATTTAAACTAATTCAAAACATAGGATGTTGAATTTACTAATTTGAAATTAATTATTATTGTAACTACCAAAAGGCGTATATTTAAGAAATAATAACTATCAAATATTTGACACTTATTTATGTCCAATTTCAATGTAAAGTTACTTACAATGGCCAGAATTGGATAATATGTTAAAAATATAATCTATATAAACTTAAAATCTATTAAAATTTATAATTTACTTCTATAATTAATTTCTATTTAAAAATATGAATTCAGTTAAAATATAGTATGTTTCACTATTCAACCAAATATGAAAGTTATCAGAAAAACAACAAAAATTTATTGAAACTAAATTATTATGTCCGTATTATATAGAAGAAATTTATATTGTAAAATTGAATATAAAAAAGTTTCAAAAATTGGATTTACAAAGGGTTCACCATTAAAAGGCTGTAAAATTGCATTTTTTTTGAAAAATACATATTTTATCTGGAAAAAATTATTGGTTCTTACATTATGTCTAAGAAACTCATAATATGGATTCTAAAATTATAAGGATTATATAAAGTTCAAAATTTAGTAAATACTAGTCGTAACTGCTTTTGAAAGGCTAGTTTGATATGTCATGGTACGCTTGAACTCAGTGTTGTCTGTAGTGATAGTTATTGAATTACTTTATAATATAATGTACTATGAAATTATGGGGTGTTACATAGATGAAATATTACAGGTATATTCATAGATCCTATTCAATATTCAATATATATATATATATATATATTATATTAAGATGACATTTACTTGTCTAAAATGTGAATTAAAAATATTAATTATTTATTACTCAATACAAATATTTGAAGACAATGAATGTTGTTGATAAATTAAATTGATAATTAAATACATAAATAATTAATTGGACATGTAGAAATTGATGATTCTCTGAATTATATTTCCCTAGATATATTGTGAGGTCTAATGAGACAAATCAGTTGGCTAGAATTATTAAATATGATATTGTTGTATACCTACTTAACAATTATAATGTCTTTGAAAACGGGCTTTCTGGTAATGATATATTTTTGTTTATGATGATTAAATACATAGTTAATAAAATCCTATATTTTTAATATATCTATTATTATCCATGAGATTAATAATTTGATATTACACTTGGATGTATTTCATTATCATGTTATTGGATAAATGGAATTTGTTTTCTGTTATTTACCTTGACATATTGATCATACATTATTTAATCAAGATATAAATTGATATATAAAATACTTACATGACATTTTTGCTATTAGTTATTTTATAGTATATATATAATACGATGAAAAAAATATATTAATGGGTTTTAGGGAAATAGAGCATTATGTTTTGTTTTGTTTTATATTGCATTTTAAATTATAAATGAGATTATTTTTTGTATATTAGTCTTCAAGAGTAAAAAAATTATCGATACTTCTGTATGAGAGACATTGTATCATATAATAATTTAATAATGTATACCCTAGAATTTTATTACTAGTTTTAGGATTGTTACTCTTATGATTTCATAAAATTTCATTTATCCTATAAACATAATTTTTTTACCTATCTCGCTTTTAATGAAATATCCAATAGTACCTCATAAAAAACAACATGAAGATTCTATTATTATTTTCTCACTAATGTTTAATGTTACTAAAAAATACTTAATGTAATATTTATAGTATATAATAAAATATTATTTATTCATTTAGCAGAACCATGACATTGAATAAATAGAGATGGAAGGAAAAACTAAAAACCTGATTATTTAAAATAATGTCACATATATATAACATAATTATTATTTGTGTATCTGTCCAGAAAATAAATGAGAAATAAAAATGCATACCGAAAAAATAACTATAGAAGACAAATGTAAATGGTGTTTAATATATTAGAAATAAATTATGATCCCATTAGAAAAACTAAATATAAAAAATCCTCAAATAAACTAGTTTTAATAAATATCATGTACATTGGGTCTTCAAATACTCTTATGATATTTATCTTAATATATTAAGAAATTAAATTTAATATATAAATTATTAAGATTAATTATCATTTATATTACATTTTTTTCATTTAATTTTCATTATAAATCCATTCATTGAGTTATTGTTTCTTATATCAACAAGTAACAGTTTTGGGTCAATTTCCCCAAAATTACATTTTCATATTTTCCATGGTTAATGTATACTTGAAATGGATCAGCACAATAAATTATATAATTTATTCTAAAATTTATTAATCATTATATAAAAGACTATAATCATCCATGCATGGTGGTTATAAAAAAAAGAACATCTCTTCATAGACATGGTTGTCCACATGTATGGAAGTTCATTGTAATCATTTTCTAGTATATTGAAGGGAAATAAAGAGGAGGATGATATAAACTATTTTGGTAATAAAAAATATTTTCTAAAAAATGATACATTTATTAATTATATATTTATAATAAATCAAGTAAGTCAGTGATGGAAAATGAATTATACCACTATGTTGAGATGGTATACCTTACGTAAAAATGAGAGCTATTTTCTATTTCCATAGTATTGAGAAAGAGATGAATAATGGTTTTGAAATAAACATAATAAAATTTATGTATATGAATAATACATCTGTTATTATAACCTGATTTTTATTATATAAAATTAAGGAAATAAAAATAAATAAAATGAAAGAACAATGTTAAGGGTTACATTGAATATTTGAAAACCTCCACTGGATTACACATTACACATCCATAGGATGGTATTATGTACGTGACATAATTTCTAGTATAGAAATAATAAATATATTATAGTAGTTTGTTTCAATTTTTCAATATATTTGGGTAAATGATTACGAATGAGAGTGGATAAGAGGTTATATTATATAATTGATGCGAGTTTAATACATGTAAACTCAAGAAATATTAATGTAAAATATCTATCAGGATTGTATAATATTGATTAAAAATATATTAATAATAAATAATTAAAAGTATAAACTAAAATATAATCAAATTATATATTTTATACAAGCTTAATTGTAATTTTGAACCTTATATTTTTATTTAATCCCTTGTTTTCCCTTTTTAACAATAGTTTTTGTAACAATTTTATCACACATTAAATCTCATAAATGTACTTTGAAAAATACCATTATATAGATAAATGGAAAATAATTCAAATTATCATGAATTCTGCATACATTTTATTCAATATAGTTTTTTTAATTTTCTAATTATCAAATAATATTTCAAAAAAATAAAATTCCTTTTAAGGTAATTTTCAAGGATATAGAAATATCCTGACATGAAAATAATCTAAAAATTTTTTTAAATAAATTTTAATCTCATTAACTTGAAAATTTAAATTTTAATATTCCATTAAATTTTTTAACCATATTTCATTAAAAAAATTACATTAATAATTTTTAACTTATTTTTTCGATTTTTCCGCTACATGAACATATCTATAACGATTTTGGGTAAATATAAAAGTAAATAATAACATGTGTAAAAATTAAAAATATAATTTTATCAAATAAATAATTAATTATCAACCGAAATAATTAAATAGAAAATTTTATATATAAATTTTATTCCTATGAAAAAATATTGAAATATTAAAACATATGGAGTAACATATTGTAATTTTCCATGACATAAAATAATATTAAACTCACAAGAAATGAAATGTAGAACCAAAATGAAATATATGTTTTTTTTAACGTGGTAACAATATGATAAATCTAATTTATTTAATTAAAGGTGCTTTTCCAGTTTATTTATAGACATTATTTCAATGTTTTATCCTCAACATACTTTTTTTACACATTACCATAGTGATAATATTTAAAAATGGATGCTTTTTAATGTGACTCAAAATGATATCGGTCTACATGAAATATATTAAATAGTTGATAAATAAATGAAATCCATATTTATTTTTAAATTCAATATTTTTTTAGGAAATTATTTTTACCTAAGTATACAAAGCTCCTAGAAATTTTTTTCTAACAAAATATGTTTTTAAGAATAAAAATTAACACATACCAAAATAAGAAAATTAATTATTTATATATCAGTAATTAGATTTTGGTTAGTAAAGTGGATAATAATATAATTTATATCCAATACAAATACTTATTCTGACCTTTAAAAATAAAATATTTAATGAAAATAAATTATAGATTTTACTAAAATAGAATAATTAAAAAAATTCCGCATTTTTTAATTTTAACATTTTGATTTTAAAAATGATGTTGATGTTCAATTATAAAAGTAAAAAAATTATATAAATTAATTAAAATTAACAATTTATAAAAAACTTAAATATTATTTATAGAAGAGAATTACTTTGAATGAATAAAATTAATTTATTCCTATTATTTACATTTTTTTAATAATTGGATAAATTTTAGAATTATTGATACAAATAATTAATTATACTTTTTATTACATCCCTTAAATATAATTTACATTGATATTATTTATATTTATACCGGGAAACTATGTTTATATATATATATATATATATATTGTTTAATAGTTTTTTTACCCTCTGTTTTGTATATGGTGTACTCTATGAAGTATAGTGTTCTGTTAAAAGTTAAGATTAAATAAAATCTCTAGGTATTACAATGTATGTATTTTAATTTATTGAATAATGGAATTATGTGAATTTTTTACATTCTTATGAAAAATCCACATATTCATTCCATTATAACTATTCATTTTATTTTATTTTTTATAATGTTCTATTTACATAAAAAATAGTTAAATTCATGTTATATGTTTTGGTTTCCTTTAGTTCTTAACATTAAAAACCACATAGATCTATTGAGAAATGGTAAATTAATAATTGTTCTATAATATTAAGAATCTTAAACAAGTTATAAGTATCATAATTTTACATTAAATATACCAATATAAAAATCTTTTTAAGGAATCCATGGATAAAGAAACACATCAATTTATAGAGGAGGTAGTCTACATATGCACATTATAGATGTTTAAAAATTTCTAATTGATGAGAAAAAATCAGCATAGATAATGAATTTAAATTATGTAATTATAATAAAATAATATATACATTATATTAATTTACTAAATCAATCCTTATAATAAATTTTATGAGGGGATGATGAAAATTTTAACATATTTCTTCTTTAAGTTTCTACCCCGCATGTACTAAAGCGCGATGTTTCTATTTACGAATAGATGATAGGTCAATAAGGTAGATAATATTTTATATTTAAAGACTAATAATAATTTCATATATATTAACTATATCTACTAAATAATTCTATATAAAAATCCATGTGAAACAATGATGAAATCCAAAAACATCATTTTCTATCTATGGTATTTTTGAAATATTCATGAGTGATGTTTTCATTTTCAATTATTTGGAATGGATGAATAATTTTTTTAAACAAAAGTAATTATTTTTTACATTAAATATAGTTATTAAATTGTGGTAAGACAATTATAATTAATTTTAATAATGTCTAAAAAGAAGTAAACATGATATAATGCACTTATAACAGACACCTCATCCTTGGATATCTTTTTCTGGAAAACAACTTTTCCCTTCTATGAATGATATTTTTGGGAGAAAATGACTTATTGGTCATGGTTAATTAATTTTAGGATGTATTGCGCTTAATCATGGTTTATGTATGGTTGTCATACAATGTGGATAAGTGATTACAGTATGTTCATATTTATTAGTGTGATATGTAAAACCATAGTTAATATTTGTATATTTAAAATTAAATAAATATAATTCTCTTCTAAAGTAGAAAAATATAGATAAGATTAAAAATTTTTATATTTATTTGTCTAAATATACTCGTCCAATAAAATATAAGAATGGTTTAGTGATATTGGATTCCATATATATATATATATGTGTGTTTAAGATAGCCCTTTAACCATTTTGAAATATTTCACGGGGAACTTCTTTTACGAGGGATTGTATTCATTATGTCTAAATATGAAATTTAAATCATTAAAAAATTGAATATTTTTAATTAAAATTATGGAATACATGCCTATTTTTTAATTTATAAATGGTGTAAATATTATTACAATGAGTATTGAAGTGAAACAAGATTCATTTTTTGAAAAAATATTAATTTTTAAAAATAAATAATACATTGTTTATATAAATCACATGTAATTTTGATTCCAAAGAAATTAATTTCATAATAAAATTATATAAATTTTTATTTTATGATAAACCAAAATGACACATCCATGCGAATAATTTATTAAAATATATGACTAAAAAATAAATTTTATATCAATGAGAACATAAGATTGATTTCAATGTTATAATGTTCAGTTTCAATATAACAATATTAATTATTAATTATATATTTTCTTTATAATTTTTTTTAAATATTTAGTTTATTTTTATATCGTGATAAATTTCATAAAATTTACAATATTTGTAGATTCATTATTATTTACTATTAATAGGAAAATTAAAATTTTCTCAAATAATATAAACAATTCACTGTAAGAAAATTTTTACATTATGAATAATAAAAATGAAATTACTTTCATGAAATTAAATTTCTATAATTTCTAAATTATCTTTTCAAATAAAATTGAAAATATAAAAACATCATTTAAATAAAAAATATCCCATTAAACATTAGGTGTTCTTATCATTATTTCATAACATATACCTAGGATATGGTAATTATTTATTTGAAAATTTTATATTAATAATGTATTTAATTATAGATTTTATTTAAATAAATTGTTATAAAATTATGATTTATTTGATGTATTTCAAAATCTATTCGATGAGATCATTGCTTAAACTAATACATAGTTAAATCTCCAAGTCATAAACTATACCAGTAGATTATTTTCTATATATTAATCACAACTTATTAATAGTTTTTACCTCTTCTTAAAATTACTCAAATGTTATCCTTTTAATTATAAATAATAATTATTCAAATATGATAACAGTAAAAGGGAAATAAGATCATCTCCAACACTATTGAATTCTATTGAATAAGATCACATCATATCATCACAAATTTCAATTATCATTTTATATTGTTCAAAATCAACAGTATGATATGTGTTGCTAAAGATCAAATCTAATGTCAATCCTTATTGAATAATTTTTCAAAAAAATGAAGAGAATCTTTTATCACCATTTTATATAATAGAAATTTTTACTTAATTCATGTATACCCATTCTATTATGTATATCTATAATTTTAATTTAGTGGTAAATATTATACAATAACAATTAATTACGATAAATTTATAAGGGTATAAAATACAATAAAATAGGAATATTATCTTATATAAGTCTTGGGAGGCCAAATGATGAAATCCATTGTGTTGTTATCCCACATCAAGAGAGTTATGGGTAATGTTCGTATAATACCTATATATTTTTTACGTATTCCATACCTTATTGAAAGGATAATAGTCAATATATATACTCTTCCATTACCATATTCATGTTGTCCCACTAGAATCTCTCTTTGAGATATCTATTCAACAACGATCTTCCCAGATGTATAGATAATAATGAGCTATATGCATCTAGAAGAATATGATTATTAATTTATAGAACAATATTTATTTAATGAAAATTATAATACCATAAATTTCATGAATGAATTATATAAAATTATATTCTTCATTTTATATACAAATATCCTCTTTACACACCTCATTGATTTCATCTTAGATGGATGGATGTGCAATCATTTTTGAATGATAGTATTTCTCCCCAAAAATTTTCATATAAAGGATCATTCTTTTAAATATATTAGTATAAGATACATTTCGATCCTTATTAGGGATAATGTAGTGGGATCCTCCATACTATGATCATGAATAAATTTTTTTATGCTTAAAATGGCTATAATGTATTTAGATTTCCATGTTTTAGATGAACTTTTAGAATAACATTTGGTGTATGTTCATCTATTTCAATGATAATATATAATTTAGGAACTTATGATTAGTATATATATATATCAAATTATTACTGTAAATATAATAAATAAATATATTAAATGAAAATTATAAACTGTTAACTCTATATAATAGATTTGAAATTTTTTCCCATGAACCATTAATTGGCTTCCAGAATATGCTACCACCTTTACTTTTATTTGAGAACACATCGCAATAAGCTATTTGATGCATCACTCATTATTACAAAACCATCTCCATTATATGGTAGTTTTAGTCTTAAAAACATTCATCCTTCTCTTGGGGTCCTTGAAAATTTATTCATATTCACAAATATAAAGTTAATTTACTTCTTATGAGTTATCATGGTTATTGGATATTATAGTTATGATATAATTTTCACAAAACCTAAATAATATCAATCCAATCCTAGAAATAAATTGACCATTACTAAATATGTTTTATTGTACATTATTTAATTGCCTCTTTCATTTAATGATCAATAGATATATCCCATCATTTTATTACATGACCCAAAAATGGCCACCTTTTGTAGTAACAATTCAGATTTTATAAATTTTGTTGGAAATCCACCTTTCCGATGGTTATCATACAATCCTTAAATGGTCACCATTCTCTTGATTTATTTTTAAATATATGACAATGTTATATATAAAGACCATAATAAATTGATAAATGTAATATATAATGACCCAAATAATGAGATCCGTGTTGACATCTTTTTGTTATTAGGTATTAATTTCATTAATATAAATTAATTAAGTCAATATATTGGATGAAAATCATTGTTATTTTTATCATAGAATTTAACCCATAGTTTTTCAAAGGAAATTTTAAGGAAGATGTTTTAAAATTATTGATCCCCTCTAAGTGGATTAAAAATATAATTAAAATTAGGTGAATGATACATGTAATGTATCATAATCATGATATGTTCATGATAATCACAATAAGGACACATTGATTAATTAATATTCTTAATAATGAGAAATAGTGAATCGTAGAATGACAAAATTGGTTGTATAAATCCCATATACAGATTTTCAGGGTTTATCATCTTAAATTATTTCAATTAGGTTGGGCATATAATTTATTGAGTCTATTAAATATGTATATCCAAATTTATGAGTTTTATGGAACCCTCAACCTCATGATCATGGGGAAGAATAAAAAAATATTTAGATAAAAATTTGATTTATACATTTAAAAATTGAATATCATCAATATATATTTTCACCCTACCATTTGATCTAATTACCTCTAATTAGTGGATATCATGATCAGTAAAATTTAGGTAATTCAAATATGGTGTTCATATTTATAATTTAACTAACATGGAAATATATATTTATTTATGATTAGAAATTTGATTTTTTTATCCTAGAAAATAATACTGGATCTATGAGAGAGAGAAAATCGATTTATAAAATCACATAAAACCTCAATAAATAGTGAATAATAATTTTTTTCTATGTAATTATCGAAATTTAATATCATTGGAGTATTTTGAACATGTGAAATAATCATTTCACCGATCATATATTTCAATGATAGTTCTATATCAATATATTGGGCTTACAAATAAATAATCTTATAGATCTCTCAATATTTAAATAAATTCAATGATCATAGATTAAAAAAGATTTTATTTTTTTGTCTATTATTATCCCCAAAAAAAATATATGAATCATTCATCGGTCCCACAATGAAACAAAAAACATTGTAATGAGTATAAATACACATTAACTAGTGTAATAGTGAATTTTATTCGCATAATTAATCCTAAAATTCCTTATTTTATGGAAGCTTAATTATAAAATTGATCATAAAGAGTCAACCAATATCAATTTTGGTTCATCATAGGTTATTTTAGTCTATTTAATTTATTTTATATATTCCAAATAAATCAATAGAACCTACTCTCATACCAACAATGTTGAATCGTAGATAACTTATTTAAAAATTAAAAAAATATAAATGAATACTCATTACATGTCGCAATAACTTGCATCACATAACATACATATTTAATTACATTATATATTAGATACATAAAACCATATTTCACAAAAGTTTTATTATTTATCCATACTCTCACCCCAATAGAACCTATGATAGATATATAATATGTTATATACATTATCTTGACAATAAGAATGGAATCATAAGAAATGGGTTAGGTTAGATGGTCCATATAGGGAAACAAAAGATACGAAAATACGATATTATAATTTTTAAAAATATTAACATGTGTTTATGATATCATATATGGGTATATGAACATAACATAAAAAAAATTTATATTAAATCATAGATCATGAATATTGGGACATGAAATATGTATTGATTCATTATAGAATACATGATGCGTTTGATTTTAGAAACATATTTCAACTGTCATGAGTCATGAGAATAGAAAATATTTACATTTTATAACATATGGGAGATTTTTAAAAATGGAATTAAAATAATAAAATTTATCAAGGTTCACCACAAAGACATTAACATCATAATGGAAAAGTAATACAATGGTCTCGTAACATAGTGGATATGGGATAACAACCCCAACCCCAAAACATTTATATTTCAGATAAGTAATCAATGAAAAAACATTTTTTATTTTGGATATACTCCCCAACCCATAACATCTTTGGAATGTGGATAACCAACCATTCCACCACAACTTTTATTATATGGTCTAACCAACCTTGTTTTATCATGACACAATGCGATATAAAAATTGATTCAATACATTTTTGTGATATAATGTAACCACACATTAGGAAATTATAAATCATATACATGTGTTTCACAGAATATTGAAAAAACATATAATCCCATCATATATTAGTTAACCAATGTGAAATAATGGGTAAATGATGATTTCCAAAAAACATGATGAAAATCAATCTACTGAGAGAAGGTGTATGTTATTTTTTTGATCATATCAATAATGAATTCTAATATCACAAACATGAAAAATAATTACAAGGTTATTGGAAAATTAAATTAAAAAATAAAATAGAATACCATTAATTTTATTGAAAATATAAATTTTAAAAGAATTATTTTCTACTATAATAATAATAAAATGTACTCTTGAATGTAATGGAATATTTTAAATGATGTTTTAGAATGAATATAAAAAAATGCAATAAAAAGTTTTTGTGAATATTTTAAAAAATGAAACATCTAGAATTTGGTAACGAAATCCAATATAATATTTCCTATGTGGAAAATGTGAAATGTGATTCATTTGACACTTCTATAAATAACATCAATTTAAATATAAGATAAACTGTGGGCAAAATATTTAATATGGATTCCATTTACATTTATTTCATTAAAGTGATCAATAATATAATATCTTACCTAAAAAGTAATATAATTATTGATAAGAATATTTAAAAAATAATATAATGATTATAAACATTAAAGATCATAAATCTTGACCAAAGGGATAAGATAATGTCATCTCCACTTATAAGATTCTAGTTTTTAAAATTGTCATCCATTGAAATTTGAAATGGTAATAATGTATCTAAACCAAATAATAAATTAGAGAGGAATACAATATATTCAGTTTAGGGATAAAAAATTCAAAGTTTCCAATGATGGGGATTTAGACATAAACATTTCTGGTTTGATGTGTTATTGGAATATAAATCATTACGCATTTTAAACATTTGAATAATGATTTCATGACAGAGATAACACAATATATATGTTCAAATATCATAACATTAATTAAAATTATATTTAATTATATCTAGGGGATATATATACACCATAGAGATGAAAAAAACTTGTGAATAAGTACAATATATTAATGAATTAAAATTGAAATTCTAAAAAAATAAAAAATAATATTTTCTTATCCATACATGATATAAATACTAATAAAATAAATAAATGTTTTTTATTCATATATATTTATATATATTTATCATTTAACACCCCAATCTTCCATGATATGTTTCCTTTGAATAATTCAATAGCATGCATTGTACGCAATTTTGTGATTCTAATACACCGTGACCAATCAAACCAGCTATTATGAATAGTAATACCCACATTTTGAAATTTTATAAATTTCATCATTCAAAATGGACTTCATTTTTTGATTCGGAATATAGAAATTATCCTAGGGTGAATTTTTGGTATTTTTTTGAAAATAGTCAATTTTTTATGAATAGTGAAAAAACACTTAGTTATTGGTTAAAGCCGACTTTTTATTTAAATAATTCTTTATTTTTTTTAAATTTATTTTAAGTTAAAATGGATACATAATACCTATATAAGTTCAATTTAATTAATTGATGTCACTTTATAATAATTTTAGAGAAATAAAAAGATTATTAAACTTTTCACTGTCTTTTACCAATCTCCTAGGAGAATTTGTAAATTGACAAAAAACAAAATTTTACCATTTCTATGAGTGGAATTTCAAAAATCAGGGACACATGGTTAATATCAAGGAGTAAAATGTGGTTTAATAAGATAAAAATAAATTTCTTGTGAATAGTATCTTTTTACATTTATTCACGACGGTTAAAAGTAAATAGAGTAATTAAGGGTAAAAATGATATTATTATTATTACCCTAACACATGTCATAATTCTATTGGCTACGTATAATTCGACGAAAAACAACATTAGGAATAAAATATGATTTTTTTGGTTGACTTATATTAGATTAGGACATTTATTATTATTTAATTCAATAAAGAGTTAATCCGGAAGGCACAGATCAGACAAACGTCTGATCTCCCAAAATATTATTAAAAAAAGAAAATTTCAGGACAAAGAAAAACAGAGAGATTACATCACATCAAACCCATTCCCATCTCCATACTCACTATCAGGTCCATCATCATCTTGTGTGGCCGATTCCCATTCAGAGGACTCATATCTTTTAAAAAGTTCCAGATATTGATTCCTGCGGACAAGTTGCTCTTTGGTGAGTTGTTCCTTGAAAGTTCTCCTTGCTTCATTGCCTTTGGCCGAATCAGGCCTCCCACCACCACCCTACTTGTGGGAAGGCCTAGTCGCCATTGGTTTGGGAAGATCCGAATAGTCCCTTCTCTGCCTTCTCCTGCTTTGTGTTTTCCCACTCAGCTCCTTGCCCGTCATCTCTTTACTCCCATTCTTCACAATGTCACTATAGGAAGATCTGTTGTTGTCATTTTCCTTCTCATTTCCAGAAACATCACCCCACTGCCTATGTTGAGCCACTGGGGGAGAGACAGATTTGCTTTTCTTCATCCGCACGCTTCCCGATTGAGTCTCCTTGCAAGGATTGCATTCATATGGACTAATCCTTCCAATAGGAGGACTAGACATCCTCTCCGCACCCTGCTGCCCAGCATCTTTCCCATCTAACACTAAACCATGATTGGAAGTGTTTTCAGGGATGATGGCGCTGAAAGTCCTCCCTTCTTCCATTCTCTCCATTCCCTTTATCTCACCTTCTTCCATTCTCTCCATTCCCTTTATCTCACCATCAGCCAGAACTGCAAAGCGATTTGATGAACAGTTTATCATGTCATTAGAAACTACCTGTGCCCTGATACCAGATGTATTCTGATCTCTGGTTTCGTGGGAGCTCTGTTCCTGCTCATGACCCCTTCCCACAAGCTGGAAATCTAAACATGCAACCTCCTGGACCAAAGCAGCATCCTGGAGGTTCATATTATTCTCACATTTCTCGAAGTCCCCCTGTTCCACTGCCACTGCTGTGCTCATGGAGCCTCCAAATCCCTGCCGAGCTTCCTCCACAACCTGCTTGCCAACAGGCCTCATCATCGTCCCTTCAACCGACATCTGTTCCAGAACAGATTTGCTCCCATTACTCTGATCAACTGCCTGCAACACCTGAAGCTGAGAAACTCCCCCTTCATCAATAGCACCCCGACTGGAGGAGCTGGCCAGGTCCCTTTTCAGCCTTCTGAACACATCCACCACCAAAGGGTTCACTTGTTGATTTTCCACCTTCCCAGTTTCCACACCCGCAGAAGAACTTCCCCCTGCCTCACAACCCGATCGCATCTCATCCACCCCCATTGCAGATCTACCCTCTCCCTCACTGCCCAATCACACCTCTTCAACAGGTCACAGATCACCAGCGCGCACTCCTTCCACTGGCCGCAACAGAACACAACCATCAGGACCACTGTTTGCCATCCAAGCCGCGTCTTGCCCAGCACTCGAAAGCACGCCAAAACCCCTACGCTTCAGCGCAGAAGGACTCCATCGACAGACTTCAGCATTGTGCCCCAAACGCTTACACGATGAACAGATGTCCGTCCAACCATCATAAATAACTCTATGCTTTCACCGGTATTCTTCACCAATTGTGATCCAAACGTATTCAAATGGGACCCGCGATGCATCCATCTCCACACATATCCTCGGGCAAACCGGATGACAAACAGTTGCCGTTCTGCTATCCGAACACAGGTACTGACCGAGAAGATTGCCAAGCATGCGAATGATTGCAGGGTTTTGAAACGGCAATGGGTGGTTGGGGAAACTAACCCAGATGGCCGCAGACGTCGAGTCGCGGTTCATGTGGAAATCGAATGACCATCGAAACAAGAAGAAGCGATCTCCACTGCAACGCCGTGGTTCCTTCGACCATACGCGTTTGAGGTCCTTTTCAGAAGAAAACCGGATCATGATGTGAAGCTTATCAAGAAGTCCCACCGTCGCCCGCTCCTGGAGATCCCATTCAGCGAAGACGAATCTGTCAAAAGCGGTGACCGACAGTCTTCGATGACAGAACCTAGCAATTAGGGTGAACTTCAGAAGCGCGGAGGCTTCAGTGAATTCCGAGTTTGAAATCTGGAGATTAGGGCAGCCATCGAGAAGCTCCGGCACCTTCGGACCAAATTGAACCTTCGGAAATTTCGGAAGAAGATCAGGGTTGTAGAAGGGGTGAAACGGGGATGCCTCATTCCTTAAGAAGGAGCCCTCCCCCGCAGGCAGGGGAGGGCCCTCCGCGGCCGCCGACGTCGTCACCGGGGAAGACGAGACGCGCTAGGGTTCGACCCCGCCGTTTTCCTCAATAAAGAGTTAAAAGAGTTAAAATCAATGTTTAATAATCAGAATTTTTTAATATGGGGATGTAAATAAGATAAATTCGATTATAAATATTTATTATAAAGATAAAAATATTTCAACATAATGGTATTTAATTTATAATTTTTAGTCAATAAATAATTTAATTTATTTATGACATAATGGTGATGTAGTAATTACCTAATTAGTGAAATATTAAAGTAGTTGATATTATAAATATCCAAATAAATCTAATTTTATACTTTTTATGAATTAAAATACACTTATAGGTTAATATGACATATTATTATTGGTTATATGAATTTTATTTTAATTAATAATGCTGTTATGGATTTATCAAAAACAAAATACCCAATAGTGTCAAAATTGACATAAAAGAGTTTTTAAAACAAATATTATATTATTAATTGATATTATAATCCTAAAAATATAAGGACCAACCAAAGGACATATATAATGATCGGTGTATTATTAATGGTCCACTTGCGGTTCTTTTGTAAGTATATAGTATGTTTATTAACTATATAATATAAAAATACAAAGAGACATGGTAAATGTCAAACTATTTAACTAAAACATAAATCTAAAAGATAAGGTTACTATAGTGACACAAAACTATACAAAATCTTTTTTTGAGGGTTTATCAACCCATTAAAACATTATAATTTTAATACTACACTTTGGATCCATTAGAAACCGAATATGAATTTATGATAAATTAATAATTTAAGTTTTTTTCTAAAGAGCCCCTCCTTCCCTTTATAAAAGCACACCACTTCTAACCAACTCTTCATACCTTCAAATAATTTTGGTTTCGGCCAACCTTGGACCAAATAACCTCTAAAATATCCTTATTTAATCCTTGATGCCTTCCATTAGTCAGAAATCCATCCTATGTATCCCTTTTGATCAAATCAAAATGAAGAACTCGAAGAAGAGGTAATGTTTTCACCACCCTCTTTCAAGTTCCATTCTTCTTCGACTTATTCATTATTTGTTATTTTCATTCTAAAATAATAACTCAAGTATATTCTATATACTATGATGTTATTATTAATATGGTATTACCATATTCATTATTCTATCCATACTATTAATGATATGTCACCATACGCGCGTACGTACGGCCTTCCATCTCCACGACGTGGTGTAATTGTTATTAAATACATTATTATTTGGATGGGTATAATAATGATGTTTAATTCATTAAATAATAAATATAACACGATAATGATTCTGTATATATGATATAACATCAAATAATATATTATTTTAATATCAAAATAATGTTATTTCCACTCGTGGGTATGTACGGATTACCGTCTCCACGAACGCAATGAGATTCATTCCCCATCGTATCCATTCAAGAATAAATTTTATTTTATGATTAAAAATAATTTTTAGAGACATGATATCATTCTGGATAAGAATTATATACTTCCCATCCATATAAAATATGGCTCACATAACAAAGAATATAATAAAAAATGAATCTGTTAACAACCTAAACGATGATAATACTAAGATATTATTAAAAAATCAATGTTAAAAGATCATATATTATATCCTATTAATGTATATTATTAATGGATAGTTAAAAAAAAATTATTTTACCATTATATAGGAGGTTAACCTACCCTCATCCAAGGAAAAGTACAAGGTAAGGGTTTATTTCACAATCTATTCATTATCTGAGGTTGTTTATACGTAATTATTTACTGGGACCTGTTTAACATCCACATCCATGTTTCATGAAAATGTATTTCAAAACATTATTACTATTTTAAATAATATGGTTTAAAGTAATTTATTCCTTTGTTTGAATTTTTATAAGATGTTTATAAAGGAATCATTCCATAATTTTCCAAACAAGGTCCTTTTTTACCTTTTCGAAAAAATTAAGGTAAGAATATTTCATTAACTCATACAGCGGGTGCTCCTATTTTCAACCATTTCAAAATATTAGAAGCATACCTTACATTCTAATAATAATATTTTCAAAGTAAATGTTTTATTTTATAATTATGTGACTTTTAAATGATTTAAAAAAATGATATATTTCTCTCAAATAGATTTGATTTCATCTATGTCAACATCCTTTGATGGATTTAAAGCTTATTTGAAGTTGATTTATTATGATACAAAACATCCATATTGTATTGAATGTTTTTTGATATGTTTTACTATGGATGTGTTATTTTTATACTATTCATGGTTTATGGATAAATATTTACATTTCGTTGGCTAGTTTTAATACGAATGTTTATGTTATGTTTAAACCTGTTCATATGAGGAATGCATTGGACTTACTAAGTGACAGGTGGAGACCACTATAGCTCCTCGATGCATCAGTAGGTCTCATGAGAAAACTAGTGACTTGTCACGAAGCCTTAAAAAAATCTTATTTGTAGTCTTGGAATGAGGCCTTGGATACGTTGTTATGATAGTCTGGTATTATGCATTCCATCATTATGAAATTGGTTATTGATATTGCATGTGATTATTCGACTAGTATAACATCCATATGAATAAGTAAATGGAATTATTTCATACTATTTTTTCCATATTATTATAATGATCATGTTTAAAAAGGATTTTGTTTTAGTTATACATTTCCTTAAATGTTTGTGCTTATTTATGAATGTTTTCGTTATATTGTTATCCTAACTGAGCATCTGATCTCACCCCTTTCATTGTTTTATTTTTACCAGGATGTGAAGAAATATTTTATGACTATCCTGTAGGGATAGTCTAAAATGGATATGAGTGTGGACCATGGAGACTATATTATTGTAGTTTTTCACTTTATGATGTAATGTAAACATTATGAATCTATCTATCTATTCAAAGGCTACTAAACTAATCGGTCTTTAAAGACTTCATATTTTTTTCATCATGCCAATGTTATGTAATAATGCACCGACTCTGGGTAACTAGGGTTGGGGCATTACAGTTTGAATTAGAGGAATATTAGTACAAACATTGGAAGATAGATTTAGATAATCTTTGATTAGAGCACATAGACCTAAGATAGAAATTGAGGATTAATATAGAAGAATTTCCTAGAATTTTGGTATTGTATAGATTTTGTGAGTATTCAGAGAAATACATCCCTGTATGGATATGAGTAGGTAGAGGCAGCTCTGACACAGATGTACCAAGTGGAAAAACCCGAAAACACTGTTTTAAGCTAGACTCGAATGGGAACTGGTGCACGACAATGGGCCTTGATGCACTCATGGTTACGACACTCCCATGGGATATTCTTTAGATAATTCTCATCTTATTTACAATCCATTATGAAGGGTTTATGAGTATATACTTCCTCAAAGAAAACATTTTTTTGTGATTATGGATTATATCCATAAACTGTTCAATTTATGATAAGTGTTTTAAAAGTATGGAATTATTTATTTTGATTCCTAAAATGGTCTAGTTTATGCCGTTATTTTGAAATGGTGCCTAGTGGAAAGAATTGAAACCGTACTAATGCATGCAATCTATATAGGGATTTCCCTCCTGCTCAAGATAATTATAGTGGAGCCGGTGATACAAATGGTGCTGATCATTTTATCACAATACTAGGACAACTCACTCAGGTTATGAATAATAACTTTCCCCGAATGGAGAACCCTGATCCACATCGTGGAGGATCAATGATAGATCGCTTCAAGAGGTAGAAACCACAAACATTCAATAGGAGTAAAAATCCATTAGTTTTTTAGTAGTGAATAAATTCCTTAGAGAGAATATTCCACACTTTGGTGAGTAGCGAAAGGGAAAAGGATTTCATGATAGTTTACCGCCTTACTGGAGATGCTGATCAATGGTAGTCGATGATTCAAAACACAAAGGAGGATGATGAAGTATTAAATATGGAATGGAATGAGTTCATAGATATTTTATTAGAAAAATACTTTCCTTGTGACCATTGAGCAGATATGGAATAACAATTTCTCAGTCTGAGGAAAAAGGAGAAAGGGAATGTCGCAAAGTGTGAGGCTAACATTACAAGGATAGTGAGGCATGCGACACATTATATACATAAACCAAGAATTAAGATTGATTGTTTCATTGATGTGTTAAATCCATTTCTCTGACGAGAATTATTATCACATTCCTTCTCATCATAGAATGATATTGTCTCGTGTGCTATCAAGACAGAAAATGAATTCTCTAAGTCTTATGACTTTAAATAAAATCAATAGAAGAAGTGATCTACTGACCACTCTGGAAATGGAAATAATGTGAAGAAGTGAAAAGTTGAGAATCCATCCTGTAGTAAATGATGGAAGAAACACCCATGTACTTGCTTGATGGGAATGGGAGTCTGTTACAAGTGTGGTGAAAGAGGCCACGAAGCTCATGATTGCAAGGGAAAGAGAGTTTATGTCAATGTGGAATGTAATAATTATAGATAAATGGGGAATTATGCAAATGAATTTCTTAAGCGTCATGGGAACTTACCATAAAAAAGGGAAAGGGATCAAGGACAAGCTTATGCTATCACTACTACTGAGGTTGAAGCTCCGAAAGATGTGGTGGAAGGTAATTTAATGGTTTCCTCAAGTTTAGTAAATGATTTATTTGATTCTGGATCATTGAATTGTTTCATATCATCCTAGTTTTCTATAAAAATTAGATATTTTTAATTTTATTTAACAAGGGCGTTGTCAGATAAAACTCATATGTGATGTATCATTGCAACACAGTTCTTTGCTGATATCATCACCATGCATATGATTGTGTTTGATATAATCATCAATATTAATTATATTTCAGACCATGATGCAAAGATTTATTGTAAGAAGAAGGAGGTTAAGATTTTTGATGATGACGATAATGAACAGCTTATCATTACAGCAGAATTGTCACCACCTAATTCTTATCTAGATCCACAACTAGTATCTCAACTAAATTCAATTATTGGAGAGGATGAAAATGAAATGATTGTGGGTGAGGAATGGAATTTTCAAATAGAGGATGTACCTAATGTGAGTGAATATGTAGATGTGTTTCTGGAAGGTTTACCTGGACATCCTCCAGAATGATAAATTGTGTTTTCCATTGATTTAATTCCTGGATTCAGGTGTATATCGAAGAACCCTTATAGAAAGGCCACATTGGAATTAGTTGAACTGAAGAAACAACTAGATTAATTGAGAAACAGGGGATTTATTTTTCATAGTGTTTCTTCATGGGGAGCCCCTGTCCTTTTTGATAAGAAGTAAGATCGATCTATGAGGTTATGTAACGACTACATGGAGGTCAATGCTATAATAATAAAGAACAAGTATCCCCTACATCGCATTTATGATTTATTTGACCAACTGCATGGATCTCAATACTTTTCAATGATTGAACTTTGATCTGGATACCATCAGTTGTGTGTGAAGAAGGAATACATTCCGAAGACAACATTTCAAACCAGGTACATGCATTATGAGTTTACAGTAATGCCTTTTGGGATGACTAATGAACCATCTATGTTCATGGATCTAATGAACAGAGTTTTCAAGGTATGTCTTGATGAAGTTTTTGTGGTATTTATTGATGATATCTTGTTATACTCCAAATTCTACGAAGATCATGAAAATCACTTGCAGATTAAATTCATGAATCTGAGAAGACATGAATTATATAGGATGTTTAGCAAGTTTGAATTATAGCTTCAAGAGATTTGTTTTCTTAGCCATAGTATCTCTATGGATGGAATCTCTATTGATCCTTATAAGACCAAGGAAATCCAAGAATGGATAGAACCAACAAGTATAATTGAGGTATGAAGTTTTATTGGTTTAGCAGGTTATTATCGACGTTTCTTTCAGAATTTCGCCCAATTGGATAACCCATTAACAAAGCTCACATGTAAAGGGGTTAAATTTGTTTGGACAAAATAGTGTGATGAATGATTTGAAGAACTTAAGAGAAGATTAGTCAATGCTCCTATATTGGCTCAACCATTGGGGAATTATGGGTTTGTTATTTATAGTGATGCTTCAAATAAAGGACTTGGTTTTCTCCTTATGCAGAATGATATGGTTACTGCTTATGCATCACGACAACTTTAAATTCATGAATAAAACTATCCTACTCATGATATTCAGGTAGCTATGGTAATTTTTACTTTGATGATATGGATACATTATCTATATGGTAAAAATGTGAGATTTATACTTATCACAAGAGTTTGAAGTACATTTTCTCACAGAAATAACTCAACATGAGGCAAAGGTATTGGCTTGAACTACTCAAGGATTATGATTTCATGATACACTACCACCCGGGGAAGGAAAATAATGTGGCAGATTCTTTGAGTAGAAAAGATCATGGAGTTTTGAACATGATGAGAATTGAAAGGTATCCAATTTTCATGGATCTCATGAAGATGGATATGGGAATTACCATGGAAGGTGAAACATCGATACTTTTTCAAATGGTTTCCAAATCATCAATACTATAAGGATAAAGAGTTCTCAGACCGATGATGAAGAGTACAAAAAGAAGATTAAAGATGTGAATGATGGGAGATTGAGAGACTTTGTGTATTAAGATTGAATTTTGAAATTAGGGAAGAGATATTGTGTTCCCGATATACCTGATCTAAAAAAGGGAATTATTGGGCGTTGCACGTAGTTAGAATTTCACTATACACCCGGGGATAACCAAAATTTATAGATATATGAAGGAACAATTTTGGTGGGACAACATGAAGAGGGATATTGCTGATTTTGTGTCATGATGTATGGTTTGTCAACAAGTGAAAGATGGAAGGAAATGACCTAGCTGAGTATTGTAACCTCTTCCCGTACCTTAGTGGAAATGGGATAATATCACAATGGACTTTGTCATGGAACTACCAAGGACTCCTAGAAGGAATGATGCAATATGGGTCAATGTTGATCATCTTACCAAGTCAGCAATTTTTTTATTCTAGAAGAGAAGATCTATAACTTGAACTTCTAGAAAGACTATATATTAATGATGCTGTGAGACTTCATGGAGTACCCATATCGATTATTTCTCATCGTGATCCCCACTTTAATTCAAGATTCTGGAAAAGTCTTCAGAAATCCCTGGATAATGATCTTCGTTTGAGCACTTCCTACCACCCCTAAACTAATGGACAATCAGAATGGACTATTCAAACCATAGACGACATGTTGAGATCTTTCTCACTTGACATCCATGGTATATGAGATCAATATTTACCTCTGGTAGAATTTTTCTATAACAATAGCTTTCATTCAAGTATTTGTATGGAACCATATGAAGCATTATACAGAATGAGATTTCGCACACCAGCCTATTCGGATGGAGTTGGTGAAACAAAACTCGTAGGCTCAGAACTGGTGGAAGAAACGATGGAAAAGGTAAAGGTAATCCAAAAACACATCAAAGAAGCTTAAAGTAGGAAGAAGATCTATGCTGATAATAAAAGGAAGGATTTGAATTTCATGTAGGAGATCATGTTTTCTTGAAGGTATCTCCATGGAATGGAGTTATACATTTCAGTAGGAATGTTAAATTGAGTCCCAGGTATAATGGACCTTTCAAAATTCTAGAACGAATTGGGGCAGTAGCATATCGTTGTGCAATGACTCCAAATCTCTCCAAAGTTCATGATGTGTTCCACGTATCACTGTTGAGGAAATACATGGATGACCCAATGCATGTACTAAATTATACGGAAGTAAAAATGTAACCTAATATATCTTATTGCGAAGATCTTTTTAGGATTCTTGATACAATAGAACATGTGATGAGAAACTAGATGCCTCTTCTCGTAAAAGTTCTATGGATAAAAAATAAGATGGAAGAGGCAACGTGGGATCATGATGAACATATGATGAAGAACCACCTGAGGATTTTTATACAATAACATTCTATAAATTTCAAGGACTATGTTATTTGAAGGAGGAGAGAATGTAACACCCCAAGATTCTATGGTACGGTTCCCTTTGAATAATGCAATAGCTTGCATTATACAAAATTTTGAGATTCTAACACACTGTGACCAATCAAACTAGTCGTTATGAATAGTAATACCCCCTTTTTGAAATTTTATATATTTTATCTTTCAAAATGGACTTCATTTTTGTATTCAGAATATCCAAATTAGTCTAGGGTGAATTTTTGGTATTTTTCTGAAAACATTCAATTTTTGATAAATAGTGAAAAGACACTGAGTTATTGGTTAAAACCGAATTTTTATTTAAACAATTATTTATTTTATTTAGATTTATTTTAGTTCCAAATAGATATGTAATACCTATATAAGTTTAATGTAATTCATTGGACTCAATTTATAATATTTTTAGACATATAAAAATTTTATTAAACTTTTCACTGTCGTTTACCCATCTCCTAGGAGAATTTTAAAATTCACATAATAATTAATTTTTCCACTTCTGTGGGTGGAATTTAAAAAAGCCAAGAAACACAGTTAATATCAAGGAGTAAAATTTGGTTCAATAAGAAAAAAATAATTTTAGGTCAATAGTAACTTTTTTACTTTTATTTACCACAGTTCATGGAAAATAGGGTAATTAAGGGTAAAAATGGTATTATTATTACCTGAACACATGTCCTAATTCTATTGGATAAATATAATTTGACAAAAAACAACCTTCGGAATAAAATATGAAACTCTTTTATCCACTTGGATTAGATTCGGACATTTATTATTATATAATTCAATGAAAAGTTAAAAGAGTTAAAATGATTTTTTAATAACCAAAACATTTTTAATATGAGGTTATACATAAGCTAAATTCGATTATAAATATTAATAATAATTATAAAAAGATTTACTAAAAAATATATTTTATTTCTAATTTTTATACATTAAATAATTTAATTTATTTATGGCACAATGGTGATGAAGTAATTACCTAATTAGTGAAATATTAAAATAATTGATATATAAATATCCAAATAAATGTAATTTGATAATTTTTATGAATTCCAATAATTTTATAGGTTAATATAAAAATTATTATTGGATATATAAATTTTATTTGATGTAATAATGATGTTATGAATTTATCAAAAACAAAATACCCAATAGTGTCAAAATTGACATAAAATAGTTTTTAAAACAAATATTATATTAGTAATTGATATTATTCCTAAATATCTATGGTTTGTCCCAAATACATATATAATGATAGTTGTATCATTAATTGACCACTTGGGGGTCTCTTGGAAGTATATAGAATGTTTATTAACTCTATAATAAAAAATACAAAGAGACATTGTAAATGTCAAACTATTTTACTAAAAGTTAAATCTAAAATATTAGGTTACTATAGTGACCCAAGTCTATATAAAATATATTGGTTGAGTTGTTTTTGACCCATCCCCGAATTAGTCTTTGAATAATCTACTTTGGAGCCATTATAAACCGAATATGAATTTATTATAAATTAATACTTTATGTTTTTTATAAAGAGCCCCTCTTCCCCCTTATAAAAGGACACCACTTCTAACCAATTATTCATACCTTCAAAGGCTTTTGGTTTGGCCATCCTCTACCCAAATACCCTATCAAATATCCTCCCTTAATCCTATAGGCATTTCTTTAGTCATAAAGACAACCTAAGTATCCCTTTTTATCAAATCAAAAGGATGAACCCGAAAAAGGGGTAATGTTTTAGCCACACTCTGTCAAGTTCCTTTCTTCTTACACTTCTTATTAATTTGTTATTTCCATTCTAATAAATAACTCTAGTATCTTCTATATATTTTGATATTATTATAATTATGGTATAACCATATTTATTATTCTATCTATCTTTTGAATGACATGCCACCATACGTCCGTACGTACGGCCTACCATCTCCACGTCTTGGTTTAATTTTATTCAATACATTATTAATTGGATTGGTATAATAAGGATGTGTAATTCTTGTAAATAATAAATATAACATGATAATTATTCTGTATATATGATATACCCTCAAATTAAATATTATTTTAATATTAAAAGAATTATTTTGTCACTCGTGCGTACGTACGGATTACCGTCTCCACGAACACGATGAGATTCATTCCCCATCATATAAATTAAAGAGTAAATTTTATTTGACGATTTAAAATAATTTTTAGATACATGATATAATTAAATATATGTATAATATAAATCCCATCCATAGATAATATGGCTCAGATAACAAACAATATAAAGAAAAATGAATCTTTTAACGCCATAAATGATGATAATACTAAGATATTATTAACAAATAAATGTTAAAAGATCATATATGAAATAATATTTCTCTATATGATTCATGTATAATTAAATAACAATTATTTCACCATTATACAGGAGCTAAACCTACCCTCAACCAAGGAAAATTTCAAGGTAGGGGTTTATTTCACAATCTCTTTATTATCCGAGGTTGTTTATACGTAATTATCTACCAGGACCTCTTTATCATCCACATCCATGTTTCTTAAAAATGTTTTTCAAAACATTATTACTATTTTACAGAATATGGGTTAAATTCATTTATATACTTGTTTGAATTTTTATAATATGTTCATAAATGAATCTTTACGTAATTTTCTAAACAAGATCCTTTTTAACCTTTTTGACAAAATTATGGTAAGAATGTTTTTTGACATATACAGTGGGTGCACCTATTTTCCACCATTTAAAAATCTTCTAATATTCCCATACAAACTTATAAGAATATTTTAAAATTAAATATTTTATTTTAAAAAAATGTGACATTAAATGATTTCAAAAAAAGAGATATTTCTCTCAAATAGTCTTGATTTCATCTATGTCAACATCCTTTGATGGATTTTAAGATTATTTGAAGTTGATTTATTATGATAAAAAACATCCATATTGTATTGAAGGTTTTGTGATATTTTTTACTGTGGATGTGTTATTTTTATACCATTCATGGTTTATAGAGAAAGTATTTACATTTCGTATGCTATTATTAATATGACTGTTTATGTTATGTTTAAACCTGTTCATATGAGAAATGAATTGGACTTACTAAGTGAAGGGTGGAGCCTTCTATAGCTCCTCGATTCATGGGTAGGTCTCCTAAGAAAACCTACTGTCTTGGCATGAGGCCTTGACAAAATATTATTTGTTGTATTGGAACGAGGCCTTGGCTACGTGGTTATGATAGTCTAACATTATGAATTCAATCATTATGAAAGTGTTTATTGATATTTCATGTGATTATTAGACTATTAGAATATCAATGTGAATAAGTAAATGGAATTATTTCATTATATTTTTTCCATATTATAAATAATTTCAAGTTTAAAAAGGCATTTGTTTTAGTTATAAATTTCCTTAAATGTTTATTCTTATTTATGAATGTTCCTGCTATATTGTTATCCTTACTAAGAATCTGAGATCACCCCTTTCTTTGTTTTATTTTTCCCAGGATGTGAAGAAATATTTTATGACTGACCTGAAGGGTTAGTATAAAGGGGATATGAGTGTGGACCATAGAGACTATATTTTTTTAGTTTTTCAAATATTGAGTTAATGTAAACTTTATGAATGTATCTAGTCATTCCAAGGCTACAAAACTAATGTATCTTTCGAGACATAATCTTTTGTGATCATGACAATGTTATGTAATAATGTACTGAATATGGGTAACTGGGGTCGGGGCAATACATATCATTTTCAGAATTATTATACTTTATACCATTCTCATATAACTTCTTATATCCCATTTGTTAATCATTATATGTTAAAATTTAATTCCAGGTATTACTTGTCCATTTTTTCATTTTTCTCCTAATAATCGTGGTTATAATACATTACCTTCTTATTATTAGTTAAATAGATACATAATAATCATAAATATATATTATATGTTTTTTATATTGATCAAAATTATAATGTTCGCTTCATGAATCATTTGTTGGTGATTTAAATGGAACAACCAAAACTTTTTTCTAATAAATTTGATTTAATCAGAAAGAACTAATTTAAATAATGAATATAATAATATAAATTACAATTATGAATTTTAAAACCATCTTAAATATGTAATTATTTCTATATATTATTATTGATTATGTTATCTTTTTAATTGATAATGTAAGGATTATAACACAATTCATGTAGGTGGTAACAGTGACCAAGATTAGAAAGGGTTATAACTGATGTATCAGTAAATTTTTTGAGTTTTTATATGATAATTACAATTTAGGAAAAATATAATGATATTAATTTTACATAATTATAATGGGGAATTATATATTTTATGATTAGAGATAATAATTCAAATATCTTTCTTGATGAGTAACTATAAAATTACAATGACTGATCTCTATTTCTTGTAATACATTCTCTTAGAATAAAAGACATAGGACTCCTAATTTTTTCAATAGAGAAAAAATTTGGGGTAGGAATTTAGGAGAGGTTATTTGTATGTGTATTAAGTAGAAAACCAATAGATATATGTGTCATACAACAGATGGAGGATAGGACCACATATTAAAGAAAATGAGGTCAATTTCATTAAAACTTTATATAAGGTAATGAATTAAAATGAAATTTTTTGGTATTGGAATTCAACATATGATCATACTGAAGGGAATAAGTTCTAAAACATAACTAAATATACCAATAATATAATGATACATCAGCCTAAATCAAATGGGGTATGGTTTCAGGAGGATTACAGAATTAACAAACAAATGTTGTTTAACTCTACTGGTTAGCTTATAGATGAAAAATCCAAGATCACATCCTGTGGATTTTAAATAGGATAAGGATTTATATATCATTTAATCGAAGGATAAATGACTTTTATAGAATAAATGATATATATAAATCATTTTATGAAATTTATTTCATCTACAAGAGATTTAAAATTATGTATATTTTCCATTAAAACATACATTGATCAATAACATATGTCACGTGAAACGGCAACCAAAAAACCCATTATGTTTTATATAACAAAAAAATTTATCTATTAAATAGGTTGTATAATATTAGAGATTACCAATTACGATATATTTGATGAAATAAAATAATTATTATTTTATATACTAATATACATTATTATTATTTTCTTCATGAAATATTTTATCTATTAAAATGGGATTTCAACATGATAAATCTTCAGAAACTAATTATAATATATGATAGGTTTTTACTGTAATAATAGTTTTTGTGAATAATATATTAATAATAATTTTAGATGTAATTGAATAAAAATTAAAATAAAAATTGTTAATAATTCGAGGTAATATTTTCTTATAAATATTTATTACATTTTCTTATTGCAATTAGTAATTTGAATTTTTGAATATAAAAATATTAATTTGAAAAAAAGGAAGAAAAAATTTGTCTTTATAATAATTATATTATCATAGTATTAATTTTTAGGATTTTTTAAATTGTTGACATTTACGTGAATAGTGAAAATCTAGTTTGTCACGAAATTGTTACTTTATTATTATATAATAAATAAATAGATGTTTATTGAATTTTTAAATGATCGAATATTTGTTTATGTGAATGAAATGAAATTTTTAAATTCAATCTGAAATTTATAAAATCATTTTTTTATAATTTATTTTCTGAAAAAATACATTCCACTAAAAAATATATTTTGTAATTTAATTTAATTAAATATCATTTTTGTAAAAATTTTCTTTTTAATTTGTTAAAAACAAAATAAAATTTTATATACTTTTAATTTACTTAATTTATATCATGAATGTAAAATCAATTTACAATTTTACACAATATATAAATTTTATTCCAATAAATCATCTTTTCTAAAAGTGTGTTTTTACAAATATCATAGACCACTATAAAATTAGATTTCATTCACATAGAAATATTAAATGATAAAATGGATTAAATATTGAAAATCATTTTATCAAAATTAAATAATAATAAAAAAAATTAGTTATAAACATGATTTAATTAGAATATGTTGTCATAAAAATTGTAAATTTTTAAGGAAAAATATTTATTTAAATATTGTGCTTGTTTTTAATTAAATTTATATATTAAAGATTCGTTTTGTAATATGTTTTTTATATTATATTAAAATAAATAAGAACTAATTTAATTGATAAATAATATTAATTTAGATAAATAAAATTTATCAACAAATGCATCATATTTCTACAAAATTTGGTTTTTATAAATTCTATATTTTAAAGAAAAGGTAAATTTTTTCATATTTAGTAAATTAAATTATGTAAAAAAATCAATAATTGGTATTAATAATTAATTCATTTTATAAACATGTAATAATTTATTTTTATGGGTAAAATAATAATATTGATTAATTTTTATTCAATATCAATATGTGTTTAAATGGGTAATCAAATATGGCACAAATTTTACCAAATCAAATAAAAACTTAGATATTATAGAATACAAGTTTTAGTCTAAATATCAAACCTAAACGTCTCAAATATATTTTATTAATTAATCCATATATCTCATCAAGACAACTTAACTCTCATTTGATATTATTTTTATTCATTACCCTAAATTATATTCTATGGTGAAACCCTTATTTGTCACCTATAAAAAGAGCTCATTCCAGCACATTCTCTCATCCATCATCACCATAATAGAATTTAAATTGATGTTAACTTACATATCCCTATATAAATGTTTTATAAATATTTTTACATGGTTCTAATGAGTACACCCAATATTTATGAAGCTACTTAGAAAGGTAAGGTATATCCTCCTCCTCTATTTCATTCACTCACAAAATATATAAAAAACCAATTGATTTTTCATTGATTAATTTTTTTTTGTGTTCTAATATATATTTTATTGTTAAAATTAATATGTAATTATGATTTGATTTCATTATCCTTAAATAAATCCCATTCATAACCCCCCCTTATAATTATGTCATTATGTATAAATAATAAATTAATTATCTCCCACCTTTTTCTAATTCATGAACATCCGTTATTATAAAAATTTTCAATTCCAATTATTTACTCTTCCCTATGATCTTAATAAATACATTAATATACGAGCTATTACACAATTATTAAAGGAAACTTGATTAATAGAAACTAATAATCCCTTTATTTATTTCCAAAATCCATTTATTATTTCAAAATGTATCCCTTTCATTGTTAATTTCTATTTTTTCTTCCCCTTGATTATTTTCATAAATTTCCATACATTTGAATCGATTATTCAAATAAAATCAGTTCATTATTAAAATATGAACATCTAAAACTATTTAACCCCGTATTTTTTTGAGTTATTATGAAATACCCTTCGGTTATGAATTTAGAAAATATTATGATACTAAAATTATTTATTATGGATTTTTATTTTATGGGATTTATTAATGGTTTGTTTTCATTATGTGGATTACTTATACATGTATATAATATTATGTGATTGGTGGAACCCAATTTAAATATTTAAACAATTTATTAGATAAATAGTTTTATCTCATTATTTGAAATGGGAATATAAAGATAACCAATCCCACAATGTGACTTTGTCCACAATGTCATTTTGAATGGGACCAAAATTATTTAGTCCTGAAATGAATTTGGAAATTTTTTATATCAAATTAGTGTTAATAAATGGATATAGGTAGTGATTATAATCCATTATATATGTTTTTATAGTTTTTTAAGATGGTATTTGGAGTGAACCCTGACATATTCTTATGATGTCCTATAATATTTGTTTTCATCATATTCATAACTCAATGATCTTTTGATATCGTATACTTATTAAACATTTCTATGATTATATCACATTATTATATCATGTTAAATGTTAATTATCTAAGGATAAGATTATATTCCTTATTTATATATGGGAATTCTTTTTTATCCATTTTCTCTTAATAAGTAATTTCTCATTGATCATGTTTTCTCATATTATTTGGATGAAACCCATGATTATAAGATGATATGTTTTCTATTACTAAGAAATTGACCTCACTAATTACATATGATTCTCTTCCCTAGGTTACGAAGATAAAAATATCTTATGATTACTCTTTTTGGGGCCTAAATGATTTCCATTATAGTTAATGGATATATATATATATATATATGTATATATTCTAACATCAGCGTTTATGAGATTATTTGTTAATGAAAATCAACCCAAATATTATATTAGTGATGTCATATTATCATTAGTTGTAATTCTAAAATTTTAGTAATGATGCAAAATTTTAATATTTTTATCCTGTGTAATTATATTTTTTTATCATATTGAGGTTTAATTATTTTGATGATTATTATATTTATTTTCTTGATTGGGTTCAGATAAATATAGAGAATACCCAATGTATAAGTATAATGTAAGTGTATAAGTATGGAAAAACTTACATAAATATTATTACTGATTATATTGGTCTATTTCCTTTAAATAAAACCCCTTTATAGCGTCTAAAATTTAATGATGGCTCTAAAAGATATATTCCTAGAGGTATTATCCCCCAATCTAAAATATTGGTTTTTAACTGAATGATCACCTGATGTATGAGAAAAAGTTATTGAAATAATATTTCATTGAAACTCCATTGAAAAATGATATGTACAATAACATCAACTTTATTATCCATTATGGAATATTGGTTATATTAATGATTTTGGTTAAAGAGAATGAGAAAATAGAAAGTAATTGAACATAAATTGAACCAAGGGTGATATATTTTTAGATTTAATATAATATTATGATTTAATGTATTTATAAATTTATTGTATGACTTTTTATGAGAGAATTTATTATATTTATTTTCTAGTGTTTACTTATCATTAATAAACATTAACCAATTTTTGTTCTTCTTTTGGATAAAGCTCTAATGAATCAATAAAACAATGTATTACATGATCAATGTAGTTATTTTCCCATGGGAAACCTAATGGTGAAAGACATGGGATGAGAAAATTCATGTTTATGAAAAAATAATATTAAGATTTATTATTAAAAATCCGAATGATGTCAAATTCATAAAACACCTTCATGAGAAGAATATAGTATAATTTATGTTTATGCGGTGAATATAAATATGGAAATATCATTTAATATCCTTCATGATAAAATGTTGGATGATGACCCTATAAGAATGTATCAATGTAAATTGAATATTTTATATTTGTGGTAATGGGTAGAATAGAGAGAATTGTTTCAATGATAAAAAAGAAATGTTCAGTATAAATTGTGACTATAAAAGGAGTTCATCCAATGGTATAACTACTATATCAATGTATAAGATGAGTTAAATAAAAAAATTATATAAATAAATTCTCTATTCATATATATAACATTGAATATACGAAATAGAAATTTCAATGAACCTGAGAATAAGGTAAAGACTTTTCTATAAAAACTACTTATGAGAGTTTTCAAAATTATGTGAAGTACAAAACACTAATCACCACTAAATAACTGGAATTATGATATTTACATTTTTTTAAACCCACTAATTTAAACCTATTATGTGTTAAATTAACATTAAATCATTACTATGATGAAAAAATATTTAAATTTTACTAAAACTACTACTAATATGATTATTTAATTGATTGCTTTTCATCATGGGAATGTTCATTGTACAAATATTATCATACTTCTATTAGAGGAATTTTATGATGTTTTGTAAAGAAATTAGTTCAATTTACATAGACTATATAGTTACAAAATTAATAGACCAAATATTATATTTCAAATCAATGTATGATCACTTATCCAGAAAACGATGATGTTGAACACATCAGAAATTTATACAACTATAGAGGCATAAAGAAAAATATATAGTTGTGCATTTAATATAAAATTATAAAAATACTTAATATTTTGACCTATTTATTATGAATAAATATATGAGATTCCTATATTTAAATAACGTACTAAGGTGGATAACTCTATAAAATTAAATCATGAGTTATGAATATATTTTATTTAACCATAATAATTCTTATTAGTTTGTGATAATTAAAAATTTGGGGGAATGTTTTATTCAATAGAGATAATATAATACCATGTGATTTTGAATTATTAATTCTTCCACCAAAATTATTAGTGTTCGCTATAATGCATCAGATGGAACATTAAACCAAATTGAACTACATAAAAATATAGATTTCATAATGTTTCCATTTAATTGGTGAGAAAAAATAATGGTGACCAAGTTATTAAATACATAATGAAATATAAAAAAAAGTAATTTCAATATTAATAACTAATTATATCATTTCACATAAGAAATTAATTTTCTTTAAAAAATAAATTTCGTTCTCTTCATATTTAGACACGATATATATTTTATATATGGTTTATTTTTTAATTGAATAATATATATTTTTATATGAATAATATATTATAACTAATTTCATTAGTAATTGATAAAAATTAATGATTAAGTGTTTTAATACAATGATATGATATTTTCACAGAAAAATAGATTTTCATTGTATTATATTTTCTAATTACAATTATAATTCTAAATCCTAAAAACAGTAATTTAATAAAATTAATTAAATTTTTTTATTAATACTATAATATTAGTGTTGGAATAAATTAATTGTTTTCTAAAATATTTTCATTTTTTGTGAATTGGGACAATAATATTTTTTTCTAAATATGTAACATTATATTCATAAAAGTAAGAAAAATATGTTTTTAAACATTTTAATTGTTAAATTATTTTTTCAATGAGTAAGTATATAAATGTTTAAATACAATTAAAAATATTTAAAACCTTTTTTAATAGTTTATGAACATTAGAAATAATCTCCAATATTTTTTTATTATTTTCTTTAATTATATGTTATTTTGGTAAATATTATATTTTTATTTCCTTGAAAAACATTAATTTGATTTATTATAAACCATGTAATCTCTTTAAAATCAAATACATTGATCTTTTTTCACATCACATAAATTTATTCATAAAAATGCACATTTTTCTGAACACATATTTTCACGCATTACGTGTGATAATATTAAAAATGAAATCTCTTATAAATATAAATTTTATTTAATATAATTTATTTAATATTTTTATTCAATAAGTTTAATTATGCATTAAATTATATTTTTTTAGGACTAAAAATAACATTGTTAAAAACTAGTCACCACAACAAGACAAGTATTTTTCTATAAAATATAATTAATAAATATTGATTTTTAATTAAATAGATCTACAAAATTTTAAAACTCAACTAACGGTTTTTTTTCTAATATAAAAATAATTTAACAAAAATGTTACTTACAAATACAGAAATATGATATTAAAAACATGTATAAATTAAAATTCCCTCTTTTCAAAAAATAATTTAACAAATTAAATGATAAAATTATAATTACATTTTAACATATATAGAAATAATTTTTTTATAATAGAAAATATAATTTGTATTCATCAATTATATATTTTGTATTAAATGTAAATTTATATTTTATTTTATTATATAAAAACCATAATTACAATTTAATTAAAATTATTAGTTATTAAAATGGATAATGATACGTGGCTTGAATTTTATTAAATGGAATTTAAAAATATAAAATATAGAATTGAGTTATTTGGTTTCAAAGTATTACATACATTTATTATAATTTATACCTTCTTTATTCACATGTCCCAAAAAACCCAACTATCCCCAATGTGATTCCATTAATACCAATTACCTAACATTAGTTTCCATGGAAACGACCCTCATTTTTCACATATAAAATTATACATCTACCCACAAGTCTATCATCCCTCCCACCCACATGAATTTTTTAAGATTATAAATTATATATCACGTTTATAAATAACACCCATGTTGTTCCAAGGGTTCCAATGAGACCTAAAACTCTTTACGATGATACCAGGAGAGGTATGGGATCTCATCCTCTATATTTTGATAAACAATAATTTATTTTGATGTTACCTTTTTTAAAATATTTTTTATGTGTTCATATTTTGAAATTTAATATCTAAATTATTTCAAATTATGAGTTATAACCATTACCACCCTCATTAAATTCATTTTATATTATCTTTTTGTATAATTATCATGTTTGTAAAAATCACTCCTTGATTCTCTACCTCCCTGTTTTTACTCATGAACTTTCTAAATTATAAGCCTTCTAGTTCTCATATCATCATGATTACATGTGTTGAAAATAAATACTTTACTATCCATTTTCTTCCCAACTTATGTGATATTTTTTTTAAAAGTAAATAATAAACCTTACCCTTCATTAAAATATCCCATGATCATTTCAAAAAAGTATCCCCTTTGCGGTTAGGTTTTATTCCTACATTTTTTGGATACATTTTGTGAATAAAAATACATTGGATACTAATTTTAAAATAAATATGTTAATATATATAAATACAGACATCACTATTCAGAAATACATTTTGGGAATTTTTTTTCATATAAACATTGATTATTAATTGAATGAATATTATAAAATCTAATTATTTATAATGGGTTTTACCATGATCATTCATCATGTAATTATTATTTTCATTATATTGAAAACATATAAATATATATAATATAATGGGTAATGTGGGACCATAATTTTATATCTCTAAAATGAATTGGTAGATGCATTATATCTGATGACATGTTATGAGAATAATAAGGATACACAATCTATTATGGGACTCTACCCATTATGCGATGATTGGTATTCTTGGAATTATATACCACTATTATGAATTTTATAAATCATTATATTACATGACATGTTATTTATGGGAAAAAAGGAGAGCCTAATCTTGTTTATTAATTTTCAACCATGTGATTATCATCATCAGAGTGATCATTGAACTATGCTTTGGAAGTCAGGTTTTATGTTGCTTACTCATATTCATGATTTTATGATTTAATGCTGTCGTTTCTTTATTCCATGATTCAATTGTTACTCTCAATCATATGTAATGTTACATGTTTTTTATTTTTATAATAAATTTCCTTTAGTCATGTTTTTTAAGGAGCTCTAATTTCCATATTCATTGAATATATAATTTCTCCCCAAACATTATTTGTATAATAATTATGATATATTTATTGTTCAGATATTGACTTGTTTTAATTAATTTAAATTTATAACATTACCCTTTATTATAATTTACTCCAATAGGATTTTAATATATTTATATCATATGATAATTACAGAAATCGGTATAGATGTTATTGATTATGAAAAAATGTTCATGGGTTTTTCAGGATTTGTTTAAATTTTTACTTATCCAAGAAGACATTAAAATTGATCTCAAAGAAATGTGAGATTTTTTTTGAGAATTAAAATTTAAATTATAGTAATGAAATGAAGTTTTAGTGGTATCTATACGGTTAACAAACTTTGTAATCATATTTTATTCTAATGATAAAATCTCAATGGATTGGTATTTCTGTATTATAATATCATGCATTGTAGTGGTACTATATATGGAAAACCATTCTTCCTAATTAGGTGTTTGATCCATAGTTTAGAGATTATGTGCCTTAGAACATTCATAATACCATTTTCATGTATGTATCATGGAATTCCTACCACATTATCCATGTTGTGACATAGGAAGGCAGTTGAACATAGATGATACATGGTAATGAAATGCAGTGATGAATATAAGACATAATCATGATGAGATAAGAAGTATGATTCCGGTATGAAACTATAGTGGGACAGTCACATCCCATGTAAATAAAGAAATATGATATTTCAAACTTATTAATATTTGTGAATTAAATATTAATTTTACATTAAATGGGGATTCTATGTTTTATGGTATACCAGATACACAAAAACATGTTACCATGAAAACATATGTTGCACACAACATTGAGTTATACTGAAATATATTAATGTAATATTATTATTTTAAATTGTATTTAACACGAAGCTTTTATATTGTTCTGAATGAAAAAATATAACAATATTAGGATTAAATATATATTTTATTTGTTTCTACATTTATCCAATCAATTTTAGAGGATTAAAATAAGAATGATTCTGATTTTAGGCATTAATACTCTAATATCCATTAAAAGGATGATTTACCAACTATTGATTTCAAACCCAAATTAAATATAGTTTTTTTCACTTTTATTTGTTCTTTTTGAAAAAATAAAATTCTTCTTTAGAATCAAGAAATAAAAATTTAATTTGGGTAAATTTTTTCTATTTTTCTAATTAAATTCATTTTTTTATGAATATTGAAAAACACTGTATTTTAATTCAAAACTGTCTTTTAATATAATTAATTTGTATGTATATATTATCATTATAAATTTTTTTAAATTTTATTTTGATTATATTTTTTAAATTTTACCATGTTTAATTCATTAGATGTAATTTCACTTTGAAATTTTACATAAATAAGTGTCAATCTTTTGATAGTTAGTATTTCATAAAAACACCTATTTTCTTTTAACAAAGGAAATTAATTTTAAATTATTTTGTTCCACATCTATGTCTTCTATTTGGAAAAATAGATTACATATTTGAAATCAGGAGGTTCAAATTACGTTAATAGATAAATTTTATTTTTAGACATTATGAATGATTACTTCATTAAAAAATTTATTTACCATAGTTAAAAGGTATATTTGGTAAATAAGGGTAACAAAATATTATTATAATTATATTAAATTACTCTAACTTGTGCCCTAATCCTATTTTTTATACATTTGCGACCATTGGCATACTTGTGTAGATTTTAGGACCCCAAGGAGCTACTTGGGAGTGATAATGACACATTATATCAATTAATTGAATGAAATGACATAAATGACACAAACATATATCTTTTAGTCAATCAATTATTAAATGGGGTTATATAAGTTATCTCTTAGACTATAAATATTATTTTTAAATCTAAAAATATTTCAAAAATAATTAGTTTTTGATAATTTTTAGGTATCAAATATATAAGAGTATTTATAACACAATAATGATGCACTATTTACCTCATTAATGATTGATTTAAATAAAGATGATTATAAAGATTAAAAAATTATACAAAACCTATCAATTTCTTATTTGATGATTATATTTCGAACATGTGGGATATAATCATCGACGTTAATATGTTTTGGACCTTTAGAAACTGAAATTCATTATATAATAAAATAATATTTTTAAATATTCTTAGAGAGCGCCTCCTCCACCTTATAAAATTCCCTCACATCTAACCCATTCCTTACACTTTTTCAGCCTCATGGATCATCAAACCTCGGCCCAATTAAGATCCCAATACCCATCGCCTCCTCCTAGAATTCTTCCCTTAAGCATAATAGAATTCAATTAGACATTTTTGATCAATCCAAATAGAGGTACCTGATTTAAAGGATACGTCTTATGTTATTTTATATTGTTTTAGGTTGCTTCTCTAACCCTCTATACACTTTTTATTCCTTTATTTTATAAAAAAACATTATAAAAAATATAATAGGTTTTTTTTATGAGATATATTCTAACTACACATACACACATCTCTATATAATGGTTATAGACCATATTGTACTTGTGGATGGAGAACTGCTGCCTCATGAAACGATGATTGTTCAATTATCTACTAAATCCTCTCATTATAGAAAATTAGATGGAATTGTATTTATATGTGATATATATTATCATTATTGTTTTATATTCATCTATATTTTTAATTTACATAATCTCTTTATTGTTTCTATAGTTGGTAAATAAGATAATTTCATTTGAGGAAGTGCGGAATACCACACCCTCAAAGTGATATGACTCACTCATTCCATATGTGGAAATTATAAAGGATGGTATTAATGAAATAATATATTATATAATACTAAAATTATAATATAATTAATTATTATTTTGTTTTTTCCCATTATATATTAAATAGAAATTAAAAGTCGCATTTATGCGTACATATGGATTACCATCTCTGTGAACGATGCATTTAATTTCTTATCACCAAATGTTATGTACTATTATAAATACATATATATACAGGATATAAATAACATATACGATATATATATATATATTATTAATATCATTCTAGAGATAATTAAATTTCAACCAAAAGGACAGTTTATAATTATAACCAGTTCATTTTTAACACAAGTTCCGAACATCGAAAAATGTCCTATATGAACAAAAATAATTAAGTAGTTATTATAGCAAGGAAATAATTTATATAAAAGGAATAATAATTTTAAAAGTTTATAAATAAAGTATAAATTAACATTAGTTTATTATTTAAAATATTATAGAATGATCTTGTCATGTCGGACACGAGGTAAGGGACTTCTTCTCAATCTTCTTTCATTGAGGAATATATTGTAATATACAAGAAATTATTTTCTATAGTGTATAAAAACATTTTACTTCTCATTTCATTAAAAATAATCTTTTTCAATGAGGTATTTTACTAAAAGACAAGAATGAATGTTTCTTTATATCATAATCGGTGACAACGACCTCTTCTACCACTGTGAGTATTATTTGATCTTTTCATTCCTTAAAAAGCTTTAATGTTTTTAAAAGGAAAATAAATACCATATAATCTTTAATATATTTTGGTATTGAAAATTATTTTGATAATGTATTTTTTGTGTCAATATATTTAAAGGATATTTTTTGATTGAAATGTTGAAATGTTATGTTTCCATTAAAAATTTTTATTTATTATAAATATGTTATGTTACTTTGAGGTTGTTACGTATATGGGTGATTCTGTGATAATCTTGGGGCTGGTGAGATCGAGATAGATCCTTAAGGAATTGGGTAACATGACATATGTAAACGTGAATGTTTCTCCGAAGAAATTTATGGAATATACAACGATGGGTATTCCAAATATAACTCCCTACGTAACTATAAAATCTAAAACATTTGTATCTTATATATTCCAGAAGTTACCCATTATTATTTTATGAAGTATGAGTTTATTCATGGCATTTATTTATAGGCTAATGTTATATATCATTTTATTATAACCATTACTGAGTTTTTTAGCTCATCCCATGTTTTTTTTTGAAATTTTTTTCACATGACTTAATGATGAATAAGGTCAAGGATGGGATCAAGGAAAAGTCATGATGTCTAAAATATGGAACTAGGCATGTGTCTTTTTATCCAAGAGTTTTTATTTTATGAAAAAATTGAAACTAAGTAGAATTGTCTACTTTGTACTTATTAGAGATAGAATTTTTATTTCCTAATTCTCTAAAACACTAAATATGAAAAGATCCTTAATGTGAATTTTTCATTTAATTGAATATTGTTCAATGTTTAAGGCCGGGTCCCTATATTTTTTATTAGTGGATGGTTTAGAGAAATTTTTGGATTAAGAGTTTTAGTTAAACACATGGTTAGTACCTTTGTCTAATATTTCAGTTAAATCGATGTTTAATAAATTTTGCAGATCAAAGAATGTCGGATACAATTGGAAAGATTAGGATCTCAAATAAAATTATATTATCTTCCTGATGACATGCTTTAAATAATTTTTCATGAGTCATGTTCTGATGATAGTGAATCGTTTTCTAGAATACCACTCACTTGCAAGCAGTTTTTTGTGACATCAAACACCTCCAATATACCTCTGTATCATCGTGTATCATGGGTTGTATTCAAACAAATCCTATTTTCACAATATTCTCATATTTTTATGATAGGTAAATATTGTCATGGAAATTTAAAATATTTTAACATATCACAATATTTTTAAGCATATGATGATTTTGAAAATGGTGGTGATGAAGGAGACCCTTGAACAACAAATTTATATTTTCATTTACAATATAGTATCTTCGTAAATGTATATGGTATTTTAAAATGACTATTGATTGAAAGTTTCAACTCAAATTAAGTCTTACTTTTTTATAAAAATCATGTTTTATCAGATGTTTTTTAAATAATATGATATACCTGATTATTTTTTGAAACTTGTTTTCTGTGAGCACCCATATGAACAAAGTTGTACAAGGTGTATTTGGATGTTGGGATCAAATGATTTTGAAGGATATCTAAATTATTGTTACAATGCATGGACCTTCTACCTACAAGAACAAGATGATGACATAATCATATAGATTCCATGATCAAGGTATGATGTTCTTTCTATAGGGAATTGTTTTATTTTATCATAAAGAGGTGGAAAAAATGACATTATATAAGACGTTGTGGTCTTAATGTATTGGGATGAAAATGTAAGGTATAAGAAAACCATTGAAGTTAAAATATTTTTGGAATATTTATGAGTTTTATAAAATGGAAAACCTGTAATATTGGTGATAACCAGTCACATATGAGTAACTACTGTTATTTGTAGATAAATATTAAGATTTATCTTGGAAGACTATGTGATTAAATCCTTATGAGATTTGGGTTTCATTCTTAGTTTGGATTTCATTGAATAATTTAATATTAAGTTGTTTATTGAAGGGTCTTTGTTGATCTTTGGTTATTGTTTGAAATTTTTTGGAGATTAAGAGTATATAATCTTTCTGTAAATGATTTTCCATTTTTGGGATTATCTAATCTCGTACTAATCATTTTGGTTTTGGTTAATTTCTAAAGATATGGGAAATATATTGTGCGTCTTCTATGGATTATGAGATTCAGAAGACATTGATTATAATAATTTTAATGTGAACAAGTCATCATGAATACTAATTATTTGGAGAAATGATGAGTTTGTGGTAGAAATCTAGTAAAGGATGAATGTCTACATGATAAGTATTTATGTTTTTATATGTTCTTATTCATGATCATAAATAAATTTTTCAATATTAGGAAAATAAACATAAAAAATAATCATTTTGTGTTTACTCTTCATACTATAGAATCAAAGACCACATAATCCATCACTTGATTGTGATTTTCTAGTGGATAACATTCTCGTAATCATGTTTTCTATAACTATCCATAAAAATATGATGGTTTTTTTCTCCTCCATATACATTTTTCATGGAATCCTAGTATAAATTGTCTTGGGTGACATTTTTTATTTTCATTCTTTATTTTAATGTGATTGTTTTATTGACACTTTTTCATTGTGCGACTTTTACTGATGTTTCTGAGCCCAATGTTAAAATTGCGAGGACTCAATTCCCAAAAGGGGGAAGGATGTAACCTCCTATGTAAATAATGAAATATGATAATTTCAGTCATATTAATTTTTTTGAATTAAATACTAATTGTACATTAATGTAGGATGCTATGTCTTATGGAATAACGGATACGCAATAATAGGATTCCTTGAAAACATACATTGCACACAATGTTGAGTTATACTGAAAAATATTAATATAATTTTATTATATTAAATGGTAGTTAACGCATAGACATTGTATTGGTGAGAATGAAAAAAATATATTATTATTAAATATATTTTTTAAATGTTGTTACATTTATCCAGTAATTTGTAGAGGCTTAAAATAAGAAAAAATATTATTTTAATCATAAATACTCTAATGTACCTTAAAAAGTTGATTTACCTTATTATAATGGAAATCCATCATTACATATTGTATTGGTCACTATTATATGTTTTATTTGAAAAAATGAAATTATTTTTTAGAATCGGGACATCCAAATTTAGTTTGGGTAAATATTTATGATTTTTCTAATAAAATTTAATTTTAAGGAATAGTGAAAATTACTGTATTTTTATTCAAAACCACCTTTTAATATAATTTATTTATATAGTTAAATTACCGATATAAATGGTTTTAATGTGTAATAGGACAATAATTTTACCATTTAATCAAATTTTTGTCATTGTATATTATTTTACTTTTAAATTGGACATAAATACCTGTCAATCTTTTGATAGTTATTATTTATTAAAAACTGGATATTTATTTTGACAATAGAAATTAATTGTAAAATAATTTATGAAAATAATTTGTTTTTAATTTGGAACAATGGATTCCATATTTGGAATCAGGAGGTTCATATTTTTTAAATAGTTAACTTTTATTTTTAGACATTATGAGTATTTATTTTAGTAAAAAATTCTTTTACCATAGTTAAATGGTAAATTTGGTAAATAAGTGTAAAAAAATATTGTTATAACATTATTAAATTACCCAAACATGTTCTTGAATAATATTATTTGATACATTTCGTACCATGTGAATATTTTGGTCAATTGTGGGACCCCAAAGAGACACTTGGGAGTGATAATGACACTTTAAGTTCATTAATTTAATGTAAAGACAAAAATGTAACAAAAATATATCTTTTAGTAAATCAATTTTTAAAATTGGTTATTTATGTTATATCTTTGACTAGAAATATTATTTTTAAATCTACAAATATTTCCTACATCATGATGTTTTTTTATAATTTTTATACATCAAATAAATAAAATTATTTTTAACACAATAATGATGCAGTATTGACCACACTAATGAATGATTTAAATAAATAAGATTATAATGATTAAAACAATATCCAAAAGATTTAAAATTTTTATTGTATGATTTTATTTCTAACATGAGACATTTTATCTTAGTCTTTAATAATTATTGAACCATTAGAAACCAAAAAGCATTTTATAATAAAATAATATGTTTAAAATTTCATATAGAGCCCCTCATCCACCTTAAAAATCCCTCATTTAAAACCCATTCATCACACTTTTCAGGCCCATGGATCAACCATACTCTGATAAATTAATATACCTACATCCCCATTATCCTCCTTCAATCCTTCCCTTAGGCCTAATGTAATTAAATTATGCATTTTGGTTTAAACCAAAGGGAGATACCGGATTTAAATGTAACGTCGTCTCTTAAGTTATTTAGTTTTATTTTACTTATTCAACACCATAAAATCTTTTTATTCCATTAATTTATAACATAAAAATTATTATAAATATACTAGGTTTTTGTTAAGATAAGGATTTTAACTACACTTATACACACCTCCATCTAATGGTTAATGAACATTATGTTTCTGTGGATGGCGAACTACTACCTCACGAAACAATGATTGTTCAATTATATCCTTATACCTCTCATGGTTACCATTAAGATAACAATATATTTTTTAATGATATATATTATATTTATTTTTTATATGTATATTTATTTTTAATTTATATAATACCTTAATGTTTTCTATAGTTGGAAATACAATAATTTCATTTGAGGAAGTGCGGACTACCGCCACCTCAAAGTGATATGAATCATTTGTGCCATACATGGAACATATAAAGGATGGTGTTAATGAAATTATATATGATATTATACTGTAATTATAAAATAATTATGAATAATTATTTATTTTTTCAATTAAATTTTAAATATAAATGAATGTAGTGTTCATGTGTACATACGGATTACCATCTCCATGAATGATGAATTTCATTTATTATCTCAAAATGTCATGTACAATTATAAATAAATATATATACATGATATATATGACATATATGATATCTAAATCATGAATATAATTTTGTAGATAATGTAATTTCAACAACATTTACAATTTATAATAATAACATGTTCATTTTTAACTAAATTTCTGAACATCGATAAAATGTTTGATATTAACTCAAATAATTTACTAATTGTTAAAGCAAGTTAATAATTGATATAAAAGGAATAATAAACAGAAAATATGTTCTTATGAAAGTATAAATTAAATTTATCTTTTTATTAATGTTATTAATTAACAATTGGTTCAAGTCAGACATGAGGAAAGGAACTTCATCATAATCTCCTTTAATTGTGGCATATTTTTTTATTGGTGACATTATTTTTTATGATGTCTAAAAACATTTGACATCATATTTCATTCAAGTGGTATCATTCTAATTGAAAAGATTTACTAAATGAAAAAAATGAATAATTCTTTTTAAAATATGCTGTGACAACGACCTTTTCTACCGCTGCGAGTATTATTTGATCTTTGGATTCCATAACAAGACATAATGTTTTTAAAAGGAAAATAAATACCATATATTATTTAATGATTTTTGGTATTGAAAATAAATTTGATAATGTAAATTTTTTATGTCAAAATATTTAATTGATATATTGTGATTGATGTATGGAAATGTTATCTTTCTGTTATATTTGTTTTATGTGTTATGAATATGTTATGGATATTAAGCATTGTTATGTATAAGGGTGGTAGCATTATAATCCTAGGGTGGGTGAGCCCAAGACAGATCTCTAATTTATTGGGTAACATGATAGAGGTAAACGTGAATGTTTCTCATAAGATATTTATAGAATACATTGTGATGTGTATTCCAAATGTAACTTTGTATGTAGCTATGAATGATACAATGTAAATATGTTACAGATGTCACCAGTTACCCTTTATAATTTATTATTTCTATGTGTTATTCATAAGTATTACGATTTCCGGAGGTATGAGCTTATGCTTGGTATGTATTTATAGACAAATATTATCATTCTTTATCTTATAACCCTTAATATGATTTTTATTCTCAACCCATGTATTTTTTGTAATGTTTTTCACAATACTTAATGATGAATAGGGCCAAGGATGGGATCAAAGAAATAGACATGCTCTCTAAAAAAGAAAACTTGAAATTACAATATTTTTCAAGATTTATTATTTTATGAAATAAATAGAGACTGAGTATATGTTTCAATTTAGAATTTTTTTGTGATTTAATAAATGGCATAATTCCCTAATTCTATAATCTTGAAAAGATCCCCAGTGTGAATTATTCATTTAATTCATGATTATGTAATTTTTAAGGTTGAGTATTTCTAGGGACATCATATCAGATATTGTTACATTGTTCTATGTAATGGATTCTTTCCCAGAGGGCATTTTGGGAGATAGAAAGAAGTAATAAATGTGGTTTATTGGATGAGCTATATAGTGGGTTACCTCATATTCTTCATGAATGTAGGTGTGTGTGTGTTTTGTGGTATTGTTTTTAAAATAATATACCAATTATATTATAGATACAAAATATAAATATTTTCATGTATGGTTGTTATAATAATGATCAGGCCCACCCCTCTAACAAATTGATGAATGACATGCATATTGAAGATAAACCATACATTATATAAGGGATTCACGATGATCCACTATGAATAGAGAAAATATATGGTAAATTTTTAGTAATCAAATGGAACCATTTATTTTTGTATGAAGAAATGTTGCAATTAAATCCATCCTCAAATTTATTTAATGTCATTAATCTAAGAATTCTGAATTGCAAATCACATGAAACCAAATGGAGTGAAGATGGAATGAGATTCACCCATCTTGTAATACATTTTTATATTATATTATTGATCTTTTACAAAATTATTAATTATAATGGATTTATTTTAGGAAATATGAATCAAATTCTGTTTTTCATATCATAATGTCCCTATTTCATGAAAACACTAAAATAACTTGTACCAACTTCACAACTTTTTATGAATCCATCCAAAAATATCTTATATATGGTTTTATCTATATATCCCCATTTCTAATATGAATATATGACAAAAAATATATTCCATACCAATAGGAATATTGTTATTACCTTTTAGGTCTTAATAAAATTAAAATGTAAAATTAGGTGCATATTTTATAGAGGTAAAAAAGAGTGGAATTTAGTAAGTCATCAATGCTATCCTACTAAGGGGATCATGTGATAATAAATAAAATATAAAAATATCCTAATAAAAAAAGTACAGCACAATATATTTCATATAAATTATTTTTATAACTATATAATCCATTTTATATATCATTATGATACAACTGGAGACAAAATAATGACAATGTAGTGTTTTTTCATCTCAAATTTCCACCATTCAATATGATTGAATAACTAGGTCCAAGAATACATTATATGTCATTCATATAACTAATTAACACATTAAAAACTCTAATGTAAATAATAGGACACATCAACTTTGACACAACTTGGAAATTTATTGAATATATAAATTTATTTTATTCAATGGAAAAATTTCTTTACTAATGACACATGTTGGGAAATGCCATCTTGGTTGTGATCCAACAGAAGATGTGATAAAATAACCAATCAACCACCTAATTATCTAATAAATATTAACATAAATAAATATATTATAAAATTATGAATTTTTAATATCTAGGTATCTCTCCAAACATATGTAATAAGAAATTATAAAAATAATTCACCCTATCTATATTGTTGAATGTACAAAATTCCCACTTATACGTAATTAGACAATAAATTAGTTTCTTCGATATCCATTGGTTTGAGGGATGGTGTGGGCTACAAAGTCCCTATATGATGGATACATCGATGATATTGAAGTATTGGGTTACTTTTTCTTGGTGACAATACATTATCTCATATATATGCTTCTGGATGGAGATGAAAATGTTGGAGGAATCTACAAATAGTTGTGATGGTCAGGGTATAAACAAACATCTCTTAGAGATCTAATTTTTGTGCATGTGATGAAAAAGGTGACCAAATCCACTAAGATTAATGAAGATCCATGGAATGCGATAAAGCATGCTAAGGTGAACATGGCTCAGTTGTATCTAGTGGTGGTGGAAGGAGTGATCATATTTTAATATATGTTTATGGATGAGGAAAAATATTCTCATAAAAAATTGATTTATGTTGTCTCTCCATGCAGGATTGATGGGGCCTCAGTAACATGTGGGAAATCAGGTGAAATCATTGACTGAATGTATTATTCTTATCAATGTGTTTTGTCATCATTTAATATATTCTATACATTTATGATCCTTATTAATGTATCATGAGCCTATATTTATTCTAATCATGCCGTATTATTGAAATGTCTCAGTTTAGGTAATAACTCTTTAATTAACAGGGTTCTTTCGCCTATTGGTTATAATTCTTATTTTCATGGTGATTTTGGTTTTATGATATCCTTTCGGCTGGGGGATTTCATATTAGAAGAGTATTTAATTATGTATAGGTATCTATCAAAGATTATTTCAATCAGATCAAGCCAGAATGCTTGTGTGGTCCTCTGGTTCATTACATTTGATTCCAAGAACACTCCTTCAGCATTAATTAACATAAGATTTTAATTTATCAAGGATCAATAATTATATTTTCTAGGTATGGATCAATCTTCATATCCTCAACTAGATTTTATAGAATCCAAAAAAATCATTATATTGCATCTACCATTAGCATTTTTATTTATCAATATAAGAAGATATAATACGTCAACTATAACCACATTTCATGAATTCAAGTTGAAATTGATTTGACATCAACCCTTATTGATAATGTTACTCTTACTACTCACAAATATGATATAACGATAATTTTTTATTATTATAATTTAATTTATTTCAATAATAATTGAAAATGTGTTGGTCATTTGGAAGAGAAATTCTAGAGTAAAGTTAGTTATTTTTTTGGTTTGAAGGGTTATCCATCAAACTACTATGAATGTAATTGTAAAATAAATTAACCACGGATGGAAGTGATGTCATCACACAAGTAGGCTTGGAAGAAGCTGATGGAATATATAAAAAATTATCCTCGAAATAGAGGGGATATAATATATTACCATAAATCTATAGTGGTAAAATCGTATTAATAAATAAATTCATTGGCCACTACTATATCATTATCCATTCTCGAACTGATTGATTAGAAGATGAATGTGTCTCAAATGGGTACTAAAGGTACTGAGGTTGAAATATGATGTAATACCATGACCATGAATGTTACTCATAGAGGGTATGGCCTTTTTATAATATAGTGTGGGGACTAGGATAGAGAATATTTTTGTTGGTAAGGTTTTCAGTGAGGATATTATTTAAAATGTGGAACCAAATTTTAGGTGTAGTGATGGTTTTTCTAAATGTATTTAATTGATTTGGATTAAGGTTCCATATGATCCTATTATGTGATTTGGAGGCACGTAGTTGATTCTCATGTAATTTAATGGTCATGATATGTGGGAAATTATTGTAGAAGGATAGCCTAAATATGCTTCTCATGTTATTCTTGGGTGTTCTCCATCCCTAATTGATGAGGATGAACATATTGTGCAACCACTTTCCACTGAATTTTTGAGGCATGATCAACAAGATTATGGTTCTTGGAAATATGATTTTTAATAGTGTGTGTATTATCTTCATGAAATTATTAATTTCGTCGTCAATTCATTATTTTTTTGTAAATGGGGTAATATTTGAATGATGGATTTGATAAGGATAATCAGATGATTTTTCTGGACACCACTCATCTTAAATCTATTAGAAATTGTGATGCTATTTATTTTAAAGATTTATTTTATATGGAATGGAAATACTGGTAAAAATTGATGTTTTTTCTTCAGTAATATAAAAAATAGGGCCAAAAAAGTATTATTCCAATCATCCATGAATGTCTCTCCTATGTCATCATCCAATGATTCAAATATCATACTCAATACATAGCAGGAAAGATCTATAGAAAGGATCATTGGGATCCTCAATCATAGAAAATCATATTCAGAGTGGGAAACAACTAATGATGAGGATAATATTGATTATGATTATTCAAATGATCCAACATTATTGATATGTAGTTTTCTTATCTGGATGAGTGAATGTCCCTTTGGATGACCTCATCTACTTTCATAATTTATTGTTAATTTTTCCCTTGACCTTTAATAATTTATTAGTAGATTTGGATTCTCTTTATAATATAAAAATATAAATACATATGATTTTTAATTTACAAAACTTTTAGAAATATATACTTAATAAAAACATTTGTTCTTTCTTAATATATATGATATTATGGATATATAAACTAGCATCATGTATAACCAACATTATATGGTTATATTAACTAACTATATTTATTTTTATTTATTTTCATATCTATTTTTGAACACATGATAATCATTTACTAGTAAAACTAATTAGTGATTATAATATTTGAAAATCTAGTTGGAATAATAAGATAATTTAAGAACCAGTTCTGAAAGATCAACTCCTTTAAAATATTATAACCCCTTAACTTGACTACGTAAAATATGAAAATGTTATCTTATTGTTATGTACATTTAACGATTTAAATATTTAATATTTTTATCCTTATAAACCCTATTTCATTAAAAATTTCTATTAAAATATTATAGCTATTTATATTATTATTATTGAGCACTTCTTAAACTCATTTTAGGCTAATACGAAAATAACATCAACTTACATATCAATTTTTGATACAATAATATATAATTTTTCAAAAATTATATGTATAAATATTTTCATTTTTCTCCACCATTACATATCCTTATATATGATTCATGTAAGGAAAATTAAATATATTATTATACTAGTATATATTTTTTATCATTGACTGTCACTATGTCAAAATATTATCTGACTAGTCTCTTAAAAAATATATTGTACCATAATATATCGAAACGTTTCAATATAAATTATACTGTGTTAGGGAATAAAAATTACATCTTAAAAATAAAAATATTTATTTCTATATCATCAATACCTTACATGAACATTCATAAGAAGTGTCATAAACTCTTTTATGTGTCTAAAATATTTCCATAACAAGGAATCATTAACCACATCCCATAAAAAATATGTTTTAATGAACTTGGATATTATGAGTAACATGTTTGGACATAGAAATAGCCTTTTATTTATTTTTGAATGTCAAATTACTAAATTTAACAATTATCATAGTACTATAGTATTTAAATCACAATCCTTGTATATATGTTTTTAGAAAAATTAGAATATCATGTAATATTTTTTCTGGAATCAATTCTCATTATAACAGTTCCATATATAAAAAAAGATTACTTTTAGTATCAGTAATTAATTTACATATACATCCATATTTATTGTTCTATTGGTAAAGTTATATTTAATTTGTCATATTTTTTATTATTCTTATAAAACCTTATCTGATTATTCATATACTTCTCATTATCATCTTGATTTACCAGTTGAACTAAATCAATAGTATCTATACACAAAATGGTGTTTCTCATATATATAGAATTTTTACATTATGATATTTTCTTAGGTAGTCAGTCTTATATGGTGCATACATGAATATTGTCTTTCTAGAGTGTTAATATCAATGTTAATTTTGATTATGATGAATCTTTTTATATATCCATACAAATAAAATTTTTATAAGGAAACTTATATAAGATTGTGTAAGAACAAATAGATACCACTAAATGAATAATTAAAAAAATATATATTTTAATCTTGCATAACAATACAAAAACACCTCGATGATATAGATGTGACCATTTAGTTACATGAAATACCTAAATATGTATAAATGAAATAGGCAACCACAACACCATCTGATTAATTAATTGTTTTTAAAATCACATAAATCATCACATTAGTCGAAAATTCTTCTTAAATGGTGATCCTTGACATGAAATAACCTCATAATCACTGTCCGAGCATTGGAAATAAAAATACATCAAAAAATAACTTCATTATTGTTTTGGGAAATGAAAATACGTAAAATTATATAGGGGCTATCAGAAGTCCATTTTCATCATTTGTGGAAGTCAACACAATTAAACTTCACCCAATAATCTGTTATGCAATCATACTCAAATGAAATGACAATCTAAATATAACCATTATGAAACTCAAAAAATATACCATAGATTCCTCTTACTACATAAAAAATATATTAAGATGATAATTGATCCATAAATAACACCAACAAGAAGAAATAAAAACATGAAAAAAACAAAAACCAAATAATATAAGACAATGATGTATACTACTATAGAAACCATCGACCCCTTTATCATTACCATAATTAACATAATTAATTTTTTTAGGAGATAAAAATTTCATCAAAATGATTAATATGAATCCATTGTATTGTATAGAGAGAACTATACTTTGTTACTGGTCCATGATCTTCAACATTATTCTATTAATATACAATTTATGATGGTATAATATTAGAATGAAATATTGTAGCATTAAATCAAAGGATTTTAATCATTGAATCCTTATTAATATAATGTTATTTTACATTATATCATTTAAATGATCATAGATTAATATTTCAGTTTACAAAGTTTCATCTATAGTGTTTTTATCAACAATTATTTATTTAGGTAATAAAAAGTATAAAACATAACAATGATGATAATTATATATATATGTTGATAAACATATTTATATACTGTCATTAAATTGAAATTATCATCTTTATTCTATTTGAATCCTTCAGATGTTTTGTTCCAATGAGTGTTACGTAAAGAAAACATCAGGAATTGGTTTATAAAGAACAATATAGTGGAACCAAAAATTGGAATGACATACCCAATGATATTTTAATAGGACACTGTTCATCCATGTGTTCACTGAAGGTTCATGTTGTACATCTAACATGCACAATATGAACATTCTCTTCAAAACATTCTCTCACAAATTTTATATTCCATAATAAACAATAAATACCATATTTACTAATAATTAAAAATTTATGTAATTTAGAGTTGGGAAAAGAATGATTTATTTTTTGAAGCATTCAATAAAATATGTTCCTTGGAATAAACCTGAAATGACATCACGCAAATTACATTGCAATTTTATATAAATCATCTCAATGTGTAATAACCCACTCATTATCATTGGCTTGAGAACACAATAAGTCATTACCGGGTCATATGATACAACACTTAGATTCCAACGGCATGACATAAATTCATAATTGTTACAAATACCAGTGGGGGATGATTTACCTTTCAATAGGTAAAATATAATCTAACCAACAACAATCCAATGCAGATATATGATGTATGAACAAAATAATGAAAATGTTAAAAATAATTTAATCCAATGTGAGCCTGAGAAAAAGTGATTTATTGGAAGACTAATAGATTTAAAAAAAGTATAAGATAACTCAGGAAGACGCCAAAATAACAAAAAGATTATAGGTTCGACTAGCTAAATGGTCCACCACCAACAGGTAACTCAACAACTCAATAAGTACTTCTAAAAATCTATTCCACCCTACCTTTCCCCATATCTCGGAAGAGGACATCAGCAAAAGAACCATGGTGACAAAGCAGGGGTGAGCATAAAAATCAGTAGAATATTCCCAATGACTCCCCTACTCACTCCAATAGGATAAAAGTGTTATCCAAATTTATATAATGTAGTTTATATAAAACAATGTCAGAAATTATTTTATAACAAAATATAAACACTATTCAATAATTTTTATAATTAAATATTAACAAAAACCATGTGAACTAGTTTTCCAACAAGCTATACTCCAAAAAATAATAATCATTTCATTAAAATATCTTCTAATATCTTTTTTTGGAAAACATATAAACTTTACATGATGAAGACTATCAAAAATAAAAGCATTGTTAGATAGTTCCATACTCATGAATCGTTTTTCATCGATCAACCATATAACCACAAGGTAATTATTCACCATGTTCCATTTAACCTTCAGTACTAAGAACATGATCAAATATCAACCATGCCCATAAATTTAATATGATATACACACCATGCTTTCCAATACCCAAAATATATTTCAAACAACATCACATTTTTCAATAAAAATAATTGTTTATTAAAAACATTCCATCCATCAAATTTGAAAACATTGATGTGATTTGAAAACCTATATATCTACTAGAAATATTTTAAATAAATATATTTTTTATAATATTATAATATCCATAATTTAAAAACAATTATTTAAAATAAAAAAACTATTGTATTTCCACATAACCCCCTAATTTTCGACGTTTTCCGGCACCCATCACTAATTTGGGTTTAACAATTATACAAAAAAAATTATCAATTCAGTTTTTGTAAAGAACATAATTTTAATGAATTATGGTAAATTTATACAAGGGATAATGAGAATTAATTTACGTACATCGCTCGTTTCGATGAAAACCTATAACAGACGATACACACTCAAGAATCATGTTCATGACTCCAAGAAACCACCCATGATCTCCTCCCCTATAATGAAAAAACACTAGATATAACCTTATTTATTCTAAAAACAATTTGATATACCCTCATGGGGTGTATATCTAAGAAACATATAGAATTGAGGAGTAGAACTCTGATATAGTGAAGAAATTGATGAAGAATAAGAACTTACTTCAAGAATCTACATTAAATTATCCAAGGAACCTGTTCAAATTTATTCTCGATCAATGGTAGAACCACTTATGGAATGTGTGATGTAAAAAAATTAGTGTTAGAGTTGATTTGGGATCAAATAGATCAAACAATTTCCAAACCGAATTATAACCACAATGATAGGGAATTAGTTTTTTCCTTGCATGGTTTGGCCACAAGGATTAGCCAAACCATGTGCTGGTTGTTCACATTTTTAAACCCAATACCCTGAAAAATTAATCAATGTCTCCCCTAGAATCCCACATAACCGTTAAAATTATGAATTCAATAAAGTATGTGTTATATACTAGAAACTGGGGGTGATACATTCTCCCCACAATTGTTCTTTCCATCCAATGAATGTTGACAGTGATCCGTAATCTGAAAGAGTTTTAGCCATTGATCAATCATATTCTTCTTGTATTACAAATTTGCTTCAAAAATTTGACAAGGTTCCATAAAAACTATTCTAGACTAATTCTTTTTCCAAGAAATACAATCTCTTGACTATCCACAATCTGCACCGAGATATATACCCAAAAAGAATCCAACACTAGGACTACATGATACCATATGATCACATGGTCATCATCAGGCCCATACATTTTCAACTGAGATATGTGGAACACAGTTTGCACCTAAATAAACTAGGGTGGTAATAAAAACTGATATGCCACCTCTGCAACATGTTGCAAAATCTTGAAAAGGACAATGTATCAGGGAGAAAATTTTCCAAGATTCCCAAAATGGCGATGACCAAGCCTTAGAGAGATCCTCGTGAGCACATGATAGCTCACAATAATAACCAAAAATCCTTAGTAATTATTCTCATATGATATCTCACAAATTTGAGTCATCTCTATTCTATTTATGATCAACTAGATCTTATTTGTCTTTTATAGGAAAGGATCAACCCAAATAATGGGGTCTCAAATGTTTCCACCTAACACATTGGAGAATGATAAGGACACTCATACAACGCTTCGAAGGGGGACATATGTATCTTCATTCTTAATTAACAATACCAGTTCTTCCCAATGAGAAATACATGGAAAATTAAACCATTTCATTCTAGATTCCTCAATTATACCTTCATCACCCTTGATTATATTGGATAAAACCTATAAGATGGAAGAGAGATAAAAGTAGTTCATATAAGGATGTCAATAACAAACTACACTTCCTTGTTAGGTAGTAACCCCAAAAAAATAGGAAACACATCTGAAAATTGATCACATATTTCTAGAAAAATGTTATCCTCATTCACTTCAATTATTTCAAAAGTCAATGCTACCAACTAAAAAGAGATTGTTACAATTTATAGTTCCATGAAGCTTGTTTCACATGTTTTTTCATCCCTTTGTACATTGAAGATATACTCGACACCATCCATAATTGTGAAACTGACCATCCAACTATATCAATTTATGTGAGTATTTCCCATTGTCATATAATCCATTGATAGGATTTCATAAAAGGAATCCATCTCTAGAAATGGGAAATATCATTTCTAATCATCTCCATCAGTAGTAAAAAAACACGCTTTACACATGAAGGATTGACATCATGTTTCACTAAGATGGGTTTACAGTTTTATCCTAGAAAGAATCAATTCAAGTTTCCAACTCATAAAATTAGATGCACAAGAATAAATAATGGAATGTGATTCAACCATATCAAATATCACTTCCATATGGTTATAATTCTGTAGATATGTACCTCACACCATAGACCATATTTACTAATCATTCAGAGTCCCTTTCATTGTTGTATATAACTTCTTCATCTTGGAACTCTCCCCTTTGTATACATTCAGATATTTCCCCTGTTTAAGAGTCCTGGTGTTCTTAGAATCAACATGGCTAGCTCTCCTCTACCAGAAAATTTGATTCTACTAACCCATCCATGTAGAAGAAAATGTCGCTTTTGACACTAGAGAAGTGTCATGAGCACCCGAACATGGAGAACTAAAATATTATAGATAAAGAAGTCTGTTTTTTAGTTATATCATTTTTGAGGTTTTTTTGTAAAAACTATATTGATGCAATCAAGTGGACCACACTCATAACAACCCATTGGTCCCTTTAGCTTATGAGGAAGATTTATTGATCAGGCTATTTGATTTTGATTACCATTGACACCATAGAAATTTGTGTCCATCTTACTTTTCCCCCACTAGTTTAGTTCACACCATTTCATGTTAGTATCATCATGATTCCCCCTCCCAGATATCAATACATATATCGCTTTTCTAATAACACCATTTTTACTATCTATGTATAATTTGTTATTTAATGTATATAAATGTACATCTGAATCTCCTGCCTTAGTCCAGAATCAAATATGTGTTCCATAAATCTCTCATATGAAGAAATATCTGGTGAAATATGCACTAAATTAATGAATTTTGACACATATTAAGAAAAATAGAGGCAATCTTACTTCAATCTGAAAATTTCTCTTGTTCCTTGTATTTTGAATGTGTGAATATATATTTCTTTGTTAAACAATTTTTCTAAATCCTATCAACTCAATCCCTAATCTAATCTAGTACGCAACACCAAATCTAACCACTGGAGTGAATGATACTATATAATATATGTCCATATCTGTAGCTTCATGTCCGCTAGTGTTCCAATGAACTTGAATATTTTATTGGTCTTATTCCGTAAATAGTCTACCGTCTCTTTTTCTAAATCACCATGTAATATCGGTGGATTTTGCATCTTAAACTAGATTTAGTAGCCTACCATTCGTGGATCCTCATTTCATTTCCCTATGTATAGATCTTGGAACTCTTACACTATACATTTAACCAACTATTGGTAAACCCGTGGCTAAGGTACATCTTCATTTTCAGCAGATTCCTCTGGTTGATTTCTACGTTGCCTACCAGTGTCCATTTCAAAACAAACCAAACATTCTCTAAGTCTCACTCATTTAGAAATTGACAATCATGGCATGTAAAATTATATAACATCAATATGAAAACATTAATTATGAAATATAACAAATTTAGAAATAAAAAAAAATTTAAAAAATTATATAATTTTCAAAATATACCAACTATTTCCTTTCAAAGTATTTCATTTGAATACAATTTTTTTATTTGAAAACAAAAACCATCCTTTGAAACATATCTCATTACTCAAAATGAAATATGAAATAATATTTGGAATTTTATTATATACAATTCATGTTATTTTGTTCTCATTAGATAATCCTAGGACAATTAGACTCTAAAATCATACTACTGTTTCCAAAACACTTAACTACCCATTTCCCTGGTAACTTGATGTTCAACATAATAGGTTAGACATTTATTTTTATGCACTACATTTTATGTCTTGAAAATCCTACTCCACTCTATGAAGACCATCCAAGGAATAGTCATGAATAACTTAAACACCCTGACTATAAATACTCAGAACTACTTGTTCAATATATAAGGGACCAAGATGATACAATTTGTAATTATCCACAAATTATCATTGGAATGTGAACACAATTAGTCATTAACGTGCCTTTAATGAAATACCCAATGGCAGGAAATAAATTGTAAATGGATTTAAATACTAGTGGCAGATGATTTACTATTTTAATGATAAACTATAAACCAACCAACCCTAATTCATAGAAAATATATGATGCATGAAAAAAATGGCAATTCATAAAAACATTTTATACCCTAGTGAGACAACAAAAATTGATATGGTGGAATAAAACTAGACATAAAAAATGAATGTATATAAGTAAAAAAGACACAAAAATAAAGAAAATTATTCAGGCACCTCCAGCTCAATGCTCTACCACCAACATACTACTCAACAACTAAATAAGTAGTGCAAAAAACCTAATGCACACTACCCTTTCCCACACCCTAGAAGATGAAATCTGAAAAAGACAAAAATACAAAATTAGGGTTCAGTATAGAATATTTTAAGAATTTCCCAATTACATACCTAATCATGACAGTAGGATATAACAATTAGAAACATTTATAAAATATATTTTATATAAAACAATTTATGAAAACAATTTATTACTAAATAAAAAATGTTTTCAAATAGTTTATAAAAAAATTTAAACTAAACACATGTTAATAATTGATTCATAATGATATATGACAGGTAAAAAATTAAATAATTTTTTGAAGCACTTTTTGGAGACAACATTGGAAAACCAATTAATTCCGCACAACAACTATAAAAAATGCATGCATCATTATAATAGTTCCATAATCATGAATAGTTTCTCATCGATCTACCATGTCATCAAAATATAATTATCACCCATGTGCCTTATAAACTATGTCACCAGTATCATGATCATATTATTACCATTCTTAGTAATTAATTATGTTACGTACACCAAGTTATCCAAAAACCAAAACAATTTTTCAAAAAATTCACATGTTTCAGTAAAAACGCCCATCAATTGAAAACATTCCAACCATCCAATTTCCAAACATTAATTTATTAAAAAATTCTATATATTTATTATAAAAATTATAAATAAATAGATTTTATAAAATTCCAGACGATCCATAATTTAAAAATATGCATTTAAAATAAAAAACTACGGTTTTTCACATAAAACAACTAATTTTCCATGTTTTCCACCAATAATCATTGAAGATGGATTAAAACATTACAAAAGTAAAAAAATATAACTTTCATCTGAAATTTATTTTTAATTCTTTTTAATCAATTATATTATGAGAATATGAGAGTGAATCCACCTTCATCGCTTGTTTTGATGAAAACCGACAATGGACGAAGAACACTCAAGAATCTCTGTCTCGATTCCATGAAACCTCTGAGGACCTCCGACTCTATAAAAACATTATACATATAAACTTATTCGGCCTAAAGAATATTATATCTAAAATAAAGGGTAATATATCTAAGAATAAAACTGAATAATGGAGGAGTAGATCCATGAAACCATGAAAAAAATGATGAAGAACATGCACTTTCTATAAGAATATGCATCGATACTACAAGGAAGAAGTTTATATTTCTTCCAATTAGATGGTAGAAACATTCTTTGACATTTGGGGAGAATGATTTCGTGTTTGGGTTTATTTGGTTCAATATAGATCAAATAGATGGACAAACTGAATTATCCCCCCAAAGATAGGGAACTGTTTTTTATCATACTTTGTTTTTCCAAAATACTTTTCCAATTCATTTGCTGACCATGAACACCTTTTTTACCCAAACCATCAAAAAGTAATCCAATTACCCCCCCACCAAATTAACACAATACATTTATACATATGAAATGTATCAAGGAAGGGTTACATTACAAAAACCAGAGATGCTATATAAAGAGTAGAAGAACCAAACATAATGGTATCAGATTACTCAAAGATGCATGAAAAATAGTGATACATATCATATGTCCTCTAAAAAAGAGTTGAATTTAATTTTTGATCCAATGAATAATATATATTTTATGTAATTGGAAATCATTATATTTTTTCATATTATCTTACATAAGATGGTAATCCTTATAACAAAATTTAACCGAAACAATACTAGGTATTCTTGAAAAACATTGAATAATGGAAGAAAACTATACATAGAACATAGGTGAAGTTAGATGCATGTTATTTGTTAATATTTTGTTTTTTTATGATGATCATATGATAAAAATATGACATTTACCTATGTTAGTAAGAGATCCACCAACAGAATGATCTATGATTGTTTCATGAGGATTCCCAATCACCAAGGTGGTCTGTCACCTTTACTAGAATGATTAAATTTTTTAAGAATAATGGAGCTATATAAATTCATTAATGAAATTTATTATGATGAAAAAACATATAACAACATTAAAATTAAAACCCATTCTAATGAGAATATTTTTTTGAGGTGACGAATGTCTTTCCAACAATAATTTTGAATATTCCGAGTGTATTTGGTGTCATAAAAGGATGCTTTTGATTTATGTGTCACTGTAGAGTGAATATAAATCATTGCATAAACATATGAATTTATTATTGCCATAAAAAATATATTAAAAGTTTTCTGACACAATATGGAAAAAATGTGCGAGGTTCATGAACATATCATACATTACATTAGGTGAATTGTAATCATAGGCATGTTCTTAATAATGTGTTTGTATGAAACACATTCATAAATGATATAAATCATATAGATATTATTTTGATGAAAATTAAATTGAAATACCATTGTAATTACATAATGTATGTATAGTAATATTAGTGAGACATGTAGCATTGTTTCATATGAAAAAAATTGACTATATAAATGAATAAATGTCATGTTTTTTACTAATTTATCCAATATAAAGTTATCTCATTGTAATGTTTTTTAACATTGTATAAATATATTCATTGATAATTATTTTTTTATTAAATTTTTAAGATGGTCTCTATTAATGAATAATAATTTGAGGATTGAAAATTTTGACTCCATTTAATCACATTCTAATTTGGAATATGTTGAATTTATTATTTAGACTAATAATAATATATGCGAAATCTGTACAATAGAAATAAATTAACAAATACTATATTTACATAATCATAATTTATATAAATTAATAATCACTACTCGAGTCTTAATATCAATATTATGAAAAAATTATTTAAATTTTATTAAAATCAACATTTATCCATGTTATATTTAGTATTTGAAATAAAATTTACTAACAAATTTATTTTTCTAGGAAATCATTTTTTTCACATTAATTAATTTCAATCCCATTTAAATATTTATTTTTCTTCAGACCATTATATTTTATCCAATTAAATAATTCATGAATAATAATTATAATGATAATTTCATGATGAATAAAAAAATATTTTTAATAAAGGAAAATAATTAATTTTTATCATTTTATTTATATTCAAATGCATTTATTATATTTTAATTATGTTTTATTATATTTTTTAACTATGACATACAAAAACTAAATGTAGCTTTTGAAAATTGGGGTATCCAATGATCATATGTTCAAAGTCCTTATATCCAATTAATATATTTATAATTACCATATATATGAAGATTATATTACATTTACATATATATATCCTAAAAAATCTATAAAAATGAATTTTATTTTATTAACTATATCCAATTTTTTATATGGTTAATATAATTACTTTTCTTCTTTAGAGTGTTATTTTTGGAGAAATTGTATTAATTTAAAACCATTATTTTAATGATTTTTTCCCATTATCTTCTGATTTGTTTATAATTTTATTCAAATTTTACTTTCATTAGTGATTATTCATAGTTAATTCTCATAAAATTTTCAAATTTATCTTGTATTGTAATATTTTATTAGAGAAATACATCATGGAACATTTAGTTTACATATTCAAGTTTTATAAGACATTGAAAATAGAATACATATTGGAATGTGAATGAAAAATAATTTTATAGGTTTTTATATGTCAAATGAGTATTGGCGCATAATTTTTCTATAGTTCAAAGACATATTGAAATGCATAGTACAATTTAATGGATATTAATTACGTTTCAACTTTTATTTATGAAGTGACTTAAGAAAAATATATGTAAATTATACATTGATTTCATAGTATAATTATTTAATCCCACAAAAATCCACACACCCTGACGTATGATGGTTTTAGTGTCTTCGAAACAAGAAACCAGTGAAACAATATTCTTAAAGATAGTAATATTTATCTTTAAACTAAATATACTCATTGAAATTACATGACACATAATCTTCTTAAAATACTAGTAATTGGGTGCCATAAGAATGGGCTAGATAAAAAATCATAGTAATGGATAATATATCATTTTCCACAATTATTAGATCATAATCATTTTAGAAAGTATGAATATGAGGAAATATATTATTTAATTGAAATTAAAATTATATTTGTTATCCATATTCTTGATATATTATCATAAAATATCAAATAATAATAGTTTTCTATGGCATGACAAAGTAAACAATAAACATATATAATATGGGCTATAGAATAACGGAACGAAAGTGGAACACTCACGAACATTGGATATTTAATCCTTTTGAAAGTATCTTCCCACCAACCCATTCACTTGTAAAATTGTAATTAGATTTAAATTCCATTAAACTCACCCAATATGAACATATATTCTTCTCAACATTATTAAATTAAATTTATACTATATGTGATATAATCTGTTTCCCAATTAATCGGAGGTATATATAGGTCCAACCATTCATAAAATATATATATAGTTTTTCATATGAGTGATAATTATAACATCATAATATAACCTAGAAAAGAACTATTGTTTTAGGAAATATAAAAATAACTATATAAAGAAACAATTGTATTAAAATTGGTTTAACAACACATCCATTTAGATAATGAATTAAATCACTTGATATTAAAAAAAACTATTAAGAAAAATAATGACATATTATTATAATAAACTTTGGAAAAATTGGAAAAATAACCCCATTAAAGTTAGATACCTTTCTAACAATAATAAATACCATATTACAAAAATTTAATTTTGAAAGCAATTTTTGTTCCTCACTATAAGAGGAATAGGTATGAGCCTCTTTGGAAGAATTATTATTTTATAAAAGAAAAAAATTCTAATATAAATGTGAATTGTTAGAAAACTCTTTTTAAGCATAAGATACAAATGGAAATTCCTTAAAAGGGAATTTCATGAAAAATGGGTTGTGTAAGAAGATTAATAACTCAAAGAATGTAATATGATTTACAAAACTATTTGTTTTTATCATTGATTTATATGAATATTATTTGAAATGTTATATCATAAAGATAAACATATTAATTTACTATTTCAAAAACATATTAATATAAATTTCTATTAATAATCTTTATCAATATATTTCATTCATTTTTTATATTTACATAATCTATTTTTCATCATCGACTATCAATAATTTTCATTATTTTGAACTAGTTTTGTTAAATCTGTCATGATCATTCTTTTTCTACATAGTATAATCATTTCAAAAGAATTAGAGATAAAATAATAGTCTTTTCAATGATATTTAATTTTTTATAATTCTTTAATATTAGTATTTACCATACATTATGAAAAGAAAAATTTTAATGTTCTAGGTTTCTGTTCTATACCAATATTGAAATATTACCTTATAATAATAATTACATTTTGTGTTACAAAAAAACCATTTTTGATATAAATTATATATATATAAATATTATATTCTCCTCGACTATAATTTAAATATCCATGTTTGTAATTAGTGTAAAATAAAACATGTTTGTTAATGCAGGCGGTAGTCTTCACAACAAATAATTAATGTCTTCATTACACAATGATAGGGGTGAAATTATGTCATGGCCCAGACAATAAAAAACTAAAGAGTTTTCCAAAAACTCAGTTCCATGAAACGGTTCCACCGAAACAATGGCACTGGTCACATCCGCCCACCGAAATGGTGGCACCATGATGGTGGCAATGTGATTTTGGCACTCTAACGGTCGCACCATCACAGTCACACACCAAAATGGTTTCCCTACTTATGGAGGCACTGTGAGGGTTTCACCATGACCATGGCACCACTTATGGAGTCTCACCAAATTGTGTCACAACTTTGTTTATTCCTCCAGTCCCGCTCTCGCAACTTGTCATTTGAAGAAAAATTTATTAATACCCCTTTCAGTTCCATTTAAATCCCATAAATAGAATCTAAAATCCCTTGATATACAGGCGACCCATGATTTAGCAAAACATGTGGATTTTCCTCAGTGACCCACCTTTTTCTCGTACTTTCTAGTTCTGCCCATGTTCCACTTTTCCTATTTTTAAGGTAAGCCCATTAACTCATAGCCATTGTGGCCACCTCTCTAATGAGAATTATTAAATGAAAAATAATTCCATCATTATTAGTTGTCCAACCACATTGTAAATCCATGATCCATATTTAAATCAGCTCAAAATTCATATCTCGTAACTATAGGATCTCACCTTTTTATCACAAATGAATTTATTATTGTTATTTTTATTCTTCTTCTTGGATAGTCTATTTTCCATTCCTTTGTGCATTTGGAGTCCCCTGTCCTGACACTAGTAGTGTGCCTATACTTGAGCCTTCTCTCCTTGCACTTCAAGCCCCCGAAGTTCCTCCCCTACAAGTTATGCATCCCTAGTTCTTTCCACATGGAGAAAATCATTGATCGTTGATCATCGAGTTCGTGGTCCTCCTTCCTCCCTCTTTACATTGTTTCATACCTGGTGGGTATGATAATGTTTCCACCCAGATTAATAGAACCAAACCTTAATGAAAATAATAAATTATAATTTATTAAATTAATGGGTGTTTCATAGATGATGCATTTGTACTCATTTACGCTTAATTATAGGTTGTGAATTGTATGGGATTCTATACACTAAAAATCATGGTAATTCATGGAATTTACTTGCAAAATAATAGACACCTTTTTTCTTTGATTATTGAATGGTTATATCATGGAAATTGGTAAATCACATATGCTTGACTTATTAAATTGATTTCCAGTGAACAAGATTCCTTGTGTGATAACACCAGTTATCCCAACAAAAAATAATGAACACAATTAATGGTGTGTTTAAATTTCGAAACTCCCTTGCTATTTCATGGAAATATGTGTGGTTGTTCTATTTAATTCTTGTGGGGTGACATGAATGGCGATGAGATCCCCTATTGTGGTGCAGTTTTTGGATATCGATCATAGGTTGGGTGGGTCCATATGGTGAGGTTTAGTTTGGTTTTATTACTTTGAGAGATCTCATAGATCCGTTTTGTTGTTGTGAGTTACAAATGTACCGGGTTTGAAAGATTAAAATTCTGGTTGATTGTTTTTCATTCCTTGGATTATGTCTATTCTTGTTATTATACCAACAGTGAATAATTACATAAATGTAATCACTTATGTATGAACACAAGAATGGGTCCAATGGGGAATTGTTTTTCGGTAATGAGTTGTGACTTGGTTGCGGTTGTTAGGGCTTTTTATGAAAGAATACTAATGAGGGAGTTTGTGTATGATCTAGTGTTGGAACCCCAAGGATGGGATGGGTGTTTGTTTTCCTATATGTATAATTTATTTCATATGTTTTTTATTTTCTCCCCACCCAAATTGAGGACTTCGTGCTGAACACCCCCATTTCAAGAGAAACCGTTTTTTTTCCAATACTCCTATGAGTGGATTGTTATTATCAATTTTTCATCTCCCTTTCCTTAGTATCCCAAGACTCTTTGGGAAGGTTGTGATGGCCTGAGGTCCATTATAGCCCATCATTGTTTAGGTAGGGCAGGTTGTTTCCCATGTGTCTTTGGGATGAGGCCTATGTGTCTTCAGGCATTATAGTAGTTGTTCGGGCCCAGGTGTCTTCAGGCATGGCCGTAGTTGTTCTTGAACAGCTGTCTACGAGTATGGTTATGTATGATTGTTGTGGCCTAGGTATTTGTGGGTAGGATGTATGGTTGTGGTAGCTCAGGTGTGTGCGGGTGGGGTATGGCATTGGGACTGCATTAAGAATGGCGGGAGAGGTCTGTCGCATAGGATGTCTTCAATAACTAGTGGTAAAGTGATGTGGGTTATGCAAACATTGATTTGTTGTTAACATTACTTTACATGACTAGCTTATTTGTGGAGCTGTCCGTAGTGTGGCTTGGTTGGATAGTTTTCTTCCTAGGTTCTTTAGATATCTATTTTTTAATAGGGCATTATAATTCCTCCCAACTTGAGCACGAGAGAATTTGGTTTTCAATACTGAGTATATATGTATTGTACCTTATGTATGTAAACATATATCAGGTTTCCAAAAGGACATTGATGACCCTGACTGAACCTATTATCTAATATGTTGATACCGTAAGCATTGTTGTTTTTATTTTCTTTTGGTACTTCCCTTTGTTTTTTTCTTGTACTCTACATCACAATTTTATGGGATCATTCATATGGGAATGGATTGTTTTGAAATTACATTTACTTCTAGATATTGTGTTATTTTGTATTTAATATCTAATATCCTTATCCTACTAAATAAAAATGGTAATACCTTCCATTTTACGTGTGATCCTATACCCTTGGTTCTAGAAACCACTCCATGGCAAAATAAAGGCAGGTCTCTAGGGGGTCATTATCTCTCCTTCAACTTGAGTATGGAAGGGTCTAGCAATATGTTGTCCCTTCCCTCATCTTGGTGAAGGATGGTCATGAAAGAATGGTATTAAATACATGCTGATAGATAGGATGCATTTTTAGTTAGCAATAGTGAGGATTACATGGGATGATAGGGAAATAGTGTTAGGAAATTAGGGAATTTAAAATAGGGCAGGGAATACCGGCTGGGACATGGGATGTTAAGGAACCCCATAATCCTATGCAAGGACTCTAGGCCTAGAAAATTACCATGTGAGGCAAAACTGATTTCAGGGTAGATACCATTTTAAAGGTACATGCATCAATATGAATTTTTTTCTTGTGTTTCTTGGGTATTTTGGAATTTAAAATGATTAAAAAGTCAATGAAAATTAAATTAAATCTTCAACACCACTCGTGCTTAGGAATCCCTTGTTTACCTTGCATCTTTGTCACCCGGACGATGACCATGAGTTTTGCGGGAGATCGAGGCCTAGGAGGTAGATTTAGCTAATTAGAAGAGGGATGATCGAGAGGAGGTGGAAGACCTATGGAAGAGGACTATTTTTTCTTTTCAGCGATAGACCCCTAGGAAGTACAAGGGCAATGTCTCAGACATGGAGACAGAGAGCTGGATCAAGGTTCTGGTGATAGATTTTATCTTTATTCAGGATCCAATGGGGTACTAGGATACTCTATCTCTTATCCAAATTTGGGGAGAAATCCGTCGGTGGTGGATGCTCTAACTTGGAAAGAAGAGAGAGATGAGGTCTCGTGGACTGGCTTCAAGAGGGAGTTCCAGGTAGAATTCCATTCTTCCATGATGATGGTTGTAAAAAGGCAATATTTACCTTTCCTTCAGTACGGGATTATTTCAATGCGATAGTTGGGGATCAAGTACAAGGATCTCCTTGGCATAGCTCAGGACCTATTTCCATAAGAGGAGTCTTGGATGAGATGTTTAGAGGAGGCACTCCGACCATCCCTCCAGTATGATGTTACTACCATCACTTTACTGAAATACATGGAGGTCTAGGAGTTGGTGAAGAGTGTTATCATGTTGAGAGGTGTTCCATAAAATGGGATCCAGTTGGGCTTTTCAAAGGGGAAGGCAGTCATGATCATGCCTCTAGCATCAACGCCTTCAAGGCATTGGCCTGTGGGGAGTAGGGCCCAGCATGTCTAGTTTCAATCTTACAGTTCTCTCCCCTTCATTGTGGGACTGGGAATGAGACACTTATTATATGGATGTCTTAGGAATCATCAAAATCAATCCCTAGACTGATTTCATTACTGCAGGGGTGGGAAGGTTTAGCTCCCACCCCATCAGTAGTAGTTCTAGTCTTGACCCTTTTAGCAGCAGCAGAGACAGGTAGCTCCCGCTCCTCTGAGAGTAGACATTATAGAAGGAGGCTGACATGAGGTTGATCTTCAAGGAACTCGAGTAGGGCGTAGTCAATGAGGAGGATGACAACCTAGGGTTAGTGTAGCTAGGCTTGGGCAGTTGCCAGCTATAGAGGCTGTGGTTCCAGCAGGTCCAGAAGTCGATCAAGGTACGATAAGCTAGTTTATTCCTCTTTCATGCACCTTGATTAATTTAGGATATTTAAAATTTTTTATTCACATATTCTAGCCCATGATTTGGGTTTATATGCAATGAATATTTTAGTACTCTTGGTTTTGAGTACGCCATTCGGAGGACAGACCAGCTTGTCTCATGTTTGTCGGGGATGTAGGCCAATGATAGTACCACATCATCCCAGTGGGGACCTACTTTTTCTGCAAATGCATCTATATGATGTAATTTTAGGCATCGATAGTTTGTTCCCATTATGTGCTGTTATCAACTGATTATGAAGAAGGTTCGTTTTTTCAGATATGGGCGGACCACGTGTGACATTCATCACCAAGTGGGGTCACCAAGTGGTCTACTCACGAGTGGAGCCCCATCATTCCTTGTTATTCGTTCTCTCATGAGATCCAATAGACTTAGGGATGGTGGAGGTCTAGGGCATTGTCAATGAATTGATGGCTGTCTTCCATGAAGAGGTTTTGACTCTACCACCTCGATGTGATGTTGGGATAGACTTGCAACCCAATGCCCGTCTGATTTCTATGGCTCCCTAACTGATGGAGATATCTAAATTAAAGGAGTTATAGAATTAGATTGAAAATACGAGGAAGATGGGTTTTGTTCCACTAAGCACGTAAACATGGGGTGATCTAGTCTTTTTCGCATATAAGACAGATGGTGGTCTCAAACTATGAATATTCTACTGCAGACTAAATCAATTAATGGTGAATAACTTTTACCCTCTCCCAAGGATAGACGACCTATTTGACCGGATGAAGGGGGAAAGATTGTTGTCCAAGATAGACCCGTGGATAGGATATCAGTAGTGGAGGGTGAAGGGGGGGGGGGGTTAAATCTTGAAGACTGCCTTCAGGTGCAGATATGGTCAAATGGATTTCATGGTCACATTGTTCGGTTTTTAGAATGAACCATTCTTGTTCATGGGAGTCATGAAATATGTCTTCTGGGAATATATGAACAAGTTCATATTCATGTTTATTGATGACCTCATGATCAACTCATGATCAGAAGTGGATCACGTTGAGCATCTGAGGATGGTTTTAGTGGTCCTTCGGCAGCACCAGCTCTATGGGATGTTGTCCAAGTGTAATTTCTGGACATGATAGGTGCACTTCCTTGAAGAAATTATGTCCAAGGAGGGGACAGAAGTGGAATCCATAAAGTTCGATGATATTGTTTCTTTGGAGGCACCCATAAATATGATTGAATTTCATAGTTTCCTTGGTCTATTAGGTTAATACCGAAGATTCATGCCCAATTTATCTTGAGTCGTAGATCCTCTTATATACTTGATAGAGAGACAATTATTTTTGATGGAGTGGGTAGTGTGAGGCAGCCTTTAATTAACTAAAGGGGAAGTTTGTTAGTTCTCCACTGATGATTTTTCCAAAAAAATGGGTTACTTTTAAGGTGTTATGTGATGCTTCAAGCCATGGCCTTGGGTGTGTTCTGATACAACAACATGGGGTGATCTATTATGGTTCTAGGTAGTTATGTCCCCATGATCGTAACTATTCCACACATGATCCTAAGATTTCATCAGTCATGTTAGAACTAAAGATGTGGCGGCATTACATCATCGGGGAGAGCATCATGGTCATCACGGATCCCAAGAGCATGAGGGATATCATCACTCAGTGAGGCATAATCTTCTGACACTGGCTAGGGATGGAGTTTAATCAATACTTAGAATTCTAAATTTATAACACCATGGGAATGGGGATCGTGGTGGATTATTCCTTGCGCACGAAGTCATAGATGGATGCGATTCGAGTGTCGGCAGACGCTTAGAAGTTGATGGAGGTGTTTTTTGACCTAAAACGTGATTCAATAGTAGAGGATAGTAGTGGATATCTGTTTCAAATGAAAATGTATTAGTCTCTATTGTAGTAGGTGGATGAGTCTCTGGGTGTGATATAAAGGCTGAAGTGACGTGTGATCATGTTCTCTAGGGAAATCCTCCAGGAGGATAGTCGAAAGTTGGGAAGAATCAGATAATGTTTCATGGTATTTTTTCTATTACAGTGGAAATGGACAATAGAGTTCTTTGTGAGTTTCAAAACTCACGAATAGCAGTGCAATCATGTTTTTCCATGATGTATTAGGGATTTAGGGGTTAGTTTTGTTGGACCGTGTTGAAGATTAATGTGGTAGAGTTTTTGGAGAAGTTCCTCATGTGTTAGAAGGTGAAGGCTGAACACTGTATCCCATGTGGTCTGTCACAACTTTTATAAGTCCACATATTGATGTGGGATGACATATCGATGGATTTTGTCATGGTAATACCCATAGTTTAAGGTGTTTTTGATGCTATCTGTGTAGTGGGCGACCAGTTGACGAAAACAACCCAGTTCCTAGAAATAAATGAGCCGAGTGCAGTGGATGCCCTTGGAAAATGGTATGTTGACTAAGTAGTGCGATTTCATGAAGTTCCACGGACCATAGTCTCCAATTGGGATACACAGTCTACCTCATGGGTCTGGAAAGGTTTGAAATATGCTTTTGGCACTGAACTATGCCTCAAAAGTACCTTCCACCCCCATAAAGAAGGGAAAAAAGAGTGCACCACCCAGACATTTGTGGATATGATTCAGGAATGTGTTTTGGACTTTGAGGGATTTTGGGAACAAAAATTTCCTGTTCTATAGATTGTATAAAACAATTTCTATCACTATACCATTGTCATGGAACCATTTGATGCCTTGTACGGGAGGTAGTGTCTCTTGCCTGTGTACTTGGCAGAGGTTAGGGAAGCAGGTGTTTCCAGCCTAGAAGTAGAGTAGAGCACGAAAGAGATGGTTCTGCTTCTAAGAGTGAGGATAAAGGTGGACCATGACTGGTATAATTCATATGATGATAATATGAGGAGACCCTGGGATTTTGAGTTCAGGGACCACGTGTTCTGGAAGTACTCTCATCAGTGTGGACAATATAGTATTGGTAGGGGGATTAAGATTTCTCCCAGGTTTGTCGGACCCTTCAAGGTGATGCGGCGGGTTACAGAGGTGGATTATCAGCTGACGCTACCATTGCTGCTACTGAGAGTGCACGACGTCTTCCATGTGTCTATTCATCATCAGTATATACAAAATTATTCACATGTCCTCAATTGGGGAAAACTAGATATCATGGAATATTCGATGTTCACAGAGAGACCAATGAGGATCATAGATCGTGAAGAGAAGGTGATTATTGGAAAAACCATTCCCTTGGATTGTGTGTTTTGGAAGCATAGTGGGTTGCAGAATTGTATCTTTGAATCGGAGGCACTGATGCACGCCTAGTGACCAATTTTTTTTTCTTTTGTTCTATTTTGTTTCGTACTTGGTTGTGATGTAGTGCTAGACCTTGTTTACTATAAAATGTGTTGTTTTCATTGTTTATGAATGTTTTTGAAGAGTCATAACTATGAATAAGGGTGGAACTGATGCCTAATCAATTTGAATTATATTGGATGTGATTAATCCCATGTGGGTGAGTTAGTTCCACACAAAGAAGATAGTATCTTGAAATGGGGAAAATACCTCATAATCAATATTACTAGAGAGTGACATCATTATATATTTTGTGGATACATGAGGGAGAGGGGTTCCTTGATGTCTAGAAGGTTTTATCCTGAGTGGAATCTTTCAAGGTGGTTTTTCGGACCCCTATCTATTCATCCGGCCTAGTTATGATTCTCGATAGATAGAATAGTTTGATAGGTATCTGATGTGATGCTTTAGAAAATGAATCATTAATATATTTCTAGAAACATAGTCTCATGAAACGGTACAACCAAAAATGTGGAACTGTAATGGTCACATAGTCACAGTTTCACACTTAAATGGCGGAACCACTTATGGTGACACTATTAGGGTGGCACTATGATGGTGGCACTAAAACCGTGGTACCACATACGATATCATACCAAATTATGTCACACCATTGTTTATTACACATTAAAATCCATTTAATGCCTGTAAATTATATCTAAAATTCCCCAAGAGTCGGGCGACCATTGACAAAACAATATTTTCGGCTTTTCGTTGGTGTCAAAACATTTCCCAGGACCTTTCATTTTCCGAGGGGAATTTCTTCTTCTTCTTCTTCTTGGTTGGTCTCTTTTATTTTACTAGGGGAGTTTTGATTCCCCCTTACCGATGCTAGTAGTGCGCCTATATTAGAGCCTTCCCTTCTCACAAATGGAGCCCCTGATGTTCCACACCTACAAGTCATGCATCCCCAGTTCTTGGTGTGTGGAGAAAAACATTGATCGTTGATCATCTAGGTTGGGTTTTTCCATCGTCTCTCATTACATTGAAACATGCGGGGTGGGTATGATAATGGTTCAACATGTATGGATGAATCCAAACCTTAAGGAAGATAATAAATATACTTTTAATGAATAAAGGGGGTTTTTTATGATGTTATCGTACTCTTTTACCCTTGATTATATATTTTGATTTGTTTCCACTTCTGTCCACTAAAAATCATGGTTGTTGGTTTTATTTGCTTTTGCTCTAAATTACCCTTGTTATATATGATGATTGAATGGTTGTGATATAGAAATTGACAAATCACTTATGATCGGTTGATTAAATGGATGTCCAGTGAACAAGAATCCATGTGTGATCACCCCTGTTAACCCAAAAAAGAAGAAGGAACTCAATGAATGGTGTGTTTAAATATAAAAACTCCCCTGCTTTGTCTTGGTAATATGTGTGGTTGTTCGTCTGGATTCTTTTGGGGGCACATGGATGGGGATGGGATCCCTTGATGTGGTGCAGTTGTTTGTTTGTGGATCTAAGGGTGTGGGGCCGTATGGTGAGTCTTGAATTGGTTCTAGTACTTTGAGGGATCTCAACAGATCCCATTGTTGTATTGAGATACGAAACAACCATGTGTGAATTATTAAATTGTTGCTTGATGGTTTTTCCTTCCTTGGATTATGGATATTCAAGTTAGTTTCCTAGTAGTGATGAATTACATAAATGGAATCACATGAATAAGAAAAAAATAATGGGAAATGGGGAATTTTTTTTCCGTGAATGAGTTGTTACATGGTTGTTGTTGTTCTTCTTTTTATAAATGAATAGTAATGACGATGTTTTTGTATGGGATAGTGTTGAATCCCTTAGGTTGGGATGAGTACTTGTTTACCTATATGTATAATTATGTTATTATTTTTCTTCTTCTCGCCCCACCCATGTTATGCACTTTGTTCCGAACAACCGCATTTCAAGAGGGATGGTGTTTTTTCCATCACTCTTATGAGTTGCTGGTTATTATATCCTTTTATGCTCATTTTCCTATATAGCCTAAGACTTTTTGGGTAGGTTGTGATGGCCTGAGGTCTATTATAGCCCATGATTTTTTGGGTAGAGTAGGTTGTTTACCATGTGTCTTCAAAATGAGGCCCAAGTCTCTTTGAGCGTGGCATTAGATGTTTGGGCCCTGGTGTCATCGGGCATGGTGGTAGTTGTTATGGCCTAGATGTTTGTGGGTGTGGTAATGTATGGTTGTGGTGGCCCAAGTGTCTGTGGGCGGGATGTGTGGTTGTGGTTTCACAGGTGTGTGCAGGCGGGGTATGGATGTGGGACTATGGTGATAATGGCGGGAGAGGTCTCACACATAGGGTGACGTCAATAAAAAGTGAGAAAGTGGTGTTGTGTTACCAAATATCAATTTTTTGTTACTAATAATCTAATTGACTAGTTTGTTTGGGGATTGTATCTTGGTGAGGTTTGTGTGGATAGTTTCCTTTCTAGGTTCTTTGGATATCCCCTTTTCTCATGGGGAATTAGAATGCCTCCCCAATTGTGCTTGAGAGATTTTTGTATTCCCTACTTAGTAGAACTATATACTCACCCTAAGTATATAAAACTGTATTCAGGATTCTAAGAGGACTACGAAGACTGTGTCAGACACTATTAGCTCAGACGCCGACAATTTTTGTGTTGATGTTTTTCTTTTATTTTGGTACCTCCCTTTTGACTTTTTATAATATACTGTAGCACTTTATTTATGAAACAAGCGTATGGGAATGGATTTTTTTGGCATTACTTTTACTTCCATCTTTGGTGTTGTTTGGGATTTACTATCATATCATATGATCCTACAAAATAAAAAGGGTAATTCCTTCCATTTTTCATGTGATCCTATACACATAGTGCTAGTCTCCACTCTAGGGCCTTTTGATGGTGGGTCTCTCGTGTCATTATCTCTCCTTCTACCTGAGGAAGGAAGGGTCTGGCAATATGATGTCCCTCCTAAATCTTGGTGAAGGTGGGTCATGACAATGTAGATTGAAATTGAATGTTTTTTAAAAAATAAATATATTATATAAATCCATTTTATTCATTAATAACATCATTAATATAAAATATTAGAGTTGGTGATGAAAAAATAATATGTCGCTTCTTAGTTGTGGTAATCCTCACAGGCACAATCGACGATTATTATTTTTGTAAGTAGATAGAAGGGAATAAATAATGGGGTTACCATTAATATAATATCATATCAGCACAATAATGATGATTATGATATTAATATAATATTTTTATGTTTTGATTAGAAATAAATATTAAGAATCATTTTCTATGTTAGATGTGATACCTCTATTGTGACCCTAAATATCCTCCTTATAAAGTATTTATATTTAGGAGAATTAGGTAAAATTTTTGTTATAAGGGTAATTATGTATTGTGAAGAACATCATTTTGTGTAAATTTGGGTAGATGTTGATTGAAAATTTTTAATTGGAGTGGAGTAGTGAAATGGTGTTTGTGATCTCAAATTTATAAGTGAAGAAGAGATTCATTTACATAGAAATGAATATAATGTTTATGATATGAGAGGATTATCATGAATGGTAATTTATTAAGGTGAGGTAACGTTGGTAATAAATATAATAAATTCATTACGTTCTATATATTGATCTCAATATTGTCAAAATGTTTAATTTTGGGAATATTCGAGCCACTATATAATAGACATTTAAAGACATAACATTCTTATTTTTATATTAATCCTGCCAAACATTTAATTATTAAAAACATATAACGAACCATGTTACAAAATATAAATTTTATGATTCCTAATTCAAGCATAATTTAACCAAATTCAATTTATGTATTAATAAAATATCAATTCTAATTTGAAAAATATATTTCATTAAAAATTAGTTTTCATGAAAATGTATTTATAATCATTAAGTTTTGTTATTATTATTTAACATTTAATATCAATTAAATTAATTTTAAATAAATTTTATATAACTTGAAAAATTATATTTGAGTTTTTATATATTATTGAATCAATTAATTTATGAAATATCGTATATTTTAATGATGTATTATTCTTCAAAAACTAATTATTTTACTAGGGTAATTTTTTTACCCAATGTAACATTATGTTTGTGCCCGAAGAGAATAATAACAATTTTATATAATTTTTAGGCTAAGATTTGAAAATTTTAAATTCATCTCATTTCCTTTTACTGAAAAAAAAATTAAAATACTAATGAATTTATTTTTTTTGAGAAAATATTACATTTGTTATAAAATATAAAATATTGCATTGTAATTCAAATAAATATTTTAAGATAAATAATTTTATATAAATGATAATGAAAATTTTCATTCACGTTTTAGGTTATTATTTTAGTAGTGTTATATATTAGATTCCATATTATGATAATTTTTTTCTCTTGTAACATTAAAATGAATTATTCTAAAAAATTTCACAAATATAATCATATAATATGACCATGATAAATAAAATAATTATATTATTATTTGAAAATAAAACAACCAAATATGATAAAATTAATTTATTTATAATATAAAATTCAATTTTTAATGAAATATATATTTTTTATTTTTAAAATCACATTTTTTATATTATACCATTTTTATTTAGCTTTTATAAATTATTTTTCCTTGATGATAGACAGCAATATAACAACTATAACGATAATATAATTATAACTTTTTTGTGATACATTGTAGACCAATACTCACCATTTATTTAATTTTGGAGATGTAATTATTAAAATCAATGGTGGTCATATTTTACTCCCTTAAAATAATTATTGATATATTTTTATAAGTAAACGTGTGAGGGTATTTATCTAACATCACAAACTAACATTCCCATTTAGCCACTGAAAACTGATGATTACACCATTGAACTTTTACCACATGAGTGGTCCTATTCTAAAAAACATTATCTCTTCAATCAAAGATATTCATGGGTTATTCTACATTGTATTGGTCATGGATGTGATTCCCAACTTCCAAGTTCAATACATGTGATTTATCTACTATGTACATTCGTAATATTTATACATGGAAGACTTTGTGCTTGTAAGAGTGGTGAGATTGGATTAAACTAAAATATGATATAACCTCGATGTGATCATGGATATTGATAGAATAGATGTGTCTCTGTATAATACATAATTTCTATCCAAATATCATGAACAATTTTCATGTATATATTTGGAGAAAAAATATATCACTAACATCAATGACTAAGTCTCATTAATGATTATTCACATAATCTTTACGAGGAAATTTTTCTAGTTTTATAATAAATAGAATGGTTTGAGACTTCACAATGTTTTCTTAATCATGATGCGGACCTAAAAACTTATTCTCTCCAAATACATCCATGAATATTTTAGTCCAATATCTATTCCCATACTCACCATAATAAGGATCCATCTAAAAGCTATAATACAGACTACAGATTTATAAGAACTATACTAGAAAAGGTATTAATCTGAATATCATTTTAAGTACACTAAAAAATATCTCATAAAATCGTCTAGAGACTCAATTTTACAATTATATTTTTCATATGTTTGAGGATGATATGTAATTTTAAATATTATATCTATCTCCAAGAGTTTATGAAGACATCTTCACATCCTCCTAGTAAAAAATAGATTTTGGAAATGTAAAAAAATTTGGTACATCCTGAATCCTTAACAATTCTATTATATTTTCCATGAATATTTGGTAATGAGAGAAATATTCTTTGATGGAAATATAAATAACTCAATTTGAAAGGTGATCGAAGATAAACCATATTACATTTTCAATATTATAGGTTTCACGGTATTAAATTACAATATCAATGGTAATGTATTCCCATTTCGATATATGCATGGGAAGGTTAGTCATCCATAAAGGATTCATTAATTTTTCAATAACACGTTTGAATACCAATATTCAAGATATAGACTAAATAATTTTCCCCCTTTTGGAATCCCCTTATATTTTAACCATCCAATATATATATACATAGTTGTGCCTCCATGATAGATAGAGAAGGATGATATATGTGAATTATAAAAAATTTCTTTATCTATTTCATGTATATATAGGATAGAAATTTGTTTTCCAAATCTTATAATTCATTCATTATCATGATTGAACTTTGAAATATACTTCATATTTTAATATATCCTTACAATATATATTTAACCTTTATTGACGATTAAATGAATGGATGGTTAATCTATCACATGGTTGGGATAAGACATATCTCATTCAATATAGTCTTTATGATTCATCCTCTACAAATACACAAGTATTGAGTATTTTTCAATCATAATCATGGATAATGTAGAATGATATTCTCCACTTATGGAATCATCCACAATTTTTCACATTATTGGGAGATAATAATTTATGAAATCATAATCATTTATTATCTCAAACCATGATATTTGTTAATTTTTTCAATCCTTCTAAATTAATAAATATTTTGAGATATTTATATTTGTGTATACACCATATTTTTTAACATAATAGAAATTCAATAGTATTTTCAATGAATTTATTATCACCATGAATTACAATTCACATGTTGCATAAATGTTTTCAGTAATATATAATTTTTTAAAGGAATAATAAATTATCTTTTAATTCTTCATGAGGTTAAAAACCATTCAATAATACTAGATAATTTAATAGCTATTGTAATGGCCAAACATTCAATTACCTTATTAATTCTTTTCCCCATTTAATCTCTAAATTCACTTCAATACTATCCATGTTAATATAGATAATGGGTTTGGTATGTCAAAGAAAATTCTCACAATGTGTTAGTAATATATATGAAACCTATGGAAATAATGGATTTTAGTAACAGTGTTTGATATAAATATTTTTCTCAATAACCGTACTCCTTAATCAATATATAATAACCCAATTTCTTATGATTACATACAATATGAACATTTATTTGTTTTTTGGAATTTTAATTTTATTTTTTTGGATTATATTATATCCTTCCCCAGGGTCCTAAACAAATTCCATATGTAATCATCATAATCATCTTTACATATGTAATATATGCGGATATAATTTATAATGACAAAAATATCTAGGTGATATATAAGGACTATATTCATGATATCCTTTAATATAGGTTGGTAATACATAAAATCAAATGGAAATAAAAAAAATCAACAGTTTCCATATATTTTATGTCATAATATTTTTGGAATATTTTTCTTTTTTAAACATCATTGATCATATAGATATTGTAGATCCATATTCAGGAATAATTTATATCCTTTTAGTTAATATATTCATAATTTAATAAATTTATGGGGAAACATGGTTGTTATATTAATGTTTTTACCAGATGTTAATATATAAAAAATCCGAATTATATGTCCTCTATCATTAAAGAAGGATATATTCTATCAATGGTGATGCACATGGGAATATATAACTCTTTCCCAAATTCATTTGTAATGGATTCTTCAATTTTTATAACTCAATTTGTTACATTTTATAAGTATTCATTGAGATATGAAAAGACATAGGGATTAGTTTGATCGATAACTAAATTTTACATTAATGGGGAAGACTAAGTAATTTTTTTGGAAATTCATGATTATATTCATACTTAATAGACATATTCTGAACATTTACTTCCTCCTAGATAATATTATCCCTAAACCCATTATATCCTGGTATTAAGGACCATATAATATAATTCTCATTTATTATATTTTTATGATAATCCATTCATTTGTACTTGATAACCATACGATTATGTAATTTAGAGGAGATTTAACCTTATTAAAAATTAATATTCAATTTTTATAATGAAATATCATAAAAAAACGAATTTACATCAACATCAACAATAGGAAAATACCCAAATATTATAGAACTATCAGTCCAAAAATATAAATGAGAGAATAATTGTATACCTTATTTAAATTTAGTGTTTCAGATATGTTTTAATTGATATATAAGTGTTAAATGTATTAGGTTGTCAGTTCATTTTATTTTAAAAATTATAAGATATAAATTTATGTGAAAAACTAGATCAAATTAGAAATTCAAATATAATTAGCGGAGAGTGTGTATATATTTAACCACTTTTTTATTATGGTCAACCTCTATATTAGTGAAATCATATTAACTCTCCTACTATATTTGATAACAAGGTTGTCTAGTTATATTCCATTCTAAAACTCTAGATTTAGTTAATTGATTCATATAATCATTATATTCTTATTCGTTGAATCATTGTAGAGTGGCTAGAAAATATGATAACCAATTCTTTAACTCAATGATGTAATTTTTTTACTATCAATTATGTTGGTTGTCATGACCTAGGCACCCTACATTACCATACTCATAAAACATTTTAGATCCTTTAAAGAAATTACAAATGTGTTTACTCCCACCCATTTTATATGTCAGTAATTTAAATTTATTAACAATATGAGACAATTCATTAGGAATTACAAGATCCTATAAATCATAACACACATTTTATAAATACATGCCACATCTTGACATATAGGTATTCATTAAATTATTTAAATAAATAAATAATCATTTAGGTTTAGTGTTTTTGGAAATTACGATACATAACGAACAAGGTCATATGTTAACAATATAATTTTACATTATTTTTTTTATAACTAGCACCATTTTTATACATAACATAAAAAATACCTTTCTTTATATCATGAGGAAAGGAATAATAACAATTGGTGATATGATATTTTTATTATGGTTATAAAAGGAAAATACCAACATTATACAAGAATAAGGGTATGCAAACATGAATATAAATTTTTGAGACCATACCCAACAAATCAGCTATCACAAACAGGAGTCCTGGAATAAATCATAGTATTTAATAAGACATGAATAATAAAGGATTCAATTAATAGTTTTCATGAGAAGATAACATTATTATAAGGTGTTTATTTATGGTATGAAAATAATAAAATAAAATAATTCACGTAATAATAAGAGATCAATTCCAAAATCATATCACATTGTAATGGGTTCACTCCCTAAATCATAGTAGTAGTTATGGTTCACATCCAATACTATCATGGTCGAAAATGATTCTTACTAAACTAGGATTACTCTCCATCCTAGTCCTTTTTATATCATGATATATCAATCATTAACCAATTATATGGTGGTAGATATAGGTCTCACCTATCATGTAATGAATATCATGAAAATGTGATCTGAAAGATCATAATATAGACATAATACCAATATCCAAGTAAGTAAACATATTTTATAAACAATTCATCATGTCATAATTAGTGGAAACTAACTGGGCCCTATAAATATTTCATCATTTCATCAATGTTAAACCCATATAAAATTAATAGGTTTCAGAAACATATTTCATTCATAATTATAAAGCATCCAAAATGATAATAAGTATAGTATCATTTTATTATATCCCAATACATCCTAATGTAACATCTAATGATTCCTTCATAGATGGAAACGATAATGGAAAATCAATTGACACATTTCTGTATGAAGATAATATTTTCTCATTGAAATCACTAATTTTTGTTTTAATAATTTAGAAAATATTAACTAAACCAATTTGTTTTAAAATACTATTTGAAGCATTTAATAAAATCTTCTAATCATTGAGATGTAATAGTTAAACAAAATATTGGTCATCGTGAAAATAGGAAAATAAGGATTCTGATAAAATTTATTATAAATATTAAAAAGTGTAGTGTTCAGAAAATGAAAAGAATATTATATATAAAATATTGTTAAAATGATAGGCATTAGTAAAAATGTGTCTATATAACCCTTGGATAAAAATAAAAATATTATTAATTTTTTATAGAAAACATGGAAAATTAAAAAAATTATTTTTGACCAAAGAGAAAAATAAATTGAATATTTCATAAAATCGTTATTGTAGTATCTTTAGTAGATATAGAGATGATAATTAATGGGTAACATGAATCACAATAAACAAATTTCTGATTAACAATGACATTATAATATAAAACCCAAACTACATTGGTAATGATTGAATAGTAAACCAACTGAATGAAATAATAGTATATGGATATGTATTTTAATGACTTTTAGTACCAAAAACATTTTAATATATCGAATTTTTTATATTGGAACTATATACAAGTGATCACATACCAATGTTATAAACAGTTAGTAGCCTTGAAGAGCTAGATACAACAATTATATAAATTTTACATTTGGAAGAAAACTTTGAAAATAATGATTTAGTTTTTGAAATAATTGAAAATAAATAAAATAAAAATTCGACAATATAATTTTTAAAGAAAATAAAAAATGGGTAAGCTCATATTCTCATTTAGGGTTTCATACAGTAGATTTTATGGAAAATCAATAAGGAATATATTATATGAAAATGTATATAATGGACCACAAATGATATATAATCAATAACCTATCTATAATAATTTAATATAGTTTAATCAATATTTAAATATAAATAACTTTATAAACCATACAATTAATCAATAACACAAATATTTTAATTGTATAAAGAAAAATCAATATCTAATGGTAAATTACTAAAATAATTCTCTTTAATCAATAAACATAAAATAAAATGAACCAAAATAAAATTTAAATATTAATATATTCTAGATAACTAAAATAAAAAAACTAGAAAATGAATTAAATGATTCTTTATTTGATTACAAAATCTCAGGAACCATGATACCTCAATATCCATGACAATTTACAAGAAATTGTAAAACAATGCTTAAAGAACCATATGATTTGTCCAACAAATTTGAATCATGATAAATATTAATGCATTAAAAAGATCCCTATCGCTAATCCCCTCAAATGAATGAAATATTAAATAATTTCCCCTATATCTAATGATCATTTTAATTCATGATTCAATTTATCTTATCAAAAAAATATCTAAATCAAGTAAAAAATACATATATATCAATATATCCCATATTAATCAAATACAATGAAATTGTAAATTCATTTTAAAAAAATGTATTATAGTTTTGGGTATATTCATATAAATGAAGAAAATAATATTTATATTCAATATAAATTTAATTTACAATGAAAAATGACATTATGAAAATGATTATTTTTTGAGAAATTAAACAGTCACTTTCGAAACTGATATTTAAAATTTTTTTTCCTTTTATAAGCTTGTAAATTATAACCCCATGAAGAATAAACATGAGAAGAAAAATTAATAACCCTGGAAAAATAGGTATTCATGTTAAATAAATAAAAATTATATATATATATCGAATTCATTAATGAGAATACGAGAAGAGTATCAAATATGTCTCAATGAAATTGAAAATGAAAATAATTACCTTACCCACGCTTACCTTTGAATTAACATTACTTAACAATATGTATAATATGATTAATCATTTTATTAATTTATAATTTAACCATATTAATATTTATAATATCTTATATTATCATCAAATAACATTTCACAATATTTTTATTTATAATATTTCATAATTTTTATTCTTTTGAGTTATAATTACTTTATATAATCATGAATATTTTATTATAAATGTTCATGTTATTTAAAATAAGACATATGTAAGTCCTATACATAATTATATTCATGTTTTAAATATCATATTTAATAAATATATGAATTTTAATTATCCATTTTAATGGTTATAAATATAAATCTAATCACCTCACTTCGTAGAGATGGTATATTGTAAGTATACTCAAGTTATGATATAATTTACATAATTGTTTAAATGTTAATGAAGGTGGATATATAATATAGTTACAAACATCAGTATAATGTCATATATATCAATATATATATATATATATTAAATTTAGTCATTTTTAATTTTTTAGAAGTATTAATGAAAAATGAATCATATCACATCATAATGAGGTAGTCTGTTTAACACACGAGTGACATTATCATGATTTAAACAAAACAATAATTAATAATATATATGTGTTATTATAAGGAAATAAATAAATCTATATAATTATTATAACATATATAAATTAAATTCATCATTATACGCAACCTTGAGAGCTGTGGATTCAAAAATGTTAAATTACATCACAAGGCGGTTGCCCTTTATTCACATGATGGACAATTTCATATCCACTTTGATGGAAGTGGAGATAGATTAATAAAAATAAATTGACATAAAAACATCTACATATATGAAAAATATTATTCTAATTATGTTATATGTGTTAATAAATAATCCAATAAGGAAAGGAAAAATTAATAGAAATAGTTTTCTTCAGACGATTACCTTCACTTAGAGAATCCACTTTTGGATATCCTCTTTATCACAATAGATAAGATATTTAATTTTTTTAAAAAAACTACAGGAAGTTTATAATGATTTTGGAGATTCATTTTTTAATGGGGTTGTCATGAAAAATAGCCTAAGAGATTTGAAGAAGTGAGGAGAGTGAGTTCTATTTTATAATTGAAGAAGGGTGGACTTTGTTGTAAATACCCAAAACTATTCAATAATGTGAAGTCAAATTTAACTTATGCTATTATAAAATAGATAAATAAAGTATTTAAGGGATAATATGGTCAATAAAAAATTATATAAAAACATTAAATTATCATGTTATTCCATGTAATTTATTTTTAATTATGTTTACAAGTGAAATGATCATCATAGAAACTTATATAATTTCTTTGGATAGGAAATTAAATGGTTATGAATATAATTAAAAATGACAAAACTATATAATTTCAAATAAATTATTATAAATATGAAATCCAGTTTAACAAAAAAAATCTATGTGTGGGGAATTAATTTTACAATTGGCTTATATAATGTTAAAAGCTTCATTTTAAAAATAACTAGAACAACTAATTTTGATGTCATTTATAGTCATTATAGGAAAAATAAAATTTAACATATTACATAATATTTATAAATCAAATAATAAATTTTGAATCCATTATTTTAAATTGAACTTCTATAAATAGAAATTTTCGATTTAAAATAAATCCACATTTCACGTCAATAAACTATTTTTCTACAAATGCATTAATCAAGCTTAAGATGGTCTTATGCTAAATATATGGATAATATTAATAATAATGTGTGTTTAAAATCACAAATTAAGATACATATAATATAAATATAATATAAATAATTCATCCTTAAATATTATTGTAATTAATCGAAAATCTATGAACATTATTCCATTAAAAAAAACTGGTTTCTAGGAAAATAAATATTTTTTTGTAAAAAGAAAATCAACATAAATTTATATTATATGAATTATTATTAAAATAATATTTAATTAAATTTTTAATAATCATATAATAATAAATTATTATAAATAAAATATTGTATATTTAGAATCTATATTATCGATTATCCATAAAATCTTATTTTCAAGGGAAAATTCAAATAATTATTCTTGGATTATTTTTATATTGTATGTTAGAAATTGATTTTAATTAAAAAAATTATGAATTTCATTCTCCAATATACTATAAAGGAAATTTTGATTCAGTGTTATTAAAATTGAGTGTTAACAAACATTAAATGATGATCGATGTGTTATGTATCCGAAGTTATCAATCATTTTGAATCTATTTTAATAGAAATATTTCATAAGGAATACAGGTATTTCATGAAAATATCATTATTATAACTATTAGAATAATAAAATTCATTTATTATAAGAATTTTAAGCATAAAAAACCAGTGGTATATAAGGAATGTCTCCCACAAAACTAAAAAAGAGACAAAAATCCCTTACCTCAAGACTCAACTTTCTCCATACACATACAAAAATCATATAAAATAAATATATTATACTTATAAAAAATAAAATTACTATAATAACACTTATAATAAAATATTTTATTTACCTATGACCTATTAGTACATATTTATTAACAATTCAATGTTCAAATCATGTTTTAGGTAAGACCTGCTTAATTTTTCATTTATGTTTTGGTACGTTATTTTTGGTTCATCTACTTTTTAAAGGGTAAAAAAATATTTTTTAACATTATATAAATATAATATAAATTAATTATATACTTATTTACAGAAATAATTTAATGGTAGATAACGAATATGAATTATTACATTCCTGGAGATTGTAGTTTGTACATATGCATGAATGATGTTTTCATTTTCATCGATTGATGAAACAAAAAAATGGTAAGTAAAAATTAAATATTGATGAATAATTTTTCTATCATATATTTAATATATTTAATGTTAGTATAAATATATAATAATATATTTTGAAATAAAATGGAAAAACATTCACACCACTTCATAGAAGTTGTAGAGTACATATACACATGAGAGAAGTTATCATTTTCCAATAGATTTAAACGTAAGAAGGAAGATGAGATATTATTATTTCATGTGTATAAATATTTAATAAATATCATATATTCACATTAAATCTATAATTATTTCAATCAATAAGAGGTATACATGGTAACGAAATAACATTAAATAGCATGGTGGTAGTCTACTATACACACAATAGATAATTTCATTTTCCATTTTATGGAAGTGGATATTTATTTAGATTATAAAATTAACATAAAAACAAACCAGTACATAACAAACTATTTTTAATTTTTTATATTTTCATATTTTAATAAAAATAAAATGTTGAGGAGGAAAAAATAAAATTTCAATTCTCAGTTATGTATGTTGTCACTACTTTAGATAACCACTTTAGGTTAGTAGAAAAAACTCTATATGAAGGATTAATAATAAATAATATAAATATATTATACTGTAATGGATTTATTTTATAGATATATTAATGTATTGGAAAAATTAAAGGGGTTTTGAAGTGCTACATTGTGTGAGAATGGGTTCTATTTTATGAGAGGGGGAGATGACACACTTTGAGTATTTGAGATTAAAAAGGTGAATCCACATTTGTAAATTCTTGAAATGATATAAATGTTTACAAATCAATCCGTAGATGATATATTATGTACATATGGTCATAAACTGGTATTTGGGATATTTTTAATTCATTTACACATTATAATTTTAGTTTAACCTATAGAAATACCATTTTATCCTTTACACTGGTAATTAATGTTAATTTATATTAATATTCATTTTTAAAAAATTTAAATTTTATCCTATTAAATAAGAAGAACTATGAGGATTCAAAATTTGGTATAAATTCTCACAAATTCCATTAACAATAGTGGAAAAATATAATTTAAAATAAACCACAAGAGGTGATGAAAACGTAGTTTTTCGATGAAATTTAATTCATAATTATTGAATGTTTAAATATCAAAATACCACATTTATTTTATTAAAATGAAATATATAATATTAATAACAACATAATATAAATATATTTCACTAAAAATATTTTTATATTGAATTTAACATAATAGGTCCATTAAAAATATGGCATTTTTTATAAAATAATTTCTTCCACTATTCAAACAGAATTATTTTCAAAACAAAATCTACAAAATTAAATTTTATTTCATTTAAACATTAAAAAAAGAATTTATTTTCTAAAAATAAATTTTTTATATTTCAAAAAAAAATTATTTTTTTTTTAAAATAAATAAAAATAATTTTTCATGAAAAATATATATTTGAAGAATTTAAATATATTACTAAAAATTATTTAGTTATTTATTAATATATTTTTAATATTTCTAAATACTATATATAATTTATTAATGTTTTATTATTATTAATGTATCCATTTTTAATATATAATTTATTATTTTGTTTTTTAAATTAAATAATTAATATTATATCAAGGTTCCATAAATATTATTTTTATATGTAACAAAATGTATCATTGAAATCAGATTCATTTGAAAAATAATATTTTATAAAATGTTATTTTGAAACATTCTACCTAATTAAATTGAATTTATCACTTGAAATTTTGCTTCTCTGATACAATCAATTGTGTATGCTTCTGCCACATCATATCATCATATTTCCAAGTATCATCTTTAAGTTAGTGGTTTCGGTATAAAACATTTACGAAAATGGTCTTTATTTTCCATAGAAAAATAACTCTAAGCTCCACAATCAACAAATGTTGTTCTTTATATGAATTATAATGATTCAGTGGATGTTTTTATGAGCCTAGTTCATATAAAGATTAATTTTGTACATCCATGTGAGATATACATGGAACATATCATAGAATTGAGATATGTTTTTTGGAGGCACTCAGAGATAATAAACCATCCCTACATGATCTAGAATCTAAAAGGGTATAGTATTACAATGGATCATCAAGCACATTTTCCTAAATCTCATAACCACATTCAATAGGAAAATTCATTAAAAAAATATCCTTAATATAAAACACTAGATATCATTGACTATAGTCAAACTAAATTTCTTATCAACTCTGATATGTGTTTCTATTTTATTGAATGAATCTAATAATCTTCCTTATTTTATACGAAAAGTTAGGTCCCAATAGTTATTATTCCTTGGGTTCAAACAGACAAGATGGTGTAATACATATTATTCATTAGAGTTCATCAAAAGGAATCATATGATTGATTGAATGTGAGTTATTATTTATTGAAAAAAGTAAAAGATGAATTTTATGACCCATAACACCATTAAAATATATTGAACAATTTTTCAATATGTCATATATGGTTTTAAATTTTTCCTTAGACTAACCATATGTATGATGATGAAACATTATGAGTAAACTCAATTCTATATCAATATCATGATAGATACTTCACCAAAACATGATGATAATCCTTGGATTCTAATAATATCCATTTGAATGTGTCCCCCTATAACCACACTACTTACATGATGTATATACTGGATTGTTGATCTATAAAAAATAATTTCTAATAGAGATGATGTTTGATGCCTTTTATTGTCGATAAACAATAACCCATTTTGAATTGCATTGTTTAGATGTTTTGGGGTTTCTAATGAAACATTCATGGAGATGTTTTCCCATCTTAAAAAATTTGGTTAATGGTTATAAAATACCCTTAGATATTTCTCTCATCCTTAACTTGTTGAAATACTATTAAATAAGATAAAAACTATTAAATAGTAATCTTAATTCTATCCCACTATAAATTCTCTATGACATTACTATAAATCTTTTTTACTTCTAGGATTAAAAGTTCATAATGAACATTGAACAAAATTTAAAAACACTTTCATAAAATCTTGTATTGATAGGACAAATACAGTATTCATGAACGTTATCATCCAATTATAATCATGGTTATAATTATTAAAAATTATCACATTATATTATCACTTTACATCATATATATACATAAAATTAATATTCCTAGTTATAATTGTTTTGAAACACATTTTTGAAAGATAATATTTTCCCCCTTCATTCACTATTTCTAGGTCCATCCATTACAAACCCATAAGAACTTGATCTTACGTGATAGTAATTAAATAAGAGATATCATTATAATTTTGACTCAATGCATCAACAACCATATTCCCATTACCATAGTGGTAATTTATTTAGAATTAATAGTATTTAATCATCTCCAATAATATTATGTGGATTATATTAAACTCTTTTTATGTGAATATAAATTTTAAACTCAAAAAATTAATATATATATATATATATAACAAATATACCTTAATATAATGCCTTTAAATATTTAAGGAAAAAATAACATAATATAACCCCAATTCATGAGTTTGGGTATATTTCTCATGAGACATTAATTATCACAAAGCATAATCTATAACCATGTAATTATTTTGGAGTACATATTCTAGCCCCTTATTCAATGCATCACTATATACTACGAAGCCTTCCCCACTATATGGTAATGTAAGAATAAGAAAACTGAATAGCATTATCATTAATTTATTGATTTTTCCCTCGTATTCCTATTTTTCATGGAACCTATATCCCGTATGTTTTAACATGGTTAGTGTATTCAGTATTCCTCATAACTGTCAATAATATCAATCCGAACCTAGAAAACTATGTATCTCAGTCGTAGTGGTTGGACTGTGTCAAATTTTAATAGCCTCCACTATATATGCATACACTGATTTATCCCTTATTAAGATTCTATGAACAAAAATGAACCTTCGTTATCCTAGATTCAGACATTGAAAATTTCTCATTTTGTTTATCCTTTCGTAGGGTCCATAATAAAATGGTAAATTGATCTTAATTCACTTCATTTATCTCTGAATAGATAATAATACCATCAATAAGATGAATATAAATTAAACAAGGTAATATATATAAAAATATACATTAAATACTTAAAAATAGAGGGGTATTAATAGTACCAAAAGGAAATACTATTTATTCATAGCTTCCATACCATGAAGCATCCCTGACCCAGATGCAAGTGACGAGTTCCCTATATCATGTCGCTACATGTCCTTAACCATACATCCATGTATGAAAAAGGCTTCCAAATTTTTGTGAGGGTAAAATTGATCATATTGCGAGACTCTACCATATTTATAATAGTAATAAAATATTTAAAAAATACAATATAATGGATGAAAATAAAAAATTAACAAGGAATAATAAATACCAAACCACAACAAATTGTGTACAAAACATAACCAGATAATAAATGTTCCATGTCATACTAAAATTACCCAAATGTGAAGAATATTTTAAATAATTAAAAACAACCTAATCTTGAAAAATATTTACTGATTCCATGTTAGAATCATCATCTTTGCACCTACCCATCCCAAATCTACTCCTAAGTATTGATCTGTTTCCCTTATCCTAACCTGTAACCATTAAAATTTTTCTGGTAACCAATTGCAGCCCAAGCAGGTTGTGATTAAAACTCATTTACAAGATAAGAAATACAAAACTATGGTCCCATTAGTTAATAATAATTAATTTAACCATTTCATCATTTTCTTTATAGTTTAGGAATTCAAATTATATACACAACGACCTATAATGTCGAATTTACATGATAAGCGTATATGAAGTTTTTTTATCTCACATGGGATAAAAATTTCATAAATAACCATAACACACTTACCACAGTGCCTAATTCTAGGTACTCTCATCCAACAAAACCGTTAAGGGCCTAGATAATTAGTCTAGTGGTATAACCCCTACAATAGATGGTGTGGTTTAGAGCTACTGTCTGAACCGACCCATGGGGGAGCCAATATCATGTATCCCATAATACAAATTCATGTGAACATGACTATTTATCTATATAAAAATAATCCAAACCAAACAACTATTCAAAAACAAATCATATAACATTTTCAATTCCTATATCATTCAATGAAAAAATCATCATTAGGAATTAACCAATTTCCCCATTCATTATTCTCATTGTACATGTCACTTAAAAATTTACCATTTTCTTACTTTCCTTAGTTATCATAATTAATATAGTGATAAAATAACCCATTTAACTCATTTCTCAATTTACATGCATTATCCAATTTGAAAGATTCAATGATTCATACACCTTAATCCATTTATGTACTTCCATTAAAAAGTTATATGTCATTGACACAATCACATAAATCCATTTAACCCCATTTCACATCATTCCAATAATTCCCTTATTCAATTGTAAAAAACTAGACACACTACCAATTTACCCCTTTTCAGTCAATGAACATGGAATCAAAATATTCAAGGGCTCTAATTTTATAAGAAATTACATTAGGGTTAACATAAAAATTTCCCCTTATTTGAAAAAATTGATGCATTCCAAGAGTGGTCCTAAATTACTAAAATAATCCTTAATGAATCTAAAAAGAATTATGAGAGTTAAATTCTATCCAAAAACATTACTATATCATACGAAAATAAAAAAAATTCATGACAAGAGGAAATAAATATCGGAACTAATAATGCAAAAAAATCTATAACATAACTATGGGATATATCATATAGATCACCTACGTTGAATCAGAAAATTAACCCACCCTTATGCTTAGACTTCTATCTATATTCGAGCACTATTGGAAGCCCCAACCAAAAAGCCTCTTGAAATAAAGGGGTTTAGGGATTCTTAAGAAGAAGATAAAATACAAAACCCCTAAATTAGAAAAGAGAAGTAGATGGATCATCATACTATCATAGAGCTTTGATATGCAACAAATGATGCTCAAAAAATCCTTCAATACATTGATATTGATCCTTGGGAGTGGTTATAGGTTGAGTTTATAACTACGGAGTATGTGTGATGAAATTGGGGGGGGTATTGGTTTTTGGACATAGAAACAAAACGGGAAAATAGTAATATTTTACTTTTTAATGACCCTCGTATTTTTCCAATCCATGAGAAAATTGTGCACTAGACTCCTTACAAGATGGGTCCAAGTCACACGGTATCCTTGTAATCTTGCACTGTTTGACAAACTATGCACCAATCATGCATAATTTATCTACCCATGTCTGAACAGTTTGGATTTTGCCTAACTCATTTTTGACTAACAATATACCCCTCCTCTTAGCTAGCATGATTTTGGTGCACATTTATTTCTAAGAATGCAACAATCTTGAAACATTCAATGGATGACACATGTATCCTTTATTCTATGTCATGTTCCCCCAGGACACACTAAAAATATTTCATTGAAAAAATTTAAGAGATTTAATCCAAAATTTAAACATGGTCATACCTACATAATGATTGAGATTATGCAACATCCCAACCTTATAAAATATCTTCCATGAACTAGACATCCGTGAATCACTAATATTTTAAAGTAAAGTGATTTGTATAACGATCATGTACATCCATGTTTCTCTCCGAAAATTATTTTTTAAACATTACATTGTTTACATAAAACTCAAACTGAAGGTATAGTCTTTCCCTATATGGATTTTACACTGCGATATAAAATAAAAAAGAAATTCTCCTTAATTGAAACAACATCCTCTAGATTAACATACTCAAAATTAATCACATGCGATGTTTTAGGGTGATACTAATGAAGATGGGACACATGAAAGTAATTTTACATAAAACTATATAATTTTATAATAGAAAATCGTTACACTGGAGATCTGATCTGCAACATAATTTTAAATGACCCCACAAATCTTGGTGTCAACACAGTTTGTTTTTGAATCCAATGTTGAACCATCATTAGAGAAACATGAATAAAAACATGATCTACCACCATAAACTCAAGAGATCGATGGCAGTGATCCTCATATTACTTCTACCTACATTGACCAATAACTATAGATATCTCAATCATGTATATCTATTTTTATGTTGCATGCATTAGAATAAGTCCCAAAAACTACAACTCCATAGTTTCCATCCAACATAATGGAGATCTATATGGTCTACCGTAGTGTTCCCCACTTGGATCCATATAAATTTTAACCTGGTACCTATTGGCGTATGAGAATTAATCCATTTAAAAAACTATTCACATGAGAACCATATAGATCATGGACACAATCACTCATAATTTACTCTTGTTTTGAAATGGTATGTGTTGACTTCCCATCCATCTAAATGTGAAAATAAACACTCAAAAATACGTTGGTACCAATCTCCATAGTTTACCCCTACCATAATTGTGATGTAAATCATGAATCTTGATTTGAAACTATATTTTCAATTACCCCATTCATATGCACTTATTCTCAATCATATAACTCATTCAACTGATCAATAATGAATGTATCTCGAACTGGCAAGAAATGAGCCACCATGGTCCACTGATCAACAACTACCCAAATCACGTCATCTTTCAAATGTGTCCTCAAGAGGAAGACTATGTAATCCACCATCACGTCAACGCATTTCCATTATTTAATGGGAAATTTTTGTATCAATACACCCCTAAACTAATTCTTAGCCTTCACCTGATGGATGTTAAGAAATCATTCCATAAGACTTGTAACCCTTTTCTTCATTCTTGGACATGAATAATGTCTATGAAGATCTCAATACTTTTTGGTAAATCAAATATACAGTGCCCACATTGCATAATGTAACATGCACAAAGAATCATCCCAAATACATGATGGAACAAAAACATGAATACAAAAATAAATGTTCTCATCATCTCTAATAGTCGAAATGAAATGTTACACCCAACCTATAAGGACTTCCTTTATGTCCAAACATTCGAAACCCTCCAACTATCTCTCCTTGAACTAGATCAGAACTGTATAATAAACTTCCAAGGATGTAAGGATCTTCTCCAATTGTCTATTATGTACCACAAGATGGATCTCATAATGAAATTACATCATCTTTAAACCTAAATTTGATTCTTAAATTTCCTAATTTTTTGTCATCTAACTAAATGGATCCAAAACAAATCACATTCCTGGTGTCTAAAAAAAATCCAATCCAAGAGATTTCATGTATTCAACCCACCATCACTGATGAATTTTCAATGAACATTTAGAGAAGATGTATTTCGTCACCTTTTTAATGGTATACAATGTAAACCCCCCCCAACAAGTATTTATTCCAAAAATTTAGATCATAAACCACCAAAATAAATTCAAGATCATGTGTATGATAGTTTATCTCATAAATACTTAATATCATGAACCATACATGACAAAATAATTATCCTACATCAATAGTACCAGAATCCCAACACCAGACACATTAACAAACAATGTACACCCCTTACATGTATCTGGTATGCTCAGAATCATTGAGGTATTTAAAATCATCTCAAACTAATATAAAACACCTTAACAAGAAACATACCTCTCAAACATAATACCCTTCTTAGTTAGATCCAAATTTGGCTCGGCTAAAGGGGAAGAATAATTACTGATCCTTCATTAATGGACTACAAATCCCATTATAAATTGGAAATATGAAAAAATATTTTTCTTCTTCCATGAAAAAACTACCTTCACATTCATTGGGTCCACTAACACACCATTCTTGGAGATGTTGTGTCCCATGAAATGAAACTTTTCAGGCAATAAATTAAATCTGGATAGCTTGATGTATGTACTATTCTCTCTAAATTCACTCTAGACGATGTCAAGATGTTTAAAATGATCATAATAGGCATTGTAGTATATAATGATATCATAAAAAACACACTACAAACAGATCTAGGTAATTGTGAATGATCTTGTTCATTAGGTCTATAAACACTATAGGTTTATTGGTCAACCCGAATGACATGAATCAAAACTTGTAAAACTAATCCCTATTTCTAAAAGAAGTTTAATGTATATTAGAAGTACTCAACCTTATATGTTAGTACCCATATCTGACATCAATTTTATAAATCATTAATGATCCTCTCAGGTGGTCCAATAGATGGTTGATTATAGGACGAGTGTATCGGTTCATAACAGTCATGTGATACAACTACCTATAATGAGTTATAAACCCCAAATATCTATCATTGTTTTAGGAAGAAATCACTATATATCCCCATGGTGACATACATGGATGAATAATCCATTTATTTTCTAATACCTCCAACTAATTTTAATCTTATTATTATTTGTCTGTGCCACTCTATATGGAGGATAGAAACTGGTTCTTCTACTAACGAAAAACAATACGATTAATTCAATATATATCTTTGGGATAGGGTGTGCTAAATATTTACGGAACACAACCTTGAATCAATCAAATTCAAGAAGAATTATAGGCTACCCTCATTCCCTATAATCATCTTTTATAAAATCCACATTGGATCTGAAATTACATAACTAGATAAAAATTGGCCATGTATGGCCTTACCAGACAACCCATTCACCCTGATAGAAATAGGTGTATCCGTAAAGTGAAATGAATATTTCCCCATAGAGGTGATAATAAATATGACAATGACACAACACTATCCAATACCTTCCTATAATTATATTCAATCCATACATCTCAGGAACCAACAAATCCAAACTAAATAGTACACCCCAATTCGAAGAGCATACCCATTACAGTACCAATTATTTTACTCACACACAACTCATGGGGTATCCATAACCCCACAGGTATGTTCAATTTCGAATCCCAAAAGTGACAAAATCTGAGTAGAAATGATATAATGTAAGTCACATATCTCAGATAAATCACTAACAATAGTGGAAACTACAAGAATTGTACCAAAAACTATCGATGTCCTTGAATTTGCACCTCCTGGTGTTGGGTAAAATGCGTGAAGTTGACCTTACCCTCTACCCTTGAATCTAATATAAATTCTTAGAGTTTCCTTATCCAATAGATATAAAATTTCAATACCTAGAATACTGCATCCACCACCAATTTTGATACAATTATTATAGCTCACACATTTTACCTGATATGGGGTAACAGACCCCCTTACTATACTCTACACTGGACATGTGACTCTATAATTACCCAACATATGAGGGTTCATATATAATCTATGTACATAATTTATTATTACGCATGGTTGAATCTCAGCTAGTGGATGGGGGCACTGAATTTGCACATCTCCCAACCAGCCACACTGATAATAGAAAACTCGATGAATTCCCTATGAGATTGGTTCCCTGTAATGACTACCCTTTCCAACACTGCCCATGTGTAAGCACTAAAAATGAAGATACCAACTATCAAATGTTTCACTAGATTATTTCCATGTAGCATCTTTATTCCCACCACCTAAAGCCTCCTTGAGGTTCCCTTTTGAGATTACGTCCTAATCTACTACATCAGAAACCATATGAAGATAAAACATATTATCCAGCGACATGATTTCATGTCAGAGTCCATCATAGAAATATATTGATGTATCACCCTCATCACCCACCAATGTTTGTATAAATCAATTGTAATTGGATTATTGTCCTATATACTCCATTAATGAAATAGATCAATGGGACAAACTAATAAAATATGCCACTTTCTCCCATATCAATGTCTATAGTTTCAAATATTCCTAGAAAATTCGTAGAAATAATTTTTTTTAATACCATAAAACTACTCATTCTTAAAAAAACATGCCTATGACACTTTTCTTAACCCCACATCAAGTAATTCACTAGAGAGACTCTCTTATCCGAAGGAGCTTCTATGTGATCATGAATCATCTGATTGGACTCTATCAAAAATTTGGAATCATTACATCCACCATCCACAAAAAAATCCAGTGGTGGTGCAGTTGAAAATACCTCAGTAGATCTAACATAATCTGCACAACCTTCCCTAGGTAACATTCTATTATATTCATATAATGTGATATGTTCTACGATATCTTCTCTTATCCCATGTTACCCAGAATATATTAGAATTTTCTCCATCTATGGAGGAGCATTCTTGGTGACGTCTTCCTATCACACATCCAACACATGATTTCATGAAGGATTCCTCCAATAATTCCAAACAGTAACCTCATATCACATAACACAAATAATCCAAAATGACACATGAAAAAATCTTCAATAGGAACAACCAAATCATCCCCCATAAACAACCCTAAATTATTTCATAAAACCTCATCGAAAATTACCAAAACCTAATGTAAACCCATTTATATCATTTCATTAAGCACTATTATCTAATGCTTCATTAGAATTATTTACTCTTTACCCATTTAAACATTTTATTTTCAACATTTTCTTTGAATTTTTCAATATGTATAGTACATCCTACCTGTCAACCATCATACACCCATCCCATGTGCACCTATCATAATGAATTCCACCTATATCTATATATACCTAAAATGATGTATGAATATCTAACCGCATTTCATTCCATCCATGAGAAGATTATCATAAAAGCATCACATAATTCCACTAGTAGATTATAAAATTATGAAATATCATTCAACTATAACAACACACACTAAGAACAACATTCCCCAATCATGGGTACTTGGGGTTTTCCCAATATGTGGGTTAGCTACTCATAAGAATGAGCTCATTTCCTAGACCCTAAACATCATAATTTCTTGTATTCCATGCCCAAATAATAAAACCACAGAACAATTGAGTTTATAATCATTGTATCATCCTTGACCTAGAATCCACTAATCATTTCACAGATATGATCCTCCACATGGATTCTTGCATGCCACCCTAATTTCTAGAGGTTGATTACTAGTAGCGAGGGTATAATAGATCATTTGGGGAGAAAATACCATATTTTTTAGAGTAATACCTGACATACATCATATTAAATAAAGGAAACAATAGATAGTAAACCAGAAACATGAATTAAAAATCGAAATTCATATGGTGTAGAAAAATAATCAGGAAATACATGTATTATGTCATACTAATAGTGGCCAAAATTAATTAAAATGAAAAATTGATACAAACTACCAAGTATCCATAAAAGGACCTATCTCAATTTTTATATCATCATCCATGAATCTCCCATGCCCAACTCAACTCTTTAGAATATGAAATTTTCCATTATCTTGACCTGCAACCATAAAATCTTCTTTGGTACCCAATGGGGCCCATGTTGGGTGTGAGTACAACATAGTAGGACACCACCAATGTTGTCTAAAAAATAAATAGTCCAAATAGATGGTTAATTAAAGTATGAAGTTAATTTATATATAATCAATACATTACTATGTATCCATTGGTTATCAATAATAACTTTATCCATTTAATCTTTTATTTCATTGGCTGGGCATTCAAATCAAATAGACAATGGCCTAAGGCGTCCAATGACCATGACAAGGGGTAAATGTTGAGTTATATATCTCAATATGGATAAAAACATCATATATAATAATAAAACACTTACCTTGGAGACTCATTCCATGTAGTCTCATGACATGAAACCATTTGGGGCCCAGAGTATCCGTCCAACTCCCTAAGACGTGCATTTAAGGGTTGGGTTTTTTAAATCATTCCATCTAAAACCATTGATGGATCATCCATCCTACATCCCACACCATCTATACATGTGCACATTATTATTTATCAATTTACCTCATATACCTATCCAAAACCATTTAAAAACAATGCATATCAAATTTATAATTCATAATTTATTTAATGAATAAATTATTATCCAGTTGTATCCCATTAGTATATTTACTACTCACTTGGAATATACCATTTAATATGTTTCATTATTTTATTCCATGCCTTCTTTAGTATAATAATCAATGTCCAATAATTAATACATTTAACCCTTTTATCAATTAGTATTCATTATAGCAATTAACATATTCAATAATTATTATTATTTAATCTATTTAGGAATTTCCATTAACATTTTATAAATAATTGACCCAATCACATTAATCCTTGAAAATATTTTTATACATAATTCCAAAGATTACCTTGTAACATTTTCAAAAAATATACACTACCAATTTTCCCATTTTGCTCAACTAACATGTCAAAAAAATTTCATGGGATTTTATTTAACACATAATAAATATAGGCTTCACATAACAATTTTACTTGATCAAAAACATGAATTCATTACATGGGTGTCCTTAAATAGATATATTCATTTTTAATATATCCCATAATGATAATTAGGGTTAAATTCTTCATTTACCTAACCCATTTACCAAATCATCCCCAAGGAAACAAATTCATGACGTGAGTAAGAAAATATCCCAACAAAAATGTAGAAATCTACAATAAAACTATAGGATATGACTTATACACCACCTAACTTAAATCTAAAGATGAATTCAACATTAAACATAGAAATATATCAGGATTTATGTACCTTTTGAAGCCCTGGATTATTATAAATAATAAAAGGAGGACTTTATAGCTTCAGTATAATATGAACTAAAAAACAATCCATAATTTGGAAAAGAGAAGCTATGGCATTTTTAGACATACCCAATGTTTTGATTCGTAACCAATATTGCTACATGAGGAATAAAATTGAAGGATATTTATCCTTATAAGGGTTTTGGAGTGTTGGATCATCATTATGGATTGAGGGTGTGAAATGGGGATAAAATCTGTTGAAGAACATAAATTCTAAAGTGTGCCAAATGGTAATTTTTCACTTGTTAATGATGTATTCGTCATGGATGAATAGATTTCCAAACCACATGAAAAACATATACCAGACTCTATCTAAGAGGTTTCTAAGTCACATGGTTAAAATATTCATATATTAGGTTTGATAACCACAACTAGGTCCAATCATGGAAAATAATTCAACTCCACATAATTGATCAAACAATTCATCAATATAAGGTAAGAGATATTTTTTTATTATTCTCTTATAAATATATTGATAATTATATAAGAGATACATAAATAAATTATTCTTTTAAATAAATGGAAATGATTCACTGAATCATGACACACATGGGTGAACAAATCCATTGTCAAGATACTACGTGATATTTTTCTTCAATTCTAGAATCTCAATTTTGAACGATATTTATAGAGTATTTGAAATATGTGTGATAAAATTTATCAGATATAGTGTGAAATAAAAATTACAATATTTATGTATGACAATGATTCTATTCTAGAAATTCAAGAAAAAAATCCCACACAATAGTTGTATCATCGATCTTGAGTTTCTCCAACAACGACTGAGTTAAACAACACTTTTTAATGGGAATAAATACCCATACAAGGGTTTTGACATCAATATTATGCTCATATATCTCATCACATTGATAAAATATCATAGTTTTTTTAGAATATGAAAAAAAACTTCAATTTTCAATCGATGTGATATTTATGTAGATAAATATAGTACATTCCTCGAAGTACATCCAATTAATCTATAAGAAGTATAATTGGATTTTTCAAAAGCACATTCCAAAAAACATCAAAAAGATATGAATCATATAAAAGATATTTGATTATCGTTACATTATGGGTTTTCAATTATAACTCATCATATAATAAATTTGTTTTTATTTTAAAACCCCAATAAAATTACTCATATATATAATATTTTATAGATCTATAGGAAAATAAGAAATTTGGTGTTCTAGGGGGGATGATATGTATAACATTAACAATATTTTTATTTCTCCCCTAATAATAAATTGTGATCACATGATATTTCACATTTTATTTTATAATAAGGGTTGCTAATGTGAATAATAATCCTTAACCTTTGTATTCAGGAATCATTTAGTGTAATTACAATATTTCATCTAAAAACAAGAGTTTGGGTGGTGAATTATGTAGATATTTCTCTCTATTATAATCATAGGTATCCTAATTCACAAAAAATTGGTATAAATTTCATTGTTACATTCTATTACACACTAACAATAATTAAAAGTCACTTTTAAATAATATTCTTCATGTTTCCAACTACACATAATGAATGGACTAAAAAATCATATTTTCTATATGATTTTTATAGATTCCATTAAATTCAATATTCTATTTATAATCAATACAATATTACTGACGGTTAACTCAAAAATCCATTTCCACCATGATATAATGTTACATTATTTCTTTATAGCTAATGGATTCATTTATACCCAACAACCATCAGATATAATGTTTTAAAGCAATTAACAATCGATTAACCTGACATTCATATAAGATTATAGTGAAAAAATAATGTATTTCCAATATAAATATTTATTTGAATAGGTACCAAAAAAATATTCATCTTTTTTCTTTACTTAATTATTTCATTCTCAATTTCAATATTGAGAATACAAGGAAATAAAATATTGAAAAATAAATTATTAAGCTCATCCCCCACAATGAATTCAATTTCAAATTTATGAATCATACTTTGGATAAGATTACACCATAGAGATGATTAATCTTCCCAACGATAGATAATAAAAATGAAAATTTCAAAATTTGAAAATTGGTGAATAAAAAATATCGTATCAAGTGTACTGATATAATCCTTAGTAACTAGTTTATCAGTGGTATCTCTGAATGATTTTTTATTTTGTGTCATAAAAACTAAATATAATGTTCTCCCCAACTTTTAGTCTTTGTAATTTAATAATAAAAAAAAATGATTGAGAATAATTTTAAGACTAGAAATAAAAGTTTCAATTTTAAATAAAATTAAATTTGTTCTTGTTTCCATAAATTCATTTAATTTTCAATCACATTCTATATTAACATGAATCCATTTGTATATTGCAGTAGACTAAAATATAAAATTTGTGTGAGAAACAATAAACATATTGGGGAACCACATAATAATGGATAAAATTTTATGATTCATAAACAATGAAACAATATATTCAATCAATGTCATCTTATGGTTAACCTATTACACTCATTGAAATTATTCATATCCTTAACGAGGTTTTATATAGAGTTTGTAAATTTCAAAATAATAACTCCCATAAGTGTGGAACTAGGTGAAAATCAATTCATATTACCCTTCACATGGTGATGACTTATTTAAAGAGAAATGAACTATTTTCAGAGTAATTAACCCATGTTAAATCTTTTATAGAGCCACACCCATGTATAATAATGAGATAGGGATCTAATTTTATAGAAAAAACTCTCTATATTTATTATAAAAAATAGCATATTTTATTATACATTGGTAAATCCATATAATTACCCTAATTCATATCCCACGGCATATCCATATGGATCTCAATATAAATTCTTCATCAAGGTTTCAAAATTTTTAAATAATACTTTGACTAATATCTTTTGATGTGACCCACACAATTCATACATCGATATCACATCTTAATTGATGAATATTCCAAAAATATCATAATTATAAATTATATAATCATGTAGATCTAGTGAATTTAAAAACATGTACATATAAAACAATAATATAAGTAAACTATATCATCATGCACATTATTTTTAATAAATTGAACACTTACATGACATATCATACACAATATATTTATTCATTATATCTTGAAGGAAAAAATAAAAAGGGTGTATTAGATGATCAATTAGTGTAAACAATGTAGATATCATTATAACAAGATCATAAGGGTATTTTAAATTGAGAACAATTTTTAATGATCATTACCTAAAAAATCATATATCATATATTTGAGTCATTTACTATATCATGGTATATCATAAAAATGAATATTAAAATAATCAAAGAACATGATCCATGAAAGCATAATATTGGAATAATAAATAGAATTTTGTTAGGCACATAATAGTATAAAATCATTTCCATGATATATAAGGATATTTAACAAAAAAATCATATTGTAATTGTCTGAATCTCCAAACTATTTTAGTAGTTACAATATACTAAGAATACAATAATAGTGGTAGAACTACTTTATAAATATGGGTTTACTTTTCATTCTTGTCTTCAATTCCTTACAATATATCAATCATTGCACAATGTATTTGATGGAGATATATATTCCAACTATTATATATTAAAATAATTCATATGTCTTCTAATTGATAAAATACAAACATTATATCGAAACCCATGAAATTAAATACGTTTCATAAATATTCTAGCATAGTAAAACACATGGAATAAAATCTTCTACCATCAAAATTTATTCATTTAATTATAAAATAACCCATGGAAAATGAAAATATTTAATAATAATATATTAATCACTATGATAAAACATGCAGAGATTAATAAGAATGTTATATCATATCCACATTAAATCTAAATTAACATAACATTATGTCATCTTACATAGAAAAATATTTTGAAAATTTAGTTGGAAATATTTTTGAGGAATGTGTCTTTTTCAATTTAAGATAACTTATTTAATATATAATTATTTGAAAAGTACTTTTTAATCAATTATAATTAAAATTATACATATATATATGTATAATAAGCTATAAATCATGTAGTAGTTATGATATGGGAAAATATTTTTCATGATTTACATGTAAAAATGAATATTTATTAAACACTTTATGTAAAAATTCATCTGATCCTTTTTTTTTGAAAAAACCAATATTCATTTTATTTTATTTATAAAATTGGAAAATATAAAAAATAATACTGTATAATACTGTCATATAATATTTAAAAAATTATCTATAACATTTTTTGAGAAGATATATTTAGAAGGCAATGGATTTTCGACCAAAGAGTGAAATAATGTTGATTTTTTTAGAACTATTTAATTTGTCCCCTTGAGTACATATATAGATGATAATATTTGTTGAAACATTTTACTATTAATATAATCATAAATGTATAAAATTCACGGTTTTCTTGTGTTATAGATAATACATTTTTTTCATTTTATGCACAACCATAAACAATCCTAATAAATAATAAGATTCTAACATAAAACCTTTACTAGTTTGTTAATATGGGTTTCATAATATCCATGATAGAAAAAACTAATATTGAAATTTGGTCTCATTATTTTCAGGTGAATTATCATAATATTAATTAATTGGTAGAATATACACCGCAAAAAAAGAAAAAAGTTTTATATATAAGATGTGTCCCATTGAAATAAAACTGATTTAAAAATGAGTTTCCTCAAGTATAGACATTATTGGTACACACTCAATGATATATTAAAATAAATATATCTTTATTATTAATATTATTTTGAACTATAGTGATATATATAATAACATTTATTATTTACCTATTACCATTTATTATAAATGTATTAAAAATTATTTTTCAACATAAGTTTTAAGGTAATAACTGATACATTTTCTAGTATAATATGGTTTTTTATTTTCAGTCCTTTTAGAAGGAATTTTTTTTAATAATAACCATAATTTCAACCATGATATAAATATTACATCATTTTATCATATATTTATTTATGGAAATCCATTAAATATATAGATAGAAAATTAATTAAACCATTCATCGAGATATTAGGTCGTCCGTACACATGGACGATGTTTCAATTTTATCAATATATGTATCATAATTAATTTTATTATCAATTAATTTTTTAAGATAAATTTATATCATAGATATCATAAAAATTAATTTAGTATATCAATATTATCATATGATTAAAAATAAAATGAAAAATATATAACGTCTCACTGAGGTGGATTTAGTCAAACCACATGTATGTGTTACATTATCATTTTCTAGAGGACTTGATGAAAAAATGTATGTTATATATCATAACTAAATTAGTAATTAAATTTCCTAAAAATAATAAATTATCATTAAATCAATCAATAACTCTATCTGTGGGGTGGTGGTTCAAAATGAAGTAGATCGGTTCAAGACGTGGTGTTCCCCTATACACACTCTAAACAGATTCATTTCACATTTGGTGGAATAGGTTAAGGATATAGGTTAGTCAATTAAAATTTTAATATCACACTAAATGGGGTGGGATAATGATTTTACTATTTCATTATAGTGGAGGAATGATTTAATGTGTAAGTATAAATAGTATAAAAATTCTTGGTTAAGAATGACCCCACTCATTTAGAAATACTTTTTTGGGTTTCACCCATAGACATTATATAATGTTTTATAAATAAAAATAAGGAAACCAGGATATTTAGAGGTATGTATAGAATATAATTTGTTGGAACATGGATGCACCAATTGTTTTTTTATTTTTTATGTGGAGAGGAGAGGGGGATCCCAATATATGCGTAGAAGAAGAAACACATGGAATTTTTGAAAAATGTTTATTACACAAATTATAAACAAGGAAAAATTATTTAAAATAAATCATTAATGAACCATAAAATAAATGTATTCTCATTAGTTTGATAAAATTGTAGTTGGAAAAATTTTCACACCATTTTACCCATTATCATTTTAATTTAACCCTCCCACCCCCCATCATCAATGCTTTGACATTCTTCATGATAATTAATTTTTACTCATGAATATAATAATTTTTTTGAATTTTTTTTAAATAATAATATTTTAATTATTATTTTAATTTAAAATAATAAATCAAATTTTATAAATTTCAATCAAATTAATAGAATAATTCAATATAATATTAAACTCATTGATGTGGTGAAAGTGAGGATTCCCAAAGTGAAAATTTTCATAATTATAGAAAGTATTTATATAAAAATTAAACATAAGATTTTTAACCAATATTAGTTTAACAAAAATATTTTTGAACTAAAATTAATTTTGATATAATTTTAATTAATTTATTGATTTTTATACCCCTCTAAAAATGAATTTTTTAAATAAAAAATAATATATTTGACTATTTGTCGAAAAATTAATATTTTCAAAATATTTCAGAAAATATATCCCATAGATAATATTCACTTGCTGATTTAAAAAATCATGTTAATTTTATAAAATATAATTTCTAAAATTTCCCAAAAATAAAATTTGTATCCATTCTAAAAAATAAATAAAAATAATTTTTTATGTAATTTATTTTCAAATCATATAAAGTGAAAAATAAAATTAGTGTACTTTTTTATAATTATACTAAATATATCTAAATTATTTATAAATTATCATAAAAATTTTTTTATTTGTATTAATACCCACAATTTTAATGATTCATATATAATTTTTTAAATAATAATTTCAATATTGTATCAAGATTCACTAAAACATAGTGATTCTTTTTAGATAAAAATTGTCAGAAATTAAATTCATTTTAAAAAATAGAAATAATACTTATGTTGTAGATACTCTATTAAATATTAATTTATATATTGTAAATACCCGAAAATTCTGTGGAATTTTTTTTTTAAATTCATGTGAATTTTATGAGTCTGTGAATATTTACGGCGTATGATTCCAAGGCCCGGTGTTCCTGAAATTAATTCCCGAAGTTTTGTTCATCTACATTCAATAAACATAAGAGATGGATTTTATAATATTTGAACCGGTGCATTGAATTGAAATATGATGGCACCGTTGAACTCACAGTGCCAGTATTATCTTTAAAAGACTTTAACTTCGATGGTAGTGGGTCGAGTTTTAAATATATTTTTTGGGTTTTTGTGGAAAAATAATAAATAATGTGAGCTTCACATTATTTTTATTTGAGCCTCCATGTGGTTGTTCGGTGGTTAAAACCTCCTCATGGAAGTTGGAGGTGGGAATACCACAACTTAACCTCCCATGAATGGTTATGGTGGTAGGGCCTACCCGAACCTAACATCCAACAAGATGTTACATTTTGGGGACCACATAGGGATAAACCCCCTATTGATGGAGGAGAGTAAAACCTCTCAACTCTCCCTCATTAATGGGTGAGATCCTCTTGACATCCACTTTAATTAATTGGTGCTAACTCCTCTAATTAATTTGTGTAAAAACTCATGAATTAATTAGGGGGGCCAAGTTATTAATTCACCAATTTGATTTTTGTGTGAAAAACTAAATAATAGACAAACATAGTCTATTATTATTTTTCATGAAATTTCTCATTTGGTGGATCTTGGGAAGAGAAGAACTTGGGATAAATGTTCTTAAAATGAAGGATGCTCCACTGATGAAGAAAACTGACCTTCTTTGACTTCCTCCCTCAGATCCTACTGACCTGGGGTGTCTTCAACCGACCAACCCTCGGTATCGTCTTCAATGAGTCAACGTAGCTCGGAATTGGGAGTGAATGGCGGACGCGACGAAATAAGAACTCAATCATCATCTTCCTGCGACTTCAACGTTGACGAACGACAATCAAAGGTAGGTGGTCATTTTGAGTAATATCACCTAACTTTATTTTATCTTCATCAGTTGGAAAGGAATCGTTGTAGAGGTTGTGATTGTTGAAGTCCATCTTTCTTACTTCTTGACGAGCCAAATGTTACCACCCTAAACATGGAGGGTGTGAGCCAGACCAAAATGGCCCAACCCTCTTCCATTCAGGTTTATGATGATATTCGGCATGGAGATGAAGCAACGAGTCAACAAGAAGATGAAGGAAATGACCGCGCTACCCAAGGCCTCTGCGAACCGATCTGTCATCGCGATGCTCCAACCAAACAGGCTCCACCGCCTCGTTCCGCACCACACCATCCGCCGGCTTCCGAGCTGTGCCAGCCGCTCTGCCCATCGGTGGAGCCACCCACCGGCCCGAGATGCACCGGCATGCCCGGCCTCCGGCCGACCTTCCTGGAACCCTGCCGGCCACCACCCGGCCCACCTGAAGTCCTGCTCGCGTGCCGCCGGCCTTCCCACTCACCTTCAGGCCCGCCCAGCCACCCACTGGCTAACCTGGCTCCTTTCCCCGCCCATCCCGGCCTCGTTGTTCCCTTCCCGGCCTCCCAAATCGGCCGGTGGCCCCCCGCATGGTGCCCTGGCCAAACCGGCCAGGTCGTTCCCCCCAGGCCGAGCCGGGCTGGGCCACACCCTCGCGACTCTCTGGGCTGAACCTCCTTTGTGGCCCGCTGGGCTGTGCCCTATTGGCCGAGCCACATATAACAGGGTAGACCTCCCAATTGGTCATGCTGAACCCAACATGTCTGACCAGTTTGACCCAGACCAGGACGACCCATACTAGGTTGGGCCGAGTTAGTCCTACTAGGCCGAACCAGACCCGGGCCCACTAATGACCCTTTACATTCTTTGGATATATCATTGGCACCAGGAGACCATTTAAAGAACCATCATTGGTTCTGGTTTTCTATGAATGTCACTATCCCGTTGAGTATACCCCACTGGAGTTTGGGGTAATGTTAAGATATGGTCAGTTTGGATCGTGCACGAATCTAACCGGGCCCTTGAGACAAAAAGGCTAAGAACTCATAGACCGAGTGTCTTATTGATGTGTTGTCTGTTTCATTGAGACCCCTATATTGAGGAAGGGATTTGAGATACTTCTATGTGGGACTTTGTGACAGATGGATTATAGACCTACAGATCCTGGAACAGATCCTCCCGAAGAAGAATGAGCATAGTGCGTAGAGCTATTAGCTGGCTGAGACCTAACGACTACTGATCTATTCGACTCGGAGTGATTTGACTAGCGCAGTGTGGAGAAACTTGTTTTCAGGGAAGATACTTGGTGGGGAGCACCTCTGTGTGAGAATGAAGGAACCATGGTACTCGATTGGAGGATTACATCAGCACGCTTTAAGGGGGAGTGCCTCATTGTGACCACAGCAGACCCACGGTGGGGAGCGCATCTGTGTGAGCGTGGAATACCCACAATGCTCGATATGAGGAGTACCTCACCAGTCCATGGTTATTGTAAAACGCCTCTATGTGTTGTGATAGGCCCACCTTACTCGATAGAGGAGGAGTGCTCTAGCAGTAGAGGTGTTCGACGTTGTGCTTGAAAATGTTTTTGATACTACCTATAGAATAAATTCCTGGTTGAGCAAAGTCAGTGAATTTTGTGTTTACCACATGATTGAGATGGATTACATGATAATATAAATATATTTATGGGAATATCCCAAAGATATATTATATATTGATTTCATACATCGTGGTTTATTGTAGTTTTATTTAGTGAGACCTTGATGGTATCAGGTTCCCTACTAATGATCGTTATACTCACCCCGACATAGGTTGTGTCCGCATCTCGTTGTGTTGTTGGAAGACGATGGACAACGCTGACTGAGGCTGAGAGTGCCAGGAATAGATGCTACCCAGAGGTGGACCACACTTCGTGACGGTACATGGAGGAGACATACAGATGAGGATTGCGGTGGAGGATATTTGTACCTACCCTTCATGTAGGAATTCCCGAGGGATGACCCAGTAGCTACTTCAGTTTTCTTCAATTGTATTTTTTTTTCTGTTGGAATTGTATTTTCCTGTTGGGCTTTTATTCCAACCCCTATAATTTCAGAACTCTTTGTATACAGTTTTAGTTACTGTTTATCTTACAGCTCATACTCTATTGTGTCTGTTTTCATGTTTTAAAGACAATGCCTACCCAATTTAGGGATTTATACCTTTTTTACTAGATGATATCCCCTGGACTATGGAAGGTGGTATTGGGGTAGTCATGGCATGGACCCCGGGGGATGGGTTGTAAAAAATTGGTATCATTGATTTTGGTTCTACTATAGAACATAGGACTCTGATCTTTCTTTTCTTTGAATCAATAATTTTAAGGGTATTCAGTGTGGTTCTCAGTTCTGGGAGGCCAGTGTTAGTGTGGCAGTCGACGTATCAATACGCCAGGACCCTGACTTCTGATTTCTAACTTAGTGCACGAAAACATTGATTGTCTGTGTGTATTAAAAAGTTATCTTTAGGTCATATAAACCATGCCAGCTCACTAGGAATAATCTTTTTACTGTGTCACATCTGTTTTTTGAAGATGCCTCAAAGTGGATTAGCAGTGAGAGTTCTGAGAGTTGTATGGGAAAATATCCCACTGAGTGATGAGGTCTCGGTATAGGGCCTTTTTCCAGGTGAGGCACCAGCAGTACCATAATTCGTTGGGCCACCGATGCCACCAGCCCTAGAATCAGACAATGCACAACTCTTGAGTACCTTACACGAGTTCCAGCACTAGAGGACACCCAGTTTCAGGGGAGAGACGGACCCACAGGTAGCTGAGGATTGGTTGGAGGTTGTGGTGAGAGTCTTCGGACTGGTAGGGACACCAGCCGATTTCATGGTGATTTTAGCTTACATCCTTCTATAGGAAGCAGTGGGAAGATGGTTGTGCATGACTCTCTAGGTTTATGATGAGATGACACTTCTCTGGGCAGACTTCGAGAGCCTGTTTCTGGCGAAGTTTGTCCCAGTGACTCTTTTCACGGTAAGGATACATGATGTACTTCATCTGCAGCAGGGCAGAATGAAAGTGGCACAGTACTTAGCGAGGCCCACCGACCACTCATGTTACTCCATATATATGGTGTGGGACCCATTATTCAGGTCTCAGACCATCGAGCAGAGGCTCAGGTGAGAGATCAGGGCTTCGATAATCTCCTTCAGCATCCTGATGAAGGAATGGGTGTTGGAGAGAGCCCTCTTAGTGGAGTGTTTCTTTGTCAAGGAGTCTCTAGTAGCGAGACCCAACACTAGTCGACATGCCTCGAAGTCCTCTATAGCTGTCAGTACACAGATGTCGTAGATTTCCATGAGGTCCAGACCCACAGGTGGATGACCGCATGACTCTAGATCAGATGTACAGGGCACTCAATGCTGAGACACACATGCCATGAGTGGACAGTGTTAATCATCCGGTGGGCATTGTCACTCATGGGATAGCATTGTCACATGGATTGTGAATGTATGATCGGCTGTTCGGATGATTAACAAACAGTCAAAGGACCACCCAGGCAGAGACATAGATTTGATCGAGGCGGTTCGTAGGGAGTAGGCAGATGTGGCAGAGGAGCTGGTCGAGCAGCTGGCGGTGGGAGATATTCTGAGGTGTTACCACCACCACCCCCAGGAGTTCCACCCCGACCGCATGGAGTAGATGGATAAGTGAGAGATCATCTCCAAGAATCTGAGGCCTACGATCAAGGTGCTCTAGAGATGATTCGAGGTATGATCTGGGTCTACTCCACCTGATCCACAGTTCTTATTGACACATGTTCCAATCACTCATTCATTGCCACTGCCCTCATTTGGAGCTCGGAGATTCCGATGGAGCTGTTGTCTCATGCATTATGGCTAAATACTCTTACAAGAGATGACTCAATGATTACGTACTAGTGCCCACAGTGTGAGTTTACTATAGGAGGCGAGATATTTGGGTGGGATCTCATAGTAGTGGCATCGAGGCTTTACGATGTCATCATTGGTAAGGAGTTCTATCTATATTCCCTAATCATATTGATGGTATTAGGCAAAATCTGTGGTGTGTCCGCACGGTTGGGACCAGGTTTACCTTCATCGGTGAGAAGGGAGCCTATGCAGCATAGGTCGGACATAATTGCAGTAGGGTGTAGCCATTATCTCATCAGTTGGCCTACCCTACACTCGGTGTAGTTTATGTTGAGAGTCCGAGATATACTATAGTTGTGGACCTGTACACTGATGTTTTCCCTAACGATGTTCTAGGACTAACTCCTCGCAGATAGGTGGACTTCTACATTGACCTATACCCAGGAAGGGTACCGATATCTACACCAGCATATCGGATGGCTACCACGGAGCTTCATGAGCTGTAGGTATAACTAAGGGACTTGCAAGAGAATGGATTCATCCGGCCCGGTGTTTCTCCCTGGGCAGCCCCGATTCTATTCTTCAAGAAGGAAGATGGGAGCTTGAGTCTTTGTGTCAAATACCATCGCCTGAATCCGGTGACCATGAAGAACATGTACCCACTCCTGAGGATTGACGACCACTTTGATCAGTTGAAGGTAGCATAGTGGTTCTCGAAGATAGAACTCAGATCCGGCTATCACCATCTTAGAGTTCAATATAAGGATGAACAGAAGACGTCCATCATATGACGGTATGAACACTACTAGTTCTTGGTTATTCCATTCACTGTAAACATCGCTCCATCAGTCTTCACGGGACTCATGAATAGGATCTTCATTCCATACCTCGATATATTTTTCGTAGTCTTCATCGATGACATTCTGATCTTCTCAACTACTGAGGACGAACATGATTACCATTTGCAGGTAGTACTGGACACACTCCCAGTTCACCAACATTACGGTAAGCTCTCTAAGTGCCAGTTTTGGGTCCGAGAGGTTCACTTTTTGGGACATGTCATATCGAAGGATGGAGTTGCCGTAGATCCAGTGAAGATTGAGGTTTTAATTAGTTGGGAGACAACTATTAGTGTAATGGAGATACTATGTTTCTTGTGTTTGGATGGTTACTACCGATGGTTCTTTCCAAACTTTTATAGAGTTTCAAAACCACTATTAGTCTTGATGAATAATGGGAGACCCTCTTTATGGTCGGAGAGATGCCAGTAGAGAATTTAATTGTAGAGGAAGAGGCTGACTAGTGCCTCCATCTTGAGGCTTCTAGAGAAAGGAATAGGGTACAATGTATAATACGATACATCAGGGACCGGACTATGGTGTGTCCGGATGCAGGAGCGATCAGTGATCACATATAGTTCTAGAAAACTGCAACAACACGAGCATAACTACACTACCTATGACCTGGATTTAGCAATAATGGTCATCACCTTGAAGATGTGGAGACACTATCTAATGGGAGAACGTTTTACCGTGTTCTCTGTTCACAAGAATCTCTGGTATATATTCTCTCAGAAGGACATGAACCAGAGACAACAATTCTGGATTGAGTTTCTCCAAGAATATGACTTCGAGATAGTTTATACACTTGGAAAGGGAAACGTTTGTAGCAGATACACTCAGAAGGAGACCTAGTATATAACTTTTAGGAGTGGTGATGGTGCCGCTGGCTTCTATACAGATATCATTTGCTGATAGAGATGCTGCAGTTTTCCTTCATGACCGTACAGTCACTCCCCCACTTCTTCATTTATTCAGGGATGCACAAAATGGGTACACTGACTGCGAGACACGACATGCTCAGATATCCATAGGGCAGGCACCTGATTGATTTTTTTTATGGTGGTGAGCATGACATTCTCTTTAGTGGATGCACTATGGAACCAGTGTCACTTCAGAAGGAATATTTGAGGGATTTCCACAAATACCCTTTAGTGGTATATCAAGGAGGGTAAATGATACACCAGGACCTTCGACAACAACACTGGTGGCCAGGTATAATGAATGCAGTAGTAGAGTTTGTCTCTCGATGCCTCACTTGTCTGCAAGTGAAGGTGGAGAACCCTGTACCAACAGGCTTGGTTCATCCATTTGAGGTCCCAGATTGGAAGTGGGATGGTATATCCATAGACACCGTTGTAGTGTTTCCACACACATCCATGGGTGACGACTCAATTTGGGTGATCGTTGATCGACTCACCAAGTCGGCCCACTTCCTACTGATCAGAGAGAAGGGTTCATTGGAGATCCTAGGATGACTCTATGTGAATGAGATTGTGAAGCTATATAGAGTACCTTCTTCTATTGTCTCCGATCATGAGGCACAGTTTAATTCTCAGCTCTGGAAGTGGTTGCAGGAGGATTTTGGGATGCAACTTCATCTGAGCACCACCTTCCATCCTTAGACGAATGGTCAGACTGAGCAGACAAAACAGACCCTCAACAACATTCTACATTCTCGTGTCCTTGACTTTAGTTGTAGTTGGGAGGATCAATTACCTTTGGTGGATTTTTCATAAAATAACAGGTATCACTCCACCATTGGGATGACACCTTTCGAGGCGTTTTACAGGTGACCTTGCAGATCACTCTTTTGTTGGACTGACTATGGGGAGTTAGCACTAGTGGGACCAGAGATGGTACGAGCTACCACAGGGAAGGTGAAAATCATCTAGGAGTAGATGAAGACTACATAGAGTAGGCAGAAGTCGTATGCTGAAAGGAGACAGGGAACTCTGAATTCGAGGATGGCAACCATGTCTTTCTATGAGTCTAACATTGACGAGGTATACAGAGATTTGGCCGAGGTGACAAGTTATCTTCTAGATTCATCAGACCTTTACAAGTCCCTAGTAGAGTAAGAGAGTTGTATTACCATTTTTCTCTTCCATCTTAGATACACCAGGTGCAGGAAAACTTCCAGATATCTCACCTGAGGAGAAAAAGTGCACGACCCTTCTCACATCATTGACCATGGGGAGCTGGACATCGACGATGGGGCGACATTCACGGTGGTTCCAGTGGAGATTGAGGATTGACAAGGGTGGGTATTATATGGATGGTTGATAACTCTGGTTCATATTCGCTGGTATTACATGAACCTCCAGTAGAGTACATGGGAGTGGGAGGCTCTAATGTGTGCTCAGTACCCGAACATATTCCCTTAGTTTGAGTTGCTGCTTACAGGGACGTAAATCCTAGAGGTGGGGAGAATGTGAACACCAGGAAATTCCGTGGCATTTTTTAAAAAATATATGTGAATTTATTGAGTACATGAAAATTTACGGTGCATGATTCCGAGGCCCAGTGTGCCTGGAATCAATTTATGATGTTTTTTTCATGTATGTTCAGTAAAATTAAAAGCCGGTTTTTATATATTTTGAAACAGTGCTCATATTAGAAATCTGAGTGCAACATTGAACTCGCAATGCCAGTATTCAATTAAGAATACATTCACATTGACTGTAGTGGCTCATGTTTTAAAGATAGTTTTTTTGTTTTCATGGAAAAATAAAAAATAATGTGAGCTTCACTTTTTTTTATTTGTGCCGCCATGTGGGTGTTTGCTGGTTAAAACCACCTCATAGATGTTGGTGGAGGGACCAACACACCTTAACCTCCCATGAATGGTTATGATGGCGGGGCCCAGCACAACCTGACCTCCAGTGAGAGATTAGGTCGTGTGGACCACACGAGGCTAAACCCCCTTTTAATGGAGGAGAGTAAAAACTCTCAACTCACCCTCATTAATGAGGAAGAGCCTCTTGACATCCCCTATAATTAATTGGTGCCACCTCCCGTACATAATTTGGGCCAACACACCTAAATTAATTTGGGGGGCCAATTTATTAATTCTCCAATTTGATTTTTGTGTCAGAAACTAAATAATAAGCAAACTCAATCAATTATTATTTTTCATGGAATTTCTCATTTGGTAGAGTTTGGGAAGAGAAGGGCTTGGGAGAAAAGATCTTCCAATGAAGGATGCTCCACCAATGAAGAACAGCGACCTTCTTCAACTTCCTCCCTCAAATCCTACCGATGTGGGGTGTCTTCAACCGACCTCCCCTCCACATCATCGTCAATGAGCCGATGCAGCTCGGGATTTGGAGTGCATGGAGAACACGATGAACGACGAATTCCTTTGTCTTTTTCTCGCGACATCAATGTCGACAACTGAAAATCAAAGGTAGGGGCTTATTTTGAGTAATATTACCTCCCATTATTTTATCTTCTTAGGTTGGAATGGAATTGTTGCGGAGGTTGTGAAACAATTGATGTTCATCTTTATTACTTTATGATGAGCCAAATGTTACTGCCCTAAACGTGGATGGTGCGGACCAAACCAACATTGCCCGACCCCTCCTCCATTCATGTTTATGACGATCATTGGCATGGTGACGAAGCAGCGAGGTGATGAGACGGCGAAGGTAATGGCTGTGCCACCCGCGGCCTCTAGGAACCATGCCACCCTCACGACGCTCCATCCGAAATGGCTCCACCGCCTCCGCCCACACCTCGCCACCTGTTGGTTTCTGAGCCGCACTGGCTGTGCCGCCTCTCGGCCGGGCCTCCCACAGGTCCAAGCTGCACCAGCCTACCTGCGCGTTGTCGGCCTACCTGGCCACCCATCGGCCCGCATGGCGCCCTGCCCGGCCACCCCCCAGTCTGCCTGCAGACCTGCATACGTGACTCCGTCATTCCCGGATGCCTCTTGGCCTGCCCGAATGCCCACCAGCCCGCCATGAGCCCTGCCCAGGCCACCTCCCGTCCTGGCCACACCCTGCCAGGCCGCCCGCTGACCTCTCTGGCGCCTTGCTCTGCTGCATGAACACCAGGTCGCGCCCTTGTCGGCCGCCTCCCGATTGACCGGCCTCTCGAATCAGAAATTCTATTCCCTTCAGGCCGAGCCGACCTGGGCTGTGCCCTCACGACGCTTCGGGCCGAACCGGCCCCATGCACGAGCCGAACCGCCCTCACGGCCTGCTGGATAGGTCCCAGCAGGCCAGCAGAACCTAACATGATGGCCCGCCAAATGGGTCAGGCGAGACCCAATATGTATGATTGGGTCAACCCAGACCGAGACGACCTAGACTGGGTTGGGCCACGTCGGTCCAACCAGGTCGGACCCGACCCGGTCCCAATACTGACCCTTTACTTTCATTGACCATATGTTTGGCACCAGTTTACTGTTTGAAGAACCGTCAGTGGTGCTGGTTTTCTACACACAAGACGGTCCATTTGAGTATACCACAATGGAGTTTGTGTATATGTTGAGATACAGTCTGGTTAGATTGTGTATGAATCTGACCGGGTGCCTGGAACTAAAAAGATAATAACTCATAGACCGAGCATCTGATTGGCGCGCCGTCTATTGCATTGAGACCCCTATGACAGGAAGACCCTTGATATACTTCTAATTGGGACTTCATGACATCTAGAGTATCATCCCGCAGATCCTGGAGCGGATCCTCCTGAAGACGATCGAGCATAGTGTGGAGATCTAGTAGCTGGTCGAGACCTGACGACTGCTGACCGATTCGACTCAGAGTGATTCGACTAACCCAGTGGGGTGAGACTTGGTGTTGCAGAAGTCTTACGGTGGGGAGCGCATCTGTGTGGGAATGTAATAACCATGGTACATGACAAGAGGAGTACCTCAACAGGCTGTGAGGCGAAGAACCTATGTATGAGCGTGACAAAACCACGGTGGGGAGTGCCTCTGTGTGAGCGCAGCAGACACACGGTACTCGACAGGAGAAGTACCTCTGGAGTCCAAGGTTAGTGGTAAGCACCTCTAAATGATGCGGTAGGCCCACTGTACTCAACAGAGGAGGAGTTATCAAGAATTCTAGGTGTTCGAGATTATTCTAGAAAATGGTACTTGATACTACCCCTAGAATAAAATCATTGTTTAGAGGAGTTAGTGACTTTTTTGTTTACCTCATAATTGAGATGGATTACTTAATAACATAGGAATATTTATGGGCATATACCTAAGTGAGGTTATCTTTTTATTTCTTAGTTTTTGTTTAATCCTTGTTGGATTTTGCGTGACATTGAGGGTATCAAGGTCCCTACTGAGTATCGTTATACTCATCCCTACATGGGCTATACCTGCACCTCATTGTGTTGGTTGTAGATGAAAGAGAACACGGACTGCGGAAGAGAGTACCAGAACTAGACGATATCCAGAGGTTGACTACATGGCGTGACAGTACACGGAGGAGACAGACAGATGAGGAGTGTTGTGGAGGCTATCTGTACCTACCCTTCAGGTAGGAATTCCCGGTGGACGACCCAACAGCTGCTTCACTTTTCTTCTGTTGTAATTGTTTTTGAGTATTACATGTATTTTTCTATTGGGCTTGTATTCTAGCCCCTCTACTTTCATCACTCTTTTTATATTGTTTTACATAATTTTTTGCTTCTAGATCCTAATATATTATGTGTGTTTTCATGTTTTAAAGACAATGCCTTCCCGGTTTAGGGATTTAAGCCTATGGTGCAAGTCTCCAGCCCCTGGCCTATAGAAGGTGGGCTTGGGGTTGTCACGACATGGGCCTTGGGGGCTGGGTCGTGAAATATATAATATATTAGGTCTCCATATTACCTTTCAACTGTAAGGGACCATTGTATTGCATTTTTAAATCATCCAAACACTCTTATAGCTGAAAACATTAAAGGATGGGTTTTAAGACACAAAAATTTAAATCATTTATATATCCAGTTATGGAGATAAGAAATGATGCATACCTATTGGGTATTTTTATGTTTTTCTCACATGATCATGCACACTAATCCATAGATTTTATTTAAATTCCACTAGTTCTAATTTGATCAAAGCGGGAATAGTAGAATGGAAATATTTTTTGAATAATATTTCCTTGAAATATACAACATAATTGAATCAAATTCAACCATTGTCGTTAAATTAAAAATGATATCACATCATTGGTTATCCTTACTATAAAATGATAGATATCAAACACCAAATTCTCAATAATAAATCATTAATGGATGTAAAATATATTTTTTACCACATAAATTAATTTCTCAATAGTAAATGTGTAATATGTAACATTAAATGATGTAAAAATATATGCATAAAAAATTTATGATTATGTTGCTTCATTAATAGTGTATTTGGAAGAACCAAATTAATCTAGTAAATTTTGACGAAATTATATAGTGGTTGAGAATTTCTATAACATCATTTACTCTAGTTCCTATTCCATTTTGAAAGTCACTAAATTTTTTATTTCATCATTCAATATATATTTTACTTTTTCATCAAGTAGTATCATTGATAGAGGAATGTTCATGGGGATGATTCAAAAGTCTAATAAATGCACTCAACATAAATATATATTTATATAAAAGATCACTAAATAATTTAATATATTTTTTTCATAACAAACCCATATTTTTAAATCTAGGAGATACATTATATAATCACTAATATATTTTATTTAATGATAATAGTTTAAAAGATATCCAAATAATTGATAATGTTACATAAATGATATATGAATTAACAACGAATATTTTTTATGTGTTTAAAAATATAAACATAGTAAATGATAAATCACCTTCATCTAGAATTATGTATGTGATATAATCAAAAAAAAATATTTTTATGGTTAATACCCTTAGATACATGTTTTTCAAAACCAATATTACTTATAATATATATGAATCGATGTATCTATAGGAAAACTAAAATCCTTTCTATAATATAACATAGGATATTATCCTACACAAAAGATTAATCTAAGCATTATAAAAAATGATTTATCATACTATCTTCAAAAATAACTATTCGTTTCTCAAAAACCTACTAAAGTCCCCTAAGATAAACATATATAAATAATACATTGATACCACAGAATAATTATTTCATGAAAAAAATGTAAGTCAAACCATGGAACAAAAAGATAATATTAATAGAAATATAAACAAGAACACCCTTATTTTATAATATGATATAAGTTCTCTATAGACTGAATCCACTCAAAGATATTCCATGAGAATTAATAAAATCGAAATATTAGGGATTTGAAAACATTAAAATATATGTGATCAAATTCTTATTAATGCATTACATTTAAATTACAATAAATTTTAGAACATAAATATTTTCTAAAAAATTTATAATGAAATACAACAAATGAATAGACTGTAGAATAATATATGCTAACGATAATAATGAATGATGTGCATACAATCTGAAATGATATCATTTTTACCATGTAATGATTAAATAAAACATAAAACACTTATAATAGGGGCAGTGGAATGTTAGAATGAATTTTGAATAATTAAAATCATATGATTTATAATCTTTCTGAACCTACATAACAATTGACCTATTCACTCGTATATTTTTTTGAAGAGTTGAACACTATCAACATCACTCTTTGTGAACCTAGAAACATTCAAACATAGTCACATAAAATTTCTATATCATGATATAAAATAATTTATCCAATGACATAGAAGATCATATTGTTCCCAACAATCTAATAATAAATATAATTCTGTATTACTTGAAAATAATAATTATATTATTAAATATTCTATCCAAAAGAATGTGTTACATTCCATTTAAAAATGAATAAATAAACATCCCATAAATGTAAAATGTGATTAATAAAATATTTGTATAATATCATAAATTAAATTGATTAATATCACAAAAATGCATCAACCAAATTGATAACATAATAAAAAAACAATATTGAATGAATAAATAAATATAAAGTCATATTATGTTGTTCCTTTATAGAATATAATGAAATTTAAATCATAAAAAATAAAATTATTAAAGTAATTTGAGTTCCTTTCTATAAAACTGTTATTTATGAGACTAATTTTCAAATGTATCCTTTATTCTAAATAAAATATATATTCCAGTCCTTGAAATGTAATTTTTTGAAAAAGAACATTCAAATGAATTAAGAAATTTAACATCACTAAAATTAGAAATTTAAAGACTTATTATTTATAAACAATAAATTATATAACTTAAATAACGCAGTTTGAGTTACCAATTCCCTTATCATTGCCCCTCATTTCAATGGCAGTAATTTAATCTCACATATCATAAATATAAATATCTTAATTAACTATATTATATTCTTATTCATATATATTTCAATGTATACTCATTATTAATTTTATTTCAAATGTACTAATGTATTTAATGATTTTGTTTTCAACATTTAAATAGGCATTTTTGATGTTTTTAATGAGTTTACATGTACAATTAATGCTTGAATAAAAATTAATGATTCTAAAGATGAATTTTTATTTCATTATTGATAAATTCATTTCATATACTGTGATTATTTAAAAAATATTTATTTAATTTTAAACAATTTTTTTTATAAGAATTTATGATGAGCACATAATTTAAAACAACATAATCTGCAATGTAGAATTTATATTCCAAAATGGAAAGAATAATGAAGAGTTATATTAAAATAATTATTTTAATGTTATTTATTTTTTTTCTTTATAGTTAAATAATAATTGGATGGACTTCTAATATTAACGATGTTTCTTTAATGGAAAATTTAAAAATAGAGTCACATTCTATGGGTTAGCCTAGGGAACCATGCACCTCTGCTCAAGTGGGAATGTGAGTCAACCCTATCAAACCCAATATAGGTATATGAAATTTTTTTATGCATTGGAAAAAATACCATGTATTTTAGACAACTGATTAATTTAGTCTAGTGATCCATCAGGATAGTCTGTTAGGAGATACCAGTGTGGCATGTAATGAATGTGTTGTGGGTGCCAATACCTCATGAAAAAGTTGAGAATGTTTGGAAATACATTGATTATTAAGTATGTTCCTTTCCATATGGGATTATATTATGGATAAAAACAAACTATGTTTCCATTCATTCATCTACTAAAAAAGGAATATATAAGGTTTTATTGAGTAGAAACACAACATGACATCATTTATTATTCCATCGCTTGAGGGTTCTATGCAGATTTGGGTCTCCACAATTAATGAGCCTCAATGTTCGTGTAAAGACATAAATAAACTAGAAGAAATGATTTATTCAATCTATAATTGATAATGGGGTATTCTAAATTTACAACTGATTTAAATGATTTTATTTCTCATGATATTCTTCAACTATCGTGATTGAAAATAAGATTCTGAGTGTGATGACATCCAATGTAGCTGATTATTTGAATTATAACAATGCTTTTACATAGTACACACTTAAACATGATTTATTACATAAAATTGAACTAAAATATACTATGTGGATGGAGATGTCTACTATCATAAGAAATTAGGAACATTACATAACAACATAGATCACAAAACACACCATCTTCATAGAAAAAATATTTTACATGACCACAACATTTCTTCATACTTGGCATTGCATGGGTTAACCTGAGGACATGCATAAGAAATTGGTGAGCTAAAAATCCTTATAATGAGTAATGTAGACATGAAATAATTAATATATTACATGGTAGGAAAAATTTATATCAATGGAGTAGAAGAGAAACATGAATATAAGAGAATGACATGACAATATTATCATAACATGGAAATGTGGAAATAAAATTTAACATTATATTATCATGAGACAAGGTTCATTATACATGGATCGTGAGTAAAACATCATTTAAATTGAGTTGGAATGAGTAAACACTCATTTCAGTTGATGTATCATGATTGTTAACTTTACCCAATGTATTAGAGCGCTATCAGGGGACACCCGTCTTAATCATTTCATTTCATGCATAAGTGTGCCACATGGATCATATAACATGGATTCAATAAACATAATCATTTATTACAAGATAAAAAAAATGTGTAACTCATAAATTAAACTCTATAATAAATATGTAAATTTTAATAAAGTTTAATACACTTGATAGAGAAACGACTATGGTATTCACTACACAATGAATTTGGCATGAAAAATCAATGTGCAATTTTAGTAGAATAACATTGTGACGGAATAATTCTTAAAAAGGTTTGATGTGAGAGAATGGGGTGCTTTATAAAATTTAAGTGAAATGGAGAGTAAGGGGGTCATATATATACGTTAAGGAACATATGGAATAGAATTTAGATGTATAATATAAAATAATTTCCTAAAAGAAAATAGGAAGAGAGAAATCCATCACCGAATTTTGGCATGGTAGAAGGTGTACATGGGAGGAATTATTGAGAGATAAAGGGTTATAAAATCATTAAAACATAATTAGTGGCTTTTATGAGAAGTTAGAAATAATACCCCCAAAATTTTTTATTTTAAAAATGGATATAAAAATATAAAAAAATTTGGACAAAAATGAGTATGGAAGAAATCCATTACGTAGAAGGGTGATAAAAAAGGATTTAGGGAGGATTGAGAGAAGATTCATGGGATATTGGGTCACATTGGGAGGATTTTAGAGAGAGGAAGGATGGGTAGGTATGTTCTCCAAGGGTTTTGAGTGAGAAGGAATGGGATATTGAGTGGGTTTATATTAGAAATGAGATGGAATAATTTATTATATAGGTTTCAGACATCACATATTAAACTAATCAAAACCACAAATAATCCAATGGTTCTTTCACATGGATTTGGTAAAATTAGTGTGGAAAAAGTTATTATATTAAAATATTTAATAAAATATTAAAATATAGTCTTTCTTATGTAGTGGTGAGTCACACTCTTAATAAAATCATTTTAAAATGTTAAATATTTATTATATGTCCAAGAGGGTCCACTAAGCCTTTGTAAAATAAATCAACAAAACCAATAATCCCATATTTTTAAATTCAAAACAAATATTTTTTAAAAAATTCTTTTATAATATTTTATTATATCACTATTGGGTAATTATAATGTCATAAATCACATTATATATATAAATGGTAATTAATTTTATCCCAAACATTCTACTGTATCGGAAAATTATGAAAAATTAACCATTGGATAATTTAAATTTCCTGATTCCAAAAATAATATTGATTTCATCTAAATAATATTCTAAATATTTTTATCCTTTTAGAAAAATGACATTTATCTAAAATTAATGGGGTTTGACAGAAACATCTTTTAAATCACAAACAAATAGAAATTATATTTATAAATATTATATGATCATTTATATTTAATAAAATATATTTTATTAATAAAATTATATTTAAATTATATTTAATTTATAAATCCATTAATTCATCAAAATATATTTCATAATTTAATATTTACTAAAAATTAAAATTTTTGTACAAACTAAATATAAATTAACAATAATAAAATGAATGCATATTGTAACACCCCGAGATTTTAGGAGATATATTATTTTTAATTTGTATTATTTATTTTGTTGTACACTACACCAATATTATCTTGCGCTATACGCAACACCTTATTAGCTTGCAGTATACGCAACATTATTTTGGATTGTGTTACACACAAGTTCAAGTTCGTTTGATAGTAGTTATTCTACGCAACATTGAGTAAATATATATATATATATATTCAATGTATAAATGAAATATGGTTGTATTTGTTTATATGAAACAACAAAAGATGTGTTTCACTACACGTAACCCTGACATGGATTGAATTACATGCAATCACGACCTTCCTTCATAGCGGGTGTTGTACGCAATACCGAGCTTCACTAAACGACGATATATTATTATATTATTATAAACTAGACTTTATGAATATTATTAACTGAATATTAAATTTTATATAATTATTATTCATCTAACATATTTTCTATAACATGGTATGAGAACAAAATAAATCTTTCGGGTAAAATAAGTATTTTTTAAAAAATGTAGTTTTTCCGCCTTTTGATGGCGCACCCACATTAAATCTAGTTTTTGATATATTTATAAGTTCAATTTGACAAAATATAATTCTTCTTTGGAAACAAGATATAAAAATTTACTTGGGATAAATTTTTCATATTATTCTGATAACTTTCATATTTTAATTAATAGAACAAACACGCTATATTTTAATTAAAAACCATTTTTCTCATGGAAATAATTTATATGGTTAAATTATAATATTTAATGGTTTTAAATTATAAATATAGTATATTTTTACCATTTAATATAATCTATGTCATTAGCATTAATTTTACATTGAATTCATAGGTAAAAACATTTCAATATTTGGCAATGTTTTAACTTTTAAAAACCTGTTTGCTTAACAACGAGATTAATTTTAAATTAATTAATGAAAATTATGTGATTTGAATTTTGAAAAATGGATTCCATATTTGGATTCAGTCTGTCCAAATTATGTTAATAGGTTACTTTTAATTTTTTGAGATTATGAATAGTAACTACGATAATTTTTATTTACTGCAGTTAATGGTAAATCGGGTAATTAAGGGTAAATATAAGATTATAAAATTACCCTAACACTTGAAAAAATCCTATTGTATGAATAAAAGTCGAACCATATCACCTAAGGGTATGAATAGATTCATTTCATGGACTTTTGACCATGAAATAATATAATTATTATTAAAATCAAAGAAACTGACAACATGTCACTCTCTTAAATCTTATAAGTCTAATAATTTTAATCTAATGATAAAATTCATGAAAATTTGATCATGAATAGAACCCATAAATCTAATAAATGTACGTACATCATATGAATTTATTTATAATTTTTAGGGATTAAAAAATTATCATTAATTATGACACAATAGTGATGTTGAAATTATTTTATTGATTGAAATATCAAATAAATGATTATAAAAGGATTAATATATATATTTTTTGAACTATTTAATGTACTCCACTAATTTTCCAGATATAAATTACATGTTATTATTCTATTAAATATTTTATTTTGAACATATCATCTTTATATATGTTATTTAAACTCAAATAAATGAATAGTGTCAAAATTGACACTATTGTTAATTTATAGAAATTACATATTATAAAATTGCTTAAAAATCACAAAAATATTTAAAAATTGTATATTAAAATTTATATGTTCTAAAATGTAATAAATTATACAATTATTGAAAATTAACAACATATAAGTAATTATTTATAATGATTTAAAATTTAGAATATTATTACCACAAATAAAATTAAATAGATTATATAAGGATAAATTATATTGATAATGTTTAAAATAAATTCACACCCTATATAAATTTCATTTGATAATGATATTACAACCCTAAATCTTCTTTGATTCGTATTTCAGTCATTTTTGGTGGTTTTTAAGTGGGGTTGTAATTTATTATAAATTAATATTTCTTATAATTCCAAATGTGCCCCACTCCTCCCTTATAAAAGGGTACCTCCTCCCTCTCCTCCTAACAAAATTTTGAGCCATGAAGCTCAGAAAAACTCTGCCCATTTCACTTATCCAATTCCCTAGAAACCTTGTAGAGGTACTTCTCTACTCAAAAGTCCAAATCTAGTGCCCTAAGAGGAAGTTCAAAGGAGGCACTTCAAGAAAGAGGTTATAACTTCTACCGATTCATTCAAGTTTCTTTCTTCTTATACTTCCTCTTATTTAGTGGTTACATTATGATGTAATAACATCAGTATCCATCATATACTGATATGTTATTATAAATATTAAACAACCTCATTTAACCTTCTATCGATCCTACAGAAAATGAAATCCCTGCACATTCGTACGTACGGAATACTGTCTCCACGCTATTGTGTCATCTGTTTTTCCACCACCACCATACTTGGATGGGTATAATGGTGTAAAGAATAACTATATATGATTATTATAACATCATACTGATTATATGATATTATATAATCCACTCCAATTCTATTCAATAAATATGGGAACAATATCAGCACTCATGCGTACGTACAGATTACCGTCTCCACGACGCGATGAGATTCATGTTACATGTTAACAATTCTAGAATGATTAAAAATTATGTATAAAAAGTAATAATGAAATATATGAAATAATAATTCTAATGGATATATGTATATATATATATGTATGTATGTCATCTACTTAATTCCATTCAACTCAATAAGGAAACAAAATCAGTGTTCATGCGTACGTACTGACTACCGTCTCCATGAACTGTGTATTTATTTCCATTTATCGATCTATTATATATATGTATATTCTGAATATATGTTATATATATATATATATCAGATTTTATATTATGGAATTATGTAATCATGATCTATGTAATCATATGAAAAATTACATGTCAAAACACGGACGATAAATGAAACGATTTTACCCAAAAAGGTACATTAACATGAATTTCCCAAAGAATGTGTAATATAAAGTCATAAATGAACCATAAATGATATCATAACAATGCATATGATTCTTTATTAATTCAATGACATTATTTAAAACATTATACAGGAGGTTCGGATAAGTATGAAGACTATCAGACCTAAGGTAAGGGATAATTATTCCAATCCCATTCTTATCCGAGATTGTTTATTCATAAGTATTTACTGGGGATATATTTATCTTCCATGTCCATGTTTTATAAAAATGTTTATCATTTATGTTTAAATTCTTTTTTAATGATTTTTGACTTTCACTACATGGTATGTAAGGAATCTTTTTTTTACCATACGAGGTACTTTTTGAATTTTCCGACAAAATTACGAGGAGAATGTCTTTTTAACTTATACGGCATGAACAGAATTTTACAGTTTCATAACACCTTATTTTCATTAAGATTACTCTACAATATTTCATGACTATTTTCAACCAAATCCTTTTCTTTTAAAATTGAACGGAATTTTGTGAAAAGAAAATTATTTTCAAGAAGAAATCTTATTTTCCTCAAGAATTCATTTCAAGTGCTTTATTAAAACCAATTTCCATCTAATATGGAATTATTTGATATGTGTATGTTTCAAGTATAATATCTTTATGTTTTATATTCTTTTAATTTTCTTATGATGAAATATCCATTTTCTTTATAAGGATAATGTGATGATGGGATGATGTTTATGAAACCCATTTTATTCTTTGGTTTATGATGAATGTTTTATGTTTATTTTGTGGAATAAATAAGAATTATTTCATTATGAGATGGGTGGGACCTATATCCCCATCCAATGTATTGGGTAAAGATTTATATCTCATGAGATATACATGGATATAATGGTAAGTTAATCTGGTTCAGTGTTACAGGACTGAAACATGGAGTACCGATTCAGAAAGAGACTTTTTCCAATAAGATAGTCTTGGTAGCAATGGCTTGGATACTATAGAAATCATAACATGTTCATAATGGTCACCATAATTACATGTTTTATTCTCATGACATTTTATCAGGATTAATGTTTCTTTATGAACTATGCCTTATGTACTGCCATGTTTTTTTTCATTTATCAAGCTGTTGATGTTTAAACATTATGTTCATGTATTTAAGTTCAAATGTATAGGATTTGTTTTATTTTCTCCATGCTTACCCTTACTAAACATTTGAGATCACCCTTTTATATTTTTTCTTGTCCCCAGGATTTAAAGAAAGGATTTAGGTATGAAAACAAAAAGGGAATGATCTTTATAAGAGATATTGAAGATCTTTCACCACAATTAGAAGATTTTGTTCCGTGTTTCCAAAGATATTAAACTATTATGGTCCTTTGGTGTCTATTTTTGTTATGTATTAGATATTCTTCAAGAGTAATGTAATGTCTATGTACGTCACAATTTGGGTCTCTACACATATTCTCAATAAATAAATACTTTATGTAATCATGGTGCTAGGTTATTGATAAATAACCCATTAAAACATCCAAATAAGACCTAAGGGTATGGTACACGATAGTGATAGACTCTTGGGAAGGCTCAGATAACATCACTCAGGGTGGTAATCTCTAATAACATAGAATTCTCTTGTAGGTGGTTCTATTCAAGCTTTACAAGGTGTTTCTCATCTTGGGCTTGGTCAAGTGAGAAGCCCATGGATTCTAAAAACTTTTTGAGCTCTGAAAAATGAAATTTTAATGGATCAAATCTACTGGATGAGGCCACCACATCCTTCACTCAATAAATTGGATATGTTAAATCCCTATATTTATACTAATCATTTGAGCATTGTTCGATGAATATATTTTCAAAATTAACAATTTGTAACGATATTTTATAATCCTAAAACATAAATCCATTTAAGTACATATGTTATATAAAACTTTTACATAATAATAAATTTAATTATTTAAATAGGAATTAGCATTAATAAAAGTTCGGGTCGTTAACAACATCCCCCCTTATGATATTCCACCATAAATTTTTTTTCCCACAATAAAACAGATGAGGGTACTTCTCATTTATTACTTCGATAAGGCCTTTTGTAATTCCTTTTGGTATTTACTTCATAGATAAAGGGTTCATGCATCTTGATTGTAGTTCTATATTGTTTTAAAAATAGTCTACTTCCTTTTCCCAAAAACACATCATCTATATTTGATTATATCGATATAAGGATCGATACAAAAAAGAGGTATTTCCAATATTAAATTTTGGGACATCATCTTGACCTAGTTTTTTATAAAAAAAGCCTTAATGATTATTCATCAAATATTTAAAAATATGGATTTGGTAAATCAATTTTTCTATATCCTAAATGACAGAAATATATAATTTGATAAATATTGGATTCCTAGAATTCTCCCTCTTCTAAAACATCTCTAAAATCATTTAGTATACCATAAGTTTGAGATAATGTAATGATTTTGAAAAGACTCTAATGGTATTTAACATGCTAATTATAGTGACATAATTGAGGATATAGGATATTCAAATAGACGGTACATTATCCTTGAAGGAATCATGAAATGATAAAGTTATTTCATGCCTCATAAACATGTTTTCTTATAGATTTGATATTTGTAAATGTTTCAAAATCATCTATGCCTGAAATATGGATAATAATTCCATGTTGTTATTCATGACGAGGGAGAATAATTTTTTTGTGATATTATTACTTCCATGTTTTATCATTGAATAATAAACTATAATTAGTGTGTTTTAATACATAGATAATAGGAATGTAAATAATATAACATTGTAAATTGAATGATAAAATTTTAAAGTATATTCGATCATAAGATATATTATGTTTTAATCTAGGTAATCCATGATCTATTTCATAACATATACTCTTAAGGGATAGTTTTTCCCTTAATAATGTTTCTTAATAATATTATAAAATTTCCTAGAAAAATCCCCTTGGAGTGTAGTAATATAGATCAAATCAAGTCATGTTTTTGTGACCATGTTCTCATTCGAGTCTATCCTTAAGTAGTGTTTTCTGATTTTACCCCTAGATACAACTATGCCAGATCCACCTCTGCCCACTCGTATCTATAATGGGATGTATTTTCATCATAATCAATTTACTCAAAACTCAAAAAAGGAATATTTTTATTATACTTAGTTTTATCCCTATATATTTCTCTGGGGTTTTATAATCATAATCGTAAAAATAACAAAACATATCCTCTGATACCTACAAAAACAACCCTACTATTTAATACATACTTTAATATGATTTATTACATATAAATTCTCTTATAACAACTTCAAGGATCTAGAGGTATAGTGTCTTTGGAAATTAGGAACCTTACGTAACAACTTAGAATATAAAACACAACATCATTATTGAAAACCTCTTTTACTTGAATACAACATTACTTTGTACTATGAAATTCATAGGATAACATGAGGACAAGAATTAGAAAAGGTTTAGTTAAAACCCCAGTATGGGATTTAACAAGGAAAACATTATAAATATAGTACATGTAATAAAATAGTCATATCAATAGAGAACATGAGATACATGAACATAAAGTCATGATATGGAAAGATTATCATAACATGGAAATGTGGAAACAACATTTAACATGATATTTGCATGATCCAAGGATCATTTCACATGGAGCATTAATAAACCCTAATTTCATTAGAGTTATAATGAGTAAACCCTAATTTAACTTGACTTATGAAGATTATAATCTTTACCCAATGCATTGGACCACTATCTGGGCACACCCTTCTTAATCATTTCATTTCATGCATAAGTGTTTCACATAGATCATATAACATCAATTCATTAAAAAAATGATTCATTCCTTATTAAAAAATGTGGAATTGATAGATGAAAGTAATTAATTAGTAAGGAAATGTTCATAAATGATAATACCTTTGATAGTGAAATGGGCATGGTAATCACTACACAATGACTTTTGTTTGGAAAATTGTAGTGCAATTTCGGCAGCATAATGGAATAACATAAGAATTCATAAAAATGGGTTATTATATTGAAAGAGGTGAATTATAAAATTTACATGAAGTTAACATTATGGTTTTCATATATATATATATATCAATAAATTTAATTGAATTTATATTCATACTATAAAATAATTTCCTCAATGCAAATGAGGAGAGAGAAATCCATTACAGAATTTTGGCCTGGTAACAGGTGTACATGGGAGGAATTAATGAGAGATAAATGGGTCTATCATCATTCAAACATAAGTAGGGTAGTATGAGGGTGGTGAAAAATCCACAAACAACATTTTTAATTAAAAAATTTTATAAAAATTTAATGATATTTGGGAAAAAATGAGAATGGAAGCAATACGTTACTGGATGTGTGATCCCAAAGATTTGTGAGAGTGTTGAGAGAGGATTCATGGGAGATTATAGAGAATTGTGAATATTTTAGACAGAGTAGGGCTGGGTAGGGATGTTCTCCAAGGGTTTTTAGTGGCGATTAATGGGTTCTTGAGTGCGATTATTTAGGAATGTGTAGTGAATTATTTATTATTTTGGTTTTGGACACCACATATTAAACTAATAAAAACCACAATCCGACCATGGTTTTTTCCAACTTGTAGTAGCAAACATTATTTTATATGGTCAATGTACCATATTATAAAAATATAATGATTTATTATGTAGAGGGGAGTCATACTTTAAATGAAATCATTTCTAATTGTTAAAAATGTTTTCTAAGTCATGGAGTGTCCACTACAGCTTTGTAAAATAAATGAAAAAAACCTAAAATATGAAGTTTTTACGATAAAACATAAGTTTTATAAATAAACCTTTTATAATTTTTTATTATACAACTATTGGGTAATTATAATTTCATAAAACACATTATATATTTATACGATATTTAATTTTTACGCAAAAATTCAACTGTCACAAAAAATTCTGAAAAATTCACCATGGGATAATTTCAATGACATGATTCCAAAAATAATATTTATTTATCTAAATAATTTTCTAAATATTTTAATTTTTACATTTAAAATAAAAACCTGCATATATCAAAAAATCAATGGGTATAAAAAACGGATTTCATACCATAATAAAAATTAAAATTGTATTACTAAAAATTATACGATCATTAATATTTAATAAAAATTAATTTAGTAATAATATATTATTAAAATATTATTTAATAAAAAAATTAATTAATTAATCAAAATAGATCTCGTAATTGAATAATAACTAAAAAAATACTATTTGGGCTTTAATAACTATTTACAACGTAATAATAATAAAATAAATGTGTATTCTCTATAAAAATAATAATACTCATAATTGTAGTGCTAAGGTATTGTTAAAAAACCTATTAAAAAACTGAATAATACCTAATGGTATGTTGCACAATTGGGGAATAATCTTGGGGAGGCTCAGATAATATTTATCGGGTTGTAATATCTATTAACTTTCACTACTCCCATAGGCGGTTCTGTTCATACATGATTTGTTGATGATCATCTTGGTATTGGTCAAGTGAAAATCCCAGTGCCACCAACTCCTTTCTGAGATCCAAAAAATGGTCTATGTATGTATACATTCAACTAGATGAGACCATCACTTCATTTTTCTGAGTCAATAGGATTTGTTGAAGCCCTGTATTTATATTAATCATGTGATCATTGTTAAATAAGTATATTAGTAATATTACAAATTCATAAAAGTATTATAAAATAAAATAACATAAAACCACATATGTTCATATCTTATATATACATTTTACATAATAATAAATTAAATTAGATCAAGAGTAATTTTTATTAATAATAGTTTGTGTCGTTACATGGATGATGTGATATTGGATTTTTTTCATAGTAATTATCGAAGTATTATATCCATGTATTTATACAAGAAAAAATATCTATTAAATGATATAACTTACACATGGTGTTGTGGTCCAGAAACCAGTGTATGTGAATTGAAGAATGACGTAGCCATTTTGAAGTAGTTTTTCTGATATAGATTTTCATAAAAGTAACTGATATAGTTTGTTGATTAACTTATTCATTTTTATATATCCATTTGTTGGAAAAGAAACACATAACCTAACGTGTTCACATATCATATTTTATATATAATAAAATAGGAGAATTAAAAAGATTCCTTCACTTATGTGTCTTTTCTATATAGCCTATTTACCTAGAGAAACATACAACCAATTTTCCCATGAGCTTCAAAAAACGATTTCCACTATATAGTTGATTCATGAGGACATGAAAATTAGATTGATGTTTTCAAGAGGCATTAAATGAAAATCTATATAAGCTAAATGTTTTAAATATCACAAACAATTATTGTTACCTTTTCACCAATATATTTAAATGTGTATATTCAACAAAGTTAATAATTTCAATGGATTATCTAATAGAACTGTTAAAATGAAATTATATATATAGTGAATAGATCATTAGCAAATATGAAAACAAATGATCGTATGTGATATTATGTTAAATAAGTCATATTTTGTGAAAAATATAAATAGGACCTTCTTAGATTGTAAATTATTACTTCACTATGTTGTAAAAGTGAAACAATGATCATAGGGGAATTAGTAAGAAAATATGCATTTATGGAAGTTATGGGAGAGGTTATCTATGGGAAAACAAAAAAAAAAGAATGTGTAGGGATTTTTCTGGTAAAAGAGATATTGTTTTTGAAAGTGTTATTATTATTAAATATACACACATATATATTTAAATAAGGCTGATAGATCTAGAAGGTGATACTATATGAGATATCAAAAACAAGAAGAAAATATTAGAGAATTTGTTTTTGTTGCACTAATAAAAAGTATCAAGAAGATATATAGTTATCAATGGTTTTATGAGTAGTAGAGAAAATATTAAGAACATGATTCTTTTTTATTTTATTTTCTTGAAGAGACCAAAATGTGTATGTATCAAATTGAGGAGTTAATATTTAGAATTATTACAATAATATGATTCCATGTGTTATATATTTCAAAGAACATGAGGAATACAATGATTACACTCAATCAATAAGGTGGGTTTTGATATCATTGGAACGTATACATATTAGATTCTATTAATGATCTTGAAGAGCTACACAAGAAAAGGGACAAAATATTTCATATGGGGGAAGACTATTGAAAGACGAATATTTTTTTACCTTTGTATTTTTATTTATATAAGAAAACATATTTCGGTATGTATCCAATTGATGATAGATTATAATTGGGAATGTATCTATATCTATTGTATTCTCTTATCAGTATATTAAAAAATATTTAACTATTTAAATTCAAAAAATTTAACCTGGAGAATTATTTTATGTTCAACCATGAAAATTTCAATGTTCCACTTCATCTATTACTGCTAGTTAAGCTGAAATGAGATCTAGAGATAAAATTCCGGGGATATAAAATCCTAAAATGTTGAAGGGGATGAATATAATATAACGATAAATCATAAATGGAATCCACTATTTCAACACCCTCTTAGTGGGTAATCAGGCTGCATGCACAAAAATTTACATAATATAAATGGCCACCTCTAAAGATCTAAACAATTTTTAAAGACTGATTATGCTAATTAATTAAATGACATAAATGAACTTATTTCACGTATATTCCGAGATGGTAGCGTAAATATGAATGGTAATGTAAATAAAAAAATTTATTCATTAAATTCATCAAAATTTAGAGATGAAATAAATATAATTTACATTAACTTAAAAAATAACATTTTAACCCAAAAGTGCTAATCTATATTTTAGGTAAACCATATTTATAATTTTATTTCTAATTTTAACCATAATGTATAGAAATGATGTGATCATTTAGAATATATCTTGAATATTAAAAGGAAATTAATTATGGTGATGATTATGTAATAACATCATGAAATTATTCCATGTTATTCTCATCCAATGAAAAAAATATCATTTCAAAATCAAGATTAAATATTCTTATTCAATGATGAAATATTTTAAATTGGGAAATAGATGTTTTAGGAAATAATAATTGGTACTGAACTTTAACTCAACGAAAATATGAATCAATATTAGGGAGAATATTGATATGATCGAGGAGATTTCCTAAAATATTATAAAGAAATTGTCCATGGAAAAAGAGTTTAATTTTCAACTCAAATCTATCAAATCCCAACATGAAAAAATGATGAAATCATGTAAGGATTTTTTATCAAATATATAATTATTTTTATCATATAAAAAATGAAATTATTTAAATATATGATTCATTTTAGATAATAGACAAAATAATAATGTAATGATAATGATCCCTAAAAATTATATATCAACTTTTGTAGAAACAAAGAGGAATTAGAATTTAATTATAAAGGATATTTTTTTTTGATACAAAATCATGAAAAATGGTTCAATAAAAAATGAAATTTATAATATTTTATCATTATAGATGATATGGGTTGTTGAATTGTATATGTTTCAAAGTATATAATATGAAATATGTTTAAATGAATCTATTAGGGCTAATAACTCAACCAATGATACAATTATTTTGGAACGAATTTATAATAAATGATTTATTTTTTATATACCCAGTCATATGGAATGGTATTGTAAATGGAGGAATGCATGGAATTCAATTGAATCCATATATAGATACTACACACGAATTCCATACACAAATATTTATTATCTTGTGAAATATCCTATTAAGCGGGAAAATTTGATAAATTTCTTATAGAATTAAAACAAAGCCTCCAAAAATGTTGTTGCAATCAAAAAAATCCAAACACTCACAAAAACACACATGGAATTCAGTATGGATATTTTTTAATAAAAAATAATATTTTTTACTAGTGATTAAGGAGGAATAAAAAAATATTCTATAGAAAGAGGATATTCCTTTGAAATAATTTGTTCAAAATAATTGATGTATGTGAATTGAAAAGAAAGAACATAAAATGATGATATTTGAATAATAAATGATGAAGGATGAGAGAAATATTTCACCTTGAATGATTTATCAAATGAGTTATGTGGTTCTTCTTTATTCTATATTTTTTTTATGAGCTATAAAAAATTGAATTTAATTACAAGGGTTTTTACCAGATAATTAAATAGTTTCCATGGTATTTATAATGACTCTATCCCTTGGGGGAATATCAGTATACAAAAATGGTGGATAAAACATTATAAACATGAATTTGTAATCTTTTTGTCATCATTGTCAATATATGTTTTATGTTGGGCAATAAAACTCTCTTCCCTTATTGATAATAATATAAAATTATATCATAAAATTAATGTTTTGGGGTATCAAAATAATGAGAAAATGGTAGATTTACATAAATTATAAATGATCTATTTTTATGTATTGTTGATATATATGGGTGTTAATTGTTTCTTTTAAATAACACAATTATCATACATCCACTGTTAAAGAAATAAAATTTTATGTGAATGAAATCACATGAATTGTAGTTTCTAGAAATCATATACTACAATGGATTTATCTCAATTTTTTATACATCATGATATCCAAAATATATATCATGTTTATTAACTAATTTTTCTATGCTACGTGAACCATGTGATCATAAATCTCTTAAATGTGTTTATTTAAAAATCAATGAATGGAGATGAATAGGTTTTTGAGATGAAACATGATAGGAAATTGAAACCAATTACAATTTTCATTTGAATTTTAATAATTGGTATAAACAGTGAATCCATCCATGTACATATATTGATGTCGAGGATTTATATTTCAAACAAAATCAATGGGGGTAATTTAAGTATACTTTTATTGATGTAGGAATTGAATTTTCTTTAACGGTTCAATATATATACTATATGATTTTTGTAAGTTAATGTGAAGCTGTTGTAATTGCATAATAGTAATGGATTTAGTTCATGACCTTCGATATCATTATTGAGAAATTTACAATCTAAATTTTTATAATTTACTGAATTTATCATTAATTTGAATGAGTTTTGATGAAAGGAAATTATGAAGGGAACACTATTTAAAACATTTTGATTATTTATTAAGAATTTATATTCCAAAATTAAAAGGGTACAGGTGAATTTTTTAAAATGTATTCATGAAATATATCATGTTATAACTTGTTAGTGAAGATGAATATAACAAAATAAATCGTTCAGCTATGAATTTTTTAATGTAAAATAGAAAAGCATGGCTAACATCCTTGGTAAAACCAAGAAACTCATGAACTAATGGTTAGGAGGGAAGGAGAGTATACCTTATCAATTATATGAGTGGAATATGTATTGTGGGTCATGACTAGGCCTATAAGATATACTTTTTAAAGAACACATGGGTTTGGTCAAGGGTTTTTGTATGAAAAGAGTCGGTAAGAACAACCTGTGTGGATTTTAGTGTGTGTAGTTTTAGTAATGATACTCCAGGGATAGATAAAACAATTTGTAGAAAAGATTTATCAATATAGTTAGGCTTATTCTTATGAGATGTCAATGTGGTATAAGACATTCTACATTTATGTTAAACTTACTGAGAAAACATGGAGATATGGTACCTGTGAATTGAAATAATTTAGGAAATCATATTCAAAATAATTATATTGAGGGTTATTCAAAAATTTAATTATCCAGCATTGATTTACCATATAGTTCATGCATAAAAAACATGAAACAATAATAAGTATTTGTTAAATTTAAATAAGTACAAAATGATCTTCTAGAGATGTATGCATGTAAAAACAATTATTACTCCTGATATTCATCCACTATTTTTCATGAAAATATGATCATTAGTTTTGTATAACCTGATGTGGTAGTTAATTTAATTGAATATAATATCTATTTATAAAATAGGTTCTATAATTATATTATATAGAAAAATATCCACTTCCTGGAATATTCATTAAATTATATTATATGAGAAATAATATGTGATTGAGAATCCAATGTATTTGAAGTGAAGAATGATATAAAAATTTAGAATTTCGGTGTGATATGTCCCATTATAGAATAAAATGAACATTTTATCTCATTCACATATTCATTGTTCTATGTATGCGTTTATGAAAAATTTGTTATTTACTTGAATGATATCATATAAGCTATATTCTATGTAAGAGAAACATTGCACGTAATAAATATATTCCTATATGTATTTGTGTTATACAACCATTTTCAAAAGAGATTCATGCAGATGATTTACTAAGGAACATCATGTATAAAATTATACTAGGTATTTGATTTTTTGGTTAAATGAATGTTACAGAAACATTTTTTTGAATCCAAAATTATTTATCTGTAGAAGAGATGGAATTTTAAATACCATGTTTATAGATAATATTTATATATTGGTGATATTTAAAATTCATTTTGTACATCAATTTAAAAAAATTAAAGGAGATATAATGTTGATGTCAAATGGAAATTTGATCCATGATGAATTCAAAATTAGTATATGAAAATTATTAGATCCTTTTTTATATTTAATTTAGAAGTTACATTAGACATTATCAAGGATAATTTCATAAAATAATAAAATTGAGACAATAATAATGGGAGAATTAATGACTCAAAATTCATTGAGTTAAATTGGGGGAGTTGTTCTCTATTGGGAAACAGAAAAGAAAATTTTAAAAAATAATTGACGTCAAATAGTTAAATATCAGTGTACGTGTTATTTTTATTATTCAAAAATATATATTGTAAGTCAATATATTGAGAAAATTCTTCCACATTTACTATCAAAATGAAAAAGAAATAAATATTTTATTGGTTTTTATTACATAAAAAATAAAGAAAAATACTACAATCAATGTTTTAATGTGTCCTTTAGAAAATTGAGATAAAATGAATCCATTGTGAATGAATATTTCTAGGAGGCTAAAAGATATGTTTAGTGAAGTTTTGGGTTAAACTCAGGTAATATTAAATGAATAAAATTCAATGTTTTTGTGATTTTGAAGTACATTACGAATATCTAGATGGAACCAAATATTACATGTGTGTTTTCAGACTAGTGGAACTGAGAGAAATTTTTTTATACTAATTTTATTGAAGTAGTAGACAATAATATGCCATATAGGTTTTTTAGATGAAAACTATTTAGTGATTATTGTTATTCAACCACTTGCTCATTATTTGAAGAGGTAGACAAGTTGGTGTGTCAACGAAATTTCATAGAGATTATAATTATGTTGTGTATCCTATTGTGTTTAGTAAAATTGTGGTTACAGTGAACAATATAAAACTAATGCGGTTTCCAATTGCAGAAAGGGGATATTTTATTACAAACAGTATAAATCCAAAAATTATTCTTTCTCAATTACTATAATATCACATGAGGTGAGATTGATAGAAATCATTTAATGGATAGATAACCTTATGATTTTAGAGAGGATGGATTTAAAAGAATGAAAATTCATAAAAAGATAATTCACGCCCTCTCATTGGTTCATTTAAATTGAGTAACATCAATAAAATTAATTAATATCATGTATTATATCATCATAATCACATTTAAACGATGTGTATTAAAAATCATTACTATTTTCAATGTGTTCATAAAAGTAATGATGAGTTCCATCCCCCCCCCCCCCAATATTCATCATTTAAAAACATTAAATTTAATTGAATTGATTTGTATAATGTCTTTTTAATGTTATAATAAGATTATTTTTGATTTTGGGTTTCGTGTCATGAAAATGGAAATATTAATATTTTTTTGTTATTTAATGTCATTTAATGATTATGTTATAATGATAATGACCTTGTGTCATATCAAAATAGAATAATATTAATGATATATATAATATATATATACACACACCATATATACTCATCAAAAATATTAAACCATAATTGTTTGGATGTGAAATAAAATGAAACATTCTTATAATGGGAGGTGATAGTTCGCAATCCACATGATTTCTAATGCCATTAGTATGTGAATGAGAGCGGTGGAAGTGGGTAGTAAGTGATCATTTTATAACTATAATTAAATTATATTATTCATATTTATTCATTAATACCATAATTAATACTATTAATGATAGGTGGTTATGAAAAATTGGAGCCATAACTTTTTTTGGGGGTAATCACCGCACAAGAAATAAAGATGATTTTTTTTTCTTAGTAGATAAATAATAATAAATAATAGTTGTACCATTATTATAATGACATATAAACACACTAATGATGAATATTTAAATATCATACTATGGTTAGGGTTGTTTTAGAATGTAATAAGTAATAATGAAATGTTAAGAATTATGTGACACCAACATAGATAGAATAAACTTCATATCGACAAATGACATGGATATCATGGATTTAGGATAATTTATTTTGTCCAGGGGAACTTTTTAATGTTGAGAAATTCAATGATAGGAATTTCATCTAGGGATTCATGGAAATTACTAAATTTGAGTGATGTTTTTAAAGGATGAAGTGATCTCCCATTTATAAGTTAAGAAGATGGATTTTTCCATCAAATTAAATGTTATTTTTGGGATATAATTGTAATAGAATAAAATTTGGATGAGTTATGTGAGGGTAATGATGGTAATATATATAAGTAATACTTCAGAACATATAAATTTATTTATTTAAGGTCTAATTGAAATGTTAGTTTAGGAAAAAGTTGACCCACTATAGATTAGTCAAGTAATCACTTATTACTCGTAATTAAATAATAATAATTTCAATAATTTCATTAATAAAAATATAAAATGACCATTATTAAAAAAATATAATGTGGTTAATATAAATTTATGATCCATAAATTTGATTAGAATTTAAAAATATGATAATTTTAACTTGTAATAAAAACATATAATGTTTTGAAAAACTATTTGTCATGAAAAAAACCATTTTAATCTTTAAATGTTTGTAGAATTATTTATGATTCATTATGAAATAAACTAGTTTCAATTAATTTTTAAATTTTTATCAAAATAATAAAATATTTTCTATTTATTGTTTTTTCATTTAACATAAAATTTAAGTAATATTTAGATAAAAAGAATTATTTGAAAAATAATCATTTTTCTTAGGTAAATAATATTTATACAAGGAAACTTAATCATAATACCTACAAGTAAAGTGGAAATTATATGATAATTTAGGTACATTGATTTAAATGATAAAGTAAAATTCATTATATACAATTGTTATGAAATACTCTTAAAATTTTAATGTTATTAATTTTTTTGGTGGAAAAATTACATATGTTTTAAAATATAAAATATATATATGTAATTGAAAGATAAAATATAATAATTGATAATGTTAAATAAAATAAATATATTTGGACAATAACAATGTTTCACATTTTTTTGTTATGCAGCTATCTAGTTGATGTGTTGAAATCCACATTATTTTTAAAATGATTTCTTTCACTATTCATCTAATTTTTTTTTAAAAAAACAATAAACAAAATTCATATTAATATAATATGATATTATAAATCTAAATATGGGTATTTGTTTTCAAAATATAATTATAAAACGTGTTAAATTTATTTAGATATAAGTTTACATAAAATGATATTCATCAAACATATATTTGTAAATATTAAATGTTCTTTTTTAATATACCCTTCTATATAGTTATTATAATATATTTAATTTTGTTGTGATAAATTAAAATTTGATGGATATAATGGTAATTTGTTTATTAATTCTATTATGTTGTTGTGTTATAGATTATATACTCACATGATACCTAATTAAAGAAATATAATTACTGAAATTCATGGTCATTTTATTAGACGCCATTAACTCTCGAATAGTTAGGAATGAATGTATAGTCATGTTTACATCAAACATGATGAATTTTTCATTAAAAATTCAAACAATGGATAATCACATTTTCAAATAAATAATAATTATATTCTTGTTTTAATAATAACATAAAAAGGTGTAAATTTTACAACTCCTTTTTAAATGATTCCACTATTGGCTCATCAACATTGGGGAACTGGTCATTGTTTTCTTACTAGTATATTTTTTAATTAACTCATCACATGTAAATACATATATCACTACCTCACATATAATATATTTTTTATTAAAAAATCACAAATACGGAAACTGGTTACAATGATTTACTTAATGGATTGGTTTATTAGCTCATCACCAACAAGTATATGGGTTAATTGAATAGCTTCATACTAGTGAATTTGTTCATTAGATCATTAGAAAAAGTTATGTAGGTAATTGGATCATCACAATTTTATGGATTTATTGGGTCATTAACAATTGGAATATTGGTGGCCAATCATATCATCACCATTGAGGATATGGGTCTCTAACACATTAGTAGAGTACATGAATAAAGGGAATCTTCTTTGTAAGATTCCATGAGTGAAGAAACATTTTATTTTTTAATGTAAATAATTAATGGGTACATTTTGTTTTAATGAATAATAGGTTTTATTAAAAATTAAGAAATATGAAGGGAGAAGATATTCTAGGTTTGAGTTTATTACTAGGGCCGCCTACAATTCCTTATGAGATAAATCAGTACACATTTAGAATAGGTAAATATATTAATAACCATGTAATATGACATGCTTATTATTTTATATATTTTTCCTATTTGAAATGATGGTGTTCCTATTCTGATCATGAAACAATAACACCCTTAGACTTTTGTTTTAGTGAAATTAACTTGATTATTCATCTACTAATGATGATTAATGATTTAGAGTGACAATAATGAAGGAGTATCCTTTCATGCTATTCTTCGATATACAATAATGTTAATAAAATGGATCATAATGTACATTAGTTTCTTGGATAATTTGGTGTATCTTATGACCTCAGAAAAGAGTTATATGAATTTATTGAGAAATTGTTTCTATTGGAACTCATTCCACCTTTAATGAAGAAAATGAAAAAGGGAAAGGAATATTCGAAAACGTTATTTGGGTTATTGGGGTAGAAATTTTGGAAGTATTCCAAATATATATATATAATTATAGAGAGATAAAAAAATAATAGGATTAATTTGATGGGTGTTCCATAATGTGATATATCCAAATGTAGGTTCCATAAAGTGTATTTATGTGGGCTAGTGAAATAATGTTTAGATCATCCTTGTTTGATACCCATGTGATGTATAATAATGAATTACTATTTTTTAATAAATGAAGGTTTATAATACTTCACAAGGTCCCAAAATATTAATCATCATTGTTATAAAAAGGATGTATAATTATCGATGAATTTGGTTCTAGTGGGAGGATGGAAAATTCCAAATGGGTGACCTTCCATAAAATTTTGGATCTTTTTTTTGGAATTGGGTATACAATCGTTATATTATGTCGTTGTTTTTTATTATCATTCACACGATGATGGAATGTTTTTGTAGAATTTTAATTCATTATTTTATTCCAAAAAGGTTGATGAAGGGTTATTATAGAAAAAAATTAAATAAAAAATCTTCGATGAAAGATTGTGAAGGTACATTGTTTGTGGATGTGAGATTATAAATATTAGAAATATTAGAGAGATGACCAAAGATGGAAATATTGTCAGATATGACATTATGGATGGAATTGTTGTATGATGAGATGATATGAATAGAAAAACTTATATATGTGTCTCATAAAATGCATCTACTATGAAATGCAATATCAAGGATGGCCATAATTCATGATGTGTAACTATGGATGAATACACTATGAGATGTGATGTATTGGGTATAGAATCTATGTTACTTTTTGTTGAACATGACCTAGAAAAATAATCAAATAAATTATGAAATATTTTCTTTCCTTTGTGGAGAGGAAATATTAGATAAACATGGAGATAGAAAACTATGAATAAATAATTTATGTTATTTTAATGAAGATATCACAAATCATTATGTGTAGCATCAAATCACAAGTGACAATGCTGCAAACTGACATGGATTTAACTAAATTAAATGTTTGGATGAAGGGAGGAAGATGTGAATACTAGGTGGAATAGTATAATTAAAGAGGGATAAGTACCACATATGGTATTTATTGGAAATGTTAGAAAATACCGTTATTCTATGATTTTTTTCCAAAGTGTCAAGCAGTTAGACAAATTAATACATCAGCTTTCTGAACCTAGGAAAAAAGATGGACATAGGATTCTAGATGAACCATGTTATCTTCATTTCTCTACTTGTTATACATTAGAACTATACTGACTAGCTAGTGGTGCTGAAATATTTTTTGGTAAAAAATCATGTTCTATGCTCCAGGTTCACTTCAATGACTACTTCGACGACCCATCAAGATTTATTCCACATGTAATTAATCAAAATAAATGTATAATAATAGTTAGAATATCCTCCTAATTCTTGGAGCATGAAACTAAACCCTACACTAATAATTCTATATCAATCCTTACAAAAAATAAAATATCCATAAGTTCAATATAATTTTAATCACCCAATGATAACACTTTTTCTAACTATTAGGTTTTGGGGCTCATCCAACCCTATAACCCATACTAAATAGGACATCAATCAATTATAAATAGCCACATTCTCATCTCAAATTCCTAAATATTATTCAACATGGAACACTAAACATAATCCAAAATCGAATCAATATAACTCTAATACATGTAATTGTCACCAAAAAATTGTGTCATAGTTTTCTCGAGAACATCCATTACACAAAACAGCCACATCGGCATTCCCAAGAATACTAGATCTAAGGAGATCCCAAATATAAGATCTAAATCATAGGAAAAAATATTACTTTATGATGCCTACCCAAATATAATTTTATACCATAACAAAATTATCACATTTGAAAAATAAAATTGATCCATTTCCAAAACTATAAACTCTGTTTCTCAAGAGAATTACACTTTAATTTTCTTCTGTATCTTTAGTTTAGCTCCATATTCAATAGATGATCCAAAATATGAAAACACAACCCTAACACACATTTTACGAACCAAACCATGATCATTTCATTATCATGGAAGTTCCAAGTGTTACATTGAACCCACAACAACGAATTCTGAAAATAATATTTAATCTAACATCCTCTAGCCAAACCACTACAAAAATACTTAACAATAACCACCTTTGTACTTCACCTAGACTATTCAAGGTTCCTTGACCACACCTGTGTTATATCAGAAACATTATAGACATTTTTTTTAAATCATACCACTTATTTTTATATTTTTACACCAACTGGGTCACTGGTATGAAATATTATGAGATTTACCATCCATTTGGGTTTTTTGAAGGTTCTAGGTTTCAGGGGATGAAACACTATTCTTCCGACAGACACACCTAGGTACCCATGTAGCATATGGATTGAATATCCATTCTAATAACCATGTGAGGGTTATATAGGATTAAATAATGAGATATCTCTCATTTCTAACATGGTTTGAGATCAAAATATCATATCGTGAATCTCCTAGGCGGTAATCGTGTATCTCTCTTTTGGGGAGAAGTAGTCCCACACTGTTGGATCATTATTTTCCAAAATTTACAACATAAATGTGATGCTTTTCAACGATACATAAAAATAAATATTTTAATAATTTTTAATATACATTTTACATCATCTTCCATATTAACTACTCCCATTATTTTAAGTGTATCCTTTTTAATGAAAAAGATTACCTTATTCATCCTTACTGTATTACTCTCTGATTATTACTGGTTTATCTTAATATAAGTCCAAATAATATTTTTTTCTTCTTCTTTACCCCCTGACATGATTTTTCCTCTATTTTCTAGGAGATGTGTTACTCATAATAGGTTTTTGGATGAATATATTTTTTATAATGGGGTATTTTATTTTTTTCATATGACATAGATGTTTAAGGCCTTGGTATTCCTATTTGAGGATATTTTCTATTAGTGTGATGTGGTTGGGACCAATTACAATGTTTAAATATCTATTTGAGTGTGTTTATCATAGATTTCCGAAATATTTAAAAACAACTTTGGTTTTTATTTTATAATTTTTTAAAAATATATTTATATTTTATTTATATCTCATGATTGAAGATTTCTAGTCCTTGGTTTGAAAATTGGGTGTCTATATATGATTTTCCAAATAGGTTTCTCTTGTATGCACACCAATTCTATGATTATACTATTAAAATAGGTTTTATAATTTTAGAGGGTTGTCTAAAATTATATTAGAACATATCATACCAAGTGAAATTGTTTTTTTATAACATGGGCCAGATTTTTAGGATATTTGTTTCTAAAATGGGTTTCATGGTTTAGAATTTACATGATTTTGGTATGTAATAGAGTAGAAAATGGGTTAACTAGTGTGTTACAGATGGGTTATATAAGGTATGATTATAGTCTTTAGGGAGGAAGATCGTTATATCATTCACTTATGTTACAAATGGAATGTTACATATTTTTGGTTGGTATATCATGAAATCATCCATAACTGGTTTTGAAGATAGAAGGAGTGTACATAGATTCTAACTCGTGGAAAACTATGGGGGATTCATCTTTTAATAATTTTCTAGATTTAATAGTTTAAATACACTCAAATTCTTCCACTGAGGTTATATTACATGGGGAACATTAGTCATTCTAGACTAAATAAAATGAATTGTACATTTTATTAATTCTATGTTTGATGTTATAAGACATGTCTTGCACATCTCTCTATTAATATGGTAATTTTATGATGGTATTTATTCTAATTGTTGTCATTACGTTAGGATATAATGATCATTATTTGAATTGTGAATTATTTCATTATATTTTCAATGATGAGTGAAGTTTTGAAATATTATTGATTGGATATGGAAAAATAATGATATTTCAAAGGATTATTTGAAAATGATATGTTTTCAATGTGGTTTTGTTTTGAAATAGGGTTATCTAACTAGTTTATTAATTTTCAACTGTAAATTCCCTAAATATATTCATGGTTTTATCCTTATAGGAATTTTACATCACATCCCATATTTGAATATTGGAATATGAAGAATCTATTTTGTAGGACACATAAAAATGTAAGGGATTCAAGTACCACAGTGGATATTATTGATTACCATCGGTCATATTTTGTGGAGGAGTTATGCTATCATGGAGTAGGATCATGTGAAAATATTCTGTGATTTTTTATCTATTGTGATGAAATTATTTTCATTCATGGGATTAATCCAATTATTTTTTGTTTTTAACAATAAATTGAGATACCATGTATATGGCTTTTTGTGAAATGGTTATATATTCTATTTGTCATTGATTTTGTAATATAGTTTCCAAATGATGAATTTATCTTGATGTATATTTATTCTTAATAATGAGTTGAATTTTTTTGGTGTGTCAATCCTTTTTTTAGAATGGGTTATGAAGGTCAAATTCATGAGAATCCAATAAAAATAGATTTTTTGTGATGACTAGTTCTTATATCCAACACAAGATGAAGGGGGATGTGTTTTAGGTAAATAATCAAGACATTATGGGTTTAAGTGGGTTAGTACAATATAAAGTTGTTTTAGGGATGAATTGTTTTGGATTAAGTGGTAGACAGTAACTTGAACAGTTATAACTCTATAGGATGAAATGGAGTAGTGCCTGTACATCACTTCATAATTTCAAACCTTGATTCACCATGGGTGTTGAGGATTTTGGTTATGTTTTATCCTAGTTATAGGTCATTTTAATAAATTTTTTGGATATTTAATTATTAGTAATGTGTCTTGTAGGATGAATGTGGGTAGTTATAATATTTTTAGGTGAAATAGTGTGGCATGGAGGATGAGTAATATTATTTCACATTGATTTTGGTAATTCTAAACAACCAGTGCAACATTTCCTTTTAACTATATTGAAAACCAAATTGTTGTTGCATGGTTTATGTAACCATGTAACCAAAAACTACATAGTTGGAATCACTTTTAATTATTTATTATTTTCTCCTTTTTCCTTGTGATTTAAATTTTATGACGATGATACATATTGAGTACCATGATATGGGTTCATTTAAAATAATTTGATTTAGTTTGATATTTAATTTTTGTTGATAAATCCCAGGTTCATATTTCTTAAAGATGATCCATCCAAGAAAAACCTCATCCTATTGTATAGAGTGTGATGTTGAGAAAAAAATGGGGAACACTCCACTTTACCTATATGTTGATGATTCAATGATTCATATAATCCATTCATTAAGTGATGTGATTTTTTGAATGAACACATAGATGGTGGGCAATGTATATGTGTTTTTGAGGAAAAATCCACTAGTGTTACATTTTGGTAAGGGAACCATTGATCCCAAAAAGTAGTTGGGATGTATCAATTGTATCATTAAGTTCATGAATATCCTTGAGACTGATATGGTGTAATTAACTATGTATTTTATGTAAGGGATAAATATAATTTGGTTGAATTCAATGGTTCTGTCATAGATTCATGTGAATCACTCATGGACCTTGTAAATTGTGGACTTCAACTTGATGTTCAAACAAGATACCATCACGGTGGGGAATGCATATGAATTTTTAATTTTGGTGATGGGGGATCATTCAGTTATTAAGAATGACTCCCATTTTAGAAAGTATTATGGTATATATCCAAATGACCTTTTTAATTATTACCTCATGGGTGCTCAATGATAAAAATTACAAATATGATAATTATTCTATATATAATGGAATGTTCAAAGGTGGTAGATAATGTGGATATGTACAACGAATAGAAAACATGAATGATAGGTCTCAGTGGGGTTTATTTAGTGTGTGGAAGACTTGTTTCTTCCTATGGAAAGAATTAATAGAGAGATTAGCATCATGTAGGAAACATCAATGTCTATATAATTTATTGATTCTCACATCAATGGATTTATCATGGTGTATGATGATTGTTTTTCACAATGCAATAATTATATAAAAACTGGGATTAGTTTCTCTAATACTCTATTGGAACGAAACTATTGTAGATTTCAAGGTCATCCATAATGATTCTTTCATATGTATTCATAGAGATGTAGTTAAAGATCTACTTTTTAGAGGTCTATTTGTTGCAGTTAGAGGCTTCTAGTGGCATCAGATCACACCCATTTTTAAATAGTAGATTGAAAATAAAAAATAAAACAGGGTGTGGGTCTAATCTATATAATATATATATATATATATAATATAGGTTATAAAAAATTTGATATTAGTCTGGACACTATGAGTATATGATGTTTGTTACATCTCTGTGAAATAAATTTTATTTATCACTAGTTCATCCAATTCTATCATTTATCTTAAATGGAATGATTCAATGGAAATTTTTTATGATTTTATTTTATGTAATTTATATTTTATAACCCCATTGGTGGTAATCATTGTGCACTATTATGTGTTCCTTGAGATTCATGTTTTGGTAATAGAAACAAAAGGTGATTGGGACTTTCTTTTATATAACCAAACTTTTTTATCCTTAACATTTGTATGGTTTTATTTATTAGATTCAAGAATAAAATTGATTACTATTGACATAATGTCTAGTTACCTATCATATGATAAGAATACTCATGTATTTCATGCTGATTGGGATCAACATTCAGGGATGACATGACAAGGTGATTTCAAATTGTGGGTGATCTCATTCTATATGTTCAGGTCTTTTCACAAATCGTTGGAGAATGGATTAGTGGTTGTACATCTATAGAAAATTGATATTTTCTTATCTGTCATTCTTGATGATTTTATGTGTTCTAATATAGATTGAGTGGTCATTTTCACTATCAATCTACTCCCTGGAACAACAATGATTACAATAAAATCTTATTATATGGCTCTGATGTTATATAAATAGTTAACGGTCATGCTTGAAGGTATTTAGGGAATGTTATTTATCAATTCCATTGGATCACATTTTTTATCCATAGATTTAGTTACAAATAATGAATATAGATAACTTTTAATATTAACATATTATAAAATTAATAACAATTATAACCAGATAATAAATACTTATTTCCCAGAATTGATTATCTCTTAGTTCAGTTTAGGGGAACCCACTGGCTTTCAATGAATGACCACAGATCAAGGATCCAGCAGTTGATGTCCATGGAAAGGTATGATCCAATTAAATATATTTCATGATTATATTTTAATTTTTAGATATTTTTATGCGATTTTGGAATGAAAATAATTCTTTACTATTTATGAAGTTAATGAACTATACATTTAATCACCTTTTGGTCTTTATCATGGTTATTCTTGTGGAAGAACTTTTGTATTATCCCATGAAGAGGGTGGAGAATGCTGACCACATTGATGGTGTTTTGGTATCATTTAGGCAATACATTATATATTAAATATTGACTTAGCGATCATTTTAGATACCGAAATTGAGGTTTTTAGGCCACATTATTTCGAAGAATATAGTTTTGGGGGATATAGATAATGTTCAATCATTCTTATCAAGTGATTAACTAATGAATGATTCCAAGATATACAATTTTATATGAAATAATCAGTAGTGTTGAAATTTCCTTGGAGAACTAAATATGATATTTAATCCCTTAATAGAGTTGACCAATAATGTCATAATTATTGTGTGGGATAATATAGACTATTTTGAAAATAAGTCCAATTTTGATTATTTATAATACTAGAGGATAATAGTATGTGTATTGTGGTACTTTATATGTGGGTATGGGATGTGGGATGATGCGGTATGATAATTTTTGGTCTATGACATGCAGTATCTACAACCACAAGGGAAGAATTTTCCCACCCATGACATGGAATTGACATTAGTGATGCATTCATTATTGGAACGGAAGCATTTCATATTTAGGTGTATTTCATGGTTTAATTGAATCATAAAAACATGAATTAAATTTCTACTCAATGGGACTTGAACCTCATATAGAGATGTTTTCTAAAACACCTGAATGATTTTTCTTTATAAATGTTTTATACACTGGGGATGCGGAAAGAGTCTCACAATTCCTTGATAAGGAAGTTTCTAGTGTTGTCTGTTAATGAATTGTTGGATGAGTGGGGTATTCCATGATTTCCATGATCTATAACTAGATGTATCAGAAAATAAGGATAGACTGTTCTGGACTACTGTATAAAGCATTCCCCATATAGTTGATTGGGTTATCAGAAACAATGTATTTATCCTTAATTAAACATAGATTAGTGGTATTTAAAATGCTTGTGAGACGTTCAGTGAGTGTTCATGGGCTCCAAATTTTTCTCTACTCATCCGGATGTGGCCTGTTGTATCATTGGTACTAAAGAGAGAGGTTGTATAGTAAGAACCTATACATGTTTTGGTTGTGTATTCTTTAAAAAACAATAGGTAATGTTCCATTGTAGGTACATACTGGTGTTTTTGGATAAGATATATGATTCCATATTATGTATCTATGTGTATGAACTACCTAAATATAACAACTAAGAATCATAGATAAGGATTAATTTTTCTAACACATCCCATTGTAGTGTGAATGAGAGACATGATATATATGTTTTTTTATTTGGACCGCCACACATGCCCATTAGAAATGATTCTATATGGAAGAATGATAATTTTTTTGATGAAATTATCATATTTTATTTGAATTAGGAGTTCGATGATGGTAGTGGGTCTCATAATCGTGTATGTTTGAGAGGTATTTTTTCTTCATGGAGTTCCATAAATAATTGTTTAGTATATTTATTCCCATTTTAACATCTTGATGTTGGCTGGAACTACTACTGTTCATGTGAACCATGAAGACGTTGAGCACCACATATCGAACAGAGATGGATGTTTAGTCTAAGAGTACTATCTAAAATATCAATGACTTTTTCTTAGTGTGTATTTATTATTTTTGGGATTTTGGGAAATGAGCCTCTCTTGGGATGATTTTTATTATAAAACCATTATAAAGACTGAATCAAGATGTCTCAAATTGAGGTAATTAATGTGTGGTTGTTCCTGTATTTTTTTTGTGTTGGTATGTGGTGGGTGATTGTTTCATTATTGGAATGAGCCTCATCCAGATGATGACCTATACATTTATAATGTCTCAGAAATGGAAATAGATTGCTCTAAATAATAATATGTCCTATTTTAAACCTCACTATTTTGTGTTGGAATTTCAGGTGGGTTTAATGGTGTTCCTTCGGGTATATGTTTGATAACTCTCCAACACTTGAGAATGTGATGGATTATATAACCACATTAAGTATGGTAGTTTCAAAATAGTGAAAATCCATGATAGGATTCCTATATATTGAAATCTTCACCTCAGATGACCTTGATCTAAGACATTTTTCATGATACCCAGTTCAAGAGAGAGCATTCAGACCTATATCATTTACTATAGTGGGGAGATATTGAGGTTGAACCTGATGCAACCATCACATATCATGTTGTTCGAATCATAGTTTATTATATTATAGTTCCCCATGAAATGTTAATCTTATTTTCCCATGTTTTATGGTAGAGTTTTATTGATATCCATTAGACATGGGAGTGGGATTATTTGGTGAGAGAGCATTAGAATTGGCTATTTAATTCTATGGATTCTTATGGAATTATGTAGTGCAGAAATTAACAATGTGGGGATATTGTTAACTCCTTGGGTCACTAGTTTGGTAAATTTTGAGCATTATATTCTTATTTAATTTATTATGATGGATTTGGGTGTTCGAGTTCGAAAAACCCATTTTCGAGAGATGGAAACCTAGAAGTAATTTTAACGGTCGGTTTTGATAACTCTGCAACTGAACAAGTTATGGTGATACTTGTTAGAGCAGTTGCCTTTTTCATGGGTTGAGAATGTTTTTTTATATTTTGAAACAATCACTAGTGACCATGCATCAGATATAGATTTTGTTTTATAGTGAACATTATAAGGTAAGGGAACTATGTACCTAGATGGATCATCGTGATTACAATCATTCATGTTTTTTTGGAAAATAGGTGGCTTCATGGTGTTTTATCATGGGAATAAATTTTCATATTTTGTATTAGTTATGTTATATGTTTGAGAAATTTTTTTCCTATACCCCCTTCACTTGAAATTGAGTTTTATCATTAGATTCCATGTATATGGCATTTTCTCAAATGGTTTTATATGATGTTTATTTTGGTTTATGGTATCTTAAATTATTATTCAATTTAGTACGAGATGTATGTATATTATTATTGATATATATGATGTTATTTTCATTTAAATATCATTTTATGGATGGTTTATCCTATTTTTTAATGGTGAAAACTGTTCCCAGCTTTTTTTTGGTTAGGCCTGATGCAAGTTGCTAGCCCTAGATGAATTTGAATTCATGTCATGCAGTGTGACGAGTTACTGTGACTAAACTAATGGGTTTAACTTGGATTTTTCATTGAATATACACCCCCTCATCACTATGAAATCATACCATTCCTTTTATATTCACATTATCACCAAAATTCTATTATACCGAACAATGCATGGATCACAAAATTCCTCCCATACAAGAAAAAAAATCTTACATTCCCACTAACATCACATTGAAATTAACCCAGTTCATTGAAAAATGATTCAAAAAAAGCTTAAATTTCCCAGAATCTAAAACCATCACTAATGCTGAAATGGTAAACCCACACCTCAATAACACTTTCTACCTAAGGGTTTCATTCCATCAACTAACATGAATCCTTCAAAAAAGGGGATGTCGTAGTCATTATTCGAATAGTTAACGACCACAATCATAGTGTTCCCCATACCATATTTCATTAAAAACAACTGTTCTATGTGGTTCTCCAACATTCTAAACAAAAAATTTCTCCTGAATAATAGGATTTTTGTCACTATCATCCATAGAAATCTGATTCCTAGGTACCATAATGACCTCACTTAGAAAATGTATCTACCCCAATCATAAGTTATTATGTTTTCTAGTCCTTTTGAATCAATCCAAATGTGTGGTTCAAATAGAAAGAACATATTTTATTACCCGTTCAACATTTACTATCCTTTAAATACCTGATGAGAACTAATTACTTTGATCAATCATTTAACCATCCCATAGTTCACATTATTGAATTGTGGAATAGGGTGTGGTGTCATTCTAAATTAAGTCACAAAAATATCCAAAAAACATTCACTTATAATGAAATTGCATTGTTAGAATATATAAAATCTTGATGAGAACCTTTTACATGGATATATCATGTCAAAAAAACATATTCTATAATCTTTATGCACAATTATTTTTAGACAACACTACCTTGATCCATAACAACCAAATAGACACATAAACCAACTCCAATTGATCATGGAACCAAAATAATTTTTACATGATTCATGTTTCATCATCATTATGCAGAAATTATTTACATACTAAACATGATCACTTGTATATCAATAAATATATAATGTAGAGTACCTAGGAAACTTTTTTTCAAATGTAAACACTTCACTTATCTAAATACCCAACAAAAATGTCCCAACAACCAATGTTGAATTAAAACTAAATGTAATTATCTATTCTCTATTGTTGTTGTTGGATGAATATAATTACCATAATGGTGATATAAACATGATCCATTTCCCACATAAACCCAACCTTGAATCCAATCATAGCCACACCATGTTATTTCATCTTTATAATCATCTATGGAATTTCATCACCTAATCCATTAAATTTTTTAAACTTCACATGCACCGATCTTGAACATAACATCACTACAATCCCGTCAAAAAAATTTCTTAGTGTCTTGTACCAAACCACATAAAATAAACATATTTCAACATTAAATTTTAAGAAACTATTTTCATTTAAAATTAAGTCATAGAAAAATATTGACACCATACATGTTTCATGTCATTTATTTATTGTACCCAAGAACATCCTTATATAGGAGGGGTGAATCAGAGTTTCAATATTTTCATACAATGAGATGAATATTTTTCCTATGATATTAAGATATTTATAAAAAGATATGATGAATATTTTCAATTATTAAACACAGACACAGACACATATATATATATATATATTTATATTTATATTTATATATATAAATAGAAATAGAACACATATATTTAACATGGTTCAACACTAAGGGAATTTTAATGGAGTATGTACAGAAAATGCGTCAGTTCTACCTGAATCCATTATGATTTACTATATTTTGTGGATCAGAAAAGATAAAACAAAACCATTCCAATCCATGAACAATTAGATTACATGAAATTTATATATATCACATTTCTTCTATCATATTACTACCATTAAAATCCCCTTTCACTCTTTTTAGGGTGATGTATTACTTAGTTCATTGGCATAAAGGATGCATCATTTGATTCCTCTTAGAAGATTTTAGCTGATTAACATGAATCTCTACTTGTACTATTGTCCTAAATTGAAGCACATGAATACCCTAGAAAATTATACCTGATGTTTAAAAGCTTCTATTTCTGTATGCTCCTTACATAAAACTCTAATCATTAAAAATCTGAATCATTGTATTAAATATCTATCCTAATTTTTACGATTAATAAATTTGAGATGTTCCTTGTTGTTAAAAAAAATAACATTTCTTGTAAATACAAAAAAAAAAATTTAAACTCTCAGCCTTTAAGAAACTCTATTTAATTAAATTTTGTAGCATTAATTAATTGTTTTGAAATATTTGTGCTAATTTTTTGTTTGAAAATTGATTCTGATTTAGGAAGGAAATAACATATCATAATTAATTCATGAAATTAGAGTGATTCTCTATTATTACAAACTCTATTTACATCTCATATGATGATTGGTCATCTATTTCTAGATGCATCCTTATTCATGATGATGATAAAATCACCACTTTTTATGAAACCCATTACTTTTTTATTAATATCTTATTATACCTAAATCATTATTTAAATATTTTCATTTATAATGATTCTATTAATATTGTATCAAACAAAATTTGCATAATGATTCATCCATTATTTTCAAAACCACTTTCACGAACCATGAAATCATTGAGACTCTCGATTATTTAATGAAACTCTACGACTTCATTAAAATAAAATTTGTATAAAATCAATTCTTATTACATTATTAAATTATACAATCAAAGAAATCAATATTTCATGAATATTTTCCCTTCCTCCCTATATTGAGCACCCAAATATTTTGATAGACATAGGGGAGTTATAGAAGAATAATAATTGAATCTAATTACTTCATAACATAACACATGATACAAACAACTTGATCAACCAATTGAGGATATAAAATTAAAAATATAATAAAATGTATTTCTATCTATGGGAAAATTGTTTTTCTTAGAATAACCCCATTTATGTTTTTAGTAACTCATTACATAAGTTTAATAATGCACCAGACTCGATGAAAAAACTATAATGTAAGAAATAAATAATCCATCACTCTATGTTTAGGAAAGAAATTTTCTCTGTAGAAAAAAATACATACAAAATGGGTTTCATGCCTCTAGATACTACAGACCTCATCATTGATCTTCAAAACATAAAATTCATTAAATTTCATTCTCCCCATTTATAATTAAATAGAAATATACTATATATTTATTGTAGTACACAAGAAACACAGGATCATTTCTCTCCATATACTTTCTTCATAGCCACATGTCGGTTAAAATAGGTAAAAAATTTTGGAAGAGGGTTTAAATTATATCCTCCCCATGTTTTTGGATGCGACTAAGAACTAAGGATCAACTGATGTTTCATGAACATTTTTTATGTCAAAAGATTATTTAAGATGTCAACCACTTGATTCTATGTTCCGACTCATCCATTTAGATAATACCATATTTATAATTTTCAATTATGTTGTTATTTATAATTTCGTTATATTTTTTATGACAATATTAACTTAATTTCGTGTATGATTTATGGTGATCGTATTGTCATAGGGTATCACTATTTCTTATTTTACATCATCACTAATATAAGTAAGTTATTGATTCAACCATAATAACTGAGTACATTAATTTATCAATAATTTAAAATCTACATTAAATTGTTTTTAAAAATTGAGTGTGAGGATAAACATAAACCACTACATGTAAAGGGAAGTGATTGTGTAATGAGGTTCAAATGATGGTTCTTGAGAATTGGTGACGACAAAGGCTTTGTTAGAAGGTTTTACATTGGATCGTTTGTTCTAACATGTTCCTTTTATATAAAAACATTCTCAACAATTTGTCTATATAAATTATATCTCATATTTATAGGTTCTGTATGATATTGTTAATTAGATTTCATGTAATCTCTATTATGCTCTTCGTGTCATATTACATAATGATTTCATGTTTCACATCATCAAAAAAATAAATGATTTGATTATTCAACCATAATAGCTGATTTTATGCATTTATAGAAGAGATATACTCAATTTAGTACTTAATAAGATAATTGATTGCTTTTTTTCTTTCTCAACTAGCTCCCAACATTTAATTCCAATGAAGATCGAACTGCCACTTTCTGTCTTTCGATCTACCAAATCTCCATCCTAGCCAACATCATAAAATACTAATACACCATTATCAATTCCTACAAAAATTTATTAAAAAATGTTGAGAGTACCTTTAGTATATCTTATTATTCATTCAAATGCTTAAAATTATGCTTCCTATAGAGTTCACTAGAAAAAAAATGATAAAGATGTTAGAAATATGATATATGTTCATGTTTCAGTATAATATAATAAGTTTCAAGTGATCCAAATATTCAAAGTACGATCAAAAAAAATTATCCTCAATATTTCTATGTATTTTCCTAAATACAATCAGATAATAAAATATATTAGAGTCAACTATGTTGAATTTTTTTTATAATACCTCATACATTCTTTTCAAATGAATTTAATGTGTATCCATCTTGTGAATCTCCTACATCATCAAAATGAATTTTAGTTGACCAATAATAGATATTTCAATCTATGATTTTATGTAAATAGAAAATTTATCAACTATTTCTCGCATACTTATACCAAATATAATATTATCCACTTAAAAATAACATGAAATTGATATCCCTATGGAATATTCACATAGAGATTATGGTCAAAAACTCAACTGTTAAGTTGGAGATTCTTCATATGAGAATCCATTCAATAATAACATGCACATGGTGCATTATTTAAACCATAAAGAGAATTATATAGTATAAAAAATATATTTTCATCATTTCCCATAATACATACCACTGGTTGTTCAATGTAGACTTTTTATTTTGGAAAAACATTTATGAATTCCAGTTTAACATCCATCTAATAGAAATTTTACTAAATTTGAATTTTAATTGATCAGAAGAGCTGAATAGACTCAAATACAACTACTTTAATAAATTTTTCATCAACAACTACATTTCCAATATGTGAAGAGCCTTTAAACACGTTGAATTCCTTATATTTGGACACACTTCCAAAATCATTGAATTTATTTAAAAGACCCACTTTATTACAATCAAATTTTTATTTTGTTGTCTCCTAACAATATACCTATCAATTTTTTTTTATTATGATCATTTTCATCAATGATACATATAAACCTTGATTAAACAGTTACAATTTCATCAAATGGGTTTGGTTCAATAATTTATTAGATAGAATAATGTTCTTTATTCCTCAAATTGTATTTTTGTTTATGTGTGTTACAATCCATAATAATATTGGACTAATCAACTATTTATCTTTTATTACTATTTCTATCTACTAGTATACATTCATCAACAATTTTTTCTTGTTATGATACTACTTCAATGTCATCATCTCTTTGAGATCCCTAAATGTTTTGAAATACTTACTGAATTTGAACAAATGAATCTGTCCCGTTTGGAATTTCTTTTTCATCTTAAATTAGATCAATATATGAGTTCCATTATTTATTCATGTTTTTATTTCCAATGATATTGAAATTATTTCTCTCCAAAATACTATTAAGAAGATTATTGCAGCATTTGTAGTCTTTACCCATTATTGAGGTTTCAAGTAACATCCCCACATCTACATAATCCACATAAATTACTTTATTTCCATCATTATTTTAGACGATACTATTAATTTAAAAATATTAAAATACATTAGTTATTTATTCCTCCTAATCCATATGTTATATGATGTCCTTTAATCTTATATACATAGTTATTTCTTGTTTTTACTATAAACCACAAAGTGAAGGATCATATCAAGTAATGTTTATAATTACAACTATAAATCAGCATAAGTTTTCCCACTTTAAATCACCTACCCATTTCTATGTTCATAAACACCATTATATTAATGTTTTATCAAAAATATAATGTTATGCATGATCCCATGTTTTTATAGATAAATTTTAAAATCAATTGATGATTATTTTATTCCATAACAAGATCATAATATATTGATTATGTGGGAAATTTAATTAATATATCTTTAGATATATATATATATATTCAGGTAATAAGAAACATCCCATTTTTAGTGCCTAAAAACAACACATTTAGTTATCATAAAATCATAAATAATAATAATGATGTACCTATAACCATATATGCCAACCATATTCATTGAACCATACAAATATATGAATATGATATCAAGCTATTTTTTTGAACTTTTTCACTTCATCGATAAGAATTATCCACTATTATTCCTTACATTCAATAATTACTTGTAATTAATTGACCACAATGAATATTTATAATTACAAAAAATATATTTATATTTGATATGTTTTCCAGGCCATGTTGATTAATTTTACCCATCCTCGAGTGTCATAAGTTGTTTTACTATTCAATTATTACGAAACATGTTTAACATTTATTTTCTACTAGGTATATAATATATTTTTACCTGATGCCTTTAATGATAAAATTAATTATATTCACTTTTATGGTTCACCCATTATTATTAAATGTCACTAATAGTCATCATTCCTTGTGTTATCTCACACTAAATAGATTATGTCACAAATTTTCCACTTAGAGTACTTATTTTCTCATTAGCCCATGATTTTATAATTCAATATGTCCACTTCAATTAATCATTCAATAACTATCATTGTCAAGTTTCACTGTTCCATAACTCAATTTCTTAGCATATTTCAAAAAAATTATATTTCAGATTATGTGGGATGTGCATTGCTGTCATAAATCTTTATGCCACTATTATTTTGTAGCATTGAGAGAAATTTATACTAGGTTGTATTTCTAAATCATCTTCATTTCCTTATTTGAGATACATGATCTACTAGAGAACAAATATGATGCATCCAATAGTTTTTCAACATTCATGTATGAATCATACATGTATTCCTCCTCTGGAGGAGAATATCTATTTTCATTTTTAAATATTCTTGGTTGAATGGTACTAAATTTTCTTAGATATATATAGTAATTGTTACCATAGTTAATATCACTTCAATGAATTACTTCTATTTAATATTTAGAATAATTTTAACAATATCCATTAAAATTATTTCTTCAATATGATGAATAATTATATATCATTCACCTCTATTGACTTCTTCATGATTCCCCCACCTGATATCTTATTTTCGTTACACAATATTCCATGGTATGGAAAAACCATCCATAAAATTTTCATTGAATATGATAAAATAAATTCTTACTTCCATTCCTCCACATTTGACATTATATTGTAATGGTATGTGACCAAATATCCACTATGGGTAATATTGTATTTTTTCATCTCTCTTCCCTTTTGTTCATGAAGCTATCTCTACACAAACATTAGTTGCATTTGACATGTCCAAGTTTTTCATTCCATATTCATTAACTCATTACATTTCGAAAATTTACAACTTCAATATCATATTCATTTCCACTTTTCCCATATAATTTAGAAATTTCATCATTCAATAAATAATGTACTCCATTAAACCCACATTTAACACTTTCAAAAATATCAATAACTCATAACCATAAAAAAAGTAATTTCTTATTAATTTCTTTTTTATTTTAATTTAGTTTCTTGTTTAATACTTAAATAGATGAGTTATTATTCCTATCCCAAAACTATCAAAGCCTTTTCCTCTAGTCTTGATGTAGTTTTAGAGATTAATTTTTGCTACTCTGAAATCACTAGATTTAACTCTATTCCCTCTTATGTGATTTCCATGTTTTGGAAATTTTATTTTACATCTCCTAACAATCGATCATTCTAAACATCATGTTGATCCACATTCTATGGGGAATCCTTCACAAAATATTCAATCTTTATTTATTTATTTAAATTTCACGGTCATCAATAGAACTCTAAAGGTCCCCCTTAATATCTATAATGACATATTACTAATAGAATTCATCATTCAATGGTGTTACCATTACAACTATATACATTATGGGATCATAAATATAATATTTTAACTCCATCATAAAATAAATTTATTTTTATCGTCTTTATCATTACATACAAAGATATTTCTATATAATTTAATTCTTGATATGATCTTTATATTTTGGAGGATCCTCCTATGAGTCAACTATTTAATTCAATCTTCACATTCAGTATCATTGAATCTCAATGTGCATCAAGGGGAAGTGTTCCCAACTAGACCACACAAAAAACAATCCAAATAAATATTTCTTTAAAATATCACATTTCCAATATTGATATTTTTATAAAATAATATTTCCATGACCATTATATTAATAATCGCTATCTTTTTAAATGTCATTTTTTACATATATTTTAATTTCATTACCCTGATTACTCAAATTTATGTTTTGTATGGTTTGAATCAAATTTTATTATCCAATAAAAATCTAAATATTCATTAATAGAAAGCATAAATAAATCTATTTCATTATCGTATGGAACATTTCTATTGTATAAGATTGTGATACCTCACAAAATTATTTTTATAATGCCCATATCATTAATTTCATCACATTTTCTAGAATATATAAAATAATTTAAGTAATTAAATTAATGGATTAGTATACTTTTTCAACTTTATGCATTTTCAAATCATTTAACTGGTTGTGGAAAAATGAGGTTTTGACTCCATAACATTGTCATTTACTTTGTATATATTTTCAAATTTATTCCACATAATCGTGGATATATTGAAGCTACTAAAAAACATACATAATAGATTATATAGTCTATTAGTAAGATAATTTTGTGTATTGACATCTACATCATGCATTTTCCAGTCCTTTTAAGACATATAAAGACCAATCATGTTTCCTGCATGAATCACTTGAATTGAATAATAGATAACTTCAATACATATAGTGTAACGACCCAATGTTTCATTAATGGAAATCCCTCTTGATATAATTAAAGGGCTTTTTATGAATTTTTTTTCTAAGATGTCAACTTCATTGGATTTATGATATGAATTTTGATGGTTTCTAATATAGCTGTTGAACAGTGATCACATGATTAGTATAAATATAGGACTTTAACAAATCCAATTTACTCAGACAAAAGAAGTGATGGCCTCGTCCAGTAGAATTTCTCCATATGAAGCCCATTTGATGGAGCTCCAAAAGAGGTGTCATCCTTGGGCTTTGCTCTTGACCATGCCCTAGATGAGCTTCATCATGTCAAGCTCGAACGTGACCATCTATGGGAAAAGTGGAAGTTGATTGAAATTACCACTCGAACGATGTTATCTGACCCACCCCAAGAGTCTGTCACCATCGCATACCTTAACCTTAGGTCTTATGGGGCATTTTTAAGGGGTTATGTTACAAATAAGTAGTACTATGTTCATGTACATTATTTTTTTTATATAATAATAAATACAATTTCTAGTCATTTTTTGATACATTGTAAATAGTTTTTAAAGTAAAAATGTTGTTTTTAGTTATTATTTAATTATGAAATCTATTTTATTAAATTAAAGGATTTTAGAATTAAATAATTTTTTAATAAAATAATAATAATATTATTAAATTAATTTTTATTAAATATAAATTATCTTATTATTTTATGAATGCAATAATGTTTTTTTATTAAAGTTTGAATGTCATTTCTGTCAAAACCCGTAAATTTTCAATAAATGTCGGTTTTTTATTTTAAAAGCAAAAATTAACATATTTAGAAATATTTTGAGATAAAATAAATGTAATTTCTGGAATCAAGACATCGAAATTATCCAATGGTGAATTTTTTATAATTTTTTGAGACAGTCAAATTTTTGGGTAAAAATTAAATACCATATAAATATATAATGTGTTTTATGACATAATAATGACCCAATAGTGATGTAATAAAATACTATAATCTTTATGTTCGGCCAATATATGTTTCATCATTGAAATAATGTAATTTTGGGTTTGTTTGACTTAATTTTCAAAGCATTAAAGGACCCCTCAAGACATATCCAACACTTTGCCTTTTAAAATTAATTTTCATGGGAGTGTGAATCATCTCCACCTAAGAAACTCTAATATTTTAAGAAGTTAGGACTTTGGACTTATAAAATGATTTTTTATTCTTCGATTTTCCAAAAACCATGGGAAAAACCATGGGATGGTTTGTGGTTTGGATTAATTTAATGTAAGGGGACCCAAACCTAAATAATAAACAATTCCCTCATATTTCCTATATAAACCCACCCAAGCTCCCACTTCCGCCTCACTCAAAGCCCTTGGAGATCTTCCAACCTCTGACCAACTCCCTCTAGAATCCTCCCAAGGTTCACCAAGCTCCCATGAAGCCTCTCACAATCCTCTCTCTAGCCTTTGGAAGCACAATTCCATGTGAGGGTTTTTTCTTCCATTCTCATTTTTTTCAATTTTCATTATATTGTATTGCCCTATTAATTTCAATTATGAATTATGGGGTATGGTTTAAAACCTCCCCCATACATAAATCCTATTTTTTAATGATGGGAGACCCATTTTTCTCTCATTAAATTCCTCCCATGTACACCTGTTACTATGCCGAAATTCCGAAAGGAACTTCTCTCTCTTCTTTTACATTCAAGAAATACTCTTGAATCATGAACCTAAATTCCATTAAAATTGATGGGAAATGTATCTATATGACCTCCTTACTATCCATTAAATTTAAATATGATGAGTAAACCCTTTCACTCATCAACATTTTGTTTAATTCTTACGTCACATCGTTATGCTGCTGAAATCACACTAATTTTCTAAGCCAATGTCATTGTGTAGTGAATACCATACCCATCTCTACATCAAGGGTATTCACCTTTATCACATCTACTTATTGATTTTAAAGTTTCATGTATTAATTCCACATTCCTTTATCGTGGAATAAATGATTATGTTTTATGAATCCATGTTTTATGATCCATGTGGAACACTTATGCATGAAATAAAATGATTAAGAAGGGTGTGCCATTATAGTACTCCAATTCATTGGGTAAAGTATAATATCATGATATTCCATGTGAAATGAGTGTTTACTAATGATAATTCAAGTTCAACGAGGGTTTACTCATGCTTTATGTGCAATGGGGATTTACTCATGCTCCATGTGCAATGAGCATTGGCTCGTGCTAATTCCATGTTATGTGTTGTTGCCACATTTCCATGTTATGATTATCATTATTTATCATTCCTTTATGTTCATGTTTCTTATATGCTCTATTGATATGCCTATTGTCTAACATGTATGGTACTTCTCATGTTATTCCATGTGTACTCTCTTACTGGGCTTTATAGCTCACCTTTTTCTTATTCATGTCCTCAGGATATCCGATGCAATGCTAAGTACGAAGGAATGTAGTGGTCATGTAAGGTATGTTTTCAATAATGATGTTGTATTTAATGTTTTAAGATTTTATGTAATGATCCTAAACCCCAAATACACTAAACCTCTCGATATTCTTTGTTGTATCAAGTGATGTTTTATGTAACAAATCATGTTTAAGTTGTAATAAGAAGCAGGGTTGTCATAGTTGGTATCAGAGGATAGGTTTAGTTATTTTGGGATTTGGAAACCCTAGTAATGCCTTAGATACAAGACTAAGTACAATAAAAACGTCCCTATGTTTTTGTGAGTATTGAGAATGCGTTTTATAAAAAAGATACATCCATTTATGGATAGGAGCAGGTAGAGGTGGCTCTGGCACATATGTATCCTAGGGGTAAAACACGAAAAAACTGCATTGAGCTAGACTCGAACGGGAACTGGTGCATGACAACAGACCTTGCTACACTCTTGGTTATGACACTCCTGGGGGATATGTTTTGATAAATTCACAAGCTTAGTATGAACACTTATTAAAGGAATTAAAAAAATTGCCCCTACGAATATATGTTAGAAATTAGATCATGAAAATCCAAGATTGAAGCCTATAGACTCATGAGTTAAAGAATGAATTTTTATTTATAATTCATCATCTATTTTCTTTGGATTACCCTTTATGTGTTTACCCTAACTTTCCTTTTATTCCAGCCAATGGCTGGTAATAGGAGGACTCAGGATAACAACCGTTGTGAAGATTAGTGTGATGATTTTACTAATGAGATGCCCAATCCAATGTGAGCGGGAATCACGAACTTTTTCACACTTCTCTCTCAGATAACTAAAGTTTTGAATAGAAACATAGGTCAAGAAAAACGTTCAAACCCCCCTAAGAAGGAAAAATTTGCCATCGAGATCTTCATGAGGCAATGGTCTCCTACTTTTAGTGGATCATACGATCCCAAGATCGTTGAACAATGGATCAACTCCATTGAAAAGATATTCTCCATCCGCCAATGTTCTAAACAAGATAAGGTTCTCCATGCAGCTTATCGTATGGAGGGTGAAGCTGATAAATGGAGGACATTGGTTAAATATATGAATCATGATGAGGAGATCGATGCGTTTGAATGGAAGTATTTCCAGAAGATGTTTTTCGATAAATATTTTCTTCGCACCCTCCAGCTTAAGATGGAAAGGGACTTCGTTTCCCTCAAGAAAAAGATGAAGAATCTATTGGAGCGTACGAGGAAAACATCAAAAGTCTTGCAAGATACACTTTCGGCTTTGTCGTTACCCCTGAATGCAAGGTTGACCACTTTTTTGGTGTGCTGAAGCCTAGCTTGCGAAACGAATTAGCGATTTGTGACATTGACAGCTATGAGGAAATTGTCTGATGTGCCCTCAAGGTCGAAATGGAGATCGGGGAATCACATGGGTATCATGGGGACAAGAACCGTAAGGTGGACCTCAATGATGGTGGTCTGATGGATAAATCCAACGGTTCTAAGAAGATCCAGCACCCCGCTTGCCAAATGTACGGAAAGAAGAACCCTTGAAATTGCCTTAAGGGGATGAGAAAATGCTTCAGGTGTGGAAGAGAACGGCACCGAGCTATTAACTGGCAGCAAAAAGGACATGCGGCTGCGACAGAGGAGAGGAACGCTCCGTTCAAACCTCAATGCGTTGTTCAATGCTACAAATGCAAAGAACTAGGTCATTTATCAAATCATTTCCCTAATCCAAGGGTTATCGGAGGCAAACAACAACCTCCAAGATAGAAAGGAAAATCTTTTTCCATCACTTCTACTGAAGTGAACCCCAACAACGAAGTGGTGACAGGTACACTAGTTATTCATTCAAGAATAGCGAACAAACTTTTTGATTTAAGTTCTACGCATTCTTTTATATCTCAAATGTTTAGTAGAACAATCCCAACACCACCACAAATCATGGATGTGAATATGTCGGTGAGTACGGAAAATGGGTAAATCATTGCATCCAATGAATATAAGTCCTCTCCTGTTATAGTTTGTGGATTGAATTTAATGGAGAAACTCGTCATACTCCCTCTAAAGGAAATTGATGAAATTCTTGGAATGGAATGGCTTTCCTTATATAGAGCCAATATAAATTGTCGGGAGAGGGAAATCACACTCCATATAGAGAATCGACCACCGATTATTTACAATTGTCAAGTGGAAGATGAATCTCATTTAGCTACATCATCTCAAGCGTTGATTTTACTTCCTTATGAGCATGCGTATCTGGCTCAGATGATTGAGTCCAAGGAAGAAACCATCCTTGAAGAAATGCCTATTGTGAAAGAATTCGATGAGGTGTTTCCCAAGGAACTGTATGGTCTTCCTCCTAGAAGAGATCTCCAGTTCTCAATTGAACTTATACCTGGGGCACTACCAATATCCAGGAATCCATATAGAATGGTTGTTTATGAGCTTGAAGAGCTGAAGAATGAACTATAGGATAATCTGGATAAAGGGTTTATATGCCCAAGTGCTTCACCATGGGGTGCACCAGTCCTCTTCGTCATGAATAAGGATGGGTCAATGCGGCTTTGCATAGATTATCGTGAACTTAACAAAATCATGATAAAGAACAAGAATCTTCTCCCAAGAATCGATGACTTGTTAGATCAGCTGCATGAAGCACAATACATCTCCAAGGTGGACTTGTGGTCGGGATATTATCAAGTAAGGGTGAAGAAGGAAGATGTCCCCAAGAAGGATTTTCGTACACGATACGGGAACTATGAATTCATAGTAATTCCCATCGGACTCACCAATGCTCCAGAAATATTAATGGACTTGAGTAATAGAGTCTTTAGATATTACCTTGAGAAATTTGTGGTAGTCATTATAGATGATATTCTAATATACTCCAAAACCAAGGAGGATCATGAGGAGCATTTAAAAATTGTACTAGAGACATTGCGCAAGGAGAAGATCTATTCAAAGTACATCAATTGTGAGTTCTGGTTGAAGGAAGTCTCATTCATGGGCCATATCATCACAAGCAATAGGATATATATGGACCCCTCTAAAATAGATGCAATTGAGGGATGGATGAGGCCAACATCGGTAACGGATATCCGTAGCTTCTTAGGGATAGCTGGATATTAGCAACGATTTGCGAGAAATTTCTCAAGACTGTCTAACCCTCTTACCAAGCTAACCCGAAAGGGAGTAAAGTTTTCTTGGAGTGATGAATGTGAAGAATGCTTCAATGAGTTGAAAAGGACGTTTATCACTGCACCCGTTCTCACATTACCCTCAAGTGGGGAACTTTTTGTGGTATTCAGTGATGCTTCAAAGAAGGGCATAGGCTGTGTGCTGATGAAGAATGATAATGTCATATCCTATGCCTCAAGTCAGTTGAAAATCCATGAGTGAAACTATACAAAACATGATCTGGAGTTGGTGGTTGTGATCCTTGCCTTGAAAATCTGGCGGCATTATCTCTATGGAGAGAAATTTGAGATATATACTGACCACAAGAGTCTTAAATATATATTCACACAGAAAGATCTTAATATGCGCCAGGGAAGATTGATAGAGCTCATCAAGTATTATGACTATTCAATACATTACCACCCTGGGAAAGCGAACAAGGTGGCACATGCCCTAAGTAGAAAGGATCCAGCAATTCTATCAATGATGAGAATTGAGAAGGATCAAATCTTTTTAGACTTGATGAAGATGGACATGGGAATCATAATGAAATGATCATCATCAATCCTTTCACAAATGATTGCTCAACCATATCTTTTGGAAAGGTTAAAGGATGCTCAAAAGGATGATGTGGGAATTCAAGAAAAAGTGGAAGTAATAAAAAAGGGGAAATCCTCAGAGTTTAATGTTAATGAAGAAGGAATTGTGCGGTTTGGGATAATACTATGTGTTCCATCATGTCCGGAGCTGAAGAAGGAACTTTTGGATGATAGACATAGTTCAAATTTCTCTATTCACCCTAGGAGCACAAAGATGTATCAAGATCTCCAAGAAATATTTTGGTGGGATAATATGAAGAAGGAGATCGACGAATATACATAAAAGTGCTTGGTGTGTTAGCAAGTGAAGGCAGAGAGGCAGAAGTCTGTGGGGATGATGCAACCATTGCCCATACCAGATTGGAAATGGAGAACATCACCATAGACATTGTCACCAAACATCCGAGGACATCCAATGGCAACAATGTAATCTGGGTTTTAGTGGATCTTCTTACAAAGACTGCACACTTAATTTCTATTCGGGAGGATTTTTCATTGGATCAACTGGCGTGGATATATATCAGGGAAGTGGTAAGGTTTCATGGAGTACCACTATCTATTGTGTCTGACCGAGATCCAAGATTCACCTCTATGTTTTGGAAGAGTCTTCAACATGCTCTAAATACTGAACTGAACTTCAGTACGGCCTATCATCCTCAAATTGATGGCCAATCCGAGCGGACTATCCAAACACTTGAGGATATGTTGAGAGAGTTCTCAATGGACTTTAAAGGAGGATGAGATCAGCATCTTCCTCTGGTTGAGTTCTCTTATAATAACAGTTTCCACTCGAGCATCCAAATGGTACCACCTGAAGACTTATAGGGGAAAAGGTGCAGAACACCAGCATGTTGGGATGAGGTTGGTGAACGTAAGCTGGTTGTACCTGAAATGGTCGAAGAAATGGTGGAGAAGGTGAAAACCATTCAGCAGCCTATCAAGGAATCCCAGAGTCGACAAAATAGTTATGCAGATAATCATCAAAGAGAACATGAGTTTAAAGTTAGAGACATGGTTTTTCTATGCATATCCCTGTGGAAGAAGTTCATGAGGATTGAAAAGAAAGTGAAGTTAAGTCCAAGATACATTGGACCCTTCGAGATTATTGATCGTGTCAGGGTTGTGGCCTATCGACTAGCACTTCCACCTATTACGGCCAAAGTACATGATGTATTTCATGTATCCCTCTTAAGTAAGTACATACCAGACCCTTCACATGTAATCTCTTCTGAGGTGGTACAATTGGAAGAAGATCGTTCTTATGAGGAGCAACTAGTAAAGATCTTAGATCGTAGAGAAAAAGTTTTACAAAATAAGACAATTCCCCTCATCAAGGTGTTGTGGAGGAACCACAAGTTTGAAGAAGCGACTTGGGAATCAGAGGAAAAGATGAAGCTGAGTTTCCCACATCTGTTTTAGTGTGGGAAAAGGAAAAATTTCGAGGGTGAAATTTCTTAAGTTGGGAATCTTTTAACTAACCAAAGTTTCAATAATGGAAATACCTATTGATCTAATTAAATGTATCTTTATGAAAAATGTTTTTATAAGATGTCATCTTCTATGGTTTTATGTTATGAATTTTGACCGTTGCTAATATAGCCATTGAACAATGATCACATGATTGGTATAAATATAGGACTTTAACAAATCCAATTTACTCAGACAAAAGAAGTGATGGCCTCGTCCAGTAGAATTGCTCCATATGAAGCCCATTTGTCAGAGCTTGGAAAAGTGGTGGCATCCTTGGGCTTAACTCTTGACCAATCCCAATCTGAGGTTCATCATGTAAAGCTCGAATGTGACCGTCTACAGGAAAAGTGGAAGTTGATTGAAATTACCACTCAAGAAATGTTATCCGAGCCACCCCAAGAGTCTGTCACCATCGCACACCTTACCCTTAGGTCTTATACGGCTGTTTTAATGGGTTATGTAACAAATAAGTAGTACTATGTTCATGTACATTATTTTTTTATATAATAATGAATATAATTTCTTGTCATTTTTTGATACATTGTAAATAGTTTTTTAAGTACAAATGGTGTTTTTAGTTATTATTTAACTAAGAAATATATTCTATTAAATTAAGTGATTTTTGAATTAAATAATATTTTAATAAAATAATAATAATATTATTAAATTAATTTTTATTAAATATAAATTATCTTATAATTTTATGAATGCAATAATTTTTTATTATGGTTTGAAAGCCATTTTTGTCAAAACTCGTGAATTTTTGATAAATGTCAGTTATTATTTTAAAATTGAAAATTCATATATTTAGAAATTTTTTTAGATATAATAAATGTCATTTCTGTAATTAGAACGTCGATGTTATCCAACGGTGAATTTTTCATAATTTTATGAGACAGTAAATTTATTGGGTAAAAATTAAATACCATTTAAATATATAATATGTTTTATTACATCATAATGACCCAATAGTGATGTAATAAAATACTATAATCATTATGCTCGGCCAATATATGTTTTACCATTAAAATAATCTGATTTTGGGTTTGATTGACTTACTTTTCAAAGCATTAAAGGACCCCTCAAGACATATTCAACACTTAGCCTTTTTAAATTAATTTCAATGGGAGTGTGACTCACCTCCACATAGGAAACCCTAATATTTTAAGAAGTTCGGAATTTGGCCTTATAAAATAATGTTTTACTATTCCCTTTTCCAAAAACCATGGGCAAAAACCATGGGATGGTTTGTGGTTTGGATTAATTTAATGTAAGGGGACCCAAACATAAATAATAAAGGTTTCCCTCAACTTTCCAATATAAACCCACCCAACCTCCCACTTCTCCTCACTCAAAGACCTTGTATTTCGTCCAAACTCTGCCCAAATATCTCTAGAATCCTCCAATGGTGCCCCAATCTCCCATGAATCCTCTCAAAAGCCTCTCTCTAGCCTTTGGAAGCACACTTCCAAGTAAGGGTTTTTTCTTCCTTTCTCATTTTTTGTCAATTTTCATTAAGTTGTATTGCCCTTTTAATTTCAATTATGAATGTTGGGGTATGGTTTCAAACCTCCCCCATACTTCGCTCTTATTTTTTGAATGATGGGATACCCCTTTCTCTCTCATTAAATGCCTCCCATGTACACCCGTTACTATGCTGAAATTCCAAAAGGAACTTCTCTCTCTTCCATTACATTCAAGCAACACTCTTGTATCATGAACCTAAATTCCATTACAATTGATGGGAAATGTGTCTATATGACATCCTTACTGTCCATTACATGTAAATATGATGAGGAACTCCTTTCTCTCTCATCAACCTTTTTTTATTCTTACTTTACGTCGTTACGCTGCAGAAATCGCACCGATTTTCTAAGTCAATGTCATGGTGTAGTGAATACCATACCCATTTCTACATCAAGGGTATTAACCTTTATGCACATTTAATTATTGATTTTAAAGTTTCATGTATGAATTCCACATTCCTTTATTGTGTAATTAATGATTATGTTTTATGAATCCATGTTTTATGATCCATGTTGCACACTTATGCATGAAATCAAATGATTAAGAAGGGTGCTCCCTTATAGCGCTCCAATGCATTGGGTAAAGTATAGTATCACGATACGTCATGTGAAATGAGTGTTAACTAATGACAATTAAAGTGAAACAAGGGTTTAATCATGATTTATGTTCAATGAGGATTTACTCGTGCTCCATGTGCAATGAGCTTTTGCTCATGCTAATTCCATATTAAGTGTTGTTGCCACATTTCCATGTTATGATTATCATGCTTTATCATGCCTTTATGTTCATCTTTCTTATATTCTCTATTGATATTCCTATTTTCTAACATGTATTTCACTCCTCATGTTATTCCATGTGTACTTCCTTACTGGGCTTTATAGCTCACCCTTTTCTTATGCATGTCCTCAGGTTATCCCATGCAATGTTAAGTATGAGCGAATGTAGTGGTGAAGTAAAGGAAATTTTCAATAAAGATGTTTTATTTAATGTTTTATGTTTTTATGTAATGATCCTAAGACCTAAAGAAACTAAACCTCTCAATATTCTTTGTTGTATCAAGTGATGTGTTATGTAATAAATCATGTTTAAGTTGTAATAAGAAGCAGTGCTGTCATATATAGTTTGAAAATGATATGTCATTATATTATTCAAAATCAATAATTTTTATCAATTTTAAATGACATTTTATCAAAATTAATTGAATTAACAATGTAAAAAATAATAAGTTAAAAATTAAGAACTATAACCTATAATTGACAACACCTGTTATACATAAAATTTCGTGATATGGTAAGGATTAATCAAGGTTCTAAATATTTATTTCAATCATATAAATATATTTTGTACCAATGTTGTTATGAACATTGTAATCATTTCTAATGGAATAATTAAATTATTAATCTCCCATATGTAGAGATAGAAACACAATGCAACACTTTTACATGGTTAACCACTAATGGAATTTTTAAAGAGACTACGCAGATACTGTTTTGATGATAACTAAATTAAATAATATTTACTACTTGTTTTGGATCCTGAATGATAATCTACAGGCCCTACACCAAGGAGCACATACTTTATAAGAATTTTTAGGATCGAAAATTATATCCATCAGATATCTTTATCGAGCCCTTTGTCACAGACATGGGAAACATATTACTCAATTTATCGACGTGAATGATGAATAAATATATTAGAGGGATAATAAATTGTCCATTGTTAGAATGGGAATGTACATTAAATATAGTAAAAAATTGATTCTCATGAATAAACAATTTAATCCTACTAGATGTCCAAAAAAACTGATGTATTAATATAAACCATTCATGAAACTCCTGCATTCATGTAACCCCCTTTTTATTAATGATATTTTAGATTTCATGAAAAAAAATAATTTTAAAAATATTCTATCATTCATAATAATACAAGATTTCACATAATTCAAATCTATCATAAAACTCCCTACCTTCAAAAAAATAAATATTACAAAATTCCTTACCATCATTTAGTTCATAATCATTATTTTGAGAAAGATTTTATTTGTGAAGAGTTCCTAATTTTTTAATTAATTACCTTCTCGTAAGACCTTCACACAATCAGAGTGATTCACTATTTTTCCAAACACTATATATATCCTTAATAATGAATGAATGTATCCATTTTAATGAAATAAATCTCACCACAACCTTTTCACGATGAACTTATTTTTTTTCATGAATCCCATTTCTTTTCTAAACTTTAGTGATTTCTTTCCACTTTTGATACATCTATTAATCTTGTAAAATAAAATGTTTCCATCGTCACTAATCCATTTTAATTTAAATCAACATTAGGAACCATCAATTATTATTGACACCACATTCATAAACGATGCTATAAATTATTACTTACTACATTAATTTTGAAATCTGTTACATCTAACTATATTAAGGATTCATTACTGTGAAAAAATAATTTGAATTCCTTGTCCTTTCTTAAGGATTTATTGCACCAAAAAAATTTATATAAAATAAAAATTATACCAACATCATCACTGAAGTAACATGAACCATAAGATAAATTATCTTGAAACCTCATAAATCAACATAGTTATGCTTGAAAACAATCCAAAAATACAATATATTTAGAGATGGGAAAATATATTCTTTCGAAAATGAACATAACCATTAATATTCCCAAAATTTATTACCTAAAAACAAATATTCATCGAATGAACATTCAAATCCAATGGTGTTTTGAATAAAAACAATAATAACCTTAAAAAATGGACTATAAATAATGCACTTCCAATCATGGTACTCAACCATACCATCAAAACTACTCAATATAACTCTACATAACCCAACATCATAAGACAAATAATTTACACAAAACATAAATATATAATGGAATTAAATAATTGGATAACCAAATAATGTCTTTATCATATATATTTATAGGAAATATTATAGTATAAATATAGATAAGTAATCAAATTTCCACAAGATCCTCTAACCTGGTATGTTTACAATGGTCTAAATACATCTAATGTGTATGGGGTGAAACACATTCCCACATCAAGGTCACAGAATATCTAACTCACAAAAGCACCCATACCTATCTCCTCATATATATATGTATGTTTGAATAATCTTAACCTCACTCAGGTTAGTCATAAACTAGATGGGTTAGATGCCTCTACAACTCACCATGGTTTATCACATACATGAAATGTAATAATTCAATCTAGAAACACAATAGGCATACTATCCCCATGCAACACAACACAAATCAATATAGTTTCACCAGACATGGATTACTATATATCTATAAACCATTCACAAGAATAGATCATCTGTATAAATTTTTGATGTCCTACAACCCCCAAAAGTGTATATTGCATCACATATCACTAGAAACCTAGATAAGGACACACAACTCAGATCTTCTCAGTAACCCAAAAATCCATCCACAAGGATAACCCATGTATACATGAGTTCCAAACAGAATAATCATGGGGTTAACATAAAATTTTCTTTAATGGAAGATATAATTAAAGTTTACATTCAATCTTATTTTAAAATTAATTTAAATTTTTATAATTTAAGAACACAAATTCCAAATCAATCGAATTTCAATTTGTTTAAAAAAACCATGATTTCATAAAAATCAAATTCAAAATTTATAAATTTTTACTGTGCATATTTTTACATTCCTTTTGATCAAATGATCATTTTTCAAAACATTATCATTTTAGACGATTCACATTTAATATTTCCATGACTTTAAAAAAATTAGCATTTCAACAATTTGGTTAAATGGGTTTTCATTAAAATCCAATGACTGAAAATTCCCTATAAATTATTGATTTTCAGTATATTTAAATAGGACCCCTAATATAATAATTTATTTCTATATTTATCATTATACACATTGAATATATGGAATTGGTGAAGCAATTAAAAATAATAAAATTATATGGAAAAAAATTATGTTGGATTAATATGAAAAAATAAAATAGAAATCCCATTTTATATTAGAAATATACACTCATGGAAATTATAAATTTTAAAAATGATCAAATGCTGATATAAATCATATAAAACATGGAATTGACACCTAAATATCATGTCACTATCGTGATTCAGGTCATGTGAATCACCAATTGCAAAAAATAATTCATGAACGTTGAACATACACTAACCATTACTATTCAAGAGTATAAATCCCATGAACAAGAAATATCAAAATCCACGTGTCTTAGTAAATATTCAACTGTAACATGTAAAATCCATGAACAACAAGTCGCATCATAGGAAACAAGGGTTTCCACCTTGGTGGGTTGATCACTCCTAACATGAGATCAATATCATTCTACCATATGTTATTAGTCACCTATATAACATAATTAGGAAGTAAAAAAGAATAAATAAATAGTATTAGTATGTAAATTAAATGATTACAAATGGGTAGAATGTTTCATCAGCAATTGTGTACCTTCAAATACCATTATGGGAACTAATTAGTGGGGAGGGTCTATAAGGATATGTGGGGAGACTAAAACCCCTTGTTAGATTATGAAAAGAATATAAAATAAAATAAAATATAATCCAATGAAAATAACTATTATTGGTAAATATGTATATGCTGATAAAATAATCATACATAAGAATTATAACTCAAATGAATGTGTACAATACATGTCTAAATAAATACCTCATGGATGGGTCCTATAAAATGATATGAATTTATTAATATAAAATACAATTGACTTATAAGTCATCATGAACTAGACCCAAGTCAAACATAGTACTGTATCCTAGAATCAATTCTAACATGTTATGAAAATCCATATAATTTATGCCTTTATACCAAACATGTATCTTAAAATATAATGACACGTCCTTAAACATTACATATTCTTGAATTAAATGAATAATTCACATTAAGGATCTTTTTAGGTTTAGAGTTTCAGAGAATTATGCCATAACAATTACATAACAACTTGAAAATTACATGTAGACACTACTACTCAGTATGAATTTTCATAAAATAAAAACTCTTAAAAGTTCAGACATGCCTAGTTCCATGTTTGGATAGCATGACATTTCCTTGATCTCATCTTTGACCATATTCTTCTTTAAGTCCTGTAAAAAACATTTCCAAACATGGTATGGGAATAAAAATCATAGTAAGGGTTATAATATAATGAAAAGAAACATTATCCCATCAATAAATACAAATCTATGAAACCATACTTTTCAATCATAATATACCACAGGAAATCATAAGACTTATGAATAACATAATGAAATTATAAATTAGAAAGGTAAATTTTGGAATTAATAACATACCTAAATTTGAGCTACCGTAAATACATAGGGGGTCACATTTGGAATACCCATCATAGTATATTCTTTAAATCTCTTAGGAGATATATTAACGTTTACATTCGTCACGTTACCCAATGCATTGGAGAGCTCTCTCGGGTTCACCGGCCCTATGTTTATCATGGAACTACCTATATACGTAAACAATGTTCAATAACCATAACATATTGCTAATAGATAAACGAAGAATAAAGAAATATAACATTTCCACATTGCAATCACAATATATCAATTCAAGATAATGACATAATCAAGGCTTTATCGAACCATTTTCAAAACCATTTAAAATTTTTAATAAATAAATTTTTAAATCAAAGTGTCCCATACCAATTTGAATATTATAATAATCTCTAATCATTAATGTCCATATAATTAAATAATTAAAAACCATTTTTAATACATGGAAATTAAATAGAAATATTTAGAATAATAAATCTTTAAAACATTTAAAATGATATTTTAGTTAAAGAGTTTTTAGAAAAATGAGATACTCTTGAATACAAATAATTGAGGAATAACATTTAATAATAATATAATAATATAAATATTATAAAGGTATTAATGATATAATATGGAAAAGGATTGTATATACATCATATAAGATTGAATTGTTGCATAACAACAATGAAGTTCCCTTGGAAATGTAAATTGAGATGAAATCCCTTATAAAGGCAGTATCATTAAATTAAGGATAAATCTATTACATAATTATGTGTGAAAAATATAAATACACCCAATATAAGTGGATATTAAGTGTAAAAAAATCATAGATAATTCACACATATTCATAGGAAAACGTATTAAATAAGTGCATGTTTTACCCAATGAATGGAAATTGGTTTAAGAAGATCCCTTGCAAAACATTCGACAGCCTAACATCTTCACATTAAAATTAAGAAAATGATTTGATGAGATTAAAAGGGTATATCATCACTTGGACATAAATTTTACATCAATAAGGATATAAAAGAACATATCCCAATATAATAAGATGTAAAATATAAGACATAACAAAAAGAAGTCTTTTAAAAATATGAGGGTGAAAGGTTCCCTTACATATCGGGTAGTATATGAAAGATACACCTCATGAAATAATGATAATTAAATGAAGCTTAAAATAACTAAAAATTATAGTATATTAAACAATTAAAACAATCAAGGATAGTAAATACGCCACACAAAATGAAATATTCACCAATATAGTATGAATCTCACGGGAATAAAAAATTTGATGAAAACCCCTTACTTTTTTGTAATCAATAAAGTTGTATGAAAAAAAGTTAATAACCACCAAATTAATGACAGAATAACATGAATATAAATATTATCATGATAAATCTATATCAAATTTCAATAGCCAATACACCACATGAAATAAATAAGCGGCGGACAATGGAAATCTCACAGATCTGAAAGTGAGATAAGAAATCCCTTACCTCGTGTCCGACTTGACTTGTTTGTTCCATGTTATTTTTGAATAATAAACATAAGTTAATTTATACATGATTAAGAAAACTGTTTAATGTATATTATTATATTAAATAACTTGTTACCATGTTATAAAAAATATGCAATCATTTATGTTAATAATGGTCGTTTTGTCAATATCTAGTACTTGAGTAAAAAATGAACACCTTATAATTAGAAGTTTCCCATGTCATCAAGATTCCATTTTCTGAAGAATTATATTCATGATTTATATATCATATATATCACATAAATCTAGTATATATATATGTATTTATAACGGTACAAAACATTTGAAGATAAGAAATGAAATTTACCATTCATGGAGACAGTAAGTCGTATGTACACATGAATGCTACTTTCATTTCAATTTTTTATTTTAATTGAATGAAAAATTAATTATACATAGTTATATTATAATTCCAGAACAATATAATTTATAATTTCAATAAATCCATCCTTTATATTTCCCATGTATGGTATGAATTAGTCATATCACTTTGAGGGTCCGTAGTCCACACTTCCTCAAATAAAATTATCGTGTTTACTCATAATAGAAACCATAAAGGAATGATATAAATTAAAAACACAGAATCCTAATGAAAATATAAACATAATTTATATCATATATAAATATAGAGTCATCATAATGGTCACCGTGAGAGGTAGTGGGGGATATTTTAACAATCATTGTTTCGTGAGGCAGTAGTTCCCCATCCACAGAAACAATATCTTCTTTATCCATTAGATAGAGGTGTGTGTAAGTGTAGTTCGAACACATATCATAACCACATCCTATAATTTTTAGGATACTTTTTTTTAATAATATAAAGGAATAAAAAGAGTTTAGGGGTTTTATAAGAAAGATAAATCAAAATAAAAGAAAAGAATTTAAGAGAACTTGTTACCTTTAATTTTGTAACAACCTTCAAGATGAACAAAGTGTTTATATTGAAGTTCCTTATGCCTAATTTAAGGCTTGTAAGAGGATTAGATGTATTTAGGGAGATTAATTGGGATGATTTTGGATGATACAAAATACATTATAGGTGTGAGGAATTGGTTTGAAGTGAGGGATTTTTATATGGGGGAGGAGTGGCTCTTTAGGTATGTGCGATAATATTATTTTCTTGTATAATGATATTCAGTTTTTAAAGGTCCAAAACTAATTAATGTAGAGTATAAGATGACTCACAGTCGAAGTAAATTCATCCAATAAGAATTCTGCAGGTTTTGGATGTTAGTTTAAAATTTATAATCTTATTTATATAAATCATTTATTAATGAGGTAAACACAACATCATTAAATTGTCAGAAATAATTTAATTTATTAGATGTCTAAAAATTATAATAAAATACCATGATGTAGGAAAACATTCTATCTTTAAATTTAATTTTTATGGATAAAAGGATAACTTATATAACCCCATTTAATAAATAATTTACCAAAAGATATTTGTTTTTGTCATTTTTCCCTTTACATTAAATTAATTAATCTAAAGTATCATTATGACTCTTAAGTGGCTCTATGGGGTCCCAAAATCGGCCCAAATATGAATTTGGTCGGCCATGACTCATCCAATAAGGTTAGGATAAATTTTAATGTAATTTTTTATTATTATGATATTCTTTTTACCTTGAATTAACCTATTTAACTTTAATCACGGTAAATAAAAGTCAAAAGTTAGTATTCCCCAAAAAATATTTTCATCTAATTGAACCAAATTTAACAAAAATATAAAAACCATGAGTGTCATATTTTTGAAATTCAATTCACTGAAGCAGTAAAATTTGATTTAAATGAAAAAGTATGTTTTTTAACATCTAATAAGTGGTATCACTATTCATCAAAAATTGATGTTTTCCAAAAAAAATACAAATAAATCATCCTAAGCTATATTTGATATTCAAATTTAAATAATTATGTCTATTTTACAAAATGAAGAACATAGATTTTTAATTAATTAACTTAAAATTAATTCCTGTTTTCAAAACAAATAATGTGTTTTTAATAAATAATAACTATCAAAAGATTGAAACTTGTTTATGTCCAATGTCAAAATGTAATAAATTAAAATGACCTGCCTTACATTAAATAGTAAAAATATATTCTAATTACACTTTAAAACAAATTTAAATGAAAATATAATCATATAAATAAATTTGATTGAAAGGCACTTCTTGAATTAAAATACTGTAATTTTCACTATTAATTAAAAAAATGAACATTATCAAAAAATACCAAAAATTTATCCAAAGTAAATTTTGATGTCTCGAATCAAAAGAAAAAAATTATTTGTAAAATAAAACATATAAAAATGACCAACACTATATTTAAATAAGGTACTCCATCAAAAGGCGGTAAATCAACCTTTTACTGAATATTAGAGTATTAATGCTTAAAATTAGATTCATTCTTATTTTAAGTCCATAAATTTTATTGGATAATTGTATAGAAATTGAAAAAAGATTTATCATATTTTACATAGTTCTATTCATTCTTCCAAACACAACGACTAGACATTAACTACCATTTCAAATAATAATATTATATTATTAGTGTGTAGTGTAAGATTTCAAAGAAACTCGTTGTTGTGTATCGGGTACGCCATCGAACATATCATCCCCTTTAATTTAAAATTAAAATTTAATTCACAAAAATTAAAAAAATATTAAAAGTGTCTTATTCCATATTTATCTGGTATGTTGCATAAAATGTCACTCTGACATATTCGAAGGTACCTTAGTGTCATGGTGGCCAAATCAGATTGTAAGTAATACATAGTGGGAAAATATAGACCTTTTCTCTAAATATTACCAATCCATCGAAGTTCATGAAATAGTGATAAAGTGACAATAGTACAATCATAATAATATTATCATTTAGTACTAATTCATAAAATAAAATCAAAACACGTGTATCAGGTTATACTGGGATTGGTACATACATTATTCTACCAGATTTGACCTGTCTATAAGAATCTCATGATGTTTGTTCCATTAAATCTTCCATAAAAGGTCATCTACCATTCCCTGACCTAAAATCATCCATTTGGAATTAAAATTCTAATACCCAAAGATGAAACAATATTTACCTATGGTTCTTTAACCATTGGTTTAACAATCAATCAAAATTGCCACCCAGTGGTTGTATTGACCCTGGGTTTATCCTTAAATGATAGAGTCCACCCATGAGCAGTTTTGACCTCAGGTGTAACCCTTAGTTTCATCATCCACCTATAGGGTATGAACACCCTTGGGTTAACCATTAAAACTAATACAACATAAATTAAATTTTAAATAAAACATTATTATACCATTATTTAACACAAAAGAAAATTATCAAGTCATAAATTTTAAATTTTATACCCATTACAAAAACAAGTAGAACCCCATTGGGGGTTTTCAAATTATTTAAACAAATCAAATTGAAAACACACAATTAATTATAAATTTTTTTAATATATTCCATTCAATTTCAAAACAAATTACATTTAAAAAATAAATTTCTACACATTTCACATTCCAAATAATCATTCCATGACATTTATATCATTTGAATGAAGATATATTTATACATATTAATAATTGAAAACAAAAAATATCAATATTTTTATTTTATATATTTTTTTCTAATATAAACCATTTATACAATTTTATAAAACACAGATCATTGAGAAATGATTATTCGAGATTCAAATCGATTCCATTTAACAAAATTTTCTGGAATTTAATTCACACAATTATCCCATAAATAAATCGTCCCATATTTTTAAAACAATTTTAATAAATCATAAATTTTTTTGTAAACTACTGTAAAAATTTATTCTACATAGAAGTGTGGAATAAAAAAATGAAAAACCAAATTAATACCCTTAATTAACTCTATAGTCCTCAGAAAAAACTAATGGTACTAATCAACTCATTAAGTGAAAAAACATAGAATACAATTTAATTCAATGGACCACCATTGCTAACCATAGGTGATTAAACACATCATGTATCGACCACTATTTTAATAATATTTGAAGTAATAATAAAAATAGAAAAATGACCTACAAAAGTGAACATCAGAGAAAAATGGAGAAACACATATATGAAATAAAAAATTCATTCACTATTATAATACATTTAGTATAACATTTAGCATAAAATTCTATGGTAAGGTTTTACACAAAGATAGTTATATCAGGATATCCATCAATGGTACTCAGAGAGGATGAGGGGAATGAAAATTGGTATACTCTCCGAATTGATAGAAAAATATTATGTGGGTAATTTTTCTTAAATATTTAAAAATAAAACTAATCTACTACTTAAATTTTTTTATTGGAGGCCACCAGCTACCCTTCCAAGGGAAAATGGATACCTAATGTCCCTAGGATAATCCTTCAGTTATGACTTTTTACACATGTGAGTCAATAGTGGGACAACATTGTGATGCATCCCATGCTCCATGTCCCAGGATCGCAGTTACCTTTTTGGTTAATAAAGAAACCATTAGATATTTTTAACTTATGTATTCACTCAATTTAAATTAATATGTAATTTATATTCCCCTCATGAATATTGATTAGGAGAACCACCCATTAACCAAAAATAAAAATTCTAGTATATCTTAAAAACCAAAAATATCTTATCGTAAAGCTGTAACAAAGGGGATTTCTATATATATAATAACAACTGATTATATTATCATTTATAAAATTATCATACCATAATTTAGAAATGGACTTTTTGTGGTAGAAGAATGTATGAATGTAGGATTGATTTTTTATAGTGTTACATTATCCATTGGATGTATCGTCTTAGTATTCTAGTTAATAAACCCTATAAATGATCTTTTTATGATAATATTTCTTCATGGTTTGTGGGGAGAAATATTATGATAGATTTTGTTGTGTTTAGGTGTGATTCATGGCATACAAGGTGTGAGGGGAAGGGGTGGTGCGGTTTTCTATTTATAAGGATATGAGAGAATAGTTTATTAATAATTATAATCATTAATTTATTATTTTTTCTCAAGAAAACAAATATTGGGGAATCATGATACATATAGATTATTTTATGTGATTTTATCAGCCCATTTTAAATATATCATGTGTTTTACTTTTATTCTAAGATATAATAATTTTTCAAATATCACTATTTAAAAAATATTATATGTTTTAAAAATTCACACAATCCATTTTCACATGTTTACATTCGAAAAATTAAATCAATTACATAAAAATAATTCTCTAAATAAGAAAATATATATTTTCAGTTAAGTGACTTATTTATTTTATATAGACAATTTATAATAATGTGATCTCTTTTTTGACCCATTGAAAAGTTACATATTGTTTTACAAATTCATATTAATATTATATTAAAATTAGTATTATTTTATAATTATTTAATATTTAAATTATATTTAAAATATTTATATTTAATATAAAAATATATATAAATAAAATATTTTTTAAATAAATAAAAAAATATTTTATAATGTTGAAAAAATATATATTTCAATGTATCATGATATAAATTAAATATATTCACACTCTATACATAAAATAAATAATTTTTTTCAATTATAGAAATAAGGTTATTATATTATGTGTTATGTTTCTATTCTAAATGTATAAATTACTATTAAAATGGTTATATTACTATTCTAATTATCAGATTTTTAACTATCAAATGGTTTCCCTACATCTCCTAATAAGTGATATTTCATTCAATTTTATCAATCATATATTTTACCTCATGGGTGTATATTTTTTTAAATTTATAAAACTAATATTTCAATAATAATATTCTTTTTTATATCTATGGTGTTTCTCATGACTGTGACTATTTTTTGGGATTGAATAGGTCATCATTTTTATATTATAGTCATCTAGAATTTCTTATCCCAATATAATTATTTCAATTATTATTGATATGTTTATTCAATAAATTTGACGCTAAAATAAATATAGAATTTAAGTCATTATTTCATGAGTTACATCTGATTTATATAAAACTAAATTACTAAATATGACACTGTTATAGAATATAAATTCCATTTATATAATTTGAGATCATTATTATGGATCCCTATAGAAGGATTCATCTTGAGGTAAATAGAATTATATTTTTGTTATTATATATTATTTCATTAGAGGATGATCAATGATTCATCATAATTTTTTATGGTGTAGTGGTAAATTCAACTCATTCAGTATAAATATTTCACTTGATGTAGTGTTTTATTCCTTCTTCCATTTCATCTAGTCTAGAAAAAAAGTTTTGAAATATCTTATGTTTTGATCTCAATCCACACAATGGGGTATTCCTAATAAGAATATCTTGAGTAATGTTGTTATGGTAATTTATACATGGAGTCCCTTGGTTTATCATCGAGGAGGTGGATAACCAAATGGGGCAATGTTTCTTTGGTATAATTTAGATAAAATGTTATACGCTCATAATTAAGGGACTTCCATCCTAATTAGCTAAGATTGATAGTAGATGTTTGTCAGTAAAGCTGAAATAATACCCTCTTAGTCATTTAATTTTTAAATTCCTATCATAATAATTATGATGTATCTCATATATTTTTCATAATAAATAGGTTATTTTTAATCCAAAAGTTGATCAATATTTTATAATGGTAGAATAATTGAGGTTTTGGGAATATCCTTCCCTTATTTTTATTTCTTGTCCATTTTAATTTCATAACCACATGCCATGGGGTTTCACTATACATGGATCAGTATATATAATTATATTCATTTTTCATCAAAAAATAAATTATTATAGATCAAATCATCCATTAACAAGTTGTCCCTTTTGAGTTAATTATATCTCCCTTCTGAAGATACATCATGATTCATAACCATGAAAACATGTATTGAACAATATGTTAAATGGATCACATAATTATATAGGTCAATATAGTATAGATCCTAATCAATATTAGAATACCCATTAAGGGAATATTATCTTGTGTAATAAAATACAATTATGTTAATGGGATTATAAATTTATGGACATTGTGATTTTGTTCCCTTCCATTGCAATATAATATATATGAGGAAAATAAATAATATACACAATATATTATTTTGATTGAGTCTAGTCAAATATCCATGGGTCACAAACTTGAGTTAAATGTCAAAAATTTTTATATTTTTGGAATTTCATAAATCTTTGACAGCACTATTATCATTGGTTATAAGATCTACAGTATTCAGTTAATTATTTGGTAAGTGTTTTGGTCGGAGATGAGGAATGTAAAAAAATTATATATTCCCTATGGGATGATTATTTTGTGTTGGTATAGAAATACCCCAAGTCCATTGGGGTAAAGATTTCCTCTAGTAATGCCTACAGTTGATGCTAATTAACTCTCCCCTTCTAATTATTATATTCTAATAACTTCTAATTAATTATTATCTTATGTTAGATGATACATTAGAGTGTACAGTATTGGATATGTAAAAATATTTATAAGGGGTATTATATCCTTCACATGCCATTTTTTTAGATTAAGATCCAGCTTTTTCTCAATGATAAATCTATGGATATAGTAGTCAATATCATAATATTACAAAGATTATTACATTTTACATTTGAAGGTATGTAAATATAATTAAAGAGGTGAGAACGTGTTATAATTTACCAATATTTAAGTTTTTCTAAATTTGAAAACATTATAAGCCTATTCTTGAAACTAATTAGTGATCAGATTTATGGTCTGATCCATGAATCATTCTTATTGAGAATCAACATAAAAATTTATTTCCTACATACTTTCTCTATAATATAATAAATATATGAGGGTATGTTTTTCCAATAAGATATAGAATAACTCTATGGAATTTTTTTTTATCATTTAATATGGGACTTTTATAATCATGTGATTTAGGGGTCCTTTTTATTGAAAGGGGATGAATTTAATCATACCAATTCAATGCAATACAAATTTTAACCTGATTAATATTTTTTTTATATTCTATAAATCTATTTCACAATATTAGAATGAAATATTTAATAATATTTAGTTTTGACAAACATATTCCTATTTTAAATTCATTGGTGTATCAAATTATTGGGTGATTTTATTTTTTATTAAATATTGGTATTTTATCCTAATCAAATTATTTAGATATTTTATCTAAATTTCCATCTTCATGAGATTGTAAAAAAATTTATTGATTATACCATATGATTAGTTTTTGTCACCATTATATCATGTGGTTGAGGTTTTCTGAATAATGTCATTTTCATCATTATTTAAGTACTTTAGAGATTATGGGGGTAGAAGACATAGAATGTTTTGAATTACTATTAACTAAAAAATGGGAATTCTTCTGAGGAATCATTTATCCATGTTGGATCATTTGGTATGAGGGATAATTCGTTATATCTTGGTAATCAATTAATTATGGGAGACATGTAATAATGGTTTATATATTTAATCCATAGGGATATATAAATAGGAATGTAAAGACATATTATCACCTATTATATATATATATATATATTTGAAGAGTTTTGGGACCACTTTTAATGTGTTTATGTCATATAAATAATATCATTCAGCATGGTTGATGATACATTTTAGAGGGTATAATAGTATCAATTAATTCCATTTACTATTATATGAGTTTTGTGTCATGGTAATGGTGTTTCAATATTGATTAATCTATCATACATGTATTCACATGGTTTTTTAATATATTTTAGTGTATTATCCTCAGTATATTCAGAGTTGTAATCTTCTTGAAATGTGACATTCACTAAAAATGAAATGGTAAAAATATTTTCCATAAAAACGAGCTTAGTATTTATCTAGGACCATCACCCCTAAGTGATTTGGAACCTTCTTTGGGTAAATATCTATATTTGGGTATGTAACCTAGGTTTAATACTAAAATTATGTTGGAGAACATCTAATTTGATAATGTTCATCTGTTTAACATTAAAATATTAACTTTGAGGATACTAGTATTAGATAAACATATATTTTATGAATTTAATGAACTCTACTATAGTTCTTGAAATTAGGTGTCATTCTACTAATTTATAAACTACATACCTATGATTCGACTAAATGGTTGATTGTATAAAAATGTTTATTTCCTTACCAACCACCTCAAAATATTATAGGATGTAATTTTCATTCAAGAAGAGATACTAAAAAACAACTTGCAGATAAACAATAGTTTATTTTTCCACTGTGTTACAAATCCTATATAATGTGGGACGTTACAAATCCATTTCACGAGAAATATTACATGCCACCGATTGAAATTCCAACCAAGGACTAGAATATTCAAAATCATATATTGGAGATGTTGAGATATAGATTGTGGGAATGGTTCCCTATAGCCTAGATTCTAAATACAGTGATAACATAATGGGTTTTTGGGTAAATGGAATTGTGGTTGTGGGTCCTTGGAACACATATTATTAGTTTATTGATCCTATGATTATCTCAATATTTATCAATAAAATGAAAAATACTATGAGGAATATAATAATCATTGAGATATAAAAACAAAATACCCATAATTCAGTATAACAAGTTGATACAAACAATTTTTTAATCTCTATCATCTATCATAAATTTGAAATCATGTTTATTACTATTCTTCTCTAATTGATTATATTTATCCAATTTTATAAGCATCCATGAGTGGATTATGTGTTACAATTGATATCATATGAGGTTTACACATCTCATGAGAAATTTATTTTCTCTAGTCTAGAAGAATCTTTTTAATTTATATAATTTTCAAAAAAAACCAGCTTCATAAAAATAAATGTTTTTAGAATAGTTGATACTTTATGCATGAAAATTAATCTTATATAAGGGATTATAAAATTTTTTTTCTATAAATTTGAGATTTTATAAATTGATATTACCTTTCAACTATAGAATGAGTCACCACATATTGTTCTTTTGAGGATAGGTGATTATTTTGATTTCTATTACTAATAATAAATAATGAAACTACAGATTTACATGCCACATATGGTGGAATAAAAGATATTAAACCACATTTCTAAATCAAATCGTGATTCCTTAAAGATTATACTTATCAACACATCACAAGTTTTTTTATAAATTGTTGAAATTCCACCAGCAGATAGACACATTATCTCATTTACAATAATGATTTGGGATTTCTATGTAATTACTAACCTGATCATTCATTTTCGAGCTCATCACTTAGGGATGGGATTAGAAGATCATCACCAATAGATTTTATGGTTCATTGGTAATCACTAGTGTATTTATCTATAATATATTATCTTACACAAACATAGTTAAATACCACTTTCCCAATTAATTTTTCTTTAATCTCGTCATCAATGAGGATACATGTTAGTTCCTCATTACATGGTAATTTGTCTACATGTTTATATTCAATGAGATTATGTGAAATAAAACTAGATAACAAATAATTGGTTGGGCTATCATCTTATAAATAATTTGGGTATTGGTTATTGTATCATCAATTACAAATTAATCCTTTATATAATAACAGATGGGAGTGTGGGGTTTGTTACAAGCTCGTTACATGTAGATTGATCCATTGGTTGATCCCCATAAAATATGCCTCAGTATATTATCACCATCGTATATGAAAATGAGGACATATCAAAGTTAGTACATATATTAGAGTAATATTTTTTTTCCTTCCATTTATGATGCCTTTTTGGGTGTTTTGGTGTTTATGGTATCCTAGGAATAATTAAATATTTGAGAAGAAACCAAAAAAGAAACATTGGGGATTAAAGAGTGCATGAATGAATTAAAGTAAAATTAATGTGTAAGTATTTATGAATTTTACATTGAACCCATGACAGTGTTCACATGACTACCCTTGTGAGTGGAATTGAAACCCATAATGGGTTATGTAATATTATGATAACCATGTTACATGCCATGTTTTATATTTTTAGGTCATGTGAAAAAAGGAAGATGGTGTTATCTTTATATTTATGATACTAAGAAAATAATTAAATTTATTTATAAGAAAAATATATTCAATAGTTGGATACATATTCCAATTATATTTTTACTGTAGGAAAGATGAATGAGTGTACCGTTAATTATTTTCCATCATAAATGGGTTTGGTGAAAGAATGAGTATTACACTATCATAGAGGCACTACTGTTATGTGATAAAATAACGGATGAAATAAGGTGTATATATATATTAAAATATAATATCAGACCATTGGTATTCATTCCTCAATAATGTGGAAAATATTGTAATAAATTTTGACTACATCCAAGGGGTATGGGAAGTATGGGTTTATTTTTGGGATTACAAAAAATTTCAACCTATTTATAAAAATATATCTGGCTCAACCTCTCCTTGAAATTGTTCTTATATAAATGATTATATATAATTTTTTTTATTCTTTATGTCTTCTTTTATAGGATCTAATGAAGATAACAAATATTACATTTGATCAACATCCCTTTGAACAAGAATTTTACCGAATATCCATGTATACAGGTTGTGTGATTATTCATTGATTAAACCATTAAGAAAAATTATACATATTATTAATGTTTTATATAAATATCCAATACTAATGTTCTCAAAAGATCGAATTTATTTCCATTAGGAAGGAATGCAAAAAAATTATAGTATTTTCAATATCAAAGTGGTGGGAAATCATGGATTCCTTATATTTGTTTTGAGTATGATTAAAAAAATGTATTTTTATGGGATTAATGGCTTAATTGGGTATTAAAATAAAAGATCACAATTTATATGTGTTGAAAATAATAATAATAATTTTTTGATTCCTGATTAACAACATTTATGATATGGGGTGTGACTTACTAAATATTCAAACATCCGGTGGTGGGATAAAATATGGGAACACAATGAAATATCCTATAATATTTGTTTATTTGATGCATAACATTTTATCAATCATTTATTATGTTCAATTATGTTTTTCCATGATTTTATTGGGCTATTATTTGGGACCATAAAATCTTTTGGAAGATTTAGTAGTGATTTCTGGTGATTTCTATTCTTAATATCGATTATAATTCCCACGTGCAATTTTTTTGGGATGTGGTGTGCTATTATATAAAAAAGAGAATCATAAAATATAGGTTTTATGAAAAATTACAAATTTAAATGGAATTGAAATTATGGGATATATTTTTAAATTGATGGATTTATTTTAGAAAAACTATTTGATGATGGATTTCAGGAATTGATTTGTGACTCATTTTGAGGAAAAAATCATAAATTGAAATGATTAAATCCTATTTATTGTTTAGAAAAAAAAACGGAATGAAATTATGTAAAAAAATTGATTTTGTTTTGAAATTGAAAATGAAATATCTGATTTCAATTTAGAAAAATGAAATGTAAATGATTATTTTATTATAAATGAAATTATTTCCCATGATTGATTTATAGATTGAGAACATGAGATCCAAGTCAGTTGGTATGTTATTTTAGATAATCATGATAGGATTTTACCCCTAGAAATTTATATATGATGAAAACTATTAAAACCCTATTTTAGAAGAAATATCATTAATGGGGGAATAATAAGTCATTTTATCAGTATGTTGGAGTGACATGTACACGAAAATTGAGTTGCGATAAATGATGTGAAATGTACGATGATCATATAAATAGAAACTAACATACTTTAGGGTAGATAACCATGGTTCATGATTACATTATTGAATAAAAATTTAAAAATTATTTATAGAATTATTTTATTTATTCAATATTATATATATAAATGAATTTATATAAAATGTTTATTCAGGAAATATATATTTAAATGTCATTCAACTATTGAATTAAAATAAATGTTATGTTAAAATATGAAAACAATATTAAATTCATGGTTATTTATAAAATTGAATTTAAAATTCTATATAGTGAGGGGGTTGATTATGGAACCCTTGGGGAGTTCGTAATATTCTATATAGGTAACACCCAACATTTGACTTCATGATGTAATTGAATTTCTTATTCCAGATCCTGCTAAATGAAATGTTCCACATAGAGGAGGCGGATGTTATTTATCATTTGGGGGCTAGAGTCATAGAGGTGAAAGATGAAGATTAAATCCACTAATTTCATGGGGTTTTTTACATTTTATCTTGATAAATTTTGAATATAGTAATTATCTAATATTTTTTGTTATGTTTAGCAATTTGAGAATAGTAAATTCTCCTTTTTGGAGTGTTCACCATTATTAATTGTATATTTGTATTCAATTAATTTTATAAAAATTGGGTTTACTTTTTCATTTTTTTATGATTGTTAGTTCTAATCACTAACCAATGGGGTTCATGAACACTTTTTGATCTACATCATAGGCGGATAAGGTCATAGTGTACAAGTGATTATATGATAGTTTTTGAAAAATTGGTATTAATGGTTTGTGGTTGTGTATATTTCCATGTTTTTAATATGTAGTTGGGATATCCTAGTAGAGAATATATATAATATATTGGGCTTATGATGTTTTTAGAGTGAGTTCCTAGCCATGACTCATCACAACTAGCCTTATGTATCCTTGTGTGCGTGAAAATCATCTGGTGTAATGCTTAGATCTAATTCTTGTATTTTTTCATACTTTTTTTGAGATTGTTGAAATCCAGATTTTGATTTTTTATGGAATTTATGTTATAAAATATTCAAAATATGTATCTATCACCTGGGTAATGTTACAAATTCTTCTTGTGACATGTATTGACGTTTTGTAGCATCTTCTCTTAGATAATACTTTTATATAGGCCAACAAGAGAAATATGATGGTAAACCATAGAAAGAGAATCATCTAGTGGAAAAGAATATTATTAAAACTATAGCGTGCGATGCCTAAAAAAAGGGACTAAAATGAGAATCTACTCATGTTCAATCACCAGTTATTGGACCTCAAAGTGATGAATTTTGGAATCAGGCGTAAGATTATATTAACTAGAATCTAGTTGTATTCCATGGTTTTAATAATACACAAGACATAGAGAACCGATTGTATAATAATGTTCTTCTTATTGAGTTCTTTTAAATTCATGGTTCGATTATGTTAATGTGTGATAGTATATAACTAGTTGATCCCATAAAATGATAGTGTTATATATGGTCACAAAAATAAGATAAAAATCGTGGAAAATAAAAATGTTACCGTTCCATTTCACCGATTATTTCAATCTATAATCTATAGGTATGGAAAATTATATGGAGTTTTTTAATATAAAAAGGTGATAAGACCTTGATTAAATATTATAACCTCATTACTCAGCTTTTTTAGTTAGATATTGAGGTATTCAGTGATGAGAAGATGAATGCATGAAAATTTTACATGGGACTTCATGTTGATATTTGAGCATAAGATTCCATGGTAATTATGAATTATAATGATGATGTAGAGGTGAAAGAATTAATGGATGATCTTGACCTGATTCATTTGTCATGGTTAATAGGGGTTCCTTTTCCCCATTCCAGTTCTATGAGTTCCATTAAAGAAAAAATTAATTGTGATTATTTTGTTCATGGATCTCATCATCATTTTTCTTCCATAAATACAAGTTTTCCAACCAAATTTTCCTTTACATGATTCCTATGTGGAATGGTATGAAATTCGATGTGGGGGTTCACAAAATTACCCACAATATTTAGATCATGAGGATGCATAGGTCACTTCTATAAGTTATGTAACATATTATAATCCCTATGGAGTGACATGTCATCATCATCACCTAAATGATCAGATGTTTAATAAAATATTACAAAAAGAAAATGTTTTCGAGAAAAGGAGGTTGGAATGAAGATGAGTCATATTGTAGCGGAATATACATAAGATGTTGATAAAGGTCTAGAGACATTGAGAGGTACAATCACTATACCATCATCTTTTAGAAAATATATTTCTCATACTACTGTATCTCAACTATTCATATGAATTTTTTTTGAATTACTAACCCTTTTTATGGATACATTGACATATATGGTGGATATTAAAACTCTCATTGGAGTGAATATAGAGATGGTTATTTGGTTTCAAGATTGTGTTTTCAATTTATCAAAGACTGATAATACCTATATTTTTCTTGTTGTCAACCTAATCTATCTTCATGTTATCTTAAAGATATATTTTTTGATTTCTAATGTGGTACAAATATATTGTAATATTTCATGGGTCTCCATTATTGATGCTAATAAGGTATTCCATGTGTTTTAGGGAGAACATGACTAGTGTTTCAGTAGAGCTATACTAACATTATCAATGTTGGGCATGGTAATATCAATGTTTGATTTTGAGAAAGACTGTAATATTTGAGTGATGATCATCCTCTAGTTTTAGTATTTTTTTAGAAATGATTACTCAGGATATATCTGGTCTACTAATGAAATTAGGGTTAGGATTTTATACTGATTTAGTTCTAAATATTATTTTAATATCTTTTAATTTATGTTTTATTAAAGAATCCAAATAGAAATATTTGATGTATCTATTGGATGATATGTTTGAGAAAGGATTTATATAATTGAGAATGTTACATGAAAAAATGACTGTTCTATTTACATATAATGCTGATGGAATACATTGATTTTTTTTTGAATAATTAATGGTAAAAAAAATTTCAAATAAGATGAATAATCATTTTCCCCAGTGAAAAAATTCATTTGGGATATTTTAAAGGGTTAAGTGGATCTCAACGACTAATATTCATCCTAGTTAGTATCATCTTAGAATAAAATATTTTCACCTTATGAAGACCGAATATTGAAGTAGGTATGAGCACTATGGGTATATTATTATTCCTTTAGGTCTAAACAATGATCATAGAATTTTCATGGAATTGATGAAAAAATTATTACATGAGTACCTATATTCATTTCAGTTTTTATTTTTGGATTATATATTAATTTAATCATTAGAAAAAGTGGATCATGCGTGGAATCTATGAAATTTACATAGAATATTAACATATCGTACAAATTTTATTAGGCTCAAAAAAGGAAATTTTGATATATTGGATGTGAATTTATAGGACATGTGGCCTCAAAACATGGAATGTTAGTTGATCCTGATAAATTTATAGATTATATAAAATAAGTTCAAAAATGTAATTTTTTTGATATATAGAACATCATGGTATTCATGGAATAATACAATAGGATTTATAAAGATTTATCAAATATTTATTGTTTAATGAAAATACTCACTCGAAAGGGAGTAATGATCCCTTAGAATGAAAATAATCCTCATTCCAATGATGAGTTGAAATATCTTGTAAATTTTGGGTCAGTGATAAGTCCTTCAGAATCATGTAATCCCTATATATGATATTTTGACAAATCAGGTTATGTTTTTGGATATGTTATTATATAAAGAGAAGAAATGGAATACTATAGCTCTAGAACTCCCAAGATACATTAGATTATTTTCATAGCCCATGATCTCAAACTCATAGGTTTGATGAATACACTTTAGATTTCATGGAATTATCCTTATGGATATTGTTTTAGTGCTTATTTTTACCCAAGTATTAGGAGGTAAATATTATGTAAATAATAATTATTCCTCCAATAGAGGAATAGGGTGAAGCACCTATTGGCTTTTTTGACATTAGCATCTCCTAGGCTAAGTTTAATTTCATTAATGAAACTTTGAGAAGAATATTTTGACCCATGTCATGGATGAATCGTCATAAGTGAGGAACACAAAACTCTATTCATTATAGTTCATTTTGGAATCTGGGTTGAGGAGGTCATGGTTTTCATAGAATGTGTTCAATTAGACTCTTATCTTGATTGGATGATTATTAAAGAGAATTGTCTTGTATGTGAATTATGTTATATTAGGATCAATAATTTGGCGTGGAGTCTGTCTATAATTATATGTATTATACAGATGGCATCCAATTATTTCCAAATCAATTTGTTATATCATCCCATATACAAAATGAAGTAAAGGGTGATTTCTACAGTTCCCATTGGTAAGTGTACCCTAGAACCATGATTATATTTAATTATATATAGAAAAAATTCTTTTTTACATGTATGATATAAGATAATTTTGACATTATTATTCATTTTTATACAAGTCATCATGTTAATTCCAATAACTATGTACCTTTGGTTTTTTTTCACCCATAACAACTATTGAATAGTATGATAGACATGATCTATATTATATTGAATATTTTATAACCATGTACCTATTGATTATATAATTTTATATATTTTTTGATTTATATTCAGACATAATCATCTAATATTATAAAAATTTGAGATGAAATAAATTTTGAGGACATGGGAAATCACTATGTGATGAAGATTTTCAGATTATTTGGGGTCCATTCTGCTATAGTCTCTATTTGGGATCCATAGTTTTCTTATTTATTTTGGAGAGTTGTTTTGAAGGCACTAGGATCTCAGGTATGTTTGACTGTGGAATATGTTATTGAGGTTGATATCTAGAATGAACAAGCTATATAGATCCAAAATAAAATGTTATGTGCATCTGTTCTAGACTATTTGTAAAGGATAATATTTCCATTACAAAATTATTGAGTTTATTAAAATAATAGTTACTATTATACAATTATTTTCAATACATTTGATGGATGGTATGATAGGATGTCAGAATACCCATTTTTTTGTTTGGAAGTTGGTGGTGATTATCTTATTGACTAAGTTTCATCCCATAGATCATGATGAAGAATAAGGTGATACAAGAGACAATTCCGATGTCACATAGCCGTTAAAAGTCTTATAATGATCATATTTGATATCCATTGTAGTTATTATATGGTTACCTAATTTTCATGTGAGTTTCACCATCATGGGTTCACTATATTCTTATGATATATAGAAATCTGATAATGGGGTTTGTGGGTTCGTTTGAGATTGTGGTGAGGAAGGGGAATTTGGATTATCATTTGGAATAACAACCTTAGATTAATTTTACCTTCAACATTTTTCATGATGCATAGCTTCAAAATTATATTTTTACTCATATCATGCCTAGATTTTGGAATTAATGGTCACTAATCGATATTTATCCTTTACATAGAATCTAGAGAAGATCTATTAACTTCATAAAGATACTATTTATCCAAAGTTGAATGATTTTTACTATGTGATATTAAATCATGGCTTTGATTTTCATGATACAAGGGAGTGGTAAACAATGATGAGGGGTCAGTGTCCTAACCTATTTATTATAATTATTTCATTTTAGTTTTTTATAGATTTAAAGTTCATATTGTGTGGATTTTTTAAAATATTGTTACCATATTTCAGGTATTTCCTGTCAAATTTATATCTCCATTGGGTTGGGTCTTCGGTTAGGGTGGTTGGGGGAAATTTGGAAAATTTTGGAAGCCAAATAGGCTATTCTTGAATAGTGCATGATTAGGGAGAACCATGATATTTGGTCCAAAAAACAATGCATCAAATTATAAGTGACAAGAAGGGGGTCAAGGAATGTCCAAATCATATTTCGAAAACTCATATAATGATATAGTAAATCATTATTATGATTATTAATTTTAATTAGAAGGATATATTCAATATAAAAACCTAATGTAATATTAAATTTAAAAAGGGAACATTTTAAATAAAATTTTACTCTATGTGGTTTCATGTTGAATATAAATATATTATTGTATAATTTTAATTTGAATTATAATTTTTATTTAGATATCATAAAATATAAATTAACATAGTATCAATTATTTTTTATTTTTTTGTAAATATTTATTTTTTATTGAGTAGTTAAAAATATTGTTTTCTATAAGAATGTAATTTATTTAAAAATAATAATTATACAATCCCTTTTAAGTATTGAATATTTTTCCCAAAAAATACGTATTATTTGCCTTAAATGTTTTTTATTCCTTAATATTTTATAATTTCTAATAAGTTTCTATTAGGTCTAGAAACAAAATTATTTTTGGAATACTATTTTAAAGTGTGTAATGTATCATAATTTTTATTAATTAAAATTCCCTCAACGTTGAATGATTTGAATGAAATTAAAATATTATATATCAGTAAATAATAAATATAATTTAATAATATATTTTATTAGTAAAAGATTTTATTGAGAATAACATTTTTCATGAAAAATACACTTCCCCAAAACCTAATTTCTCATCACGTTTTTGAGTTGTGTATTATATTTAATTATTTTATTTATATGAATTAATATAAAAAAATTGATGCAATTTTTTGAATCATTATAATTTATATTATATAATATGTTGTACATAATTTTAGTTGATAATGATGCATGAATATTTTAAAAATTAATTACCAAAGTTGTTGAAAAAATTGATTTGTTGAGGGTAAATTTAAAAATGTAAGGGTTTAAATGATAAAAAATTTCATAAACACTTTTTATAGTAATATATCTATGTTATCATATATATGTATTGATAATTTTATATTTAACTACCTTTTGGAGTGATAAAATTGGGGATAAACTATTTTATCTTTAAAAATTTCTTATGTGCCACACACCTCACTTAAAAAAGGTCACACCCTATCCTACCATCTCCACATATTGAAATTGATTTTTTCTAGAAATCAAATACCAATTTTTTCTATAATTACCTCTCCATATCCTAGACAATATATTGTTTCATAAATTCTTCATAATAATTATTTAGATTCTTAACTATTGAGGGTTCCCAAAGAAGCGGTATCTAGATTAACTGAGTGTCTTTGTTATGTCTTCAACAAAATCTTTAAAATATTCATAAATTATGATTATATATTCAAAATGTATAAAAAAAATTCTAATCTATTATTATTTTAATTTAAAAACCACAATCCATATCCTCTTTCATCAAAGGGGTTACAAAATCATTTTTTGGTAGTACAATTGACAATCACCATGTAAACTGGTATCATTTATCTTCAATATTCACCAATCATAGGTTATTTTAATGATGGATGTAATTTTTATATATGATATTTATAACATATTTAAAATTTTCAATTATTATGTATTATATAACCTCTTAACTTCCATTTTTTTGGGATATGTTAATGTCACTCGGGTGTAAAACAGATTACCGCCTCATTAAGTGGCATAATTTTTTTATGAATAATTATTTAAATAGAAGGTATTAAGAAGAATTATGGTGAATATATGAAGTATAAATTAAATAATAATAATGTTAATTATTTATTTATTAATCCAAAAAATATAATATATCTATTTCATTAATGCAATGAAATATGATAATGTTGTTTGTGGACGTGTGGACAACTTTTTCCACGAAGAGATGTGATTCTTTTTCTCATCCCTATATCAAAAAAATGATAAAAATGTAGGGATATATATAAAATATGTTTTATTATATATAATGATCACCCATGAAAGATATGATAATACTTAATTATATTCTATATTGATCATTGAATAATGTAAATGTTACACATGCATACATTTGACTTACCGTATCGGTGATTGTAACTCATTTCATTATTAAAAACAAGATTTCATGTGAATTTTTAAAAATATAATGAATAAATAAATATTATGATTATTTTATGATTATTATTTTGGATATAATTAAATAATTATTTATTTGGCTAATAGTCAACCTATCAATGACATTTGGAAAGATAATCCAAATATCATTTAAACATTATATGTAAAAATAATTGACTATATAACATTATATGACATGTTAAAAAGATAAATAAAAGTTATAATAACACTGAATTTTTTAAATAATTTATATAATTTACACATTTTATATTGTTTATAAAGATAATTGATGAATATGATCAATAAAACACCAAGTAAGAGAAATCGCCTATGTTTTCATTCGTTGAGTCATATTTTGATTTTTTTTCAAATATATCCTTATTTGTTGTGTATAGAAATGCCCTTTTTAAATCTTGTATCATGAGTTATATTATTATTTTTATATTTATATTTATTCACTGATATTTTTTCATGATTCTTATGAATAAAATTTTGTTAATGTTTTATGGGAATTTTAAAAAATATCATATTATAATGTTTTCCTCCGTAATATTTATCTTCCATGTCAAATATTTTTAAATTATTTCTTAAATAAATTACATGGAAATAAAAAAATATTTATATATATAATAAATTTTATACCTAATTATTTTTTTTAGTAAGATTTTAAAATTAAAAATTTTATATGTTTTATATAGAACATTTTTTCAAATGAAAAAAAAGCAATGCACTTGTTTAAATGTATACACCAAAAATAAATTATACCGGATCCATGATTACTATATTTTTTCAATATTCTATTGAAATATTTGTTTATTATTCAATAAGAAAACGTCATTAACATTTTTTATGTCTTTTTTATTGAAAATAATTTTTTAAAATAAATGGGTAATTTTATATAAAAAATCTAGTTTAAATTGAACGGGTATTGCAATATCTAAAATAATTTTTCATATATATTAAAATGATATGTTAAATTGTTTTTCCTATAAAAATATGAGTGTAAAATGTTATACTAATGACATGGTTTTAATATTGTTAGGAAAATAGATATAGATCAGAAGTATATAATTTGTATTATATAGATTTTTTTGTGTATGTTATATGAGATAATTTTATAAAAATGTATACCTTAAATGATCCTCAATGTGAATGAAAATTTAATTCATAACTTCAACTCATGATTTTATCATGTTTTAGGACTAAAAATTAATGTAGATATCAATGGATGGGTTAGATAAGATTAGTGGTTAGGATAATGTTAATAGAATGACCTTGAATGTTGATTTATAGTTATTTTAAAATGATATCACACTTAAAGATTTCAATTTTTCATCATTTAAAAAATGTTTATATGTTATTTTTTTCAATAGAAAAAATTGAGAAGCTATTGGTCGAAGACACATAGATGAAATATCATTCTATATTAGAATCATGAAATAGTTGGAATTATAATTGAGTAGTTAGTTGTGGAGATGGAACAAAAAAAAAATCTATAAATGATTGTTTTATCAATGGTAATGTGGATCCAAATCAACCCTAGAGGAACATGATTATTTTAGATTATTTCAAAAGACATCATCCATGATAATTAAGTGGATCATCAAATATTGATGTACATGAAGGATACATCAATTCCCTTGAGAAAATATTTATTATACTCGAATGTTTGGTACATCAAAATGTTACACATCACATCTATCATTTTAATGGTGAATGTTTTTGATGTGGGTATTTTATTAATAATAGGATAGATAAAGATGATGATTCCATTGAATTTAAAGAAATGTTATTTCCTTTTCCTTGATAAATATCTACCAACGTCTGTTTGAATCCAAATGAAAAATGAATATATTAAATTGAGTCTTAACCATAAGGATTTGATTATTGAAATGGGTTATGAAAATCTATTATCATGTTCTTGATGTTACTTAATGAGGGTGGAAACCATCATGATTCGATAAAAATGGTTTGCGAAATAATTTTTTTCGAGGAACGTTTATGTGGGCTTATCTAGGGATGTTGTTAACTATATGATTCTTCTTTATTAAAAGTATTTAAATTCAATGTTTTAATCTGGATATTCATATTCATTCATTTTTAAAAAATATTTTTTAATAGTAGGACTATCACATCAAAAAATTATTAAATAACATTTGGTGAATACTACGAGAGGTAATATTAAATAAACCACATATTATTAGGTGATTCATATCATTATAATTGGAATTGAATCTCTTATAAATGATTTTTAATTTTCTATAGTGTATTATAATACTATTCATGGTATGTATTAGATTATGTTTCATCATTCTAAGATTTATTTTACAGCTAATATGTTTATTTTCAATGATTTCATGCCTTATATAACTTTCCAAAAAGATGAAAATTTAATTACAGATATAATTAATGTATAACATGATCATAGTTTCGAAAATATAGTAAATTTTGAGATTATTTATGTGCTAGTAGTTAATGAATTTATGGATTTATTTTCTTTTTACCTTGGTGTTATTCTTAATCAGAAGGTTATGTTTTCTAGTGACATAGTTCCTAACGATAAGGATAATTGTAAACCAAAAAATCCATTAGATAATGTATTAAGTTATAATTGAAAATGTAATTATATGAGTTTATATTCAAAGGATTCATTCAACATATCACATCACCATGGGGTGAATATATTTTTATTGATAAAATGAATGATGGTTCAATGATACCATTCAGTTAATATAGTTCTTTCTATAACATCAGTGTTTTGAAAAAGAATCCTTTTACTCATATCGAAGATTAAATTGATCAGGTCCAGGGACCAATATATTTTTCAATTGTTGATATGAAATTCAAGAAAAAACATTTGATGAAGAAGGATGATGAAATTAAAAGAAAACATTTCAAATTAGATGTTGACATTTTGAGTTTCAAATTAATCCTCTTAGGTTTTTCTTATGAATAATTTTTATATGTGGACCACGTAATTCTATTTTTCCGTGAGTAAATATATAATGTATTGGTGGTGAACATTGATGATATTTCTGTATATTCTAAAATTAAATAGGAATATAGTATACAACAAAATATTTTTTTACAAACAATAATAGATAAATAACTTTTTGTAAAATTTACTAAGAGTGAATTTTTATTGAGAAAAATTTATTTCCATTTACAAAATGTTTATAAAGGTGGAAAAAATATTAAACCATCTAAAAAAAGATTTTCTGAATACCCAAGACCAAAAAACTGAAATGACCCATAGTTTTCTGGGATATGTGTGTTAATACTTGTAGATTATTGACAAAAATGATCATATTTATATAACATTAAATTATTTAAACTAAAATGGATTTCAATTAATCATGAAAATAGATAGTTATGAATATTTTAGGTACATAAATCAATACTAGTTAATGCTTCAGTTTTTATCATGTATTCCAATAATAGGGCATTCATATTATAATGTGATACTTCCTAGAAATGAATTTTTGATTCCTAATTTATTATTATAACATAAATCAGTTTTCTTTTGATTATTAGAGATATCATGAATAAAAATACCATAAAAATTATATATAATTAGAAACTGTGATTTTTTCATTATAAATTTGAAGGCATCATGTTATAGAAAACAAAGAAACATATAATGATCATAGATGTTTTATGTATATATTCAAATAAATATTATTGAATATGAAATAGAGACGATGGATGTAGTTGATCAATGAGAATGATTTACTGATTCTTTTTAATCGTTGAAAAGTAAAGCATGTTTCTAATGAATTGAATTGAGAAAATAATGTCATATTAACAATGTTACTTTTTGAACATATATATTGGTTAATGATTTGATAAATCATTTCCTATATGTTTTGGATGTAAGAACATCTTTTTTGGGGGGAACTATATAGTAGACTATTGGGACATCGTATATTATGTGTGACATGTTCTTACCAGATGATGAAAGGGTTATGAATGAATATTATATGTCTTCAATTTTGATTCATCCATGCAGTAATAAAATGTACATAGACATCTATGTGTAATATTGGTGGGATAAAATTAAATATTTTATTTAGGAAATCAGTAGGAAGTGTTTGAATTTTAATCATGTAAAAAAATAATGATAATATGCAAAAGTAAATAATCAACATTTTCTAATACATGAGTTGAAAAGGAGAAAAATATATCAGTGAATTTTGTTAGGTGAATACAAAATAATTCTCGAGGAAAAAATTAAATTTTATTTGTTGACCGATTAACTATAATTAGAAGACTGAGAAGCAGGAAAAACCTGCTCCCATAAAGTTTTATTAATAAAAAAGTAAAAACAAAAAATGAGAAGAATCATGAGGTCAACAAAGACGCGTGTCCACATCACCATGCGCATCAGCATCATCCAAACCACAACAAAAGGCCAGAGTTACAAAGGAACATAACGAGCAAACCTCTTCAATCGATCGATTGGATAAAGCATCAGAAACCTGATTTGCCTCTCGGTATACATTAGTGATAACCAAGTAAATCTGCTCCACAAACCTGAAATAGTCAACTGTATCACACAATGATATCCAGTTCAAATATAATATTTTTGTAGGATATAAGAATATTTTGAGTACTAAATTAAATAATGTATAACATTTGATCCTTATCGTGCTAGATAGTCTGAGTAAAAGATTCAGGACATAAAATATTTAAATATATTATAAGTGTTTGGGGGACTAACAACATTCTTTTGAGGAGTTTTGTTAAAATAATTTTTCTTCATTATAGATTAAAGATGAAACCATTTGAGTAATTATATATAAAGGAATGTTAGAAATAAATATTTTTAAAGAATAAAGATAGAAGTTGATTTATGATTGTATTTGATAGAATAAATGGATAACAAGCTATAGTTGATTCAGAAACATATGGGTATAACATAGAACATGTATAAAATTTAAGTTGATATGTAAAGGAACAATAAATCATTCTAGGTACATAATTATTCTTTTCTTAGAGTATATTAATTGAAAAATGTAATGAGTATTGGTAAAATTGAAATCAATATACATGGTTCATCATACCACATGAAATCATTTAAAAATATGGACCAGTTTCCTATGATGTCTATTTTGATACAATGTTTTTCATAGTTATATAAAATATTTCATGTCACTATGTTAAGAAGATACATATTTTATTCAACCCATGTTTTGATTGTAGAAGTAGATTAGTTCAAGTGTAACCTTTTTTTATGAAAAACTTCTTTTAGATTAATCACCAAATAGGTGATGTGATTATGACTATGATGATTTAGTAGGATAAGGGTTTATGGGAAACCATATTGTTGAAGAGGTAACATGAAAATATAAAAATGATATGAGGAAATGATACCACCACATGTATAATAAGTTGATACTAATAGAAGGGAAGACATAAAATATGTATGGATATGTAAAAACAACATTAATGAGAGAATAAATCACTATCATGTTTCATAATATGAATATCATTGGTATATTAACCATAAATAATTATCTAACATTTCAAAAAAGATAATGATTTAACAAAATTATATTATTATAATATTTAACTTAAAAGAATATTATACAAATTTTAGAATTCTTTGTTTTAAAAATGAATTAAAATTTTTAAATAATAATATCAAAATTATAATTGGATTTCTATTTTTTGTTTTTTTGAACAATTTGACTTTTCAAAATGTACAGAAAAATACCAATTTTTTTTTAAATATTTGTCTCATTGTAAATAAATTGTGTAATATAAAAGTCTCATATTGTTTGGAATATATTTTAATGGTAAATAAAAATAATGTTTTTATATTTAATACACATAAGTTCTTTTCAACATCAATATATGGTTTTTTAAATTTGTATTATTTTTAGCCTTAATAATGTGATTTTCTAAAAACTATTTAAATGTGGACAATGACTCTCCTTATTATTTATTCACAATCCCATAATGAGAAATTTTTTAACTAAATTTATATATTATATATGAATATATATTAATCTAAATTAAAAAATTATTATTATTCATATATTAAATATATATAAACAAATTTTTTTCAAAAAATACACTTCATGAGTACCCTCTTTTTAATCAAACCTGTTGGTTTTATTATATGTTAAAATTTTCCATATATGTGAATTGAATTATTTAAAATATACAATTTTTTTTCTATAATCATAATATTTTTTATCTAATAAGGTACACATATTTTTTTGAACAAAATGAACAATTAAACCACAAAAAATAATTATTGTGGTTAAGGAAAATATAGTTTTACATGGAATTAAACTGAAAATATATTATTTAAAATGACCCAAACACTTATCTAAAATACATTATATAGAAATAATTTGAACATAAAATTTCTAATGATATTTAGTGGTACAACTTTGGTCCTTTTCTCACTTAAAAACATTTGAATTCCTATTTATTTTAAAAAATATATAATTGTGCCACTCACCTAGAATATAAAAGGTCACCCCATGTCTAATCATCTTTAATCATTTATTTCACTATGTGGTGGAAAATTACATCCCATATATCTTCCATATCTCTCATAGTAATATATATATTCATTATTTTAATCATAAATCTATCATATTAATTAAATTGGCTCGTACGTAAGTGATTTAACAGAGAAGAAGAATCTAGTATAACTGAACATCATTGTTTTATTTATTATTGGAACTCATTAAAATATAATTAATTTATTTTAATATAATAAAAATAATATCTGAAATATTGTTATATTTTTATGTAATATCCTAAATACATCTAATCTTCTATCATATGGGACATGAAATCATTCTTTCTGTGTATGGTGGACAACCACCTCACAAACCAAATTTATTCATTTCCATCATTTCCTGCACATGATTGTTGTAATGATGTATTTAAATTATATATATGTGTGTGATATTTTTAATATATTTATAACGATATAATTATTATATCACACATACCTTATTATTTTTAATTTCACGTGGGTTACAATAACATCACTCTTGTGTTTGGAAGACTACTGCCTCACGTAGTGATCTGATACATTTTTCAAAAACACTATACATAGAATGTAAAATGGATAATGTTAATTTATTAATCTGATATAAATGAAATAAAACTAATATTAATAAAAAATTTACCATTATTAAATATATAATCTATTATTTTTATTCATTCAATGAAATATGATAATGTCATTTGTGGATATTGGGAATATTGCCTCCATGAAGAGATTACATTCCTTTTTTTCATCAAAACATGAAAAGATTGATATATAAATGTATATTAATATAATTAATATGATATATATCATATTATTATCATTATCTAAATATTAAATACTACTTACCTCATTTCCATAATTATTATTGAAAAATGAAAAGAATGTTAATGGGTATGTACGACATAACGTATTCATGATTTTATAAATGTTCATTTGTCATCACCATTTATCATGAATGGTTTTATAATTATAATTGATGTTTAAATTTGATAATAATTTAATTATTATTATTCTGGTTATGTTGAAATAATTACCACTTGGACTAGTATTCCTCCAACAAAATTCATATTGTCACATAATCGAAATATCATTGAAACATCTGAAGTAAACATAAGTAATTAATTAATTGTATATTACATTGTAATAAGTGAATAAAAATTAATAATAAACATAAAAAAGATTCATAATAAATTATATAATTATAATAAGTTAATTTTTTAGTGTGATAATGAATGATTTCGACAAATCAGACTAATTCTTAGTGGCATCTTTACAATATATTTTTATTGAGAAATATGTTCATGTTATGAACCTATATCCTACAATAATGTTTATATAAAACCCATTTGTCATTTTATAACATGAATTATATTATTCTCATTACATTTTTATTTTTGGATGTCACACATTCTTGATTATTTCCATCAAAATGTTGTAAACATTATATTTTATATATGACCTAATTTTCAATAATTATAAATATAAAAAGATCCAATAAGTTTAATAAACTAAATTATTGTAGAAAAATTCTTGAATCTATAATTTTTCAGGAAAACTCCATATATGTGCTAGAAGCACCACCAAACAATTCATCCATAGCTAGTAAGGTTTTTCATTTTCGTGGCACGATTTTGAAAAATGGGGTACCACATATGTCAAGTAGTGAACCTAAGCACCAGTTGGTGAATGATAGGGATCATAGTTATTAAAACTATTTAGACTACATGAAACTATGCATGTAGGAATTTAATCTATTGATAATTAAATAAAAAACACTAAAATCCTAGTTCTTTTTTGATTATTTCCCCCATTAATCCCCTGAAATAAAATTCATCCGTGGAGAATTTTAAGGATCAATTTTGGCTCATCCACACCATTTCTCTAGAAATATAAAGTGTCGGTGGAACACATGGTCCATATATGGTAAGTGTATCATCTCTCATGTGGATTATTTTAATCTTATATTCAATCATTCATTGATTTTTCGATATTATCAAGATATATATGGAACAAAAACATGATTCATTATATCTTGATTCTCTGTTTTATTCTTTGGATCCTATGACCTTTATTCTTCATTGGTGTTCTTGTTGTAGGATTTGTTTTTTATTCCATGACTACATTTAGGGTGTTACATATGCCTTCTCCTAATAGTTAAATCATTTAAATTCAGTATTTGTATGATGTTTTCTGAATTAATATAAAAAATGCTTTTGAATGAATGGATGTCAAATTTTAAATGGAATGAGATTTATGAAAAATTATCAATTTCAATGAAATTGGAATTTTTGGATGTATTTTTAGATTGATTTCTTGATTTTGTAAAATAGTTCTTAAGATGGATTTGATATAATTTTAGGACATTTTTTTACAATATTTAATTAAATTTATATAATGAAAACCTGTGACATATTTTTAACAAAAAAATTATGAATTTATGGAAAACCCGTGATTTGGATTTGAAATGGAATATGAATTATTTATATTTAAACCTACAATTGATATTGAAATTATGATCTTCTATGAAATTAAATTATTTTCAAAAGAGTTATTGATTAATTTAGAAAGCATGATCCCAGTTTGTTAGTAGGTTATTTGGGAAATTCCATTTATGATCAGACCCACTAGAAATGGATATATATTGAAAGATCTAAAAAATCATTTGATCAAATTTTCTCTATTGTTATAATCATTTTTCTATTCAGCCTGATGCTGGGGGAGGGACATATGAACACATAATAGCCACGATCACCAATTGGATATGATTTAGGATATAAAAACATTATTCTAATTTACATAAATGTAGAAGGCCATAGATAAGGATTAATTTTTTTTTATTATATATGAAATAATTATTTATAGTACAATTGAATTCATTAATGAGGATTTATAAAAATTATTTCATATAAAATGATTATTTAGTCGAGGTTCTAAAATTTATACCCTATCAGGAATGGAAATAAGGTATTTTTAATTAATAAATTGTATGACATTCATTATTAAAATAAAAAATTGAAATCATTGATTTTTTAGTTGTTATTGAATTGATTATGGATCACTAAGTGAGAACATAATGGTATTTATAACAATAACACTACTTTTTCCTTTTGGATTTTTTTATATATTCTTAATCCTAGTTCGTATAAAAGGAATGAGCCTGATATATGCGATAGGTGTTCTTGATCATTAGGTAATTGAGTTTTGGAGTTCACTGGGTGAGATGTTATCTACTAAATTTATGATTCAACTATGATTTTATCTTAATATATATTGATTACTTTATTGCTTTAATATTTTTGGTTTTGGATACCTATTTAATTATTTTAATTTATTTATTTTATATTATTTATAATGTTTTCTTGTATACTTTTCTTCCAATATTTTTTGGTTAAAATCATTCCCTCTTTGAAATTTTTAGGATGCAAGTTGATAGTCATGAACCCCTAGGGATTATAAGGAACCTTCTAAATATGTCACATCCATCTTGGGTGTTATTTTATTATGGTATCATGGATGATATATTACATCAATTATAATTTTTTTGAGTAAATGTATCATTAATTCCAAAATGTTATCATTTTCATATGAAACTCAATTATAATATATAATTTCAATAATAAATTCAAAAAAATTTCAAAAAAATATAATGAGGGAGATTTTGTAGATTATACACAATTTGGATATAGTTAAAAATTTAATTATGTTATGATAAATATTATAATTGTTTTTTCAAACTAATTGATTATTTTGATCAATATATTTTAACAAATATTGAATATTATATAAAATAGTTTCATGTTGTGTATTTAAGAAAACATCAAATATAAATAAAAATGGGCATTAAAAAGAAATATTAAAATATCAATTTTGAGTTTAAAAATGATGAAGTGGAAATTGAACAATCTAAATAAATTATTAAAGGATGAAAACCCAAATCAATCTTGAAAATTTAAATAGTAAGTATAGTTAATGAGTTAAAATATTAGTGAAATTGAAAAAAAAAACATTTACAATCATTACAATATGAATTATTTTTATATTTATTAAATTATTATTAATAAATTAATTGATGATACCTATAAAAAAATATTTTTAAAAAAAACTATAAAAAACAATACATATAAGGTTATGTTTCAAATTACATGATTCTTTAAATCCATAAAACTAAATCATTTATCTGGTAGGTATTTCAAATATATCTCACAAATAAAATGAATATACTCTGATAATACTTTATCATTGGTTTCATGGATTTATAATATCAAAATATTTATTGATATTTATTCATAAATGGAAAAATATATCATTAAAATTGACATATTGTAATTAATTTCAAATTCTAATCATTATAAATAGTCACATGCTAAAAAAACAGAGCAAAATTTTCATGATAAAAATGGGGGTCATGTGTGGATGATGAATGGTAATAATTATGGGATGATATAAGATCCATGGATATGGTATTCAAAAAATTATTATTATTTTTAAAAAAAAATTACATTAAATTTTATAAAGTAGATAATAAATTATATTTAAATAGGAATAATTATAATTCAGTCATCAGGATAATAAATATTGATGAAATGATATTTGTTTGAAAGAAGATAATTTTTTTAGAATTATTTCACAATTTTATTGAGTAATATTTAAATTTAAATGAGTGTTGAGATGATTTTTTTGTTAATTTTTATGTGAATCATTAAATAGATTCATTTTTCCTATAATGAAATAAATATTTTTATGCATTACTAATGAGAAATATGATATAATAATAGAAAATTATTCAAAACCTATAATTATTGAACTTATTATCTCAATAGATTATTATTGTATGTCTATATATTATATTTACTTCCAGTTGTTTATGGGGAGCCTATTTTATTTAACAGATTCATGACATTGAATATTTTATTATATGAATTTATATTCAAGATTCCAAATACATCTTTTTGAATACCCTATTAATCAACGAAAAACTAGTCTGTAATATTTATAATATACTCCTATATCTGAAATAAATTTTTATTTAAAAAATTAATTCATATATATTAATTTTTGGATGTTGAAAGGTAGGTGATGTTGTAGATAAAAAAAATTTATGACGGCTATTCTCTATAAATGCAAGATATGTGTCTTGAAACACTACAAATAATTTCATAAAAAAATATGTTTGATTATTGATGAATATATAGAAACATATAAGATACTATGAGTATTATATGGATTAAATATCATCTAATTTAATTTTGTTGGAGAATTTAAATTCTTATTGCTGATTGAATATGATAATTAATGTTTTCTGAATTTATTAAAAAAAATTATAAAATTTTATAATTGAAACATATTAAAATTGAAAATGAATTCATCAATTCAAATATATATGGATTTATTTTTTATATGGTTCTATAATAATAAATTATAGTTTATCTTGATTAAGGCAATTCCAATGGAATTATTCCATATTTTGTTTTAATTTTTGGATTTTAAATTATATTCAAAAATCAATGTGAATATTTTTGTTATGTTTTTTGACATAAAATAATTCTAATTTGTTATAAAATGTGTTGATATTATATTACATAAAAAATAACATATAATAAATGAAATATGATACAAATAATTTTGTGGTGGAGGAAAATATTATTTATAAGTAGTGATTTTTATTGGGATGGAAAAAATAAAATCTTGAGAAAGTTGAATTTTTAATGAAATGGTTGCGAAATTATGATTTTTTAAAATTAACCAACTTTATATGAATCTTTATTGTGGAATATATTTTTTATTTTTGTTATATTCTAGTTTTAAACCAATATAAATAAGGATACTGAATAGCTGATGACCTGTGTGGAAATAACATTATGTGATATTAATGATAATAAAGAGTGAAATCACTCAGAATATTAAAAAGATTTGTTTCAAATAGTGTAAATATTATATATATATAATGATGAAATTTAACTAAAACAATTACATTTTCTAGTAATGTAGTTCTATTATTTTATCAATATAAGAAAAAAATTAATTTTTATTGAGTTAAGAATGCTGGATTTTTAATCGATATTTGGGTTGTATATATTGTCAATATGTATAGTAATTTATTTCAATATTAATGGATAATCATTAATAAATAATGTAATGAAGAAAATATTTTCTAATATTAACCAAAGAATAAAAATTATAAATCATAAGAAGGAGTAATATATGATAATATGATTGAGGATATTATTATGTTATAGTGTAAATAATAGGTCATGCTAAAACCTAAAAAAATCCTTAGTAAAACTATGCAATGAATAGTTTTATGATGAAACATGCATTTGATTATGTTGTAATCTAAAACATGGAAAATTGAAATTTTTATCATTGTTGAATATGTTTTATGGATGATTATTATTATATTCAATATCAAAAACAATTACAATAAAATGTGAAAAATTAGTTGCCTTATTTTTAGGAAAAAGTTTTCCAATGAGTCTTTATATTAAATATGTAGAATAGAAGAAACCAAGGTATTGGTCAAAATATTTTAATATAGGTTGTTTGAAAAATTCATGGATGAAAAATGTTTCTGGAGTAATGTTGTTAGGACCTAATAGTGGTTTTCCATGAAATTTAAGGTCAATATATAAATCCAATGAATAAATTATGGGGTGAATGTTGATAATTTCGTTGTTAGTTTTTAGAATCCAATATATATTTTTTATTTTTTTATTTAAAGGTGATGAATATATTTTAAACTATGGTTTTAAAAATGTGTTGACATAAGGAATATATATTGTGGTGTTGAAGTATACATCATGGTTTGAGTAAATTATTTTACAATGTATTTAAAAAATAATTATTATTTCTACATATTTTGTATATATATTATACTTTAGATTTAATTTCCTATCATTTTATGATAACCAAAGATCATTTAAATTTAACATTAAATAAACATGAGGAAGGAGGAAGTATATTAATTTTGGGTAGACCTATTATTATTATTGATATATTTGATGAAGTATTATATTACTATCATCCATAAATTTATGGGTTTCCTTGATTAATAAGTTATCAATATATATAAATTAAAAATATTTCAATGCAATCATTTTTCAGAAATTAATTTTTTATTGATTAAATCAAAAATAATGTTGTATGTGGGATACCACCCAATCAAAAAAAATAGTTGTCAACATGTATAAATGAAAGAAAAATAAAAAAAATAGTTATATTTTCTAGTTTTTTCATTATTTTTTAAACATTATGTAATTATAAATATGTAAGAGTAATATAACATCAATTAAAAACAAAATAAAAAAAATAAACTAAAAAAAACATTTTTTATTGTACTAATTCACCACCACATTGTGAAAATTATAAAATATCTTTTAGAAATATTATTTATAATTTATAATAAAATTTAAACATTATGTTGAAGATAATGTGTTACAATTTATAGATTGTTTATTTTATTTATTAAAAATTATCATTAGATGTATTAAAACATTATTAAACCAATTTTTACTATTTTTTTATGTGTATGAATAGTAGAATAAGAATATATGATTTATTTAATGATATAATGAGGTAAAATATTATTACTATCAATATGGAATCAATAAATAGAATATCATTAGGATGCATAACCTTAGAATAAATGGTATGAGTATGATTTTTAATACCGTGTTATAATTTCATTATATATGTTATAGAGATTGAATGACGTAGAATATTTTATGGAGAAATTTAAATTTTGGATATATATATTGATAATTACATTTTATATGTATTGTTTACGGTTTCTATAAGACATGGTGAAAAATTGATTACATATATTTATTACTTAGATTCAATATCAACAAAAAAATGATATACAATTTAAGGAAATTATGATGGGCAATACACTTTTGGATGTTATTAATATATTTATAAAGATATGAAATTATTAATGGAATAGAGAATCCAGGTGATAAATAATATTACATGTTTAATTATATATTTGGTTGGACATGAAAGAGATATTCTATAAGATTCACGGATACATTGCATATTTTTGAAGAGTATGTTTCTTATTGCTGGGAATAAATTTTTTTAAGATAGATCACTTTCAAATATATGTTACATATATTCGGAAGATATTTAATATTATTGAAATCATAATAAATAATAAATAAAATAGGGAATGCGAATTTGGAATATAAAAGATTTTATGAAGTACAATATAATGTGTAATTTGAATGGAGGATCCCATTATGAAAATATTTTTTCCTCATGAAATGTAATAACCCATTTATTTATTATTATATATATGAAAATATATATTTGGTAAAATTTTGGGTTTGCTACTATATGTAATATATTGTAGGAGTCATGAATGATCTCTAGTTATATTTAAGGCTTTACACATAACAAATTTTAGGTAGATGTGTTGGACTAACTGAGATATGGTAGCCATGCGAAAAATATTATATTTGGAGGTTTCAGTGATACTTATATTTGATAGGGGTCTACATCATAGTAAATTATTCTTATAATCAATGAATTGGATATTTTATTTAATCCTCATGTTTTAAAATATTTATTTTCATATTTAATTTGATTTATTGTACTAGTTCATAATAGAATCATAGCTTCAAGAATTTAAAAGTGTCAGCAGATGAAGAATATAGAGTCCATCCCATTAATTCATATGTTTATATAAGAGACTGTGAAATGGTCATAAACAATATAATTTTTGGTGAAGTCTCATATTGGATTAATTTTTGTTATATTTCTTATAGGAATTTTATATTAGTTATATATTATTATTTTAATAATAAATACCTTATGTGGAACATGGTACCATGAATTATGTTTGTTTCTATAGTGTTTAGAATTTATTTTTTCTATTTGTTGGTGCTTAACATTGAACATGAAAAAAATTATTCCTGTTAATATATATAATCATGGAGATTTTTACAATCATATTATATAAATAATATTATAGTTATTAGATGTTTATGGAGCCTATGGATATGGTGGAAATTTAAAGATAGTAATATTTTAGTGAGATCAGGTAGACTTTTTGGTGATAACCAAAATTAAAATATAAAAAAATTAACAATCTATATAAATAAATAGGTTTTAAATATTATCATGTAATTTCAAATTTGATATTTTAAGACCAAGGTGTTATAATTGTATCTGTAATCATAAATTCAAATAATGTACTATTGATTATTTTTTGTATAATACGAAGAGGTGAGAAAGAAGTGAATGATTGAGGGAAATTTCTATCGGAGAATTATTGGTTTGAAGAAATGTATCCATTGATATATATTATATAATGGAAGATGTGGAGTGTGGTACAAAACATTACATTAATTCTAGAGAATAAATGGAGGAATCAAGCCTTTAAATGTGACATCTGATTTAATTAGTTTTTTTAATTGAAGTCAATAATAAAGGTGAATTTAAATTTTTAATTTTTTTATATAGAATTATTGAAATAGGAATATTATATTGTGGAATTATCCTCATTCATAAGAGTAGTTTTTTCAATATATTTTGTGTAAGAAATAGAGAAATTTATCACATAATTTGGATGATCTGATCATGAATGAAGGAAAAAAGAGTTATTTGATTATTATAACCAAAAACCATCTATATAATGATAGATATGACCAGATTATTTATTTAAATTCTAATATTTCTGTGAACTACATGTAAAAAACCAATTAAATACATTTATATATTGTATTTTGTGTATGATAACATGTAGAAACTCCCATTGTATTTCTTAGTTAGGCCATACAGAATAATAAAATGGTAATTCACCTACGACGAGATGCCACTGAATAAAAAAATTATAAAGGTAATGTCCCTTGTCATAGACTAAGTGTCATTGAATATGTATCCATAAAATTAGTGATGTATTGTGTTCCAATAACATCCTAACATAGTTAACACAAATCTAGTGGCTATTTTGTTATTAATCTATGGAATACTTATATTACAATATGAAAAATCTACATTCATAATAAGACTAGAAAAATTAGATAAATAAATAAAAAAAATATATTAAAAATTTTATGAGACATCAATTAAATTGAAAATAAATTTCAATATCTCCATGAAAATCCATAAGTCCCATGTAGTAATCTTCATGATTTTCTTATATAAATGAGAAACAATAAATATGGATGAGCTCAGATTCATAGATAATACTATCATATATGAGAATGGGATCACTAATATTAAAGGAATGTATAAACTAAATTTGACTATGTGTTGTGATGATAATATATCCATGTAATACATAATAGTAAATAAATTCATGTATAAAAATGTATGTCCACATAGTGATTGAATAAACAATATCCAAATTCATAAATACACCATAAATTCTATATATATATAATACATATATAAGTGATATTGATTATTGAAAATATCAATCTAAACTGCCTCTTGATAAATACTAATGCATTAAGGGGATATATACTTCTTGGAATGACCTGGAATATAACTCGATTGAGGAATCCTGTGTATAGAGAGAATTTATAAGTAATATATATCATAACAGAAAATAAAATGTGTATAATTTCCCATTAAATAGAACAATATGTCCTCCTATGATAATTTCCCATAGTAAACATTAGATCTATATGAAATTCATATTGTTATAGAATATACCCTTGTCAAAGCAGTTATAGCATGGTAGAAAGGAATGGTACATTCAAGATGTGTGGATGTTAGTAGGAAATAATTATTTTGGTTAATTGATTTATAAGGTTTAACACTATTTAATTTATATAAAAAATCCATAGTGGTTCCATATTTCAAAATTTTGTACAAAAAATCGTTGCCTTAAATAGATAAATTTAATATTTAATTTATTGACCTTTTATAAAAAAACCATTGTTATAGTTAATAAAGAGTTTGAGAAACATTAAAATCATATAACTAAGGAGTATAATACTAGGTTAATAATTGGGAACATTTTTTTGAACTAGTTTGTGATAAAGAAATTAAGGAACATTAATTGTCACTATAATTACCCTTAGAGTTTTTTATTCTGGAGACAACATTTTGTTCTTTTATCTATAATGTGATATCAATTCAATGAAACAAAACACACATTACATATTAAAAATTATGGATTTTTTAATATATTAAATGTTATCCATTTGGTTTCCACTAATTTTTTTATAATTATTTTGGAATATAAAAGTACTATTAATGGAGGTAATGAAAATATATAATTTTTTATATGATAATGTATTTATAACAATGAAGCATAGTTAAATATAACATTGATGAAAAAATAAATTATAAAGGATTTCATAAGTAAGGGATATGATGGGATTAATGAGCCTTATATAGATATTATAATGGCCTAGGTAAATGATATAATTAAATGTAATGATTATTATATAATTAATAATATATAAAATGGTTAATAATTCACAATGATTACATTTATGGATATTTGGAACCTTTAACCTACATTCATAGATCTAATTTTAAAAATATTAAATTTATATGATATCATTTATAAAAAGTGAGATAATCCAAATTAAATATATATATATATATATATATTACATCATTTGTATAATAAAAATCATATCTACCCAATGATCATAAAAACCTATTAATATAATGTTTATTGTCTTTAGGAAATATATACATAAAGACGATTCATTAAAAAATTATTAAATTATTCTCCATAATTGAGCATAATTATGGGATGTACTGGATTAGGTCCCTTGTTCTTCTCAGACTGACACATGGCGTCCTTCTTAACACCTCAAATGGAATAGTTCTAAAAATAGTAGTGATCGTCTGAATGCTATTAGATGAGAGACTACATCCTCGACATCAATAAATGAAAGAATAAACAATAACATAAAAGGATAAATAAAAATTTATAAAAACATGTGTAATGGTATGTATCTCATGTCATTTTGAATAATATTCCAAGGACACCAATGGTAGAATGTCATAGTAGATTATGTGTATGTTTTGTAAGTTAATAAAACACAATAAAATTCTTATAGTGTTTGTCCTAGAAAATCATCCAAACATTATGCTCTGTCACATATATCCATATCCCTTTCCCATTCCATTTCATATTCCCCAAACCATGATGTCTATAAAAATTTAAATATTCTCACATATTGTGTGAATATAAACAAATTAGTATCCTTTACGGTCCCCATTAACATGAGGTTACATTTATAAGAGTGTATTCCATGATAATGAATACACACACATGAAAACATTATAAAATCATGAATCTAGATATCGTGCAATAACCAAGCCACCATCGAACGCTAACCAAACATATTTCAGCTCTATAACATAATCATTGTCAAAAATTATTTTATGAACTAGAGTCAGTAATAATATCCCACAATCACCACAAACCTAAGGATTCTGAGTTTAAACCACACAATTTCATTATTATCCATCACTCACATAGGTTATACCCTAAGGTTATTACATTATGACACTCCCTTTGGTCATCATACCCCATCGTTGTTTCCCATGATTGGTTATAAAAACCATTATTCCACACATTCTGTAGACAAGTGAGATCACATAATACATTTTTTCCACAATTTTAATTAATAAGCATTTCATTCCCTATCATCTATCTCTTCTTTATAATCATCTGACATTATATTTCTGAGGACACTCTCCCTCTAAGGCTACCGATACACGATTGGTTAACGACACGTTTTGGGACCTAAATATAATAATTAAAATGCACAAACCAAACACATATAATGGAAAAATTCATATCATACATATGCACATCGGGGAAAATGAATATTGACAAATAAAATATACAAAAATGCATACATATGATGTAACATAATCATGGTTCTCCATGAGTAAATATGTACACGCATGTGATAAAACATCAAATATAGTCTCGCAGGATACAGAAAACACAGACACACACATGAGATAAAACATAAAACATTGTCTCATAGGCTACACGAACACACAAATTCTATCAAACTCAGTCATTTTGAAAACAATATATTTAAAAAACATTATATATTTTTAAAATCATGAATATTTTATCTAAATGTTATGAAACATCTTACCCAAATCTTATTGATGGTAGTTACACTATTTCATTACCCAAAAAACATATGAAATAATTGGTTTGTTCGACATAATATGGATTCCTATAACCAATTATAGTAGTAATATTTACAATAAATCCTCATGAGATTTTAATTTCTCACTCTTAGAAAATTTATAAATTAGATATTTAATCCCTAAAAAAATTTAACTGTTTTTATTCAAATAAAAATTAAATGTTCAATACATAATAGTACTTAATCTATCTATAATTTTAATTATATAAGAAATAATGTTCTTTATAATTCCTCATTAATCCCATATCATTATATTTAAATATGAACTGGACATTTATTTAATTATTTATAAAATAAAAATGAAATTGACATATACAATTTATTCCATGAAATTTTTATCACCAAAATAATAGAAGATAATAAGAGTGTTGTACCATGCCCAAAAACAAGATAAAAAACATGGAACGAAGAAAAAGATTTTTCAAATCATGTATAATGGATTTTTAGGCCTCCAAATCTCTACAACATATCAAAGATCAATGGAATATAAGTATTGGGTGATATAATAAAATAATTTGGAATTTCTTTTCATTATAGTGATGAAGAACCCTAATTAGAAGCACTGTATATTTATTAAGTAAAATAAAATAATGAATAAATTATTTTTAAAAAATTTTGAAATTCGAGTAATGAATTCGATTGAGTCAAATGAAATAATTTACAACTATTTTAGACTTCAAAAATCATAAAAAAGTTTTATTGGTAAAATATGGTAAGAGGGAAAAATCATTGTTAAAAAATACCCTTACATAAAAAAGGGTTTTATGTATAGGTGTCATGGATTTACAATGATACATCTCATAACTATCACTTTAGGGTAAAATAGTTTACAATTACATATTCCATGCAATAATATATATCCTTTTCTATTTTTGAATACCCTTAATCATCCTTTAGATATTTAATGAAACATTAATACAGCTCCCCAAAATTAGCCTATGTATAGGTAAATATAATTTTTCATTACATATTCCATATCTTCTACGTATGGTTAAAAATAAAATATAAATTTATAAATAATTTTTATAAATTTATCATAAAATATAACAAAAAAGGGGGATAAAGTACATTTAAAAACTAGGGATGTTAAAATTCTCACATACTAACATATTCTCATCCTTGAAAAATTTATCTTGCATCCCTTATCAGAATAATCTATCCATTTATATATTACATTATATTCCCACTCCCATATCATTTCTCAAACACAACTATTATACAAATGTTCAATAAAAATAATAATACATTTACTTAAATTACCTTCTTGATTAGGTAAATAATTCATATTAAGCACTCAACATACAATATGTCTACCTCTATATCAATCTCTTTATAGTTTATCACATTCTTAATAATAGGCTTGTAACTCAAATGTTTAAATACATGGAACACATAATACATACTATTTTATTTTGGTGGAATGTACAATTGGATTTCAATATCTCCAATACATTCAACGAACCCAATTTTATCACAATTTTAGTTCAATTATATCATGTTTCCAATAATAATAATTCCCCAACATAGTTGACACCAAAAAGAAAAATTAATATCAAATATTGAACTTCAATTTTGTTCTCATGTAGTCAACATACGAATTCTACCATATCTGAGTGGTAATCAACAACTTCCTAATCATACACAATCTCTCAAGGGTATCATGCAAATTGTTTCCCTAAAAATCATAACATTATCCCCACACAATGGTGAATGGAATGAATATCTATAGAGATACTCAAATGTTTCCATCAGAATATATAATTATAAATAGTTTTTATTAGTGATGTCTAATAAAACCATATTCTTATTCAATACTCGACTAAGGATAAGGAATCATATCTAAATCATATCCTCATAAAATTGAATTAGCAACTATGACTTCTACATGAAATATAGATGATATGTCATCCTCATCTTCAATTGAGTCCCCAAATAATTATGTAATAAATTAAAAAAACACAAATTCAAACCTTATGTCTTAATCGAATAAGATACTGTAATAAACTAAATTTAATCTTAGAATATCTCACAAATATATGCTTCCCAACTCATCTATCAAATTTCTCTTAAATTGTCATGAATATTTGTTACTTTTATTAACTATATACTACCACACAAATACCATGAAAAATCCTTGGTGAATAGGTATTTGCAACATGATGTTTTTCATATTTTTAGTAGACATACACAATGATATAAGAAGTTAATAAGGAAAACCACAAGGATAGAGATGCTTAGACATTAATGCTTTGTAGGTAAGGTATGAGAAAATGATTCTAACAATGTTCCTCATTATACATGTCCCCAAAAACTGACATCATATGCCATGATACATTTTCATAGACCCTAGATTATCTTTTGATTTTGATCAATGAGATTACCTTATTAGATCATTTATAATCATGGTTTATTAATCTCTATGGAAAATATATGAAATCATCATCATCGAAGGAACACTATATAATATAATGACCCCACTAAGAATTCATTCATGAGTACTTTTATGTGGTTTGACTCTTGGGAAAGAATCAATCAACACTAAGATTTATAAGTGATCACTAATGTTGTAAAAGTAACGACACCATGATCCTATTATCCATCCATATGAAACATTGAAATCAGTATCAATAAAAAATATTTATATTTTAAAGGACACTCTCCATGATCCAGTTTCTCAAAAACATTATTGTCTAAGTAATCTACAAAAATGTTACTTTTTTATGGATGATAAGACACCAAAATGTCAAAATTTAGTAGATACTCCACCCAATGCTTCAACTTCAAATTATTTCTCTATGTGAGATGATATATCATAGGTTCTTGTAGTTAATATAGATAATAAAACACACATGTAATAGGTAATCTTAAAAACACATCAATGAGTGCACCAATTATTTAAAATCTAATTCATGTGTTGGGTTTTTCTTCGCATGGATTCATGTTTAATGTGTCCCATAAAAGATTATATGTTATAAATTCATCATTACTACTCATAAACAAATTACCAAGGCATTTTAATAAACATATTATCCATCCATATCAAGTACAAATATGGTAATTTTTATTTTCATCAAAATTATCTTATGTTATAGGAACAAAAACTCATATTGTACTATCCACATGAACATCACTCATTTATTAGTAATCACAATCATAGGTAATTCAAAATATGATAATCCCAATATGAACCAACTGCATTACCCAACTAGACCTAGTATAATCTTAATATCAAACATGTTTAAGGAAAAATCCCAAGACATCACGTCATCTACATTCATAGGGTCCTTATATATTCTTACATCCTCTGTCACATTCCTAAGGATCTCCATCTCATTAATCCCAAAGATACACGTAGATAATTTATCATAATTTTTATGTGATTTATGTTTTCTCAATAAAATATCATGGATACTATCATTCATATATAATGTTTTATATTATATTAGGATATCATCAATAAATACCACAAAGAAGAAGTTGATATAAATATAACTAATCATATTCATGACCTAATTTAACACTATGGGTTTTCTTTTTATCCCAAAAGGCATGAATAGATACTCATATAATCGATATTTATTAATAATAATTTTATTGGAAATATCCACGCCTCTAACCAAATTCTGATGGTTGTATGACCATTATTTAATATTGGTGAGCAACCGGGCTACCCACAACTGTAAAAAGATTAAGTAAGTGATCCTAAAAAATAGTTATCAATTCTTTATGGAATCCTGAGATATCTTCTTATTGTCCACAGACAATATAATATTACCATCATATTTATTTAAGAACAACACCATCATACCTACAAGATGATGTGATCGTTAAAATAACACCATATTCTCGAAATTCCCTCATTTTATATTGGTTAACATAATCATGGATGGTTGTATGATATATAGTATATTTCATATAGGTTTCACATAATGCATGATTTTAATATATAATTTCATTCCCATATTATGTGGGAGTACACAAAATTTATCTGGGTTGTCATCCTAGTATTAGTACACCAATGGAGGAACATAAGAACAATATTTTGGCTCCATAATATGATCATACCCATCCAACAACATGGTAATGTATCAAACAAAGAGTAGGGAAGGTATCATTTTTCATTTTATAATAACTATTTCATATATAATAAAATATATTTACCCTTCAAATAGAATAAATGAATATTTTTTATATCAGTTGTTTTAGGGATGAAAACTAGCCGAACATTCTATTCCATATATCACATCAAAGATAGTCATGTAAAGGATTATCAAATCCCATAGTGATACATAGCTGATAATTATTAATATACCTTTTAAAAACATCATAATATTATCATATTTCATTAATAATGGTGTATCTTGTGAATGAATATCAAAAGGAAAATTGACATGTATGTCAAAACCAATTATAATTTTCTATAATATAAATTTATTTGATGAACTTGTATATAATAGGGAAATAGAAAGATGAAAGATGATTAAGATTGGAATATGAACAATCAGTGATCCATCCCTACATTCAAATAAAACCAATTCAATAACACGCATTTGTCCTACCTCAAATCCATGGACCTATCCCTAGTATGTATGATTCACCTATGTCATTGTCGTCTGAGGGGTATGAACATGCTAATAATAAACATGGGTAGTCCCATATACCAAAGCCTTTATTGGTATCAAACCCTAATACAACCTCATTTATGATTCCATCAGAAAAAATAATTTTTTATTTCATACATTTCCCCACTGTTGAATCATTATTTTAGGATATAGAAATTTTTCAGATAACTCTCATTATTTCCATTGTTGAAACCCTAAACACCTCATCCACCAATATATGATCATGATAAAACTAATCATTAATGTAGTAATATTATTCCATTAATAAATCAATCCTTTGTATTTCACTTCATACTTGTAGAAGTATCACTTGTAATACCACAGAATGCTGAAGGAAATCGAATAGATCATTCCAACACCAGACCATTAATTATTTCTATAGACATATATAGAACATAGGTGTATGTTTCTAGTTAATAATTATATATCTATTATTATTGATCATGATGATGTACAATATTTAATTTCCATATCATAAGTTCTTCGTTACCATACAAGAGAAGACTGATTCATAGAAATATGATTAAAAATTAAAAGTTAATCGACAATTTCATGAACCCTTGATGATGATCCAATAGCACAAATTTTTGGTATACCATAATTTTACATGTAATGAACTACTCAAACAAGATTCCATTTAATCATTTCCATGTAAAAAAATACATCTCCCCACTAGGTTTATAATATTTCACTAACACTTAGTGTTTCCGTAATACATGAAGTCAATCATATTCACTCGATGGTCCGTAAGATCCTAAAATAGTTGTGATATCCTTTTATTGATGTCGGTATGTAATAAAATATCCTACAGTCCTCTAGTTACATTGGAGTGTGGATGGTTCAAGGGTTGAATTTACTGATCATAGTTGACCATTTTTTAAATATCACAAAAATGATTTTGAACCACTCAATATAATCTTTCCTAAATTGGGAAATCCTTATGATCCACCATAGGAGGATCTAGATCATTCAGAGTAGAATTATAATGCATAACTAAGAGAATAACTGGAATTTAATCCCTTTTGAGATCATTCTGGCCTCCACCACCATGTTTTCAATTCTTGAAACTCGGATTTAAAATTTTAAAATATTTCTTTTTAAAAAGTTATAATTCATTTAAAAAATAAATATCTATTAAAGAAAAATGACTATGATCCCAAGAGATACCTAAACATTAAGAGTATCCCTCACGGTATTACATTAGGCTAAATCATGTCCTCCATAGATGCTTGTTACTCACAATAATATATCTGGAAAAGATAATTGAATTAATTATTTCTGAAAGATATATCACTACAATTAAAATAGATATACCACTTATCAGTTAACACAAGTTAATGTATTAAACTAAATAACTACAATGAATCACATGAAATGTATATATATGGAATGTGATCCTATTTACTTACTCATGATTCATAAAAACACCCATATAATATAGACCATTAACAATATTATAAACATTGGATCCATATGAAATCATAAAACCAATGCATTAATAAAAATACCAACAATTGTATCATAGAGGTCTAAAAAAATGTTCTGGAAATTAATATATGAATGTCTGATATAAGATTACCACAATGTGAAAATCCATTCGATTATTCTACAAAAAAATTCCAGAATAATTTAAAAATGTTACCTCATTTTATACATCATTTTTAAATCTGCACCCTATTTCACCAATTTTTAGTAGGAACTCCAAATGGCCACATGAAAGAGCCCTCATTCACAAGAGATTGTTGACTAGAAGCGAGGGTCTGAATTTTTTTGGTTACTAGACTATACACATCATATAAAAATTAAAAAAATAAATATTAAGATAGCTAAATTAATTGACAATGATAGAGACATATAAAATGAAATGTATCTCATGTAATGGGAAATTGTAATCCATGGACTACCTAAATTGTAGGAAAAAACTATAATAAGAATAATATAAGTGACTAAATAACAAAATTTTACATCCCTATCAAATTTATATCGATACCACCTTTGATCACCATTATATATCTAGTCACTTCATGCTATTGGGGACTTTCACATTCTAATATCCCTTACCGTGATGTCTACAGAAAAATTCATATACTCATGTGGGGTGTGAGTATCAACATGGTATGAACCCACCAGTGTGTCCATAAAACTTGTGTACATGGATAATAATGTATTAAATGATAATAAATAAATCATCCTGAAAACAATATTCAATCACATAGAAAAAGTCATGTTCTAACTATGTTTAAAAAACCAAAATCAATACCTACAACAGATCAATTCAGAAAGATGATTCCTAATGTAAGTCATGAATTATAGTCTACCACAAGGAAACAACACATATCATTAAAAAACTACATCGATATTGATTCATTGTTCATAAAAGACATGGTAATATTTCCCCATAACTCTCATGGGACAGGGAACAGGAATGTTTCATTCTAAAATCCCTTGGGATACAGTATCCCAAAACCATGTCTTAGGTTATGTAACTGAACACCATCATTCCTAATTCTCACCCCAATTGAAATATATAATAGGACCAGTAATCATATTTGTTTTTCCATAAGGATGTCATAACCCATAATCTATCTTAGATATGTCATATTTTCAGATATAGTTTCCGAACACAATCCCCCATTAAGGATACCAAGCCAAGATAGATCCACATATGACATTGGTACCATGAAAATAAATAAACATATAAATGACCAAATATAGATAATGGAAACATTGAATAACATATATAGACACAATATATAATATCATGAGTGAGAAAAAGTATATAAACATAGACACAAAAATGTGATCAAACAAAAATACGGTTCTCAATAGAAATTTTCACACGCATATTTGACCAGACAACATAGGTTAAGAATGTAAAATCATGTCATCAAACATCTAACATAGTACCATAGGATACTAATAAAAAAAATCAACCTCAATCCTAGAATAAGTCATATAATTAACAATTTTAATTTCATTTATGAATTTTAGATGGTCACACTTATTGTGAGGTGTGTCAGATTAGTTTTCATTCTACTCTAATATGATCATCTGGGTATCTACTATCACTTTGGGATGATCCCATAGGGACTGCAGAGAAGTAATTCCAGATGATTGTTTGTGAATCTATGATGAATATATTCCAAAAATAATATAGATAAGATAATGAAAATGTGGTTTGATTTGTGAGATTTAGAATTAAACCAAAAGAAGAGGATGAACAATTATGGTAAATATAGTGTGGGGGTTAAAAATTAAATAGTATTATATATATTATTTATTATTTTTAATTAATATAAATTTTGAAAAACATATTACCCTGGGAATTCAATTTTATTACTATTTTTTGGTCTAATAATTCGAAATAATTAATTTAGAAGAAAATCACATAGTCTTGTGATTTTGGTCAAATAAATAATAAAATATTACACCTAAAATAGTGCCAACATTGTCATTCAATGTCCATTAATGGTCATGTTGAAACTCTATTATAATTCTTCAATGGTTTCACTCATAGACCAATAAGAATACCCCAATTAATATCAAATTAATTAACTGGAGAAATTATAAATAATAAGTTATAACTAAATGAAAAATATCATAATTTATTTTTAAAACCAACTACAATGTTATCATAACATCCTCACCTGAGAATCATCCTCTAACAATAATGGAAAAATTTTGCAGGGTGAGAAAACCCTAAACCCCTACCATAGATATGAGTGGATAGAAGGGGAATGGATAATTACATTAAAATGAAAATGAAATATAAGAATAAATCCATTTTTTATTCAATGGGAATAAATAAAATACTAGAATCACGTTGTCCATGGATGTCCATCCCTAGTTTTAGGGCACTCAATATCAATTTATTGAAAACAATATTACATGGAATGAATCCAAAAGTACACATTGTGTATTGAAGTCAACTGTATTTTTTTTTATTTTATCTATCAGTCTATGGTCGATTATACCACATATTGAATGTGAAGATTAAGTGTTTGGTTAGTTAGAGTTACGAGGTGGGTAGATATTCCACACATATCAAGTAGAATGTTAATCTGCTACCAAAATCCTTTGGAAGGGCTTACACAACATGTGAGTGAGGAGTGAAAAACAAGTTTTATATGTTTGAATACATGGGTGTGTACTTGGGTTTTCCCAACCATGTTTGTGAAGAGGAAAAAAGTGATTCTTTTTTAAAAATTACTCACATTTTATATATCGAGTTTTGTTCTGGTCATACCTAATTTATGACTATATTATGAAACTCTTGAAGAACCCTCAAGAACATTATAATAAATCATTTTATCTATAAAAATTGTGTCTCTAAAGATTTTTTTTAAAACTAAATAAAATTCCTGATAATTTATACACAATTAAAGAACATAAAACAACCCCACACAAAAAAAGTTGTATGACCTCCTGAAAAATCACAACATCACATTTGAATGAATACATACTCTAGAAAAATAACTTTTAATATAATTATAATTACCTATATAATATTCTTATAATATGATATTAAACATATAAAAAAATATTTCTATTTCAAAAATATCTTTTTCATTCATTATAGATATTTTCATTAAAGGATTTCACCATAATATAGTTACATTTTTCAAAATTTCATATAAATAAATGCCACGTGATGGTATAACTCACTATAAAGTGATAAACTCATCACTCAAGATATTTTAATCTTAGTTATGCTTAATATCATCTGTATTAAGTCTACCCATAAGATTTTATGTAATCAATATTTTCACTTAAAATAAAATCCCAAAAACTATGAGGTCTTTCATTTAGGTTCAGTTGTTTCTCATGATAAGGGTAGTTAGGTATTGATGAAAAATAATTTTAGTGTCTTGGAAATGTAGTCTTTATTCAGAAATATAAATAACTTCATCAAATAACAATGATAAATGAAGATGTATCCCTATCAATATATCTAAATGATACCCATTACCATGATCTTCTCTGAATAAATTGGTATATAATGAATCAATAATTATAATTATTGAATTTAGACCTCATTTGAAAAATTCACCATTTAATAATAATATAAAGGGACAACATAGGAATACATAGAATGTGATCATTGGAAACCATCATCCAAAATGAAAAATGTAACTTTCCCTCTCACTCAATTTCATGTTTTCTCTCTAAAATATACCACGACTCTCCAAAAACCCTTTCAAAATAAAAAATTAATAATCATAAAATATTATTATAGAAATATGGTAGTAAAGATAAATATGATTTCATTGTAGCTTCCTATAATTTAGGGTCATTTCTTTTATGGGTCTCATGTAGATAAAATTAATGGTGGGTTTGAAATACATTGGGGATGAAAACATTGATGATTTTATTCAATCTTTTTAATGTGATTCCAAATACACATTTTTTTATTATTGAAACTAGAAATTTATAGTAGTCATGCACATCCCAATTAACTATCAATAATGAGGTTATAAGTATGAATATGAAAAATGGATTCAAATACCCCTTAGGAATGAGGAAATAATGTGTCAATCAGGTCATGAAACAAATAAGAATTATTATTCTAATAAAAAAAGGATAATAATTTTAAGAAAATATTAAAATATATTAGAAATAATTTTAAATTTAATGAAATTTAAAATAATTGAATATATTATAAATTTACCATCAATGATCTTTTTATTTTTCATTACAATAAATCAAAAAAATCACATTTATTAAATATTTCAACTATTTAATGATGTCTCTACATTACATTAAGGGAAAAGAGATTGTAGTCAAAATACAACCCCCCATACATAATATCACAAATTTTCCACCATGTGAAACAGAAAATATGAGATGATTATTTAGAAAGATAGAATCATTCTAGGTCGAGCGAGGGAATCTAAAGATGTAATCTGAGAAAATGATTGAAATAAAAATTAAAAAAATTATATCCTCCATTAATAAAGTTCATAAAATATGGAATGATGTTTAAAGAAGAATCTCAATAAGTTATATATTACCTAATACATCCAATGAAATGGAAAAAATAATTCTACCCACAAACATGTAATCACTTTGTAAGAATGACAAAACACACACACACAAACATATATATAACTATATATGAAAAAACATTGTATCCTCAAGAGGAGTACTAAAGTAAACTAAAATATTTTGTATAGAAGAGGAAGTTGAAGGAGAATCTAGAGGTTTGTGACTGTCACTCTGCTTCATGGGCACATCCTATAAATCCTGGGGCACAGTAGTGGAAGTGGTGTCTGACACAAAAGTAGATAGTATTATAGAATATATGGTTGGTGATTTAAATTGTACTAATAGTGTATAGGGATAAAGATTTTTTATGAGGGTATCGTGAGGGGGAGAACTATATTCTAATGTGATGACGAATAAGGCCCAATATACCCTATATCCAATGAATTTTCCCATCTATGAAGGAAATAGAGAGATGAAGGATAGCGAGGCTGATAGAATGGGATGTTAGTTGAATGTATGAGTGGAATTTGGGATGTGGAAGCCATAAAATTTAATGTAATAGTGTAAGATAAGGTAATTGAAGAATAATTTTGGATGGGTGGATAGTGAATGTACACAAGTGGAGGGGGTGGTATCATAATAAGAACACCTTCCGGTGAAGGTGGGTCATATCCTACTACATGTGGTGTTGGGGAATCCTACATGAGAACATAAGATTATCTATGCCTCTTTAACATACTCATATGGATATATATGAGAATTTCAATCCAATGGGGGGAACCTAAGTGACCATGATGGGGAGATATCTCAAACACCCCCAGTTGGTATACCAAAATAGTGGCATATAATACTGTATATAGGTTTCCTCGATGACCTATGAACATTTTATGCAAGTATGAGTAATCAAAGTAGTATTCATTGGGGTAGTCCTGCTAGAAGATGCGGGTTAAGAGCTCCATATTGCATCTAACATGAATCTCTTGTCCTCATTTTGGGGAAAATGAATGGAACTACTGTAGTAGTGAATGAAGCGATGGGTATGGAAAATGATGAGGGTTCTATTCTTCATGGTGGGAGCATACATGACATAAGATCTAGTAATATCTAGCCACAAAATGACAAGGTTTTATTTTTCAGGTCATGTGAGGGATTCAATAGGGGTGGGGTTGCTATATGCGGGTAATATCGACTCCATATGCAAAAATCAAACCTAGTGAGTGAAAAATGCCTCTATATTGACATGAATTTGATTGGGGTATCCATATCACTATATAAAATAAGAAAATGGTCATTCCTGATGTCTCTCACAACAATTATGGTGTCCTCCTCATCTAGGAAGTCATCTATAGTTCTTTTGAATGGTGAGTATTCCCCACAGCAGTCACGACTCGATAGTGGTCAGTCTACTCATGTGGCTTGGGGATCATTAGTTAACCCACCTCTAGTGGTATGGGGTGGCAAGGCCCTCACTCATCTAATTCATTCAACTGATATTGGCTAGCATGGAATGGTGAGTTTTATGTAATTGAATTCCATATGGGAGGAAATATTTAGGCATCCTTTCATGAAGCCCAACTTCCATCCATCTTACTATCCAAATGGAACCTTTGTGCATAACTCATGTTGATGGTTTTCAAGTGATAGATCATTCTGTGTAAGAATTCATGAAAGATTTAGTCATTCATGATTTATCTCATGTGGCTTTGTTTTGTCATGATCATCTGGATCTATACTTCTTCAAGTCATTTTTTGGATCTTAGGGTTTGAGTCAACCGACTACTATTTTGGATATTTCGAGATTCCCCTATATATTCATGTCATCACTGGGGAATTATTCATGAGATCCTAGTCATTAGAGTCTTATTTATATAGGGTTTGACATTTTTTCATCTCTTAGTGGTCATGGGATGCACACATTGAGATAGATTATAGATATACTACTCTGTGGGTTAAGCTTTGTGGATTTTTTTGTTGTTTTATAACCCTAGTATTCATCGAGATGTGGTAAAAACTATGAAAATATTTATTTTTTTGAATGTGAACGTGTTGAGATAAGAAACTATGGGTTTCCCTAGATCTGAGATGATGTTGACCTATTTGTTTCTCTTCTATTGTGAGTCTTGATTTGGGCTGCTGAAAATTTCTCTTCGTGGAAATGGGTTATTTTTTAGTACTTTCTCAGATTCTATATGGAAACTGCTTATAGGGGAACGTGATGGAGGACTTTAGAAGGTGTGGTGAAGTTGGAAAAGGGTATGGGTCATCTCAGAACTTATTGATGGTCTATGATAGCTCTCATTCCTCTTCCATAATAGTGGGTGGTGCATCTTCCTATAGGGTGGGGATTTCATATTTTGAAAATGAGTTTCACAAGATTTCTAGGTCCCCCATGACCTCACTAATTGATTTTATGTCGCTTTTTGGTCAGTATTGTGGTTATAAAAGGTCATTCATATGTAGTACCGATGATGACATTGGGTGTGCACCTATCTCATTTCCAGTTTCACTAAGTCCTCCAAACCTCCATCCCATTCATCATGGTGCCTTAACACTGCTCTCAAGACCTTCATTGAAAAATTTGGATGACCAATCCATGTTCTAAATTATTGTTCTAGTGATAGAGGAAATCCTAGAATCGAGAATCTCATTTGATCATGTCATCATGGTGTCTCTTTTTTTAGAGATGGAACTGTGGTGTCATCGTCCTGTATCACAGGGAATTTTTAGGATTCCAATAGTGCTCTTACATCCAGATGGTTAAATGGTTATTATATATTCATAATGTCAGTTTCAAGGTGAAAATATCTCATCCACCGCTATTCATATCTCCACTAAATTTCCCCTTAAGTTTTTAGTTTCTTTGTGTTTAGACATTTTCATGACTGAGTAGGTAACTCCCATTTTCATGTATAGTTAAAAAAAATTTAACCTTGACATGGAAGAAATGGCCCATTATGAGATCAATATTGTAAAAATCATGTTGCAATAAATCAACTTCCAAAGGTGGTACTTCAGGAAGTATGTCCAAACCAACTAATTTGTTATAATTTCAATTTTTTTCTGAAATGTTAGGAGATTTGGGGATTATGTTTTAATCTCTTATATTTTTGGATAGGCTCTTCTCCTTCACACATTGTTATTGCCTTTTCTGGATCCAAAACAAAAAGTGGAATGCATGGAATCCTTCACTAATAGTATGGTAGTTTAAATATATCTTTAGGTTAACCCTTTTTATATGTATGTTTGGAACTTATGGAATATATGGGTCTTTTTGGACCTCATGTCGGCATCGTCCCATCATGTAATCATATAAATAATAGCTGGAGGCAGCAAACTCCACATTTTTTTTGTTTAAGAAATCATCGAGGCCTCAGAAAAAATTACATTGTTGGAGAACCATTAAACATTTAATGCATTTATTAATATTTAGATTATCATTAGTGATTTAAGATGATCGTAGAGACCTCCAAGAAATGATGATGGTATTAGTTTTCCAACAATTCATTGTAATATATTAAGGAATTTATGGTGGAGAACGTTTTACGTTAATAGAGATTCAATGGAAATAAATTCATGTGGAATTACAATAGATTGCGGTGTAAGAGAATATGGAGCAGTTTTTATTGGTTCCTAGAAAATTTATAAGGATTGGAAAATCTTTCATTGGCCAGTGTCATATATCTCTCAATAAGTTCTTTAGATCATTCACCACATGTGGTTAATATAAAGAATAATGATAGAAGTGGAAATAATTCATATTATTCTTGTAGTTATAAAACAGAGGATGGAAATATTATGATGGTGGAGCATTTATGGGAGAAGCTAGAGTGGGGTGTGGCTTGGGGGTCGAATGGGTGACCTTTAATGACTGAAAATGGGCCTACAGTCCTAGAGATCCAATGATATGGTTAGTGATTGTTATATTGATGTGATCCATCATGAAATAATATATCTTGAATAAAGTATATAAAAAATATGTATGATTACACATTTTGTGATCTAGTTTAAAAACAATATTTGGCGTAAAAGAAGTTAAAGGAGATCTAGCGAGGATGTAGGGAGAAATTAATAGATTTATGGCCTAATAAAGGGGAATGAAATAATTCAATTTTTATGCATGATTGACAGATAAATATTTGGTTCCAAAGATCAATTTAAAATAAGGGGACGGTTCTTATATAATTGATGTAGATGTTGATGGTTGTTTATTAATATATTATTCGAAGGATGGTTTGGATGTTCCCTATACATTTATTGGGACAAGAAATAACAGGGGTGAAATCGGAGAAGAATTCTTGGGTGGTTTAACAAATATTTTAGAATGTTGGGATAATGATATCATAGAAGTTCTAATAGGTGATGAAGAAATAAAAAAGAATAGTTTACAGAATGAAATAAAAGAGTGCACTAGGTCCTGATGTGTTCAAATGGGGCCTTTTGTCTAGTGATGTTGTTATCGTTTAGGTGGGATACATATATATTTATGTTTTTTAGTTGGGGTCATAAATAGGGATTTATTGCATCCACAGTGAATATTGATACCAAGGATAAGGGCCCCTTAAAGATAAAAAAAGACCTATATGTCACAGCAACATTTCTTAAAAAATAATCTTTTATCTCATCAAAAATATTCTCTATATGTTTCTCCCATGACTGGTATTTGATGTACAACATAGTTTTTTTCAATGGAGGAATATCTATTTGAAGTTGTAATTTCACATTAAAATGTTAGAGTTTCTCAATAAAAGATATCATAGATCTAATGTGATGATTAAGGTGGAAATGTATAAGATAATGACCAACTTTAATGTAGATTTATCTTATGATTCCCAGTAAATTTTGGATTCACTGAATGGTTCAAATATAATTACATTCATTGTTATTATTCTTAATGGATATCAATATCCTTAATAGGGAAGATTTTCTGTTTCATCAATGTGGGGATGGGTTCTAGGAAATTTGATCCTAGTTACCCTTTTCTCATTAATATGGCTCAGGAGGCCCTGACATGAAAAGTAAAACTCAATCTGCAAGAGGGGAAGATCAACAACATTTCTTTAAGGTTTAGTGATAATATATTATATCACCTCATGTTTTCTGATGATATCCTATTTATCATAAATTTCATCGAATGATCTCATAATTATTTTAATAGAGTTAGAGAAAATTATGGAATATTAAGTGGACATCATATTATTCAAAGAAAAAGAAGTGTGTTCATCTATAATAAATGGTCAAGAAATTATTGATGGACCATCCTAAACATTCATGGAATGTATATGTGACAACATTCGATTTATTATCATGGAGATACAATTTCTAATAGTAATAATAAAATATTATTCTTTAGAATACAATCATCCAGATCACCAATAATAAATTTAATTGGAACAATATATTTATTTTCATAAGAGGTAGTATTTCTTAAATAAACTATTCACTTACCTTAATATAGATTCTTGTTTTTTAAATTTTCAGTGTTCCAAAAGGTACCATTTATATGGTGGAATAACTAACAAATGAATTTTTACGGGGTCAAAATCCAAAAGCATGTTGTAACTAGTCATCTTGGAGGAGAGTGGTGTATCACATAAATGATTTTTGAATTTCATTACGTGGTGTGATAGAGACCATGCATTTCAAACAGGAGAATTTCTCATGTGATATCCTTTATGGTAACTCAATTTGGATATATTTATTAAAATGTGATACGACTATGATGAGATTGATTGGAACAAAAACATATGGAATGAATCTAGAATTATTCAATTAATTTCCAATCACAAGAGAGTTTTTTTGTTATAGTTTTAATCAGTTTCTAGTCATGGGAATATAATATTATGGAAGGAATATTTTGTAGGGACAACACAATTTTTTTCCAAATTTCCTAGTTTTGAACTAGATATATCAGGAGGTTTCCATTTTCCAAATTTCTATGGGACAATCATGAACCAAGAACAATTGGAGTTCCCCTAAAAAGTATCTTTAATATACACTATTATATGTGCATTTATTTGTGTCAAATATCAGGTTTCCCCATCACCCATGCAATCTTTAACATGAGAGATGTAACTAGAAAGGTTGACGTCTAGGCGACTATTATGTTTTGTGAAGATATTCTGAAAACAATTAATTTATTGGTTTCGTGACTGCGGAACTAAGAAATTATGACCAATAAATATGTGAAAATGTTGGGTGGGAATTAGAATCCAAATTCTATTATTGTTATCTAATGCATTATGAGACATTATGGTATCTCATCTTTCAATGTTAGTGGGGGAAGTTAATTTCAATTCATCTTTCAATAAGAATAGGCATCAATGTTAGACGGTGTGATAAGATGAATTAATTTAAACCTAGATTTATGGGGATTAGTATCAAGGTGTGAAGATTTTCATTAGAATTATGTTCTTATGAGTAGTGTGTTAGGCGCCAGGGGAGGCTTGGAACTAGTTGTAAGAATATAGGAAATTGTTGTCTATCTTCTTCCTGGTAACATTGAATACCTGAGTTATAGAGGATGGGTTCTTTTCAAGAAATAATAATTAGTATCCCTAATCAATGGTATTAATCCAATTTTTAATGTTACATTGAACATTTGATCCAGAATAAATAATGGATGATGGGTAAAATAGAAGCCACCAACCTCTAGTCTTAAGATAAACATGAATGGGTCATGAATATCTGGAGTCATTCATATAGGGAGAAAAGTGAGGGACTGTAGGAGGTCAGTTTATTTGGGGTTCATCTCTTTCATTATGGTTGTATGTTAATTGGAATATGAAACATGAGAAATGGTTACAGAACTCTAGCAATGTAAATTAATCTACATCCAAATTGAAGAGGCTATGTCGAATTCAAAAATTTTATTTGAGTTCCATAATGGGAGGTTTAGTCCACCCTAGCAGAATTCTTATCTCATTGAAAATTTCATGGTGGTGATGAACCAAACTATTTGTGTTGGTCACAGTACTAGGGAAGGAAATGGATTCATGGATGTTCTTGTCATAAATAGGGGTTCAGATGAATTTATTACATTATATACATTAATGGGGACCCTCCTATAATGTTTTAGGATTATTTTCATAGCTAATCCCTTAAACATTTACCATTTTTCGAAGCATGATGGGGGGGTTGATGGTATTTAATTCCAATTATATATATATATAAATTATCATTTAGTTAGTCATATCAGTAGGCCTCTCTTAGTATGTGGTATCATTAAATTCAATTGTATCGAAAGTATAAAAACTAAATCTATGAATTATTATTGATGACAAGGATTGATTAAATTATATGGGTATGCCTCATGGGCTCTTTTATTCCCCATATAATTTTAGCCTCCTAAGAACAATGATATTGAGGAAAGGTCCACTTATATTAATTTTCCATAATAAACAAAACATTTGTAGTCAGTCTTATATTGGATGATTCTCATCTAATATTAGAAAGGGACGAATCTGTGTTCATTAAATTGCATGAACAAGTAGTGGTGGGGTACTGACTGCTAGTGTAGAGGGCCTTAATGTGGTGGATACTAGTGTAGGTGTACTAGTTGTAGTTATATATGTATCCGGATTAGTTACATCCATGAAAGGGATCATGGTGGTACCTCATGGTGTCATTATTATTGTAGGATTCCACTACACTAGATCCCTCAATTTCCCAGTAAGGGGTCACCATGTCCTCTAGATCAAAAAATATTATCGAAGGTGTCACTTCCAGTGAGAGTGGTGGTAAAATAAAAAAATCCATTTTGTGGTGAGCCGATGGATATATCACGAAATTACATCTATGTTTCTGAATCTGGACTCTCTATAGGGTGGGTTACTCTTCATCGTCAGTGAAAATCAGTGGATTTCCACAATCATAGTTTCCATCATTCAAGGACTGAAATGGAAAGAAAAGATGAAAATTAAATGAAATAGTAAAATAAAGGAAATCATTGAGAAATCATAATTTAAAAGTACAAGGTTTGTAGATCCATAGTAAAAATAAGGTAGTACTCTAGGGTTTCCAACCGTTTAGAACTAGAGTTTTATTCAGAGTGCAAATGTGTATTGGAAAATAGAAATACATGACATATGTACGTTGTACAATATTTTTTCCACTAACTGGGGAACTGTTCTTTTCCATAACCTGATATAGCATCTTCTAAAAGGGCGTAGAAAAAAAATGTTGATGACATATTGAGAGTACACATTCCATGTTTGAATACATTAGTTGTGAGCTGTTGTATTCCATGAAATGGAAATTTCATCAATGTTTATGTACATGAAGTGTACCAAACCTAGAACCCATCTGTTTAATAGTTTAAGTATTGCGGTGTGTTCTTCTCGATACTAGTTCCTTTAGAATCCATAATGAAACAATAATACATGTCATTTAGTGAATTTAATAACCATGAATGTTCAAATTTAAAACTAAAAAGTTTGTCTATGTATATTGTTTAGATAATGAGTGTTATTCACATTTACCTATGGTACTGTAGGTCCTACCGAATTCACCAACTTATCCATAAATCACCTTAAATTCCTATAAATTAGTTTCATACCTTGAATAGAAACACATACCTAGAAAAGTATTCAATTTATGAAGAAAATTCATCCCGAAATAATTAAAAGTATAAGATTTTATAAATTTACGTTATTCAACGTATGATGGAAGCCTCCGGGGGTTGAATATTGGGGGGGTGGCTCTCGACATGGGTTGAGGATAGTAAGGATTCTCAAAATTTATATATAAGACACATGATGTATATGGGATATTTCATTTTGTGTAACTTTTTTGTAAATCCATAAGCATTAATATTTAAAATAAATGATGGTAATTGTTGAATATTTTTTAATTATTATTTAGAATTAAACATAAATATATATTTACACAAAAATAAATAATCCTATACTCAATTTATATTGGATATATACACATAATAATTTATAAAATATGAAAAATGTATCTATATCCATCATTCTGGTTCTTGTGGAGTGATTTGAACTGACGACTGCTTCATTCAATGTCTGTTCCCTAATCCAATAGATTTATTATTTTAATGAAACAAATAATATTATTTTCAATAGTTTAGGCATTATTTTATCACTCCATGGTGATGGAAAGATTCAAAATGTGTGGTTTCAATTATCGATGATTTATATTACATGAGAAGATTGTATAAATTTTATCATGGGTCCTTTGGACACTAGGTTATGACTCCTCCAATCAACCCATATAATCCTCTGGTAATTTCTAATTTCTGATAATGTATTATTTTATAATGAAAACCTAAAACAAAAATTTGTGGTTCTACTTTAGTGAAAGAGGATGTAACTGGACTATAAATAATGACAAAAATCAATATCTATTTGACCATGTGTTAGGACTATGCCATCCAATTCATCCCCACCACCGGTTTTATTTTATTTGGAAATTATTTTAATTACTTTCGAAAACATCAAACATGTTATTACATTCAAATAGGGGATTCAAAATAATAAATCATGTACCAATGGAGAGTTTATATAGATTTGAATCATTTATGAAGTAGATACACTCCATGAACATATAAATCCGCATATGATTCATTTATATTTATTAACATGACAAATATTTACATATACAATTATTTCTATTATAATAAAAACTAAATACAAAAATTAAACACCATTTATGAATGACTATGTGATGTGTAATATAATTTTATTCTCATTCAGATATTAAATGAATTCATGTGTGTTACATGACATGTACATGAGAAGTAGACAATATTTAGTTATTAAAAATCGAATAAAAATAGATGGGAGTGTGGTTGGGTTTCCTCCAATTATGTTCATTTTTTAGACATTCGTTCGACCTGATTTAGGTTAATTACCCATAATTGGATGATGGATTCAGGTTCTACTGTGTAGACCACCTCATATTTATACAGCAATCATATTGCATTCAATTTCACTAAATTTCAGGTGGTCTGGGTGGCGGGTTGAAATATCATTGTTCTAAGGATAGTGAACAACAAAGGATGACTTGTGTTTCAGTTTGATTATGTACGTCCTCCAGCTCCTTGGGTTACTATTCTATAATGTTGTAAACCTAAAAATAATCATAGTATTCCACCAATGTTGGTATGACAAGATCTAAGGGTTTAGAAAAAATATGTGATCAAACTCGATGTTATCATAATATGTATAGTTCACATATTCAAATGTATATTTTTTAAATTTGGGTCTGGAAATTTTAAATGAATTATGGGTGGTCACACAGTATAAAATGCTTCCTCGGTTGAAACAAAACTAAAATACCAAAAAAAAAAAAATTGAACTATATTTTCCATACTATATATTTTATTTAAATATAGTCTACCATATATTAATGTTATACCTACCAATTGGTTAGGTTCAACTGGTGTGTGGTAAATACATGCAATATAGATTGTAATTTTTTTAGTACCCAATGATTTTTTAGGAAGGCAAAAATAAGTATGTAGGGATATGTATTTACTATTTTATACCTTATACTGAAACCCATCATCTGTTAATGGATAATACTCTTCATGATATGAGTACCACAATACTAGATCATACTAATAAAAAGCCTCCCATTTTTATTTTTACAAACCACCTATCGAATAAATATACAACAAAATGAGTGGTCGAGTTCCCAATGAAAATTATGAATAACATGAAATGAAAAAACAGGGTAAAAAAACATCACCATATACCAACACAAATGCCTTCCATATCCATGAAAATGATTTTATAATTTTTCAATACATGTCATGTTGCACAGAAAATTAGTTTTTGTTCCTTTATAATCCAACCAAATAAGTAGATTGTAGATGTCTATTTTGATCTGAAAGATAATGTGTAGAATAAACTATAGACCCATGTCATAGCATCTAAGAAAATTAACCAAAAAATAAATTAATTATGGGAAGATATTGAAAATATGAAATTATTTGAAAATATTAAAATTTAAATAAAATAACAGAATGAACAATAAGTAAAATAATTTATTCAAGGTTGTGATATAATTATGGTGCTTATAAATAGTTATTCTATTGTATTAATATAATTTTTGAATTATTTTTACTATAGGGATTTAATTGAATTATTATTTCATGGTCTTATAAAAGGCCATCATGTATTAAATCATCACTCCACTAGTTTGGTGATTCAATTTTCATATACATATTGTGATCATTAGGAAAAAAAATTCCTACAAGATAAACCAATGGCCATTATTTATCTAATTTAATCTCCATTAGCATTATTCATTGTAGTCATTCTAGGTCTGATAAGATAGAACTACAAATATCAAATTAATTAAATAATTAATTAATTAATTAGATTTCCTAACTATATAAAACACATAATTATATCATATTACAGAGAAACCAAAATATTATTAAGAAATTATGACTTGATATTTTTCTTATTATGAACATGGACATAGTTCCCAGGAAGAGAAAAAAATCAACCCTTTCCATCAAATCTATAGTAGAGAAGGGGTTGGGTAATTACACTAAAATATTAGTTAATTGGAAGAACAATTCATATAGATTATTCGATAGATATCAAATGGTAGAGCATCATCACCCCCCCCCCCCAAAGTGTCCTATACTAAATTTGGAGGCCTTAACCTATATAAATAGAAAAATAAATTACATAGAATTCATAGAAATGTAAACACCATGTATGAGATTCACCTACCTATGAAATACTTTTCTCCTTCTATTGGTGGCATGTTGTTCCACCCATTGAAGGTTAAGTGTCGGTGTTTAGATTGTGGGTGGTACAAAATAGGTAGTTCCTCCACACATGGTGAATACAATTTCAATCATACACAAACATAATCTAGAAGGGAATACAGAACACATGAATGTGGAGTTTATGGAATGATATCTCTAGTTTTCCACATTATTGTGTACTCAGGCTGGCTGAATCATGTATTTTATAATGTATAATTAATGTGTTTATAATGTATATTATTTTTGTGTTTCGATTTATTTTGTATTCATCCCTAATTTTTGACTTTTACTTTAAACTCTTGAAAATCACAAAAAATACCAAAATTAAAAATTATATATATATAAGAGAAGGAATATCCCATGAAAACATTTTTCAAAATAAAAAAAATTAAATTAAAAAATATAAAATAATTGATCACATCTATATAAATGGCCTCAACATTGTAAAGAACATATTACCTTAATATTATTGATATTAACTTATAAGGTTATTCGAGGAACCATTTCAAAAGATATGTCATCATATTAATTATTTCAATCTAGTAACCAATGATTCTTATTACCAACTCCAATTATAATATATTAAAAAACACCTCATAGGATAATAATATCTCCGTCATGGACTATTTCATAATAATTTATTTAATCCATAAGATGTTCTCACAATTTCCTTCCAAATGAAAATTTATAAATTAAACATGTATTGATGTCATATATCTCTAGAATAATACTGAGATAATATAATTTATTATCTGTAATTCCAAAATAAATCATGCTCATAATATTTATATTCCAAACCAACCATTTATCTAATAGACTATATAATATTCGAAATACCAACTCAATCCTTGTATATATTCATTGAAAAGAGATGCACACAATAATATAAGATAAATATATTATTCTCTTAAACACATATAGAAGAATACGAACAAGTTTAGGTTAAATAATACATCCAAGATTTTGAAAAATATTGATATCAACTACCAAAACCCCATTGTATAGAAAATGATGAAGGGAGAAAATGCCGAAGTTATTTAAAGAGATGATTTATCATTTTGGTTCATAACAATGGAAAACCCAAATTAAAATGACCATTTAATACATTATTAAAGTGATGCATTTCCACAAATAATTTAAAATCATCCCAAACAAGAGTTTGAAAATTATATGAATCCACGGAATGATTTAGAAATATTTTATTCTCTTAAAATAATGAAAATTCATTTTAATTTCCATATGAGAAGATGTAAACAGAAAACATCATTAAAATATACCACTATTCAAAAAACCAGAACAACGTAAGGATAAAAGGGTTTTATCATTACACAACTCAAAAAAATGATGTGAGGGTATGGTGTTTTACCATTATTCTTGTAATTCATATTGACATTCCCTTACACATACCCAAATTAGCTTTATAAAAACATTATAAATATGTAGATAAATTCTAACCACTCCCAAAAACCTTCATACTTTGTGGTAGAAGTAATTTACCCTTACATATATCCTATTCCATATGTACTGGAAAAAAATATAAAAATATATTAAATTTTTTCTCAAAAGAAATATATATTGTAAAAAAATGGGTCATAGGAATATTTCAAAAGTATTTGACTGACAAAAAATATTCCCTTCTACATTTATCAAAATAAATTCCCATATTCATAGCCTAGATAATATATATAAAAAATATGAGAGAGATTAAATTTTAACTAATGAAAAACTCATTAACATGTCATAAAGGGTGAGTTAAGAAGATTTTTATAAAAAATATGTAGTAAAAAAATATCATATAAAAAATAACATAGTACAATAAAAGTTGTGTCTAACTCATTACTGGGAGACATTTGATCTCCATTGAATTAGAATGTACCACGGTATAACATATTGAGATAATAATATTGATCCATGGAGCATAATAATAGCTTTATGACATAAAACATTGGTATAAGTATAGTCATACAAATTTAAATATTGTGATAAATTTAATTATTAACCATGTATAAACAAAATCTATTGACTAATGGAAAATGTAACAATGTACATTGAAAATCAAGTGAATAATGTCATATGTTATCATTTCTACAGAACATCATGTGAACCAAGCACATCACGATCATTTCGACACACTACAATTTGTGAATAGAAAAATTCCATAATAACCACGGATCATCAAGTGAAAAAGTAGTAATGTGATCATATCTGCACAAAACCACTTAAATAAATCATAATTAAATCTTCTCCATGAACTATAATTTTAGAAAATCATATAATTCTCATGATCATGAAAAAATATGTCAATAAATCTAAACATTATCATGTAAATAAAAAATCTTATGAACAAAGATAAATGTATTCATATACACACAATATCAATATATCATGTGACATTAATTAATAACCAATGTATTGGAAGGTGATATAGGACACTACACATCATGATCCAAACATATGTGAACCAATAGAACCTTAAAATATTAATAATTTATGAACAACCTAATTAACCATAGGAACATGTATGAGTTACCTAAAAAATTTCCATATAAACATTCATTTTCCATCGATGGAAAGAATAGGTACAATATTGTACTAGCCCAGACAATTTCTCATTAAGTAGTTTTTTAAAAAAAACATGGTTGAATCAAATGGTACCACCAAAACAGTGGCACTGGTAATATTGACACCTTAACAGCCGCACTGGTCATAGTCACACACCAAAATAGGGGCACCACTTACGGTGTGTAATTGAAGTAGTGGCACCGTGATTGTGGCTGTGTGATGGTGGCACTGAATCGGTCACACCATTAATAGAACACACATAAATGGTGGAATAGCTTACGTGACACCGTGAAAGTGGCACCATGACCATGGCCCCACTAACAATGCCTCACCAAACAGTGTCCCACTCATTGTTTCTTTTTCTTTTTCTTTACCCGTAATGTATCCATTGACTTAGATGTGTTTTAATACTGCATACAAATTCATTAAAAGCCATAAATGATATCTAAAATCTCCCAAGAGTTGGGCGACCTTTACTTACAAAAATGTGTATCTTTTTCCTCGTTGTCAAAGCATTTTCCATTACATTCAATTTCTGGCCCTATTATACGTTTTCAACTATTTAAATTAATCCCTTATACTCATAGTTTTTATGTACACCTCCCAATTAAGAATTAATAAATAACAATAGACTTCATCATTTGTAACCATCCAATCGTGTGGTGACACCACATTATGCCTTTAAGGACATTCAAAATTCATATCATGTAATGCTAGGATCTCACCTTTTATCACACAAGATTCATTCAACTTCTTGGATAGTATAATTTCCTTTCTATTGTGCATTTGGATTACCCCTTATCGAGGCTAGTGGTGCGGCTGTGCTGGAACCTTTCCTGCTCTACCTCTGAATCTAGGGAGTTCCTCCTCTGCATGTAGTGCATCCCTAGTTCTTGGGGCATGGAGGAAAACATAGATCATTTTGTCACCTAGGTTGGGTTTTTCCATTGTCTCTCTTTACTATGTATCATGCGGGGTGGGTATAATGATTTTCCTTTAGGGATGGATGAAATAAAAACATAACAAATATTATAAATGTTTACAAATGAATTATGTGGTGTTTTTGATGATGTTTCTATACTCATTAGTGTTTGCATATATGTTGTTAATTGTATGGTCTTATGTCCACTGAAATTCATGGCTATTGGTGGAACTTTATTTTGTTAAAATGAACCACTATTATTCTAGATAATTCTATGATTGAATGGATATAACATGGAAACTGGTTAATCATGTAATCTCGGTTGAAAAAATGGATTCCCAACGAATTGGAATCCTTGTTTGGCAACCCCAGTTCACCAAATGGAAAGACCGAACTAAATGAATGGTGTGTTTAAAAATTGAAAACTCTCTTTCCATGTTCCAGTGATGTGTATCGTTGTTCTAATTAATTTTTGTGAGGTGATATGAATGAAGATGGGATCCCCTATTTGGAAGTTGTTTTTTGTGGAATTTGGGGTCGTGTGAGGTCCTATGTTGGGGCTTGGTTTGGTTCAAGTACTTCGATGGATCTTATAGATCGATTTTGATTGTTGTGACTTTACAATAGAACCCAGTGTGAATGATTAATTTCTTACATGGTTTTTTTCCTTCATTAGCATGTGTCTATGGCTGTTATATTCTCATTAGTGAAGAATTATATAAATGGAATCCCTTGAATATGAAAATAAGATTCGGTTCAACAAGGAATTGTTTTCCGAGAATGAGTTGTGACTCGATTTTGGTTGTTGTGTGTCTTATGAATGAATAGTAATGAGGGTGTTTGTTTATGGGATGTTTTTGGAACCCATAGGTTTGGATGAGTTCCTATTTACATAAATGTGCAATTAAGTTTTTATGTTTCTTATTTTCACCCCACCAAAGTTGACCACTTCATGTCGTACACCCTCATTTCAGGCGATAGAGTGTTTTTCCCAACACTCATATGAGTGGCTGGTTTTTAGCTTTATTTATGAAACCTTTACCTTGTTTTCCAAGAATCTTTTTGTGGGATTTGGCAGCCTAAGGTCCATTATAGACCATGATTCTTTAGGAAGGGTAGTTTTGGGGGTTTTCCTTGGTGTGTGCAGGAAAATTGTTTCTCAAGTGTCTTCGAGATGTGGCCCAGGTATCTTCCAGTGTTGCAATTTGTGTTCTATCCCTGGTGTATTTGGGCATCATGCTAATTGTTCTGTCCAAGGTGACTTTGGGTGTGGTTACGTGTGATTGAAATTTACAAAGTGTTTCTGGGTGAGATGAGTGGTAGTGGTAGCCCAAGTGTGTGCTGGAGAAGGATGGTAGTGGGATTGTACTAAGAATGGTGGGGGAGGTATGACACATAGAATGTCTTCAATAATCAGTGGGAAAGTGGTTCAGGGTATCCAAACATCAATGTGTTTTTAATATTATTTTATCTGACATGCTTTATTTGTGGATAGTGCCTTTGTGATGTTGGGTGGATAATTTCTTTTGTTGGTGCTTTGGTTATCTCATTTGTTCACGAGGAATTAGAATGCCCCCCTACTTTTGCATGAGAGATTTTGGTTATCCATACTATGTATACCTCTATGCAGACCCTACGAAGATAAAACTACATTCAAGTATCCAGGAGGGGTTAAAGGACTATTTCGGGCCCTATTAGCTTGGATTCTAAGACCATTGACATTGTTGTTTTTATTTTTGTTTGGTAAATCCATATAGAAATTTATTGTACATTGTAGAACTTATTATTGGAACATGCATATGGGAATTGATTGTTTTGGATTTACATTTACTTTTATTTTTTGTGTTTTTTGGGATTGACTCACTTATCTCTTGATCCTACTAAATATAAAGGGTAATTCCTTCCATATTACGTGTGATTCTATACCCTTGGTGCTTTTCTCCACTCCAGGGACTATTGAAGGCAGGTTCCGGGGGTCTTTATCTTTCTTTAAACGTCAGAAAAGAAGGTTCTGGAAATATGTTTTCCCATTCCTTGTCTTGGTGAAGTCGGGTCATGACAGAATGGTATCAGAGGCTATTTGAGATAGAGGATTGATTTTGGAGTTAGACACAGTGATGATTTCATGGGATGGTATGGAAAAAGTTTTATGAAATCATTGTGTGTGAAATTGGCCAGTGTAGAGCAGTTAGGAAAATGGATTTTAGGGCCCCCTATCATATGATGCAAAAACTATGGACTTATAGAATGACCATGTGAGGCTGCAATTATTATATGTAAGAGACACTAGGAATGTTATATTCATCATAATTTATCGCACTGATATTTGTCTTGGGTATTTTGGAGATTTCAAATAAATAAAAAAACTAATAAAAATTTAAAAGAAAACATCTACACTACTCAGGATTGAACATTACTTGTTTAACATGTAGTTATTTCTCCAAGATGAAAACCATGGGTACTATAGGAAATTGAGGCCTAAGAGGTAGATTAAAAATATCAGAAGTTGGATGATCGAGAGGAGGATGATGACCAGTGGTAGGGAATTCTTTCATCCATTCTGTGGCAGACCCTTGAGATGCACGAGGGTAGTATCTCTAACATGGAGACAAAGTTCTGTTTCGAGGTGCTAATGATACCATTCAGCTTGATCAAGGCTCCAACAGAGTACTGGGATCCTCTGGCTGTAAGTCAGATAGGGGTAGGGGTGCATCAGTGGTAGATGCTCTATATTGGGGAGAAGACGGAGTTTAAGGTTTTAGGGACTGAATTCAAGAGGGAGTTCAGGGAGGAATTCATATCTTCCCCGACAAAGGTGAAGAAGAGTCCAGAACTACTCTTCTTTCATCAGGGGAGCATGTCGGTTAGGGAGTTTTGGATCATGTTCAAGGATCTCCTTCACATTTCTCCAGACCACTTTCAAGATGAAGAGCCTCTGGTGAGACGTTTAGAGGAGGTACTCCGACCTTCTCTTCTGTATGTTGTTACACCCTCCACCCTACCAACCTACTTGGAGGTCCAGAAGAAGGATGATGTGGTGGATACGATGCACACACCAGGAGGTGTGCCCTTAGATGGGATCTGGATGGGCTCTTCAAATGGGAAAATTGTCAGTAGCAGGCCTCCATCGTTATGGCCTTCCAGGTTTTGGCCAGTGGGGAATATGCCCCATTGGATCTAGTATCGATCTCTCGGCCCTCATACCATTTTTTTTCCTAGTACCGAGATTATTCATCTATGGAAGTCATAGGAATATTAATAATTAGTGCCCTAACCAAGTGTAGTTCAGTGGGGGTGTGCAGGTTTAGTTCCCACCTCAGTAGCTGTAGTTTCCATCCATGACTTTTTAGCAGTAGCACCTGGGACATAGAGCTCTTGCTCCTCTGAGAGTAGATGTTGCAGGAGGATCATGGCCTCAGTGTTCTTCTCAAGGACCTCCACCAGGGTGTTTTTGGGGAGGTGGCTGATATCTAAGGGGCATAAGGGCTAGGTGTGGTTAGTTGCACATCACAGAGGAAGCAGTTTTATTAGGTCTAGAAGTCTTTTGAGGAATGATTAGCTTGTTTAGCACTCGTTCATATGACTTGTTATGTTCAGGAGACTTGCACTCCTTTTTTCACCTTTTCTATCCTATTCATTATTTCTAAACATGGAGAGACTTCCCATACCAATGGATTTGAGTATTCCATTTAGTCGTTGGACAAACATTTCTGATATTTTCCGAAGAATTAGACTAATGTTGGGTCCTCATCAGTCTAGTGATGACCTTCTTTTGTTGTATATGAAACCGTATGATGTAATTTTATAAATATACTCTCTTTTATCTATGTGTACTATAATCTATTTCTTCTGAAGATGGATTGTACTCTCATATATGGGTGTTCGACATGTGACTTTCATCGGCAAGTAAGGTTTCCTAGAGGGTAGCCAGTGAGTGGAGCCCTTTATTTCATTCATAACCAAGCTGTTAGTGCATTCTGAAAACTAAGAAATGGTTGATGTTTTGAGAATTTTATGTGAGTTCATGGAAATATTCCCTGAAGAGGTGGGGACTCTAACCCCTTGATGTGATTTTGAGTTTTGGATAGACTTGGATCCTAGTGTTATCCTGATTTCGATGGCTCCCTATCGGATGGTGACTTACAAGTTGCGGGAGTTATGGATTAAGATTGATGATATGATGGGGAATGGTTTTGTTCAACCATGTGCATCAACATGGGGCTATCTAATTATGTTCTAAAAGAAGGAATATTGTGGTCTTAGGTTGTGTATAGAATAACAGAGGATGAACTATATGATGGTCCTGAACAATTATCCCCACTTGAGGATCGACGATCATTTTGATTAGTTGAAGGGGGAAGGGTAGTTCTCCAAGATCGACATGTAATCATGATATCACCAATTGAGGGTGAAGGAGATTGACATCTATAAGACTGCCTTCTGGTGTAGATATGTTCAACTTTAGTTTGTGGTCTTACTGTCCAGCTTTATGAACGCAGTAGCCGTGTTCATGTTGCTCATGAACTTCGTCTTCCAGTAATATATGGACCGATTTCGAGTTGTGTTAATTGATGACATCGTGATCAACACATGATTAGAGAAGGACCATGAAGATCTTCTGAGAATAGTTTTAGGTGTCCTATAATACCACCTCCTCTTCGGAAAGTTGTCTAAGTGCATGTTCTGGAAACTAGAGGTGCACATCCATTGACAAGTGGTGTCTGATCTGGGAATATCATTTGATCCATTATCTATTGAAGAGGTTGTGTCTTGGTATGCACCAATGAATGTGACAGAGATTCATATTTTCCTTGGTCTAGTAGGATATTATTGGAGGTTCATGCCCAACTTCTCTAAATTTGAATCTCCTTTGAATGCTTTGAACAGAAAGGACCAAACCTTCATTTAGAGTGAGCAGTGCCAGCAAGCCTTCAGTTATTTAAAGGGAAAGTTGGTTAGTGACCCGGCATTGAGGAATACAGATGACGGGGTGATGTTTTTGGTTTTTTGGGATACTTAAGGCCATTTCATGGGGTGTGTACTAATGCAATAAGAAGGTGTGATCTTTTAGGGGTCTAGGCTGTAACATCCCTATGAGTGAAACTATGGCACACGTGATATGGAACTTGTAGTGGTAATGTTTGCACTAGTTTAGTGGTGGCATTACCACATTATAGAGTGTTTCATGGTCTTCACAGATCACATGATCTTGAAGAATATCTTATCCAATTGGTACTTGAACATGCATGTGTAGAGGTGGATGGAGTTTCTTCATGACTACGATATCCAAATTTCCTACACCTCAGACAAGGGGAATGTTGTGGTAGATGACTTGAAATGGAAAACATGGAAGGATGTGGTTCGAGTATCGGCAAATTCTTGGAAGGAGATAGTGGTGTTGGCTACCCTAATCTTGGATGCAAGGGTGGAGGACGAGAGAGGTTTTCGGTTCCATATGATAGTACATTCCTCTACGTTGCATTAGGTGGAAGAGTCTCAGTGGGGGGCTTTAGAGGTTGATGTGATGCACGATCGTGTTAGAAAAGACAATTCTCCAGAAGGATGGATGGAAGATGTCTAGAATCAATTTTAGTTTCACGAAGAGATGTTCATCTTGGTGGAAATGGACAATAATGTTCTGGGAGAGTTCCACAACTCATCTGTGGAGGTACACCCAGGAGTTTCCGATATGTACTTGGGGTTGAGGATTACGTTTTGGTGGCATGGGGTGAAGCGGACAATGGCATAGTTTGTGAAATTGAGCCTCATGTGTCAGAATATGAAGGCTGAAAACCGCATCCTAGGAGTCTTGTTACAACTATTATATATCCCCGAGTGGATGTGGGATGACATATTGATGGTTTTCCCTATGGTACAACCCAGAGATCAAGGGGGTTGTGATGATATCTAGGTAGTGGTGGACCGGCTGAAAAAATCAGCTCAATTCACAAAAATCAAGGAGTTGAGTGCAGTGGATGTCTTAGAAAAGAGGTACGTGGATGAAGTGTTGCGGTTTCATGGAGTTCTGAGACCAATAGTCTCGGATCGGTATACACAATTTACTTCAATGGTCTGGAAAGAATAGAAACATGAATTTCGTACCTAGCTATGCCTCAAAACTATTTTCCACCCCCATACAAATGGGAAGATAGAGTGCATCATCCGGACGTTGGAGGATATTCTAAGACCATATTCTTTGGACTTTGGGGGATCGTCGGTACAACATCTTTCGCTAAATGATTTTTCCTACAAAAATAGTGACCACTATACCATTTTCATGGATCCATTCAAATACTTTTATGAGAGGATGTGTCACTCATCTATGTGCTGGAAAGAGTTTGGGGAAGTATGTGTTCTTGGAAAGGAAGTGGAATAGAGCATGACAGAGAAGTTTCAGATTATATGAGAGAGGATGAAGGTGGGTCCAGACCAGTAGAAGTCGTATGTCGATCAAAGGAGGAGACCCATGGAGTGAGTGGTCGGGGCCACATGATCTTAATGGTATCCCTACAACATGGGAAATAGATGTTTGGAAAGGGAATTAAGCTATATATCAGGTTTTTCAGACCCTTCTAGGTGTTGTGGAGGGTCGAAAAAGTGGATTATAAACTGGTTCTACCACCGCTGCTATTGAGGGAGCATGATGTCTTACTTGTTTCTCATCATTGTCGGTATATACATGGTGATTAAATTTTCCTCTACTAGGGGAATCTATATATGGAGGATGATAAAACATTTATAGAGTGATCAATGATTATTGAAAGTTATGAGTATATGGTGACTCTTGAACGATTCATTCCCTTGGATCGTTTGTTATGCGGGCATGGTGGCCTCAGGGAGAGTACCTGGAAATAGGAGGCACAGATGCATGCCCAGTACCCATATCTGTTTTAAGTATTCTTTTGTTAAGTTTTTTACTTGTTTGTGATGATGTTCATGGCCTTATTAACTATGATATATGTTGTTTTCCTTGTTATCTGAATTCGTGAGAAGAGTCCTACCTATGGGTAAGGGAGGACCTGATCCCCAATCAGGACACATGAATGTGGATGCGGTTAAACCCATGAGTGTGAGTTAGTGTTTCCCAAAGAGGATAGCATATTTACATGGAGTAACGGACTTCCTAGTCCATATGAATAGATGGTATAACCTTTAAATTCTAGTGTGGTTACTTGAGGGAGAGGTGTTCCTATATTTAAAAGATGTTTTCTATTCAGATGTATCTTTTGAGGTGGTTTTTTAGACTCATCTCCTTTCTTAGGGTCTATTTTTGATTCTCGAGGGAAAAAATAGTTTGATAGGTATTTTATGTAATGGAACATACAATGAATCATTAAGGTGCTTTCCAAAAAAACTCAGTTCCATCAAATGATTAATCCTAAATGTTGGCACCAGTCACACAACACCATATTGGTGGCACCGGCCACAGTCACACACCGAAATAGTTTCACCACTTATAGTGTTCCACCAAACTTGTGGCACTATTGTGGTGGGACCATAGTGGTCACATTGTCATGGTTACACACAAAAATGGTTGCACAACTTACATTGAACTAAGACACTGGCACCATGACTGTGGAACTTCTTATGGTGTCTAACCAAACAGTGTCCCACCCATTGTCTCATTTTCCAAATCTACTCCCGCAATGTATCTTTTGACATAAAAGTTTATTAATACCCCTTTAAAATCCATTAAAATTTTATAAATGTTATCTAAAATCCTCTAATAGATGGGAAGCCCTTGACTCACCAGAACATGTGTTCTTTTCCTCAGTGTCACTCCCTTTTCTAGTACATTCAAGTTATACCCATTTTACATAATTTCCTCTGTTTAAATGAAACTCTTTAACTCACAGCCGTTATGGCCACCTCTCCAATGAGAATTATTAAATAAAAATTAATTTTTCATGTGTAACTATCCAAATTCATCAAGAAACCACAATATGCCTTTAATGTTTTTCAAAATTCATATTTTATAACTCCAAGATCTCACCTTTTATCGAATGGGATTCTTTCCTCTTCATGGATTGTCTCATTTTCATTACTTTTTTTTTGAGTCACCCTCCCTAGGAAGGTGGTGTGAATGTGCTGGAACCTTTCATAATTTCTCTTGGAATCCTTGTAGTTCATCCCCTATAAGTCGTGCATCCCCAGTTCGTGGCGCGTGGAGAAAAACATCGATCATGGATCATCCAGCTAGGGTTTTCCCTTCATATCTCTTTACTGTGTATCATGTGGGGTGGGTACAATGATATCACTTTAGGGATGGATGAATCCAAACCATAACAATGATAATAATAGGTTTCAAAAAAATTATTGGGTGTGTTTGATAAATTTTATGTACTCTTTTATCATTTCTTATATGTTTTGAATTGTATGGGCTTATGTCCACTGATAATAATCACTGTTGTTGGTCCATTCATGTGCACTAATGAACCTATATTTTTCTAGACATTTTTGTGATTGAATGGATGTAACATGAAAAAATAGTTAACCACATAGACTTGGTTTATTAATTTGATGTCTAATGAAAAATAATATCTGTATTGTCACCTCGCTTAAACAAATAGAAATGAAAAACTAATTGAATTCAGTTTTTAAAATATGAAAACTATATATCTATGTTCCGTTGAGGTTTATGGTTGTTCTTCTTGATGGTTTTTAGGTGAAATGAATGGGGATGGGATACCCTATTGTGTATTTGTTAGTTTTTGGATATTGGGGCCTTGTGAGGCCATATGTTGGGGTTTGTTTTGGATCCAGTACATCGAGGGATCTCATAAATCCCTTTGGATTGTTGTGACTTTAATAGAGAACTGGGTGTGAACACGTAATTTGATTCCTAGTGGTTTTTCCTTCCTTGGATTGTCGCTATGACTGTGAGATTCTCGTTAGTGAATAATTATTTAAATGGAATTACTTTAATATGAAAAAATAATGGGTTCAATGGGGAGTTGTTTTCTAAAATGAGTTGTGACTCGGTTGTGGCTTTTGGATTCTTATTAATTAATAATAATGAGGGTTTTTGTTAATGGGTGGGTTTTGGGGCCCCTTGGTTGGCATGAGTGATTGTTTAACTATATGTATAATTTAGTTCTTATGTTGGTAATTCGCATTCTACCCAAGTTGAGTACTTCGTGATGAACACCCCCATTTCATGGAGGATGGGTTTTTTCCCAACACTCTTATGAGTGGGAGGTTATAAGATCTTTTTCTACTCTATTTCCAGAGTATCCCATGACTCATCAATCATGGTGTCGAATCATGGGGTCAATTTTAGTCCATGATTATTTGGGAGGGGAGTTTTTGTAGTTGGCCCAGGTGTTTGTGTGTAAGTTGTTTCCCAATTGTCTTTGGGATGAGGACATGGTGTCTCCAGGCGTGGCAGTAGTTGTTTTAGACCAGGTGTCATTGTGAAACATGGTATTTGTTCTAGACCAGGTGTTTGCAGGCGTGGTTACATGTCATTGTGTTTGTCCGGGTGGTTTTGGCGGTATTTGTGGTTGTGGTATCCCAGGTGTGTAAGAACGGGGTATGGTAGTGGTCCTGTGGTGAGAATGGAATGCGATGTCTGACACATAGGATGTTTTCAATAACTAGTGGGAGAGTGGTGCAGGTTACCCAAACATCGATGTGTTATTACTATTATTTTACTTGACATGCGTTATTTGGGGAGAATGACTTGATGTGGTTGGGTGGATAGTTTCCTTGATAGGTGCATTGGTTCTCTCCTTTTCTCACAGGGCATTAGAATTCCTCCCTATTTGTGCGCAATATCTTTTGGTTTTCCCTACTGATTATACTTTTATTCTCACCCTACATATATAAAACTGGTTTTAGGTTTCTTGGAGGACTTTGAAAACTGAGTCAGACCCTATTCAGTTAGACGCTGAGACCGTTGAAACTATTGATTTTATTTTCATTAGGTACATCCTTATTAATTTTTCTTATACATTTTAGCACTTATTCTAAGAACATTCATATGGGAATGGATTGTTTTGGATTTACTTTTACTTCCAGTTTTGGTGTTATTTGGGATTTACTATCTTAACTTGAAATCCTAAATAATAAATAAATGAAATTCCTTTCAAATTATGTGTGGTTCTATAACCTTGGTGACTTTTTCCACACCGGGGCCAATTGTAGTTGGGTCTCGGGGGTCATTATCGCTTCATGTACTTGTGGAAGGTTGGTTTTGGCAATCTGTTGTCCCTCCCCTCATCTTGGTGAAGGTGGGTCATGAAAAATATTGTAAGAAAAAATAAAAAATGTGACATAAGGGACATTAAATATTGTATAAATTGACACCAGAACACTTTTATTGTTATTGGATAAATTACACCGTAAATCAACAAGAATTATACCTTTTTAGAATACATGAAAAAATCATATATATATTTTCATTAAAATAAAATAAAATAATATTGATTAAGTTTTTAAAAATATATCCCCTTAAGTAATTAATGGGAAAATATAAAAATTGTATTTATAAAAGAAATATGGCTGGATAAATTATTTTTTTAATCTGAAAATATTGAATGAAACTTTTTTTACAAACAAAATCCATTAAAATGCATTTTGATATCCTGGATTTATTTTTACAATAAATGTTTTTTCTCTGGATAAATATAATAATATTTCATTTTAATTTATAAATGTTTAGGAATAGAAAATAAATTATAAAACAATTTTAAATCATTTATTTGAATATTATTAATGAATGATGCTAATAATTTTAAATGAATCCATAAAAGAGTTTTTACAAACTACTGCTATAATAGTTGTAAATAATTAGGTAACGAGACATATTGGAATGATATTTTAAAAAAGGAGAAGTGAGAATATATTGAAAATAGTAAATTTAGAAAAAATATTAAAAAATATAACCCAAATAAAGACATAAATGTTTTCCATATTAAATTTTTCATGAAAAATAAATTATGAACATGAAAGGGGAAAAAATTAATATCACGAAGTTCTAATAATTGAAATAAAAATTACAAATGTAATGATAAATTGTTCATTTTAATGAAGATAAATTTTATTAATAATATTACACTTATCAAACCATATATATACTTCAAAAAAACATTACACAAAATATTGAATTTGGATAATGGAAAAGGGTGAATTTAGAGAGAATGATAATATTATTAACATCATCTGAATTTATGAAGAAAGAAATACATCAATGAAAGTAACCCTAATATATGGATAAGAATAATTATAATACCATTATATAATAGGGGTAAACCGCAACATAAATCCATATTCAATGAACAAACTATACTACTAAAAAATTGATTCAAGAAAACCACTTAAGAGTTAAGGATGAAATTTATTAAAAAAACATGAAATATAGGCCCTAAAATTGATATGTAAATACACCTAATAAATTATAATTCATGATATTATATATCTAATAGTTATTACACACAATATTTAAATTAATGTAGGTACATAAAAATCAGGTCTCAATGATTTGAAATTAAGACGAAAAACAATTATGTTGTATTTATACATAGTTGAACATCTTTTACATTATATTTAAAAAACATAACTCTCTTAATAGAAGATTATTATTATTTATTACAATGTATAATATTAAATTAAAATTATTTATTACTTAATTAATAGATTTTTTTAGTTTAGTTTCTATGTAATATGTTTTCTAATTTTAATTTTTATCAATACATTGTAATATTGATATCAATCCAATTTATTTGATTACTAGTTTAATGTTTATATATGATTTAAAGAAATTAAATATATTATTAATAATTACTTATAATATTATTGTTTCATTTTATTAAAGTTTTGGATGTGGTTCAATGACATGATATCAATATTTTTATTTTAAAAAAAATTAATATAAAAATGGAGTAATATTTATAATATGTTAAATATGTATAAAAAATCATAGAAACATAAAAAAATTATTTTCTAATATATTTTATATAAAACTATTTGTATTGATTCCATAATAATATTAGATATTCATTTATATCATTGTCAATGTTAGTGGATAAACCGACCAACAGAAGCTGTAATTGATGGTTGAGTATCATAATGAAAGTGATTATTTTTGAATAATATATACAATAAATAATAAAAAATATATATATATTAAGTAGATTAAATTACATATATAGTGATTTTTATATATAATAAAATAGTAGATGAAAGAAAAAATTTGGCTCTTTATGGAGGAGGAAGTCAGTACACAAACATGGTTGTCGTTCTGGATTTTCATAGAATGTAAAGATGGTATAAATTTTTTATATTTTTAGAATGTTAATAATTTTTATGTATAATATTGAATCATTAAATTCCCCATTTTAAGGATCCATGTATACTAGTGATGAAAAATGAATCATGTCAATAATGATAGTGGTAGCATGCACATAACATAAGGGACATTATCATTTTTTTTCAATGTTTTTATTGAAGATTGTAACACCCCGAGATGTTCTGAACTATTTACTTTAAAATAAATTTATTTTCATATATATTTTTGGTTACACATAACATCGATTTTAGAGAACCGCAATATACTACATATATTATTATTTAATCCTATCATTATAACTAACCTATCCAATTCATGGGAATGAATAGAGATAACTAAATTATGAAAATATTAGAAATTATAAAATGAAAAAAGAAATTAATTTGTTATAAATTTATTATAAATTAATTATAAAACCATTTCAATGTAAAAGAAATATTTTTCAAAAAAAATACATTATCCACAGATATTTCTTTATCTAATTAAATTAATTTATTCTTTATTATTTGATTATTATATAGAAATTTGTATATTATATATATAATTATTTTTTAGAATTCATATAATATATTTCGCTTGTTTTGAGACAAGAATAAATCATTTTTTTTGCATGATAAAACTATTTGTTATAAAATTCAATTCCATTGATTTTAACCAACATATTTAGAAACTACCTTTCGATGTTTTTATAAATATAATTTCTAAATACTAATTTATTTTATTGAGTCGATATAACATTGTTATATTAGATTAAAATTTTTATAATTAGCTAAAAAGATTAATTTTATGATGAATACTGAAAAGTGATAGTTTTTTATTTGAAACGTACTTTTAATTTAATGTATTTACACATATATTTTATATTATTAAATGGTTTGAAGGTATAAATAGATAAATTATATTATAATTAATCCAATTAATCTCATAGAATTAATTTTAATAATATTTTTTTTTAAAATTGGATCTTTAACTTCTTGTGAAACTTTTCATCTTGGATAATCTTTTTTCATCGCATTTTATGGTATTATTTTAAATTAAATTAATAAATTTTACTGATTTTAATTTCATAAAATTGATTATATATTTTTGATAACCATAATGTATATTATATTAATAGGTAATGTTAAATTTTTCATAAATATTACTAATAAAAAAACTATTTACATATGTTATGATAATAATAAGGACATCACAACACCATTTCATGTATTAAATATAGATTTAAACTAATAAATGATATTATTTTAATAAATTTATTTATATATAGTATCATAGTTTTTAAATGACATAATAACACAAATTTAAATTTTTTTCATTATAGATAAATTTCCTACGTAAATGTAAAAGAGCATATTATTGTTGTATAATATAAATGGTAAAAGTTATTAAAAATTATTATTAAGGAATATTAATGTTAAAACATGTGTTTTTTGGGGGTTTTAGTCAAAAATTTCATTGGTCAACTATATTATTTATTAAATAGTTTTTGGAATTTAAAAAGCTTACAATCCTTTTCGAATATATAAGTGGACCTACTCCAATCAATATTCCACATATTTTAATAAATTTATCACAACTAGAACCTACCCAAATATATCCATAACATCATCATAATAGTTATATTACATTTATTCTTCCCAAAATACCAATCTCAGGGTCCATAATAAGATATTGATATAAGGTTTTTCTAAGAGTATGTAATAACCTTTACAAAAGTTTTTTTTATATTCCCAAAAAATCATAATTCATGGATTAATAAATTAAATATAATAAAACATTTTCTACCATATAAATATAAATTAATATGATTATCCAATGAATTATTTTCATATTCTACTCTATAAAATTGGAATGAAAACCATCAATCATTTGTACGAATAAATACCGACTCACAATCCAATGTAATTTGATTTTTGTCACTTCCAACCATAATAATATATAATTCTATATTTAATAGATTTATATGATATTTATGAAAAAATAAACATCTTGATTTATATTTTTGTATAATATTTTTGACATTCTATATTTTTTGAATACAAAAATGTAGCTTGTTTGTGCAGTGGACTACCACATCATGGAGCAATGTTATTCATTTTCCAATTACAAATTATGTATAAGGAAATAATGATAGTTTTTACGGGGAATATGGTATATATATATATAAATAAAAAGTTATTTTAGAAGAAATATATTATTTACCTTACCGTAGTTTCAATCATCAGTAAACTAGAAACAACATTATTGCATACATATGTCATACCATATCCACGAATGGTGTTATTTATTTTTATTATCTAACATTAGATGATATATATATATATATATTTGATGAATATATATTTAATTTATATAATTTATAAATTTTTTTATTTTATGTAACAATGATAAATTTAAAAGGGCCCATAATACCAAACCAAAACATTTAGAATGTATGAAGAGTTATGACTTGAAACCTGATTTATTCAAGGAGTTAAAATAAATTTGTTATAAAATGACATAATTAAGTCTTGTTTTATATGATACAGACATATATATTTGTGTGTGTGTGTGAGTTACTATAATAGATGTATTATAATCTTCTATTTATCATATATGATTCTCAAATATGTAGAACTGAATTCTAAAATTATTGTAAGATATTTCTATTCTGTAATTTATTTCTGGAAACATATTTAATATTCCTCACTTTTATGGTTTTAGGAGTATATAGACATTGTTTGAAAATATGTATAATTAATTTATATTTATATTGTTATTTATTGTTTCATTTAAATTTATAATCTCTTGGGGATTATGACTCAAATGTCGCCAAATCATGATTTGATTTTCGTCTGAATTTTCTTTCTATGGGAAACATTCATTATGAATCACTTGTTAATGATTTATATGGTGAATACATACAACACTTGAATTTATTTTATGATTAATCTCATGAATACATTTTATATTAAAACCCATCTAATGTTAATTCTTTTATTTCTTATGAATCATATGTAACCAAAATAGTAACATTCTTATAATTCAATCTCATTATTTATTAGTATTTATTTTGAATATGATTCTAATGTTGAAATATTATTATATAATTACCAATAAAAACATAAATTTATTCTATTATTTTTATTTATATAAATTATTTTTTTAATTTCATATTAATATCAATATTTATTAAATATTATAAAATAATTTTATTTAATGAATACTTGAAATAATATTTTTATATGGTCGATTGTTTTCATGTCCATATTATATATGTAATATTTAACAAAAAAATATATAATATTATAAAATGGGGATTTAAATAGATTTCTCCCCATGTAATACTTTTTATATTTTTTCTAAATTGAGTCTCTTCTTGTTTTTTGAAACACATAGGTATTATTATTTACAGAAAATGTTAAAGGAATCATTGTTGTGACATGTATGCCATAAAAAAATTTTTATGCCAACATGGAAAATAAATTTTCGGTCGATTTTCTTAACATTTTTCAGGTTTATTTTGATTTTTTTTATAATATGTTGGTCATTTTATGAATTTAAACGAGTGATTTCATAAGAAATGGATATTTTTATCATAAAAATTTTAGTATCTTTCATGGAATATATATTCATAAATTAAAATACTATTGGTTTTTGTTATATTCTAAATATTTTGTTATTCCAATTTTGTATACTTATTCATTAAATTTTTAGTTTATTTATATCATTATACTTCGTATTTTCTTTTGAATCCAATTCATTTTCCATTGGTTATTATTTTATGAAATATTTTTCCAACACATTTCATTTTTCATGTGTTGTGACATAATGTATATATAATGATTTATTACAAAAATATAATAAATTTGTGATAATTCATAAAAATATATCCCTTTAATTCAATTATATATTTTTTTTATCTTAGGATAAACTGGTGAGAAACTATTATATGTTCATTATCTATTTTGGGAAACATTATAATATGTTTGTTACCATGTGGAAAATTGGTGATGATGACTGATCCATTTTGAAAAAGGGAAGATGATTTGATTCCTGAACTATAATTATATTATGGCCTTTGATGTTAATTATGTCATAAAAAATTCATTCTATACAATTCATGGTTCTATTTATATATGAAATTAATTTTTCATTCATGATTTATTTTTTATGATTTTTCACTTATATAGTTAATTTATTTTGAAATGATAATGTATGAGGCCATGGATCCTGATTATGATACGTGATTTATTTTTTATATACATTTTATGTTTTATATTTCATATCACACAAATATGCTTATCTAATGATTCTTTATAACCATCTATTGGTATCATACATGTTTACCTCTACTTAGCTTCTGAGATCTCCCATTCCCATATTTCCTTTATTTCGGTTTTAAAAAATGGAATCTATAGGATATTTACATGAAGATTAATAATTGGGAAGAATATAATGGTATATGTTAATAAAAATTCACAATATTAACATATTTTATAATTAGTCACAGTATAAATTAAACATATATTATCTATGGGACCTTATTTATGAAATTTATCGAATACCCAAATGTAATGTTTTAATATCTATGTAAGGAAGGCCTGGGTTAGTAAATTTTATATTAGAGAAATGGTTTAGATGAAATTTGGAAACAATAATGAGAAAAAAAATTTCACCATCCATTATGATTTGTCATCTGGATAAATATGGTGATAAATCTACGAATAAGACTATGGATAATATTAATAACAATAAATTATCCATGATTTTTGGAGATGGATAATGAGGGTGGTTTCTAGGAAATTAAATACAAGGCATATACTGAAAGTTTATTTAAAACCAGAATAGATGTACCTTGAAGAAATTTCTCTATAATGGATACATTGAGATGGAATCGATTGTCAATGGTGAATGGAAATATGCATTACTATAAAATAATTTGAAACTCATGAGGAATATGTTTTTATAATTCAGTAACCATTTATAAAACATGATGACATATTTTAATAGATGATGACCATGAATGATTTACATTAAATTTATGACGTCGTATATATAAAATAATGATTACTTATTCATAAATATTATTAATTATTTTTCATTATTATGTGGTTATGACAATTAATATTTTTTCTCATTAAATTTTTCATACTATTCAATGCTAATGATTTGAAGAAATTGGGATAATTTTTAATGTGATAAATGATGTGTAAATGAAAAAACAAATGTTATTATGACTTGTTTTAAATATATTGTGAATATTCCAAATTTGTCATAATAATATATTATTGTTACATATCAAATTTACCAACTATAATGGCTTGTGACTCCCAGGACCATTAGTCTGTCAAATCTAGTGTTTGGGGTGTTCTATGAGGCAATGGTAGCTCACTTCATGAGTTTCCCAAAATATTGGTTTCTATATCCATGGAGAGAGTCTGTATATCATTATTAGAGGCTAAGTGTTATTAGTTTAGGGAAACGGTATTTCCGGGAATTTGTAGGTTAGGGAATTTGTAGGTCATAACATCAGTACGTCATGGCATCAGTAGGTTAGGTGATGGTATCTCACCTCGGTAGCTCATATTGGTAGCTCATGTCAGTGGATCATTGTCAATGACTCAACATTAGTTGGCTAGGAATCAGTGATGGGCATCGATGTGTCACATTTGTGACTTGATATTTATGGGTCTTGTCAATGACTCATGTCTATGAGATGTGTTAGAGACTTGAATCGGTGAGTCATGAATTAGTGACTCACTATCCATGACTCATCTTGGGAACTCACCCATCGGTGAGTCCTTTCTAGTTTTGCCCAGTTTTACCAGTTTCACCCCTTAACATTTCATTTGACATTATATACAATACATATCTTGTTTGAGAATTTAAAAATTGATTTTAAAGGATATTAGTAATATCTGTAATAATATAAATCTTCCAAGACATTGAAAAAGTCATTCCATGTAATATTGATTTTCATCCGAATTTTAATGATTTTTTAAATTTTTTTCTCATTGATATAGGATCTATATCTTAAAGGATAAGATATTATCCTCCATGTGTGTTTCTATTATCTCATAGGGTGACTAGATCCATTCCTCCTAGGGGCGTCGCACCTATGATTTAGTAGTAGAATTTTTTTTCTTGGAGCCTTTCCTCCTACTCATGCACCTCTATTTTTGGGACAACAAAAAATAATTAAATTCTTATTGTACTTGGTAGGGAATTCCTTCATCTCTCCATTCCTTTTGTATCTTGCGGTGTGGTTGTATTGCTTCCACATTTGATAAATAGGATGAATCAATCCTTTCCTGAATAAATAAATGTTAATGATGATGATAAAAAATATATTCAGACTTTTACAATAATGGGTTAGAGATGTGTTGATGATCATTTTTTGTTATCTGTTATATTTAATTCATTATTTGCACTATATGGGATATAATATTTTGAAAATCATGGTCTCTAGTGCCGTTTGATTGTGCACTATGGTATATTTTGAATAAGGTCTTTAAATATCAATATATAAATATTTTATACCAAGTTAAATAATTGGATCCCCCGGTAATAATTGTATGTTATGATCAACCATGAATTATGAATTTTCATAATAAATAACAGTGTTGATGAAGTCTGAACACACATTTGGTTTTTGTGTGGATATGTGTTGTGAATGGTTTTATTCATTTTGGCAGCTCGTGTGGTTGTATTGTGTTATTGTTGGAAGCACTATTGGGGTTATAGGGGTCACTGGGGGGTAGCTCAATGGGTATGGTGTGGTATGTTTGTGATGTTGGCCTCTAGATTGTTTGATAGTTTCTATATTTTTTGGGTTTGGGGTCAGACAATTGGTGTAATGGAATACTATGCAGAAAGGATGTTGATTGTGAAATGGATGAACTAGTTGTTCAATGGGACTGTAATTGGGTATTTATAGTTATTGGGAATGCTTCGTTCAACTAGTGGGACTAAAAGCTGGTTATGTTTTTTGGGTTTTCTAGATGTTATGGTTTTACTTCATTGGGGCTTCCAGGGATGGTTTGGGAGAATAATTTTGAAGAAGGATGTATTTACTATTCATGGGTCATTCAACAGGAGTTTCCATAGGATTTTTAGGTGAGTTGATGGTTTTTCGTTGGGGTAATGAAATGTAGGCATGAATTTGAATAATAATACCGGTAGGGGTTGCACATGTGTTCAAGATAGGTGATTGTGTAGTGGGTAGTTTTACTTTGGTCCTTCTTCCATGTGTGTTATGGCTGACTTCTTGGCTTTTTCGTGTACTATGTATGGTAGCTCCCGGAGTATATATGGAACTAATACATGGTTTGTTAAATAAATATTGAAAGGTGGTAAAATGAATTGACTAGGGTTTATTAATTTGGTTTTATGGTTGTTTTTGTGCTTGTAAATTTATAGGTTACAGTAATGGTTGTTTTACACGGGCTTGTTTGTTTCAAAAAAACTATAGGCTAGGATGAGTGTTTTTTACATATATATATACATGTAGTACCTTGTGTTTTTTCTACATGCCCATCCCTTGTTTATCACTACATTCCGAACACCCCCATTATTTTTGGGGGTCATTTCCCAACATCATGGTGGGAGGAAGGATGGTCGATTACTTCATATTATGTTCCCTCTCATTAAGGAATTGGTAATGCTAGACTCATTGAGTAGAATGTGGTGTCGTTGTGATGTAGAGGTGTCTTCGGGAAAGGTGTGATTCACAAGTGTCTTTAATATGAGATATGTTATACTTTACTAGGTATATTTGGTATTTGGGTTTGATATGTGGACCTAGTGTCTAATGGAGGGATGTGATATAGTTAAGGCCTAGGTTTCTACTGGTGAGTGGTGATGTGGTTTGTATCCGAGGTGTTTTTGGGATTGGTTTCATAGTGGCGCTTGTGGAAGAATGTGTTAGAATCTGAACGTTCACTATTAGAGATGAGTAGTTAATTAGTGGGATGTTGTATTGGGTACCCAAATATTGACTATCTTACTAATTTACATTATTTTAGTTTCACTATTTGTGTAGTTTTCCCTAGTGAGTATAGGGTGGATAATGTACCTTATTAGGTTCTTTTTAGTTTCTACTATATTTTCACAAGGAATTATCATTCATCCATAACCTATGCATGTGGGATGTTCTATTTTCCGATTGAGTATACTTGTATGCTCACCCAATGTATATAATATTATTTTTAGGATTCTAAGGATATTTCACAAACTGTGTTAGAACTTAATATCTTGGGCATTAGGATAGTCTCTGTATAACTTCTTATATATATTCTTTTTGTATTTTTATTGGTGTTTCCCGTTTATTTTTTAGCAGTAATACTTTAATAATGAATGCATGATGAGTTTGGTATTGTTGTATGTAAATGTCTTGTTTTTGTTTTGAGTTTTATACCTCTTATATCCTGATCTATGCTAATATAATTTGGTAATGACTATCATTTTTGTGAGAATTTTATACCCTTGGAGTTGGTCTCCATCCCGAGGCCTTCTAGAGGCAGGATTTGAAGTGTAATTATCTATTATTCAACTTGAAGAAGAAAGGTCATGCCACTTTTCTATCCATTCCCTCATTTTTATAAAGGAAAGTTGTGGCACAAAAAATCCTACATAACAAAGAAGGTAATGAATTTTTTTCTGAGAGATAGATTGGTGGACACCATGATGGAACGAAGATTAATTTTACTATTTATAGATAAAATGGGAATAAGAACTATATGGAATATCTAAAATGAACAATAAGATGTATTATTTATGGAGGATTGTGGAATATATCATGGGATTACTATAGAAAAATGAAATGATTTGTACAAAAAATTATTAATAATAACGTATTCAAATTTAATAATCAATGGTTTATTTTTTAATAAAGATTAATGTATGGGAATTATAAAAATTTATGTCAAAGTGGGAAAACATGTGAGGAGGTTCATAAAAGATATACAAGTAATTAATTTTGTTGATCATGGAGAGACTTAAGATGACATATATAAGGAATTAGGTATTAATGAATATAATTATTAATCCTGATTAATGGTTCAAAAATAAATTATTCTTATTGAAGTGTTCACGTACTATAACTAAATATTTATATTATATAAATCAATATAATTATAAAAATTATTCTTTATAAAACATCATTAAGTATTTTAAATAATTTATTGAATGTTACTGATAAAAAATAATAGTTACTTAATGTCATCATGATATTTTAGGTAAAACATACAATTAAGGTAATGATAACCCGTAGTATGATCTTTATGATGATATAAAATATTTATGTTTGTAAAATGAGATTGTTGATATGTATAATGTAAAATTAGTAAAAAAACTAATTAATTATTTCATGAAAATGTGATTTGTGTTGTCATTAATGGAGTATACAACATTTTAATTTTTAAATAATATATTCCATAATAATTTTTTTATGTAATCAATAATAATGTAGGATTTCACTAGGGATACATTATTACTTTTATACTACTATGTTATAGGATAATATATGAACAAATTATTTTAATAACCAATATGTGACAATTATATAAAATTTCATCAAATTTTAAGGGAAAAATGAAAACTTTATTTTAGAAATATATCAATCATATTTATAATTTTTTGAATTTTGCGATGGTTTTATGGTTTACAATTTATGTAACAGTATTAGTTTAACAATATATAATGATTTTATATTAATTTATAACTAATTTTAATAATATTTTATAAACATTTGATAACATATTCTAATTATTTTGGTTATGAAGAAAACTAGGGAAATAAGGAATGGGATATCAATATTTTTTGGATCTTTGGATATATTATTACAATAGGATTGAAAAATTAAATTTCAATTTTAACTGTTTAATTGAAATTATATGATTGTGGTGGAAATGTATTAAAGTATGAAATTATATTTATTGACTATATATGTTTCCTTATGTTCTTTAACTAGATGGTAAAAATCCCTCATCATTTAGAAAATATTATTAATGAGAAATATTAATTCATTTTCTATAAATCGAGGGAATCCTCTATCCTAAAGGAAAAAACTGAATTACATTTTCTCCTAAATGTATACTATATATAAATCCTTTTTTCACTTTTTGAAATGTTTACTTATTTTTAAATTTAATTGTGTATTATATCAAGATGACCTTAAAATGTACCGTTTTCTCTTTTCTAGAGGAAGCATTATGAAACAATTTAGGATGTCGGTTTTTCGTAAGAAAATATTAATTTGTAAAAAACATGATTTCAAAGATATAGTTAAAATTTTAATGTATGAATTTATTTTATTGGTTTAGAATTTTTACAAAATGATATTTAATTAGTTTTCATGAAATAAATATAAATTTATCTATATATTATTTTGCACCCATCACTAGGTTTAAGAAAACCACAATGTACTATTAATATTATTATTTAAGAACTGCAATTATAAAAAATATATTAAATTGTCGCGAATAAGTATAAATAAATATTTTAGGAAAATTATTTTGTGTACAAATTAATATAATAATATTAATTTCATCTGAATTGAATATAAATTAATGTAAAAAGTAATTTGAATGTAAAAGGTATGTTTTTATTAAAACAAAATTATGTGAATGATTTTTTTATATTAAAATTAATTAAATTAGTAATTATTAGTGAACTTTATTAATGTAACTTTTTATTATATATTAATCAAAATCTTATAACAATCATATAATATCATTTTCTTAGAGTAAGATAAGAATCAATCATATTTTATGCTTAAAAACTGCATTATTTATAAAAAACATTTCCTTATCCTCTTGAAGACATATTTAATGATGATTATTATCCAATTATAGAAAATGTATCTTATAAAATTTCTAATATTTTTTATTGAAAATTTAAAAATTATTTTACTGTGATTTGTTTTTAGTTTTATGAAAAGGTTGTTTTTTATGAATACTGAAAATTACAGTTTTTAATGAAAATTACATTTTTAATGATCATTTAAAAAATTAATTTTTATTTTAAAATTATATAAAGTAAAATAATTTCATTTATATTATTATTATTAAAATTCATTTTATGAGAACTAATTTAATATTGGATATTGATATTAGAATATTTCATACGTATGACGGTTTTCTCTGTAGAAGGCTTCTTTTATTGTCATGTCTACCATTTCTATTTTAAATTAAATTATTCTAATTTTATTAATAAAATTTGGTAAATTTCAATATAGATTTTTAATAATAAATGTTTCTATAAAATAATAATTTCAAAATGATTCATAAATAAGAATAAAAATAATAAAAACCAATTACACTAGTTAAGGCTAAAACAAGGTTTTGTGTGTTCCATATGCATGGATTAAAATTAATTTTAAACACACATAAGATCTATAATTAATAAATTCTAAGTAATATTTATAATAAATTATTCTAATTTTCAAATGAACCTCCATTTAAATTTATTCCTAAAGGATAACATACGTAGGTAAATAAAAAGGGTCTAGTAAACGTTGTGAGGAATATACTAGTAAAAGTGAGTAAGAAAATAGGTAATTGAGAAAAATAATTAAATTATATTTTTTGATATCGATGTAAAGATTGACCATACAATCCCCCAATAATTTATTTACTAGATTTTGTGTCACATGTTATGAGAGTGACTTCTCATAATTAAATAGTTTTTGGTATTCACAAAAATGTCACTTCTCTTGAATTATAAAATGGGACATCATCCCTACATTTCATCATACAACATATGATATTTGGTTCATCCAAAAACATCAAAAATAACTCCAAATTGTCTTCCCATTTTTGTGATTTTGGAATTCTTGAAACACCAATCACATGATCCTTAATGAGATATGAAAAAGTGGTTTTTAAGAAAAATTAATTATCATCCCTAAAATCTTTAAATATAAGTTCTATTTTTTCACCATCATTCATGTAATAATAATTCCAATAAATTGATAAAAATATCAACCATTATTTATGGAATAACTTATATCCATCTCCACTTTAGTGAGGCACAAAACAAAACCATCGATCATGTGTATAACGGGCTAGTGCCATGTGAATCTCTGTAATTAATTTTAAAGAAACACTAATCACAAATACATTTAATTATATATTTAAAATAGATATATGATATTTATGAAAAAATTATGAAAATTTATTTATATTATCACATTCTTTTTATAACATTATATTTCATGGTAAAACTATAACATTTCTAGTGCGTACGGTGGGCTACTACCTCATAAAGAGATGTGATTCATTAATTAAATACACATTAAAAAGATGGTAATAAATAATTGTTTCATGAAAAGAAGTGATATATATTACATGATTTTTTATGTAAATGTAATATATTATTTATTATTAATTGGTTTTTTCTATCATGAAAATTTAAACAATGTTTACCTATACATATGACCAACAATCTCCGTAAAATATGTAATCTATATTCAATATCTAATTTAAATGGATTAATATATATACATATATAATAAATAAATATAATATTTAATTAATGGTTAATATTTTGGATATGATGGTACCACACTTACTGTTATAGGATCAAAAATACCAAATAAAAAAAATATAAATTGAATCATTTGTTACTTAAAATGAAATTTTCAAAGGGAATTGTTAATAAATGGGTAATAAATGGTAATAAGTAAAACATATTTGGTATCACAAACTTAATTATGGTTCTATAATAATATTATAAAAAAATTATATTTATTATATAGTAGTTTTCAACATGCACAAATTAATTTGAGACTTAATGCGGGGAATTTCTAGTCTCTTTTTATTTTTGTGATGTATATTCTATATTCACCACTTATCAATTTTATATACACTGAATAATTATACATTGAATTGATATATAATTAATTTCATTACTTTAAATTTATTTTTATGTATCATTTAATGATATTATTCAATTAATATTATGATTCAATATTTAATAATGTGTTAATGATTTATTTTTTCTCACATTTATTGTGATGGGACACATGACTAATATTGAAATTGTTTAATTTTAGTGGAAATATTTACCAATATTGGATGCATTTAATGATTATACTAATGAAAAATATTATATATAAATATCCATATAGGGTTCTATATTTCATTTAACTTTCTATTCATAAGTTACGAATGTGGAAACTGTTATATGTTACAATCTCATTGTTTATTATAAATATTTTTTATTATTATTTTGATGATGATAAATTTTAATATATCAATCAAGATACTAGTTATATTTATTTTCAATTGTTTACTTACTAAATTTAATTTTTTTTATTTCACATTTCAATCTTTATGTACGCACATCTCCAAGTGAATATATATATATATAAGTAAAATGTAATTTATTTCTCAATTTAGTAAAACCCCTTTATTTTCCATCAACATGTTTTCTAAAAAATTTAAGGAGTGATTTAATATTATCCAATGATTATTTTATGAAATTTCTAAAAAAATTCTACTTTTATTTTTTAAATGAATATACATATCATTTTATGAATGAGGTAGTTTTCACTTTTTATCTTAAATGTGAATGGAATCATTGTTTTAACACGTATGGTATAAATGATATTTTCATCCTTCATGACCACTAAATTATATGATGATTTCATTATTATGTTTAATCGATATTTTCAATGAAATTGATTCCTTAATAATGGTGACTGATTAATATTTTAAAGATGATATTTATTTAATGGATATTTTCATCAATAATTTTTTAAAATTTTTTATGTTCTTTTTATTCACAAATGGACTCATCCATTAGCTTTTAAAATGGTTTACGGAGTACACAACATAATGGTACAATAGTAATTCATTTTTTCGATGGTTTATTCTTTATATAATGATAATAATATTTATATGAAAACCATACCATTTTAATTAGTTATTATATCATTAAATGATTATGAAATCCATTTCATTATTAATGGGTATTTTTTTATAAATGTTTTATGATTCTGTGGCTCATAAAATATATGTATTACATGATGTGTATGATCTATCATTGAATAAAATTCAATTTTTAATGATTTATATCTCATTAGAAAATGATGATTTATAAGATGATGAGGTTAGTCCATCATGGGAAACATGTCGATGTACATTATCGACTATACAAAACATGAAATTAAGCCGAATCCAATTAGAAATTGGAAATGAAAATTGATTCCTACCCAATTTGGATTGATGGTCTAGTAGATGAAACTTGAAATATGAAATTATTAAATTACTTATGATAGTTCTATACTTATATTCAATGAATGTATTTTTCATTATTTTCTATAAAGATTATTACTCTTATGGATCATGATTACTAAAATAATAATTCTTTATTATGTGGACTATTCGTAAGATACATGAATAAATTGGTACTATATTTATATTTTATATTTATAATATCATGTCACGACCCGTCCCCCAGGGCTCATGTCATTACTACCCCAAGACCAACTTCCATAGGCCTGGGGTTGGCGACTAGCACTAGAAAGGCATTTCCCTAAAATGGGAAGGCATTGCCTCAAACCAGTACACACATAAGTAGGGTACACTATGAAATAGTAAAACAAACTAAAAGAGTAAGGTGAAAACACAACTGGTAAACACAACTATGTGTAACAGTAAGTACTGAATGTAAAGGAGATAGAATACAAGCCCAACTGAAATGATAAATCTACAACAGAAAAATGAAAATAGTTCCTGAGATCGTCCACCAAGGATCCTTCTTGAAGGGTCATTATAAATCATCTTCATAGATCTCCATGTCAACCAGTCACCTTCATGTACCACTTAGTCTTGGCTCATATAGTCTCAACCAAGTATCTCATCATCTTCACAAGACACAACAAGGTGTGGGTGAAGCCTATGTAGTGGTGAGAATAACAATATGCTGTAGGGACAACGAAACCCCCGAAGGTCTCTCAAAATTCCACTAAGGAAAACCACAAATCATGATATCAATCACAAAGAACAAATAGAATGACTCACCTCAAACCAATTAAAACATAATTACATATGTAGATATGTTTACTCGTAAAGGCAGATCATCTTATTCTTTCCAGGGTTCTACTACTGATCCACATAGGATCAATCAGTGATGATCAACATAGGATTACTAGGTGGTGATCCACACAAGATCACTAGGTGTTGATCCACACATTATCCCTAGTGCTGATCCATAAATAGTCTCTAGGTGCTGATCCAAAAATGATGTCTAGGTTCTGATCCAGAAAAGATCTCTAGGGGTTGATCCACACAGGATCTCTAGGTGTTGATCGACATAGGATCGTTAGGGGTTGATCCACCAACGATCGATATGTGCTGATCCACATAGTATCTCTAGGTGAGGATCCAAATAGGATCACAAGGTTTTGATCGATAGAGGATCGATATTATATGATCCACACATGATATCTATGATTTGATCCAAATAATATCTCTAGGTGATGATACACATAGAATCACTATTCATTCTTCACGTCTCATCCAACCACTGGATTCTCGAACATCATCTGCTTGATTATAGGAAGATCCTCTACTAATGAAATTAGTTTTACTTAAACCATCATAAAGTACAACTAAAATGTAACCCAATTATCAGTCGTGTCCTAAGGATTCTATCCCAACAAATGGAGCTTCAATCGAATGTCTGGTCTGAGAGTTATAGGCATGATAGATCTGAGGGCCCGGTTATGTTCAGGTACAATACATCCCCTCCATACTAAAACATTCATAAAATATTATTTGGAGTATTAAAAAAGGAAATTATCATTCCTAGGATTCCAACGTCGTGGATGGATTGTCAAACAGATGTTTGGAATGTAAGATACGGCCTTTTAAGAGTAATTTGGCCGAAGTAGGTCTGCATCCGGTCCGACCCGCCAGTCATGGGCCAACCTGACCTAGTCAAACTAACATGATAAACCAGTCATGGGCCGACCTGACCTGGTTCTAGTCGACTCAACCTGGTCCAGGTCAGACCCAGCTAGGTCCGGACTGGTTGAGCCGCAGACAGGCCCGGACCAAATCGGTGGGGCTGCGGCAGGCTAGGGCCGCAGCGGCGATGCCCGCTGGGTCACTGATAGGCTCGGCCCGAACTGTCTAGGACACAACGGGCTTGGACTGCTGGGCCATGGACAATCCAAGACCCAACCGGTTGGGCAGGGCCATGGCGGGCTCGGCCTGTAGGGTAGAGTACTGGCCTCGCCTGCCCGGTGGGCACATCCCACGTGATGGGTCAGCGGCCCCTCTTTTCTGAATGGATAAAATATTCTTTCACCTCTTCAATTGATGACACCATGTGGTGTTGCCTTGATGTTTGCAGGAACTGGAGGGTGCTGGTCCTCCTTTCCCGTGACATCTAAGTAGTGTCCTCCACCTGCAGCGCACGACGACACACCACCCTTCAACTAATGTGTCCAGCCAAACATCGGATGACCCTGTTGGTTCGTCATGGCGTCGTGCAGCACCACCACTTCAGTGGCCCGTTAGTGTTGTTCACCAGCGGGGCTTCTGCGGGCCATCGGGTGAGATCTGGTGGTCCTTTTTCCATTACGAAAACATCAACGGGCCTCACGGGATGCAGCCAACAGTGTGTGGATTTCGGGGTCGTCTTGCCTCTCGGTTTTTCAATTTCCCATGAATAATCCAACAACAATCAAAGCATGGGATATTCTCATCCTTGTTCTTTTTGACCTCTCCCTCCGCTTTTGTGTCATATAATGTGGAGGTAGAAAATACAACACAAAATTATGATAAACCCCATTCAATATTTTCCTCCAACAACTTCCTGTAGTTTCATATGAATCTCATATCAACTTAATATGGTGGATCCACATTCTTCATGATTCTAAATAATATAGAATTAAATCAAGAAATTACTTGAATTTAATAACCACCAATACCTTGAGTTTTATGAAAGGAATTGTAGAAGAAGAAGGAGTGTTCATGTCCAATGGTGCTCATCAGCGTTTGTGGAAGCCCGGTATTTCTCCCAACGACCATCACATAAATCCTCATTCTAGGTAGTTGGATTGTGCCGCGACACTTCGTCTGATGTTCCTCTCTTATGTTCCAAAATCCCATGCCTAAACTTCATTTAAATAGATGATAAAATCCTCAGATGTTGCATTTCCTTAATTAAGTTCATTTATGAACTTCATTTCATATTTCATTAAAGCATCGAACAATGTGATTATGCAACCCAATGTTCATGTAATTTAATGTCTTCTATTATGTATGACCGAACAACTATGTGGTCCTTCCACATCGCACAGTGGTTACAAAAAGAAATGAAATAACTCTAGGAGTTATTTTTTAATTTGTATTATAAAGTCAAAATAATAACTATCAATGTTGGCCCACATCTGTAACAACCCATTCTTCCAAGGATTGTTTCCCTTTTAATAAAGTAGTAGCTTGCATTGTACACAATTTGGAGCATTAACACAGCAAGACCAATCAAAGTTGTTGTTATGAATATTAATACCCACATTTTAAATTTTTATAAATTTTATTTTTCAAAATGGACTTCATTTATTAATTCATAATATCTATATTATCATAGGGTGAATTTTTGGTATTTTTTGATAACTAACAATGTCAGATGAATAGTTAAAACCACTATGTTATTGTTTAAAACAGACATTTTATTTAAATAATTAGTTATGTTATTTTAATTTATTTTAGTTCAAAATAGATAAATTATTCCTATATATGTTCTATATAATTAATTGGAGTTATTTTATAATAATTTTAGATATTTAAAATTTTATTGAACTTTTTGCCGTCTTTTACCCTGCTTCTAGAAGAATTTACATATTTGCAGAAAACATAATTTTACCACTTCTGTGAGTTGAATTTCAAAAATCTGAGAGACACAGTTCACCTCAGTAACTAAAATTTTGTTTAATAAGGTAAAATAATTTTTCAGTGAATAGTACTTTTCGACTATTATTTACCACGGTTAAAAGTAAATTGGGTAATTAAGGGTAAAAATGATGTTATAATTACCCTAACACAAGTCCTAATTCTGTGATATAAGAGTAATTAGACAAAAATAAATTTTGGGAAGACAATATTAGCCTTTTTGTACACTTGGATTATATTAGAAGATTTATTATTATTTTATTTAATGAAGAGTTAAAAGAGTAAAGTTCAAAGATTAATTACTGAACCATTTTTAATATAATATTACATAAAATATAAATTACACTAAAATTATTAATTATAAATATAAAAATATTTCTAACATAATGATATTTTATTTATAAATTTTAGAGATTAAATAATTTAAATTATTTTTGACAGAATGATGATGTGGCAATTACCTTAATAGTGAAATATTAAAATAATTGATATTATAAATATCCAAATAAATTTAAATTGAGACTACTGATAAATTAAAAAAAATATTGGTTAATATGAAATGTTATTGTTGATTAAATAAATTTCATTTGATGTGATAATGTTTATTATGGCTTTCAAAAAAATACAATACGAAATAGTGTCAAAATGGTCATAATATAGTTTTTAAAACATATACCATATTATTTATTCATATAATATTCCTACAAATCTATGGATCATTCAAAGGACATAGATAAGGTTATATATTTTAATAATTAACCTCATGGGGTTATCTTGGATTCTTATAGTATGTTTATTAACCATATAATATAAAACTAAAAAGAGACATGGTAAATGTCAAACTATTTAACTAAGAGTTAAATATAAAAGATAAGGTTAATATGGTGACCTAAACCTGTCAAAAAAGTATATTTTGAGAGGTTTTAGACCCATAGCCACCATATCCATGAAATGAATAATTTTGGATCCATTAGAAACCGAAAATGATTTTATTATAAAATAATATTTCATGTTTTTTTATAAGTGACCCTTACCTATCTTATAAAAGAGTACTTCCCATTCTCATAATTTCACACCACCAAAGTCATTTGTCTCTTCCAACCCCTTCCCATATATCCTCCCAACATTCCTCCCTTCATCTTAGAGTCTGTCATTTTGTCACAAAGCCATCCTAATGATTCATTTTGATTGAATAAAAAGGAAACCCGAATAAGTGGTTAATATTTTTAATTGCCACTTTCTAGTTATTTTCTTCTTCCACATCCTCTTTATTTTTTGTTTCCATTATAAAATAATAACTCCAGTATATTCTATATACTATAATGTTATTATAAAAATGGTACAACCATACTCATTATTCTATCCATCATTTGAATGACAATGTCACTATATGTGCATACGTACAGCTTACCGTCTCCATGTAGTCGTGTATTTTGTTATTCAAACACTTAATTATTTGGAGGGGTATAATAATCAGTATATCTTGTTAAATAATAAATATAAAATGTTAATGATTATATATATATGATATAATATCCAATAACATACGATTTCACCAACAATATAATGATATTATCGCTCGTGCGTACGTATGGATTACCATCTCCACGAACGCGATGAGATTCATTCTCTATCGTAATAATTCATGAATAATATTCGTTTTTTTATTAAAAATAATGTTTATGAATGTAATATAATTCTGTATATGATTCAAATACATCATATCCATAACAAATTTAGATTACCTATCCAATCATATAAATCAAAACAAACAAGTTAACATCTAAAATGATGATACTACTATAATATTATTAACAAAGGAATATTATAATATCATATATGATATCATATTTATGTACATGACTCTTTTAAAATTTAATAACAATGTTTTATCTATTATAACTGAGGTTAAAATACAATCAACTAATGAAAATTATAATGTAATGGTTAATTTTGCAATCTCTTTATTAACAGAGTTTGTTTTTACGTAAGTATCTACTGGGACCTTTTTATCATTCACATATACGTTTCTTAAAAATGTATATCAAAACATTTTTCAGATTTACTATACTATAGGTTAGAGTCATTTATACCCTTGTTTTACTTATTATAAAATGGATTGATATGAATTCTTTTGCCGTTTTCCAAACATGGTACTTTATGACATTTTCAACAAAACTAAGGGAAATCTGTCTTTTTTTAACTTATACGGTGAGTGTGACTATTTTCCGCTTTTATAATATTATAGAAGATTCCCATAAAATATTATAAGAATATTTTCAAAATAAATGTATTCTTTTATAATTATATGACTTTTACAGTATTTCAAAATAGAAAGAGATATTTCTATACCGAATGTATTGATTTCATATATAACAACATCCTTTGATGGATTTTATGATTGTTTGAATTTGACTTATTATGATACAAATCATCCATATTATATTGATGTTTTATTGATATGTTTGACCGTGGATGTGTTATTTTTACAGAATTCATGGTTTATTGATTAATTATTGACATTTCATTTTCTAGTTTTAATACTAATGTTTATGTAATGTTTAAACTTTTTCATATGAGGAATGCATTGGACATAGAATGTGATGGATTGATCCCACAACAACTCCACGATGCATTGTTAGGTCTTTTGAGAAAAACTATTGTCTTGGCACAAGGCCTTGAAAAAAATTATATTTGTAGTCTTGGCAGAAGGCCTTCACTATGTGGTTATGAAGTCTGGCATTATGCATTCATCATTATTAATGTTTATGATGATATTATGATTATGGATTATATCCCTAAATATTTCAATTTATGTTAACTGTTTTAATGTTTGTAATTTTGTATTGGGATTCATAAAATAATCTTCTATATGCCATTCTTTATAAATGGTGTGTAGTGGAAGGAATGGAAACTGTATAAACAAATGTTATCTACGTAGGTATTGCACACCTACATAAGATAATTATAGTGGAGCTGGTGATGCAACTGGTGCGGATCAACTTATCACCATACTAGGAAAAATAACTCAGGTAATGAATAATAACCTAACCAATATAAAGCACCCTGATCCCTAATGATAAGGATCAATTTTAGATAACTTCATGAGGAAAAAACCACCAACATTCAATTGGAGTACAAATCAATTAGTAGCTGAGCAATGGATAAATTCCATAGAGAATATATTTCATTCTTTGGGGAGTAGTGAAAGGGAAGAAGTTGTCATGGCAGTTTATCACCTCACGGGAGATTCAAATCAATGGTGGTCATTAATCCAAAAAACAATGGAATATAACTATGTATCTAACATGGAATTTTGGGAGTTTAATGTGATATTCTTAGAAAAATACTCTCCTCGTGACCATCAAGCATATATGGACTGCCAATTTCTATGTTTGAAGGAAAATGAGGTTGAGAATGTCTTAATGAATGAGGATAACATTTCATGGTGAAAAATGTATGGAACATATAATATACATATCCCATGTTATATGATTGGTCGATTCATTGATGGGATAAAACCATTTCTCCATCAAGCATTCGTATAACTATACTTCTCATCGTATGAAGATATTTTCTCATTCGGAATCAAGATAGAAAATGAATTTTCTAAGTCCTATGAATTCAATTAAAATCAAGAGAAGAATAGATCTACTGATCATTATAGAAATTCAAATAATGGGAAGAAGGGAAAATTTGAATATCAATCGTACTATACATATGGGAAGAAACACCCTGGTACTTTCCTGAAGGGAATGGGAGTCTATTACAAGTTTGGTGAAAAGGGCCACTAAGCTCGTGATTGCAAGGGAATGAAAGGGGATGTTAATGTTGAATTCTACAATTGTAAAGAAATGAGTCATTATACAAATGAATGTTTTATGTGCCAAGGGAACATACCTCAGAAAAGGGAAAGGGAGAAATTCCATGCTCATGTGATCCCTACTATTGGGGATGAATCTCTGAAACATGTGGTGGTAGGTAATTTAATGGTTTACTAAATTTTAGCCAATGCATTATTTGATTCTGAATCATCTCATTGTTCCATATCTTTCCAATTTTCTAAGAAAATTAGATATTTTCAATTTGACATAATAAGGGAGTTTCCAGTAAAATCTTCTAGGGGAAGTATCATCGCAACAATGTTTTAAGAATCAGTTCCCATTAGGGAATATAAATTTTCATTATCTTCTGATCTCATCGATATACCCATGATTTAATTTGATATAATTCTCGAAATTGGTTGTCTTTTGTAACATGATGCATAAATTTATTATAAGAAGAAAGAGGTTACAATTTTCAAAGATGATAAAGAGTACCTTATCTTAAAAGCATAAACGTCACAATATGATTCTTATCTAGATCCACCCCAGTTTCTCTTAAAAAATTATTTATTGGGGAGGAAGAGAATGAAATAACTATGTGTGGGGAATAGAATGGTCAAATAGATGATGTACCTATTGTTCCAGAATATGTTGATGTGTTTCTAGATGATTTACCTGCATATCCTCCAGAATGAGAAATTGAGTTTTCCATTGATTTAATTCCTGGTTCAAAGCCCATATCAAAGTCCCCTTATAGAATGACCACCTTGAAATTAGTGGAACTAAAGAAACAACAATAAGAATTTAGTAATAAGAGATTTATTTTCACTAGTCTTTCTCCATAGGGATCCCCTGTCATTTTTTATAAGAATAAATATGGATCTATGAGGTTGTGCATTGACTATAGAGAGATAAATACAATAACTATAAAGAACATGCATCCCCTACCTTGCATTGATTATTTATTCAACCAGCATCATTACGCTTAATATTTTTCAATGATTGACCTTCGATTTAGATATCATCAGTTGTGTGTGAATAAGGAAGAAATTCCCAAAACAAAATTTCAAACCAAGTACGGGCATTACGAGTTTACAGTAATGCCTTTGGGATCGATTAATGTACCCTCTATCAAAATGGATGTTATGAATATAGTTTTCAAGTAATATCTTGTTGAATTTGTAGATGTATTTATTTATGAAATCTTGTTATACTCAAAAGGATAAAAAGATCATGAAAATAACCTGCTCACTATTCTAAAAACCCTCAAAAGAAATGAAATATTTGGGATGTTTAAGAACAATGAATTATGGATTCAAGATATTTCATTTCGTGGAAATTTTTTCTATAAGTATGGAATATTTATTTATCCTTCAAGGACCAATGAAATCCACTAATGTCCATCACCGATGATTACATCAAAGAAACATAGTTTTATTGGTTTAGCAGGTTATTATCGATGTTTTTTCCAAAATGTTTCCGGGTTTGCAATCACATTAACCAAGATCATATGTAAAGAGGTCAAATTTTTTTGGAAAAAGGAGTGTGGAGAATTTTTTTAAGAACTAAAGAGAATATTAGTCCACACCCTTATCATGACTCTACCATCATGGAATGATGGGTTTTTTATTTATATTGATGCTTCAATGAAAGGACTTGGTTGTGTCATTATGAAGAATGATATAATTATTGCATATGCATCACATCAACTAATAATTCTTGAGAAAAACAATCCCACTCATAATATTTAGTTTTATGCTATAATATTTGCTCGGAAGATATGGAGAAAGTAAAGCTATGGTGAAAAATAAGAGAATTATAGTGATCAAATGATTTTGAAGTATATTTTCTAACAAAAAGAACTCAATATGAGGATAAAGGGATGGCTTGAACTACTCATGTATTATGATTTCACAATACACTACCAAGAAGGGATGTCAAATAAGGTGGCAGATGATTTGAGTAGAAAGGATCACGGGGATTTGAACAAGATGAGAGTTGAAAGAGATTATATTTTAATGGATCTAGTAAATATGGATATGGGAATAACCATGGAAGGTGAAACATTAGTACTTTTTCGAGTGGTTTCCGAATCATATTTACTAGAAAGGATAATGAGTTCTCAAACTGATGATGAGGTGTTTCAAGAGAATATTAAAGATGTTAATGAAGTGAGATTAAGTGACTTCATATATGAAGATAGAATTTTTAAATTTGGGAAGTGACTTTGTGTTCCTAACATACCTGATCTAAATAGGGAATAGTTAGATGATTCTTATTGCTCCAATTTCAATATAAACCTTGGTAGCACAACGCTGTATAGAGATTTGAAGGAACATTTTTCGTGGGACAACATGAAGAGGGAGATTGTTGATTTTGTGTCATGATGTATGGTTTTTCATAAAGGTAATTCTGAATGGTTATAACCTAGAAGAGTCATGTAACCTCTTCCCATACCTGAATGGATATGGGATAAAATTATGATGGGCTTTGTCATTGGGCTAAAAAAGACTCCTAGATGGAATTATGCAATATGGGGTATTGTTGATCATCTTACCATGTCAGCACATTTTCATTCTATTAGAGAATATTTACCAATTAAACATCTTGCAATACTATATATTAATGAAGTTATAAGACTACATTATATACCCATATCAATTTTTTCTGATCTCAATCCCTATTTTACATAAATATTTTTGAATAGTATACAGAAGGGCTTGGATACTGAACTATGTTTGAGCACTTCCTACCACCCTCATACAGATGGACAATAATAATGGACTATTAAAACCCTAGAAGGCATGTTTAGATCTTTCTCACATGACTTTAATGGTATGTGGGATCAATATTTAACTCTGGTAGAATTTCCCTATAACAATAGATTCCATTCATGTATTCAGATGGCACCATATGAGGCATTATATGGGAAGAGATGTAGCACACCAACTTGTTAGGATGATGTTGGTCACAAAAAACATGTAGGCCTAAAACATGTTTTCGGAAACAATGAAAAGGTGATGTTTTTCCAACCCCTCATCAAAGCAGCACAAAGTAGGCAAAATAGCTATGCTGATAATCAGATGAAGGGTTTTAAATTTCATGTATGAGATCATGTTTTCTTGAAGGTATCTTCATGGAAGGGTGTTATACGATTCGGTAAGAAGGGTAAATTGAGTCCCATGTACATTGGACCTTTCAAAATTGTAGAGTGAATAACGGTTGTACCTAATAGTTTGGCAATGCTGCCAAGTCTCTCCACAGTTCATGATGTGTTCCACATATCACTGTTGAGAAAATTCATTCTTGATCCAACGCATGTACTCACCTATAATGAAATTGAACTGGAACCTGATATGACTGATTGTAAAGAGCCTGTCAGGATTTTTAATACCGGAGAACAAGTTCTGAGAAACCGGACGACTCTTCTGGTAAAATTTCTATCGAGAAACCATGTGATGGAAGAGGAAACGTGGGAACCCGAGGAACATATGACGAAGAACCACCCGAACCTTTTTATTCACTTATATTCAAGAAAATTTTGTGGAAAAAATAATTTTATGGTGGGGAGAATTTAACAATCCAAGAATCTATGGTATGTTTCCCTTTGAATAATATAGTAGCTTTAATTTTATACAACATGGAGTTTTAACACACCATGACCAATCAAACTAGCCGTTATGAATTGTAATACCCACTTTATAAAATATTATAAATTATAATTGTCAAAATGGACTTCATTTTTTAATTTATAATATAGAAATTATCTTTCGGTGAATTTATTTTAATTTTCTGAAAAATTTTAATTTTTGATTAATAGTGAAAAACATTAAGTTATATTTTAAAATTGGCTTTTTATTTAAATAATTATTTATATAATTTTAATTTATTTTAGTTAAAAATAGATAAATAATATATATATATATATGTTCTATGTAATTCATTGGAGTCATTTTATAATAAGTTTTGGTATATAAAATTTTATTGATCTTTTTACCATCTTTTACCCACATTCTAGAAGCATTTACAAATTTTCATAAAAAATAATTTTACCAATTCAGTGAGTTGAATTTCAAAACTATAAGAGGCATGGTAGACATCAGTATGTAAAATGTGGTTCAATATGATGACAACAATTTTTGGTGATTAATAACTTTTGACTTTTATTTACCACAGTTAAAAGTAGATTGGGTAATTAAGGGTGAAAATGATGTTATAATTACTCTAAAACTTGTCCTAATTCTATTTTATAAGATTAATTCGAACCATAACAACCTTATAAATAATATATGATATGTTTGGTCCACTTGGATTAGATTAGGACATTTATTATTATTTTATCTAAAGAATAGTTAAAAGAGTTAAATTCAATGTTTAATACCAAAACCATTTTTAAAATAGTGTTACACACAATATAAATTTGACTATAAATATTAATTAAAAATCTATAATGAATTACCAAGTAATAATATTTTATTTAAAATTTTTAGATGTTAAAAAAATTAATTTTAATGCAACACAATTATGATGTAGTAATTACCGTAAACAATTTTAAAATAATTCATATTATAAATATTCAAATAAATTTAAATTGAGACTTATGTTGAATTAAATTATTTTTATAGGTTAATATGACCCTTTAGGGTTGATTAAATATATTTTATTTTATGTGATAATGTTTATATGGGTTTGAAAAAAATAAAATATTTATAGTGTCAAAAATGACATTATTCAATTTTTTAAACAAATAATATATTATTAATTGATATTATTATCCTATAAATCTATGGATTGGCCCAAGGACATATATAAGGTTATATATATTAATAATGAACCACATGGATTTATATTGGCTTGTTATAGTAAGTTTATTAACCATATAATATAAAAATACCAAGAGATACGGTAAAGGTCAAACTATTTAACTAAGAGTTAAATCTAAAAATTAGGTTAATATGTTGTCCTAAACCTGTTCAAAAACTATTAGTGGATAGTATTTATACCCATACTTACATTTTCATCGAAATAAATCATTTTGGAGCCAATTTAAGACGAAAATTATTTTATTATAAAATAATATTTCAAGTTTTTCCTAAAGTGACCCTCGCCTCTCTTATAAAACAGTACTTCCTCATCTCTTAATTTCAGAACACCAAAGCTATTCGGCTCAGCCAAAACAAGCCCAAATATCCTTCAAAATTTTCTCCCTTCAACCTAGAAGACTGCATTTGGTCATAAATCCATCTTAGGGAACCCTTCTGATAAAATATAAAGGAAGATCTTGAAAAAGTGTTAAATATTTCATCACCTCTTTCATGTTCTTTTCTTCTTCCACTTCCTCTTACATTGTTGTTTCCATTATTAAATAACAACTCAATTATCCTCTATATTCAAATATGTTATTATAAAAATGGTACAATCATATTAATTATTCTATCCATCATATGAATGACAATGTCACCATGCGTGCGTACGTACGGCTTACCGTCCCAATGTAGTGGTGTAGTTTGTTATTCAAACACATCATTATTTGGAAGGGTGTAATAATTACTATAACTGATGTAAATAATAAATATAACATTTTAATTATTCTATATATATTATATACTCTCAAATTACATACTATTTCACCATCAATAGAACGATATTATTAATCGTGTGTACGTACAGATTACCGTCTCCACGAACGCGATGAGATTCAATCCCCATCGTAATAATTCAAGAATAACATTTATTTTATGATCATGAAAGTATTTATGGACATAATAACATTATCTATATGAATAAAATACATTATATCCAAAACAAACATGTCTTACGTAACCAATAATATATAGGAAAATGAATCAGTTAACACGCGAAACGATGACAGAACTAAAGTATTATAAAAAATGCAATTTTATAAGATCATATATGATATCATATTTATAAATATTATTCTTGTAAAATTTAACACCAATGTTTAGACTAATATACAGTAGCTTAACATAACATTGACAAAGGAACATTACTAGGTAATGGTTAATTTCACAATCTCTTTATTATCTGATGTTGTTTTTACGTAAGTATCTCATAGGGCCTCTTTATCATCCACGTCCATGTTCCTTAAAAAGGAATTTCAATTTTTAACTATTTATTATACTATGAGTTAATATCATTTAAACATTTGTTTGAATTTTTATAAAATGGTTTTAAATGAATCATTCCCTCATTTTCCGAATAAGGTACTTAATAACCTTTTCGAAAAAATTAAGGTAATAATTTCTTTATTTAACTTATACGGATGGCGTGGCTTTTTTTGCAGTTATAACATCGTTGAAGTTTCACATACAGGATTTTAATAATATTTTCAAAATAAATGTTTTCTTTTAAAATTATATGACTTTTAAATGATTACAAAATAGAAAGAGATATTTACCTACAAAAAGTTTAGACTTCATCTGTTTCAACTTCAATTGATGGATTTTAAGCTTATTTGAATTTGATTTATTATAATGCAAATATTTCATATTGTATTGAAGGTTTTGTGTTATTTTTTAAAACGGATGTGTTATTTTAACATCATTCATGGTTCATGGATCATTTATAGATTTTTTGTATGCTAGTCTTAATTCGAATGATTATGTTATGTTTAAACCTTATCATATGAGTAATGCATTGGACATAGTAAGTGACAGGTGGAGCCCACTATAGCTCATATATACATTGGTATGTCTCATGAGACAAACTAGTGTCTTGGAACAAGGACATGAGAAATTATTATTTTTAATCTTATAATAATGTCGTGACTATGTGGTTATGAAGTATGACATCATGTATTCAATCATTATGAGAGTGGAAATTGATATTGCATGTGATTATTCGACTAGAAGAATATCCATGTGAATAATTAAATGAAATTATTTGATTTTATCTTTGAAATTTTATGATTCTGTTTATGTTTAAATGTATTTTGATTTTGTATTATACATTTCCATAATGGATTATTCTTATTTATGAATGTTACCACAATATTGTTATCATTACTAAGCATCTGAACATAGCCCATTATATGTTTTATTATTCCATGGATTTCTTGTAATATTATACGGTTGACCTATAGGGATAGGATAAGAATTTAAGTGTGGTCAATGTGGAAAAATTTTGTTGATGTTTTTATTTAATTATACAATGTAAAACATATGAATATATCTAGTACTTCCATGGATTCTAAACTAATTTGACTTTCGGGACATGATTCCATGTATCATAACAATGTTACGTAATAATGAAGCAACTTTGGATATCTGGGGTCGGGGAGTTACATCGCCGTCCATTGTTAGGATTTCCATAAGGAAAGAATTCCCTCACAAGTTTAGTGGTGGTCTCAGATTTTTAATCCGAGTCTTCATTCTTGAGTTATGATCATTTTAGAAGTAAATAATTTTATTTAATTATTTTATTTAGGATAATGTGATTTTCATGTTTTCTCATCAGATTCATGTGCAAACTAATCATAAGTCGCGCCTAGGGTAAACCCTCCATTCAATATGCAACGGTGCCCTATGATTTCTAATCTGGCCACCCATTTTTTAATTATTCTATTTTTTTAGTAAAACGAGTGATGCACTTTATTTATTGCTTTACATTTTGTGATGCATCATTCTGAGCACTCAAGACCTCAGAATCAGAGGACATCAATTTTTGTAGTCTAGTACTAATTCCACATAATTTTAAAGAAAATATGAAATTTCTGTGACATTACATATTATACCCATAGATAGATCTTATGATTTCATATAATGATCGATTGATATCATCCATGTTTACCGTACGACGTATATGAGCTAACATGTTTTTATATTTTATTTCCCCACATTAGGAATAAATGCTTAAATGGAAAATATCAGTAAATAATTCTAAAAGTATCAGTTTTATGGGATATGATGAAAAAAAATCATGATATAAGAATATTCTCTACATTTTGTACACATACACTAATACCTAACGGTCATGAAACATGTATTTTTGAATTGTGTTTAATATTAACAAATTAATATGTAATATTTATATATAAAAATCATGGTATGTTATTAGGGTATAATATGGATTACCAATAAATATTTTATAATTTAGGTATACATGTATTACCATTTTAATTACATCAGCAATGGTAGATTTTATTCAAAAGTTGTAAATTAATAATGAATTTAAAAGAACAGAGAAATGATTAATTGATAATTTTACTTTCATCCTTTGAAAGGAACCTTTACAAAAATAATTTATGATTTAAGATGGGGTATTTTGTAAATACCAAAAACAATATGAAGTGTATATAAGTATTTTATTGCCATTTGGTTATTTTTTTTATGAATATTAGATTCATGAGGTTTTAGAGGAAGTTTGGTGGGAATGGATCCTTTTATAAGACTGAGAAGAGTGGAATTTATATAATAATAATAAATGTAATGTCACTATTTAAATTTATGATCGATGAAATAATTGTTATTTAAATTCCTTTAAAATGATTAAGGTTATTAAATAATAAAACATATAGTTTCATACAAGTTTTATAATGTTTAATGATGTTATCAATCATAGAAAAACACATATTCAAGCCTATGCCAACTCGTTATTTATTAAATTCAACATATATTTTTTGGTATACAGGAAATGTTGGGCATGAAGAAATAAAAATTTTCTAATTATATTTGTCAACAATACACGAATGAAGTGGATATTTTACATTACAATTTTAATGAATTTAAATAAATGGTTTAAAAAAATAACTTTGAATTGATATATTTGTTTATAAAATATGTTGATCATATGATACCCTTTAGAGAGACAGTCATTTATCTGGTAATATCCATGTGTAGAATCATTTTAAAAATGATCAACACCCTGGTTCTCCAAAAACCACTAACAGATTATCATATAACAGATAAAAAATTCGACTATCAAGTATTGTTTAACTTGATCACTATAATGATTCCATTGGTATTGATGAATCATCATTGTGATGATATTATTATAATTGCGGAGGAGGTATGGGAGTCCCATTGGGTTTATATGATAAACTGTACAATGTTTTTTAGTTTTGTGATAGAGAACTAGCTTTCATTTTATAGATTGATTCTCTAATAATTGACCAAAACTAAGACAATATACGTACTTATCTTGTCATAGTGTTATTGTTAGGTTTAAGAATATGAATAAAAAAATGTCCCAAAAAATATATTAATCCATTAAATTTCCCCATTGCATGAAATAATATTTTTATTATTACTTTCTCTTGTAAATCTATATCTCGTGCAATGAAAAATAATATTTCATCATATTCATAATAAATGATTATCCTCAGGCCTCATCTCATTCAATCATCCTACATGAAATTTATCTAATTCCCTAATAAAAATGTTATTAAATAGTTATTCAAGAAATAAATAAGTATTATATATGTACACAATTAAATATATTATGTGTGAATAAATGTTTATTTAATTAGAGACATCGATATAACTTTATTAAAATTATTCCTCATATATGAGAGCAATAACTCTTTTGTTAATTTAGTATAAATTTAATTTAAATGAGATAAGTAGAAAAAACTAGTGTGTGAACTACAAGATTATTTTTTATGACCCAATACATTATCAATAAAAATTATATTCGTTTAATTATGTCATATAATCACATGCAATGACTACAAAATTATTATACACGGTACTATGTGACCTTTAAACAAAATATGTTATCTTTTTTATTTTAATTTCAAAAATTTGGCATACACAATTTAGATCAGTAAGATGTTTGGAGTCTAATAAACAAACATTTTTTTAGTGAATAGTAACCTAATGTTTTCAATAGTAACCTTCCGTTATTCATATTAAAATGATCCTTTGGAGTATTCAATCATCCAAAATAAAAGATACCCCACCCATGAATGTATATATATATATATATATAATTTAGGCATCTTATAAGTTATAATATGACCACAGTAAAAGTCTATGAGTTTTTTTAAGTCATAAAAAAGTTAATTATAATTAATTAATTAATTTAAATGAAGATTTATTTTCATCAAATGTGTTCCTAAATTATCAATTTTATTTCATCTAGTTTTAATATAATTATATAATACCTTATTTAAATTTCTAATGCATTGTAAAATCATTTATAGTTTTGGAATCTTCATTTTCATGTAAATTATTGTTTAATTGAAAATTAAATGGAGAATATTTATAAAATTATTTTAGAAATATGGATTTCATTTTTTGATTTTTCAAGTATCAAAATGGTTAGGATTACTTTTTGTGATTTTTCTAGAATACTTGAATTTTGGTTGAATAGTAAAATATGGTAATTTACCATATATATACATTATGTCTTTAATACACTATTTATTATTTCTAGGATGATGTAAGAACCCTAGGTTAGAAATAACATACAGGTATTAATATTATGGTCCCATGAATCATCAGTAGTGAATGAATTATTGAATAATAATTAACAGATGAATAAAATAGTAAGACAAGCCTCCTCTCCCCTATAAAAACCACCCACAATCCCCTCTTTTTATCACTCATATATATCCATTTTCCTTCCCAAAATTCTTCCCAAAACTACCCCCAAGATCCTCCCCCATCTCTATCGTCCCATGATCTCATCAAAATACCAAATCCTTCCTCCATGAAAGGCCCTCAAGGAAGATTAAATCAATAGGTAAATTCATCTTTTTTTTTCTCTCATTTTCTTTTCATGTTCCTTTTTTATATTTTCTTTCCTAAACAATCATCATCCAAATCATATGAAAAATAAATTATTATATATGTAATAATGTTTTTTTATTTTAATGGAATAATTAATTATCATCCTTCTCTTACACTTCTTTTATACAAAAGAAACGAAAACACTGACTGAGATGTGTTAATTTATAAGATTCAAGGATGATAGGTTATAAATTTCTATTACCATTTTCAATTTTTTTCATGAAACCATTTTTATGTTTAAATATACTATTAAATATTTAATTTATTTTATGTTATGTTCTAGAATCCTTTTGCTCACATGATGTAAAATAATAAGATAAAAAAAGTTAATTATGATCAAAATTACCAAAAATAAACCCCGATTTTATCATTAATGTTTTATATAATGAATCACCATAACTCTATATAACCAAATTAATTTTATAAAAATTTAAATTTTTTTATGTTCAATAATTTCATATATAATCAATTCTGTACATCCAATCTCATTATTCATGTTTATCTTAACATGAATATATGTGAACTTATCATTATAACTGAAGAACCAAACCCTCCGAAACAATGAAATTGAAACTCTTAACACATCAAAAATGTCATGAATGAAAATAATGAAGTTATATAAAATAAATAATATGTATTTTATGTTTTATAATTATTAATTAATTAACCTATTTTGATTATTCATGTCATTAAGGTCAAGCAAAGATCACCATCAAACTTAATAAAATGGATCCTCTCTTTTTCACTTTTATTCAAGAATGTCCTCTATGTTATTCCCTATTATCTGTAATTACTAATGATGTATTATTATTTATCACATCCCCCAAATTTCCCCCAAGATTTATAAAAGTCTGGAAACCCATTTCTCTCTCATTAATCCCTCTTTATTACTCCAGGTTCCATGACAATATTCTGTATTAGATTATACCCGAACCTCAATTTTTAATTCGAGTTTCTCTATGTTTCTTTTTACCTCAATGAATGTATTTATTATTTTTATATATCTATTGTATAATCTGTTTAAATGCATCAAAATCATGTATTAAGGTCCAATAATAATTCTCTTATGATTATATACATGTTTTTAAGTGGATCTCTCCTGGATGCTTCCCAAAAAGAAAACCTCTTTAAGGGGACATCCCAAATTTTTAACCAAATTGAAGTGAACTCAACCTTATGTTTTAAAACTCCATATTTATATAAAACTAGAGTTCATATTATAAAACTGTTCTTGGATAAATTCTTAATTTTTTTAAATGATTATACCATTATTTATTTGAAATACTTGTTAGGGTTTTCCTTAAAACCGCACTAAAATGTTGTAATGATAAGAATTATTAAATACTCTTTTTACAATCTTTCACTTATAATTTACATCAGTTACTATGATATATTATTATTTTACCTTATTACTGCCCATTTTTTCCTAATTCCCTTCATTCATGGACACTTTAATGATACGCCAATTAATTATTCTTTATGACATGATTATGATACCCATTTCATTTTAATGGGTGATCTTATGATTATGGTTTATTATATAAGATTATATATTATGTATGATTATATATTTTGTAGTTATCCTTGAATCATTCTACCAATATGTAATGGCCTTTTTGGTTAACCATGGCTTGTTCTTCTCTATGTGAGACAAGCCTTGACTCGTGCCAATTTCATGATTTATGTTGCTTCCATTTTTCTGTGATTCAATGTTTATATGATCCCATGTTTATTTGTTATGATTATATATTCTATTTTTTTATCATTCTGTCATGATATCTAACCGATGTTCTCAATAATTATTTTTATGTTTATTCTCATACTAGGAATTTAGCTCATCCCTTTGTTCATGTGATCCCCAGGGAACCCAATGTAGAGGTAAGGGCTCAATGGAAGTCAGTATCCCTTTATGAAGATTATATAAAGATATGTTTTTGTCTATTGTATTATGTGTTATAAACCTAGTCTTCCAAGACTCTAGAATTTATGATCCTTGGATTGAAATATGATATTTTATTATTCTTAAAATCTTGTAATGTTATGTAAAAAAGGATAGGATCACTAATGATTATATCATAGGATAGTCTAGTTTATTTTTTTTATTAGGAATAGAGAGCATTAGTAAGAACCTTATTATTGAATCTAATTTAAAGAAAAATATAAAAATTATGGAAATTATATAGTAAGTGGTTTATCATGGAAATAAATACCTATATGAAAAATAAATGTTAGAGGTAGATCTAGAAAAGATGGATCTAGTGACAAACCCAAAAACCCAACTTTGTGATATAATCAAACAGGAACTGGTGCATGATAATTATCTTTTCCACACTTTTGGTTTGACACTCCTTGGGGATATTCATTCGAAAATTCATGAGAATAGTACATACCATTATTAAGGGAATAATAAAATCCCTTTAATAATTTAGGTTTAGAAATAGATCATGGATATCCTAGATTTAAACCAATGGAATCACATGTTATTATATAATTTCCAATTACAAGTTAATCCTTTTATGTTCATGTTTTCTTTTTATGCTCAATAGCTAAGTATTGAATCCCATATATTACACATTCTGTTTCTTATTTAATGTTGAGAAATAGATGAAAATGTTCCAAAAATAAATGTGATAGGGAATTTGAGTATTTCTCTAATGATATTCCAAATATGAGGTGAGAGAGTGATCAAAAATTCATGATAGTACATGCCTAGATGGATCCAGTTATGACTCATAACATGAATAACATGGAACTATAACTCCCCCATGGAATGATAATATTTTCATAAAACCCATAATATGTAAAAGGCTTCTCATGTATAGTGTATCTTCTCATCCCCTACTTTAGAATAATAGATTAACTCCATTGAAAATATAATTTTCATCATGTATTTCTCATCAGAAGAGAAAGTTGTGCTTGTGGTCTATCTTTTTTATGGCGAAGAAGATCATTGGTGGAAATAGATCAAGAATACAATTCCCCAAGGCGAAATTGATTCCATAGATTTGGAGTAATTAAAGATATTGTTTTCCAACTAATATTTTCCAATAACCCTCCATCTCAAGACAGAAAGAGAGTTTGATAATCAGAAGATGAAGAAAAATGATTGAATCGGGGCCTATGAAGAAACCATTATAAGTTCTCCAAGGTATGCCTATAACATTGTCATGAAAACCATAATGAATGTAGATCACTTAATTATAAGTCTAATAATCAGTACTCAAATATCATTAGTGATTTGAGATTTCAACATCAATTAAGATATTTTCTATTGTTCCCTTAAGGTACAAAAGGGTGATCAGATCCTCTCAATGTCATTGTGGGCCCACTGATAAAAAGAGAAAAATAAAATCTAATGTGGGTGGTTCTGAAAATAAATTCCATGATAGAATGAAGCCCAATGATCCCAATTGTGAATATTATGGGAAAAAGAGACCTAGGTATTATATAAATGGAACCATGAATTTCTTTAAATATTAAATGTTCGGACGACTGTCTAAAAACTACTGACAAGATATGAAGAATCCCACTAATGTGGATGAAGAAATGAATCTTCAAATAAAAACTCTACTTGTGGTGCAGTATTATAACTGCAAGGATCATGGTAATTATATAATCAATTTCCCCAAGACTGGGGTTCTCGTAGGAAATCAAAAAAAACCACCAAGGAAAGAGGGACGAGATTATGTTATCACTACTAATGAGGTGTATATGAAAAATAATTTGGTGACATTTATTCTAGTTTTTTATTTAGGAATATAAAATTTATATTTTTATTCTTGTACTATGTATTATTTAATATATTTCAACGTCAGTAGAACTATTGAAACACTTTGTCAAAATTTACAGGATATGTTATCTGTTTGAATAATGAATGGGTCCACTATTACATCCAAGGATTATAACTCCCCTCTGGTATATGTTTGTGGAATGAACGTCACAAAATATTTTGTCATACACACTTTTGTTGAGTTCTATGTTTTCTTGTGCATTGATTGAATATTGTTATACAAATACAACATTAACTTTTAAGAAAGGTAGATCACTTTACACATCCTAAAGCATCTTCCAATTCATTACCATTGATAGGAAGAAGATGAATCTCATTTAGAATCACTGTATGAGATCAGGATATTAATTCATTATGAGCCAACATTTCTAGCTCAAATTATTGAGGCAAATGAGAGAATCATGCTTGAAGAAATTCCCAATGTGAGGGAATACATTGATATATTCATTAATGAGTTTCCTATTATTCCTTCTGAATAGGTGGTTCATTTCTCAATTTAACATATACCTGGAACCCTAACAATATCAAAGACACCTAATAGAATGTCCACCACAGAGAAAGAAGCTATAAAGAAGTAGTCACAGGAGAATCTAGTGAATGGTTTTATATGAACAAGTTTTTCACCATTGGGTGGGCCGGTCCTCCTCATCAATAATAATGATAGATCCATGTTCATATTCATTTATTATCTTGATCTCAATAAAATAATTATAAATAAATGGTATCCTCTTCCATGGATAGATTACTTTTTCAATCAGCTTCATGGAGCAAGCTGGTTATCTAAGGTGGACCTTTGGTAGGGATACAACCAATTGAAGGTGAGGAAAGAAGATATTCCCAATCATACCTTCCGAATATGGTATGAAAACTATGATTTCATAGTTATTCCCTTCAGACTAAGTAACTGTACATTTATTTTCATTGATTTAATGAATTCAGTATTAAAAGATTAACTCGTGAGATTTTTGTGAGTCTTTGTTGATGATATTCTAATATAATCCCAAAATATGGAGGAACATGAGGAACATCTGAATACAGTGTTAAAGACATTATAAATGGATAAGGTATATACATATACAATATATGTGAGTTTTTTATTGAGGAAGTGTCATTCATGGGTTATTTCATCACCAGCAAAGGGATATCTATGGACCTTACTAAGAAAATGGAAATTGATGAGTAGCCTAGGAAAAAATCTTTAATGGAGATCTGCAGCATTCTAGGACTAGCTGGGTATTATTGATGGTTTTTGATGGACTTATAACAATTTTCAAAACCAATTAATAGGCTGACATGGATGGGAGTGATGTTTATCATGACTTGTGAATGTGAAGAATGCTTTAAGGAGTTGAAAAAGAGGCTTATCAATGTGTCAACACTCACACTACCAAAAGTGGAAAACTCGTTGTGGTGTATAGTGATGTATAAAAAAAGGGTTTATGTTGTTTGTTAAAGTAAAAATATAATTTTATAGCCTATATCTCAATGATTTTTAAAATTCATTATAAGAACTATCATACGAATGATTATGAGTTGACGGTCGTGATCATTGCATTAAAAATCTAGGGGAATTATCACTATGGGGAGAAGTGTGAGATATATAATTATCAAAAGAGTCTAAAATATATATTCACACAAAAAGATCTTAATATACACCATGGAATATGGATATATCTCATTAAATATTATGACTGCTTTATCCACATCCATCTTGTTAAGATAAACAAGTTGGATGATGTTCTAAGTAGAAGTGATCATGTATCATTAACAATGATGATAGTGGATAATTGTTAAATATTCTTTAAATTTGTAGAGGATGGATGTGGCAATCATTAGCGATGAAAAATCATTAGTCATTTCTAAAATGACTTCTGAACCATCCCTTATAGAGAAAATAATGGATGCTGAAATTCAAGATTTGGATATTTAGAAAAGGACAGATTCCATTAGAAATGGGAAATCTAGTGATTTTATGATTTATGAGGAAGGAGTTGTAAGATTTGGGTCATGATTATGTGTACCATCAAAACTAGAGAAAATGGAGGAGTTTTTTAATGACGAACATAGATCAACCTTCTCAATTTACTCAGGGAGCTCAATGATTTATTATGATCTCTAGGAGGACTTTTGGTGGGACAATATGAAGAAATATATTGCTGAAATAAATCAACTTTATTTTTATTTTAACAAGTAAAGGATTATGGATTGATGTCTATGGGGATGATTCATCCACTACCTATATAAACATGAAAGTCAGTGAACATTTCCATGGACTTTGTCTATGGACATACAAATAAATCCACATGAAAAAATGCTATAGGGGTCAATATAGATCACCTTACAAAGAATGATCAATTTTTTCGATTTGAAAGGAAATATAATTAGATCAACTAGCAAGTATATATAACAAATAAGTGGTAAGGATGCATGGAGTATAACTATCCATTATATCAAATTGTGATCTAATATTCACCTCTATGTTTTGGAAATGTCTCTAAATTTATCTAAGCTCTGAATGGAATTTCAGTATGACTTATCAGCCTCAAAATTATGGCCAATCTGAGAAAACAATTTAGGCACTGGATGATATGTTGGGAGAATGTTCTATAGAAATTATCAAAGTATGAGACCTATATCTTCCATTAATTTAATTATTCTACAAAAATATTTTTCACTCAAGAATCTGAGTGGCACTATATGAATCGACTTATGGGAAAAGTAGAAAAACATAGTAGTGTTTGGATGATGTTGGTGTTCGTAAGCTGGTGGGACATGAAATGGTCAATGAAATAATGGATAAGTTTATAACAAATTGGGTGCACAGTAAGGCACCAAATGTGGAAAAAATATTTATGCAGTCAATATTTGATGTGACCTTTAGTTAAGAGTATGAGACATGGTTATTCTATGCACATATCTATGAAATTATGTCATGTTGTTTGGGAAGAGAGGAAAGTTAAGCCCCAACTACATCGCCCCCTTAGATATTCGTGATCATGTTGGGGAAGTATCCTATTTACTGGAACATTCAACGACCGTTTCTAAATTACATAATGTCATCCATGTATCCCTAATAAGGATGTACATTGTAACGTCCCAGTTCTGGAAGCCGCCCAGAGGAACCTCGTACCCGGTTGGTCACATAGCCTCAAGCACATTTCCACCAACACTAGAGGCTTCCATCTAGTATCAATGGCCTTATGTGTGATAGTGGGGAAACTATTACCTCATTGGTATAGAAACACAGCATAAGTAAATCACATATCAATAGTGGAAATAGAAAAAATCTCAAAAAATAAGAAACGGTGGAAGAATGATGACGAAACAACTGCAGGACACATATATAAATGATTCATGATACATATGTCTAGGAAAGCATTCTAACAAGTCACAATACTAGAATACAATAATAAAAATAAGTAAAAAAGAAAACAAAAAAAACTCCTTAGCATCACAAGACTCATCTTGGTCCAATGCTTTCCAGCTTGCCAAAGTAGTTAGTAATATAAAGTAGAAGGGATCCTTCCCTTATCTATACCTACAACAATAAATTCTTTTTGGGATAAAAATCATGACCAAATAGGGTGTGAGACTAAATCCCAGTAGGCAACCACCAAGAGATCTGTGCCTAATAGTTAGTGAATATATATGAAATGTAATAAGAAAAGGAAGTAGTAAACAACGATGTAATCAATAGTAAAAATTCCATTAGTTTAAAAGCATTGAAACACCACATGCAGAGTAATTATATAATCACAAATATTTAAACCTATGGGAATTTCCCATAGCCTAATCCCCTATGGTCCTACCTGGAAAAAAAATACCCACTAGGAATTGCACACAGTATAATCCCTCTAGTTCAACTTTCGAATATACTCTCTAAGGAAGAACTCACCATCAATTCCCACTATGGTCTCATATCGTTAACTAAAAGGCTCCCTGGTGAATCACTTTTGTCACATTACCCTCAAGACCTGCGTTAAGGAACTACAGACAGTCCGTGGAAGCCCTTACATCAATTACCCATATGGTCTCGCATCAAAAAAATTATAACTAACACTCTGGAGAATCCCTTATGTCTATTCTTCCTAAGGTCTACTACACCAGGATCTCGTAGCCCTGTGTAAGTAAAACAAGAATATAAATGATATACGTCCAAAGTAAACCTCAAAAACTACTTTTCTAATAGTATACAGTATAATTGCATGTCATATAAACATCACTCATTCCAACAATAATAATAATGGATAACAAAGAAGGCATCCTAAGAGGATAAGGAAGAACACATGGTCACAAAAAAACATGCACAGGAAAACACTACCAAATCATATCAATTAACCCTATTCACATTAAATTATCCTCTACTCGGGCATATAGGCATGGAGGGCAATTAGTAGGACTAAAATAGTAAACACACAATACCTAGTTCAAGGGTATTGGGAAATATTGAACATATAACTCAAATAAATTCAACGGAAAGGCACAAACGACCTACCTCGGTGTTGGAGGATTGTTAAATGTGTGCCTCAAGCATGGAATTGCACATGAACCCCATAGATCTAAAAAAATTCAAAAATAATCAATCGTAGGAAACTACTGAAAGAGAAAGAATCAGGAATCGAAGCTCTAGACAAAGGAATAGATAACTGAGGGGATCCCAATGCAATTGATGGAAGTCGAGTCGGAGGAAGGATGCTCGATCAGGTTCTCGAAGGAGGATTGTGGTTGTACTCTAACTCTTGGATGAACCATTCCAATAAGGTGATGGTTCGGTTAGCCAGACGCGACCTTAGGGTGTTTAATGAAAAAAAATAAAAGTATATGTTGTGTTCTTTATAAGTACACTTCGTGAACATGCCTTCACTGGCCCCAACATTAGGCGGTATCTAGGTCACCACACATGGTAGTGTGCTTGGCCACTACATGATCAACACCTGGATACCCAGAAAAACCAAGTGCAAGGCATGTACTCATAATGTCCACGACATGTACTCGTAATGTACACGGTGTGTACTTAATAATTTTCTAGAATCTCCACTTCTCCTAAAAACAAACGAAATAGGAGAACATGCCGAAAACAAAGATCCGGGTTCTTACAATCTACCCACATAAAAGAATCTGTCACTAAATATCCCCAATATGGCGGCATGGAAAAATAATCCTCAAAAATATCCATCCACTATGATCGTACATCATCCTCCCACTACCATGTCTCATCATGTACCTTCCCGTGCTGCCATAGAACCCGTACCAGAGGAATAGACCGACCACGAAGAACCTTCAAACTGCAGTAAAAAATCTGGATAGGATGCTCCGTGAATGAGGAGCCCACCTCTAACTCAACCTCCTCAAGTTGAAAATCACGAGACGGGTATGATAAGTAATGTTAGAGATGAGAAACTTGGAAGACATAATTCATAGCTTGGTTCCTCTGAGGTAACTATAATAGATAGGCAACCGGCCCAACTCTCTCCAACACCTCAAACGGCCCAACGTACCTCAGATAAATCATACCATGTCTTTTCATCCTCATTTTTCCCAACCACGGTGTGATACGCAGGAAAACCTAATCCCCAACCACGAACTCCAGAGGTTGTCTTTATTGATCTGCACAAGACTTCTGTGGAGACTGTTTTGTATCCATCCTCTTCTGATTCAACTCTATCTTCCATGTGGTCTCAAGGACAAGACAAGGTCCCAACATAGCTATCTCTCCTGCTCTAGCCAACATAAGGGTGATCTGCATGACCTACCGTATAATTCATCATAAGATTCCTTATAAATATTTGCATTAAAATTATTGTTGTAAGAAAACTCCACATGAGATTTTTGTTTCTCCCAACAACTTCCAAAATTTAGGATACATGCATGAAGCATGTCGTCAAGCACCTAAATCGTATCCTTAGAGTGGCCATATTTCTGGGGATGGTAAGCTATACTCAAAAGTGCATATGTACCCAAAGCCTTTTGAAGCCCCTTCCAATCCCGATAAGTAAAACGTGCATCCCCATCTGACACAATAGATTTTAGAACTCCATGTAGACGTACGATCTCACGGATGTGAAACCATCATAGCTCAGCAACACTGAAAGTATCCTTATTCTATATGAAGTGAGAATACATTGTGAGTCTGTCAATGAAAACCCATAAAACATCATTCCCTCGCGGCGACAATGGCAGACCTTTCATGAAAATCATCGCGACATAATTACATTTCCACTCAAGAATGGGTAACTCATGCAAAATCCCTAATGGTCCATGATACTCTGCCTTTACTTGCTGATAGGTGGAATACCTCATGTCGAAACCAGAAATATATCTCTTTATACCTATCCACCAATATTGATTATAAAGACCCAAAAATCTCAATGAAATTTTTTTCTTAAATTCTTTGGAATATTACGAGTCCGTAGTTTCTAACGCAGCCTGATTCCAAAGATCGGTGTTCCCAGAATCAATTTATGAAGTTTTGTTCGGGTGCGTTTTTAAACGTACGTATGGGTTTTTCTATCTTTTGAACTGGTGCTCAGAATCGAAATCTGAGGGCATCGATGAATTCGTAGTGCCGGTATTCGCTTAAGGGGCCCTTTATCGCAGTTGCGTTTGTGCGGGAGGAGAAGTTAAATTTTTGGGGATTCATTCTAATTTAAATAAAATTGTTGTGTACACTATTTTAATTTTAATGGTGGTTATTTCCTCCATAGAGGAGTTAGAGGTGGGACCCACATCCCGAATAACCTCCCATGGGAGGATAATGTATCCGGGGCCCACACGAACCCAAACCCATTCACCTCCCCTCAACTCAGTTAAACTCCCCATTAACTTTCCTTTGTTTAATATGAAAACTCCCCCTTTTAATGTGGCCTATTTCTCCTCCTTCACTCCCTAATAAATTTTCCACCACCCTTTTATTAATTAATTGATCAAAAATTAATTAATTAATTTAAGTGTATGAACGTTGAAAGCTTTACGCCATTCTTTTATATAGGTGGTGTGTTTTCAATTTATTTTGGTTGGCGATTATAATTTGTGGTGGCTTTTGATAATAGAGAGAACATTATTCTAACAAAGAACATGTTTTCATCTCTGATGAAGAACGCAAATAACTTCTTCCAATGATGCAACTTCCTCAAATTCACCCTAATGTCAAGGAATCTTCATCATCTTCGGATTCGCTTCCCGCATCAGGACAATGACTCTTCCTCCAACATTTATTGGATGACACGATTCTCCGCAAAGAAATCTTCCGCGACGCCCGACTACCGCGACGCTCATCTTCCACAGCTCGTCGACATGCGATGTCAATTACGACGTGGGGGAATTTATTTATTTTTAATGAATAGATATTACCTCATTCTTCGATGAATGCAAGCGATCACCCATGGCCAATTGATATCGGCTAACAAGGAGGGCGCGGGCTGAAGAAACACGGCCCGAAAACCAACTAGAATTTCTTGAGTATTTTGATGGTGGCGATCAGAGGTGGAAGTGACCAAAAGCAATGACCACGCACCGGCTGCGTGGAGGAAACTGTGACCCCAGGTGCGGGCCGCTCGGACGAAGCAAATCGGCTGACCGAAGCCGGCTGGACTGAAAGGCAATGATGCCTTCTTGGCATTGCGCTACAGGAGGACCAAGTCCCGTGCTCCGCGGGATGCTTTGGTGGTGAACCGGTCGGCCTCCTACCGGCCGGGTTGAATGGAGCTACGGCACCCACAGGTGCCTCACAAATGGATAGCGGCCCGCTCTGGGGGCCACTCACGTTGTAGAATACCATCCGGCTTCAGTCGATCGTAGAGGAGGGGCAGTGCCGCTGTTTTGAAGAACCGGGGGCCACGTCTCCCAGACCGCTGATCCAGTTGGCAGTGCCACGGCCGGCAGCCAGGCCGGACGGCCAGCTGCACGGACAGGGCCGCGCCAGCCGGGTCAGTCCTCGCCAGCAAGGGCGGCCTGCGCCTGGTAGGGTCGTTCCATGCCCCACTAGGCCACGCCAACCCCTTAGCTAGGTCGGTCCCACCGAGCCAGGACAGGCCGGCCTGCCAGCCCACCGAGCATTACGGGCCGGGCCAGTTTCACATAAATGAAAATAACTTCTTGACCGTGCGTCTGATCGATGAACCGTCTGCGGAACTGGGACCATTACGATGAGGTGTTCCTTTTGCGATAATCTATGTGAGTTTTGGGAAACATTGGAAAATGGATTCTTTGGAACGAGCGTAATTCCAACTGGGCCCCGGGAACGAAAAAGCCAATAAATCTCAGACTAGGCGTCTGATTGACACGTCGTGTGTTGCATTGGGATCCTTTTGATGAGATGTAAATTCAGGATATATCAACTCTGGACATAATGATATTTGATTTATCGAGCCCCTTTTCTCAAGGAGCGGACCCTACCGGAATCGAGTGTGTTGTGTGCGAGAACCCTAGAGCTGGCTGCGACTGCGACAACTACCGTACTGAAATCCTCTGTGGGTTCGACGGTGATCACTATTGTAGTGTAATCATCTATGGTTTCGACACCGATGACTACCCTAATGGAATCCTTCATGGGTTCGACGATGATGACTACTGTTCTGGTATCCTGTGTTGGTCCGGCAGTATTGACCTCTATACTTATATCCTCTGTGGGTCCGATAGAGTAGTTGGTCTTGTATCCTATGTGGGACCAACAACTTAGTTGGTCTTGTATCCTATGTGTGTCTGATAGCTTAGATAAATCAGTGACTACATCTGATCATCTCTGTCATTATATGAAAGATATATACATGTGTGAGATGATTCTTGACTTTCAATCATTATCATCGATATGATTACCTTCATTCTTGTGTGGACTGGGTTGTGGTTGGGCTCAATATTTGGAGCCGAACTGTGATTGAAAACATAGGTATATTTATGGGCATATACCTATGTAGGGTTCGTTGATATTTCATGGTTGTATCTTTCTTCTGTGGTTTATCCTTTGTCGATTCTATGAGACCTTCAGCATCTCGGGGTCCCTACTGAGTATTTTTATACTCACCCATGCACGAGCTATTCTCGCACCTCAATGAGTTGGATGTAGACAATGGAAAATTTTGATAGAAGCAGAGAGAGAGCCAGGACCAGATGGTAATCAGAGGTGGACAACACTGCGAGATAGTACATGGAGTAGACCGATAGATGTGGAGTGCTAATGTAGACATTTGTACCTACCCTTCAGGTAGGATTCTTGGTGGATGTTCCAAGAGATTCCCTTTTTAGCTATTTTCACTTTATCAGTTGTACTTACTTTCCATTATACTTGTACATTACTATTGGGCTTGTATTTACGACCCCTTTACTTTCAACACTACTTTTTTATACAGTTTTCACTTATTGTTTACTTCCTGTTGCATAATCTGTTGTGCTTGTTTACTTTCATAAAGGAAATGACTTCCCAAATTAGGTATTTACACCATTGGTGCTAGTCGCCAGCCCTTGGCCTATGGAAGGTGGGCTTGGGGTAGTCACGGCACGGGCCCCAAGGATGGGTCGTGAAAATTGGTATCAGAGGTGTCGGTTCTATCGAATAACTCAAGAATCTGATCATTTTATCTGTGATGAAATCGTGTTTACAGTATTGAGTGTGGTTTTCAGTCTAGGGAATCCAGTGTTGGTGTGGCGGCCGACATATCCATAAACCAGGACCTTGACCTCTGATTTCCGACAATTTTCACGAATAAACTGATTTCATGTGTGTTCCAAAAGTTTTTTTTTTTGAACTAATTGAGTCACCTCACCAGGAATATTGTTTTGACAATGGAACACCTGTTCCTTTTTAGGATGGCCCCACAAAAGCATCCACCTAGGGTTTCGAGTTACATACGATATGGCATCCCACTGACCAACAACGCCTCGGTGTAAGGCCCCATCACAGCGGAGGCTCCAGTGGTACCACTTCCCGTTGGTCCACTTATGCCACCAGCCCCAGTAGTAGAGAGTGCACACAGCCTGAGTGCATTTCACGAGTTCCAGCGACATAGTCCTCCCAGGTTCCATGGAGAGACAGACCCACAAGAAGCTGAGGACTGTCTAGAGGCTATCGTTATAGATTTCAGATTGGTAGGGGATCCAGCCAACCTTATGGTGATCCTTTCCACGAGTCACTTGCACACAGTAGTATCTAGATGGTGGATACTGATGCTCCATGTGAATGAATAATAATCACTAAATTGGACGGACTTCGATAGTCTATTCCACTCGATGTTTGTTCCATCCACTCTACGTGCGGTGCAGATTGAAGAGTTACTACATCTGCGGCAGGGAAGCATGAAAGTAGCTCAGTAATAAGCGAGGTTTACTAACCTCTCAGTCTACACCACAGATATGGAATGGGACCCATTCTTCAGGGCCCAGACCTTTGAGTAGGGACTCAGGCACATGAGCAGAACATTGACGATTCCACTCATTATTCCGGCATAGGCGGGGGTTCTAGAGAGAACCCTTCTAGTGGAGTGTTTCCTCACTAAGAAGACCCCAGCAGCAAGACCCACCATAGGACGACACATAGCAGAGTCTCCTGCAGCTGGTAGTATACAGATGTCGTAGAGGTCCAAATGAACCAGGCCATTAGGTGGGCGACCTTAGGATACATGATCGGTTGTGCAGGTCTCACGAAACATAGCCAGCCTTGTGAGGAGCAGGTCGTACTATGCATGCGGAGGGTAGGGCCACATGGCTCATGACTTCCCGACCTACCATGAAGATGGGTAGCAGACAGTAGAGGGACCTCCCAGGAAGAGGCTGAGGTTTGTCCCTGGTGGTCTGTCGGGAGCAGGCGGACGAGGAAGAAGAGATGGTCGAGAAGTGGGTGGTGGACGACATTTCAAGGCTCTACCACCACCACCACCAAAAGGTCCAACCCGACCACAAGGAGCTGGAAAACAGAGGCAGGCTCAGCTCGAGGCAATCGAGGCCTATGACCACGGTGCACCTCAAATGATTTGAGGACCTATCTATGTCTACTCCACCCATGCTGCAGTAATTATAGACATAGAAGCGAGTCATTATTTTATTTTTGCTGGCCTTTTTCTGAGCTCGGAGATTCTGACGGAGCTGTTGGCTCGATCCTTACATCTAGAGACTCCTATGAGAGAAGACTCGACGATTATGCACTTTTGTCGGTAGTGTGAGCTTACTCTAGGAGCCAAGAGCTTCTACTGGGATATTATTATAGTGTCATCGAGGCCTTACGACGTCATCTTGGGTATGGAATGGTCATCCACTATTCATTCTCAGATCTACTATATTAGGAGAAAAGTGCGGCGTGTCTGCACGGATGGGACCAGGTTCACCTCCACCAGCGATAAGGGAGCCTTTGCAGCACTGGATTGACTTACACAAAGGAGAGGTCAGCAAATCAAACATCAGTTTTCTAGTCTCCTCCTCAGAATGGCTGATGTATGGAGTCAAAGTTTTCATGTTGTTGTGGATTAGTATGCAGATGTTTTTACTAACGATGTTCTAGGACTACCTCCTCCTAGAGAGTTATACATCTACATAGACATGTACCACGTGACAACAGCGATATCTACTCTAGCATATCAGATATCTCTCACCGCGCTTCGTGAGCTACGGGTACAGCTGGAGGACATGCAGGTGAAGGGTTTCATCGAATGCAGTGTTTCACCCAGGGCTTCTTCGATTTTTTTCACCAAGAAGGTGGATGGGAGCTTGTGAATGTGTGTCGAATACCGTTGCCTGAATCAGGTGACCGTGAAGAAAAGTTACCCACTCCTGATGATTGAAATCCTCTTTGATCAGCTCATGATAGGACGATGGTTCTCAAAGATAGACCTCAGATCATGCAATCACCAGCTCAGAGTTCAAGACGAGGATGTGTAGAATATAGCCTTCCTGTGAGGGTTTGGCCACTACGAGTTCTTGTTTATTCCATTCGACATAAAAAAGGCTCTATCAATGTTCATGAGTCTCATGAATAGGATCTTACATCCTTACCTTGATCGATTTTTCGTAGTCTTCATCGACGAAAAACTGATTTACTCTATTACTGAGGAGGAGCACGCCTACAATTTGCGAGTAGTACTGGTCACACTTCGAGAGAACTGGCTCTATAGTAAGCTCTTGAAGTTCCAGTTATGGATTCGAGAGGTTCACTTATTGGGACACGTCATCTCGGAGGCTGGAGTGATCCAGTGAAGATTGAGGCAGTACTTGCATGGGAGCCACCCAAGAGTGTGACTGAGGTTCAGAGTTTCTTGCGTCTGGTTGGGTACTATCATTGATTTGTTCCAGAATTCTCCAAAGTTGCAGCACCACTTTTAGCATTGATGAAGAAGGGGAAACCCTTCGTTTGGTCAGAGAGATGCCAGAAGAGCATTCAAGAGGTGAGGCAGAGGTTGACCAGTGCACCCATATTGAGGCTACTGAAGGAGGCCATTGGGTACGTAGTTTACTATGATGCATCAGGGACGGGAATTCGGTTTGTACTAATGCAGGAGCGAGCAGTGAACGCGTACGGTTCATGGAAGTTGAGGAAGCACAAGCAGAACTACTCGACCAAGGACGTGGATTTATCAGTAGTGGTATTTTCCTTGAATATTTGGTGGAACTATTTGATGGGAGAGCAATTTACAGTATACTCTGACCACCAGAGTCTCATGTAAATCTTCTCACAGAATGATTTGAACCTGATACAGTGACATTGGCTCGAGTTCCTAGAAGAGTATGACTTCGATATAGTCTATACTCTTGGGAAGGGGAACATTGTAGTAGACACACTCAGCAGGAGATCAGGGATTCAGCTTCTAGGAGACGCGATGGTGGAGCTGGCCACGTTGTAGATATCCTTTATGGATAGAGATGGAGCAGCCTTTCTGTAGTCTATCACAACCACTCCTCTACTTCTACAGTGGGTCAGAGAGGCATAGCGTGGGGACGTTGATTGTGAGGCATGAAGTGCTCATATATCCCTAGGACGTGCACCTGATGGGTTTTCTGAAGGCGTGGAGTACATCATCCTCTTGAAAAGACGTACCATGGTACCAGTTGAACTCCATGAGGAAGTGATGTGGGAGTTTCACACTTCCCATCTAGTAGTACATTCAGGAGTTGTGAAGAAGTTTCAGAACCTTAGATGATAGCACTGGTGGTCGGGTATGAAGAAATTTCTAGTATAGTTCGTTTCATGAAGCCTCACTTGTCAGCAAGTGAAGGCGAGCTCCAGGTACCAACATGATTGGTACAGCCATTAGAGGTCCCAGAGAGGAAGAGGGATGAGATATTTATGGATTTCATGATGGGGCATTCACATACTTCAAAAGGACATGACTCTATCTGGGTGATCATATACCAACTCACCAAGTTGGCCCACTTTTTACCGATCAGTGAGGAGGGCATAATAGAGAGCTTGGGACACCTCTACATTCAAGAGATCTTACAACTTCATGGTGTTCCATTGACTATCATCTTGGATCGAGATGCTAATTTCACTTCTCGGATATGAAAGGGGTTATAGGAGGTTTTAGGGGATGCAACTTCATTTGAGCACCACCTTCCATCCTCAGATGGACGGTCAGACTAAGAAGACCATTCATACTCCCGAGGACATGCTCCAGGCATGTGTCCCTGACTTTGGTCGCAGTTGGGGGGATCATATACCCATGGTGGAGTTTGCGTACAACAACAGATTCCACTCCACCATCGGGATGGCACCATATGAAGCACTATATGGCCGACCCTGTAGATCACCTCTATGCTGGAATGACCCAAGAGCGTCAGCACTTGTAGGACAAGAGATGGTCCAGGATACGATGGAGATGGTGCAGATCAACCAGGAGCGGATGAAGACTGAACAGAGCAGACAGAAGTCCTATGCTGATAGAAGACATAGACCATTAGAGATCAAGGATGGCTTCCACGTATTCCTATGGGTCTCACCTCGAAGAGGTCTACAGTGATTTGGAAGGGGTGGAAAGTTATCTCCACGATTCATCAGGGCCTTTCTTGGTCCTCAGTAGAGTAGTCGAGGTGGCTTACTCCCATGCACGTCCACCTCAGTTGCACCTGGTGCATGACGTCTTCCACGTATCTCAGCTGAGAAGATATGTGCACGACCCATCCCACATCATAGACCACATGGAGCTGGACATCGATGATGAGGAGACTTTCACGGAGGTCCTGGTGGAGATCGATGATCGACAGGATCAGATTCTCCATGGATGGTCGATTCCTCTGGTTCGCATTCGCTGGTAGCACAGGAACCTCTAGGAGAGCACATGGGAGCGGGAGGCTCAGAAGAATTCTCAGTACCCCCATTTGTTTCCCTAGTCTGTGTTGTAGCTTTACGATAACATAAAGCCCTAAGGTGAGGGTGATGTAATGACCCGTAAATTTCAATGAATTTTTTTTCTTAAATTGTTTGTAATATTACATGTCTGTATTTTCTGACGGCACCTGATTCCGAGCCCCTGTGTGCCCGGAATCAATTTCTGAATCTTTTTACAGGTATGTTCAGTAAACGTATGTATGGGTTTTTCTATATTTTGAACTGGTGCTCGGAATCAAAATCCTAGGGCACCAATGAACACACAGTCCTGGTATTCACCTAAGGGGATCTTTACTGCAGTTGTGTTTGTGCAGGAGGAGAAGTTAATTTTTTGGGGATTCATTCTAATTTAAATAAAATTGTTCTGTACACAATTTTATTTTTAATGGAGGTTATTTCCTCCAAAGTGAAGTTTGAGGAGGGACCCACATCTTACATAACCTACCATGGTTGGATAATGTGTGTGGGGCCCACATGAACCCAAACCCGTTCAACTCCCCTTAACTCCCTTAAAATCCTCATTAACTTTCCTTTATTTAATTTGACAACTCCCCCTTTTAATGTGATCTCTCCACCTCCTTCACTCCTTAATAAATTTTCCAACACCTTTTAATTTAGTAATTGATCCACAATTAATTAATTTATATATGTGTTTAAATTTTGATGTTTCAAGACATTCTTTTATATAGGTGGTGTGTTTTTATTTTAGTTTTTTCAGAGATTATACATTGGGGTGGCTTTGGATAATAGAGAGAACTTTCTTCTAACAAAGAACTTGTTTTCACCTCCAACAATGAACACGAAGAACTTCTTGCCATGAAGATTCTTCCTCTAACGCATTCGGACGTCAAGGAATCTATGTCATCTTTGGATTCACATCCTGCATCACGAAAATGAATCGTCCTCCAACATTGACAGGACGACACCGTTCTCCGCGACGTCGTCTTCCATGACGCCCGACTACCGCAACGCTCGTCTTCGACGGCCCATCGACGTGTGACGTCAATTATGTGGTAGGGGAATTTATTTATTTTTAATGAATAAATATTACCTCATTCTTCGATAAATGAAAGTGATCTCCCATGACCAATTTATATCATCTAATGTGGAGGACGCGATCCAAACAAACACATCCCGATGACCCTCTATATGTTCTTGTATATTTTGATGGTGGCGATCGTAGGCGGCAGCGACCAGAAGCAATGACCGTGCACCGGCCGCATAGAGGAAACTGTGACCCATGGTGTGGGCTGCTCAGATGAAGAAAATAGGCCGGCTAGAGTCTGACGGTATGGAGGACAACAGTGCCTTCTTGGTGCCAAACTATGGGAGGACCACGACCCGTGCTATTCGGGTTTCTTCGGCAGAAAACTGGTCAGATGCCTGCAAGCTAGGCTGAAGGGAGTCGCAGCACCCACAGGTGCCACATGGAAGGGCAGCGGCCCGCTGTACAGACCACTCGCACTGGAGAAGACTGGCCAAGTAGAGACCCAAATCTTGAAATTCATGGAAATTACATTACTTTTTCGGAGTACATAATACATTACAAAAATTGACACCAAAGGACCGTAATAGTTTAGTGTCTTTGGAAACTCAAAACATCATCTTCTAATAATGGTGAAAGTTCTTCAACATCTCCCATAAAGATATTCCCTCTTTTTTTTTACCAAAAACCATTATTTATATCCTGGAGAAAAGAAAACATATAAAGGGTGAATTCAAATGCTCAGTAAGGGTAAGCATGGAGAAAATAAAACCAACCATATGCATTTGAACATAAAAACATGAACCTAATATTTAAACATTAAAATATTCAGCAATGAAATAAAACATGGCAGTACGTAAGGAATAGAAAATAATAGAACATCAATCATGATAAAATAGCATGGTGATAAAACATTTATTGTTGGAAAACATTAATCACATGATATTATTTCCATATTAGACAAGGCATTTCTTCCAAGAGCATCTTTGTGGACAAAGTCCCATTCTGAATCGAGTTCACTCCCTGTTTCAGTCATGTAACACTGAAGCAGATTATCTTATCGTTCCAGCCATGTCTATCTCATTATATATAAATCATTACCCATTGCATTGGATGGAGATATAGGTCCCACCAATCTCATAATGAAATCTTTCTTACTTGTGCCACAGAATAATCTTAAAACATTCATCATAACCCAAGGAATAAAATGTTTTTCATAAACATCATCCCATCATCACATAATCCATATAAAACAAATGCATATTTCATCATATGAATAGTGAAACCATGTAAATAATAGAGACATTATACTTGAATCATACACATACGAAATAATGTCATATTAGATGGAAAATGGTTTTGATAAAACACTTGAAAATAATTCTTGAAGAAAACATCCTTTCTTCCTAAATATTATTTTCTTTTCACAAAATTACATGAAATTGTAAAATAAAAAGATTTTGTTGAAAATAATCATGAAATATTGTGGAATAAGCTTCATGAAAATAAGGCTTTATGAAAACGTAAAAATCCATTCATGCGGTATAAGTTAAAAAAACATTATTCTCGTACTTTTGTTGGAAAAGTCAAAAAGTACCTCGCATGGTAAATAAAATAAAAATTACTTACATACCATGTAGTAATAGTAAAAGATGGGTAAAAATGAATTTAAACATAGATAAAAACATTTTTAGAAAATAGGGACAAGGAGGATAAATGTAACCCCAGTAAATACTTACGAATAAACAATCTCGGATAAAAATGAGATTGGAAAAGTTATCCCTTAACTTATGTCTGATATGATTCATATGTATCCTAACCTCATGTATAATGATTTAAATAATGTCATTGACTTATTAAAGAATCATATTCATCGTTATGATATCATATATGGTTTACTTATTACTTTATATTTCCTGTTCTTTTGTAAATTCGATTTAAAAGAAGTGATTTGTGTAATATCATTTCATTAATTGTATGTGTTTGGACTTGTTGGTCTTGATATTATTACTTATATCCTGATTTATATAATTAAATAATGTAATACCTGACTAATATATCATATATATTCATCATATATATATATATAGAGATAGATAAATGAAATGAAATACACCGTTCATGGAGACGGTAGGCCGTATGTACGCATGAACGTTGTTTTCCTTTCCTTACTGACTTTAATGGAATTAAGTAGATGATATATATATATATATATATATGTATACACATAATTAAAGTAGAATTATCATGTCATATATTTCATTATTATTCATTATATATACTTTATAACAATTATTGAGTGGTTAACATGCAGAATTAATCGCATCGCGTCGTGGAGACGGTAATCCGTACGTACGCACGAGCAATAATATCGTTCCCATAATTATTTAATTGAATTGGAGTGGATGATATAATATCTCAAAATAATTATTATGTAATAATAACTATATATAGTTATTCTTTACACCATTATACCCATCCAAGTAAGGTGGTGCTTGAAAAACAGATTACACCACGACGTGGAGACGATATTTCGTACGTACGCACATGCAGTGATTTCATTTTCCGTAGAATGGATAGAAGGTGAAATAGGTTTGTTTCATATTTATAAATACATATCAGTATATATGTAATAATTATGTTATTACTTTATAATGAAATAACTAGTGAAGAGGAAGTAGAAGAAGAATGAAACATGAAAGAATCGGTAGAAGAGATTACATCTTCTTCGACGCACCTCCTCTAAACTTCTTCTTGGGGCACTACGGTTGGCCTTTTGAGAATACCAGAACCTCTATGATATAACAACATAGGTTGAGAAGATAAATTTCTAGGGGTTTTCCAAGCATCATGGATCAAATGGGTGTGAAGAGAAGTCGGAAGGGGTGCCCTTTTAATAATGGAGGAGAGGGGCACCTTTGGAAAAACTTAAAATATATATTTATAATAAAGTCATATTAGGTTTATCATTGCTAAAAATTGATTTATTTAAAAGTTAAAGTGGTTATGGGTCTTAATACCCTCAACCAATAGGTTTTAGACAAGTTTATGTAACTGTTTTAAACTTATCATTTAGATTTAACTCTATGTTAAGTAATTTAACTTTTACTGTGTCTTCTTGTATTCTTACACTATATGGTTAATAAACTTACTATAACAAGCCAAAAGAATCCCCAGTGGTTCATTATTAATATATATAACCTTATCTAATTCATTTTTCTGAACATTATATTTATATGAATATAATAACAATTAATAATATAATATTTGTTTTAAAAACTATTTTATGTCAATTTTGACACTATTTGGTTATTGATTTTTATGAAAGTCTTAACAGAATTATTAGCTCCCAAAAAGCTATTTTAATCAATACTAACATGTCATATTATTCTATAAATTTATTGGAATTATTAAAAAGTCTCAAATTACATTAATTTGGGTATTTATAATATCAATTATTTTAATATTTCATTTTTAGGTAATTACTGCATCCCCATTGTGTCACAAATAACATAAATTATTTAATGTCTAAAAATTATAAATAAAATACCATTAGTTAGGAAATCTGTTTATGTTTTAAATTAAAATTTATAGTCAAATTTATCTCATGTATACCACCATATGATAAATGTTTTAGTTATTAGACTTTGATTTTAACAATTTTAACACTTTTTTTAAATAAAATAATAATAAATGACATAATCTAATCCACGTGGATATAAAGGGTATTATTTTATTCTTAAGGTGGTTCTTGGTCGAATTACATTTATACAATAGAATTAGTACATGTGTTATGGTAATAATAATATCATTTTTACCCTTAATTAACCTATTTACTTTTAACCGTGGTAAATGAAAGTAAAAAAGTTAATATTCACCAAAAAAGTATTTTAATCTTGTTGAACCACATTTTACTCCTTGATATTAACCGTGTATCTCGTATTTTCTAAATTCCACTCACAGAAGTGGTAAATTTATGTTTTCTGTAAATTTTCAAATTCTCCTAGGAGGTGGGTAAAAGACGGTGAAATGTTCAATGAAATTTTTATATATCTAAAATTATAATAAAATGTTTCCAATGAATTAAATTGAACATATATAGGTATTATGTATCAATTATGACCAAATGTAAATTTAAAGAAAATAAATAATTTTTTGAATAAAAAGTCGGTTTTTAAATAGTAACAGAGTGTTTTCACTATTCATTAAAAATTGAAAGTTTTTAGAAAATACAAAAAATTCACCCTAGGATAATTTCGATATTCCAAATAAAAAAATTAAGTTCATTTTTAAAGATAAAATTTATAAAATTTCAAAAAGTGGGTATTACTATTCATAACGGCTAGTTTATATAACATATAGTTGTTTAGAAAAACACAGTATTGCGTACAACACACACTATCGTGGAAGGTCGTGATTGCGTGTAATGCAAGCCGAGATACTGTTGCAACGGCGACACTGTAGCGGCGGCATGGGGCACTGTAGTGGTGGCAGGGGCACTGTAGCAGCGGCGGTTACTATAGCAGTGTGGGTATTGTAGCAGTACTATTCACAGAATGGGCTTTGGGCCAAAAAATTGGGCCTACGGGCTATGTAAGGGTCTAAATGCCCACTGGGCCTTCGGGCTATGTAATGGGTCTCCCTCTACCCAGTTAAAGAGGTCTTTTCATTGTTTCAATAATAAAAATGAGGCTTTTGACCCAACTTTAAAAAAAGAATATTTTTCATAAAATCTCGGGATGTTACATTCTACCCCCCTTAAAATGAATTTCTCCCTTGAAATTCGTCGGGGTTATAAATGGTTTACTACTTGAAGGTTTCATTCATGGAAGCCCAAATTGTAAATAGTAATACCAGAAAATCATTTTAAAAATGGAATTTAGAATCATAATAGTCACCCAATGTAACTCAGCACTGGGTTTCCACATAGGGCAACATAGGTACAAATATGGATATAGAAGAGAAATATAACCATAATCTTCTGATGAAGAGTTGTAGAGGAAATGGCTATGAAAAATCCAACAATCACCAATCCAGAACTTAGTGATGATCTGAAGTACCATCTGATTCATCATATATAAGAGCACTAGGACAACATTTTTTTGTTTTCATGATCATTTCCCTAATATTGATAAACTTTTACATGATGAAAAATACTTACTTGATTTCAGTGTAATATCATCGTTGGTCATTCCATAAACAATTTCCACTTCATCTCTATTTAGAGAAATGTTGTTTAATATGTCATTCATGAAGTGTTAGCAGATCATGCGATAGAATAATATGTTATCCCATCTGTTTTTATCATAAAAAGGTCAGCATAAGTTATAAAAAATACATAAATCTATATATGGTGAGATAAATCGTATATGATTCCAACAATGGACATATACTTCATCTATCATACTTCATAATAAAAATAAAACTAGTTTTTACTAACCTGGGACATACTATAGGCCAGTGGTAGGTGATAAAGTGTTATCGCACTTCGGTTGTGGGTTCGATTCCCGCAACCTTGTCCAAAACGATGGGTTGTCTCCCGTCCTATGGGTTGTACTTTTTCAAAAACTATACTAATCATAACATTTTAGAAATAAGAAGTTATATCCATAACCAATACTATATGATGTCTATTCTAGCCTTTAGTCTTATTGAATATACTTCTGTCCAATTACTAGAAATTTCATCTACCGAGCTTGTGAATTCCATCATTTGTCCCCCATATATCATAAGATATATCATGTTGGTTACATTACAAACATTTGAATACCTTAATCATGTATTCTATTGAAAAGTGAATACCCATTAAACTTTGGTAAAAATATAATTTTTTCAAAAATTAACTCTTTCCACGTACCAAAAATCCTAAAAATTCTATATACTCAGGCCATGATATCACATAGTCCTTATATCAATCACGAGCTCATTAATACTATCAAACATATTATTTTCTCATAATCCAATCATTATGTTCATATCATCTTCATTCCAAAAATATCTGAATAACCATTCATGGTTACATGTACCATTCAACATATACTTTCAAATACTTTAAGAAAAACAATAGTGTAACAATCCTTAGATGATTATTTATTCCATAGTACCATACATTATTCTTGATAAACATACAATCATTCCACTAACTTATTCAACCACTGGCTGAGCTTCATCATTTCATAATCTCATATATCATTTTTAGTCTCTTCATCATCATGAAAATAAATACTACCCTTATGATCATGCTTATTCTCTTCATGAGATTTTCCCTTAGGGAATTGGTTTGCATAATGCCCACACATTCCACATTTAAAACAAGTAATCATTGTTTATGTCATAACAATACCATTATCCTTCTCAATGGTGTTAACTGATCCTTTTCCTTTCCACTTACTGGTTTTGTGTCCTTATTTTCCACACCCAAAGCATCATCCAGTTAATTTGAAACATTCTCCTTGATTCCTCTTCCCATATGATTTACATGAGAGAAATTGAACTTTATTTCCTATATTATCATCATGAAACTCCATATTTCTCTTATTAGTTGATTCTGGAAACATACCGAAGTTAGGATTATTAATCATATTATGATATTGATGAATAGTAAAAATAACGATATGTTGACCTCCATATCCAATTTCATTATGTTTCTCATGAAGAATATCATTCCACTGTCCATCATATCCTCTATTATCGTAAATATTCACATTTGTAACCATTTTTTAAAACCCAAAAAAGAATAGTGTGAGAGGAAAAAATCATAATCAAGGGGGATTAAAATCAATATATAACATCTTAGGTTAAATTCTAAGATCTTTACCACAATTCTAGGACTACAACCTGTACTTATACATAACCTTAGGGACATCCCTAGACCTACCTTAGAAATATCTCTAGAGATCTCACTAAAGTTTTCACATCCTAGATTCCAAAGGGTAACTAAACCTTTCCTTTGATACCAATAGTAGAGACCCAAAGCTTGAAATACATGTACATTACAATAATTTTGCGGAATACATAATTCATAATAATAACAGACATCAAAGGACTATAATAGTTTAGTGTCTTCAGAAAGTGGGAACAAAATCTTCTAATCATGGTAAAAGATCTTCAACATCTCCCATAATGATCTTCCCTTTTTTTCATCAAACCTTTATTTATATCCTGGGGAAAATAAAACATATAAAGGGTGAGCTCAAATTCTCAATAAGGGTATGCATGGAGAAAATAAAACCAACCATATACATTTAATTTAAAAACATGAACATAATGTTTAAACATAAAAATCTTGAGCAATGAAATAAAATATGGCAGTACGTAAGGCATAGATCATAGTGGAACATCAATCTAGACAAAATAGCATGGGAATAAAACATTTAATTGTGGAAAAACATTAATCACATGATATCATTTCCCTAGTATCCATGGGATTGTTGCCAAGACCATCTTAGTGGACAAAGGACCTTTCTGAATCGAGTTCACTCCTCGTTTCACTCCTGTAACACTGAACCGAATTAAATTACCATTCCAGCCGTGTCTATCTCATGAGATATATATATTTACCCAATTCATTTTAGGGAGATATAGGTCCCACCCATCCCATAATTAAATCTTTTTTACTTGTGCCACAAAATAAACATTAAACATTCATCATAACCAAAAGAATAAAATGGGTTTCATAAACATCATCCCATCATCACATAATCCATATAAAACAAATGGATATTTTTTCATAAAAAAAGTGAATCCACTTAAATCATAGAGACATTATACTTGATTCATACACATATGAAATAATGTCATCTTAGATGGAAATTGGTTTTGATAAAACACTAGAAAAGAATTCTTGTGTAAAATATCATTTATTCTTAAAAATCATTTTCTTTTCACAAAATGACATGCAATTTTAAAATAAAATGATTCTGTTGAAAATAATCATGAAATATTCTGGATGAAGCTTCATGAAAATAAGGCTTTATGACACCTTAAAAATCCGTTCATTCCGTATAAGTTAAAAAACATTCTTCTCATACTTTTGCCGGAAAAGTCAAAAAGTACCTTGTATGGTAAAAAAAGAGAAATTCCTTTAATACCATGTAGTAAAAGTAAAAAATGGGTGAAAAGAACTTTAAACATATATGAAACCATTTTTAGAAAACAGGGACATCGATGATAAATATAACCCCAGTATATACTTACGAATAAACTATCTCGGATAAAAACGAGATTTGAAAAGTTATCCCTTACCTTATTTCTGATATGTTTCGTATGTATCTGAACCTCTTGTATGATGATTTAAATATTTTCATTGAATTATTATAGAGTCATATTAGTTCTTATGATATCATATATGGTTTACTTATGAATTTTTATTACCTGTTCTTTTGTAAATTCGATGTAAAAGCACTGATTTGGGTAAAATCGTTTCATTTATTGTGCGTGTTTCGACTTGTTGTTCTTGATATTTTTACATATATCCTTATTTAAATAATTCCATAATTTAAAACATGATTTATATATAATATATATTCAGAATATATATATATGTATAATAGATAGATAAATGAAATGAAATACACCGTTCATGGAGAAGGTAGGCCGTATGTATGCATGAATGCTGTTTTCCTTTCCTTATTGACATTAATGGAAGTAAGTAGACGAAATATATATATATACATAAATCCAGTAGCTTCATAATGTCAAATATTTCATTATTATTCATTATATATACTTTATAATCATTCTTGATTGGTTAACGTGGAGAACGAATCTCATCGCATCGTGGAGATGGTAATTTGTATGTATGCACGAGTGATGATATCATTACCATAATTATTGAACTGAATTATAGTGGATTGTATAATATCTCAGAATAAATATGATATAATATTAACTATATATAGTTATTCATTACACCATTATACCCATCCAAGTAAGGTGCTGGTGGAAAAACAGATTACACCACTCCGTGGAGATAGTATTTTGTACATACGCACGCACAGTGATTTCATATTCCATAGGATGGATAGAAGGTGAAATAGGGTTGTTTAATATTTATAATATCATATCAGTATATATGTAATAATTATTTTATTACTTTATAATTAAACAACTAAAGAAGATGATGTATAAGAAGAATGAAACTTGAAAGAATTGGTTGAAGATATTACCTCTTCTTCGACGCACCTCCTTTGAAATTATTCATAGGGCACTAGGGTTAGTCTTTTGAGAAGACAATAACCACTATCATATAACTATATAGGTTGATAATAGGAATTTTCAGGGTTTTACGGTGCATCAAGGCTCAAATGGGTGTGAATCGAAGTGGGAAGGGGTGCCCTTTTTATAAGGGATGGGAGGGGTGCCTTTGGAAACACTTAAAATATTATTTTATAATAAATTTATATTCGGTTAATAATAGCTCAAAATTGATTTATTTATAATCTAATGTTGGTATGGGTTGAAATCCTCTCAACAAATAGGTTTTAGACAAGTTTAGGTTACTATTTTAACCTTATCATTTAGATTTAACTCTAAGTTAAATAATTTAACTTTTACCCTGTCTTATTGTTTTCTTACACTATATGGTTAATAAACAAACTATAACAAGACACATTAATCCCAAGTGGTTTATAATTAATATATATAACCTTATATAAGTCATTTTCCCGATCCTTATATTTTTAGGAATATAATAACAATTAATAATATAATATTTGTTTTAAAAACTATTTTATGTCATTTTGGACACTATTTGGTAATTGATTTTTGTGAAAATAATAACAGAATTATTAGTTCGAAAAAATTAGATTAAATAAATACTAACATGTCATATTAACCAATAAAATTATTGTAATTCATAAAAAGTCTCAAATTACATTTATTTGGTTATTTATAATATTAATTATTTTAAATTTCATTATTTATGTAATTACAACGTCACCATTGTGTCATAAATAACATAAATTATTTAATAAATACAAATTATAAATAAAATAACATTAGGTAGGAAATATATTTATATTTCAAATTAATATTTATAGTCATATTTTTCTTATGCATACCCCTATAATAAAAATGTTATAGTTATTAAACGTTGATTTTAACTATTTTAACTGTTTTTTAAATAAAATAATAATAAATGTCATAATCTAATCCACATGGACATAAAGGGTAATATTTTATTACTAATGTTGTTTACGGTTGAATTAAACTTATTTAATAGAATTAAGACATGTGTTAGGGTACTAATAATATCATTTTTACCCATTATTACCCTATTTACTTTTAACTGTGGTAAATAAAAGTAAACAGTTACTATTCACCAAAAATTATTTTTATCTTATTGAACGACATTTTACTCCTTAATATTTACCGTGTCTCTCATATTTTCAAAATTCCACTCACAAAAGTGGTAAAAATTATGTTTTATCTAAATTTTCAAATTCTCTTAGGAGGTGGGTAAAATACGGTGAAAAGTTCAATAAAGTTTTTATATATCTAAAATTATAATAAAATGACTCCAATGAATTACATTGAACTTATATGGGTATTATGTATCAATTTTCAACTAAATTAAATTAAAATAAATTAAATAATTATTTAAATAAAAAGCCGGTTTTTAAATAGTAACCCAATGTTTTCACTATTCTTCAAAAATTGAATGTGTTTAGAAAAATACCAAAAATTCACCCTAGGATAATTTCGATATTCTGAATCCAAAAATGAAGTCCATTTTGAAAGATAAATTTTATAAAATTTCCAAAAGAGGGTATTATTATTCATAACATCTAGTTTATATAACATATCGTTGTTTAGTGAAACTCGGTATTGCATACAACAAATGCTATCATGGAAGGTCGTGATTGCGTGTAATGATAGCCAAATCAGGGATGCATGTAGTTTAATCTCCTTTGGGTGTAGCATATAACACAGAAGATCAATGAAATTAAAAATAATATTTTTCATAAAATATCGGGGTGTTACAGGTCGGCTTCGGCGGGCCAGACAGGAGGGGCAGTGTCGCGCGGTGCCTCCATTTCAGGGAACCAGGGGACGCAGTCCGCGGACCACTTGGCTAGTTGGCTGTGTCTTGACCGGCCGCCAGGCCGGTCTACCAGCGGCGCAGGCCGGGCCACACCCAGCTCGGCCAGGCCACGCCAGCCGGGTCGGGCCGCGCAAGTCTGTCCGGGCCACGCCCCACCGGGTCAAGAAGAGCCCCATCGGGCCGGTCCATGCCCCACAAGGATGGCCCGACCCCTTATCCAGGTTTGACCCGCCGAGCCAGGACGGGCCGACCTGCTATCCCACCGGGCGTGACGGGTCAGGCCCGTTTCGTTTAAATGCGAATAACTTCTTGATTGTTCGTCCGATCGGTGTACCGTCAGCGGCACTATGACCCTTACGATGAAGCGGTCATTTTTCGATAATCTAAGTGAGTTTTGGAAAACATTGGAAAACATATGGGTTGGAACGAGCGTAATTTCAAGTAGGCCCCTCGAACAGAACAACCAATAACTCTCAGACCGAGCATTCGATTGATGCGTCGTCAATTTCATTGGGTTCCTTTTGATGAGACAGAACATCAAGATACATCAACTCTGGGCTTCGTGATATTTGATGTATCGACCCCCTTTGCTTGAGTTGTGGACCCTCTCAGAATCTAGCGTACTGTGTGTGGGATCCCTAGAGATGGTTATGTCTTCGACGACTACCGTAATGGTATCCTAAGTTGGTCCGATGTTGATGACTACCATATTGAAATCCTCTGTGGGTTCGATGGCGATGACTACCCTACTAGAATACTTCATGGGTTCGATGTAGATTACTACTATTCTTGTATCCTATGTGGGTTCTATAAGGCCCCAACCTTAAACCTTACTTTATCTTGAGTTATTACAAGATTACACATTGAGGATCTTTTCAGGTTTAGAGTTTTATAGAATTAGATCATGAAACTTTCATTACATTCTACATTTAAAAAAAGTGGTTACATAAAAGACAGTATTAATTCTTCCCATAAAAGGAAACATATTGAAAATAAAACATGGATTCTTTCTTGACACATCCTTGACACTATCATCACATCATGTACCTTTCCCTTGACCTGTGAAAAACATTTCAATAACTTGGGATGAGCATAAAAAGCTCAGTAAGGGTTATAAAAATATGGAAATGAAACAGGATTTCATATATACATAAGAATTAAATCATACTTTACCCATAAAACATAGGCACTTTAACATACCTCATCAAACCATGAATAAATCATAGAAATCATAAGACATAAAGGTAACATGAGGCATTCGTAACATTCTTACGTAGGGAGCAACCCTCTTGGTTACATTTGGAATACCCATCACAGTATATTCCCTAAATCTCTTCGGAGAAACCTTAAAGCTTCACTCCTTCGCGTTACCCAATGCATTGGAGAGCTATATCGGGCTCACCCGCCCTTAGTTTATCACGGAACCACCTGTTTTCATAATAATGCCCAAGAACGTCAACATAATTGTATCACATAAAACATGTATAAAAGAAACATAAAATTTACACATTTCAATCACAAGATATCAATACAACAAATTGATATAAAAACATTATGAAAACCATTTTCGATACCAAAATAAATGAAAAGTAAAACATGGTATTTGTTTTTCTTTTAAAAAGAAGGTATGGCTTGTAGAGGAAGCCGAAACTCAAATAACGGTCATGGCGGCTGAGAAGTCGTTGTCGCCGCATACGTATGACAAAAACAATCCCTTTTGTTGTTTAGTTAACGCTTCATATAAAAAATATTCCTTTTGAATAAACGTAAAAGTCAAAAGGGGTTTATACACCGTATAAAAGAAAGTTGTGTATAAAATAAAATATGCCTCAATGAAAGGAGATTGAGACGAAGTCCCATACCTCGGGTCCAACTTGACTCGATCGTTCATTAATGTCCTGAATAATAAACTTGAGTTAATTTCTACTTGTTTAAGAACCTTTTTAAAGTTCATTATTCTTTTTATATCAATTATTTCCATGTCATGAACACTATGTAATTATTTAAGTTAATAACGATCATTTTAACGATCATTGGTACTTGAGTCAAAAATGAACCCTTTATAATTACAAGTTGTTCATGTATCCATTATATCTAGAATGGTATTCATGATTTAGATATCATATATGTCATATATATCCAGTACATTCATGCATTTATGATATTACATAATCATTTAGAGGTAAGAAATGAAATGCACCGTTCATGGAGACGGTAAGGTGTACGTACGCATGAACGCTACTTTCATTTATATTTCGTATTTTATAGAATGGAATCATAATTATATAAGTTATATTATAATTACAGTATAATATAATATATAATATCATAGTTACATCCTTTATATGTCCCACATATGTTATTTAACGAATCAAATCACTTTGAGGAGGCGGTAGTCCGCACTTCCTTAAATGAAGATATCACGTTACCCAAAATGGAAACCATAAAGGTATGTCCAAAAAGAACAAAACAGAAGATTAAGGACAACATAAACATAATATATATCATATATAAATATAGTGACATCTTAATGGTCACCTTTGAAGGTGTTAAAAGAATGGTGAACAATCATCGTTTCGGGAGGCATAAATTCACCATCCATGGAAACAGTATGTTCATTAACCATTAGATGTAGGTGTGTGTAAGTGTAGCTCGAATAAATATTATAACCACATCCTAGTATATTTATGATACTTTAGTTGTTACAAAAGAAAATAATAAAAAGAGTTTAGGGGGTTGGAGAAGAAAAATAAAACAAAAGGACTCAAAAGAAGGCATTACCTTAAAATCGGGTAACTCCCTTTGGTTTGAGCTCAAAGGCTTCCTTGGGAAGACTACAGCCAAAAGTGAGGCTTCAATAAGTAAGAGAGGGATGTGGAGAGCCAAAATGGGCAGGGTTTGGCCGATCCAAAGGCTTTGGGAGTGTGGGTAAGGAGGTAGAGGTGGGGGCCTTTTATAAGAGGAGAGGAGGGGCACTCTTGGAAATTAAAGATAAGTTACTTTATTTTAAAGAGATTTTCGGATTAAAAAGGTCCCAAATTGATATAATTATAGGATAAAGTGATACGTATTCTAAATCCACTCATCCAATTGGTTTTGGCCATGTGTAGGTTTTAGATTTTACATTATCTTTCCATTTTATTTAAATCGTTAAATAATGGGGTCATCGCTGCATCATCATGATGTCATAAATAATTTAATTTATATAATGTCTAAAAAATTTAAAAAAAATTACTATGATGTAGGAAATCTTTTTATATTTCCAATGACTATTTATAGTCAAATATCTGACTTGTATAACCCCATGTAAAAATTGTTTTAGTAAAACATCTCATATGTGTGTCATTTTTACTTTAACTTTAAATAAAAAGATATTAATGTCATTTTCCAACCAAAGTGGCTTCATGGGGTCCCCAAGTTGACCCATGGCTTGTCTTTGTCGGCCATGACACATCCAATAAGTGTAGGACATGTTTCTAGTTATTTTCATTTTATTATAATATCAATTTTGACTTAAATTGCACTAATTACCTCTAATCGCGATTAAAAACTTAATAAGTTACTATTCACCGAAAAATTATTTTAATCCCATTGAACAACATTTTACTTCCTAATGACAACCATGTATGTCGGATTTTTGATATTCAAATCACAAAGGTGGCAAAATCTCATTTAAATAGAAAATCAGTTTTTATAAGTACCACTTAGTGGTTTCACTATTCATCAAAAATTGTCGTTTTTCGGAAAATTACCAAAAATTCACCCTAAGCTATATTTGATTTTCCGAATTCAAAAATGAAGTCTATTTTACAAAATTAAAAACATATAATTCACATTAATTAATTTAATAATTAATTCCCACTGTCATGACAAATAGCGTGTTTTTATGAAACAATAAGTATCAAAAGTTTGACACTAGTTTAAATCCGATTTCAAGGTGAAATTAATTCCAACGACCACTATTGGATTTAATGGTAAAAAGATATTCCAATTTCACATTAAAACCAATTAAAAATATAATCTAATAATATAAATAAATTAGATTAAAAAGAGGTTTTGAATTAAAATACAACATTTTACACTATTCATTAAAAAATGAACGTTATCTGAAAGATACCAAAAAATTACACAAAGTAAATTTTGATGTCCTGATTCTAAAGAAGAGTTTTATTTGGTTCAAATAGAATGTATAAGTGTGAAAAAAACTATATTTAATGATGGTTTTCCATCAAAAGGCGATAAGTGAACCTTTAGTGAAAACTAGGGCATATACGCCTAAAATTGAATTCTTTCCGTATTTTAAGCCTTTAACCTTTATTGGATAAATGTAAAGACATTTAAAAACATATATAATCATATTTTAGTTATTTCTATCCATTCCTGCCAATACAACGGCTACATGTTAACTTCCATTTAAAATAATATTATTTTATTATTAGAGTGCAACGTAAGATTCCCCAGAAACTCGTTTTTGCGTGTTGGGTACGCCATCGAGCATAGTGTCCCCTTTAAAGTCATATTAATACATCATTCAAAAATATGGATAAATATGAAAATGTCATATTCTATATTTACTTGGGGTGTTACATCCTTCCCCCTTTTTTGGGAATTGCGTCCTCACAATTTTAAAATTGGGCTTGGAAACATCCTTGAAAGTCCCAAATCGGAAGAAGAGTCGGTAAAACAATCACTTTAAAATAAAGAATGATAACTACAAAGGTCACCAGAGTTAACCCATACTAGGATTCCAAGTATGAAAACATGGACATGGAGGAGAAAACATTGGGTAATGTTCTGATGAAGAGTGATAGAAAACATGTTTAGGAGAAAGTTAACCATGAGCAAATCACAAACTTGTGATGGGTTAAACGGTATTTGATTCCCCAGTAGGAAATGTTAATAGACAACATTTTTGTTTTAAGATAGTTTTTATTGGGGAATTTATTCATAAGGAAACATAATCACTTATCATGTTGACTTTCAACTTTTATTAGATTCCTTACACAAACTCATATTTTCTCCAAAAGGTGAGTATTTAGGAACACTTGTTCACATTAAGAGTACTATAATCAACTTCTAGAGAATCACCTAATCCACAAAAGAGAACTATATACTTCCCATGTCTTTAGAATTTAACCAAAACCAAAACCAAAAAGGTTAGTACCAGATCAGATAATCCAGAAAAGGATAACCCTTTATAAAAAGAAAATCTATGCTTAATCTCCAAAATTTGTCCAACAAAACCCAAAGTTCAACGAGGACCATTAGATAAACAATTTGTCCATAAAATTATTCAAAGTAAACCAATATAAGATTGAAACCCAAATATTTGAAGGATTTAGTCACATAGTCTTCCAAGTTAAATCGTAACATTTATCTCCAAACAACATCAGTTGCTCCTAATGTCTCGTATTGAAAAGTAATTAACCTAATCACATATCCTCCATGATAGGTTAATAATTTTCATAAATAACCCAAAATCAACTTACTCTTAATTCATAAAATCATATAACTAGAAAGAATCAGTCAAACTAACCAGGGACTTCATGTAGTCTAGTGGTAGGCGATAAATACTAGTCGCACTTTTGTTGTGGGTTCGATTCCCGCAGCATTGTCCGATGCGATGAGTTGTCACACGGTCTGCGTGTTGTCCTTTTTCCAAAGCTATATAATTCTCAAAACATTTCCCAAAACAAGATAAAATCTTCAAAAATAAACATAACATATTTTAACCTCAAGTTTATCTCATGCCTTTCATTTTCCATCATAATATATAATAACCCATAATTACCTCAAAAGTAAGGATCATATAAACCCTAACAGTTACCTTTTTAATTATTACCTGAACATACACATCGATTGGTCATCTCGTACATGATGCATTATAGAACATACCAAGGTTCACGTGGTTGATCATGACTCTTTGATAGTTTGATTATAACAACCACGAGTTTCCTCATTGAATACCCCATTTCATCGAGTCTCTTAATCAGAGAACCACCACAGTTTCCTTCAAACCAATTGTCACTTTGGTGCCTGTGAGATCCAGCCATTCACTAAAAATAGAAATGTCAGTATGATTATATCAACAAAACCATCATGTACTAATGAGGAAGGTAAACACTAAGATATACTTACTCATTCACTTTATCTAAAACTAGGACTCTTTCTGAAATCCTAACCATTATGGTAATGTCACTTATGCTTAAAGAATACCCTAACCTCTAAAGTTATCTAAACCGACATTGATACCAAATATAAGGCCCCAGCCTTAAACCTTACTTAATAATGAGTTATTACAAGATTACACATTGAGGATCTTTTCAGGTTTAGAGTTTTAGATAATTATATCACGAAACTTGCATTATATTCCACATTTAAACAAAGTGGTTACATAAAAGACAGTATTCCTTATTCCCATCAACGGAAATATATTGAAAATAAAACATGGATTCATTCTTGACACATCCTTGACACTATCATCACATCATGTACCTTTCCCTTGACCTGTGAAAAACATTTCAAAAACTAGGGATGAGCATAAAAAGCTCATTAAGGGTTATAAAAATATGGAAAGGAAACATGAGTTCATATATACATAAGAATGAAATCATGCATTACCCATAAAACATAGGAACTTTAACATACCTCATCAAACCATGAATTAATCATAGAAATCATAGGACATAATGGTAACTTGAGGCATTCATAACATTCTTACGTAGGGAGAAACCCTCTTGGTTACGTTTGGAATACCCATCACAATATATTCCCTAAATCTCATCAGATAAACCTTAATGTTTCACTCCTTCACGTTACCCAATGCATTGGAGAGCTATATCGGGCTCACCCTCGCTTAGTTTATCACAGAACCACCCATTTTCATATTAATTCCCAAGAACCTGAACATAATCGTATCACATAAAACAAGTATAAAGGAAACATAACATTTCCACATTTCAATCACAAGATATCAATACAACTCATTGATATAAAAACATTACGAAAACCATTTTCGATACCAAAATAAAAGAAAAGTAAAACATGGTATTTATTTTTCTTTTAAAAAGAAGGAATGGCTTGTAGAGGAAGCCGAAACTCAAATAACGGTCACGGTGGTGGAGAAGTCGTTGTCGCCGCATACGTATGACAAAAACATTCCCTTTTGATGTTTAGTTAACTCTTTGTATAAAAAAGATTCGTTTTGAATAAACATAAATGTCAAAAGGTGTTTATACACCGTATAAAAGAAAGTTGTGTATAAAATAAAATTTGCTTCAATGAAAGGAGGTTGAGACGAAGTCCCATACCTCGGGTCCGACTTGACTCGATCGTTCTTTAATGTCCTGAAAAATAAACATGAGTTAATTTCTACTTGTTTAGGAACCTTTTTCATGTTCATTACTCATTTTATATCACTTATTGCCATGTCATGAACACTATGTAATTTATTTAAGTTTATAACGATCATTTTAACGATCATTGGTACTTGAGTCAAAAATAAACCCTTCATAATTACAATTTGTTCATGTATCCATTATTTCCAGAATGGTATTCATGATGTAGATATCATATATGTCATATATATCCAGTACATTCATGCATTTATAATATTACATAATCATTTAGAGGTAATAAATGAAATGCACCGTTCATGGAGACGGTAAGCCGTACGTATGCATGAACACTACTTTTATTTCTATTTCATTTTTATAGAATGGAATCATAATGATATAAAGGTATATTATAATTCCATTATAATATAATATATAATATTATAGTTCATTCCTTTATACGTCCCACAAATGGTATTTAATGAATCAAATCATTTTGAGGGGGCGGTAGTCCGCACTTCCTTAAATGAAGATATCGCGTTTACCCATAATGGAAACCATAAAGGTATGACCAAATAGAAAAAAACAGAATCTTAAGGAAAACATAAACATATTATATATCATATATAAATATAGTGACATCTTAATGGCCACCTTTTAAGGTGTTAAAAGAATTTTGAACAATCATCGTTTCAGGAGGCATAAATTCACCATCCACGGAAACAGTATGTTCATTAACCATTATATGTAGGTGTGTGTAAGTATAACTCAAATCCTTATTATAACAACATCCGAGTATATTTAGGATATTGGATTTGTTACAAAAGAAAAGAATAAAAAGAGTTTAGGGGGTTGGAGAAGCAAAATAAAACAAAAGGACTCAAAAGAAGGCATTACCTTAAAATCGGGTAACTCCCTTTGGTTTGAGCTCAACGGCTTCCTTGGGAAGACTTCTGCCAAAAGTGAGGCTTCAAGGAGTAATAGAGGGAGGTGGAGAGCCAAAATGGGCAGGGGTTGGCCGAGACAAAGGCTTTGGGAGTGTGGGTAAGGAGGTAGAGGTGGGGGCCTTTTATAAGAGGAGAGGATGGGCACTCTTGGAAAGTAAAGATAAGTTACTTTATTTTAAAAAGATTATCGGATTCAAAAGGTCCCACATTTATATAATTCTAGGATAAGGTGATAAGTCTTCTAAATCAACTCATCCAATTGGTTTTGTCCATTTTTAGGTTTTATATTTTCATTATCTTTCCATTTTATTTAAATCGTTAAATAATGAGGTCATCGCTGCATCATCATGATGTCATAAATAATTTAATTTATTTAATGTATAAAATTTATAAAAAACTACTATGATGTAGGAAATATTTTTATCTTTCCAATGACTATTTATAGTCAATAATATGACTTGTATAACCCCATGTAAAAATTGTTTTAGTAAAACATCTCATGTGTGTGTCATTTTTTACTTTAACTTTAAATAAAAAGATATAAATATCATTTTCCAACCAAATTGACTCCATGGGGTCCCCAAGTTGACCCATGGATTGTCTTGGTCGGCCATGACACATAAAATATGGTTAGTACATGTGTCTAGGTATTTTCATTTTATTATAATATCATTTTTGCCTTAAATTGCACTAATTACATCTAATCGCGATTAAAAACATAATAAGTTACTATTCACCAAAAAATTATTTTAATCCCATTGAACCACATTTTACTTCTTAATGACAACCATGTATGTCGGATTTTTGAAATTTGAAACACAAAGGTGGAAAAATTTCATTTAAACGGAAAATCAGTTTTTATAAGTACCACTTAGTGGTTTCACTATTCGTCAAAATTGAAGTTTTTTAGAAAATTACCAAAAATTCACCATAAGATATATTTGATATTCCGAATTCAAAAATGAATTCTATTTTACAAAATTAAAAAAATATAAGTCACAGTAATTAATTTAATAATTAATTCCCGCTGTCATGACAAATAGCGTGTTTTTATGAAACAATAAGTATCAAAAGTTTGACACTAGTTTAAGTCTGATTTCAAGGTGATATTAATTCCAACGACCACTATTGGATTTAATGGTAAAAATATATTATAATTTCACTCTAAAACCAATTAAAAATATAATCTAATCATATAAATAAATTATATTAAAAAGTGGTTTTGAATTAAAATACAACATTTTACACTATTCATTAAAGAAATGAACTTTATCGGAAAAATACCAAAAATTTACACAAAGTAAATTTTGATGTCCCGATTCTAAATAAGAGTTTTATTTGATTCAAATAGAATTTATAAGAGTGAACAAAACTATATTTAATGACAGTTCTCCATCAAAAGGCGATAAGTGAACCTTTAGTGAAAACTAGGGCATATACGCCTAAAATTGAATTATTTCCGTATTTTAATCCTTTATCCTTTATTGGATAAATGTAAAAACATTTAAAAACATATATAATAATATTTTAGTTATTTCTATCCATTCCCGCCAATACAACGGCTACATGTTAACTTCCATTTAAAATAATATTATTTTATTATTAGAGTGCAACGTAAGATTCCCAAGAAACTCGTTGTTGCATGTTGGGTACGCCATCGAGCATAGCATCCCCTTTAAAGTCATATTAATACTTTATTCACAAATATGAAAAAATATAAAAATATCATATTCTTTATTTACCTGGGGTGTTACAGGTTCACCAGTATTGACCTCTATACATGTATCATATGTGGGTTAGACAGAGAAGCTGGTCTTATATCCTGTGTGGGTCCGACAGCTTACCTGGTCTTGTATCCTGTATGGGTGTGACAGCTTAGATGAATCAGTGACTACATGTGATCATCTTTATCACTATACGAATGATGTATACCTATGTGAGCTAAGTCTTGAATTTCAATCATTATCATCGATATGATGGACTTCATTCCTGTGTGGACTGAGTTTTTCTTGGGCTCGAGAGTTGGAGTCGAAATGTGATTGAAAACATAGGTATATGTATGGTCTTATACCTAAATAGGGTTCGTTGATATTTTTTGGTTGTATCATTCTTCTGTGGGTTATCCATTGTGGATTCTGTGAGTCCTTTGGGGTCTCGGGGTCCCTACTAATTATAATTATACTCACCCCTGCATGGGCTATGCCCACACCTCAATGTATTGAATGCAGACGACGGGCAACGTTGAGGGAAGCAGAGATCGATCAAGGATTGAACGGTACCTGGAGGTGGACCACACGGCGAGACGATAGATGGAGTGGACCGATAGACGTAGAGTGATGAGATGGAAATATGTACATACCCTTTAGGTAGGATACTCGTCGGACTTTCCTAGAGCTTCCCTTTTTAGATGTTTTCCCTTTTTCAGTTGTACATGCTTTCCATTGTACCAGTACATTACTGTTGGGCTTGTATTTCTAGCCCCTTTAAATTCAGCACTACTTTTTGTATACATTTTTCACTTAGTGATTACTTCTTATTGTGTACTCTATTGTTCTTATTTACTTTCATAAAGGCAATGCCTTCACACCTTAGGGATTTACGCCTTTGGTGCTAGTCTCTATCCCCTATCCTATAGAAGGCGGACTTGGGGTCGTCATGACATGGACCCCAAGGACGGGCCGTGACACTAATGATGTAGATCACGATATATCATAGTGATTCCAGGATGAACTTCCCAAACTGAGTAGTGAAAGCCCCACTTCAGCTCCTCCCATATATCTACTGACACCCATACGCGCCCATGAAAACGAAAGATCTCATCTTCACCTATGGTCCATCTAGGAAAAATGTCCATTCCGGACACACATTCTTGTAGGACTAGGCCTCCAGAATCTGATAGCTGCCTCATTCGCACTCAATCTAGAAAAGTAGAGTTAATAGATACTAAAGAAAAGAAATTCCTACATCTTCCTATCGTTAACCTCCAAATTATTCTCATAGAATAGATCCATAAGCTGCCACTCAATACTGGACTCATGTACATCACGTATTTAAGTACTCATACTCAGTGCATCAGCCACTGCATTGCCTTTCCTAGGAATATAGGCATGCTCAATATCATTGGAAAAAGGTACTCAACCCACCTTTGATATCTCAAATTTAGGTCACACTGAGTGAATATATACTTGAGACTTTTTTGGTCGGTGAAAACCAAAAAATGTTATCCTAGAAGATAATGTCTCAAATCGCGTAAGGCATGAAAAACTGTAGCCAACTCAAGATTGTGAGTCAGGTAATTTCTATCACGTGGCTTCATCTTCCATGACCCATGCAAAACAATGTTTTCTTCTTACATAAACAAAAATCCCAGCCCGATACCTGAAGCATCACTGTAAATAATGTTGCTCTTCCCAGGCTCTGAAAAAACATGTATTAGTGTTAAAGTCAACCTAAATTTCATGTCTTGAAAGGCTGAAACACAAGAATATAACCACACGAACTTTTCACCTTTCTTAGTATGGCCCATTAGTGGCACTTCTAAGCATGAAATGTCCTGTATTAAATGTTTGTAGTATCTTTCCAGCACAAGAAAATTTTTTATCCTCAAAGAAGATATTTGGATGCTCCTGCAACAGTACTTCTCCCAATTACTCTGGGTCTACTAATAATCTTATCTCCGATATAACATGACCCAATCAGTGATTCTAATCCATCCAAAAGTGGAATTTTGTGATCTTATCATATAACTGTTACTGTCATAGTGCACGTAAAATTAACTCATGATGGGTAGCATGGTCATGTTGAGTTTGATAGTAAAACAAGATATCATCCACTAAAACCACCATGAATGAATCCACATATTCATGTAGCACTTAGATCATTAGTTCCATGAATACCACAGTTGTGTTCGTGAGACCGAACAACCAAACCACATACTTGTATAGACCATACCTACTCTGCAATGTAGTAAGAGGTATATCAGATGGTCTAATATGTAACTGATGATAACCAGACCTCAATTAAATACTCGAGAATACCCGAGCTCTTCAAAGATGATCAAATAGATCATAAATCCTCGTCAAGGGATATCAGTTATTGACTGTCAACTGGTTCAGCTTCTGATAATCCACACAATGTCTGAGGGTACCGTCTTACTTTTTCTCAAATAGGATAGGCGAACCCCAATGAGAAGTAATGGTTTAGATAAAACCCTTATCTCAACAGTCCTCGAACTAGTTCATAAGCTCTAGTAACTCTGGTGTATCCATCCTGTAAGGAGGAATGGACACCGGTGCCTCTCCTGGCACAATCTCAACAGAAAAGTCTACCTCTCGCACTAGAAGAAAACAAAAAATGACATCTGGAAATATATCCCAGAAATGATCCACCACTGGAGTGAATTCCATCTGTGAAGTCCCCTAGCCATCCAAATATATACTAGTAATCAAGGATTTAACTCCTCTTAACCCATAATGCTCGGGTCCCACTCTGCTCACATGGACATCTCATTCGCCCATATGATGAAATGGTCTACCCTCTGGTGATGTGAGACTCATACTATGGTGATCGAAATTGACAATAGCCTTGAAGGGAACTAACCAGTCCATTCTGAGAATGATATCATAGCTCATCATCTATAAGACATAGAGGTCTCAAAAGATGTCAAACCACTAACCTCAGGAGGGCACTCCATGAACTGATGTACAGTAGTCATTCTTATCTCAAGCAGTGTTTCTAACAAAAAGAAATCAGTAGATGAAAAGATATAGATCTCAAGGCTATCCACAATAGAAACATATATAAATATATGGGAATCCACATTATCGATAAGTGAAGAAGCTAAAATTGAGGCATCTATGGTCATACCTAGAACTGTAGAGGGTCTGAGATCCTTCTCTTACTAGGTCTGATCCACTGCAAAATTCTGACCTACACCGTGGCCCTGTGACCCTGCCAAACCACTCAGAGCTAATGAAAACTATTGTCGCTAAAATCTTGGTAATCGAATACCATGGCCATGACCTCCACCTTATCTTGAATGGACGGATGAACACCAGTTTCAAAATTAATGAGAAACTGGTGGTGCTACTCTTGAACGAGGAGTCATAGACGTCCCCCGGTAACCAGCTGCTGGTGAGAAGATCTGACAGAAATCCTGCAGACCCCCCATCTTGCTGTAAGATCAACACTCCACTAGGTCTCCCAGGTAATGTGGCCTCATATTCATGCTCTACCCTCATTGGTAGCACACCACATGGCTACCATATGAAGTGTATATCCCCCTTGTTTCACCATTCAAAGACCCACTTGGGTCCTTCCTTCAATAAATAAGAGGGAAATTGATTCCGGATGTCGAAACGCAATGGCTCATAACTCCACATTCCATCAAATTTCACTGTGTTATCAGTACCTGTTTGATGATATATGTGATGGACGTCAGCCCGATGATGTTCCCTACGATCGAATATTGTTCCTGAGAGAATATTCAATCTTTCTTTTTTAGGAATAACTCATCAACTATTGGAATAGGCATGAAGTTCTACAGCTCTATGAAACGAGAAGAATACTCTATGACTAAGAGTGTACCCTTATCCCGACTCTTGAACTCTCATGATTTATTGTCCCTCAATATCTCCAGATAGAAATAGTAATTAAATATATGTTGGAACTCATCCCAAGCCTTAACCTGCTGGCGTCCCACTTGTGAGATCACATCCACCATATCTTGGTGGAATCCTGAAGCATGTACATAGTGAGATTAACCCTTCTCTATGAATTCGTCTCCCAATGCTCGAATATGGAATGAAATTACTCTACTCATGATTTCACAACCTGAGGATCTCCATCCCTGGTAAATGTAGGAGGATGTTGCTTTTGGAAAACCTACGTCAACTCGGCCATAGATGGGGCAAGATGTGGTACTATGTGAAAGGTCTGTATGAACCTAATGAAGCCCTCTTGGAACTGTGCATCAGCACCTGTGTCTTGAATGAATGCAGATGCCATGACTTGAATAACTAGTGTATATTATGGTAGTCCCTAAATAGCCATGTCCAGTGTCTGATCATCACCTTGCAATTGGCATACAACAGGAGGACGTCATGGTGGCATGAATTTTCACGGTCAAGTTCACACTATATATCATGATTAATAGGGACTGAAACATAGAAGTATAAGAAGAGAACAGGTAAAAGAAACCATTCATGTTTTTTTAAAACATGGATACACGGTGTGAATAATGAATACACTGCATTTCCTCTAAATCCTTCACATGTGTGTGTACTTTTTCTATAACTGTTCATGTATCACCTCATACACGGTGTGTCGTCCTCACACACAGCCTATACTTGAATTCTCTTTCCCTAACTATGTTCTCTTACATATTTAGGCCACATCGTTCTCTTAGAACCCAACTACAAGGCATGTTAGTGCCAGACATGGTATGTACTCGACAAGCATCACTGAACCATGTTTTTAGTGCCACGACCAGATACACATTTCACTGAAAATGTCATGTTCCAGATTGACACATTGTGTATTAGAAAGATTTCACTTACCTGTGTTGTTAGTGGCACAGTTATATTTTTTATGCTACACAATATAGCATGCTCCAGACAAACACGACATGTTTTATAAAATACTCAACCAACCCATGTTTGTAGTGACACAACCAGTTATTGGGTTCTACAACACATCATGTACATCCCGTACATGGAATGTCCTACCAAATATTTCTAAACCCGATGTCCCCGCCCAAACAGTTGGAGACACGGTTAGTGACTACAGGGCGTGTACATACAGTACACGGTGTGTACCTAAGAAAAATAGTTTCTTCCCGAATTGAAGAACACATGCCATGTATCCATCATTAATAGGCATGTATTCTTGGTTTATCTAGACAGTAGGCCTCTGAAACTAATCTGGAGCCAAGAAAAACCCCAAAATAAACATTAACATGAAAAGTTACGATCCGTTAGGGTCCATACTCCCTGCTAATAAAATCTTGGCATCATATACATTGTAAAAACAAGAATAATAGATTAATGATCCACCAAATTCAGATTCATGAGGGCCCATTAATCCTCATGAACAAATTTTTGGTGTTCATTAAAACAAAATCGTACACATCCAATACCCTATCAAACAACATGTATTTTTTATCAAGGAATATATTACAAAAACATGCATATCTATCACTTCACCTATCACAAAAACCTATAATAGTTAATGCACTATATATGTCAGGGAAAAAATGCATGACTTGTGATACGTAATAAGTTCCTATATGATTCATGAGATGGAATACCCTCATCTAATCGGGTTGAAACAAAAATAGAACCTCAATAACATCAACAACAACAACACAAAACATGTGAATTACCCAACAGTGAAAATCAAATCAACTGTAAAATTAAAAAACCAGAAAAATTGCAATAAATGAGGTGGATTGGATTTTCCCTATACACAAGATAGATACTACTAGGAATAACTTATTACCAAGAACCTATTCTTTCATATCCATGTCTATAGGCTCCAAATAGTAAGTCTAGATAAATAATTTCTCGGATCCTAATGTGTAATGTCCTTGTTCTAGAATCCACCCAGAGGCGCCCCACACTAGGTTGGTCACATGGCCTCAAGCACATTTTATTGAATGACAGAGGCTGGTGACTAGAAGAGAGGTCCTTAAGTGTGATAGTGGGGAAACTATGCCTTCATTTCCTGAGTTCCACAGTAGATGTTAAACAGATATCAATAGTGGAATCAGTAATAATTTCAGACAATAGGAAACATGGGAATACTGATGAAGAAACAACTTGAGAACACATATATAAATGATGTGTGATACATATTTCTAGGAAAGTAGCCAAACATGTCACAATGATGGAAGAAAGTCCTAAACAAAATTAAAAAATAAAACAAGAAAACAACTCATCAGCATCACAAGCCTCAGCTTGGTCTTGTTCTCTCCAGCTCCCAAAGCAGTAAATAACCTGAAGTAGAAGTGTGCTTACCCTTATCTATACCCGCAACAATATAATCTTTTTGGGCACAAAAGCATGACCCAAATAGGGAGTGATACTAAAACTCAATAGGCAACCACCAAGAGATCTATACCCAATAGTCAGTGAATATATATATAGAATGTAATAATCAAAAGAAGCAGTTGACAAGGAAGTACTCAATAGTAAACATTCCAATAGTTTCAAATAATTCCAACACCACATGGCATGTAAGAAGATAATAAATAGAAAGTAACCCTCTGGGATGTTCTTGTATCCTAATCCCCTCTTATTCTACCTAGAAAACACAATCAACCCTCTGGGAAGTACACACATTCTAACCCCTCTGCTTTGGATTTAGAATAGACTCTCTGAGAAAGCACTCACCTTCAATTCCACTGATAGTCTCATATCGATAAATAAAGGGCACTCTAGGGAAGCACTTACCTCACATTCCACATGTGGCTCATGTCGAGGAAGTACAGACCCTCTGAGGAATCACTTACATCAATTCCCCTTTATGGCCTCTCATCGTAACAATAATAACAGACACTCTAGAAAAGCCATTACATCTATTCACCATATGGTCCACTACATAAGGTTCTCACAGCCCTCTGTCAGTCAAACAAGCATAGTAATGAAATAAATACAAAGTAAACCTGATGAACTACTTGTCTATCATTCAACATCATAACAAAATGTCAGATAAACATCACTCTATCCTATAATACTAGTCATAGGAAACTAACAAGGCAGCCTAACAGTTTATGGAAAACCACAATGGTCACCAACAAAACATGCATGGGAAAACACTTCCAAAGATACAAAATAACCCTATTCACATTCAATTAACCTCTACTCAAGAATAAAATCATGGTAGTCAATTAGAATGGCTAAAACTATAAACATGAAATACCCCATTCAAGGGTATTAGAAAATTTTGCACATATAACTCAAAAACGTTCAATGGAAAGGCACAAACCACCTACCTCGGTGTTCTAGGATCATTATATGTTAACCTCAAGCCTTGATTCTCCCAAGAACACCGTAGATCTACATAAATGTATAAAATGTTCAACGGTTGATAAATATTGAAGGAGGAGGAATCCGGAAACAATGATCTAGAGGAAGGAAGAACTACCAAGGTGATCCCAACGCAATCGATGGTAGTCGAATCAGAGGAAAGATGTTCGATTGGGGGCTCAGAGAAGGATCGCGGTCATTCTCTAACTCTTAGACAATCCAGAACTAGAAGGAGATAGTTATATTAATAATAATTCACCCAAGTGGATTTAATGAAATAAAATAAAATACACGGTGTGTACTTTATATGTACATGGAATGTACTTGCCTCCATCGACCCCCGCATTAGGTTATCTCCAGGTCACCACACATGGCGGTGTGCATGGTTGCTACACGGCCAGCACCTGACTACCCACAATAATCGCGTTCAGGGTGTGTACTCATATAGTGCACGGTGTAGACTTTAGCAATTTCCAAAAACTCTTATTTTCCTCAAAAACATTATAAAAAGGATTGAATGCCTGAAATGATGATCTGCGTTCTTACATACATACTTGATCCTTCACATGTACTCTCTTTAGAGGTGGTATAGTTAGATAAGTATTTTTACATGTAAGAGTATCTAGTAATGATCTTGGATTATAGGTATAATGTTCTATGTAATAAAACTACAACGTTGATCTATTTAATATAGAGGAACCATATATATAATGATTAATCATGGGAACTAGATGAGTCAATGATGGAAAAGTACCCATACCTATTTATGGAATATAATGTAAATAAAAATTTCAAAGAAGAATATTCAAAAGGGGGAATAATGTAACGACCCAGTGTTTAATCAAATGAAATTTAATTCTTATAATTATTTCATATATTTACATTAAATAACAAGGAAATGAACTGATTCATATTATCTATCTTTTAAGCATAATATTGTTACATCTGGGATTTGAATTTTAAAAATTAGACATACACAGTTTTGATCAGTAAGATTTTTGGAAACTGAGGAAACAAAATTAATTTTTTTTGAATAGTTACCTACCATTATGAATAGTAATACGACCCTTAATAATATTAAACCTTTCAAAAGAATAATTACCTCACCCATGAATGTTAAAATAATATTTATGCATCTAATAAGTTATATTATGACAAAAATAAATGTATTTGTATATTTTTAAGTCATAAATAAATTATTTCAAATAAATAGTTAATGAAAATGATAATTTATTTTCATAAAAGGTGTTCATTAACTTAATTTGTTTTGTTTTCGGGTTTTACGATAATTTTATAAGGCCTTATGTAATTTTATTAAAACACAATTAAATTAGTTATTGTTTTAAAATTCATATTTGTACTATAAATTCGGATTTTATTTACAAATTAAATTAATCAAATTTTGAAAATTATTTTATGAAAAATGGGTTTCCTTTTTGGAATCAAAATGTCGAAAAAAATTTACTATTAATTTTTAGGATTTTTATGAAATATATGAATTTTTAGTGAATAGTAAAATACGATAATTACTATATATTTGAATTATATGTTAATTTAACTATTTATTGATTCATGGATAATGTAAGAACCTTGAGTTAAAACTCACCTTTAAAGATTACTATTTTGGTAAAATTATTCATTAGAAGTTCTTGGTTTATAGAAAAATAATAACAAAATGATTAAAATATTTTGAAAACCTTCTTCCACTCCTATACAAAAACCACCCATAGTTCCCTCTTACCTAAACTCCTCTAAAGGCATATAATTTCAATAAATTATTCATAAATTTCTCCCAAATATAATCCACCATGTCCATAATCTCTTTGACTAATAAAAATCCCAAATCCTCTTCCTTTAAGAGGCTCTCAGGTATGAATAAATCATGTGGTAAATTCCTCTTTTATTTTCATCCATTTTCTTTTCAAGTTCCTTTTTTCATAATTCTTTCTTAACCTATCCTCATCCAAATGGTTTGAAAATAAAGTACAATAAATTTAATGAAAAGATTTTATTAAAATGGAATAATTCATTATTATATCTCATTTTCCATTCTTATATATGAAAAATACCATAAAAAAGTCTATGATGTCATGATTTATCACAATCAAGGGCGATGGGTTATCAATTTATATAACCATTTTCAATTATGGTCATTAATCCATTTGTACGGTTGAACCATAATTTTGAATATGTTTTATATCTTATGTGATATTTTGGAATCTTATTTCACAAATGATGAAATATAATAATACAAAACAAGTTAATTATGAGAAAAATCTGTAAATTAATTCATGCGTTTATCATTAATATTTTATATAATGATTCAAAATCACTCAAAATAATCAAATGAATTTTATGACCATGATTTTTTTATGGTCACTAATTTCTTATGAATTAAATTCCTGAAATCCATTCTCATCATACATTTTTATCCAAACATGAATATAAGTGAAACGATCAGTAAACCCGAGGAAGAAAAATGCTCCCAAACAATGAAATTGGTCCTCTTGACTCATAAAAAGGATATTAATAAACTTAATAAGGTCATATTAAATCAATAACATGTAGTCCAGGTTCGGTAATTATAAATTAATTAACCAAATTTGATTATTCAGTTCATTAACATCATGAAAAGATCACCATTAGACTAAATGTAAAGGATCCTCCCCATTTCACTTTTATTTAAGAATTTACTCTATGTTATGCAGTTTTATGGGTAATTAATAAAAATGGGGTATGGTTTCAATCCTCACCTATAACGAACTAATGATTTTTAACATAAGAAAACCACTTTTACATCTCAAAATTCCCTCATAATAACCCTCGGTTCCATGTTGATATTTCGTAATTGATTCTACCTAAACCTCAATTATTCATTCGGGATACACTATATTTATTTTATCCAAAATGATTTTCATATAGTTTTTATGTATTCTTTATAATTTATTTGTATATAATCCAAACTTGTCTTTCAAAGTCCAATTATAACTAACTTTTGGGGTTATACATGTTTTCATGTTTTCAACTCTTTAATGCTTTTTTAAAACCAAACCCCTTTTTGGGAATTTCTTGAATTCAGATCCAATTTTAAGTTCATTCTCCCATATTTTTTACGACACATTTTTAAAAACATTTTTTATGAATAATTTCTTGGATCACTTCTGGTTTTTACAATATATTGTAACCTTTTTTATTTTAAATGCATGTTATTTTTTTCCTCCAAACAGCACAAAAACATTTTATAATAAAAATTCATAAATAGTATTTCAAAAAAATTTCAATTCTATTTAAAATCACATAATATGATATATTCCTATTTACATTTTGAATTCCCATGTATTTTCTAATTGATTTCTTTCATGGACACAGTTATGATACACCCATTCATTATGCTTTCTGATATGATTATGATACCCATTTCATTCCATGGATTCACTTATGTTTATGACTTATTATTTATGATTATATATGTGGAAATAATATTCAAGAACATATTAATATGGGTTATCATTGATTTATCTCTAACCCGTGCTACTCTATGTGTGACAATATTTAATACATACTAAATTTATGATTTATTTTCTGTCCACATTTGAATGATTCAAAATTTATATGATCCCATGTTTATATGTTATTATTTGATATTCCATTTTATATCATTGTTTCATGATCACTTTCCAATATGCTAAATCCATATTCTAATATTTATTCCCATACTTAGATTTTTGCTCATCCCTTAGTTGATGTGATCCCTTGGGTACCCTATGCAGATGCAAGGGTAAAAGGATGTTATGATGTATTTTTGATGATTACATAATGATGTTTTTCTAGTCTCACGTTTTATATTTTAGCTACCTAGTCCTCCAAGACACTATAATTTATGATCCTTATCTTGTAATATGATGTTTTATATCGATTAAAATTATGTTATATTTTATGTAAAGGTCTGCGGTAAATATATTCTTTTTAATTATAATATGGTTCAATTTACTAAACCTAATAATTCGAGGGTTTTAATAGTTCATGGATAAAAATAGAAAAAATATGATGTTAAAATGTCATCAACAATATAAGAGTGGTCATTTTGTAACAAAATAACATTGTCTTAATATCTCAAAAATAATTTTTCATACTTGTTTCATAGTCCTCAAAACTTGAAATCTATTTCACTGATGATTCAGAATGGATTTAGCTTAATTAGAAAAACCAAGTAATTTTTTTCAATAGTTTCATTCCTATCAAATGGATAATATATCAATTTTATAAATGGAAATAAAAAGACTTAATGAATTTATTCATTAATAACATTCCAATCATTATATAACCATTATATATATATTTGGGTAAACAAAGTGTTTCAATTATTTCATTAGTACATATGTGTATATTATTAAAAATATGTATTATTAATAAAAATAATATATATCGATCATTATAGAGACTAAAAATATGAACTTTTGTGACATAAAAACTAGTAGGGTCACTAATACTAAGTATTTCCATATAATTAAAAATGATTGTGGTCGCCATGTGTGAGAATTGTTAGATAATGAAAAATCCTATTAAGATCAATCCCACCGGGAAATCTACTATAAATGTGCAACATTAATTTCTTTCATCGTTACTGTAGATAAAAAAAATATTTTAGATATATTAAAAATTAATTTTATTGTTATCATCATTGTGGGGACTAATATAACCAATTTTGATGAGAAAGATATATTTTCACATTTTAAAACTAAATTATTGAAATTTGTAATCAATATGTGATCAGATATAATTTATAATTAGTTAATTGAATACAAAATGTCATATTGAGAAAAAAAATATCGGTTCATGGACACAAACTCTTACAAACTCCCACTACTCCTAATTCCAACTAATAATGTTTTATAGTCTTATAGCTCTCATGTTAACATAATGTTTTTGAAGAGATACTATTTTTTTAAATTATTATCCACATTTTATTCCATGGGAATTCAATTTACTGTAACATCACATATTGGAGAAAAATATATCATGAGATGATATATTCAGGGAATATTATTTGTGCACTTATGAGGCCATGGTTCTTTAGCAAGAGCATTCATATAAGCATTATTACAATAAACCATCATGATATATTTTTAGATGTTTAGCACATAGAGAACATGGTTTGAATTTATTATCCACAATATATCGTTGATAGACTAAAAATCCAAAAAAAAAATATCTATTATATTAAATGTTAACCTTTACTTGATTTTAGATCTTCCAGCATACGATATCTCCATTGAAGGTAAACACATATCCATATTTCAACCTCTATTTTTCATGATCTATTTGGAAACTGAAATGTTCATATCCCCTATTTAATAAATACACATATCCTATACATAACTAGTACATATCCTTTTCTATCGTCATATTTATATTGTATGTTTTCAAAATCATATAATGGAACATTCCAAGATAGTCCTTATATCTATCCTCTAATGAAATGTTTAAGAAGAAATTATCTTGGTGCATAGAAAAGAATACATGACCAACCAAACTACTAATGTATATTGAATACTTTCTATATAGATAACATTGTTTATCATACATTGAAATTACATAATTGTTTATGAATATTCAACACATTATTAAAACATATGCCTGGGGAACATAATAATATATTTTTATTGGAAAACTAAAAACCCAAACAACCGGTCCATTTGTAAAATAAATCACATCCATCTATGAAATTCATAACAAAAATACATATGATAAAAATAAAACTTAATGCATTTATTCATAAAAGAGTTAAGGAAAACATATGAATTGGATGGTTCAGATGGTCAGTTTGGGTAAATAAGGGATATATATAATCATAACTCGAAAATAATTACATGAGAACAAGAGAATACCTATTGAAAACCATACCCTCCATATTAAGATAATAATATTTGGTCATGGAATAAATATTGGATGTTCATAATAAATTAATCATAAAGTAATAAAAGAATATGTTTTCTGATAGTATAAAAATTTCATCAGACATATATTTGTTGAATATAATTAATAATATAAAATGATTTCCATAGTACTCAATGATCACAGCCTATGATATACTAGTGGGATTGGATAAATCACCAAACCATCCAATTATTAAAGGTTTAATACCAATACCATCATAGTGGAAAACATTTTTTACAAAATTTGTTTTTTCTCCTCATTCCAATCCTACAGATCTCATGAGATTTAAATCTACACCAAATGAGTTAGATGAAGATATATCTCCCAACTCTCTCATAAAAAACAATATTTATGTGTAACAAAACATAATTTCATATTTAATATATCATAAACCATGTAAAGAATTGGGTTTAATAAAAATATCATCTTATAATTAAATGTGAAAAGGAGTCATGTTTCATAACCATTTAGACATTTCTTCATTTCATAACCAATCGAAAAATGGGTTCCATAATAATGTTACAATAGTATAACCCATGAAAAGTAAATTAGTATCATATTAATTATTAAATAAAAAATATATATATTTATAAAGAAAATAATAATGGTTTGCTAATATTTTATCCCTAGAAATTCGTAGATAACATCAATGGATGTGAGGTTAGATTGAAAATGATTGTTAATGATATTTAAAAAAAAATTATTTAAGAATATATCACATTCATTTTGAAAAGATAATTTTATAAACATATAACATTTTAAATTTTTATATACTTTGAAATAATAATAAAAACACAAAATAAAATATCTAAATATTATAATTTCTTGATGGTGGGAAATTTTGGTCTTGTTGTACATGTTCACAAAAATATTCTTTTTAATGATTTGATAAATGATAAAATAAAATTGTTTTGAAAGTGAAATTAATATTAAAATCAATATTTTTTTGCAAAAATATATAACATTGTCAAAAATGAATTTTATAAATAATAAGAAAACAATAATTTTTTTTAAAATGTTAATAAATCACAGTTTTGGAAGAAAATAAATTTTTGACCTAAGAGAGGGATATAAAAAAAATTCTTCTAAAATTTATTCAAAAATTATAAGTTGAAAATAGATGAATTATTGTAATATAAAATGAAAATAACATCAATAATGAGAGAATATAAAAATTAATGATATTTTGGGAGATATGTCATTACATTTTATTGTTGGAAACATAATCACTAATAGTCATGATAAACAATGTTTTTGTAAGATAAAATTATTATCACATTGTTATCATTGAGTCATAAGACCCATGAATGCATAATAAACTGAAAATAAAATTTCATATGGATAATTTCATTATATAAATTTAAATCAGTCTATATATACACCTCATTAAATTATATAGGTTCACACCATGATGTAAATCTCAATGAAGGAAAATTGAGACAAAAATCCCACACGAGAAGTATTTTTTCCTCAATACGCATAATGCATCAATTATAATAAAAATTAGTTTAAAATAAATATAATATAGATACATATTTATATATATCATAATAAGATGGTTTTCTTACAATAATTTATTATATTTGTTTTCACAATCATAGGTTGATATTATGATTTTTTTGTAAAAACCTATTTGTATTTTGTATATGATTTTATTTGGTAATTTATCATATTATGAGGCCATTGTATAATAATATAGAGAATATATTAAATCATATATATATCATATATTATTTTTATATAATTATATAGATTAAATTATATGATTTAGTGATATAAAATTAAATACACCTCTAATGAAGAGGGTAAGTCTTATGTATGCATGAATGTAGATTTTGTATTATTATTGGTTTGAATGAAAAAAGTTGAATGATATATTATCAATAATGAATAATTTTTATGTAATATATATATCAAATATATTAATTATAAAAATACATAATACAATCCATTTAAATCTTGAATGAATCTCATAGCTTCATGAGGAGATAGTTTATCATACGCATGAGTGACATTAACTTATTCCCAGAAAAAGGGATGTATGATGTTATGTGTGGTATAATAACATACAATTTATAATAAAATAACAAATATATATATATAATACATAAAAATTTCCATCCTATATAAATGTAAATTGAAAAAATTAATAACATTGGTTTGCAAGGTGGTAGTCGTCCATAAGCAGAGATGACGAATTCAAAACTCATTTTTCAGAAGTGGAGATGTTTCTTGATCATGAAATTAACATATTAAAAATATGTTTTATATTTAAGATACAATTGTTATTATACCATAATTATATAATTATAATTTAATCAATTTTAGGGACAAATAAAATATAATATATTTTGGATGAATGTATCCAGCTTTTCCAAAATCATTCATATGATTTCTAAAAAAGCCATACTATGTTGGATTTATATCCAAAATAAGGCTTTTAAGATGAGGGGATTATATTTTATAATATATTTGGTTTTATATTCCTCAAAAAAAATTGTGATGGTGTAAGGAAAAGAGAAAAATATATGGCCTTTTATAAGTGAGGTGAGTGGAACACCAATAATTTTGGAAAATAAAATGGATTAATAACATTTTTGTAATTATGAGAAGAAAAAAAGAGATTATAATAATTAATATATTGTTTATGGTAGAAATGTTTCTATAAAATTAGGTTTTTATATTTTTTGGGTTATTTTTTTACTTAATGATTTATTTTAACAGATAGTAAACCAACTTTTTATTTCACCATAATAATTTTTTAACATTTATTATTATGAATCATTATAAAAATATACTTTAACCATAATAGATGATATAAATTATTCTTATTAGAAACATAGAATCAATTTTTCCAAATTCCATTTATATAGTTGGTAATAATTAATTTTAAATTAGTCTCACAGATTCGACAACAAAGGGAGTTTTTAAAATAATGATGTCCAAAATAATACATTGTATTTATATTTACATAAAAAAATTGATTCCAATGAATGATATTATATTAATAGATATATAATTGAATTAATGTATCTTATTATTAAAAAACATATTTTTATTTATAAATAAATTGCATGAAAAATAATTTTTAACTGAAATTCAATATTTATCATTATTCATTGAAAATGAATCTTTTATTAAAAAAATACCAATTCATTTAACAAATGATAAATTTCACATTATCATATAAATAATGATGTTTATTTAAAAGAAATTTTTTTTAAAATAATCATAATTTTTTTAATTATTTTTAACATAAATTAATTAATCTCTTTAGTTTTGGAAAATAGAATTTTTGAAACATATAATGAATTGTTTGAAATTTATGTATCATTTTCTCAAATATTTTCCATTATATAAACCTGTTATTATTAATATTTCTAAATTAGTTATTATATGACTTATTAGTATGTTTATCATAATGTTTATAAAACATGTTTTTAAATAACAATATTAATAATATATCATTGTTTTTTTAAAACTCAGTGTCATTTTTAGCTCAAGATAACTTAGTGTTTCTTAGATAACATGCCTAAATTCGGTTTATGTGTAATGAAATATTAAAATTAAATTAAATTTATTCTAAATTAATATTTTATAAAAAAAGTGTTTCTATATTCTACCACAGTAAAATGAGTTTGAATTTAAAACTTTATCACTCTTATATAAGCAGAAGAGTATTATTATACATAATCATATTCTCGAGATCCTATAAATAATGGTGAATGTAGTGGATTCCCTACAAATAATTTACTTGGTGAGGGTAATTTTTTCATAAAAAATTCATTGTATGATATGGAATACTCAGTGGTTGATCCTAATTATAATTTTATTTCTCTTGTGGAATGACATCTAAGATCAGAACATTTTAAGTGTCAGGTTTGTAATCCATATTTTTCAGTGAGGATGATATCAAGTCTATTTCCCATTTACATATGTGGTTTTAAACTAATGTGATTTCCTAGTGGGGTCATAGAGGAAAAGTGGTAACCTAGAGATTTTATAGATCCTGAACCCTAGTTTATTTAGTGGTGGAAGATAGGTCGAACAGTTATTAAAAACCATGCCACCTCAGCCTCACAACTTGTGGAAAATGTGAGGGGTGGTCCATTCTACTGCCCAGAGCATAATAATTTGATAAATATGTTCAATAGAGTACATAGGATTGTGTATGTGCTAAAAAAAATTAATAGAAGAAAAATTCTTTGTCAGTACATTGTTTGTGTAACCGTGTTTCAGAACCATGAGAGTGTGGTATTAATATAGATAAGGTCACAATGTTTTCTCACAAATTTTCCAACCATGCCGAAAAATTTTGTGACCCTATTTATTGAAGAAAAATGGCCATTTCCGCAATAAAAAAATTAAATGTTAACCCACCATTTTATTATATTCTTTTTTCATACTAATTTTTTCCCCTACTTCTCCAATTTTATTCATTATTAATTTTATGGTAGGATTTGTTCTCGTTTCTCCATAAAAAATTTGATTTGTTTTCGGTTAATATCATTTTATATTTTCAACTATGTTGTACATCCCACATACACATATAATTATTTTCTATTCTATCATCATTTCTATTTCTCTGGAGGATCATAAAAAATACTTTCATGGTGTTCATTTATTATTTTTATTATCATGATATAGATCACATAATAGATTTAGACTTGATGATTTCACATCTACAGTGTAAAGGTAGGTGGTATATATTTTTTGTTCAAATGTGTGTATGATTAAATGTTGTTTCTATTCTACATAATTATGTAATTTTAGGGGGATGATTCTTAAATTTTTTTAATCCCTAAATTTAATGTTGAAATCATGTATGAAACATTGATTGAATCATTGGCAGGGTTGGAGTTTTCCATCCTCAACCCAAACCACCCATGGTTTGTGTTCTACCATTTAACAATCATATTCCACCATTTGGATTATTTGATATTTCCTTTCATATGTGTCAATTTAATTTAATAATTAAATGTATTTATTTTGGCATTATCACCTTTTAGAACCTTTTCATTGAAAATTGGAGATACCTATTGGTTAATCTCTTTGATTGTATATGAATAGAAAAGGAATAGTGAAATTATTACATCAATAGTTGATAAAATTATTATTGAATTGATTCTGATCATTTTGGTGGGCTCGTGGTATCCCACTATTGACTTATTTAGATTTTTAGGACTTTAATACTCATTAGATATGATATATTTGACTCATTAAGATTTCATTAACATTTATAATACATGGATTTGCTTTTAAAAGATTACTAAGATTCTAGAAAAATTTATACTCCTTTGATAAGATAACCATATTATAATGACTTGAAAATATCACCTCCTTTGATCATATTTTCTAATATTAATTGGATTAAATGAAAATGTTCTACTCCAAGGATCTAGTTTAATAATTTTATGTGTCATTTAAATATGTTTTTAACATTTATAATTCTTATTTACAACTATTTATAACTCCCTACATGTTCTGATTCCTTGGATAATATTTACATATTTTATATATCTTATTGGGATTCCATGGACATTACTAATCAATAGATATGGATTACATGATATTAGTTCACTTTTCCTCTTCAATGAACCTGGCCAATATAAGCATGATATATGACTAAATTGTAAATAATTATGTTAATACATTATATACATAATCCATAGGCTTTATGATTTATTTTATTGTTCAAATGACACATGACACACTAGATATAATGTATAATACATTTATTACTTGCAAAGCTGTTATATATGTACACTTCCTCAGGTAAATTTTCATAATAATGGACCAGTTTTGAATATTATTTATAATGGAATATTGAGTGTTATGTCACATCCAAAATGATTCATAATATGTTCTACAAAAAGGATTCAATGATTTATGTTGGAATATGGTAATGTGCTTGTATGCTGATTCTTGATTCATTGTTTCATAGGGGAAATGCATTAGAGGACTGGGATATGTATCATGAGGATATCTTAGAAGAGTTATTTTAAGAATTTTGTTAACATTGTTACATTTATTGTATTGGATACATGTTAAATATCTTCCATTTATTTTTATAGTATTCTATGATAACCATAAGTACATTAAATATTTGGATATGATTACCACGTTATATATATAATACATTTTTATTTTTCCAATGCCCATTTATTTCGTTTTCTTTCACTATTGTTTGATATGATTACATTGATGTGATATACTATGATCATGAGGGTATATTCACTACACCATTCGACAATAAACCCTAGCTCCTAGTTAGAAGCCTATGAAATTATTAGAGGCATACATGAGGCAATGTGGATAACTGGGTTCATTTACTATTGAGTAAACTAAGTTCGGATACTATTGACTGAATTGGGTGTCAGGTGTCACAAAGTGGTATTGATGATTATTTATTTTTTCATATAATTTAAAAATATTAGTCAAAATATTAGTAATGTGTTAAAATAGAGTAATAATATTTGTCTAGGAGTATATATCGAACATACAGGAAAAATAAAAATAGCATTGGATGGGATATGATGTTTTACTACATGCCTAATACAATTACCATGATTTCATTGTTTCGTGTTGAACTTGATGTTTTATGTCATATTTATTTCTAATTTCGTTCATTTTCATGGTATAATAATGTGTAGTTTCATATTGAATCATCATATTCACTTCATGATTTATATGTCATGAATTATGCCATTTCAAAATTATATTAATGAATTTATTGATTACAACTTGTTTTGGGTAATTATTTAAATATCAATGTTTTTGTGTTAACATTTAAAGCAGGGACTTGATGAATGGAGGTTTGGATTAAATGGACACTGCACATCATTTTATAAGCTGTAGGGGAAGTAATAAATTATAGGTGGTTGTCAATAAAGATCAAAATTTAAAGGGGGTGTCATTTATGAATTTGAATTCAATTAAATGAAATTGAATTCTAAAATGATATAGTTTCTATTAAATAAGTATTGCAATAACATTTAAATGAACATTTACTCTATAAATTTCAATGGAAACTCGGCATACTGGTTCCCATAACAAGTAGAATATAACATGTTAAGAATAAGACATGAATAGTGGGTAGTATTTAGTGTCTGTGGATTTTTATTATAGATTTTATATTTCCCAATCTCATATTTTACAGTAGGACTATTGGTGTGACACATGTTTACGAAGACTTATTCATGTTAGTTTTCAATATATGTGACCATATTACAATAAAATCATTAAAGGGGTGTTCAATTGGAATTTTTATGGATTTTCCATGATTATGAAATATAGTATTATTCCATGACGTTAGTCAAAACCATGCTATGGGGGTAGTGGTCCATGGGCCAATACATGATCCTTCAACAATTCCTCTTATAAAAAAACATTTTATTCTAAACACAAGTGATGAGGCCCATTTTCAAGAGGGATTTTATTGATTTACATTGACCATTTAGGTAGAATCACAACCTACCCTAACTATGGAAGAGTGGAATAATGAGTTCCAATTATAGAATCCACCCATATTTTTTGTGGATGGAGGCCCAGAGGTTACAAATTCACAACTGGAGCCCATGATATTTATCATATAGAATATGAAGACACCCAATTAGAGGTGATTTAATATCAGTACATATATGTTATGGAATGTGATAATAGAATATAAAACATGATTACTCAGACTGGCTATCATTGGGATATGTACGGGTGGGATTTTAGGAAATCCTTCTTAAATTACATTTCTCTAAACACATTGAGGGTTGATAGAGCTAATTATATTATGAATCTAGATAATGGTTCCTTGTAATTGATTCATTATTCCACCTATTTAACATATATCTATTTTTTCACACATATTCTATTACGTGATGAACTTTGGACATATAAATATATCATTGACGGTCTCATGAATGAAATTTGTTCATTGTTGAATATCTGTAGAAATTATACCATATTTGAATTATTAAATTGAGTGTTGATTATTAAAATAAACCTGAAGTAAGATAGGGGAACAATTTTTTGTCGACCATCTTATAAACGATGTGATTCCACGTCAGGTGGCTGGAAGAGATGCATTGAGGTATATCATGAGGGGAATACTAGCTAGTGTGAGGGTTATAATAGTTCAATTTTCAATCATCTATGTGGGAGGAATAGACACATGATAATAAATAGAGATAGAAACATAGTTTAGGGTTGATCTGGAAATATTATGGATTACATACATTAGATTTTTAGGATCTTTCCTCAAACTACCAATTATGGAGGATCTATATTGACTCCAAATAAAAATAATGAACATAGTTAATACACATTCACTTAGCTGAACCTCCTTTGGATCTCTTCTTAATGACCATAGGGATGGTTTTCTGGGGCGAAAAAGAGATCCTGAATATATATAAAGATGATGGGAAGTTCATTTGTATGGTTGAGGTTAAGATAAATGTATTTATATATTTATAGATTGTGGGAGGAGAGAGTTCCCTTTTCTAAATGAGGAGGAGATTCATTTTTGTAATTACAAAAAACAATTCAATTGTGCGAAGTAAATCTCACCCCAAGTGCCACATAAAAGTAAAACCAATGGATTGGAGGGTTTTTATGGAAAATTGAATCCATTTACATAGAAAAATAAAAATTATTTAAAAAAATTATTCCATTATCCTCTATGTTTTATTTCTTTTAACATTTATATTTTCATCATATTTGCATGTTTTTTAATGATATGTAATTAATTAGATATGCAAAAAATAAGAGGATAAATGTATTTTTTTTTCAAATATTAAATATAAATATGAAATATAATTTATCAATAACAAATTTATTTGTGATTGAATTTTTTTTACAAATGTGAATGTAACGCATTGAACCATGTTTTGACCTTAATGACTTTAAATTAATTTTCTATCATTACTAATCATTATGACCAAAAATTATGTTTACCATAATCTATAATATAAATTATTGGGATTATATATATAAATTAAATTTTTATAATTTAATTCACATAATTCATTCAAATAATATTAAAAAAACAACCAAATTGTGTTGAAAATAAGTTGCTCATTAAATTAATTTTCCAGGTATAACATGATCTTACATTAATAATATGTCTAGTGATCCGAACTTTATATATTTATATTAATATTTTTAAACATATAATCTATTTTTTTCAATTCATTATCTTTATATTAGTTATCATTTAAAGTAATTAAAATGTTTGATCATTATTTATTTGAAAAAAGGATTCATAAATTATTTTTTATACATAAAAAAATTTAACAAAAATCCTATATAATGATGATTACAATGTAAAAAATTATTTTATATGTAAAAATATAATTTCATTTTACTTTGAAATAATATTCTATATGTAATGGGACTTTTATATTATATAATTTATTAAAAAGAGATGTTTTTTAAAAAGATGTATCATTAACTATTCTATAAAAAATTACATTTTTATCAAAAATCCCAATATATAACCCTAAGATATTTATGATATTCTAATATTTAATATGAAACTATTTATAAATAACATATCATAAAATGATATAAATTAAATATTATTCTGAAGCATAAAATTAACAGCAAAACCATTTTTTAAGATAATATATTTTGAATCATAAAATATCTTTATGTAAAATTTTTCTTTATATATATATATATATAACTTATAAAAAATTTTAAATTTATTATGAACTATATATATATATCATAATTAATTTAACACTATTCATATTTATTAATTCAAAATCTGAGTAATAAGAGTCATATTTATTTTTTACAAGTTTTTTATAATAATAATTTTACATCTTATATACTATCAAACAAAATTTAAACATTTTAAAATTATGGGATATTAAAATGAGGGATTAAGAATAAATTTAAGAAATGGGTTATGATTTATTTTCTAATCTCATTGTTTATAGTGATTGATTATAGTTTAGTTTCTGATGACTAAATTTTATTACCAATCCCTTGAGAATAAAATGATTTATATTCACCTATAGTTATGTGTTAATATGACATGACTTATATTAAATTTATGTTGACTATGAAATCAATATAATATGAAAATATTTTTAATTAATATGTCATTATTTCACCCCTTGGGTAGAAAAACATTTTTCCCTTGTTATTGAGGTTTTCTGAAAATGGATTGATGGTTATTTTCTAATAATATCCTATTATTTTTAAATTTAATATCTATATGGGATTTTCATTGTAGAAAATTATATAAATTGATTATTATTGATATTTTATGATCAAGGTACTACATAATTTATATTGAATATATGAAAGAAATAATTTTTTAATTTACATTACATGATTGGGATTTCCCACCATCATGACCACTCAAGGATTTTACGATTTGTTTAAAATTTTCAAGAGATATTTTCAATTAATACTAGACCAAAATATTTGTTAAATTGATATATTTTAAAAAATTTATTACATTGTCAAAGGTTATTTTACTGGATAAATTTTCCAATGATATTTTAATTATATTTTCATCAATGATAAAACAAACTTATGTTAGTTATGTTTTACTAGGTACATGATCCAATGATACCATTGACATTCATTATTTTTATGTATCATGATTATTATGATTTAAGGATGAATTTATGAAAATAATTTTTCCAAGTGTTAAATGAGTTATGATGTAACATTTATGAAACTAATATTTTCATTCGGGCTTGTTTTTATGAAATGATATAATGTTTATGAAACCCATTACACATCCATCAGATATTATATAATGAATGTTTTATGAATGAATGGAACAAATATATGACAATTTAATTATGTGATAGGTGGTACCTAAATTATATATACATTTAAGGAATTGGGAATAGATGGATATCAAATGAGATAATACAGATTTAAATTGGTATTGAACATTGTTGAGTAAGATACTTTTTCAACTATATTTTATTGGGAGTTAAATTTTAATAAGGATATGATGGAATGGAATGTGAACACAATCGACAATGAGAGTATTAGAATTGAACACTGACTAATGAAACTATGTTATATTCTTACTTTATTCCAAAGGTTTATATATCATGATATTGTTTTACCTCTGTGGATCATGTTCTTTAATTCCTATTTGATTCTTGTCTTATTAACTTCCATAATTTTTTTGACGACTCAAATTTTGATATATGCTACATTGGTAATGATTTTTATATATTAAGATCTTTATCTCATACCATTAACGTCATTTTTTCTTATTTGATCACTAATATCACTCTTGTTTACACTTACTGAACATCTAAGATAAAACACTCATATCTAACCTTCACCCAGGTGATGATTAAATGATTTATAAATGATATGTCATTGAAGGATGACAATTATGCAGAATGCAAAGGGAGTAGATGCATATTTCATATGAACCAATTGTTTATTTATATATGTTTCGAATGATATTAAACCATTATAGTTCTAACATGGTTCTTAAGGTTTTGTAATGAATATTCATCGAATAAGACACATTATAAAATGATGATATGTATGTTTTAATATATTGATATTAAACTATTTATTAAAATTATTTTCAATGATATTTAGACTTTTCAAATTTTTATTAATTTTTTATTATATAGATATATTAAAAATTAATTATATATATTTTTTAGATTGATAAAATTTAATATTGAGATAAATATAAGTAGGAAATTAAATTTATTTTAGGATATTACATTTTTTAGAAACAATAATGAATATTTATGAATTCCCAAAATGGAATAAGATATATTTTAAAATTATTATTCCTATACAACCTCTCATTTAATAGTAATCAGGTTATTATTTATAATATGTATGATCTAGATATAGTAAAAAACCAATATTTTATAAAAGCACCTATGAATGAATAATGTTATAAAATACCAATTTTTTTTATTTTCACATTAAAATATTTTCTCAATATGAAAATATGATAAAATTGTAGAAAATATAGAACATATAATTAAATACTATTAAATAGGATTTTAATTTTTAATAATTTTAAAAAATTTGTGATTTAATCACTCAAGTAATAAATTTGAACTTAAAAATTATGTAAATGTCGAATCCTGTGGTAATATATGGGAAATGGTAATTATATCAGTGACATATCACATTCTTATGAATTAAATAATTTTAATGTCTATTAAGAAGTAAAAATATATACCAGTAAAAATACCAATTATTAATGTTTACTAGTCATAATTTATTATGTTTATCTATTTTAGATGAAACAAAAATTATTTATCACTCACCCTAAGATTTTATTATGTGGTATACCTTTGAATAAATTTTATGTTTTTCTTATGTTATAATAAAAAAAATAAAATGAATAATAATTTATTAATATATAATTTAAAACAAAATAATATTCAATTCAGTTATATTTATGTATAAATTATTTTTTATATAAAAGGTGTGAATCTTAATTAAGAAAATATAATTAATTCATAAGACATTACTTTGGAATTTATTTTTGATGTATATATTTTAAATTAATTTATTACTTTTTATAAATGGTACCAATGAATATTACTAATGAAAATAACGAAATATTTAATAAATCAAATTTAGTTAACCATTAAAAGGGTTAGTAAATGATAAATTATTCTTTTATAAAATTTAATTTTTAAGCGTAAATTTTTTTAAAAAACATTTTTAAATTATGTATGTTTTACTTCAAATGAAATTTATATTTTTTAGATTTTTAAACATATGTGAAATTATTAAATAATAATTAAAAAAATTATTTATTATTTATAAATTTATTAACCAATTTCTAAAAAATAAGGGAAAACCATTTAATGGTAAATGTTTATTTGTTTGAAAATTATTTCTTATATAGACAATGTATATTCCCATATTAAATTTAATTAATAAAAATAATTGAATTATTAATTAAATAATAGTTATATATTCTATAAAATAAATAAATATTCATCTAATTATTGTCAAAAGGAATTAAATGAAAACATGATCATATTTTTATCAAAAAGATACATGTCATATAAAATTGATTTTTATGATAATTATGCACGGAAATCAAAAATAATTTAGTCCATTGTTAAAAATAGAATCTAATGGAGTTAATATTAAGAATAGAGATGCCTGAATTTATTTTAAAATAATTATATCAATTTTTTATCATATAAATAATTTACTATGGAAAATATTTTTCACCACAATAAGAGATAAAAGGGTTGGGGACATTAAAATAAGGAATACATGATTTGATATTCAAAATATCTATCATATAATGATTATATGAGAGAATTATTACAATCCAAAGTCTTATATTCTAAATTAGTTTTATTCCATTTCACATTCCCCTGAAAATTACAATTTATTTAATGTTATAGGTAATTTAGATAGGTTAAACTCTAATTACTATTAAATGGGAACCTCCACATATCATACAAATAAAATAATTGATCACCATAGATTAACCAGAATAAACTAGAACCAACATACAAGTATCCTTACCACTTCATGGGTGTCTTTGTGTCTTTAAAAATGCATAAAAATAATTTTTATGGGGAGAACTATTTGAGTATTGCTGATGAAGTGGTATTTGACATGCCCAATTCCATTCAAGATTGTTCCTTCATCCAAATTCTCCAAATATTATAAAAAAATAAAAAATTAATAAATTTAATATTATTAGTATATAAATGTTTCTTTAATATTATTAAAAATTCATTTACATTAACTCTCATATATAATGGGAAATTAAAATTATGATCATGCGTATGTGAACATTTTCACCTTCATAAAGATATGTCTTATTTTTCATAATTTCATCACATGGATGAATTTATATATAGACATAATTAAGATAATAATGGGATAATTATTATTATATAATTATAAAATGGTCCCTAATTTCCTCCCATCCCATCTAGTGTATAATAGAATCATTGTTCATGTGTACATGTGGACTATTCTGTCCATGAAGCGATGTATTTCATTATTCTTCACCTCTATATATATAGCATAGAAATCATTTATCATTTATAAATATTACATATATTTCATGAATCAGATTTTATAAATTTGATCAATTAATAAATAATTGAAACAAAAAATTAAAACATTCATGGAAAACTGAAGTGTATTCACCCAAATATTGATTTTGACAAGAAAATTTTATTACATCCAAAATGAGAAATCATAATTGAATGGAATATATTTTAAAATTTATTTGTAATTACCCAAACATTCATTAATTCCTCTTGATCTAATGTCTCATTATGTAAATTTTTTAAATAATTGTATACATCATTGGTTTTATGTTAATGGATTTTAAAATACTGTTATGATTTGTGACAATTTCTAATATAGTCGTTCAACGGTGATCATTTTATTAGTATAAATATAGGGCTTTAACAAATCCAATTTAATCAAACAAAGGAAGAAATTGCCTCAACCAGTAGACCTGATTCGTATGAAGCCCATTTGTTGGAGAATATAAAGGAGGTTGTGTCATTGCGATTTTCTCTTTACTAAGCCCAGGATGAGCTTGAACATGTTAAGATTGAGCGGAACCGACTACGAGAGAAGTGGATGTTAATAGAGATTACCACATGAGAGATATTATCTAAGCCACCCCATGAGTCTTTCACCATCGCCACCTCACCATTCGGTCTTATGCTTGGTGTTATAAGAAGTTATGTAACAAGACCTTAGAATTATGATTATGTGCATTATTTTTGTATAAAGAATGTGCATTCATTTTATTATTGTTACTTTGTATATAGTTTTTAATAGAAAAATTATATTTATAGTTAATATTATACTATGAAATATATTTTCATGAATTGATGGATTTTTTAATTAAATAATATTTTAATAAAATATTATTATTATCATTATATTACTTTTTATTATATATATATTATCGTATAATTTTTTGAATGCAATTGTAAATTTTATTATGTTTTGAAAGCTGTTTTTGTCAAAACCCATGAAATTTTGATAAATGTCTATATTTTACTTTAAAAGTAAAATTTAACATATTTTAAAAATATTTAGATAAAATGAATATTATTTTTGGAATCTGAACATCAAAATTATCCAGTGGTTAGCTTTTCATAATTTTCTTAGACGAGTGAATTTTTGGATAAAAAATAATTTCGGTTTAAATATATAATGTGTTTTATGACATAATAATGACCCAATATAGATGTAATAAAATACTATAAAAATTATGTCTATCCAATATAAGTTTTACCACTAAAATTATGTTATTTTGGGTCTGTTTTATTTATTTTACAATTCTTTGGTGGACCATTCAAGGCATATAAAACATTTTGTCTTCTTAAATTGTTTTCCTTGAGAGTGTGTCTCACCTCCACATATGCTACCCTATTATTTTAAAACTATTGACTATTGTCCTTATAAAATATTTTATTAAACTCCCATTTTTCAAAAACCATGGGGAAAAACCATGGTCTGGTTTTTGATTTAGATTAGTTTAATGTGAGGTGTCCCAAACCAAAATAATAAAAAATATACTATATTTTCCAATATAAACCCACCCAAGCTCCCACTTCCTCTTCACACAAATTCATTGGAGTCCATCCAAACTATGAACTCTTCTATCTATAATCCCATCATGGTTCCCTATGCTCCCAATAAGCCTCTATCGAGCCTCTCCTAAGTCTTGGGGATCACACTTCCAAGTAACAGATTTCTTCCTTTCTCATTTTTGTGAAATTTACTTTAAGTTGTTATACCCTTTTTTCAATTAAAATGTTCTGGTATGATTTGGAACCTCCCCCATACTTCCCTTTTTATTTTTGTATTATGGTATAACCCTTTTTCTCTGATTAATGTCTCTCATGTACACCCGTTACAATGCTAAAATTCCGTGAGGAATTTCTCTCTCTTTTTTGACATCCATGTAATTATTTTGTATTGTGAATCTAAATTACATAAAATTTTTGGTAAATGTATCTATATTACCACCTTATAGTCCATTTCATGTATATATGAGGAGAAACCCATTTATCTTTCATCATCCATTTTCATGAATCCTTCTGTCACGTCATAATGCTGCCGAAATTTCACTGTGTTTTCCAAAGCCAAGATCATTGTGTAGTGAATAGAATAATTATGTCTCTATCAAGGGTATTCACCTTTATGAACATATATATTATGAATGATAATTTCATGTGTTTATTCCACATTACATAATCTTTGAATAACATATGATGTTGATTGATTCTGTGTTATATGATCTATGTGGCACACTTATGCATCAAATGAAATGTTTAAGAAAGGGTGCTCCCTGATAGTAGTCCAATGCATTGGATAAAGTACGGTATCATGATATGTCATTTCAATGGGTTTTGACCAAATCTAATTCAAGTTCAATGATTTTTTATTCTTGCTTCATGTTCAGTGAGTGTTTACCCATGCTCCATGTGCAATGAGACTTGGCTCATGTTAATTCCATGTTATGTGTTGTTGCCATATTTCAATGTTATGATTATCATGATATATCATGCCTTTATGTTCATGTTTTTCTTTTTCTCCATTGATATACATATTATCTAACACGTATTGTATTCCTCATGCTATTTCATTTTTATTTCCTTAATAGGATTTATTTCTCACTCTTTTTTTATACATGTCCTCAGGTTATCACATGCAATTCTATTTACGAGGGAATGTTGTGGTCATGTAAAGGATGTTTTTAATAAAGTTGTTTTATTTCATGTTTTATGTTCTTATCTAATGATCATAATATACAAATACACTGGACATATCATTTTTCGTTTTTATAATAAGTGAATTTTATGTAATAAATCATGATTTAGTTTTTAATAAAGAAGAGGGTTGTCATAGTTTGTATCAGAGGATAGGTTTAGTTTTTATTGGGGTTAGGATTAGAAAACCCTAGTGAAGCCATAGATACAAGAATAATTATAATAAGAAAAACCTACGTTTTTGTCGGTATTGAGTAAACAGCTTATTAGAAAAATATATCCCTGACTGGATACATGCAGGTTGTGGCGGCTCTGGCACAGAAATAACTAGGGGTGAAGACCAAGACAAGGAGTTTTGGGATTGACCCAGGGTATCCTAGTACATGGAAACGATCCTCACTATAGTCTTGGTTACAACGCTCTCAGGGGATAATCATTGGTAAATTCACAAGATTAGTATGAACCATTATTAAGGGATTAAAGAATTCCCCTAATAATATATGTTAGGAAGTAGATATGAATCCCATATATTCATAAGTTATGTAATTAAAAGTTATTTATATATCATCCATTTGTTCCTAGGATTACCCTTTGTGTGTTACCCCTAACATTCCTTTTATTCCAGCTAATGGCCAGTAATATGAGGACATTTTCTAACAACCGATGCGAATATCAATGTGATGATTGTGCTAATGAGATGCCCAATCTGATGGTAGTGGGAATCAAGAACATTTTCATGATTCCCTCTCAGTTAACTAAATATTTGAATAAAAACATGGGTCAATAAGAAAATTCACCCCCCCCCCCCCAAAGAAAGAATAAGTCTCTATCAAGAGCTTCAAGAGGAAATGTCCTCCAACTTTTAATGGATCTTCTGACCCCTCAATCATTGAACAATGGATCAAGTCCATTGAAAAGACATTTTCCAACCATCCATGTTTCAAACAAGATAAGGTTCTTCTAGCTACTTATCGTATGGAGTGTGAATCCGATCAATGGTGGATATTGATAAAAATACAATGACTAAGGAGGATATATAGGCGTTATGATGCAATGATTTACAGAAGATGTTTTTCGATAAATATTTTCTGCACACCCTCTGACATAAGATGGAAAAGGACATCCATGCGCTCAAGAAAAATGATTATGTATCTATTGGAGTGTCCAAGGAATTATTCACAAAGCATGCATGATATGCCTCCGGATATTCCGTTACCCCGAAATGAAAGGTTTACCTATTCTTTTGTTGGATGAAACCTATCCTGGGAAAAAATATGCGGATCCATGACTTCGATAACTATAATGAAATTTTCTCATGTGCTCTCAAGGTTGAAATGGAGATTTTATTATCTTATGGGATTCGTAGGGATATGAAGCGTAATATGGACTTCATTTCTGGTGTTCCAATGGATTAATCCAATGGTGCTTAGAAGATCCATCTCCCCACATTCAAATAGTGTAGAAAGAATCAACTCATAAATTTCTTGAAGGGGACTAAAAAATGCTTTAGGTGTTGAAGTGAAGGCACCCGAGATATTAACAGTCGGCAAGAAAAACACGCGGCTACGACAGAGGAGAGGATAACTCTGTTCGACTCTCAAGTTATTTTTCATTGCATCAACTCTAACAAACCAGGGAATCATAAAAATAAGTTCCCTAAGACATGGTTTTTCTGTGGTAACCAACAACCTCCAAGGCTCCAAGGGTGAGAATTTTCCATCACTACTACTAATGTGAACACCAAAAATGAAGTCCTGACAAGTACACTAGTAATTCACTCCATAATAGTGAACATACATTTTTATTATTGTTCTACGCATTCATTTGAATCTCTAATGTTTAGTAGAACAATCCCACCACCACTAAAAATCATGGATGTGAACATGTCAGTGATTACGGAAAATGGGGAAATTATTGTATCCTATGAATATAACTCCTCCCATGTCATAATCTGTTGATAGAACATCTTGGTCAACCTCATCATACTATATATAGTAGAATTTTATGCAATTAATTTCATGGATTGGATTTCACTATATACAGCCAACATAATTTTCTGTAAAATGAAATTCACTCTCCAGATGGATAATCGACCCCTGATTCTATACAAGTGCAATGAGAAAGATGAATCTTCTTTAGCTCCATCATCTCAAGAATGGATATTACTTCCCTATTAGCATGAATATTTGGCTCAACTTCTTGAGTCTGTGGGGGAAACCATCATTGAAGATATTCATATTTTGATGGAATTTGTTAAAGCATTTCTCGAGGAATTTCCCAGTCTTCCTCCTAGAAGAGATGTTGAATTCAAAATTGACCTTATAACCGGTACGTTTCCATTATCAAAGACTCCATATAGAATGGATGTTTTTCAGCATAAAGAATCCGATGAAACAACTATAGGAGAATTTGGATAAAGGTTTTATACACACAAGTGCTTCACCTTGGGGTGCACCGGTCCTCTTCATTATGATGAAGGATGGGTTAATGCACCTTTGAATCGATTATCATGAGAATAAAAAATCACGATAAAGAACAAGTATCCTATAACATGAATTTATGACTTATTTGATCAACTATGTGGAGCAGAATACATCATCATGGTTGATTTGTGGTCGGGATATTATCATGTAAGGGTGATGAAGCATGATATCCCCAAGACTGTTTTTCAGACAAGATATGGGAACTGCGAATTCATAATAAAGCTGTTAGAACTTACTACTGATCCAGCAATATTCATAGAAATTATGAATAGATACATTAGAGATTACGTTGACAAATTTTTGGTATTATTTATAGATGTTATTCCCATATACTCCAAAGCCAAGTAGGATTAGGAGGAGCATCTAAAAACTATACTAGAGACCTTGAGAAAATAGAAGCACTATAACAATAATAGAGAGTCTAGGTTTTAGTTTATGGGGGTCTAATTCTTAGAACATATCATCACAAGCAATGTGATATCTATGGATCTCTCTAAGACAGCTGCGATAAAGGGATGGTCGAGAAGAAAATCTGTAAAGGATATCTGTAGCTTCATGGGGATATCTAGATATTATCGATGATTTATGAGAAAATTCTCATGATTTTACAACCCTCTTTACAATCTAACTCGGATGGGAGTAATGTTTTTGTAGTGTGATGAATGTGATGAAAGCATAAAGGGGTTAAAAAGGAGTCTTTTCACTACACCCATCCTCACTTTACCCACTAGTGGAGAACTTTTTGTTGTATTTAGTGATCCTCCAAATACGGGGGACTGGGTTGTGTGTTGATGAAAATTTAAAAATACATTGCCTATGCGTCAAAGAAATTTAAATTACATGAGAAAAATTATTGAACACATGATTTGATGTTGGATGCGGTGATATTAACCTAAAAAATTTGGCCACATTATCTCTTTGGGGAGATGTATGAAATATATAAGGGCCACAAAAGCCTCCAGTATATATTTATACAGAAAGAGTTGAACATGTTCCAATGATTATGGTTAGAGTTGATCAAGGAATATAAATTCTCAATCAATTGCCACCATGGGAAAGAGAACAAGGTGGAAGATGATATAAATTGATGGTACCCAGTGATTCTATCAAAGATGAAAATTGAGAAGTCCCAGTATTCTTAGATTTGATAAAGATGGACATGAGAATTATAAATAAGGGAACATCATTAATCCTTTCAAAAATTATTGATCGACCGTCTCCTTTTTGAAAGGTTAATGGATTCTCAAAGGGATGATGTGGGAATTCAGATTAAAGTGGAATCAATCAGAAGAGGGATATCCTCAGAGTACAATGTTAATGATGAAGGAATTGTGAGATTTGGGAATAGACTGTGTTCCATCATGTTCAGGGCCGAAGAAGGACATTTTGGATGATGCACATAGTTCAAATTTCACTATTCACCTATGAAACACAATGATGTATTGAGATATCCGAGAGAATTATCAGTGAGATAATATGATGAACGATATCACAGAGTATACATCAAAGTACCTGGTGTGTTAGCACATAATGGTAGAGAGGCATATTTCTAAGGAGATGACGAAACCATTTCCTATACCAGCATGGAAATGGGAAAACATCACTATGGACATCGTCACCAGAGTTCCAAAGACATCCAAAGGAATCAATGTTATCTGGGTTGTTCTAGATCATCTTAAATAATTTTCACACTTCATTGAAATTTAGGAGGTCTTTTCTTGGATCAACTAGCATGAATATATATCAGATATGTGGTAAGGTTGCATGGAGTACCACTATGTATTGTATCTAATCGAGATCCAAGATTCACCTCTATGTTTTGTAAGAGTCTTCAACATTCTATGGATTCTGAAATGAACTTTAGTAAAACATATTATCCTTAAACTGATTTCCAATCTGAGTGAATTATCCCAACACTTTAGGATATGTTGAGAGCATGTAACATGGATTTCAAAGGAGGATGGGATCAACATATTCCATTGGTTTAATTCTCTTACAATAACAGTTTACAATCAATCATTCTAATGAAACATTATGAAGCCCTATATGGGAAGGGATTCAGAACACCAGCATGTTTGGATGAAGCTGGTGAGTGTAAGATACTAGGACCAGAAATGGTTGAAGAAATGGTGGTGAAGGTGGAAACCATTCAGTAGCATATAAAGGAAGCCCATAGTCGATAGAATTGTTATGAAGATAACCTTCGATGAGACCATGAGTTTAATGTTGGAGACATGGTATTTCTATGCATATCTCTATAGAATAATTTCATGATGTTTGGAAAGAAAGGGAATTTATTTCCCAGGTACATCAGCCCCTTCGAGATTTTTGATCGTGTCGGGGTTGTGGCCTATCGACTAGAAATTTCACCTACCATATCCAAAATACATGATATCATTCATGTATCCCACTTAAGGACGTATATACCAAAACCTTCTTATATACTCTATTAAGAGGTAGTACAATTAGAGGATGATATTTCTTATGAGGATCAACTAGTCAACATCATAGATCATAGAGAAAACTTTTTATGGAATAAGATAACGCCTATCATCAAGGAGTTATGGAAACATGAAATGTTTGAATAGGCGATGTGGGAATCAGAGGACGAGATGAAGCAGAGTTATGAACATTTGATTTAGTGTGGGAAAAGAAAATTTCGAGGGAGAAATTTCTGAAGGGGGGAAGATTGTAACGACCCAAACATTCATTAATTCTTCGTGATCTAATGTATCATTACGTAATTTTTTATATATATGTAAAATACAATGGTTTTATGTTTTTGGATTTTAAATACCATTATGATTTGTTAATATTGATAATATAGCCATTGAATAGTGATCACCTTATTAATATAAATATAGGGCTATAGTAAATCCAATTTACTTGGAAAAAGGAATCAATGTCCTCATCCAGTAGACATTCTCCATATGAAGCCCATTTTTTAGAGCTCGGAAAGGAGGTGGTGTCATTGAGAATCACTCTTAACCACAACCAATCTGATCATGACTACATTAATCATTATCGGAACTGACTACGGGGGAAGTGGAAGTTAATAGAGATTACTACCCGAGCGATGTTATCCGAGCCACCCCAAGAGTCTATCAACATCGCACACATTACCATTCGGTCTTATGTTAGTGTAATAAGTTGTTATGTAACAAGACATTAGAACTATGATTATGTTCATTATTATTGTATAAAGAATTTGTATTAATTTTATTATTGTTACTTTGTAAATAGTTTATAAAACAAAAATAATATTTTTAATTAAGTTTCATATAATAAATCCATTTTAATGAATTAATGGGTATTTTAATTAAATAAAATTGTAATAAAATTTTATTATCATAATTATTATATTAATTTTTTAAAACATAAATTATTTTATAATTTTTTAATGTAATTGTAATTTTTATAAATGTTTGAAAGCTGTTTTTTTCAAAACCCATGAATTTTCTATAAAAGTTAGTTATTATTTTAAAAGTAAAAATTCACATAATTAAAAAATTATTTAGATAAAATGAATATCATTTTTGGAATCAGGATGTCAAAAATATACGATGATGATTTTTTCATAATTTTCTGAGACAATCAAATGTTTGGGTAATAATTAAATACCGTTTAAATATATAATGTGTTTTATGAAATCATAATATCCCAATTGTGATCTAATAAAATACTATAAACTTTATTTTAGGACAATATATGTTTTACCATTAAAATTATGTGACTTTGGTTTTGTTTTATTTAATTTACAATGCTTTGGTGGACCCTTCAAAGCTTATAAATCATTTTGGCCTTTTAAATTGTTTTCCTTGAGAGTGTGACTCACCTCCACGTGAGCCACCCGACTATTTTAAGAAGTTCATCTATTGGAATTTTAAATTACTGTTTTTCATTACCATTTTGAATAAACCATGGTCAAAAACCATTGGCTAGTTTGTGGTTTTGATTAGTTTAATGTAAGGTTTCCCAAACCTAAATAATAACGAATTCACTCTCCTTTCATATATAAACCCTCCTAAACTCCCACTTTTTCTACACTCAATTCCTTTTAAAGTCGTCCAACCACTTCCCTAAACTCTCTAGAATCCTCCCAAGGTTCCCCATTCTCTCAAGAATCCTCTCTCAAGCCTCTCATAATCCATGGGGATCACAGTTCCATGTATGGGATTTCTTCTTCTCTTATTTTTGTCAAATTTTCTATAAGTTGTTATGCCATTTTTTTCAATTACAAATGTTGGGGTATGATTCCAAAACTCCCACACACTTCCCTATTTATTTTTGGATGAAGGGATACCCCATTATATTTCAGTAATTCCTCTCATGTACACCCATTACCATGCCAATGTGTCGTGAGAGATTTCTCTCTCCTCTTACATCTAAGTAATTCTTTTGTATTATTCATATAAATTCCATTACGTTTGTTAGGAGATGTATCTGTATGACCCCCTAACATTACATTTCATGTAATTGTGATGATAAACCCAATTATCTTTCATCAACCATTTTCAATAATCCTTATGTCACATGGTTATGCTGCTGAAATTGCATCACATTTTCCCATGTCAAGATCATTGTCTAGTGAATACCATAACCATGCCTCTATCAAGGATATTCACTATTATGCACATATACATTTTGAATTGTACATTCATGTGTTTATTATACGTTACATAATCATGGAATATCCTATGATGTTGATTGATTTCATGTTATATGATTCATGTAGAACACATATGAATGAAATGAAATGTTTAAGAAAACATGTGCCCTAATAGTGCTCCAATGCATTGGGTAATGTATAATATCATGATACATACAGTGCAATGGTTTTTCACTAATGATAATTCAAGTGAAACAAGGGTTTAATCATGCTTCATTTGAAATGTGGGTTTACTCATGCTTCATGTGCAATGAGCCTTTTCTCATGATAATTTCATGTTATGTGATGTAGCCCCATTTCCATGTTATGATTATAATGATTTATCATGCATTTATGTTAATGTTTTTATTTTTCTTCATTGATATACCTATTATCTAATATTTATAATATTTCTCATGTTATTCCATGTTTTTTCCCTTACAGGGCTTTATTGCTCACCGTTTTCTTATGCATATGCTACGGTTATACCATGAAATGCTAAGTACGAGGAAATGTAGTGGTCATGTGTTGACGCTCCTTTCGTCACAGAATCTAAAGATCGGAAAAGGGAATATCTCAGCTGAAAGTGATTCATCCTTTGAAGAAAACATCAAAAATCGACAAAGGCAAGAACAAAGGATCAACAGCAAATCCACCGCGCAAGTGATACCACTGCCGCGCAAGTATACTTGCGCGGCTACCTTGGTCGCGCAGGTGACTTGCGCGACCTAATTGGTAACCGCCCGGTAACCGCCCTGGGTCTTCTTTTGCCTATAAATAGACCCTGTGGGCCCCCCATTTGAGAGGATCATTTTCCAGAAACTCGGATTGAAGCTCCCGATGCCCAAGTCTCTTCCCAAAGCTTCCAGAACACTTCTAAGGTAATTTCTTACCTAGAATGGAAGATCTAAAGAGAAGAAGGAAGGCCTAAGTGTTGAAAATGATCAAACACTTGCGCGCTGACTTAATTCCTTCAATATAACTTGCGCGTCCATTCTCTAGAAGAACCTCAAGAGGATGGTAAAGGGTTTAATAAAGAGTCGCTCAAGCATTTCAATGTTGGTTGAAAATCGCGCAAGTACCCTCCATGTCGCGCAAGTATACTTGCGCGACCAATACTTGCGCGCCGCCGTAGGACTTTCGCGCCTTGCAAGACTTGCACGCCCCAATCAAAGTCCTCTAATCTTGGGCATCCTCCTCAGGAGTAAGCCCCAATCCTTAATCCCTAAACTCGGTCTCCTTTTCAGGAATAAGACTCAGTCATGACCTTGGGCTTCCTTTTCAGGAGTAATCCCCAAGTCCCTTAACCTGGGTCTCCTTTTCAGGAATAAGACTCAGTCATAACCTTGGGCTTTCTTTTCAGGAATAAGCCCCAAGTCCCCTTAAACTTCTCTTAACCAGTCATAAATTACCTTTGATTTGGGTTTCCTTTTCAGGAATAAAACCCAATCATAAGTCCCCTCCTAACTTGGGCATCCTCCTTAGGAATAAGCCCCAAGATTAGAGTATTCAAATCTCCATGAAGCACATATAACTTTGTGGACCCTGTTCATGGATTTTCTCCCTAAAAGTAAATCCTAAACCTTCATCTATCTGGGCAGTCATCTATACATAAGCCCCAAAACAAATTCTTATGATTGCATCTTTTATGGCACAATTGTCAAAATTTTACCAATACCTCTTGTTTCTCACACCGAGCATGACTCACGTGAGCTTAGAGTGTAAAAGTAATTATGACATTCATCTTTGAGCCATCAATCATAAACATCATACTCCATTCCTCGAACTACGTGGGTTCTGATTCCTTTTCCGAAACAAAGGATACGTAGGTAGCCCATTTATGGGTTCGACCCCAACATTGAAATAATCTATGTCCTTCTGAATGACGATAAACTTCAAGTGCCCCACTGAGTGGCTTTATAACCAGCCTGGTCATAAAAATGACCAAGAGACTTTTATATAAATGTTTTTTGAAGGATACCATTGACCAAGAATCTCTAAACAAATAAAGATGATTCTATATTGATGAAGAACCTCGAATACATATAAAAGATTCTATAAATTTCATGCATATTTAATCATTAATTGTTAAAACTAAAGGAAAGAACATTTTATACTTGGTAATGTAATAAGGATTCACGAACATAACTTAAATCTATAAAGAGAGTCCCGGAGTAGACAATAATTCCCCTCAAAAAGGTGTGATGAGTCCGACCTCCCATCCTCTCGACCAATGCAAATTCCTAAGCCTCATTAGCCCACAAGATAATGAGCGCCTGCCTTTGGAAAGTAGGTCCAAATGGATGTGGAATCATTGGATGTTTCCGGTTCTACGAACAAACCCATTAGAAACCGATCGGAACGTTTGAATCTCCCGTCCAGGAGGTCATCCCCGGATTCCGCGTGAAACATCATGTATGGACAATTTCTATAAAGATGAAATATTTCATGTTTAAAATTGTTATATAATGGTCCTAATACCGAAATACACTATACATATAGATCATCATTGTTTCAACAAGTGAATTTTTTGTAATAAATTATGATTTAGTTTGTAATACAGAACATGATTGTCATAACATTTGTATTATTATTTAATTTCTAAAACACATATATTTTATTATTTATGTGATTAGAATTTATACATATATTTAGGAATATATGGTATTAGGATTTGTAACTCATTATTATTTTTTCAGGTATTATCACCCTTCATGGATTATGTTTTTCCAAGATTATTATCATAACCTATGATTTTTTATATTGTAATTAAATTATTATTTTGGATTTAATGATTTTCTGAAATAATTACTTCATTTATTGATCTCTACTATAAAATGTATGTCCTTAAATATCCATTATGTTCAAATCTCAATTTTATCATCATATTTTATTTTCCAATTTCCATAAAATATAAAATCTATTTTTTCATATAAACAAAATATATTTTCTTAAACACTGATTAGTTATATGGTTCTCAATTATTCTTCCCATTTCTTCCAATTTGGTATAAAAAATTTCATGAATGATTTTGTAAGTATAATATATCCGTATTTCCACATTTTGATCATAAATATTTTTATTACTTTTCAGTATTCAATATATTTTCTAATGATATTTTTCATATATCATCCAATTTAATTTTTGAGGTTCTTTTCAACTGTATATGAGATTGTTTAATTTTTTTCTAAAAATAATGATTAACACATTTTTTTGTCATGTTGACTTGGTTGTTATGGTTTGAAAACATGTTTTTTTACTTTTAACACATGAAAAACCTTTCCCACCACCAATATTTTCAACCATTATGTATCATTCATCACAACATTGTGTTGTTTTTTAATCTTATTTCCTTTGTACCAATTATTTTTTTAACATATTACTAAAATAGATTGATATTTCATCTCATTTTTTCAATGAATTTTATTAATTATTTTTATATAACTATCTGTAATCAAAGGATACTAAATTTATTTATCATTTTATTTTATAATGAATATTGAAAAATTATATAATATACTTTATCTATATGGATGGATTAGAACAAATTTTTATGAAATTATTTCAACACCCACATCATTTCCACATATTTTGTAAGATAAAATGAAAAAATAAATGATCAATTGATATTCAATAATAAATATGTATCATTTAAAATTATGTGGAATATTGGCCCATTAAGAAATGGGATGAATAATTGAAAACCATATAACTAATCAGTGTTAGAGTGGGTACCCATTATTGATTAGTTAAATTCTTATGGTATTTCCACACTATAATAAAATCTTATTATTATTATGTTATTTTCTTAAGGCTAATAGTTGAGGATCATCTTATGATTTTTTTCTATATTTTTAGAATTCCCTATGTATTTATTTTTAGATTGTTATCTATTTGGTTATGGGTATATTTTAATTAAGTTCTTTCCGTCAAATGTTTTTTGATCATAATTTTATATGATCTTCTTATACACATTCTGGATCTTGGATAGTTTTCTACTATATTAATCATGTCTAATTTTTTATCCTAACTATTAATTAGTTTATATATCTCATTTATATCTAAAATATAATTACAGTGGGTATTTTTCAAGATAAAATAAGTGTGCAGAAATATGTTTCACATTGATGATGATTTATTATAGAATAAGAAAATATGGTTATAGTGGTAAATTTTTCCATTTTCTTAGAATGGTATAGGGTTTTGTGTTGAACTATTTTTTTCAAAATTATCTAAAATAATAATATTGATATTTCATAAGAATATTTGTGACATAGTTTTTATCATGGAAAATATGATTATGGGTGATTATGTTTGGGTCACATCAAATATTATCAAATCCATTGTATAATGATTATATTATATATAAATATTTGATTAATTGATTCTCTGGAATCTCAACATCCAAAATTAGTATTATTTTTACTTTAATTATGAATTCGATTGATTATAATAGTTACCTATACTTTTCTAATGATTTACTAAAAAAAACTCTTTATATAAGAAAATCAATATTGGAATACATTTTATGAATTATCAGACATTCAATGAAGATAAAACTCTATAGTTTTTTCTTGATCAAAAATCATGCTGTCTATATATTAACTAATCTATTAATGTCATTATTTATTCATTTATCAAAATAAGAGATAGTAATGGAAAATAAAAAATTATGAATTTTATTCTGGAAACTATTAGAAAAGTAAAAAACCCTTGATAAAAAGTTAATATATTTCACTATAAAAATCAATATTATTTTGTGAATATAAAAAGTATTTCCAAAAATATTTATGAAATATTCTTTTTGAATATCATAAAATCTTATTTGTAAAGTATAAATAATATAATAGTGTAATTTAAAATTATAATGATGATTAATATTTTCCAAACCATTTAATATAACATCAAACTACATTATATTTATTTATATTCTGAAGGAACATTTTATCTGTATCCATTCTCCAATATTTCAATATTTATTTTTAAAATATAATCAATATTTAATAATATAATTCTGTTATCTATCATTTTATATCAGCAAATTATGATGTGTGTGATATTATATTTAAATGGATCACCATCATATGAGTTTCCAACATTCTATTTTGAGAAGTATCTATAATTATCTCCAATTATAGTATCTTGGTAATGATATTGAAAATTTACATTCCTTTTTTATAGATCCATTTTCATGTTTTCATGAATTGTTTTTGTAAAAAAGACTAAATTGTCCCATTGAACTGATCCATATTATGTTATTCTAAGTCGACTATAGATGGATGAGACAAAAAGAATTTTATAATGGAGTCTTCCTATGAAAACAGGGGTATTACAGTTTTTTAAAAGGAAGGATCTCACCCCAATTCACAATAATATGATTATCCATATCCATTTTTTTTATCATTATTTTATGTTGGTATAATATAACAAACAATACCCGAGTTCATATGATTTATTTTAAATATTGTATATGTGTAGTCATATCAAGATACCAATTAGGTGTAACACACTATGGTTTCATTGATTTGAGGAAATTTTTTTGTGTGAATGATATGATAATTTCAAAACACTATGCACATATGAGCCATGGTTCGTGTGAGAAGAAGTGGATGATGAATGATTAGTCACATCCTATAATGAATTAGGACATGTTCATTTTGGAATCTGTAGTAGATTGTTTAATAAAATGACCAGGCCTTAAGATGGTATCCTTCATATCCTTCTTAATGTATGTATCAGATTTTCATTAGTTCAATATATCATCTACCATATGATGTTTGATGAAGAACAACAATTCATTTAGAATGTTTGGATCCCATGGGATTGATTGATTACAATATTGAGGGACATACTCCATGTCTTTATTATCATTGGACGTCGGGAAAATAGAATTTGTCAAACATGTCCCTTTTGGATAAGAATTATATTTATAATAGACCATTTGGGGGATGCATGAATGTATCCATAAAATGTGGTTATCATATCCAAAGGTGTTTTTATGGAATGTCATATTATTTCTTGATATGTCTGGGGTGAATATATGAAATTCCTAAGGATGTTTGGACATGAATTTGTTTCCCAGTAAAATTTTCCATTAAAACATCATGATATAATTTTTTGTCTGGTTGATGTCTCCGGATCTAGATGACATGTCCGGATAACATCACAAGACTTGGATAACATGTTCGATGGGAATCAAAGAACACACGTGACATGAAGATAGGAATTATAATTTCTTGGGAGACATGTTTAGAAGAGTTTGGAAGACCAAGATGATATGTATGGTGGAATTTGAAAGACATGGGTGGAATTTATTGGGATCTCATAGGATTTAGATTGGTCGTATGAATTACATGATTCAATTTCCTAACTTTATACATATTATTACTTGAATATGAATTAAATTTTTTATTTTTAATTACATATATTAGTCATGGTTTATCATTCATTATATTTTTTATCTCTCTTTTAACTCAATCAACATATAGAATATCCATCGCATAAACTAGATGGCATGAATAATGTCCTTTGGTGATATATATAGTGATCATGTGAAGAAAATATTCCTTCAACTTGATCAATAAGAACATTCCCCATAATTTACCTTGTTGTAGGAAGTCTATATCACTTGGATCATTTTCCCATGTATTATACTCTTTCATGCTCCCCAGGGTGTAGTCTCTATTGTGTATCTATCTCTGGTTTTGAGGGGGAGGGATTTATAGGCCATGTAACTGGTTATATAATGCCTTATGTGGATCATATCTCTTAGGTATGAGATGGATCATTGGACAGATCATCACATTATGCACTTCACATAATCATTACATGGGGTTCCTAGGGGGTTGTAAGATATTCAGTGATTGTGAGAACACTCCAACATTTCCATATTTATTAGACATTTAGACTATCAAAGTGAAATTTTATAATCATGGTTCCATGTCAAATAACTAGTTCACCATGGATAATAAATATAAGAAACCCTTCATGCGATCAAGAAATATTCTAAAAGGCTCTAGTGAGATCGGTGAAAAATATATTGTAATTTTCTTTATTAATAATAAGGCTTTTAAAGGTCCTATCATGGGATCTAGATGTCTTGTCAAGGACCTACCGTGAGATCTTTAAAACATATTTTGGGGTATTCATGTGATTAGTGGTTATCACATGTGGTGAATAACAAGTTCTCATGAATATAAATGTATCTTACTTCAATGATATGCTTCCATGTTTTCCACTTTTACTTATAACCTCTTTTTAAATGGACAGGGGTTATGAAAACAATATATAATGATTATAATGGTAATGTCTCTTCTTATAAGAACCTGTGTTTTTGTAGATGGTACTGATCCTATTCAATTTCTGTTTAAATGTCCTGGATTGGTATTTTGTTAATTTTTAACGTGATAACAATTGTTTTGGAGGTGTATGGGTCTTGTTTATAGCGAAGAACCATTTTTTGGTCTGAAAATGATGTGGTGTATAGTTTGTGCATTGTTTGTGTGTGATTGGACTAACTTTGAGAGATACCTGAAATGTTTATTTTTCAGCAGAACATTTTTTACATATTTACCACATAGTTAGTCAAACCATGCAGATTAACCGTGCGAAGTACCCCTTCATATGGATCAAGTGCGCATTGTTTCGGTATGGTTTGGAAAACCGTGCAGGTAAATCATGCGACCATACTATGTTTGTTTTTTTAAAATTAATTTAAAAACAATTTTTTTAAAACCCATGTTTTTTATCGTAAATCAAACAACAACTTATTGGTGATATCCTTATTGGTGTTTAACCTATGCTTTAAACTAGAATTACCATCAAACCTCCATTTCAATGACCAGTTGTATCATCAGATCCACATCAATTTTTACCAAACCAGGACAAATCAGTAGTTAATACAGGAAGAGCTATCTACTAAAGAGCTGAGCTAGGTGAAACATAGTTTCTTTTGAACTTTATTTTGTGTTTTAGGGAGTTCTTCCATTACTCCATCTGTTGGTATTTCTGGTGAGGTCTCATTTTTGATCTAGTAGCTTTTTGTAACTTTAGTTGGACCGAGTGTGGTGGACCATAGGAATTATTTTGGTGTGTTTACACCCAATTATCATTTCAAGGTAATCAAATGGGTGAACCTTAACAAAATTACATTTTTATGGAAATTTAAACCACGCATGCGGGGTGTTCATGTTCTATCCTAGTTATAGAAAACCCATTACTGACTTGATATCTGGAATAGATCATTTAGGTGATGTACTAGCTATTTTATCAATGAATATCATGTTATGACATTCCTATTCTGATAGCTTGGCATGTTAAATAGATATTATGGGTTGGTATACATATATGAAATTAATAATGTAATGATAAATGGTTTATATGGATGGGTATTCCCATATTATTGTAGTTGATAGATTTTTTTCAAGAGTGGGTATACTCAGGGATTGTACAGGTTGATGTGAGCTGTTATACTCACATGGAATGGTGGTTTATTTTAAATATTCCAATTCTTGAATGAATGGTCGATGGATGTCGTCTACTACTCTCAGAGGATTTGGAACATATTAGTGGATTCCATCAGTTGAATTGTCCCCTTGGGTCTTCATTCTGTAGGATGCCTCAAACCGTGCTACCCCAGGGATCCATCGTGGTTGAGCTCACATAGGAATTGATATTTCCATGATCCATGTACCCTAAAAAATTCATAATAGTGTTTCCACTAAGGATTACCATGGGTATCTATAAGGGTTCCTTGGGAATGATTATTTGATTTTTCCCACTATTGTCTAGATATTTATTGGATTGATAAATAGGTATGATGAAACCATGGATTCATCCCTTGAGGTCCACTCTTCTCTATACGATGTAGCAGTGGAATTCTACTTGACTTCTTTATCCAGTGTGGTTGTGGGTTGCATGATACAGATAGATTTACAGTGTGGCTATGTTACTTTATTATTTAATTTAATTTTAGCTACCCTATTATTGAATGACTGTTTTTCAGGTAGCCTTGAATTTTGGATTGTTTTCAGTACTGCTATAGACTTATTTCATGGGAATACACACTTTACTATAATTCATGTTTAATCATGATGGAATTTTTTTCATAATTGTTCTTATACCATTATATTATATGATGGTTGCCTACTGGGATGTTTACCTCACACCATATTTGAGCCTCCACAGGGACCCATACAGACTATATGATGGCAGTTGATCATAGGGGCAAGTACAACAGTTCAGGTTGTTGATTGTGGCTTAGAGGTAGGGGAGAATAAGACCTAGTTGAGTCTTGAGAGGCTTGGATATATTTTGGTATTTTGTTTTTTGGGACATGTACTGAATTGCATTTCCATCTGTTGTTCAGGATTCTTACTAGATATGTGTACCTTATACATAATTTTATATATGATACACTTCCTGTTATTGATATGTATTCATGTCTTGTCTTACATTGAGTTTTTATACTTTTGTTCCTCTTCTTATACATACTATTTATTTTACATCCAATGTGATTCTCAGGAATATAGTTCATAGTCTTCCCACTGACTCACCTGGGCCTACACTACTAGTCGGAAGACTCTAGTGTATGGGGAGATGTGAGTGAGGATATGTGACCAACTGCGCTCAGGGAATCGTTTCGGGTGAAATCAGGGTCTGGGACATTACAATATACTATCAGAGCCAGGTTTTGATCATGTTACATATGTGTAATGACCCCACTAGGATTGGAATTTTTTTTACCATTCGTAAAATAATTTTAACATGTGGATGTTAAAATAAAACATAATTTAAACTTTATGTGATGGAAAAGACTTGACATAGAAATGAATTTTTAGTGTGAAAGAGAACTATTTTCTAGTGGTTATTTGGATGTTAATTATACAATCAGGGATTAGGAGTAGTCTGTGTGTTTGATTTGTTTTTATTGAGGGTTTTGAACTATCTTATTCTTTGATCATTATGATTTGATGTTTTTGTTAACTCAGACGTGCATTTTTCAGTGTAGAGACATGCCACCACGATGTCCTCAAAATTTAAGCCTGGAAGGAGGTGATGACCATACTTCAGAGATGGTGGGATGTTAATCCTCATATATTTCTTGTTTTTCACCTAGGGCTATTCTAGACACATGTGCAGAGGCATTGTTTTGAGTGGGTTTCTTTCGATTTATGCAGACGATCCATTGAGCACCGAATACAACCTCTTCTATGTGTGATCTCACATGAGTCTTCCTGTAGAAACATTATACTACTTTTTTAGGGTATGGAAGACTATAGAATAAAAATCATGGGCTAGAGACTACGATAGACATTTTTTATCATCTAGAGATGTCTCCAAGGTGGATGCTGAAGCTCGCGACTTAAATGCTACATGGAGAGGTAATGCGCTGGAGTGATGTTTTGAACCATGATGATGGCCTATGAAATATAGATTCGGATGAATTAAAAACAAAAAAATTTGACTACCTTTACCCCACGTATCTGCGAGAAGAGTGGGTTGCTGAGTTTATGCATCTAGTGCAGGGTGTGATGACAATCATGGAATACTCGGTTGGATTTACATAGATGTAGCGTTCTTCACAGCAGTATAATATTGAAGGTTTTAAATTGAATGAATCTTAGAGTAAGGTCTCAAGCATGCTATAAAATCCTAGGAAAACATGGTAAGGATTCATTATATCACCAAGATTGTGAATGAAGCACTAATTATTGAGAGGAACCTGAGGGAAGATATGAGTGCAGAATATGGGAGTGTTGTTTCTCACCCAAGTGGATCAACATATTTATGATGTATGTAATGTTTTGAAGTTTCAAAAATTGTGAGGGCCAGTCACGCAATGGGTGTAGGCATCATGTTGTATTTCCATCATGGTGGTAGGTGAGGCCACATGAAAAATCTATGCGATCGTGTCCAAGAAGAGTGTCAAGCATGCAGTAGGATAGGGAACATGCAAGGGTTTTTCCTAACCTTACCTATAGATATGATTGGTAGGTTTCGTATCTACTGTCAGGTTATGGAAAAGGTTCATCAGCTCCATGTTAGGTTAGGATTTGGAGCATCAAAAGCCCATCAGGCCAGGTTAGTGGTGATTTTGGTAGTGGTGGCCAACCACTGGGTTCTCAGAGATAGCAGGGTGGATCATCTCAGGGTATCCATGTAGGGTCATAGGGTCATGGTACATACCAGACATATGCAATGAAACTAACCCAACCTGATCAAGATCCAAGACCGTATGCAGTGAGACGTACGATCATAGCACCATATAATATTTATTCTACTATTTTTTTGATATAGGTTCCTCCCACAGTTTTCTCTCTACATGAGTGTTAAAAATCCTTAGGCTTGTGGTTTTTATTCTTGATGGAATTTTGACACTAGATACAATGATAAGAGTAATAATGGGTGATGTGTTCCAGTTATGGAGTGTCCCCGTGAGGTTGGATTATGTTAATTCATCCGGGATCTTTATGTCATAAAGATGGCGGGGTTTGACATCATTCCCAGAATGGACCGGATCATGGTTTATCGGGCTTACATTGACTAATGTCACCATTATTTGACATTCAATCAGCAGAGGGGGAAAAATTTACTCACAAGGGTCATTTGGATGTCCAAGCAAGAGGTGATGGTCCTGAGAGTTGTGGGGTTGGTCTTATGACAACCAAGATTGATATTTTGTTTCTTGATGACCATGGTGTGAAGATATAGTTTGTATGAGGCATCTATCAGATTTAGAAAGCCTAGTTCTAAGATATTGTGTGGCACTTGATGATCCACCTCCTGGATGGATGGTAGATGATGATGATGATATCCTATGTATTCGTGGATGTGTTTGGGTTTCAGCTGTTATACATGAAGAGTTGATGCATGTGGTTCAAGATTCTTCATGTCCAGTACATGCTGGGGTCACTAAGATGTACAGTGACTTGCAAGGTTAGTACTGGTTACTGATAATTATGATTGATTTAGATGGTTCTGTTACTATGTTCTCCACCAATCAATAGGTGAAGGGGTAACATAAGGGAATATCTGATATTTTAATATTATTACCAATTCTAATGTGGAAATGAAATAATTTTAGGATTGATTTCATGATGGTTTTATTGAGGTCTCCTAAAGGTAGAAATGTGTTGTGGGTTTTTTTGATAGTCTTGTGAAGAGATCTCATTTCATTCCATTCAATTAAACCATTAGTATTGATGATCTTGAAATGATTTACATCTGATAGGTGGTTTGAAATGATGTGGTCTTGTGAACAATCATTACATATAGGGATTCCCATGTTACATATCACCTTGGGCTGTGTTTTATGAGGGTGTTGGGTACATAGGTACATTAGAGTACATCGTACCACCCTCAAACGGATGTCCAATCAGAGCATAAAATAATTTTTCTTTAGGACATACTTCGATAATGAGTCCATGATTCTGTGGGATCATGGGAGAGGTACAATCCCATGGTTGATTTCTCCTATAAAAGTATTTAATGGGTGAAGATATATATGGTACATTGTGAGGAATTATATGGTAGGCCATTACATTCTCCCATGATCTGGTTAAAGGTCAGAGAGGTAGATTTACATAGACCATGTATCGTGAAGGAGACATCTGTGATGTTCTAGATTATTCAGAAGCATATGGAAACTGCACAGTCTCGTCATAAATCATACACCTATCACCATAGACGAAAACTAGAGTATGAGGTCAGGGATCAGGTTTTCTGTTTGTATCACTAAGATTTGGACATAGGCATATCCGAAGATAGGGTAAATATTCACTAAGATATGAATTTCCATTTGAGTTTTGGGAGCGAATCAGGTCGATTTAAAATTGGTTGCAGTTACCTCAGAGGTATTAAGACATGAACAACATATTCCATTTATCTGAGCTTTGTTGTTTTCACATAGATCCATCAAATTTTCTTCATCCTCATGTGGTTGAGTTACAGGATGATGTTTCCTTTTGAGGAGCATCTATTTCCTATAGTTGATAGGATTTCAAAGGCTCTGTGTGGCAGTTATGTTCCCATAGTATGGGTTCTAGGGATGCAAAACCATTTATAAGAAATGTCTTGTGAGAGAGAGGCTGACATATATGATCAGTGGTCATAGTTTTTTAGACGAATCTTGACTACCCATCATAATGGAATTAGTGTATGAATTTATATATGGAAGAAGATTGTATGATCATTGGTTTTCATAAAAGATACTGACCAATTTTATTTTTGGATTAATTGTATTGTTATGGACTTATGTGACTTCTTAATCTGATTATTGGTGTGTTTTGGAGGTGTTCGGGTCATGTTCGGAGCCCAAAACCACGTTTTTGAATGAAAATGACTGGACATACTATTTGCGTACGATTTGTCTAACCGTGTGAGATGTATGAAAAGTGAAAGTTTTTAGTTGAATGTTTTTCAATGGTTACTACACAGTTATTCCAACCATGAGGGATAAATTAATGAGGTTCCTACCTAGAAAGTGAGGTGCGCATTGTTTCAACACTGTTAGGGAAATCATTCAGATAAATCGTATGACCCTACTGTGTGTTTTCATTATAAATTAATATTTAAAAACATTTTCTCTCTTTTAAAAACCATGTGGGTTCTCACATCTACATCATAGTATCTCTGTGGATCACTCCCCTGGGGTTTTTAACTAGGATTTGATCACGTCTCACTATATGTCATCCATTTTGATTGCTAATTGTCTCAATGGGTCCACATCCATTTCTCCCAAACCCAAACGAATCAGGAGTCGATACTATACAAGTTATCTACTAGATAGTTGAGTTGTGTTGGCGATGATTTCATTTGGCTTTTTATTGGATTTTTTCAGTCTTTTGGCCTTTATTCATTCCGTTGGAATTTTTGATGATTTCTCATTTTTGAGTGAGTAGATTTTTATAGTTTTAGTTGGACCTAGTGGGGTAGACCATAGGCCTTGTTTTAGTGTGTTGCCACCCATTTTTCTTTTCATGGCCAAAAAAGGGGATTTCCATAATGAAATAACGTTTTTATTCTTATTTAAACCACATATGGTCTATGATCTTGTTCTTTCCTTTTTAGAAGAAGCTTGTTAATTCCTTTATTTCTCCAATTACTGGTTTATAAGATGTAATGTATCCTTTATCAATGAATATCATGTTATTATTAGTCTATTTTGATAGTTTGTCATGTTAAATAAATAATATGGTTGGATTTACATATATTAAATTACTAATGGAATGTTAAATGGTTTATGTGGGAGGGTATGCACATATTTTAGAAATTTATAAAATGATTGAATGAGAGGGTATACTCATAGCTTGTGAAGGTTGATCAGAGTGAGTATACTCAAATATATTTTTTATTAAATTGAATGTTTAATTTATGGAATGAATTTTTGATCTATGCTATTGAATTCCGTCCATGGATCTAGAATGTTGTAGTGGATGCCTTGGGTTGAATCTTCCCTATGGTTCATGATTCAATGGGATTCATTGGGCCTTTCTACCCCATGGATCCGGATTTCATGGGCACATGTAAAAATTATTTTTTCCATGAAACTGGGAATACAACCTATTCGTATCTGAGTTTCCACTAGGGACGCCCATGGATCATCATGTGATGTCATGTGAATGCTCTATTGATCCATCCCTCTGTGGTCTAGATATTTATTTCATGGATTAATTAGTCTGATGACACCTTGTATATGACCCATTAGGTCTATTTTTCACTATATGGAATGTCCCTAGGATTCTACTATTCATTATATAGTGTGGTTGTAGAATATTTGAATCCAATTTATATAGTGCCCATGGGAATCTACTTGACTTCATTGTCAAGTGTGTTTGTTGGTTGCATGATATAGATGGGCATACGGCGTGGCAGTGTAACGTGATTGTTTACTTTTCTTTTAGATGCCTTATTAAGAGCTTACTCATTTGCAGACATCCTTGAGGGAATGTTTCTTTTACGTACTGCAATAGACTTATTTTATGGGCATTTTCACATTACTATACTTCTTGATTACAATTGCTAGCACTTTTTTAAATTTTTTGTTAGAACTGTATAGACTTTGGTTGTTGTCTACTAGTATGATTACCTCACACCCAATTTGGGAATCCACAGGGACCCAAATAGATTATATAGTTTCAGGTTATGATATAGGGTCTAACATCCTAGTTATGATTGTTGAGTGAATCATTAGAAAAGGGGAGGAATTGAAAAAGATGAGGCATTCAATGATGGGATACCTTTTTGGTCTTTTGTTCCTTTTAGGATACGTAATGTATGACATTTACATGTGTTGTAATGGATTATTTCTAAATACTTGTACAATATTCATCATTTTATATATGATACACTTGAATTTAATGATAACTATTCATGTCTTTTCTTACATTCAGTTGTCAAATGTCTATTTAACTTTCACTATTTGTTGTATGTTTTTCTTATTCTATGATTCTCTAGTAATGAGGTAATAGTCTCCCCACCGTGTCAAAAGCCTCTAGAATTTTAGGAGATGCCATTCGGGCCATGTAAACAACTAGGCTAGGGCCATTGTTTTGGGTGGAATCCATGTTCGGGACGTTACACTTCTAGTCTGTGATGCATTGTGTAATAACATGATAGTGTATGAGTGTTTTCATGAACATTCACAATGCATATATAAAAATATAAAGGGAAATAAAATGATTAAAAATACATGGCTGAGGTTATTTACATGATGATGGTTACACATAAACATGTCATCACACGACAAGTTCATCATGTCAATAAGGGGCTTCATGACATCTTGCGAATCACATAATAACGTTTCATGAATATAAAAGTAACAATAAATCACATAAATATTCTTCCATTTTAATTATATTATTTTATAAATGGAATTTGGCTATAAATATGCATTTTTAATTGAAAATCCAAATGACTAGAGGAACTAATCATGTAGTGTTCACATGAAAATTAGTTTTTTCAAGATGACTTCCTAGTACTAGAAGGGTTATATAGAAGGTATTAAAATGATCATAAGATGATCATGTGTTGGGAATGATCTATTCTCATGAACTTCCTCAATTCATGCAATCATTTTTCTATTGGGGGATATGTGATCCACAAGATTTTACTACCTATAAAATATTTTATTCCTTCCCTTTTCATGAGACAAAATTAGTACACATTATTTGGGTAAATAATCAATTCTATAATTTTTAGGCTCATTTGGTAGGAGTGAAAAAATTCCCCTTCCCCCATTTGGATAAAAGTCCATTGGGAAAATGGGTTAGTTTTGAAGAGAGGTAATTTCCACATGAGACGTTTTGTATTTTACATATTAGTGTCCTTGTAAATTTTTGGTCTAAAAGGAATACTTTTATATTCCATAAGTTGTCATAAAAATAGGGGAGAAAGGGTTTGATCATTTTATACATGAATTTGAAATCAAAATATAACCTGATTACATACATTGCATGAATCTCTCACAATATCAAATCATAAGAACACTTTAACAAGATCTCTATATAAGAAATAAATTCGATAATATTATTTAAAAAACATCATGATATTATTACTCATGAAATCCATATACCACCAATTTTTCAAATGGATCAAAATTATTTATCTCAAATTTTCAACAACATTGACTCATATTTTTAGCCGCATGATAGTCTTGTATGCTTTTCCAGAACCACTATCTCAGTCATGTGATCAATTGACCATTATAATATTCACATGTACATCGTTTTCCCGGTGATCATAAGTATTATAAATGATTACATGGTCATTATGTTCCCCATAAGTCATGTGATTCATTAGAACTGTGTCGGGGAAAGTGGTCATGAGACTTATATAAGGTTATGTGATCTAAAATTCATTTAGGAGTCATGTTATTCACATGATGTAGCCTGAGTAATACATATTTTCTAGTGGGATTTCAATGCACATATAACAAGCTCTAAATTTCATACAGATGGCTTCTAGATCTCATAAATCATCAATCACTGCTACCGAGAGGTCCATGATTGATGTGAATCAAAATTATGTCCCTCATTATCACATGTTCTTTGACAATGTTGATTTTGAAGTAGATTATACTACCTAAACATCACATCTATCCCTTATTACATTGACTTTTCATAATGATAGATTCTATTAGAGGATGTTATCATTCCTTCACTAGATTAAAAACCTTCATCTTGAAGGTTACCATCCTCTAATGAATATATTCCTAAAAAAAATATAATAATTATAAGTTGGTGGTCAAACCACACCAAGAATTATCTCATATGTTAAAATATTATTTTTAGGGTCTAGATAGTTGTGATTCATCCCAACAACCAAATGTCCAATGTTAATCAACCGTAATTTTGAAATAAATGAATAATCAATAAAGAAATCAGATATAAAAATATCACATTTGACATAGAGGTTAATCTAATAATGAATTAGAATGTTCAATATGGGTTAGGAAGAGTTGTTGAAATATTTTCTAGTATATATACCCAATTAATATTTATGAGGAAACATGGATTTCTTAGTTCCTCATGTATCATTAGTTAGAAATTCTCAAATTATTGGTCAAGCATTGGTGGTGTATCCCTAATTCAATTTATATATCCCATGGAAATGTAGGGATCACCCAATTTGATATATACCAGCATATGATAATATCTCCTATTGGGGATATTAATTACTTGCTTATTAATGTTGTGGATTTTTAGTATGACCATAGAAAAAGTCCATCCATGTAAAGGTAACATCATAATATTAAAAATGTGATACTATGTAAGGAGTAGAATCAACTATTAGTCATTTTCATTAAGGAAAAAAATAGATATCTTCCTTAGAGGGACTCAACTAACAGATATACAATCATATTAGTGTACCACTTGATCATTTTGTGAGTGTGTGATCATATTGTGAAACATTTGAGGTTAGATATAATTCCACATGGGGTTATCAGGTGATATAGGAGGTATCCATTAGTTATAGGCCTGTGGAGTATTTATTCATGTTTTAGGACATATGGAATTTCATAAATTATTATGAATGCATCGGAATCATAGTGGTAATGATGGTTATGGAATATCAATTATTAGAAGGGTCACCTCTTAATGTAGTTGTACCAACACTTCCTTACCTTTAACAACTCATGCTCTATAGCCAATTACATGACATACCTTAAATAATCATGAACGTATCTAGTTCGTATTTCTATATGTATGAGATTTTTTTACAAATAATATAATACTAATAAGGTCTATGATGATACATTCAATCATAGGATGCTGAATATTTCGTGGGATGAGGTGGTTCCTCAAGAACTTTATGAGGTCATTGATATGGTAACCCAACTTAATCATTTCAACTCCATTCCCTATCCCAAATTGATCGATATGGTTATTGCTTTCAGTTGTGTCTCCCTCGTTGAGTTATCATTTAAAATAAATCTCTATAATGGTTTTCATGCACCATTTTTCGACCAACTGATTATTTTCTAGACATAAAACTTTTATTGGTTCACATGCATGATTGGTTTTTTTCAAAGGGTTTCTCTTATACCCTCTACTAGCATATTGGAGGAATTATATAAAGGTATTTTATTCAAATGTGAATACAAAAGGATTATTGTATTACTCTTAATAATCTCTCCACAATTTTACTATCTTGCGATTATGGCCATGATTGGTTGGAATCCTTCCTGGGTGGTATTTAAAATAGATAGATCATTTAGGTGGAAAACCTTGGTGCTTCTTTGAAACCATTATCAATAGAGTAACATTAATTGATTAATGACTTGGTAGATACATTTAGAAAGAATCATCATCCTTGTGAAAAAATAAAAGTAGTGGGAAAAATAATATTTGATGAAGATCGTGCTTTAATATCCGCAATATATGACTCGACATTTGAGAGATGTTTATAATAAACTTCTTATATTATATCATCATCACCTAAAACAATATTTTATATTTATAAAATTATTTCATAAATAGTTTCATATGACCATGAATGATATTGGTTAATATGGATTCAAATTACATCCCAAATGTATAAGACACAATTGGAGAATATAATGCACATGTATATATATGTCTATATCACATATTAAATAATTTTAATATTTATTCGTGACTAGTTATAAATGATGTGATGTTTTTTCTTATTTTATTTATATACTTCATCCTAAGGTAGTGGAAGATGATACATAGTAAACAACCCTTCATCATTCCATTGGTACCTACTGCCTAACACATGATGATTTGGAAGAGTGACTAACCCTATTTTATTGTGATCTAGGCACAAGAATATATGTTTTTATTTTTCAGAAACTTATTATTTTGATTCCAAAATGTAGTGATTCCTACTTTTTTGCAATTTATCATCCAATGAATCGCCTGAATCTTATATGACATTGACAGTCTTTCATTCATTCATGATGTGAAAAACATTAAATGGATCTAATGATGAAAAAATCATCAATTATACCCATCCTTTGAATAATAGGAATTAAACATAAATAATGGATTTTATTTCTCAATTATAATATTTTTTTCATGAGAAATTGTCTTCAATTCCCACTAACATAAGATTACTAATTGATATACCTTCTCCCATTTTGTTGGATGAATTAATTCAAAAAATAATTATTTGGGTAGCATATATTTACCAGAGGTAGAGTGCTATAATTTTTTCCTATGATATTGGACATAGAATGAATAAGATTATTTTTTTCTATGGAATACTAATTATCAATACAAGAAATAAGAATTTAATATGTTATATGTACATAACCTTTCTCTATGATTTATTTTGGGAAGGCATAGTAGGTGTGGACTTGGATTTTATCCATTACATAATATTATTGGTTTTTGAAATATCTAGATTTATTCATTTCCAATTATATTAGTACCCAATATTTATAATATCATATAAGGTGAATTTATAGTTAGGAGGGATTGGACCTTCTACCTTGATTCTCTTCTCGGGTTTTCATCTAGGATAGCATTGGGTCTCTTTAAGTTGCCTATTTTATATACATTCATACTATAACAATGTTCTGTTTTATGTTAGTTTCCTCCCACATGGACCGCATATATCTAGTTGTATATTATTAATGATATAATTTTCTCCCTAAATATTAATTTCATGTGGTGAGGATATCTTCCATGTAGATTAATATCAGACAGTAAAGATATATTCCATTTATTTTATTGTCATGTGAAAAGGAATTTATGCATGATGTTTAAAATCATACAGTATTTATTCTATAATTCTATACCTTGTAATTTATTTTATCCAGGACATTATTGGAGAATATGGAATGCGGAAGACATAACGGGGATAAACCCAAACACCCTAAGGTGCTGAGATCTTCTGTGATATTTCCAGGGCTCATAGGGATTATTTTTGCATTAATGTATAAAGGATATGCCTCTAAATTGTATGTTGTAATCTCTTATTCATGATACCATATGTATTACAAGAATATTTATGTTTTTAGTGCCCCAAAAAGTTCCCATGTTCTCTAATAGATTTTGGAGATGGTATTGGTTGATGGTAAAATATAATGGAAGCTAAGTCCATATTAATAGTAAGAGTATGGGTGGCATATCATATTACCTAAAAGATTGAATTGATTAATGAGAGATACATTAGATATACCAAGTATGAATGAAAACATGCTATGGTGATTAGTTGGTCAATAGAGTCATAGGGGATCATGCAGATTTGTTTTCCAATCCAGAAAGGTGGAGATACCTATTGTTGGTGGGTTTGAAGATGTTATGAAATAGTACATAGAACACACATGTATGGTATTGTAAAGGGGATCCCCAAAATTTTATAATGGAAATTAAATATTATAAATTGATGAAAAATTTCGAAAATGATTTTGGAAGAGGAGAAAAAGAAATCAAACAGTACTAAAAAATCAGGCATTAGAGACTGTCATTGGCGGTCGCTATAGGCCTATAGGGACCGCCCAGCAACCGCCATTGGCAGTCGCTTCAGCTTCGTCACTGTAGGTCAAGAGCGACCTCCAACGGCGGTCGCTATATGTGGCCGAAATACCGGGCTTAAGCGACCGCCACAGGCGGTCGCTACAATTGGAAATTTTTTTAAAAAAATTTCATACTGAACGAAATATATATATATATATTTATTTATTTATTAAATAAAAATATATATATATATTAAAGGGAATATTTATATATATAATATTAAATAAAATATTTAAAATATATATATATAATATGTTTTATATATTTTAATATATATATATATAAGAAATAGATATATATATAATATTAAATAAAATATTTTTCATTTTTTTAATGAAATGTATGAATTGTGTTTTTTTCTTCACGGTGAAAAATCAGAGATTAAACAAGGTAACAATAATAAAAAATGGAAAACAATTTCAAGCAGCATAAACATAAAGATCATCATAAATGATAAACATGCTTCAACGATCCGAGCAGGTCCATATATTTCAATCTTCTACTTCAATAAACCTACAATAAGACAAAAAAACAAAAAAACAAAACAAAAGTAAATTGAACATAATTATTCAGTTATTATATACAAATAATAAAATTAAATCTGACATCAAATCATGGTGCTATAATAATTGAAAACCCCCAATTTAAGAAATGCTATCATTTCAGGTCATTCGGAGCATGTTTGCTCTGAATTCGACCGTCTCACGCCGTTTTTGGTGTTTTATGTCACCGAAAATGCGTTTCCAGTCACCGCGGTGAAACGACACCTCCGATTGATGTGTCATCTACCCGACCATTTCAAACATCACACAGCTGCTGATTTCGTATGGTTTCATGGCATTCTGAGGTCGTTCGGGTGGTTTTGACCCCCTAACGCGCCGTTTTAGCGTGCGCCGAGCTGCTGAAAACAACACAATCGGTCGTACCGCACGCACCGCATGTCCGATGGTCACGTCGACTCCTCCTACACATCACGAATAATATTCCTATTGTTTTCATTTGGTTTCAGGTCATTCGGAGCACATTTTCTCCGAATTCGACTGTCTCACGTCGTTTTTGGTGTTTTATGACACCAGAAATGCTTTTCTAGTCACCACGGTCAAACGACACCTCCGATTGACATGTCGTCTACCCGACCATATCACAAATCAGGCAACGGCTAATGTCGTATGGTTTCATGGCATTCTGAGGTCGTTCGAGAGGTTTTCACCCCCCAACGCGCCGTTTTAGCGCTTGTCGACCTGCTGAAAACGACACAATCGACCGTACCCCGCGCACCGTATGTCTGATGGGCACTCCGTCTCCTCCTACACGTCACGAATAATATTTATAATGTTTTCGTGTGTTTTCAGGTCATTCGGAGCACGTTTGCTCCGAATTCGACTGTCTCACGCCGTTAGTGGTGTTTTGTGACACCAGAAACGCGTTTCCGGTCACCGCGGTCAAACGACACCTCCGATTGACGTGTCGTTTGCTAGAACATTTCAAAAATCACACAAAAGCTGATTTTGTATGGTTTAATGCCATTTTCAGGTCATTCGGATGGTTTTGACCCCCCAACGCGCCGTTTTAGCGCCCGCTGAGCTACTAAAAACGACACAATTGGACGTACTGTGCATACCGCACGTCCGATGGGCACGCCGTCTCCTCCTACATGTCACGAATAAAATTCCTAATGTTTTCTTGTGGTTTCATGTCATTCGGAGCATGTTTTCTCCGAATTCAACCGTCTCTCGCCGTTTTTGGTGTTTTATGACACCAGAAATGTGATTCTGGTCACAGCGGTCAAAGGACACCTCCAATTGATGCGACTTCTGCCCGACCATTTCACAAATCACACAACGACTGATTCCATATGGCTTCATGGCATTTAGATGTCGTTCGGGTGGTTTTGACCCACCCAACGCTCCATTTTAGCGCGCACTAAGCCGTTGAAAACGACACATTCGGCTGTATCGTGCACACCGCATGTCCGATGGGTGCTCCGTCTCCTCCTAAACATCACGAATAATATTCCTAATGTTTTCATGTGGTTTCAGGTCATTCGGTGCACTTTTGCTCCGAATTCAACCGTCTCACGCTGTTTTTGGTGTTTTTTGACACTAGAAACGTGTTTCTGGTCACCGCGGTCAAACGAATACTCTGATTGACGTGATGTCTCGCTGAACATTCTAAAAATCACAAAACGGCTGTTGTCGTACGGTTTTATGGCATTCTGAAGTTGTTCGGGTGGTTTTGGCCCCCCAACGTGCCGTTTTAGCGCGGACCGAGCTGCTGAAAACGACACAATCGGCCGTACCGCGCGCACCACATGTCCGATGGGCACGTCTTCTCATCCTACACGTCATGAATAATATTAATAATGTTTTCGTGTGGTTTTAGGTCATTCAGAGCACGTTTGCTCCGAATTCTACCGTCTCACGCCGTTTTTGGTGTTTTTTAACACACGAACACGTTTCCGGTCACCGCGGTCAAACGACACCTCCGATTGACGTGTTGTCTGCCCGACCATTTCAAAAATCACACAAAGGCTATTGTCGTACGGTTTCATGGCATTCAGAGGTCGTTCGGGTGGTTTTGACCCCGCAACGCTCCGTTTTAGCGCGCGCCGAGCTGCTGAAAACAACAAAATCGGCCGTACGGCGTGCAACGCACGTCCGATGGGCACGTCGTCTCCTCCTACACATCACGAATAATATTTCAAATGTTTTCGTGTGGTTTCAAGTCATTTAGAGAACTGTCCGGGGTGCAGGTCCGGGGTGTAGGGAGGGCTGTGCGGGGTGCGGGTGGGTTTCCGGGGAGCGGGTGGGCTGTCTGGGGTGCGGGGAGGGCTGTCTGGGGTGGGGGGGGCCTGTCCGGGGTGGGGGGGGGGGCTGTCCGGGGTGCGGCAGGGGGGGGGGGCATGTTTGTGGTGCGGGGAGGCATGTCTGGAGTGCGTGGAGGGCTGTTCGGGGTGTGGGGGGCCTGTCCGGGGTGCAGGGAGGACTATACGGAGTGCGGGCGGCCTGTCTGGGGTGCGGGAGGGCTGTCCGGGGTGTGGGGAGGGCTGTCTGGAGTGTGGGGAAGGGTGTCTGGGGTACGGGAGGGCTGTCCGGGGTGCAGTGAGGGCTGTCCGGAGTGCGGGGAAAGCTGTTCGGGGTGCGAGAGGGCTGTTCGCGGTGCTAGAAGGGTTGTACGGAGTGCGGGGGGGGGGGGTGGCCGGTGTATGGGGAGGGCTGTCTGGGGTGCGGGGGGCCTGTTCGGGGAGCGGGAGGTCTGTCTGGGGTGCAGGGAGGGCTGTCAGGAGTGCGGGGAAGGTTGTCCGGGGTGCGGGAAGGTAGTCTGAGGTGTAGGGAGGGCTGTCCGGAGTGACGGGAGGGCTGTCCGGACTACGGGGAAGGCTATTCGTGGTGTGGTAGGGATGTCCGGGGTGCAGGGAGGGCGCTCCAGAGTGTGGGGAGGGCTTTCCGGGGTGCGGGGAGGCCTGTCCAGGGTGCAGGGGGTGGGGGTTGTCCGAGGTGCGGGGAGGGCTGTCCGGAGTGCGAGGAGGCATGTCCGGGGTAGGCGTGGGACTACATATAGTGAACTCAGCTCATTCATCAAAAACAAGTTTAATGATTTATATTAGGAATCACGTGTTTTTTTCAAAAATATTATAGAACATGCAATTCTAAACATTGAATATTAAATGAACAAAAAATATCCAAATCAATGATCAGTTTCATGGTTACTTCTCAATTTGTGCACACAAACATTGCATGAGGCCAAAACACACATGATACCCCCAAATCGCAAAAAAAACTCACTAGAAACCCAACATAAATATCCATAACAATCTCACCATTAAAAGAAAAAACACACCTCGTGAATATGATGCGTCATGCGTGTTCATCACTGACCTCCATCCAGTAGGCCATGGGACTACAAAAAATAAACATTATAAATATTTTCATAACAAAAATAATTTAAAGTAAATAAATAAATACAGTATAAACCTGATTTGTGTGATCCCCTACACCATCACCTAGACACACATATTACCAGAGTGCTCTAACCTTAGCAGGTAATTGCGCATTTTCCTCCTCGGAAGCCCGCAGGTGTGCCTCGAAATCTGACAACTGTTGTGTCATCTGAGCAACAGCAGGACCGACAACCACAGAACGTGACACTTTTGAACAAGGAATCCATGTTCCATAGGTCATACCATATCCATGCCCGTCCGGACCAAGGATGCAATGAAAGATCTCATCATTTCGCATGGGAAGCTATCGTTGGTCCTCTGGCAGATGTTCTAATTCAGCTTCAAATTGAGCCTGTGAAATATTTAAATATATATACATATATTAATATACCGATTTTATGTAGGTATTGGTAATGAGTACAAGCACTTACTATCAATGCTCCAGCCTCTAGATCATTGCGATCACGAGTCCTCATACACACCGACATTTTATCAGTTGGTGCACCTTGCTCCCGCAACTATATATGAATATAATATAAACACAAAATCGTATTAATTAAAAAAATTAAAAAATGAATAATAAATACCTCATGTCGGATCTGAGACACGTGAAAAGTCCCGAGCCTGTGAGGTGGTCCCTACAACGCTCGATTCTCTGGATGGCGTGTAGACACCTCCTACATTCAATTCATTCAAATATTAAACAAATCACACATTCTTGAAAATATATATACCAAAATATATATACAAACCGCAAGAACCTCAGTAGACCAAGATGCAACAAAATCACACCACTTAGTCGGGAGGACACCTCTAGGGACTTTTTCCAGAATGTCTGGGGCACCCACATTTGGTACCTCGTGGTCCCTCTTAGCTTTGCCTTTATAGACTTTCCACATCTTACGGAATTTGCTCATACACACTGTCTGAAACTCATCGGGACATACTTTCATATTTTTCTATTAAATAAAAAAATCACATATGTTATTGTTGTTTATACATAGAGAATAAATTAAAATGGTCTTCTTACCTGAATCTCCCTCTAAAGACGATCTACTGTGTCCATAGGGATAGAATCCTAGTCACGTGTGGTCAATGGAAATCAATGTGGATCAAGAATGATATGACCCAACTGACGAATAAATGTAGTGGAATTCCATCCCACAGGATGATATACCTCATCAAATTAAACATCAAAAGTCGTGTCGGAATTCCATGATAATATGCCAAGACCAGGGCCTCTCCTGCGAGAGGAAGAAGCAGTCGAGTCTGATCCTGTTGAAAACAATTTTATATACAAATTGATAGATGTTATAAATATATATATATATATATATGTTTATTAATTACATAAAAATATAGACAATGACATTCCAACATACCTCAACCCTAAGACATAGATGTCTCAGATGGATGATGTGGATCTTCGGCCTCTTCCCCCGACATGACGGCAGTAAAAGAATACATTAGTAAGGGGACTATCCAAAGTGTTCAAATGATAAATTGGATTGTTTTCAAAAAAAAATAAAATTTGTACAGTTGTTAATCAATCAAAAGGGATTGAATAATTAGTTGTGAATGAATTTTAAAAAATCTGAATGTTCACAAAATAGATATACAAATTATGTACAAAACCAATCAATGCATAGCCAAATTTCAAAATGAATTAATAAAAATTCAAGTATCACATGAACCAAATGAAAAATAACTCAATGGGAAGATACACCGAAAATAACATCAATATAACATGAGTTAAATCACTCTTAATATTTATAACTGAATAAACTTCCAAAAGTGAGGATTAAAACATACAGGGATTTATAATATGCTTAGATAATTTATGATATCTTAGGCTGAATAGCAAGAAAATAATTATACCTTTCATTAAGCATGAAAATCGACCATTTCTCCTCCAACTACCGCTCTGACCCAATAAATATCTTCTTCACGTTGAAATACGGTATGTTGATAAAGCTGTTGGGAAACAAAAGGAAGAGTCTCAGGTTCATCTTGTTCAAATACAAACACTCCTCACCAAGACATTTTGACAACAACTTTCCAACTTGGATTCGAAGTCAAAGTAACGAAGAATTCTTGTTCCTCTTGTGATGTCAAAATGAAAGGTTCATTATCAACTCGTTCATTTCTATATAACATATTGTTAAAATTCACCAATGAAAACTGATATTGATCGACTTTACATCCACACACTGGATCAACCCAATTAAACATTAACAATATGTACTTCAACCCGTGTGTGTGTACAACATCAATGATGTCTATCGATTGACCATAGTAATAACAATAATCAACAAATGGACAACCGATGCCATTGTTTTGTGTTTCTCGTTTGTCTTCAAAATCATTAATGAGAAATCTAAAACCATTACCATTTATAGATTTATAACGATGATTCTTTATAGATGGACCCTCAGCCAGTTGGATAAATTCTTCAGTTAACATGGGGTCCCCGAACTCCCTCAGCTTATGAACCTACATAATTCTTAGAATTAAATAAAGATATATGAAGAAATAAATTAGTACAACACTTCACTCGTAATGAAAATCAATTTATACGTACATAATCCTTGAACCAATCATGAAATGAAGGATAATGAGACTGTTGAATTTGCAATTCAGTCGCACGATACATCTCTTATTTTATCTCATTAATGTGTTTTCTGAAAATGATAATTCAATGTTTAAATGATTAACTTATGCAAACAAAACATGTAAAAGTTAAACAATAAAAGTGATAAGATACTTACTGCATTAATTGTGGAACTGATGGAGTATTGAATAAGATATATCGATGCGCTTGTATCCACTCGATGTTTTCCATATCATATGTGGTTCCTTCCCCAACTCGACCATCCTGAATCCGAGAGGGATTATCTAATTATGTTTCAACATCTATAAGATATTTTTCACAAAATGTAGTACACTAATCCATCATATATCCATTGTCTATTAATGCCTCTGGATGAGCTCTTTTGCATACAAATCGTTTCAATGTACTCAAATACCGCTCAATAGGATACATCCACATGAATTTCACTAGACCAGCAGCCATTACATCATAAGTTAGGTGCACTGTCAAGTGGACCATAACATAGAAAAATTATGGGGGATATAGTTTATCAATTTGAAAAAGCGTAAGTACAATTCGGTCCTATAAACATTTTAAATCACTCATTCGTTGATTTCATAAACAAAGCTGTCTAAAAAAATTACTCATCACAATCAACGACTGAACAACATTGGGGGATAAACAATCACAAATTGTGATTGGAATCAACTGCTGAAGTTGTATGTGATTGTCATGACATTTCAACCCTTGAAATGTCTTGCAAGTCAGATTCACACACTTTGAAATATTATAAGAGTAACCATCAGGCACCTTGAGCATCTTCAAAATGGTATGAAATGTCTCTTTCTCCATTGTAGTCATCACATACTGTGCAGTAGGCATATATTCATTGTTTACATTAGCTAACTGTAAATTAAATTGTTTCCTTAAACCCATTTCTTCCAAATCACAGCATGCATTAACATGGTCCTTTGATTTCCCACTGACACCTAAAATGGTCCACAATATGTTATCAGAAACATTTTTTTCAATGTGCATGACATAAAAATTATGCCTTAGCATGTCAGTTTTCTAATATAGAAGACTATAAAAAATACTTTTCTTTTTCCAATTGTGACTACACTACCTACCCGCAGCTCGAATATTACGTGCCGGAGGAGCCACCAAATCCTGAATTTCATATATTGTGCGGATGTTTTCTTCCTCAATTTGTGATAACATTTTGACTCCTGTCATGATCTTTGGTGCTGGGATGAACTCTCTAGAACCATCAAATGCCACTCTATCCTTTCTGAACCTTTGCTGAGGGGGGAGAAAACGAATGTGACCCATGTATGCCCATTTTTTGGAATGCTTAAGCCATAAATATTTTTTAATATTGTTGTAACAAGGGCAAGAAAATTCCCCTTACGTACTCCATCCTGATAAATTTTCATAAGCAGGGAATTCATTGATTGTACACAATAAAGCATCCTAAAGTTTGAACATTTCCTTCATTTCACATTCATAAGTCATCACACCATCGCCTTAAAATTCATTCAACTCATCAATCAATGGCTGAAGGTAAACAACAATCTTATCCCCCACAATTTTAGGTCCATCAATTAGGGTGGAAAGTAATATAAATTGTTTCTTCATAAAAATCCACAGAGGAAGATTATACGAAACCAACACCACGGGCCATGTGATATGATTTGCACCAACCATATACTTGAATGGATTGAAACCATCTGCTGCCAATCCCAATCGGACATTGTGAACATCTTTGGAAAAGTCGGGATGTTTCTTATCAAAATCCTGCCATGCATGAGAGTCTGCTGGGTGGGATTACATATCACTTTCATGAACTCCTTCTACATTCCATCTCATTAAATTGGAATCATTAGATGACATAAAAAATCATTTCAACCTTGGTTTAAGGGGAAAGTAACACATTTTCTTTAAGGAAACCTGTTTCCCCTGTATCACAATCTGACTTCGATGAGTCTGATTTCCCCTGTTCTCTTTCCACCTGGAAGCTCCAAAAACCGTAGAAATATCCCAATGGGCAGTTTCCTTTCTAAACAACATATAGTTGTTTGCATATGCATCTATGGTCTCATATGTAAAACCTATGTTCTCTGTCAGCATAAGAGCATTGTAATACGACTTAAGAATCTTAGCGTCGATAGAATGACACTTTTTCAATAACACCAACATCATGTCGAATGATGTGTCTGACCAATGATTCAGTGTCTTCAAATGCAACAACTCCATGATAAACAACAATTTATTTAAAGAAGAACATCCAAGATATAATTCTGTTTTTTCATCATCAATTGCTTCATAAAACCTCCTCGAATCACGATCTGCACCAGAGTGAAGATTTATCTCACCATTCTCAAGATTCTGTATGTCAATGCCTTCAGGATCCAAACCAAGTACCATTTCAGTAAGCAGTTCATGCATTAGATCATTCATCCTTTCATCAACATCCATCCGAACTGTATCCTTATTTTCACAACGAACATATTCTTCTCTATGACGAGTCCAACTCTTATAATTTCTCATAAATCCATTAAAGAATAGGTTCTCCCTCACAGTACCTCGTGTGAATTGATATCAGTTGGCACAATTTATACATGTAAAACTAATATGGTCACTTTCAAATCCTTTGGTGAAGTCAATAAACTGCATAATGCCATTGAAATACTCTCTAGATGTTCGATTTGGAAGATCAATCCAACTCTTATCCATAATAAGAGATCTATAACAAAAATTTACAGAAGACTTGTTACATTTTCATTTTTCATTTCAAATATATTTAAAATAAATAATAATTAATTGTTTGGGAATCATTTATAAAATAATAATATAAGTGAAATCCCATGTCATACCCGATTGCGCTACAAATCTGGAAGGTAGGGGAGCCGAAGGAGGTGATGCGAGTGAGAGGAGAGGCAGCGGTGGGGAGTCGGAGCTGGTGCGGCGTGGGAGGGGATGGTGAAGGAGGGGACGGGTGACGGTGGTGCGTTGAGGGAGGGGACGGAGACGAAGAGGACAGGGGGTTGGCGGGGTGCGGGGGGGGGGGGATGTTTGGGGTGTTGGGGGGAGGGACGAGGGGGCGTAGGGCGGAGGGAAGAGGTCATAGGCTGGAGGGGCTAGAGGACGAAGGCCAGAGGGCGGCCGGAGGGTAGCCCAAGAGCTGTCGGGCTATGAGAGGTGGGTGGCAGGAGGCCCGAGGTTAGAAGGTGGCTGCAGGGCGGCCGCAGGGTGGAGGCCAGCCAGAGCCGGAGGGCAGAGGGAAGTAGGAGGGCGGCCGGAGGAGGGTGGCCAGAGGGCATCCGGAGGGCGGCCGGAGGGCAGAGGGAAGCTGGAGGGTGGGGCCGACGGAGGGCGGGGGCGGCGGAGGGTGGCCGGCCGGAGGGCGGGGTGTCAGAGGGCAGGGTGGCGGAGGGCGGGGCGGCAGATGGTGGGCCCGTAGAGGGCATGGCAGAGGAGGGTATGGCGGAAGAGGTCGAGGCGACGGGGAGGGCGGGGCGACGGGGAGGGCACGCAATGACGGGGAGGGCGCAGGCGACGAGGAGGGGGTATGGGTTCAGGGGGGGGGGGGCTTCGTGAGAGGAGGGAGGGTTTGGGGGGCACAAAATCGTTTTTTTAGGGAAACTTAGAGAGCGCCAGTGGCAGTCGCTAAAGGTAAAGGGGCTCAAAAGCCCATACATCTAGTACTGAAATGGAGGGTCATACCACTATAGGGTAGTATATCTTTTAGTTAGGAATATTTTGAACTACAATATGTGGTTATGATTCATGAATTTTGGGAAATAAAAATGTTCCAGAATGGTGTTTCACATTATTTCTATGATAATGTTTGGGAAAAAAAGTGATATAATGTTTAGGATGTCGACTCAGTCTGAATGGTTTAGTTATGGGGATTATAAATTATTTTAATGGAATATCTAATTAAACTGGAGGTTTAAAATTGTGGTTAATGGTCCCTAATAAGTAATGTAAGAACCTATAATGTTCCATGGAGTCACTAAAAAACTCCCAAATTTAATGTGGGAATTCCACAGAATATAGGATCCATTCGGATGAAGCATTCCATGTTACCAATTTTTTTGGGGAATATTCAAGGGTAAAAAGGCCCAAGGTCCATTAGGATTCAAGAGAAGTATATCAAATTGAAAAACTAGTATAGTCAGGTCATACACCCATGGACTGTATATGGTTTATTAGAAGATTAATATTAAATAATGGTTTGAGAACCATAATAATTTTGTCACCACATGATGAACAAGTTATGATAGTGTGGAAATGTAAAAAATATTTACCCAAAACATTTCCTAGACCCAGGGGTCTAGAGATCAAGTCTTGTCTATTAAAAATGAATTAAATTAATCCCTATCATATATAGGAATCATTTATATGTGTTCTATCTTTTTCAGAAATCTATAGAGCAGAGACCTCTCTTTTACTCAGCCCTCCTTTTGTAGGTTTGATCCTAATATTTTATATTTCCCTTTTGGCACATGTATGTTTGCATTGTGATTTGAACTATTAGAGGATAATGCTTATGGTCATAAATATTGGACCAATGTTTAAACCATTTTACATCGAGATGAACATGGAAATAAAATGAGGATATTGTAACATAGTAAAAATATTATGATACATTGGGTTAGGAGTAATCCATCACCATTTTGTGTAGGAGATGAAAATATTTTTTTTCATGGATAAAGGTTCTCATTCTATACATTATGATACGGGAAAATAATAAAAGGGATGACCCAGAACATCTTAAGTGTAAACATTCAACCACAGTGATGTTATCATCATAAGGATAATAATTCTCCTCATATAGAGTGATGATGTATCTAGATGGAATGTCAATGGTATTACACATTACTATAATGGTCAAATAGAGATATCTTTTTTCCATCCATGAGATATGAAAACTTTTTAGCTTCCAAAGGCACTCAATGAATGATGTGTGATTTATAAGATTTTGTTAATGAATGGTGAAATAGGTAATATGTATTATGGTTATCCATAGTCATTCTCCTTGTCTAATCCCAAACATTAGAATTGGAATATTACCTTATTTATTCTTCCCATCATTATACACCCAATGTTATGTCCCTCAATTATAGAATATGCTTCTTAAGTCATGAATAATATGGATTAGATTCTAGTGGTTCTTCTCCTTCTACCAGTGGGGACCAAACTCCTACTAATTTCAAATGAGATATTGTCTCATCTGATTATAAATTTTAGTGACCATTTATGCTAGGGTACAATAATTTATTCCTTCCAAATCTCTGATATCATTAATCATATAAAATGGTCGGTGTTTTGTTTTGTTGATTAAGGAGGATAGTATAGTTTTAGTGTTATGTATTATGAATATTTCCTTGATGGATGTACATGAGCACAATAAATAACATAAAAATCACACAAAATGATAGAAACCATGTTTTTATCCATTTTGACATCTTTACCCAGATAATTATATCATTTGTATATTTTTAGAGAATTAAATCTCAGTTGAGAAGATTGAAACCTTCTACTATATCATTACTATTAAATACATCTTTGACTCTTTATCATCATTATCTCCTTTGTTTATACCAAATCTGTCCCAATATAATTTGATCTTATTTGGTGTGACTTGGGCCACTTCAATGTCAGTTTAGAGTATTGGTTAGATGGAGGAGAATATAACTTCTTCGGTGATCCTCATAATAGGATTTTTGGGAATGTTTACCACTTTAGGGATGGAAAGCATTTATTTGACTTCATGTTTCAAAATAGCCTCCATTACCATATATTTTTATGAGTTAAATACTAGTTTTGAAAAAAAAACATTCATCATATTCGAAGACGTATGTATCATTTCCCGTCCAATCTCAATTTAATTTCATCATTTTACAATGTTAATTTGGGGCATTTTCATTTGATGGGTTTTGATCATTCAACTATTTTCTTTTCTTTGAAGGATAAAATATTGGACATGAGATTTTATATTATTCTACGTGCTGGGTGACTGTCCCTGATGTTCATATTTTTCACCACTCCTCCTGGGACAAAGAATGCATGTTGGATATTTGGTGTTTTTTCCTAAAACAATTAGAATATTGAAGAAAGAACTATGTTTGGGGAAAAATTTCAATCCTCTATGTTTCCTGATCATGTATACCGTGAATAATACGACTGAGAAGGATAAAAAGGGGCTTGAATCCCCATATAATGATGATGCCTTTAGCACCCTTTTTGTCCTTGTGAACCATATAACATAATTTTTTTAAAAAAATTAATAATTTCTTGGAAATGGATCATGGTGACCTTGATTAATGATTGTGCTAAAAATAATTTTGTTTCCAAGCATGCACTTTGGAAAGTAAGATTCTCAATGCTCCAAATAATCTCATTGAATATGGTTCATATAAAAATGTCCAAAATGTGGTGGGCAGTATGGATGTGACTCATGATTTCTATTTATTTGTGGATACTATCACTCGCATAAAGGATGGATAGACTTCTATTTGGGATGATATCATTGACACCATCTAACACATTGTTTCTGATGATATCAATGGTGAATTTTTGAGTCTTGATATTAAGAAATAGGTGTGGAATGCTATTCCTCCACTCATATCTAAACGCGCTCCCGAACCAGATGAATTTTTAAGATCATTATATATTTCCTCATGTGACATTATAGTAGATGGGCTAGTGGGATTCATTAGAGACTAATTTTATAGATGTAGTTTTTTGTTTGTGGCTTGGCACACCAACCTTATCTTAATCAAAAATGCTAGGCACCCCTCTGTCTTAAATAAATTCTAACCGATTAAAATGAGTAACATTTATTACAAATTTATTCATATAATTTTTAATATCCAAAATTATTTTCACATACATTTGTGGATCTTAGATTACCATCATATTTTTCTTATTTGAAACTACACTCCATCATCTATGGACATTGCTAATGAAATGAAGAGTTATATTAATTAGAATGTACCAAGTTAAATCATTTTCATTAATCATGATATGAATAAATCCTATGATCATGAGGATTGGATTTTTATTATCAATGTCATGAGGCATATGGGATTCACTAAAAGGGTGGTTGATATATTTTTCAGATGAAGTGGGTATCCATGTGTTTTAGTTACTATTATAGAGATCAACTACGGGTTATTAAAATTACATTATTGCTTTTGAAAGGTGGACACCCTCTATCATAGTATCATTATTATGATAAAATAATAAATTAATAGATATATGAATTATTATAGTTATTTGGGGAGTATTCAGCCTTTGGGTGCATAAAAAAACCTCTACATTATTCGAATATTTTTATCAAATGATGTTTTTTTCGTAATGGATGTTGTTGGGGTATTCCATATGTTTATTGGAAATAAAGTGGTATGATTATTAATTATGGGAAAATTGGTTTCTATATATTTAAAAATATTTCTTACAAATGGTGGAGAATGTTTTATGAGAAACTGCGGATCACCAAGTGACGAATTCTAATAGAGTATCGAGGAGCCCCAATTTCCCCAAACAAGGTTCGTATAAAGCATTTCTATGGAACTATGGAAGCAAGTAACACTATTATCCCAAATTTGGAAACATATTTCATTATTTGGGGGTAATAATTACCTTTTATATCATACTTTTATCTTCTATCCCAGTTCATGTGCTGTCTTCCATGATTTTTCCCCAGGCGATACTTAATAATATTAAAAACAAAGATGGTTGGTTTATTTTGGGATTCCCAAGTGGAGGGTAAAAGTCATTCTCCCTCATGGAAACATTTTATGTGGGGTGTTGAAGAGGTGGGAATCAATATGAAATATGTCTTGGACTCCATTTGACTCATGCAAGCGAAATTAGGGTGGGATGTTTTGGAAGAAAATCACATTTGAGCTAGAATTTTCCATAATAAATTCGAGACCCAGTTCAAGGGTTCTAGTGGGGGACTCTCCAAATTCTGGGATATTACCCTCCATCACATACTTACCTTAAATAAACACTAAAAATGTATTTTATGGAAGGGGAATATCAATTTCATGTTTTACAATGGGTCTTTAAGGATCATTGGTTTTTTGGGATTCCTAGTTATCGAAAAAACATTCTAGGATGCCATTTCATTTCCAACCATCACAAATGCTAATATGAACCATACACAATATTATAATATCCAGAATATTATTATTTATGAGGAAACAGGTAGGTTGGTGTTCATGGGATCTCATCCTATGACATTTTCATTGAAGTCTAATCATGAAATTCTGTAGTTTAATAACAACCATGATGCATGGGTATGGGTTCTTTGATGTAACTATATCCCTTAAATGCTTAATTTTCTTGTGTATCCTATAAACATTATTTATCGTCATAATGATGATGGGGAGTGATTTGAATGAGTACAATGGATTCCTAGGTGTTCTGTATTCCCCATGCATAGAGAAGAGTCCATGCTACACCGATTATTCAAAAGTTACTGGTCTTTTTTATTTTAGGATGTATTTTAGTGCATTTAGGGGAAGAGAGGTTCCTGATTTATATGGGGACCATTTACTTCATTCACGGTTCCACAACATAAGGTGAATCATTCAAGAGTATAAGAAGACGTCTATAATTTTTGCGACTATTTGTTATTCCATATGGTATGTGCATAATAAGGTCATGCATGAATGTACTCCCAACTACCAGCCATCGATGATAGTAAGGGAGATGTCCCTCACATTAGGCATGTCTGCACATTTCAACCAAGGGGATCATTCCCCATCCTTATAAGGTGTCTTTATATTCAGGCGCATCTCCCTTATTACACATATTGTGGAACCTCATGGAATTTTGGTTCAATGGACCTCCTAGTTATTGTAATCAAATTAAACACTAATGAATCCAGTATTAATGATTTAAAAATGGGCGGGGAGGTTTTTGTAACCATCATAGATCCTTTATCTAATATTTTTGTTTTTATATGGGAAACAAGAAATCTATCAATTATTAGGATACCACCATGTTCAAGGGTTTGGAATTTTGTCACTCTTACGGTATACTAGTCCATCAGGTGTAAAATCATTGAATGATTATTCACTGCTCTATTCAAGGTACATGATCTACACTATCTCCTACAAATTATATTGTCTAGAATAGTATAAGGATTATTATATATCAGATTAGTCATATATACTTCTAGATAGAGTGTAACAATGTTTCATAATTTTTGGAGTCATTAAACTTACCCAAAAACAATGTACTTTTTTAGTGGCACTGACTTCCTTTCACCTGAGTGTGTTTCCTTGGTAGGGGATGATGTGTTTGATTTGAATTCATTATACTTCCTTCATATTTCTTGGCTCTGAACCAATTTTTTTATAACAAGAACTTTATTAATGTCTAATTGACCAAATAATAGAAGCCTTCTTGCATGTTCAAGAAATCCACACACAGATATATCCCTTTGATAAATAGATTGTGACTATATGACTCATAGATATATAAATAGAGTAATATTCAACTTTTATTATTGATATTTCCTAGGATTCGCTATGAATATTTCAATGTTAATAATCTATTCATTATCACCTCCTTTATAAATAAAACAACTTATAGATCTCACTTGTATGCGTGGGATAAGGGTTACTATCTTAGAGTGATTGAATCTACATAGAATATTTATGTACTGAATAGAATGAAAAACATATATAATGGAAAATATTACATTGAAAATATGATATGATAAATAGATTTGTAACAAAAAGGGGATCTTGTTACTCTTAAATTATTAGAGTATGAATGGTTTTAGTTATAACACAAAAATATTTAAGTTAAGTAGAGGTGGAAACTGGGGGTAGTGGGTATATGCAAAACAATTTTTAATGGAGAGAGACAATAATGTTACATGTGGTCAATAAAAAAACAAATGGATATATTTTTGATCATTATAGGATCCCAAAAACATAGTGGATTAATTAGAACATGTTACTAGTTTGATACAGAGAAGATCATATTGCAAGAAATCCCAAGACCCTTGGGGTTCCATGAAAAACATATCAACTCAGGGAACTAGTTTTTTCAGTTCACACATCAAAGGTATAAAAGAGGTATTTGATAAATAATATATTCATGAAGTATTTGTTCACCCTAAGAGTAATTACAACTTGTATTCAACACATTTCGAATAAAATATTAATGATATGTAATTAATGGGTATACAAAAATCAGAGGGGAAGATTTATTCGTTGTGGAATCCATTTGGCATATATATTTACAAAATTTGATGTGAATAGACATTCCAATTTAAGTATTTTAATGGTCATTTCCACTTTATATAATATCTAGGTTCCTTATATTCAAAGGATCCATGCATGGAATAAGAAATATGTGTTATATATGTGATTGATTAATTAATTTGATAGTCAGTATTAAGAGAATCACTACATAAATCCAGCCCATATGCAGTCTAGGGGAAATTAATATCCTAGATATTTAAACTAGAGGCAAGGATGGAGTTCTGGGAATCTCTATGTTTCCAACTATGACCAAAATTAGGCCACACATAGTTCTAGAATTAGAAACTATCCATGTAGGTATAGCCAATACCAAAAGGTGGGGGATTGTTCTCACTTATTTTGGTGACTGGATACCAGATTAGAGATCTAGGAATCACTATCTATCAGGTGATAATTGGTATAAAACTAAACATATTTATTGAATGATATGATCTCTATATAGGTATGGTCCATATGCAGAGAGGGTGGGATTGTTATCATTGATTACCATGGATTGTCTAAGGATTATAGATCTAAGTGTCAGTGTGTATCATATGATGATAAGAATCAATTCACACATAGATATTGAATGGGAAAATTCCAATTAATGTATAATCCATACACTTAGGGGGAATTTCTCTAATTGATTATCCTGGCTGGTCTCGGTAATAGAGATCTGAGCATCACCATGTATCATGGGATTCCATGAATCAAGCATCACATATTTCTCAAATTTAGGTGCAACTCATGTCCAACATAGGGGATAATGGTAATCTTTGGTGAATATCATATTAACATGAGATTTTATGTGAATCAAGAGAAATCAACCATAAAGTTTAATTTCAGGAGACTAGGTCTTAGTATGTACCTTTTATGGTTACTCATCTAGGACCAATGAAACCATGATGTGAACTAACATGTCTCGATCATGCATGGAATCCCAAATAAAAATTCATATTATCAAATGAAATAAGACCAGTGTGAAAGTCATTTAATAGAAATAGACTATTTCCTTAAATTTATAGGAAAAAAATAATGGGTAGAAGAATTCCATCTTATGGTCGTAAGGACCTCATATTGGATCTCGGAATCTCTATGTATCTCATTAATATGGGAATCAATATATATATATATATAGTTTTTATAAACCCATTAAATTTAATGTCATGAAATATTGATTATAGATCCTTAACATGAAAAATATGGCATGAATCCAAATAAATGCTATTAATAAATTCAAAAAATCATCTCATGATAATAATCCAATATTTTTGATATTGGTATTCATATGCTTGTAATGAAATAAATAAAATTATTGGTGCACATTGTATGTCTATGTTTTGATGTAATGTGAAGAGGATGTTATCCCACTACATGATTTCTAGTGACCGAGATGGGTATATTTGGGTTTGACCTAGGATTTGGTTACTTGGAATTACATCACACTCAATGATTGAAGGAATAAATCCGTGAATAAATCATGAAATAATATATTACCTAGGTGGATCATACACACACATAAGGATAGGGGACATCAATTTTCCTTCTCACATATCTATATCATATGCAGTCTATTATCTGTGAAGTAAAATTTTCCATTTATTTTTATGTCATGCAGTAAGGAATATAGTAATCTTGTGTTTTTATGTTATATGACTAGTACCACTTTTGAAATTTATCATTATACGACCAAGATGGTATTTTCATGATGATTAATAATCATATTACATTTTAAGAAACCGTTAATTTATTGGGGGATGTGATGCATTCCCCAACCATCATGTCCAATGAGTTGGATCTATTGGATTAAACCTTACTTATGATGAAATGACCTTATCAACATGGTTAAAACATTGGATGATTCTTTCCTTGTACCATTAGGGTTATGAGAACCAAATGTTTTTCTCCTTGTTGCAATGAATCATGTTGAGCCATTCTGTTGATGGATCATGTGATCTGACATTGATGGATTTCTAGATTTCCGAGGGCAATCAATTTTTTTATCGATATGTTCAAACTCATATTGATTATTTTTCTATCACTCATCTTCTGAGATTTTCTGCACGTTGACATTCAAGAAAATATAAATTGGGAATCAATGAAAATACATATTATGAACATTTCACCAATTAATATCGATTATCTTATTCAGTAGTGAACATGGTGGATCAATAGGACCATAGATCATGGGGGAGATAGTCAGGCCATGAGTTTTTTGTATATATTTATATCATAATATGGATTATATTTTAAATAGTCTTGTTGAATTCCTATATCTATACATTTTCTATTTCATGATAGTGGGATGACTGTTTTGACTTGATGTTTTAATCCTAGTTCAATATCTTCATCTATGTAGCATAAATGTTCATGTCTTTTTCAATAAATATTGTATGAGGGACTCAGAATATAGTGATTATGTTGTATTTTACAATGTTATTTATATTTTACATCATGAGTTCCCTTTGGTGTATTTAGTCATTCTATTTTGGAAATGATTTGGTAGTAGTAAGGATTTACTTAAACTACTCAGCTATGGCTAGGGAATCTAGACCCACAACATACATTCCCTATATGTCAATAATCCTTGAATATTTAGATTTAAGTAGAAATTTTGGGTGGTGATGGATGATGTTTTCATGAATATGGAATCTAGAAAATTTCATGGTGAATTCTACTCATTCCTATATCATCGGTTTCCCTTTGTAACATTGCCTTGTCATTTGAGAAGAGAGTATAATCTGAACCTGATTAAATTGCATGATACTATATGTAAAAAATTCATTATATAATGAATATATATTTCTCAATTTAATATATTGAGGATCCCATTTAATCATTTTTTTTATATGTTTTTTATTGGTTGTCTCAATCTGATGGGACTACATTTTTATTGGAATATATTGTACACATGTTCATATTGGGATAATGGGAAAGTTATATTTTTGAGATTATCAATTATGGGATCTATCGATCAAGGGGTGGATAATGGTTCAACATCATCTGTGATGGTGATCACCTAATTGATTAATACCATGTCATAGATGATTCTCGTAGAATCCATCCATTAGTGTTTCAATCAAAATATCACTTCTTCCTTATCATGATCAACTTGATCAATGGTTTCATTTTCCAATGCTTTAAATAGGCCATATTTTGATCAAGGGAAAATATGTAATTTCTTTTCAAAAGGGAATAGTATCGATAGTATTATGACACAAGCAATTAGAGGAGATTAGTCGTTTCCTTCTTAATTGAATATTAACCAAATATATATTTTATCACATTCTTAAAATCCATTTTGATGTATATATTGGATGTTAGAAGTTTTAGAGATTGTTCAAAGCTAGAAATAAGGGGCTCATATCCTACAACATTATTAGTCTAGCCTTCAGACAATGAGAAATAGTTGGGGATATTATCTTTTTATGGATCATAAAATATAATATGTAAAACAACCTTATTGAGAATTAGGTTGTCCTGACACATACCAATAGGGTATTGTGAGGAATTTTCAAAATATAACTCCCATGTTTGTGGAGTTTAATGGTTGTAGAATACTTGTTTGAGTTGATTATCAATGTTCAGGGGGTACTTTCTATAGTGGGATGGTCTAAAGGGATTTTATAAAGGGAATAACTTTTTTACTACCTTCTTTTACATGAAATGTATTTCATACTATTGTATATTAACTACCCATCGATCCAAATGACCATTAAGCATAGAACAACCAAGGATGTACCTCAATCAGTCAATATGAGAGACTATGATAACTTTATAGTTATATAAGTAATACCTTGGACTATTTAATATAAATATGAATGTGAGGTAGTTACTATAAATAATTGAATATCAGGTCATAGATCTTGTAACCATTAGACTATGGTAGTAGAGATTGTTCTCATTTGGTTTATCTTTTTTCTTGGTTAGGGTAGAAAAAGTGATTAGTCACTTGCAACCACATATATGACAGGGAGTTTTATTTCCACTAGTGGCCTCATGATCGATGGGTAAAATATTATTTCATGATACCCTCAAATGAATCTTAGTAGTCCTCATCCAATTTGTAAGAAACTACTATATTCATTAACCATGTGATGGGGGTGATTTTTTGAACTATATAAGAAATGATTCACCAAATGTATGTGAATTTCAATTGTAACCCCCTTAATTATTTGATGATCCAATCATGTGACATTTACATAGTATCACAATACTATTATTGGTTTTCCTTTATGACATGGTGGTTTAACACATGTCTAATGATTCTCCCCAATGTTACTCCAAAAGCACACTTCTACGGTTTCAACTTCATAGTACGCTGCTATAACACGATGAGGATTGTTTATAGATCCAATAAGTGATCACGTATTTTTCAATATTTTACCAGAAATTAATTTAAAATACATTATTATATTCATACAAATATGGTATGATAAATATTATTCATAGTGAATTGTTAAGTGTCCACAATTTCTTTTAATCTAATTGGAATTTCCTGATAGTAAAATATGCCATAGGTTGTTCTAAAGGTAGTGGATTCCTCATATTCCGGTGATATATTTATTTTATTCAACCTTACATACTCATCCATAAAATAAATGGGTTTTCAAGCCAGTAGTTTCATTTATCAACAATCATATGATCAATAAATAGAAATTGTATGTCGAACGGTGTCAATTAATATGTACCAGGTTGATAAAGACCCAAATCAATCAATTATTTTTTCTTTATTGGGATTAAATTGGAGAGAAATCATCGGTATTTAATTTCCAAAATAATTTTTTTTCGGAATACTTTTTCAACTTCTGATTTTACATTAGTATCATGAAAGGATGTATACTCATGGTGTAATGCCCGAGACTTTTATGAGAAATATTTTGTTTTTATTTCATATAAATCATCAAAGGAATCTTTCACTACACACATCACTAGATTAGCATTCTTTACATGCAACCGCGACCTTCCTCGATAGCGTGCGTCGTACGCAATACAGAGTTTTACTAAACAACGATATGCTAGTAAAATATTATTAAAATTAGCCTTTATGAATAGTAATAACCACTTTTTGCAATTTAATAATTTTTATTTTTAAAAATGGACTTCATTTTTGGATTCGTAATATCGAAATTAGCCTAGGATGAAATTTTGGTGTTTTTCTGAAAAATTTCAATTTTTGATGAATAGTGAAACCACTAAGTGGTAGTTAAAAAACTGAATTTTTCATAAAACGTAATTTTACTGCTTCTGTGAGTGGAATTTCAAAAATTCGAGAGACACCGTTAATATCAAGGACTAAAATGTGGTTCAGTGAGATGAAAATAATTTTTTGTGAATAGTGACTTTTTACTTTTTTTACCACGGTTAAAAGTAAATAGGGTAGTTAAGGGTAAAAGTGTTATTTTTATTACCCTAACACATGTCCTAATTCTATTGGATAAGTGTAATTCGACCGAAAACAACTTTAGTAATAAAATATGACCATTTAGGCCCACATGGATTAGATTTGGACATTTATTATTAATTTATTTAAAGGAGGGTTAAAATAGTTAAAATCAATGTTTAATAAGTAAATCATTTTTAATATAGGGTTATACATAAAATAAATTCGACTATAAATATTCATTAGAAAGATAAAATGATTTCCACATAATTCTATTTTATTTATAATTTTTATTCTTAAAATTATTTAATTTATTTATGACACAATGATGATGTAATAATTATCTTATTAATGAAATATTAACATAATTGATGTTACAAATACCCAAATAAATGTAATTTGAGACTTTTTATGAATTGAAATAATTTTATATGTTAATATTACATGTTATTATTGATTTTATTAAATTTTTTTCGAACTAATCATTCTGTTATGATTTTCACAAAAATCAATTACTAAATAGTGTCAAAATTGACATAAAACAGTTTTTAAAACAAATATTATATTATTAATTGTTATTTTATTCCTAAAAACCTAAGGTTCTTCCAAATGACTTAGATAAGGTTATATATATTAATAATAAACAACTTGGGGTCCGTTTGTCTTGTTATAGTAAGTTTATTAACCTTATAGTGTAAGAACACAAAAAGACACGGTAAAAGTAAAATTATTTAACTTAAAGTTAAATACAAATGATAAGGTTAAAATGGGAACCTAAACTTGTCTAAATTATATTGGATGAGATGATTTAGACCCATTCCCACCTTAGCTTCTATATAAATCAATTTTGAGCTATTTAAAACCGAATATGACTTTATAATAAAATAATATTTTTAGTTTTTCAAAGGTGCCCCTATCCTCCCTTATAATAGGGCACTTCCTCCCTCTCTTCCTCAAACCACATTGAGCCTTAAATCTCAGAAAACCCCTGAAAGTTTCTTCTCTCCACTTCCCTAGAGAAATCCTAGAGGTCTTTGTATTTTTCAATGACCAATTTTTGTGCCCTAAAAGGATGTCTCAAAGAAGCGCTTCAAAGAAGAGGTAATGCCCGTTACTGATTCTTTCATCTTTATTTCTTCTTACACTTCTTCTTCTTTAGTTGTTTAATTATGAAGTAATAACATCAGTATGACTAATATACTGATATGTTATTATAAGTATGAAACAACCCTATTTCACCATCTATACATCCTACGGAATATGAAATCACTGTGCGTGCGTACGTACAGAATACCGTCTCCACGCCATGGTGTAATCTATTTTCCACCACCACCTTACTTGGATGGGTATAATGGTGTAAATAATGAATATTTATGATTATTGAAAATTGATATTTATTCTAAAATAGTATACATACACTCCAATACAATTCCACGATCATGGGAACAATATCATCGCTCATGCGTACGTACGGAATACCGTCTCCACGATATGATGCGACTCGTTCTACATGATCTTCATTGAATAATGATTATATATATTAATTGAATGAATTAATATGATATATATTACACTAATACCATTCTGGAAATAAGGTATCTATAATTTAAAAAGGTGAATAAGAATTTATTCGACAAAACACGCATCAGAACAAAAAGTAATAAACATCCGAATAACAAGTAGAAATGAAATATTACTACTAATAGGATAAGATTATGACCATATATGATATGATAACAATGAGTGTGATTCTGGAATAAGTAAATTACATTATTTAAATCATTATACATGAGGTTCAGACACTTACGAAGCAAATCAGACCTTAGGTAAGGGAAATATCACAATCTCATTTTTATCCGATATTGTTTATACTTTGGTATTTAATGGGGTGTATTTCATCATCCACGTCCATATTCCCTCAATATTTAATATTTTTTACATCCACCTACAATTGTTTAAATCCAATTTTACCCTTCATTAAGTTTTTAGTAAAGGATATGAAATGAATCTTTTTTCATTTTTCGTATGAGGTACTTTTTTACTTTTCCGAAAAAAGTATGAGAAGAATGTTTTTTAACTTATACTACATGAATAGATTTTTAAAACATTATTTTCAAGAATCATTCTTTACAAGTTTTCAAGTTTATTTTAAATCAAATTATTTTAGTTTAAATTTTTATGACATGTTAAGAATGGAAAATGTTTTTGAAGTAGAAAGGATATTTTCCTCAAGAATGGAGTTCAAGTGTTTTATCAAAATTATTTTCCATATAAGATAATATAGGGTTCTGTTTCTATCACTATTATTACATTTATTTGATTATGTTGTCATGGAATTATTTTTATGAATTCATTTATCTTATATAAATTGTTTTATGACGTCATGTTGTTTAAGAATACCATTTTTATTACATGGGTTATGCAATGTTGTATGATTTATGATTTTGTGGTACGCATAAGAATGGTATCATTATAAGATGGGTGGGACCTATATCTCCCTCCAATTCTTTGGGTAAAGATTCTATATCTCAAGAGATAGACATGGCTAGAACGGCAGGTTAAACCGGTTCAGTGAAACAGGACTGAAACAAGGAATGAACTCGGTTCAGAAATGGACTTTGTCCACTAAGATAGTCTTGGAAATTAGTCTTGACTTATAAGAAATGATTATCTATGATTATGTGTGTATGCCACAATGTTTCATGTTTTATGTTATGATTATTGGGATTACATTTCACTACTATGATTTATCCCATGTTATGATATTATGATCTCTTTTCCAGGTTAAGATTTCCAAAATGGTATGTTCTAATGAATATGATGTGAAAGATATTTCTTTTCTTTACCCTTACTGAGAATTTGAGCTCACCCTTTTGTATGTTTTTTCCCAGGTCAGGAAAAAGGTTATTAAGTAGGATATGCCAAAAAGGGACTCTAGATATGATTAAACAAATGGGAGACAATGTAGACGCTTTATGAACTAGTTGTTTATGTTTCCCAGTTTCTAAAGACACTATACCTATACGGTCCTTTCCTGGTTTTGTTATATGTTGTAATAAGTGTGCATCAATTTTGAATTAGTAACAATGTATGTAAAGTATGGGTCTCTACAGTTGGTATTAGAGTAAATGTATAGTCAACCTTCGGAAACTAGGATGTGAAATCCTTAGTAAGAACCCTAATGATAAGTTTAAGCATAGAACACAATCATAGAGTTTTAGAAATGGACATGAATAACCTAGGATAATACCATAAGTGTGAAATTTTATTCTTGATTGTGTGGTTTTCCTATTATAATTAGTGTTGCTCACACTATTCTTCTTGGTATTAGTCAATGGCTGGAACCCGAAAGAACCGTGTTAATGCGGAATGCGACGGGAAATCCAATGCTTGTCCCCCTGAGCAACCAAACGTTATGGGAGCTGGAATGGAAAATCTTGTAGCCGTGCTCACACAACATTATCAAGCTATGAATCATGCAGGACTTCCAAAATAGCAAAGGATGAAGCAACATTCTGTTGAATCCTTCATGAGGTAGCGTCCACCTTCATTCAACGGGTCTACTGATCCATTAGTTGCTGAACAATGGATTAGTACTACTGAAAATATATTTTCAGTTCTTCGATGTTCTGAACATGACAATGTCATCCTAGAAGTGTATATTTTTGAAGTAGATGCTGATCAATGCTATATTCTTATTAAGAATATGAGGAAAATGGATGAAATTGAGTCCATGTAATGGGACGAGTTCAAGAACTTACTTTTCAATAAGTACTTCCCTAGTATTCTCCGATCAAAGATGGAGAAAGAGTTTATTGAACTAAATCAAATGGATGATGAATCTGCTGGTACCTATGAAGCAAATTTTAAAAGGCTTGCAAGGTACGCTTCTGGTATTATTATCCAACCTGAGTGTAAGATAGATCGATTCTTTAGTGGCTTAAAACCAAGTCTTCAAAGGGACTTATCCATAAGGGACTTCAATAGCTATGAGGAAATCGTTCGATGTGCTCTCAAAGTCAAGATGGAGATTAGAGTAACCCATCAGTCATATGGGTTTGATAAGAAGAGGAAAATTGAATTCGAAGGAAAATCTAAAGACCACACTGAAAAGAAGACGAGCTTTCCCTTATGTTCAAAGTGTTGAAAGAAGCAGGGAGGGAGTTGTCTTAAAGGGACAAGTAAATGTTTTAAATGTGGAAAGGAAGGTCATCGGGCATTTGAATGCCGCAATGATGGGAAGAAGATGTCTAATGATGAAAACAAAGGAAGGGACACACAGAATGAACCTACAACACTTCAATGTTTCAAGTTCAAGGAGATGGGGAATTATGCCAATAAATTCCCTAATCCATGGATTGTTGATGATGATCGACATCAACAAAATCATAAGGCTAAAGACAAAGGAAACTCACATGCAATTTCTATCAGCGATGTGGAGTACGGTAATGATGTGGTGAAAGGTACACTTACCATCCACTCTAAAGTAGCAAATGTGTTATTTGACTCTGGATCCACCCAGTCTTTTATTTATGAATATTTTTCTAAGGGTATCACTTTATTACCTCAACAATTAGATGTTGAGTTTGCTGTGACAACATCTAATGGCACAACAGTCGCATCAAAAGTTTATAATTCTTCCCCGATTGTAGTTTGTGGGAAAGTGCTTCCTACAAATCTGGTAATCCTTCCTATAGTGGAATTTGATGTGATTCTTGGCATGGATTGGATTTCTTTATATGGAGATCATATCAATTTCCAAAGAAGTCAAGTCACATTTCATATTCCAGATCAATCTATGATCGTGTATCGATGCAAGGATGAACATAACCTTCTAGTGGAAATTTCATCCATCTAATGGGTCTTGATTCCACTAAATGAGGGTCATTTATCTCAAATGGTTGGTGAGAAACTCACGATTAATAATATGCCCATTGTACTGGAGTTGATGATGTCTTTCTGGAGGAATTTCCGGGTCTTCCACCAAATCGTGAAGTTGAGTTTTTAATAGAACTCGTACCGGGTGCTTTTCCTATTTCAAAGAAACCATATATAATGGCCCCAATTGAGTTGCAGGAATTGAAGAAGCAACGCCAAGAGAATCTTGATAAGGGATTCATACACCCTAGTCCATCACCTTGGGGAGAACTTGTGGTGTTTGTTAAGAAGAAAGATGGATCAATGAGACTCTGTATTGATTATCGAGAACTTAACAAGATCACTATCAAGAACAAATATCCTCTCCCGCACATTGATGAATTATTTGACAAACTACGCAGAGCTCAATACTTTTCCAAGATTGTTCTTCGTTCGAGGTATCATCAAGTAAGGGTCAAAAGGGAGGATATACCAAATACGGCTTTCTGTACAAGGTATGGACACTATGAATTTATAGTGATGCCATTTGGTATTACTAATGCCCCTGCTATCTTCATGGATCAGATGAATAGAGTATTCAGAGACTATCTTGATCAGTTTGTGGTAGTCTTTATAGAAGATATTCTTGTTTATTCAAAGAGAAAAGAAGAACATGAAGAGCACTTGAGAATTATATTGAAGACCCTGAGAAATGAGAAACTTTATTCCAAATTTACCAAGTGTGAATTTTGGCTTCAAAAAGTTTCATTTTTGGGTCACATAATCTCAAAAGAGGGGATATATGTGGATCCAGTAAAAATAGAGGTTATTGAAAGATGGTCGAGACCAACAAAAATAACTGAGATCCGAAGTTTTGTTGGTTTGGATGGATATTATCGACGTTTTGTGAAAGATATTTCACGATTATCTAATCCACTCACCAGGTTGGCTCGGAAAGGAGTTAAGTTTGTTTGGATGGAGGAATCTGAAGAGAATTTCAAGGAGTTGAAAAGAAGGTTATCCAGTGCACCTGTTCTCACACTGCCTTGTAGTGGAGAAAGGTTTGTGATCTTCAGTGATGCATCCAAGAAGGGGCTGGGGTGTGTTCTTATGCAAAATGATATGGTGATAACTTATGCCTCACGAGAGTTGAAAATCCATGAGAAAAATTACCCAACACATTATTTCGAGTTATCTGCGGTAATCTTTGCATTAATGATTTGGTGGCATTATCTTTATGGAGAAAGGTGTGACATTTATACTAATCATAAAAATTTAAAGTATATTTTCAAACAAAAGGAGCTGAATATGCGCCAAAGAAGATGGTTAGAGCTGATTAAGGATTACAACTGCTCAATTCATTACCACCCTGGGAAAGAAAACAAGGTGGAAAATTCATTAAGTCGACAAGACCATGCTAGCTTATCCATGATGAGGGTCACAAAAGATCCAATATTTATATATTTACAAAGGATGGATCTTGGAATCTTAATGGAAGGGGGAAATCGTATCTTTCTCAAATGAATGTTCAACCATCTATACATGTGATAATTAAGGAGGAGCAGAAAGAAGATGTAGAGTTACAAAAGAAGGTGAGAAATATTCATGAATTCAACCTTGTTTGGGATGGGATAATAATGTTCAGGAATCGAGTTTGTGTTCCTCCCATCCTAGAATTAAGGAAGGAGCTGCTGGATGAGGCTCATAGTTCATCATTCTCAATTCATCCTGGAAGCACGAAGATGTATATGGACCTGAAAGAGTACTTCTGGTGGGATGGCATGAAAAGAGATGTTGCTGAATATGTCTCTCGATGCTTGGTTTTTCAGCAAGTTAAAGCTGAGATACAGAAGTCCAAGGGGATGTTACAACCATTACCCATACCCGAATGGAAATGGGAAATCATCACTCTGTACTTTGTCACAGGACTTCCTAAAACATCCAAAGGAAATAATGCTATCTGGGTCATAGTTGATCATCTTACAAAGTCCGCACACTTCATTGCTATTATAGAGGATTTCTCTCTGGATCAGCCTTCCAGGATATATGTAAAAGAAGTGGTAAGATATCATGGAGTACCACTTTCTATTATATCTGATCGGGATCTGAGGATTACCTCCATGTTATTGGGATGTCTTCAGCATACTATGGATACAAAGTTGAGTTTCAGCACAGCTTATCATCCTCAGACAGACTATTAGTCTAAGAGGACAATTCAAACTCTAGAATATATGTTGAGAGCTTTCTCTATGGATTTCAAAGGTGGTTGGTATCAACACATACCTTTGGTGTAATTTTTTATAATAATATCTTTCACTCCAGTATTCAGATGGCTTCTTATGAAGCTCTCTATGGAAATAATTTCACGACTCCAACTTGCTGGGATGAAGTTGGGGAAAGAAAGCTATTAGGACATGATCTTGTTGATGAGATGGCAGAAAAGGTCCGATCTATTCAACAACACATAAGAAAAGCTCAGAGTCTATAGAAAAGTTATGCGGACAACCGAAGAAAAGTCCAAGAGTTTGAAGTGGGTGATAAGGTGTTCTTACGAATATACTCCCTGGAAGAGGGTCAGGAGACTCGGAAAGAAGGGGAAGGTGATCCCTAGAAATATCGGTCATTTCAAAATACTGGATCATGTTGGGAAGGTAGCTTACCGATTGGAGCTTCCACCGAATCTATCTCAAGTTCACGATGTGTTCCATGTATCTACCATTAGAATGTATATACATGATCTTCACATGTACTCATCTCAGATGTTGTACGACTGGAGCGTGATCTTTCTTATGAAGAACAATCGATAGAGATTCTGGATCGTAGCGAAAAATTCCTACAAAACAAGACCACTCGCTTGGTGAAAGATTTATTGAGGAACCACCAATTAGAAGAAGCTACATGGGAGATTGAGGATATGACGGGGGAGAGGTATCCTCATCTGTTTGTGATAATGTGACGAATTTCAAGGGCAAAATTCATTTTAAGGGGGGTAGAATGTAACACCCGAGGCTTTTATGAGAAATATTTTGTTTTTATGTTATATAAATCATCAAAGGAATCTTTCACTACACACATCACTAGATTGGCTTGCTTTACACGCAACCGCGGCCTTCCTCGATAGCTTGCATCGTACGCAATACCGAGTTTCATTAAACAACGATATGCTATTAAAATATTATTAAAACTAGCCGTTATGAATAGTAATAACCACTTTTTGAAATTTTAATTTTTTTTAAAATGGACTTCATTTTTGGATTCAGAATATCGAAATTAACCTCGGGTGAATTTTTGGTATTTTTCTGAAAACTTTCAATTTTTGATGAATAGTGAAACCACTAAGTGGTAGTTAAAAAACTGAATTTTTCATAAAACATAATTTTACTGCTTCTGTGAGTGGAATTTCGAAAATCCGAGAGACACGGTTAATATCAAGGACTAAAATGTGGTTCAATGAGATGAAAATAATTTTTTTGTGAATACTAACTTTTAACTTTTTTTACCACGGTTAAAAGTAAATAGGGTAATTAGGGGTAAAAGTGTTATTTTTATTACCCTAACACAATTCCTAATTCTATTGGATAACTGTAATTCGATAAAAAACAACCTTAGGAATAAAATATGACCATTTAGGCCCACTTGGATTAGATTAGGACATTTATTATTAATTTATTTAAAGAAGGGTTAAAATAGTTAAAATCAAAGTTTAATAATTAAATCATTTTTAATATAGGGTTATACATAAAAAATTTGACTAAAAATATTCATTAGAAATATAAAAATATTTCCAACATAATTTTATTTTATCTATAATTTTTAGACTTAAAATAATTTAATTTATTTATGACACAATGATGATGCAGTAATTATCTTATTAATGAAATATTGACATAATTGATATTATAAATACCCAAATAAATGTAATTGGAGACTTTTTATGAACTCCAATAATTTTATATGTTAATATGACATATTATTATTGATTTAATTAAATTTTTTTCGAACTAATAATTATGTTATGATTTTCACAAAAATCAATTACTAAATAGTGTCATAATTGACATAAAATAGTTTTTATAACAAATATTATATTATTAATTTTTTTTATTCTTAAAAATATAAGGATCAGCCAAATGACTTATATAAGGTTATATATATTAATAATAAACAACTTTTGGTCCGTTTGGCTTGTTATATTATGTTTATTAACCTTATAGTGTAAGAACACAAAGAGACACGGTAAAAGTAAAATTATCTAACTTAAAGTTAAATATAAATGATAAGGATAAAATAGGAACCTAAACTTGTCTAAATTCCATTGGATGAGATTATTTATACCCATACCCACCTTATCTTCGAAATAAATCTATTTGGAGCTATTTAAAACCGAATATGACTTTATAATAAAATAATATTTTTAGTTTTCCAAAGGTGCCCCTCTCCTCCCTTATAAAAGGGCACCTCCTCCCTCTCTTCCTCAAACCACATTGAGACTTAAAGCTAGGCCAACCCCTGCCAATGTCTTCTATCAATTTCCCTAGAGACATCCTAGAGGTCCTGGTCTTCTTCAAATACCAAATCTTAGTGCCCTAAAAGGAGGTCTCAAAGAAGCGCTTCAAAGAAGAGGTAATGCCCGTTACCGATTCTTTCATCTTTATTTATTCTTCCACTTCTTCTTCTTTAGTTGTTTCATTATGAAGTAATAACATCAGTATCACTCATATAATGATATGTTATTATAAGTATTAAACAACCCTATTTCACCATATATCCATCCTACAGAAAAAGAAATCACTGCACGTGCGTACATACGGAATACAGTCGCCACGCCGTGGTGTAATCTATTTTCCACCACCACCTTACTGGGATGGGTATAATGGTTTAAATAATGAATATATATTATTATTGTAAATTGATATTGATTCTGAAATTGTATACATACACTCCAATACAATTCCCCGATCATGGGAACGATATCATCGCTCGTGCATACGTACGGAATACCTTCTCCACGATGTGATGTGACTCGTTCTACATGATCTTCATTGCATAATTATTATATAGATGAATTGAATGAATTAATATGATATATATTACAATAATACCATTCTGGAAATAAGGTATCTATAACCTAAAAAGAAGAATAAGAATTTATTCGACAAAACACGAATAAGAACAAAAAGTAATAAACACCTGAATAACAAGTAGCAATGAAATATTACTATTAATAAGCTAAGAATATGACCATATATGATATCATAAAAATGAGTATGATTATGTAATAAGTCAATGACATTATTTAAATCATTATACAGGAGGTTTGGACAGTTATGAAGAAAATCATACCTATGGTAAGGGAAATATCACAATCTCATTTTAATCCGAGATTGTTTATAGTTTGGTATTTACTGGGGTGTATTTCATTATCCACATCCAGGTTACATCAATATGTAATATTTTTTACATCCACCTACAATTGTTTAAATCCAATTTTACCCTTTGGTGAGCTTTTAGTAAAGGATATGAAAGGAATCTTTTTTCATTTTTCGTAGGAGGTACTTTTTGGCTTTTCCGACAAAAGTACAAGAAGAATGTTTTTTTAACTTATAAGGCATGAATAGATTTTTAAAAACATTATTTTCATGAAGCTTCCTTTACAAGTTTTCAAGTTTATTTTTAATAAACTTCTTTTAGTTTAACATTGTATGACATTTTAAGAAATGTAAATGTATTTGAAGTAGAAAGGATATTTTCCACAAGAATGGAGTTCAAGTGTTTTATCAAAATTAATTTCCATCTAAGATAATATAGGGTTTTGTTTCAATCACTATTATTAAATTGATCTGATTATGTTGTGATGGAATTATTTTTATGAATTCCTTTATCTTATATGAATTGTTTTATGATGACATGTTGTTTAAGAATCCCATTTTTATTACATGGGTTATGCAATGATGTATGATTTATGATTTTGTGGCACACATAAGAATGGTATCATTATGTGATGGGTGGGACGTATATCTCCCTCTAATGCATTGGGTAATGATTTTATATCTCATGAGATTGAAATGGCTAGAATGGTAGGTCAAACTGGTTCAGTGAAACATGAATGAAACAAGGAATGAACTCGGTTCAGAAATTGACTTTGTCCGCTAAGATAGTCTTGGAAATGAGTCTGGACTAATGAGAAATAATTATCTATGATTATGTGTGTATGCCAAAAAGTTTCATCTTTTAAGTTATGATTATTGGGATTACATTTCACTACTATGATTTATCCCATGTTATGATATTATGATCTCTTTTGCAGGTTAAGATTTCCAAAATGTTATGTTCTTATGAATATGATGTGATAGAGATTTCATTTGTTTACCCTTACTGAGAATTTGAGGTCACCCTTTTGTATGTTTTATTTCCCCAGGTCAGGAAGAAGGTTATTAAGTAGGATATTCCAAAAAGGGACTCTAGATATGAATAAATAAATGGGACACAGTGTAGACGCTTTATGAACCAGTTGTTTATATTTCCCAGTTTCTAAAGACACTAAACATATACCGTCCTTTCATGGTTTTGTTATATGTTGTAATAAATGTGCATCAATTTTGAAGTAATAACAATGTATGTAAAGTATGATTCGTTATACATGGTTTCCTGTTTCAATCCTCGACGACCAATGGGTAAGACAATATGTTGTGTAGACACATCGAGGATTGGCCAATGTATTTCAATATAATTCTAAGAGAACAAAAATCACAACTGTTTTATAAATGAAATTTATATCCCCTAGTTCTAGATATTCATGTAAACATTAGTCAACATATTATGTGTGTCTTCTTATGTTCCTAGATTCACCAAATTGTGATCATCGATTCTGGTGGAGACGCCATCCTCAAATAGTGGTGTGGAATTATTGAGGTTATTCTATTATTCTTCTCTCTATGGTTCCTTGTATTTATTTCTATAAATGTTAGGTAATATGAGGTAATATATATTATTTTCTAAGCTATAGAGGTCACAATAAGAGACAATGTCATTCTGAACCTCTAAAATTGTCACAAATATATTATGAAGATGATTTTATTTCATTATACAACCATTGAGGATTGGTGGAGATTTGAAATAAAAGAATAATTCTACTACATCAATCATGATAATTGGATGCTCATAATTTTTTTTGAGTATATTATAGATATTTATAGGGGTGGTCCCCAATATATTTATTGATGAAACCTTTGTATTATCATCCACCATTTTTTATTTTTATTTCCTTTCAAAAATATTATTCCTCAACATATTTGGATTCACTAGTCTTAATGGGGTCATTTTCACTGTGTATTATGCTAACATTTTTACAAATTGGAAATTTGAATATCTACTGAAATTTTCATGGTACCACTACAATGCTATAAAGACATTATATTATGAAAAAATCATTATTTAATATGAGTATATGGTTTATAATGATATCATTGTAATATATGATATTTCCAAAATGATTGTTGATATTTATCTTCTATAGAAACATTTTCCCACTATTATTATACCAATGAGTGGTTAGTATGTAATAAATAAAATAGCTTTTATATATCCCAAATATAATAGGGTATAAATTTTGTTGAAGTTGATTTTGTTACCAATTTAAATTAGAACCCCTTTGATGGAAACTGAATTTTTTCATAAATATAGAGATGTCTCAAATTTCCCTAAAATAAATCAATTGAATATTAGTATGTGAATGATATTTTGTAATAAAATTATAATGGGGTAGTATCCACTCAATAAACCATAACTACAGTGACATCTGTTTCAAATTCATGTGGCTTCTACGGGGCTTTGATGAGTGCCTCTCTGAGTAAGTTTTAATGATGTAGTGAATCTAGGAATGAGATTTGAGAAGGAATAAGTAAAACATAATTTAGAATGTCATATAGTTGTGTCATAGGTTGGGGCATAACAAGATGGGGTTTCTTTTTATTATGTGGTGCAAGAGTTGATGGGTTTGTGGTGGATGGACATGTATATTTTAATTATTTGTTGAAGGATCATCTATTGAAGATGGTGAAGGTTTCACTAGAATTCCCATTTTAAATGGATGACCAAATATACACAACCTATCCAGTTTTCTGTGAAATATGGGTGGGATTGATCGACAAGTGGGTTGATTTGGGACACCTCTGTGTTTATTTTTGGATTAAAAAAGTGAATTACCATAGTTTTCTTCTATATATATGTCCTCTTTGGAAATGTGGTCAGGATATCAGTTCTGAGCATGCACACTCTATCACCTGTATCATCAAATATTATGTATTCAGCCTCTTATTCCCCAATAAAGTATATAAAATTATACTCATAGGCATATTCATCATTGGAGGAGCGGACCATTCTTTTTTACTATGTAAATAGATCCAAATATAATCTCTTCATATGATATAGGTTCTAATTATAGGGGAATTTACATTATAATTTAGTATTAAGGAATCCTTTATTAGTCAAACCGTACATATGAGATAAATATGGATCTTCCACTTCATTCATTTCCTTTGTCTGATGACTAAATACACATATGGGAGTCATATTTAAAGTAACTTATATAATTTAATGGATCATAAATGGTTTTAAAAAAATTGTCAAATCTTGGTGGCATGAATCCATTCTAAATTTTTTATAGTCCTCCTAATATTGAACATTTTCCCACACCTATTCAGATATTCATTCAAATCACACTCTTCTCTAGGAAGATAGATGGATATAGAAGTCACATGTGCTAGAAAATTTTATAACGTCACTTTCCTAGATTCACCTATGCTTTGAAGGAAATCTAGTAAGATTAATATACACTAGATTATGGGACCCAATATCCTATAAAGTGGGATATAGTATGGTTCATCATAGAGTTTGAAATCATAGGATTTTATCAGATGAAGTAGCTTGAGTATTTTATTTTACATTAATTTAAGGGAATACTAGATCCATTCTCATTGAATACAGAGTTAATTTTATCCATCCATTCTTCAATTAAAAGAATACTGTTAATGTATTTTTCATATAGTTTTGGGATTTTTTGTCCACTTAGCATGGGGTAATAGATGATTCAGTTTCCTAATAAGTTCATAAATAGGTACTACTATAGGTTTTAGTGTAATAGTTTTAGTCTCTATGTTACCAAGACAATTACCCTATATTGGGGGAATGTTCCAAGATATTCCTCAAGTACTCTGAATAGAATCCTCTAAGCATGATGATATTTTTTTGAACTAATCAAACATACCAAGATACACCATTATGATCAAAGTTGTTTACAGTTCTTCTTGAATACATATAGAAAAAATTTCTTTCAATTTCAACTATGAGAGAGGGATGCTGAGTGAATAGGTAAGAACATTACATATTGAAATATAGTTAGAAACCCTCCCATTTTCATGTTATTATATTTTTGAGACGTCAACAGTAGTTGATATACTTTGAATAGATTTTATCTACTAAAATATTTTATAAGAGTGGGATAACCATCAGATAATTGATCTGGTTTGAAGGATATTATACCAAATAGAAGACAACCCTATCAAATTCAATACGAATTATCTCATCTAGGACACCTCATGCTGATCATGAGAGTCCATCATCAGACTAAATCATAATATGATGAATTAGAGATACTATTAGGGATCTCAATTAGATTAAAAATATTAGAATGTTGGGCATCCAAAATTTGGTGGGGGGAAATGATTTATCTACTCATTTGGGATACGACTTCTCTTCATGATGGATGTGTGTGAAACGACCCTCCATGGCTTCCAATTGCGTATCCAGTGATTATTTATTTATGACTAGATATAAGAAAACATATATATGAGATGCCTCACATCTATAAGAGAAAATAAGGCTTGATGATATGTAAGTATTTTCATCTCAAACTAATTATCAGTACATAACAAGACCGAATGACCACCCTAACAAGGGATAGATTTTCCCTATAATTGATTGAATTCACTATCATTTTACACTTATTCATTTTTATACACCAAATTATTACATATGGAGCTAGAATTCCACTCATATGTCTCTATTAAAGGCAGATCAAATGTCTCTTGATTATTTAGATGAATCATATTCATCTATTTTTAGAGATGATTCCTAGTGGGAATGTTTCCCATTTGTAGATTCTAATAGTGTTTTTGTATATTTTGTTCATTATTATTATAATTTTTGGAATTATACTCTATTCACGGAATTTTAGTTTTTATTGATGGGGATTTTGATGTAGACACACCTTACCATTATTCATTTTATGTATTTTTCCATAGAGGGAGAAACTAATAATTTATAGGTTCTAGGATTTGTATTTTCCTTGTGTTCTACATACCTACAATCTAATTTAGTGTATCTATATCACCATCCACTCGAGATAGGTCATCAATAATGATTACCATTGTGTTTTTCTCCAGAGTCACAACATGCGTTATGTTGGGGGTGAAGGAATTCAGTGATATGTATCCAAAAATTATAGTTATAATATTACTCTCGATGTAATAGGTTTATTCTGAACCACATTCAGTTGAAAAAATTATCAAATCCTTGGATATTAAAAAATTTAAAATAATAAACAATATGGGATTTTATTTCCTTCCCCTTGTATTCCTCCCATATTGGACTATGAATAGTGAACATGAGGGAGTTTTCAATCATGATTTTTGAATTGGCCTCAAATAGAATAGGTTAGTCTTGTAGAAGAAAGAACATATTGTATACCAATCATTAATATTTTGCACAAAAACTATATAAGACTAATTTTTCCTGGTTGTGGAAAATGATGAAAATTCAATTAGACAAGTGAGATGGTAACTATTTAGGGACACCATATTAATTTTATGGTCATATTATTGAGGAATTTATTTATCAAACTGAGAATTTGATTCAAATGGGATATGAATAGAGATATAAATTCCCATATCCATGAGGGTTGGGGATTATATGAATAATTATATATATCTAAAGGTCCCCCCCCCCTAAGGGTGTGATGAACTTATTGATGGATATTGATATAATAATTCCCATCTCTATATGGTGTAGTTATGGTTTGTATTAGAACCATTGTTTCATGAATCCTATCAATTATTAATGAACTGAGAGGTAGAGGCGATGTAAAATATTACCCAATGCTTAATTTATATTTTTAATCAAGGAAAGATTCTATTTAAACTACTATTGTGATCTATTTTTTTTATAATTTTACACTTATTTAAGTTTGGGTGAATGGGAATCACATGATGGAGGTAATTTCATATGTGATGTTTTTAGGATCTCAACAACTTCAACATCCATGTCTGAACTACATTCCTATTTTTTATGGACAAAATATAAAAGATGTTGGGAGGCATATTCCCATTTTTTCAACAACATTTCATAATTAATGAGGGGTTGTTCTATTATATTGACCAATATGTGAAATCATTAACAAGTCCCTTGAATTCACTAATGTATATAAAAACAAAACAATCCATATTTTTTGAGTATTTTCTAAAATATGGTGGTGATGAAGTTCAACTCTATATAAATGTCCCATCCTCATAAAACGATACCTAATTATGCAAAAATGATCAATTTTCAATGAGTTATAGAGTAATGGATGCAATACTATTGTATATTTTTGTTGTTCTTGTTCATTTTCAGATCTCATGACATGTAGATACCATTTAGATTTATAAAAAACATATAATGATTATGGGATGATGGTGATCCTCATATCATGGATAGGGGTGGTATTTTGACATTAACCAGTGATTTATTTCCCATATATTTCATCCTTAGTAAGGCATGTACCCTTTATCAATATCATCTTGGATATCATATTCCGAAGTGTAGAGGGGCTAGAACAGGGCAGAGACATTTTTTCTGGACAACTCTCTTCATATATCAATGTCATCTACCTCTACATCAGACATACAGACATGCACCTATTCAGACCATCGAATCTGTAACTTAGGGTCTCATACCTACCATGATGAAGTGTTCTTGATATTATATGTGGAACTCTATTCTATTAACCTTGCTTTTTTATCACCTATTGTTATCATGGTTTAGGGGTTTTATGAAAAACTCTATATATAAGTTTCTTGTAAATATTTTAATGTCCTTGTATATGGGACACATCACCGTGGTGAGGCTTAATATAGTGGATTTAATTTTTTCAGTCCCTATAATACAAATTAACACAACCATGATGAGTAATATTGAGGTAATAATCTCTTACTACGTTTGTTGAAGATTTAATAGTGCTATTCTTTTTTGTGAATATTCATGTTACTTCTTGAACAATACCAAAATCGAGAAGAAAATGGACATGATCATCATTCAACTTCATGGCTTGAATATTCCAATATACCTTTTAGGGATAATCAAAGATTTTACCCTACCATATAGATCCTTCCATAATATGGGTATAATATCATGGTGTTACATGGATATGATATCACTATAGAAAATATATTAGAGTATTCATGAGTAATATTTAATTATAGGTAGAAATATGACACTTCATGTGAGAGGTTTCTAGAATTTTCTAGTCAACACTAGTGGAACTGGGGACAAGAGACCAGTTTTAATATGCATTCACTATATGTATAAACCAATAACCCTTCACAATGGGAGAAGGTAAATGATCCACCTTCTATGTATATTATGAATGACTCATTGTTTATTATTTCATGTATGGATATGGTCTATTCTAAATGATGGAATATAGTGAGTAGTTTCATAAATAGAAATATAATCATATCTTGACGCATATGACACTTTCACATTGTGATCCCTAGGTAGGACCGGTATTTGAGATAGTTTTGGGGCGTATGGTGTATGTCGCTAGTATTTTATAATAATAATATAATCCTACCACCATGCATGTTCCTCTTTAACATTATAATCAATAATTTGAATATTGATATAGTCCCTTTCCAATTCATTAAATGTTTGAAAATAGTATATTTGAATTGAATTTTCTACTCTATTGAGGAATGGGTTTCTTTCACTAGGTGGTCCCTATTCTGAATGAGAAAATGTTCCTATTATGGTGCCTTATACTTTAATAAATATGCAGATAATCCTCATATATGGGAGAGAGAGTATGAAAATTCTATGGATTAGTCACATGTTTATAAATATAAGGGTGATTTTATACTCAATCAGTTCATATAGGAATACATAACTATCATTGTCTCTGTACCTATTCAAGAATATTCTGGTAGAGATATTCTACTGTTTCTATAACAGACTGACACATTAGTAATGTGTATTAGGACTACACATTTTAATTCACCAATATATAGAGTGAGATATCATGAATTGTTTTGGGTATTGAAACCCACTAATGTACACAATGTACGATTTGAATATTTTTATGGGAATCATGTGTGGGTGTAGAGATATGTGCCTCCCCCATTCATACTGTAGCAATACGCATATAGAATTTTTCCTTGGTTGTAGTGATGTGTGTTTTACCACTGGCTATAACTAGATTATATTTATTTTATTAGAATTTGGATGAAAAAATATGAACCCACTTCCAATTATTCTTATCTTTCCTGGCCTTATGATTCTAATATGATTCCTATGCATAAATATTCTTGGTGTAAACTTGTTTGGTGGTCCCCGCACCTGGAGAAGGGGGGGGGATATGTGGGTTGATGACGGTGATGTCAATTTAGATGAGACATCTTCAATGGATCATGAACAGGAATGTATCCATAGTCCACTCCTTGACAGAACTTCATAATACATGTAAGGTTTCAATATTAATATTTTTGGGATAATCTCCAGGGTGATTAGTAATGGAGATATGAAATACTAGGGTCACTATCGCATTTTTAAAATTAGGTGGACTCACCGGTTTTAATTTCCTGATACCCTTGGAGGGATCCTCAACCATTGGGATCATAAGAAATTAGATTTATTCTTAATTAATTACATTACCCCCTTGAAATTTATGGTTTTGGGAGGGTGATGATATTCTATAACCTATAGGGGTTGTGGTCTTATCATATGTTCAAGAAAATTAACTCTTGGATGACATTATATCCGGTAAGTTAATCATTAGTGAGAGTAGTAACTGGTGTAAAAATAGAAACCTTCAAAAAATGCACCAATTAGTTCATTTACACATGTGATAAATATGATCATTATGATATGAAAAAATAACATAATTCTATATTATTATTCCTAGTTTGGGATTTTTAATTGTATGGACATATCACCAATAGAATGGGAATATTTTATGGGATCCCTGGTTACCTAGGATTTCATATTGGGAATACCATTTTCTTCCAAGCACAATACAAAAAAATAAATGTCCCAAGACATGGTCTACTAATCATTTTTCATATTTTGAGAGATTTACATAATGTTAATAATTTTTTTTATTGGAATATGATTTATTATCGGATGAAAATGGTTTAGAGGGAACTAATAAATCTATCCATTTTAACAAGAAAAAGGTTTGATGTAGTAAAATGATTTCACATCAGGTTAACTATTTATGTTTCAACCAGATGATGATGAATGGGTGGGACAAAATTGTCATGTATGAATGGGGTAATATATCATTTTTAAACCATGATGTTGATGATGTTGTTAAATAAATTCACATCAAGTCCCAAATTTTGTTTCACTCAAATAATTTTTGATATCCCATGACCAGGAGAGATGGTATTTGAGGTATGTAATGATTCAGTTATTCATTCATATTATGACATCACAATGGGTCTACCATTTTTTCCATTTTAGGGTTGACTATAAGGGGTTAGGCATGGTTTCACATTCATTCAGTTATGTCTAGTTCCCAATGTTGACTTACTAAAAAAAATAATTTTTTCCCACATGCATAACAATGTACAAAACTTCATTACAAAGATGAGAAATCATTAATGGTTTCAAGACTAATGGATCCTAGGAACTCTATTTTTTGGAGAGGATAGGAGGTCAATCACATCAAACACTTTTTTGAGGCATTATTTCTTATATTGGGATACTATTATATATTTAATATGATTTCCAGAATCACTTTCTCATCCATACATAGAATATGTTTCACTAACAAAGTGATCAGTTATCAAATCCTTATCACACAACATGGAGTTCGATTATTGAATCTATCTACACATATATGAGGTTCTTCATCCATTTCAATTTATTTCATTATGATTGGTAGTTTCTTATATCATAGTCATATAAAATGAAACATTGGAGTTTACATTATTCTCGGAAAGCTAATGATGTTTTTGAAGTAGAATTGAACTTTTATGAGGCATCCTACATATCTTGAAAAAAATTAAAACAAATAACAATGCAGTTAGATTAAATTATAATGTTTGAAATCATTATGAACATACATATATGGGGGAATGTAGTAAGGTGGTAATTACCTCAATACTTTCTAAGGATTACTATGCATCGTGTTTATATTATGATCCATATTCATCATAGTTTCATGATGCCTTTAGGACTAACCTCGATGTGATTCCTTTTTACAGTTGTAATCATCTCATTCCATTTGACTAGTCTTACAAAATATAGTCTCTCTAACAGGGGAAAATTGTGATGATAATGATATGATCTTGAAAATATCTACTCTCATATGTGCCCTTGTTTTTTTCAAAATAATGGGATATAGAGTTATTAGTCACATCAAATATTGATTCAAGACTTATGAATTGAGAAATATCTATAAGAGTGTTTAATATGGAAATCATACCTTAGGATGGTGTCTTATCTATCTTCATTACATCATGAATCAGTGTCTTCATAATTTAATCTTCCCTCAACTTGTTGATGGATGAGGATGAATGATAATCCCAAAAAAATGATTAGATATCTTATGTTTGAGTTTCTATGATATAGAGGTACATACACTGAGGTGGAATCCTATTGAATATTAGGCATTAATAAGGATTAATTTGTTTCTTGTTTGGATTTAAATTAGTGATATTATATTTTTAAGGTGTATTATAGAATATTTTACATGAAAAGGTTATCATCTCGTAGAGTTTCATCCTAATAGGTCTTAATTGTCATTCATACATGTTAGGCATATCTATCTGACATTACATTGGATATCTACACATGGCATGGTTTCCATGTAGACATTTACCAAGACTATAACTATATATAATTGAAATTTCAAGTGGACATCACATGATCTAGGTCAGATGTTGAGATGACATCACATGACCTTGCCAATATGTTTCAATGGTGTCATAATACATGTGATACATTTATAGAGGACATTATAGGAACCGGGTTACATTTCCATAGGTAATTTGAAGACTTGGTTGACATGTCTAATGGATATCTCAAGACATGGGGGACATGTACTGATGTCCTATCATGATCTGAATATGTAATGTAAATAACATGAGGCCTTTGCATAATGTTAATAAAATCTATTGACTCACACGTTTTCCATATTTTAGTCATTATGTTAGATGTTCCTCCTGCTTTTCAATGAATTATCTTTTTTTAAATTTCATGTGAACTATTTTAAATGTGGAAACAACAACACATAATATGGTCGGAATACAATAATTTACTCTCATGATATATAGTGGGAGAACATGTAGTACATATTCATGAAGCATGATCCCTTAGAATGTATACTAAAATTTACCTAATGGAAGGTTTTTTCGATCATGTTTCTTTCTACATCATGATGTATTCCCTTTCTTTATCTCATGGGTTCAGTTGTTGTTCTGTGTTTTTATTTGCTACCAAGATAGATTCATTTATATAATTCTCTATCCTATTTTTATTTCTCCTTGTGAGGCACATATCTCACAGATTTGAGATATAGTCAGTGGAGGGGAAATCACAACATGAACTTCCCACGACCAAACTATTGGTTTTCCCAAGAGAGTCATCATATTTAGGGACCATGAGAACACTTATTTATAAAAAAGTTTATTAGAACAATGTGTTTTATAATAGAAATTAATGATATTTCCATGTACACTGAAATTATTACCATTGAAGAGACTTGTCTAAAAACATTCATGTGATCAATACATCTTCAAAAAAGCACTCATGTGATTTTATAATATGGTCCTTTAATCATTTGTGTGTCCAATATGTCTTATTAGGGATATATTTTGAGATCATGTTGGCGTTTAATGGTCCTACCTTGAGACACAAAATATTTTTGAGGGGTATTAATATCATTAATTGGTACACATGATGCACATAACCTCGTCTCATGAATATCAATGTATCATTCCTAAGTTATAGTATTCTGTATTTTTTTAATTAAATTACATTCTTCTTTACATGGATTGGTGATCCCACAACATCGTGAAAGAGTCTACACGGACATTCATTTCAATTTTAAGTGATGTGTCATGTTGTTAATCCTAGACACTGTGGTAGTGTATGAACATTGTTACAAAAAACCCTCTATTTTTCAGCAAAGCCGAATGGGACTCGAGGGATTTAATATACGCGAATATGGTCCTTCCAATTATGAAATCAAATTTCATTCATGATCTCATCAGACAATTTCATCATGTCTCTAGTGGGATTTGATATTTCATTCAAATTTCGGATGAATTTATCATCAAGATCAAAAAAAATCTATATTATGTAGATATTCCTCTTATTTCTCATTTTTATTTAATAAATGGATTTAGATGATTTTGATGAATTTTCAGTTGACATGTTTCATTGTCCAAGAATGACGTCAACCATCCATTACATGACCACCAATAATTTTAATTACACCATTGAAAGTGCACCAGGGTTTGTCAAATATGCTTAATGGGATTGTAAATAAATCATGTCTCGTGTGTGATGTAATCACATGACCTTCCAAGATCCATGAAATCTTATTTCCTTCCATAGATTTTGTTGTCCACATGATTCGACCACCTAGTCTTCATGTAAATAATTCCATTTTCTTATATAGAAAATAATTTATGGAATACATGTATTTCAACAAATTATTAATTGATATTTCTATTTTAGGTGGAATCAACAATCATATAACTAAAAAATCCAAAAATTTAGCATTTACACACACTAATATATTTTATTTATTCAGGGAAATGTTATCTACTAATTTTGTTTATATTACATATAAGGCATTTAATAATGTATCTTCTTTACCTGAAACCCCATATTAAGAGAATAAAATGAATTGTTATATTTATTTGAAATGAATTATTATTTATAGTGAAATGTTTTTTTACAAATAAAGGTAAATACATGTATAAAATATCTATTTTGGTTCATGTACTAATATCAAGGCAAAATATAAACATAAATTTTAATCTTCTTGAATATATATTTATGAGTATCTTATTGATGAATCTTATAAAAATAAATTGAATTCCACCTTTTCAAACAAAAATTGATTCTCACTCAAAAATTAGATATATTTATTTAATAATTGATAAAGAATAAAAATTTAAATACTTAACGGTATTTTCATTCATTGGGGTTGAAATAATCGATGAAAGTTATTATGTTACAAATAAAAAATAATCATTTAATTTATTTTAATAAATTCCTTTTTTATTTTCCCTAATATATGTTTTTATAAATTTTTTATTCTACTAAATTCCATTAACATCAATATCATTTTAAATCATAATATCATTATACTTTTTGATAAATTAATGGTGGATAAAAAATTTATTAATTATCTAATTTTTATATAATATATAAATGATATAAGAAGCCAAGAGATTTTAAGTATATTTAATTTATATAAAAAAATGTATTTTAAAAATATAAAAAACATATAATATTTATTATATTTATTTAAAAAAATATAAAATTTATTCTAAAAAATTACATCATCTTTCTAAAATTAATATGGTATAAAATAAGTATATATTTAATGAATAACATATAATTTTTAATTGTTATTATATATTCTATACTAAATTTTAATTATGATTTTATATTGAGCATTTAATATAATAATTATTAAATTTTATCCTTAGATATAATAAAATTTATCAAATTTAAATAATTATTTCTATATAAAATATATATCAATTTTTGTATATATACCTAAACAGGGATTACTCAACCATTTTATGATTCCACACATTAAATACATTATTTCTATATATATATATATTTTGATTCTCAATTGATAAATATTTGTTAAAATTTTATATTTAATGAATTAAAAGTTCTATTTACTTCATATATCTTATAATTTATAGTATTTATAATGTTTTATAAAAATTCATAATGTATAATTTTATTATGTAAATTAAATTAGTAAATATATTCATCATGTTTCATATAAATGATGCCATCTAGATGTTTTCTGAAAGTAGATATCAAATAGAATCATGTTGGAAATTCAATATTTTTCATTATAATGACAAAATATGTGATGATGAATCATTATATGGGATAAGGTATATGCGTCTACCTATTCATTTCATCATCGATCAATATGAATATAATGTTTAACAAAGATACCAAATGTGTATGTTCCCATTAAAGGGAGGTATCTCTTCTATAAAAGGTGAAAAACCCTAGTATTACTATGATATTAAACATATAATTTCTCATTTGGGGTTTTTTGGAATCGGAAGCGCATACCAATAGGGATGACATATTTTCATATACTGCATACCACTAGAGATGAATTAGATAGAGTCTCGATGCTAGGAAATACTCATCTCAACCCTGATCTACATTGTATATCTGATTGGGATTATGCTATCAATATATAAACCAATATGAACAATACTTTCTCAGATATTGGTTAGATTTATTTTTCAAAATTGGTACTTTTGGATCCTGAATATTTTATATTACATATCATCATTCATAGGACCACCACTTAATATTGATCTGCAAACAATTAATGGTGAGCTAGGCCTCTTTCTAGAGTTATGATAGAAGTAAATTTAGAATTTTTGCTCCCATAGACTATCACCATCAATGTAATTGATTATACAATAGAATTAAGAATTAAATATGACCATAATCCCTTATTTTGTGATATTTATAATATCATAGGGTATTTTATTTTAATTTATATAGTGGTTAAGAAAAAATTCACCCAACCAAATCACTCTGAGTGGAATGAAATTAGAAAAAAAAAGACAATGGTCCTTCACTTGATTGGCTATAACCCTCCTAAATGAAAACTGAAAAATGGGTGAACATGTCATTGATATTTAATCCCAATGGATATAATTTTTGGAAATCGTGGGAAGAATTAGTCATAGATTATGATAAAGATGTTGAAAAAATATATTTTGTCAATTAATTAGAATCTGTTATTATAGATATCATTAAACAGTCCCAACATGATCCATAAAAAATGTTGACTGAGTTACAAACAAAGGCTACCTCCACAAAGCTATCTCCTGAATCCTCAAATGCAAATTATAAGCATACCATCAAAATTGACCTAACTATTCTCCCAACTAGTGATTTTGGTGACCAATGCACAGGTATCCCAATTTAGACAGCTAATATGAGTGGGGACCTTAGTCTTTCTTTGGTCCAAATCACCCATTCTACCGTGCAAGTAAAGAATGAATTCACTATAAATGCTGTTGTTTTGGAGATTTAGCCCACTTTTCTTACTAAAGAAGACAATATTCTTGCTACTCTTGAGTTCAAGTAAAGCCCCATTATTTTAGTTTCAATTGTTGTTAGTGACACACATACCACTTATTCTAATAAACTCCCCTAATGAAGATGAAACTTAGACACTTATCTTCCTTTCATGGACATGCCTACGTTTTAGGTTGAGTACTCCTTGACCGTTTTAAATAAAAAAAATTAACTAGACTTATAAATACAATATTACATGATTCATTAAATGTTTTAGAAAATGAAGATACAACTTACATTTCTCCAATTTCTACTAGAAGTATGTATGGATAGAAGTCCCATAAAAGCTAGAAAAAATCGCCTAGAATATCATCCAGGAGGATGGGATTAGTGAAAAAGATAAAGGGGGAATACAACCCAAAAAACAAGGTCTAATAAATATTTTGTTTCAGAATTTTCAAAGAATTGTGAACTCTGAAGCATTTATTGTTTTAAAAGGATTCATTAATAATATTAATATTAATTATTTTTAAATTGAATAACATAATATTTTTCTCTCCTCTGGTTTTTTATCATCATTGTCAGTCTAGTTTTATCATCTTAGGGGTATGTAAATACCTTTCTTCTATTTAAACCCTTTAGTTCTTCCTTTACTATACTCTCTTAAATGTTAATATTATCCATGTAGGTTCCGGGCGCAGCGGAAGCGCGTTGGTGGGTTTTCCCAACGTAATTTTTCGTTAAACAATGTTCAATCTGAGATCCGTCACGATATAAAATGCCGAATCTTTGCAATAGAACAAAGAACTAAAAGAAAAGATGAGTCTCGGAACCCTTGAGGAGGATCATCATATGTTGATTATAATTAATTTAATTAATGCATAATAATTACCTCGTTGGAATTCTTTCTTCGTTGATGTGTCTGGTCACGATTCAGTGATCTGTCATTGCGTCGTAGAATCCAAGTGTAGGATTCCTCTAGCAGTGATCCACACGTGTGTCACGTATCTCCGGACGTCGCCGAAGAGATCTCCTGGTGCTAGCGTGGAAGAACCTTCACTTGCGATGTCCGCCTTCGACCGCCTTGATCCGGTGGAGCATCTTGCTCTCGTAACTTGTGGGTGTTCTTGGTGGAAAGGGAATTCTCTCTTGGCTTGAGAGTATTTCCAAATCCGTTGTGCACAAAAATGGCTCACCAAAAAATTTTGGGGTTGTGAGGATATTTATAATCAGGTTTGAGGTTAATAGAGTTATTACAATAAATAAACGTGTTACGCGTTTTATTTATTTAATTAACTCTTATTGAAAACCCCCATGTCGAATTATTAATTCCTTGACATGCGCCCACACTGATTATAATAAATATCATTTAATAAAACAATATTAAATCCTCAAAATCCCAATTGAAAAAACTACACGGCATATAATAATTAATACACGGAGTGTACCTGTTTTCCATAAAACTACACAGCGTGTATATTTAATATACACGGCGTGTACTTTTATTTTCCAATTTCTCCACCACATTTATTAGACCTTGAGTAATGACTATTTATTTCTTAAATAAATGTAACTGCATTACTTGCTAATAAATATATTATTTTATCCACAATATATTCTCTCGAATAACTAGTGTCAATATAAATGCGATCAGACATCCTTAAATAATTATTAAACCAAAAACGGGAATAATATTTATTTAACTTGTTAAATTAATATTTAACTTAGATACATAGACACACTTAGTGTGTGACCCTCTAGGCCTCTTTATCAGTGGCATTAGGCTGAGCCTGCCTAAATTCCAAGTTTAGCATCTATCAACATGCCAAGGCACCCATAGAGAAAGAATTTAACGCCGCAATGACTTGTCACCTCCTACGAACGCTTACCGTGTAATATAATACCTTTGTCTCGATATCTCCAATCAAGCGGGTTGCATGCTAGTGCCATCAACCCATGTGCTTGATTATTCATTCTTTGACTTCCCAGAATTGAAATTTCCCATACCTTACCATGGCCATGGATTTATTTAGGCTATATCAATTCCATCAAAGGGCCTGAGATATCTACTTCTGTTATGGAACAGAAGGGACAAATCCTTTCTCGCATTATCTATTAAAGCGATATTACTCGTGATGCACCCAACGTATCCTACCTCGCTGCGAATAGTGTGTCATCACAGTTTTCGTCAATAAATCTAAGTGCGCGGGTTGTAATACCCATTAATAATAATCTTAAAGTCTAAGGATCAATACACACGTCCGTAGATAGGAACATCCAATGACACTATGAGATGTGGATTTCTTACTGGCGGGTCTCGTTCTCATAATATCCTCCTGGATATTACCAAGGGCACACACCATGAGAAGGTGCCTCAAAGTTTTATGAGTCCTCACCCCTAATGATCTGTATTATTTGTGTCCCTCAAATAATATCATCCGGCCATAGAACATACATTCAAGAACAGTGTTATGGCACATTCAGGTTCCCATCATAGCAGGGATCCGCTACGACCCTTTAATGCAACAGCTGTCCTAATGACATTATCACATGACATGTCACAGAGAAGAACAATCAAGATGTGATAAGGATTTTATTTAATGAATAAAGTACAATGTAGTTGGTTATAGACCACCAACTCCAACAGACTCTCACTTGGACGAGAGAAAACTGCTAACAACCTTTAACCCACTAGCTCTCACATGATATTCATGCTTCTACTGAGATAGGCCTTTAGTCATGGGGTCCACCACGTTCTCTTCTGTGGACACTCTGCTCACGGAAACTTCACACCTTTGATAGAAATCCCTCAAGAGGTGATACTTCTGGAGTATGTGCTTTGTCCGTTGATGTGACCTTGGTTCTTTTGCAAGAGCCACTGCTCTAGTATTATCACAATACAATGTAATGGTATCTTTACTGCTGGGCACCACATAAAGCTCCTGGACAAAGTTCCGAATCCAAACGGATTCTTTGGCTGCATCATAAGCCGCTATATACTCGGACTCCACTGTAGAATTGCCGACAACTGGTTGCTTTGAACTCTTCCAGCTCACAGCTCCTCCATTGAGACAGAAAACATATCCAGATTGCGACTTCAGATCATTATGATCTTTTTGAAAACCAGCATCAGCATACCCTCTGATGACAAGCTCCTCGTCTCCTCCATACACCAGGAACATATCCTTAGTTCTTCTCAGATACTTATGGATATTCTTAACAGCAGTCCAATGCTGTTCTTCTGGATCTGCTTGATATCTTCCTACCATGCTCAGTGCATAGGCAACATCAAGCCTGGTACATAACATGGCATACATGATGGATCCTATAGCAGGAAGCATATGAGATCTTTCTCATCCTATCTTTCTCCTGTTGTGTCTAGGAACACATTTTCTTATAATGATGTAAGCCATGTGACACTGGAACCAATCCCCTCTTGGATTTTTTCATACTAAATCTCTTTAGTATCTGGTCAATGTATGTACCCTGACTTAGTCCAAGCAGCCTCTTGGATCTATCACGAATGATCTCGATCCCTAGAATGTAGGCTGATTATCCTATGTCCTTCATGGAGAAACACTTGTTCAACCAGTCCTTAACTGACTGTAAGGCTGGTACGTCGTTTCCAATAAGCAATATGTCCTCAAAACATACCACTAGGATGACGACCGCACTCCCATTAAACCGCTTATAAACACACGGCTCACATTCGTTCTTAATGAAACCAAATTCCTTTATGGATTCATCAAATCGAATGTTCCATGAACTGGATGCTTGCTTTCATCCATAAATGGATTTCTGCAACTTGAAAACCCGTTTGGCATCACCTGGTGTCACAAACCCTTCTGGTTGTGTCATATAGACATCTTCCTGAAGGTTCCCGTTAAGCAATGCTGTTTTGACATCCATCTTCCAAATCTCGTAGTCATGGTAAGTTGCCATGGAAAGTATGATTTTTATGGATTTAAACATGGGAACTGGCGATAATGTTTCATCATAGTCAATTCCTTGACGCTGTCTGAATCCTTTAGCCACTAGCCTTGCTTTATAGGTGCTAACTTGACCTTCCATGTCCAGCTTTCTTTTGAATACCCATTTGCATCAAACATGCTTTACATCAACTGTCTCATCGACCAGAACCCAAACTTGGTTCTGATACATGGAATCCATCTCAGAATTCATAGCTTCTATCCATATTACAGCTTTCGAGCTTTATACTGCTTCCTTGTAGGACAGAGGTTCATCATTGTCCAACAATAATGATTCACCATCCTCGGTGACTAGGAAACCAAATCTCTCTGATTCCCTTACCTCTCTTGAGCTCCTACGCAGTACTTGTGTTTCTACAAACCTCTTCCATGGGGACCTGTGGAACTTGTTCCTGTACCAACTCCTATGTATCTTGAGCACCAACTTCGTCGAAGTCAATCTTTCTCCCACTATCCTTCTTGAGGATGTGCTCCCTCTCAAGAAAGACGGCTTGTCTGGCGACAATAACATTCTTGTCTTGGGGGTTATATAGGTAATATCCTTTTGTTTCATTGGGATATCCTATAAAGATACACTTCGTGCCCCGGGGTGCTAGTCTGTTGCCTGAGAAGGCCTTAACAAATGCCTCGCATACCCATACACGTGTGTGCGACAAAGTGGGTTTCCTTCCATTCCATAACTCAGATGGAATTCCATTTGCCGCCTTATTTGGTACTCGTTTTACTGTGTATGCTACATTTTGTAATGCATATCCCCAAAAGGATAATGGAAGATTCTCATGACTCATCATTGACCTCACCATGTCCAACAAGGTGTAGTTCCTCCTTTCACAAACACCATTCAACTGTGGTGTATAAGGAGGAGTGAGCTGAGATAGAATCCTAAACTCCCGTAGAAGATCGATGAACTCTTGGTTAAGATATTCTCCACCTCGATCCAATCGAAGATTCTTTATCTTCTTACCAAGTTGATTCTCTACATCATTCTAGAATTCCTTAAATTTATCTAAGGACTCTGACTTATACCTCATTATGTAGACATAGCCATATCTACTCAAAAAATCTGTAAAAGTAATAAAGTAAGAATATCCACCTCTAGCTTCTATTGGAAATGGTCCAGACACATCTGTGTGTACCAATACTAGAAGATTTGTGTCCCTTTCACCTTGTCCACCAAAAGGCGGCATGGTCATTTTTCCTTGTAAACAAGCGTTACATCTATCAAGTGGTTTTAGCTCAGTAGAGTCTAAATAGCTATCTTGGCAGAGCTTTGTCAAGCGCTTCTCGTTCACATGACCAAGGCGGTGATGCCATAACTGGGTGATGTATGATTCATCTATGTTTGTTTCGTTATCGATTTCCAACACTTGGTTTTCATAATTTAATACATACAAACCATTATTCAAATGTGCCATACCATAACATATGTTGTTCTTATAAAAGAGACAACCCTAATTTCCAAACTTGAAAATAAATCCATCCATATCCAAACAAGATACATAAATTATGTTCTTGGTAACACTAGGCACAAAATAACAGTTTTGTAAAACCAAAATCTTGCCAGTTGGCAATGAGAGGTGATAGTCGCCAATAGCCAACGCAGCCACCCTTGCGCCATTGGTAGCTCGAAGATCCACCTCTCCTATGGCGATCTTTCTAATTCTACTTGGTTCCTGCATTCGAATACATATATGAGCCCCACAAGCTGTATCTAATACCCAATGTGTAGAAATAGAAATATTCCACTCGATAACGAACACACCTTTAGCGTCCCCACGATTCTGGGTGTAGTTCCTCTTCCAGTGGCCCTACTTGCCACATGCAAAAGACACTGCTTCCCGTTCCTTGCCCTGCCTGTGGATCTTACCCTTCTTGGAGGGACGGTGCTCGGGGGATTCATACCATTTATAAGTCTTTGGACCCTTTGTATTGTCCTTCATTTTCTTGTTCACCATAAGGACCACGGGTTTGTCACGCCCCATGTCCCTATCTACCTGGCGAATAAAGGTCAGAAGATCTGATAGACTCTTCTCATTGCCGCTCATGTTATAGTTGACAATGAAGCTAGAGAAGGTCTTGGGAAATTATGATAGTATGAGATCTGTATGCAACTCATCTGGGAATTTAATCCCTATGATGTCCAAGCATTCAATGTAGCCAATAAGCTTGACCACATGTGGCCCAGCTGGCGCAAACTCCCCAAGCTTCGTGGTAAACAATGCATCGGAGATCTCATACCTCTCATGTCTTGCCTTCTCTTGGTAGAGATCTTTAAGGTGAGACATCATGCTATACACATCCCTGTTTTCATGTTGCTTCAAGAGCTCATTAGACATGGCCGATAGCATGAAACACTGGACATTTGTGGCATCATCCATGTGTTTCATGTAGAGAGATAATTCATCATCACTAGCCTCTTTCCCAGGCGCAACTGGAATAGTCTCTTCCAGCACATATAATTTCCTTTCGTGGCGAAGGACGACGCGTAAACGCCTCTACCACTCTTGGAAATTGGTGCCGGTGAGAAGGTTTTATTTTTCGAGTATGGTGCGCAATGATATGCTTGAAGTCATTTTCTTGTTGTTTATACAATTTAAGATGAGCAAAGGTTTAGTACTTTATTATAAAAATTGAGACAAATAAATAAATTAATACTTATTAGTCTCCCACCATTTTATCGAAATCCAATGGCCCTCACCATTGACTTCAGAATATTCTATTGCGTGAATATTATAGTGGCAAGGATCCATATTGCCCTTCTCATTACCCCAACTAGGGTTGGTCAAGCAACTTGAAGGATTTTAGGTAGGCATTCCAAATGCCGACTGCATTAACTCGCAGTTCCTTGATCCACTGAGTGGACTCCCCAATCCTGAAATCCTTTTTGGATTTCCTCAACCTTTTCCTCTTGGTCACACCAAGTCCTGCTGTGGCAGTCAACCCTTGATGCGAACCAAGTCAAGTCAACCCAAAACCTTGAATTAGAATTCCCCGATAATTGAAAGCACCCCAACTAGGGTTGGTCAAGCACTATGAACTATGGTTCGATTCTAACCAAGATTATGGAAGGCTATGCCGACTTAATATTTATTTTTAGGGATTTTATCCTTATACATAAATTTCCATTTAATTATCTTTTATTACATGCTTATTAATATTAAGTGGGATATACTTAAGTGATTAACCATGTCTAAGATAATATTTACGTATAAGCCAATTTTATTTTAGTTCCATCTTGCATGCTCGTTTAATTCATTAATTGTGTGATCGTGACAACACACCCACAATAAATAATCCATGCAACTGACAGAAATAAAATAAATGGTATTATCATGAGCTTTTCTATTGGTTATTTTATCTAGCGGTTGATAAACTAACCCAAGACCTAGGGGAGAAACACCTTGAACCTTTCGGGTTCGTGTTTACAGCTTTCCACCTGTCCACCATTGAATCTCCTTGGATTGTTTTCATCTTGGCTCCTGACTTGAGCTGCCTCCACTAGCTTGGGAGCTCCATCAATTACATATGCATTTATCTCACACACAGGTGAGGGGAAAAAGGGGTTTTTACATAAAATAATCCTTGGGCGTGCAGGCCCTACATATTAATGAGGAGATGGCTCGCAGGCCAACAAATTTAATTTCAATAAATAAATTAAAAGAAACCATTCACATACAAAGGTCTCAGTCTATCTCATGATCATCCATACATGCAACGATAATTATGCATAAATAAAACTAGCATTCAATTCTTTAATCATTCTTGTTTAAGATAAATCACGCTCGAATCAATTAATTATCTTTAATTAATCAATCCTTTTATCTTAAATCCCTTTTCTGAATTTCCTTGAGATTATAATCCATCCTAATTTTAAACAAATAAATTCATTTAAAATTATCCTTGTACACAACTTGTACCATGGAGGCAACCCGGCGAATTCCCATTTATTACGCAGATGTTAAATTAAACACATATATATAAAACACCTATCACGTGTTGTGCCTCAGCTTTACGCCTGCACCATGGTACATGTCTCAAGGGTTTGTATAATATAATAATAAATTTTAATAAATCTGCGTAATTTGGGTGAGTACACGGCGTGTAGTTCCAACTACACGACATGTACTTTTTCTTCACCGTCCATCCGAAGTACATGCCTAGGGATAGGGCGTGTTAATGTACTTCGGAAATTTTTGGAGTACACGGCGTGTACAATGGGACACACACCGTGTAGTTTCCGCGTTACACGGTTTCCAGCCGGGCAGGCTATGTACGGAGTACACGACCCAACCCTAACCTGAAGGGACTACACATCGTGTTCATTGGACCACACGGCATGTATTTCGGAAACTGTGTGCCACCTATTTCTGGTCAACACATGGTGTCTTAAATTCTTAGAAAGAATCCAATACACGGCCTGATTTGGCGGATCTGTCAATGTATTGGACCTAGACTACACGGTGTGTACTTCGAAATATAATGCCGTGTATTCTGGTGTTATACGGCCAGAAACATTTGGCTCCCCCGGATGATTTCCTCTATTTTATTTTAATCAAAATTAAAAGAAAAATCCTTTTCTATGAGGTGAACGAGAAACGAGAGAGGAGGAACAGATCTCGATATTCAGATTTCCAGAACGATTAAACATGAATTGAAATAACTAAATTATTAAATGCGTAAATAACCAACAAAAAAACTAAATAATTATAACCAACGATATGACCCCCTCTGATACCACTTGTAGGTTCCGGGCGCAGCGGAAGCGCGTTGGTGGGTTTTCCCAACTTAATTTTTTGTTAAACAATGTTCAATCCGAGATCTGTCATGATATAAAATGCCGAATCTTCGGAATAGAACGAATAATGAAAAGAAAAGATGAGTCCCGGAACCCTTGAGGAGTATCATCATATGTTGATTATAATTAATTTAATTAATGCATAAGAATTACCTCGTTGGAATTCTTTCTTTGTTGATGTGTCCGGTTACGATTCGGTGATCCGTCGTTGCGTCGTAGAATCCAAGTGTAGGATTCCTCTAGCGGTGATCCACACGTGTGTCACGTATCTCCAGACGTCTCCGAAGAGATATCCGGGTGCTAGCATGGAAGAAACTTCGCTTGTGATGTCCGCCTTCGACCACCTTGATCCGGTGGAGGATCCTGCTCTCGTAACTTGAGGGCGTTCTTGGTGGAAGGGGAATTCTCTCATGGCTTGAGAGTATTTCCAAATCCGTTGTGCACAACAATGGCTCACCAAAAAAATGTTGGGGTTGCGAGGATATTTATAATCAAGTTTGAGGTTAATAGAGTTATGAAAATAAATAAATGCGTTACGCGTTTTATTTATTTCATTAACTCTTATTGAAAACCCCCATGTCGAATTATTAATTTCTTGACATGCGCCCATGCTGATTATAATAAATATCATTTAATAAATCAATATTAAATCCTCAAAATCCCAATTGGAAAAACTACACGACGTGTAATAATTAATACACGGCATGTACTTGTTTTCCATAGAACTACACAATATGTATATTTAATATACACGGTGTGTACTTTTATTTTCCATTTTTCTACACCACATTTATTAGACCTTGAGTAATGAATATTTATTTATTAAATAAATTGAACTACGTTACTCGCTAATAAATATATTATTTTATCCACAGTATATTCTCTCGAATAACTAGTGTCAAAATAAATGTGATCATACATCCTTAAATAATTATTAAACCGCATTCGGGAATAATATTAATTTAACTTGTTAAATTAATATTTGACTGAGATACATGGACACACATAGTGTGTTACCCTATAGGCCTCTTTCTCAGTGGAATTAGGATGAGCCTGCCCAAAGTCCATGGTTAGCGTCTAGACACACTCTAAGGCACCCATAGAGAAAGAAGTTAACGCCGCAATGACGTGTCACCACCTACGAACGCTTACCGTGTAATATAATCCCTTTGTCTCGATATCTCAAATCAAGTGGGTTACATGCTAGTGCCATAAACCCATGTGTTTGATTATTCTTTCTTTGACTTCCTAGAATTGAACTTTCCCATACCTTACCATGGCCATGGATTTATTTAGGCTATATCAATTCCATCAAAGGGCCTGAGATATCTACTTCTGTTATGGAACGGAAGGGACAAATCGTTTCTCTCATTATCTACTAATGCGGTATTACTCATGACACACCCAACGTATCCTACCTCGCTGCGAACAGTGTGTCGTCATAGTTTTCGTCAATACATCTAAGTGCGCGAGTTGTAATACCCATTAATAATAATCTTAAAGTCTAAGGATCAATACACACGTCCGTAGATAGAAACATCCAATGACACTATAAAATGTGGATTTCCTACTGGAGGGTCTCGTTCTCATAATATCCTCTTGAATATTACCAAGGTCGCACACCATGAGAATGTGCCTCAAAGTTTTATGTGTCATCAACCCTAATGACATGTATTATTTGTGTCCCTCAAATAATATCATCCGACCATAGTACATACATTCAAGAACAGTGTTATGGCACTTTCGGGTTCTCATCATAGAAGGGATATGCTACGACCCTTTAATGCAACAGCTGTACTTAGGACATTATCACATGACATGTCACGCAGAAGAACAATCAAGATGTGATAAGGCGTTTATTTAATGAATAAAGTACAAAGTAGTTGGTTCTAGACCACCAACTCCAACAATCCATACATCAGAGCAAGAGTTAACTTTTGATTTGACTATTGACTACTAGCATATTTATTGTGATTTTATAATTTCTATGAATAAGTACCAAGAATATAGACAACATTGGAATGAATTTTCATTCTAATGAAATAGTTGTCATGAACCATGGTTTTTAGTTGGTCAATTTATGTTATTCAAGCCCCATGTTAGAAAATGGGACCAACCACTCCAATATATCTTCAAGGGAGTAAAATATTCTATTTAGCATAACATACTTGTTGAAATTATTCTTACTAGTGCCTATTATACATGGTAAAAAAGACAATATAACTAGTGGTGGATAGCATATTGGATAGATATTTCATAAATTGTATAGTTCTCGATAAGTGGAACGCCATTTCAAGAATAACCCTTCATAATATTTATTCTGACCCCCCATCCTATCATGGTCAATCTCTCTATCATACAACAGAATCATATTCTTCCCTTTAGATTTAACAATACATAGTATTCTATCCCTGATTGTGTTTTCATTTTTAAACATTCATGGTCTTCTATGAAATATTACAATTATGATTTTTCTTGTACAACTAAATTAAGAAAATCTCAAATAGATCCTTAAAGGTTGTTCTTTTACCTAGTCAATACAAATTGATAATGACATTTATCATTTTGAAGAAGTACATACCCAACTACGAAACACTAATACTAGAACTAATGTTTTGACTATGCCTAACAAGAAATCATTATTATTGCGAAACCTATTTCTTCTGTCACATTTAATTATAACACAAGAAAACATATTTTCAAAACCAAATGGATCAAAAATTGTGAAAAAAACAATAATTTTTATACCTCCCTTCAAATAATCATAAAAGCTAATAGACCTATTTCCTTCCACGGAGATGGGGACATCCAATTTGATAATTAGAATATCATTTCCAATCATATAGTCTGTTATTTGGAAAATAACATCACTGGACCTGCAACTAACAAGGACAATCTTCCTTATGTCATATATGTTTTGGTCAATGATGATGATAAAACTTTTCTTATAATTATCCCGCATGATCATGAGATCAGAGAAACTATCATTAGATTAAATCCTGATAGTTCTCCGGGCCCTGATGGTTTTAATAATGGATATTATTGTAAATTGTGGGATGTAATTAAAACCAAAATTTGTAGGCCAGATAGGATTTTATATTCTACTTACATCCTCTCTCATGGGTTGAATTCCCAGTTCTTCTCCCTGATCCCTAAAGTGAATAATGCCGTAGAAATTCAACATTTCAGACCCATTTCGTTAATTAATAACCTTAATAAAATTATACCAAAACATCTTGCAAATAGATTTACTTCAATTATCGATTAAATAATTTCATGGAATCAATTTCGATTTGTAAAAGGTAGGTCCTTTCAATACTGAATTTTTCTTCCCTCTTAATGTACTAACATATTAAATATTACTACTATGGGTAGAAATTTTTCTTTTAAGCATGATATCTGGAAGGCCTTCGATGCCATTTATTGGATTTTTATATTCAAGGTCCTTGGAAACGTTGGGTTTAACTATTCCTTTATATGAAGAATTAAAACTCTTGACCACTCATCCAAAATATCCATCGTTTTTAATAGATATCCTTGGGGTAATTTTAGATGAACCGAAGGTGTCAGACAAGGTGACCCTCTCCATTCCATTCTTTTTGTGATTGCAAAATATTAAATAAGAAGATTGATCACTCAAATGGTGAAGCAAAACGAACATAAGACGATTAAGGCATCAAGAAATTTTAATGTTCCCATTCACCTTTTATATGCAGTTGATATTATTCTTTTTTACAGGGGATAAATAGAATATCCAAAATCTCAAATGTTCCCTCACACACTATGATGAAACTTCTGGTCAATTAATTAATTAAAATAAATCTTCTACCTTTTATGGTAAAATGATTTCTGATAATAGAATATCCAATACTATTGCTCATTTAGGAATTAAAGAAGGATACCTTCCCTTGACCTATCTTGATGTTCAAATATTTGGGGGCATACCAAAATCATGATACTTTTCTAAAACTATTGAACAAATATTTCCCAAACATTCATATTTTTTAAAAAATTCTATCTCTATTGATGGAAGGAAATGCCATGTCAAATAAAAAATTGTTTCTAAAATAGTATACTCTTTGTTAATCAATAAATGGAATGATGGTCTTCTTAATATAATTAATGCAACCATAAAAAACATTGTCTGGAGAGGATGAATGCATGAAATGAAACGAGTGAATATTCCTTGTTCGGCTTGATGAACATCTTTGTAGAATGGTGTTCTCAATATAAATAATATTAAACTACATAAAAATTCATTACAGGCCACACTCAAATGCAACCTATTTTATGACAACTCAAAATCTTTTACAATCCTTAAAAATAGATATGATAACAAACTGAAGAAGAGAAATTTGATTTACCAGAGCTCTTCCATTTGGACTTTCATTACGAATGGATTTCCTAAAATCATGTCTAACTCCATATTGATGATGAGAAGAGACTCCTCTATGAATTTGTGGCTCAAAAATGGGTATTTTATCTTATCATATCTATTATTTACCATAATAAACATCCTAATCACACTAATTATACTATCAAGGATTTTTTTAGTTCTCACAACTATAATTTTCCTAACAACATCAATTATGCCATTGAAAGATACCTTTTTACAACCCTGATGATATTTTAGTTTCGGAAATTGGTCATAATGTAATTATTGACTCCAAAACTTTTTACAACAATGGATTTATTAATTATGAAAACAATTTTATATGTATTTGAAATCATAATAAATTATGTTTAAAACCATTGAGATTCACTTCATCTGGTGTATTTTTCACCGGAGGATTACCACTAACACTTTTCATCAATCTTTTGAGATCCCACTTTTCTCTAAATGTTGTACTTGTAGCCTAAATCACAAATACATTAACCATTTTTTTATTATGTTACTTATAATACTCTATGGAATTGTGTGCTTGATCTTTTTGAGTGAATATGGTTACATAATGAATCAATCAAATATTGACTTCGATGTTGTGTAGATAATGAAGCCTCTCAGAAAATCATGAGAGTTTTCATATTTATTTTTGTTGATATTCATAAAGTACCTTTTCATTATAGAAATTATATTATTCATAATATATAAATACTTTTTTTACATGAAGGTTGGATGTATATACTCATATCCATTTGGGATGCTACTTTGATTCAAAAGGTAGTTTTCAACAACATAGAGAATGGATTTGGGATTCTATATCTGCATGGTGTTAATGGTGTTTATCCTCAACCTAGATATACTTATTAAGTGTTCTTGAATTATTTTCTCCCACGATGGATTTAACTGAATATCAACGGTGCATCGAAAATATACCCAGGTATTTTGGGTTTCTGGGATATTTTTAGAAATCACTACATTGAGATTCTTGGATGTTTCTATAAAACTTGTGCCATCTCCTCTGATATAGAGGATGAAATGTTGAGTGTAATCTATGCTATATCCTTCTCCAAGAAACATGGTTGGAATAACATCTATATTAAATGTGTCTTGACTACCATGATTCATTATATTTTGAATGGTGTGATGCATATCATGTGGAATCATACAATATGTCAAATGGACTGTCTTCATTCTTTGATGGAATTGAAATACATTATTACAAATGATTTTCCTAAATCAAAAATGGTGGCATATAGTCTTGAAAATATGGGAGTCATCCATGTCATCACATGGTTGGATGACCTCCATGTTAATTTACTACACATTTATGATAGAGATTATAAAAGAATCTAATCTTTTAGACTCATGTAATTCCTTCTTTTAATAATATATTTTTTTCATTTGTCTTTGACCAAAGCACCACCTTCTTTAAAAAGCTGTAATATTATTCATTTTTATTAATTTAACTTCACACATATGTTTTTTTGTATTATTTATAATCAAGTAAAATTTGATATTTTAAAAAGTTAAAAAATCATAAAAAAATAACATAGTAATAAATATAACCAAAATAAGAGATAAACCAATTCAATGTATGGTATTTATGCCCTTCAACTCTAATAAAAGTATCCCTTGAAATATAAATTCATTGAATTATTTTAGAAATAATTAACTATATAGATCATGTAAAATATTAGTTTAAAGTCAATTAAAGGCATAAAAATTTAAGATTACAAGAAAAACTTTTATACACTAAGTACATATTAAATGAAGTTTTTTTAAATCATATAATTTAATTATTAATAGAAAAAAATTTGGTTATATTTTATATGTATGTTTAATTATAAATGTTGATAATTTTAGAATAATGAAATAAAAATCCTTTAAAAAAATAATTTAGAAAAACACACAATGGTTATAAGGTTTCTTACAATAATTTAAAATTAAAAAAATATTATTTAAAGAAAAGAAACCATATCATCAATTTAATAATGCTAAATATCTAAAAATAATATTTTTTTAAAAGAAATATTTTTCGAATTATTTTAATTAATATTTTAGTAATTTTTTTTACATTTTTCTATATAGTATTTTAAAATAGAATCATGACCAAATATTTTAATAAAATCAAAATTCCTCAATCATAACATTAGATTAATAATTTTATTCGTACAAAAAGTTTTTATGAGTGTGTAAAACATTTAAATAGATTCATGATCATCAAGATATAATTATATTATCATAAAACCACATTTAAATAAAATTTATTAAGATTTGGTTGTGGAATTTCATGTATTTGTATAGTATAATAGCTTTAGATTATATATTTATTATCATACAGAATTTTAATATATTATCATGTGTATCATAAAATATTTATCCTATTTACTCTTTAGTTAACCTTAGGTTCTACATTTTATCCTTATAGATTGGTTTTGGAATAAATACAACACTAATTAATTTATGGGAACAAATTACACCAATTAATAAAATATAAAAAATATTTTTAATATGAAATTATATGTGATATAGATGATCATTAATTAAAAATGTTCAACTATTTTTTTCTATATGTAAATAAAAATTAATTATATCATTTTTTGGATGTTTTCATCACCATACAAAGTCTATTTCTTAAAAAGATGAATTCATGGAATATGGATGTATGTGTTATTATTGATGGGGTACAATGTGGTATAATTATATTAAGTATATCATTTCCAAGTTTAATATTATTTTACACATTTAAGACGTGTTTGAAAAACTATCCTCATATAATCTTTGTACATGTCAATTCATTAACTCACTAATTTTTATAAATGATTTTAATACCATTCATTAAATAGAAAAATTACACTTGTATATTAATTATTTCATATTACTGAAAAATTTGTAGAATTATATCGATATGAGTTTTTTTATAGTCAACAATAAAGTAAATTTTTTTAAAATATAATTTAAATGAAAATTTTATAGTACTTTATAGTTTAATTCATTATAAGTATTTACTCATTTAATTTAAGACACAAGAACAAAGACTATAGGTTACAGTATTATTACATAATTTTCTATTAATTTAACCCATTTAATGATGGGATATTGACTATTTTCCCATATAATTTTTTTTTTGATTTTTTATTGATATTAATTCCATCAATGAATGAAATAATTCAAATACATATATGAATAGAAACCGTGAATAATATTGTGTTAAATTTTTTTATATATAAAATTTATAGTGAAAGGTGACATAGGTTCTCTATAGTTTATTTCCATCATAGAGGGGATCAACAACATTTTATGATGAATATTATGTAAAACTGATGTTTATTTTGGAGAATCATATAACAATGAGGATATCATTTTAGAATGAAAAAAATGATCCAATGTGATAGAATGGAAACATTTTTTACCATGAATGAATGGATGAGAATGATTTTGGGATTGAAAATTGAAGAGGTATCTTATATAGAAAAAATAAGGTATTCAAATACTATAGTCATTGGTGTTGTAAATTTATAGTTTCAATCAATTTAATAGTAAATAAAACACATAATTAAGAAATAATGGTAAAAATTTTAAGACATCAAATAGTATGTATCCTGAATGAAATAATATTACATTATTGATTGGGCTCATGTATCAAGGACCGTTGCAATTTATTATTATTTCAACCGGTATGGAACATTCCATATAGTTTAAGATAATATATGATGGTTCAATGTATTATACATATTCATGGGTAGAAACAACAATACAATAATTCATAGATGGTAAATAGAGAATCGTATTCAATTTATTATTGGTTACATTTAAACCTAGTTAGTGATCTCATCTCAAGGGGATCATCTTGGATATTTCATTGAATTTATTAATGTTGTGGTAGAGTTTAGTTGTCTCTTTGGGTCTTAATCATCATCGTGATACTACAGTTTCCAAAAATAGTTATAATATAACTCTTATAGGACATAATATTATATTAATAAATTTTCATGGTGATATATTCTTATCATGGGATAATTTTCAATTTTTTGTCATCATTATTATCCTTTATTCTTGGTATCTAACAATATTTAATTAATTTTTTATTCCAATTTAGATGTTTCTTTGCTATATTTATCCCTATAGTTGTTTCATCATTATTTTGTAATTTAATTATTAAAACCTTAGTTTTAGTTCTTCTGTAGTGTTTCGTTTTATGTTGATCTTATCCGTAAGTGGTGTTCATATTTCATGAATGAACTATGTCCCTTCATTATTAATGTAACTTGTCCCAGTTGATTGGTCATCAAAACATTTTTTACTATATAATCATTATTAAACCTTACTGATATTCATTAGTGGTAAGTGTTACTCTCATATTCTTAAAAATGTTGACATGTGTTATTTATATATGGTGATTTATTTTTGGTCAGAGCTAGTGGTGTGTTTGATCATTGTAATTGGAGCCTTCATCCAATATTTATCCTTTTACTTATTATTCTCAACATCTATTATTATCTATAGATATTATTTTTTCATAATTTATATTTTATGATGATATTTTATTTGTGTTATTTTTTCATACATCAAATAATTCAATTTTACATTTCTTATCAATGGATTCATCCATTATAGAAATCAATTATAGGGATATTATAGGCAATTTTCCATATTGTACATTGGGGAAGAGAATTTTTTTATTGAATAAATGAACTAAAAAAAATCTTGATCCCTCATTATTTTGGAGAAATTATTTTTTCTATCTAATTTTATTCAATAAACTATTATTAAATTTTATACATTGAGATACATGGTTCATTATTTTTTAATCATCACCCTTAATGTATATCAAACACTTTGGTGTGGATCTTTTTTTTTCTATGTAATTCAATATTTGTTGATTCACCCTAATGTTATTCGTAATTTTTGTAAACGTGATGTGTCATGTGGTCCCATTTTGATCTGAATTAATTGGATTTAGTTTTTATATGTACATAGTAGTGGATATTCAGGTCAAAGATATATCAATAAATTTTTTATATTTCAACGTGTAAATATGTTTTCAATTAGATGTTATGAAACTTGTAACATTTTTCTCGTAATAGTTTTGATATTTAATACTTATAAAATATCCACTAAATTACTTATTTTCATTGTCTATATACAACCCATGAAATGAATTTTTATGATAATTATCTTGATTAGAAAATAAATTATATATCCAAAATTATTAATATCTTCCACGGGATTTTAATTCAAGGATTTCTGATGTCATAAGGGTTTCTCTCCAATAGAATTTTCAAGTTGACATTATCATTAATATATTTCCATTTGGGAACAAATATTGTGAAAATTATATCAAAATATCCAACTATTATGGTATATAATATTTATTTTTTGTGATTTAAATATCCTATTGCAATATTATTTCTCTCACTAAATAATTTGCATTTTTGACACATTTTGTTGAATCTCACCCCACTTCTTCTACTGGGGTGATAATTTTCTATTATATTTTCCATATCCCTTTTATGGTTTTATTAGAGTCCTTATAAATCTATAAATATTTTATCAATATACCAACATAGTACAGTTAACAATTTTAATGTTTTTTTAAATAAATTATTAAATATTTTCTACAAGGTCAATTTTTGCAAAGGGTGAAGATATTTTCTTTGTAATTTTTTCCATGGAAACACATTATTTTATGACCATTATTTTTTATTAATATTACATATCATTTTTTAAAATTTTTTTCTCAAATTATTAAGTTTTATAAATGATATTATAAAATATACTTTTCAATAACATGTTATTAAAAAAATTATATGTTTCACAATTTCTATTTTATGTTGATATTTTATTGGTGTTATCTTTATATGTATAAAATTTTGTTTCATTCACCTTCCACTATATTAGAATTATGTCCTATTGAAATCAATTATATATTCTTTATAGTCATAGTTAGATATTCTACTTTGAGAGGGATATTGTTATTTCTGAAACAATATACCATAAATTTATATAGTTCTACCCCAGCAATAGACAATTATTTTTGCGATTTCATTTTATGTCATTTTAATATAATTTGTATTTTGAGATATATGGATTATTATTTTTTTCAATAAGAACCCCTAACGGATATCAGAACCTTTAGAATGGATCTTGGTTTCGACTATGTAATTTATTCTACATTACATTACCCTAATGGTTTTCAAAAAATTTGTAATAATTATGGGTGTTTTTGGTCCATTATGATAATCATATATTTGTTTTAGATATTAATCATTCATAGTGTTGGATGGAGTTTTCTTGGATAAATCTAGAATGGTCCTAAGTTCCAAGACCCCCTCCCTACATGTTGTACCCCTCCTGGACGGACAATGTGAGAAAATAGATAGTGACCCCCAGAGTCCTATATAAACATGGCTCCGAGATGGCGACTAGGACCAATGGAATTGTTCACATGTAATTGAGAAGAATTGAACTTTAGGAAAATACAAGACAAAGAGATTGATAAGGAAGACACTGAAAAAATCCTTCTTAGACTGAAATAAAAAAGAAATACCATTTACACAAATGTGATTTCATATAAAACTACTACAATAGATACAGAAAACAACAAGTACAAAAAAAATTAAAAAACAACTGAATCTATAAAGCCTGAATGTCTCTTATAACCCCAAGAAACTAGTGACCAATATGATCTCTAACCTGGTTCATGTGACCTAAAAAATAGTTTATAAATTCATAGGGTGAGTATAAAAGTATACTCATTAAGATCCTCCCTCGATCCTCTCGTGAAAAAGAAATGAAAGCTTGCTAAAGCACAGTGAACAACTAGTGAATCTAACTCATCACCTAAAGAGGTATTCATAGTTCCTAGACTCACCATGGATACATTCACCAAGTATCACATACAAATGTATATAATATTAAAAATAATATCAAGGGTACCCCACTACGATTTTCCCACTAGTTTTCCACTTTTCCCCAACATCGCATGTCCTAATAATCTCTTTCCCAAATTGTTTTACCATATACACCTAGGAGAAGCACCACAATATTACACTTTTGTAGTATAACCACCACTTCCATGTAACCATTGTAACCAGTTAGGTCTAGTCCATTATACTAAGGATCTAAAAATCATACGAATATCATGTGGTCCATACATGTTCATGAATTAAGGAATTATATTTACGTGGTATTATTTGGTGATTAAAATAGTGTACTATTTTACTTCACATGTATTTATTATGCTAGATGAAATTCTCTAATATTATCAAGATACATATAAATGGTGATTCCCTCTTCATGAATTAAGTTAATATAGTTGTTCATTAGAGTAAATCAAATAAAAACTTATTTTAAAAAATAAAATTAATTCTTTTCCTCACAAAGTGCATTGATAGATTCCATAAAACCGATGATATTATTTTTTAAACTATTATTATTATAAATTGGAAATTTTTAGAAATCATGATAGCTTTTATAAATTATTGAAATTTTTTCTTGTTTTACATTGGTATATCCTTCCTATATATTTAAATAAATATATCATAAATTGATTTAAAAAATAATAATGCAAATATATCATTTAAATTGTATTCAAATATGATTTTGAAAATGAATTATGTTGATTTTCATCAAAATTGAAAATAATTCCATCTATTCAATTAATCGATAGTTATGTATAGTCAGAAACATGTATTCAATGCAATGTAACAGAGTAAATATTAGTTTCAATACATCAAATAAGAGATATAAATATTTATCATATATATGTATTAGTTTCATCCCTAAATTAAAGGAACCCATCTTATATTGATTCATTTTACATGGTTAAAATACGAAATTAATATATTATTTATGATTTAAACATGATAATATTTTACGAAATCTTTCAACCATGTTCCCAAATAAAATATTGTAGGGGGATTAAGAAGTACTTTTTCCAATTATTTAATTTGATATTTTTCTCATATTGAAAATAACTATTAAAACATGTTAACATTATCAACATATAGTATATATATATGAATATGATTTGATACAATAAGAAAAATTTAGTTGGTTAACCTATAATGGATACTATTAGGAGTATGTAATGTCATTATGTTGACATACCGGGGGATAAAACTATACACTATTGTTGGATAGAATTCTTTTGAAAGAATAACTACTAATATAATGTTTACTCTTTCATTATCCATATCGACATAGTACTACAATGGGGGGTTATGTTTTTTAATATTTATGTCATTTAGAGTTATTATTTATAATAAAAAATGAACAATATTAGGGTATTAATTATGGGATTATTTTCTTCTTCACCTCTAGTTATTTTAAAAATATAATTATACTAGTATTAAAATTCATAGATCTATATGTATAACAAAATGTCATTTCCAAATATTTAACATTTCTTCCTCGATATGACAAAAAAAGTGGTTAAAACATATAATGTGAACCATGATATTTTTACACCTCATAAATTAATTAGTTCATTAAATATCACATTTATAATATATTAATTATTCCTGAATAAAACTAGATCATCTAATATTATATATTGATTTGAATACGTAAATGTTTCTAGATATTTTGTTCACAACAGTTGTTCATTAATTATGGAGTGATTCTCCTCAACATTCCTTAGGATAAATTATAATAATATCCATAAGTATATAATATTTATTCATTATCCAAATTGTAACAATATATTTAATTTTAGTTTTTAAATTCCACAATTACAAAAATTTAATTTGATAAATTCCTGTAAATATTCATAAATGTTCCGGTTTGTGTCTCAATTTTTAGTGTCATATAATTAGACTCCACATTTGAGAACCAAATTTTTTTTCGTTAGGTCTTTACTATAGTTAAACCATCATGTTCATGGTTAAATCTATGTCATTATAGTTTGAATATTCTTTTTTCAGAAAATTACCTCTAGTTCTATCAAAATTTTGTAATGATATATAGGTTACATTGACATATATATTCTTAATATCGTTAAAAAGTAGTTTGATACTAAACATGTTAATATTATATATCATGGATTAAAATATACGTAGGAATACTTTTAGTATAATCAATTTTATCATGCTGCATCCAATAATCTAATAATCTTGATTATTTTTATGAATCCCTAAGATAACCATACATAGATCTAGTGATTTCTTTCACATAGTCATTATTATTCTTATGAATCATCCTTCTTGGTGTTATATTGTGACCTGACCTCAGTAATCTAATGGTGGTTTCTACATTGTAACATTGGAATAAAATACAATGATTCATATCCAGACAGACCGAATAGATTTGTAGTATTTGTAAAATGGTTACATACAGGAAACTATTATTATACTTGAAAACAAAAATACACAATGTGTTTTTTTGAATGAAATTATTCCCATTAATGAATCCCTTTATATCAATAACAAAAAACATCATGGTATCCATGGGAAAAACATAAGAAATGGTAGAGATCAAATGTTTAGTAAGGGTAAGAATATAATGAAATATATGAATAAATATGGTTTAATAAATTTTCAAAAGGTGTATAACTATTTCCATATCTATTTAATCAATAATTTGAGCATAATATAACATGGATAAATAATGATAAAATATTCCCATATAGATTTTCACATCAACTTGAAACATAACAATACATATTATAACTATTCTAATAATCAAATATAATTTCAATATATGATTTCATAATAATGGAATTTGTATAATTTGATTACTAAAACATATTATAGAATAATTTTTCAATGTCATCTAATACCATCAAGGCCTTGTTCAGGGAAATAATTTTAAATGTGTTAGGCATCATCCATAGTGCAATATATTATGTACTATTAGACATATTGATGTATCTATGGGATATAGTTGAAACAACACATCAATTACTATGCTGAATTACTCTTTCATATGAAAATAGTAAATCATAATCAAAATAAACATTCATATTGATAAAATAACATATATATTGTTAATACTTACCCCAATAAATAAATATAATCAGAAACAATTAATTTTAAAATGGTTAATTGTTATATAGTTTTACATCATAGTGTAACAGATCAGAAACCATTAATATAAATAATAAGGATCATATCAATAAACCACATCATCTATGAATAATAATTAAAATATTAATATATATTTTATTTAAAATAATAACATTTTAATACCATATAAATAAACTTATGAGGAATATATCATTAAATATGTAACACCCCAACCCCAGTTACCTAGAGTTGGTGCATTATTTCATAACATTGACATGATACAAGGAAATAATATCCAGAAAGACCGATCATTTTTGTAGCCTTCTAAATACTAGATACATTCATAAGGTCAACATTATATCATGAAAAGATAAACAACACTAAACTATTCCCTTGGAACCATTCAAGCTTCCTATATTATGCATGTAAGTCACTAATAACTAACTTCTTCACATACTTGGAAAAAATAAAACATAGAAAGGGGTGAACTCAAATGCTCAGTAAGGATAACAATATAGTGGAAACATTCAAAAATAAGCATAAACTTTTAAGGAAGTGAATAACTAAAACAAAATCCTTTTAAACTTGAACATTATCATTATATGAAAAAAAATGAAATAATTCCATTTACTTATTCACATGTATATTCTACTAGACCAATTATCACATTAAATATCAATAACTACTTTCATAATGATGGAATTCAAAATTCCAGACTATCATAACAACATAGTCAAGGCCTTGTGTCAATACTACAAATAAAATTTTGTGAAGGCCATGTGCAAAGACACTAGTTTGTCTCATTAGACCTACCAATGAACGTGGTGCTATAGAGGGCTCCACATGTCACTTACTATGTCCAATGCATTACCCATATGAATAGGTTTAAACATTAAATAAACATTCGTATTAAAACTAGCATACGAAATGTCAATACATTCTCCATAAACCATGAATTGAATAAGAATAACACATCCACATTCAAACATAAATCATTAAATACAATATGGAATATTGTATTGTAAAATATTTACGTTGATCGTGAATAATTAAGGATATTTACACATATGAAAAAAATCATCAAAACTACTTGAGGGAAATACCCCCTTTCAGTGAAAACATTTATAAGTCACACTACTTTTCAAGAATCCATTTTAAAAATATATTTGTGAATCAAAGTGTCCCATACCACTTTGAAACTTTTAAAAATAATTTTAGTTTTAAAACTATAATGTCCATATAAATAAATCCTTAAAACCATTTTTAAAACATGGACATTGATGAGAAAGATTTAGAATAATAAATCTTTAAAACATTTTAAAATGATATTTTAGTTAGAGATCCTATCCAAAAGAGAGAAACATGAATTTAAATAATTAAGGTAATAAAAACATTGTAATATCATGAGAATGACGGTATTCATGATATACTATTTCAAAGTTCATTATATAAACCATATAAAAGTGATTTGGTTTATAACAATAAAGGAGTCTCAATCGATTGTAAGATGAAATCTCTCATAAAGACCATATCTTTAGGTTAAGGATAAATCAATGACATAATTGTGTTTGAAAAATACAAGTACACTCAATATTATTGGATATTTAGTGTATAACAATCAAAGGACATTCACACATAATCTTGGAAAAACAACACCAATGAATTTGATATTTAACTCAACAAATGGAGATTGAGTTAAAATTACTCTTATCAAGTTCATATTGATGACTTGAGAATTTAGAAATAGAGAGATTATGTGTATAAAAATTATATCCACAGAAATGGGATTGGAAATTACGACATAATTAAATGAATAGTGATTCCACACATATTATTGGAGTAAAATAATCAAGGAAGTATGCGTAAAGCCAAATGAGTGAAAATTGAAATTTCGAATTCCATTATAGATTTGGTAACTTACGAAACATAAATCCATGAAATAAGTATCATAAAATGATGATGTAAATATCAATAAATTAAAGTATATAACACAATTAATACAATCATGGGAAGTACACACCCCACATGTAATAAATAGGTGCTGAACAATGGAAACCTCACAGAATAAAAAGTGAGATAAGAAACCCCTTACATTGTACTTTTTCCTTGGTAGAGGGTAGGTTAACCTCCTTTATAATGGTTAAATTATTGTTATTGAATTATAAAAAAATCATATACATTAATATGATATCATATATGATCTTTTAACATTGATTTGTTGATAATATCTTAGTATTATCATCGTTTCAGGTGTTAACGAATTCATTTTCCTTTATATTATTTGTTACGTGAGCCATATTTGTTATGGATGGGTTATATATTATTCAAATACAGAATGATATCAATTATTCTAGCTATTATTTTTAATTATCAAATGAAATTTAGTCTTGAATGGATATGAAGGGGAATGAATCTCATCGCGTTCATGGAGACGGTAATCCGTACGTACGCACGAGCGATAATATCATTCTTTTGATATTAAAAAAATATATAATTGGATGGTATATCATATATAAAAACCCATTATCATGTTATATTTATTATTTAAATGTATTACACATCATTATTATACCCATCCAAATAATAATATATCGAATAACAATTACAGCACAACGTGGAGATGGTAGGTTGTACGTACGCACGTACAGTGACATGTTATCAAAAGGATGGATAGAATACTGAATATGGTTGTACCATATTTATAATAACATCAAAGTATATATAATACAGTGGAGTTATTATTTTAGAGTGGAAATATCAATGAAATAAGAAGTGGAATAAGAATGGAACTTGGAAGAGGGTGGTGAAATCATTAGCTCTTCTTCAGGTTCTTACTTTTGATTTGATCAAAATGGATCTTTATGTTGCATTTCTGACAAACGGTAGTCCTCCAGGTTGACGTGAGGGATGTTGAGAGGATAATTGGGAAGGTTTTCGCCGATACAAAAGTCTTTTATGGTATGAGAAATTGGTTAGAAGTGTTTTCCTTTTATAAGTGGGAGGAGAGGCTCTTTAAGAAAAACATAAAGTATTATTTTATAATAAACTCATATTCTGTTTATAATGGATAAGAAGTGGATTATTAAAAGTATAATTTTTTTCTGGGTCTACATACGTTTATACAATAGATTTTAGATAGGTTTGGGTCACTAAATTAACCTTATCATTTATATTTAACTCTTAGTTAAATTGTTTGACATTTACCATGTCACATTGTGTTTTTATATTATATGGTTAATAAACAGACTATATACTTCCATGATACACCCATGTGGTCCATTAATGATACAACAATTATTATATAAGTCCTTATTCTGAAAATAATATTTTTATGAATATAATATGAATTAATAATATAATATTTTTTTAAAAACACTTTTTTGTCAATTTTGAAACTATTTAGTAGTTGATTTTTTAAAGGTATAAAAACGTTATTGATTAGAAACAAATTCATTTATGAAATCCTATCATGTCATATAAACCAATAAAATTCGTTTATGTCATTAAAACTTTCATATTATATTTATTTTAACATTTATAATTCTAATTATTTGAATCTTTCATTAATAAGGAAAATATTGCGTCATTATTGTGTCATAAATAAATTTAATTATTCAATTTCAAAAAATTATAAATAAACTACCATTATGTAGGAAATATATTTTTCTTTCTAATTAATATTTATAGTCTAAAATATAACATATATTACCCTATGTAAACATTGTTTTTCTAAAAGATATATACTTATGTAATTTTTGTATTTACTTTAACTTAATTAATATAAAGTGTCATTATCACTTACTAGTGGATCCATGGGGTCCCAAAATCGACCCAAAGATTCCCATGTTCGGTCATGTATCAAAATATAGGGTTATTACATGTTTTAAATAATTTATTATTATTATAATATTATTGTTTTACCATTATTTTACAGATTTACCCTTTAACCATAGTAAATAAAATATTTACCGAAGTAATTATTCCAAATGTATACAAAAAAAAGTTACCTATTTACACAATTGTAACTCCTGATTCTAAATATTTAATCCATTTTTCTAAATTCAAAACACATAAGTGGAATAAATTAATTTAAAATTAATTCCAATTGTTAAAACAAAAATCATGTTTTTATGTGATAATAACTATCAAAAGATTGGCACTTTCTTATGTCTAGTTTAAATGAAAATTTATATCCAATTACCAACATTGGATGAAATGGTAAAAATATAATCTAATTATACTCTCAAATTAGTCAAATTCATAATTTATCACTATTAATAATTTCTAATAAACATGTTGTTTTTAATTAAAACTTAGTAATTATCACTACTCATCAAAATATGAAAGTTATCAGAAAAGTACCAAAAATTTACCCTAAGCTAATTTCGATATTACAAATTCATAAATTAAGTTTATTTTGAAAGATATAATTTATAAAATTTCAAAAAGTAGGTCTTACTATTCATAATGGCTAGATTGGTTGTGGTGAGTTAGAACTCAAAGTTGCATACAACACATGCTGCAATATTATTCAAAGAGAAGTGTACCGTGGAATCTTGGGGTGTTACATTATATACTACTTCAATAAATTTCATCTTCATAATTTTTGAAATTGGTCTTGGGAATATAATGGAATGTCCCAAATTGGAATAAGAGTTAATGAAACTATCACTTTAAAAGAAAGAAAGAGAAGTACAAAGGTCATGTGAGATAACCTATACTAGGATTCCATGTAGAAAAAAATTTATGTGGATGATAAAATAAGTTTCAAGTTATGATGGAGAGGGAAAGAAAACATTATTAGGAGAATGTTAACAACAAGAAAACCATAAACTTGTTTTGGGACACACGGTCATTAGTTTCCCAAAAGGAAAAGTAAATGGAAAACATTTTTTTTATTTAAGTTACATTACATAAAGATGAGGAATTACATTCTGATATTGACTATGAACATAAAGAGATATTCATACTTTTTATGTAATGTTTCATTCTTTAATAAATTTGGACTACTAAACCATTTTTAAATGATGAGTATTCAAGAAGAAATGGTCACACTGGAAGATCTAGAATAAACTTCTATAAAATCACATGATCGATGAAGTATAAAATATATATTTACCTTGTCTTTAGATATTAATAAAAACCAAAACGGTTACTATAAGATCTGATGATCCCTCAAAAGTATATTCTATTAGAGAAATAAACAGTAATATTAATTTCTAAAACTAAACCAGCAATACCCCAAAGTTAAATAAATACCATTCAATAAACAATTTTCCTTAAAATCCTTTAATATAATCCATAAAAATATTGAATCCCAAAACATAGAAGAATTTGGTTATGAAGTCTTCCACATTAAATTGTATCTCCAATTGACATCAATTACTATTAAATTCACATATATAAAAGTAATTAAACTAATCACATTTTCTCTATTACAGGTTTATCATTTCCATAAATAACCAAAATCACTACAAATCTATAATAAAAACATAGATAAAAATCCATCATCACTCCTCAAATGATATCCCATAGTATTCTATATTCCTTGGGCATATAGTGTTCACAACAATGAGAAAATCTTCCAAAATAACATTTATCACTTAATCACCAAGTCATTTTCTTATACAAATGGTATTCATTTGATAATACATAAGATCCCAAGTCAACTTATTATTGATCAATTAGATCATTTAACTAAAAATAATTAGTCACACTAACCAGGAGATTCATGTAGTCTAGTGGTAGGCGATAAATCCCAATAGCACTTTGATTTTGGGTTTGATTCCTACTGCTTTGTCTGACACGATAGGTTTTCACATGGTCTGCATGTTGTCCTTTTTCAAAAACAAAATTTTATAACATTACCAAAATGAGAAAAAATCCTCAAAATAACAATAACTTAATTTAACCACAAATGTTATCTCATACCTTCCATTTTCAAGCCAAAATATAATAACTTGTAATTGACACAAATGCAATGTTCATATAAAACCAAATGGTTATTTATAACTATATCCACAAGAGAAAAGATAAGTCTTCCACAAATATCATTTTCACATGACGAACTGCAGGGTTACAAATACAAGAGAAAATTATTTCAATGTAATCCCATCAACAAAGATTACTAGGAACTTTTAAAAATTTCTCCAACCATTTATTTCTATATAGCTACTTCTTTATCCATGAAAAGGTCATATAGAATTGGGCATTAACTCGGGTAATTTCCAGATCCCCTAAATATATGGAAAATGACTATAAATGGATTCATGGGACCATTTTTATTTTCTTCTATAGTACTCTTCATTTTTTCTCAGGAATTATTCACTTTATTCCCTTCTTTCCCACATGTAAAACATTTCTTTTTTCCATTGGGACTCTTTCTTCGGTGTCTCCTTCCACATTTCCTGAATGATGGAAATTGGGGACTCATTTTTTCATGGTCTCCACTGTTGGATATCTAATAATTCATCACCTTTCTCTTCTTTGTTGAGTCTGGGAGTTGGTTAATATATATGTTGTTGATCATGTTGTTGGAAAACTGATTTGGCATTAAAATGATATCTTTTTGCCTATCAACATTCCATTTTGTTTCCCATCTCCACCACCATTCCCACCTTGTACATAATTCTCAAAGTCACTATGAATTCCTTGGAATCCAGCCATTGACTAAAACCAGAAAGCATTGTGTGAGAAAAAGTAGTCATAAAATCATTTAGAGAATATCATGACACCATATTATTAATTTTAAACCCCTTAGGATTAACCAAGTTCATTTATTCTCATATTACATTAAAATACATCAAAACAGTTTGTAAAGGAAATGTAAATTATCTTAAGAATATCCCCCGGGAATGTCGTCAACAAGAGTGCAGCAAGGCCTGTTGTAATGCACCAGTTCCCGTTCGAGTCTAGCTCAAAGCGGTGTTTTTGGGTTTTACCCCTTGGTACATTTGTACCAGAGCAGCCTCTACCTGATCGTATCGAGACAAGAATGTATTGCATAGAAAACTCACAAAATCTCCAAAATATCAAAATTCTACCAAGTTCTTTTATACTAATCCTCAATGTCCATCTTATGTATAAATGCTCTAACCAGAGTTTATCTAAATCTACATTACAAGGTTTGAACTAACCCTTCTATGATACCAATTATAACACCCAGACCCCAGTTATCCAGAGTTGGTACATTATTACATAACATTGGCATGATACAAGGAAATCGTGTCCCAAAAGACCGATTTGTTTAATAGCCTTGGAAATACAAGATACATTCATATGGTCAAGATTATAACATGAAAAGATAAACAACACTACATTATTCCATAGGAAACATCCAAGATTCCTATATTATGCTAGAAAGTCACTCATTACTAAATTCTTAACATCCTGGGAAAAAAATAAAACATAGAAAGAGGTGAGTTAAAATGCTCAGTAAGGATAAAAATATAGCAGAAACTTTTATAAATAAGCATAAACATTTAAGGCAATTCATAACTAAAACAAAAGCCTAATAAACTCTACCTTCAACATAATATGGAAAAATTTAAATTATTCCATTTACTTATTCACAAGGATATTATACTAGAAAAATAATAACATTCAATATCAATAACCACATTTAGAATGATGGACTGTATAATTTCATACTATCATAACCACATAGTGAAGGCCTTGTGCCATGAGTAGTAATAATATATTGTCAAGGCCTTGTGACAAGACACTAGTGTATCTCAGAGACCTACTGATTCATCTAGGAGATATATTAGGTTCCACCTTTCACTTACTAAGTCCAATTCATTCCCCGTATTAATATGTTTAAACAGAACATAATCATTCGTACTAAAACTAGCATACGAACTGTCAATAATTTCTCCATAAACCATGAATGGTATAAAAAATGCACATCCACTGACAAACATAACTCATTAAATACAATATTGAACATTGTATTGTAACAAATTAACCTCAATCGAGAATTATAAAGGATATTAACAAAGATGAAAATAATCATCAAAACTATTTGAGAGAAATACCCCCTTTTCATGAAATAATTTAAAATACCATTACTTGTCAAAAAGCCATTTTAAAAATATTTTTTTGAATTAAAGTGTCCCATACCACATTGAAACTTTTAAAAATAATTTTAATTTTAAATCTTGAATGTCCATACGAATAAATCCTTAAAACCATTTTTAACACATGGTCATTGAGGAGAAATATTTAGCATATTAAATCTTTATAACATTTTAAAATGATATTTTAGTTAGAGTTCCTAACCAAAATTGAGACACATGAATACAAATAATTGAGGTAAAAAAAAATTGTAATATCATGATAATAAAGGGATTCATTATATACTATGTCAAAGTACATTATATACACCATATAAAATTGATTTGGTGTATAAAAACAAAGGAGTCTCAATGGAATGTAAATTGAGATGAAATATCTCATAAAGAACATATACTTAGGTTAAGGATAAATCAACGACATAATTATGTGTGAAAAGAATATATACACACAATATTATTGGATATTATGTGTAAAACCATCAAATTACATTCACACATATTCTGGTAAAAACAACACCAATGAATTGGATATTTAACTCACCAAATGGATATTGAGTTAAAATTACTCTTATCAAGTTCATATTGATGAGTTGAGAATTTATCAATGGAGTGATTATGTGTATCAAAAGTATATCCACATAAAGGGGAGTGGAAATGATGACATAATAAATGAATAGTGATTTCCCACATAATTTTGGAGTAAAATAATCAATGAAGTATGCGTAAAGATGAATGAGTGGAAATTGAAATTTAGAATTCCCTTATCGATTTGGTAACTTAAAAAACATACACTAATGAAAGAAGGATCATAAAATGATTATGTAAATATCCATAAATTAAATTATATTACACAATGAATACAATCATGTGCAGTATGCACACCACATGCAATAAATAGGTGGTGAACAATGGAAACCTCACGGAATTAAAAGTTAGATAAGAAACAAATTACTTTGTATTTTTTCCATGGTAGAGGGTATGATAAACTCCTATATAATGGTGAAATAATTTTTAATGAATTATACAAGAATCATATACATTAATATGATATCATATATAATCTTTTAAAATTGATTTGTTGATAATATCTTAGTATTATCATCTTTTCGGGTGTTTACAGATTCATTTTCCTTTATATTTAATGGTACGTGAGCCATATTTATTATGGATGGGATGTATATTATTCATATACAGAATAATATCATGTCTCTAAACATAATTTTTAATCATGAATTGAAATTTTTTCTTGAATGGATATGATGGGGAATGAATCTAATCGTGTTCGTGGAGACGGTAATCTGTACGTACACATTAGCAACAATATCAATATTTTGATATTAAAATAATATATAATTGGATGGTATATCATATATAAAGAATACTTATCATGTAATATTTTTTATTTACATGAATTAAACATATTTATTATACCCATCCAAATAATAATATATTGAATAACAATTTCCCCACGACGTGGAGACGATAGGCCGTACGTACGCACGTATGGTGACATTTCATAAAAAGGATGGATAGAATACTGAATATGGTTGTACCATATTTATAATAACATTAAAGTATATAAAAGAAAATGGAGTTATTATTTTATAGTGGAAATAACAATGAAAGAAGTAGTGGAAGAAGAAAGGAACTTCAAAAAGGGTGGTGGAATCACTACCTCTTCTTCGGGTTCTTCCTTTTGATTTGATCAAAATGGCTCGTTAAGTTCGATTTCTGACCCAAATAAGTCCTCTAGGATGCATTGAGGGAATTTTAGAGATTAATTGGGCAGGTTTTGGATGAACCAAAAGGTTTTACGCTATAAATAATTGTTTAGAGGTGGTGTCCTTTTATAAGGGGGAGGAGGGGTTCTTTAGAAAAAACATAAACTATTAATTTATAATAAATTCATATTCAGTTTCTAATGGCCCCAAGGTGAATTATTGAAAGTATAAGGTGGGGATGGGTCGAAATAATTTCATAAAATATATTTCATACAGGTTTGGGTTACTATATTAACCTTATCATTTATATTTAACTTGTAGTTAAATAGTTTGACATTTACCATGTCACATTGTATTTTTATATTATATGGTTAATAAAAACACTATATACTTAAATGAGACCCCCCAAGTGGTAAATTAATGATAAAAATATCATTTTATATGTCCATTGTCAAGACCGTAGATTTTTAGGAATAGAATATGAATTAATATTATAATATTTGTTTCAAAAACACTTTTATGTCAATTTTTACACTATATAATGATTTATTTTTGATAAAGTCTTAGCAACATTATTAATACAGGAAAAATTCATTTATGAAATCCTATAATTTCATATTAACCAATAAAATTCGTTTATGTCCTCAAAACGTTCATATTATATTTATTTTATCATTTATAATACCAATTATCTGATTCTTTCATCAACAAGGAAAATACTGCATCTTTATTGTTTCATAAATAAATTTAATTATTCAATGTCTAAAAATTATTAATAAAATACCATTATGTATAAAATATTTTTATCTTTATAATGAAAATTTATAGTCGAAAATATAACATATATAAACCTATGTAAACATTGTCTTTCCAAAAGATATATGCCTGTGCCATTTTTGTATTTTCCTTAACGTAATTAATATAGTGTAATTATCACTTACATGTGGATTCATAGGGTCCCAAAATCGACCCAAATATTCCCATGGTTGGACATGTATCAACCAATATGGTTAGGGCACGTTTTAGGGTAATTTATTATCATTATAATATTATTTGTCTACCCTTATTTACCGGATTTACCCTTTAACCACTGTAAATAAAATACTTACCGAAGTAATTATTCAAAATGTATAAAAATAAAAGTTACCTATTTAAAAAATTTGGACCTCCTGATTATAAATATGTAATACATTTTTATATATTCAAAACACAGAAGTGGAAGAAATTAATTTAAAATTAATTAATGTTGTTAATACAAAAAGAATGTTTTTAAGAGATATTAACTATCAAAATATTGGCACTTGCTTATGTCCAGTTTAAATGTGAATTTATATCCAATGATCAACATTTGATTAAATTGAAAAAATATAATCTAATTATACTCTAAAATCACTGAAATTCAAAATTTATCACAATTAATTAATTCGATTAAAAAAGTTATTTTTAATTAAAATTTAGTAATTTTCACAATTCATCAAAATAAGAAAGTTATCATAAAAGTACCAAAAATTTACCCAAATTTAATTTCAATATTCAGAATCCCAAAATTATGTCCATTTTGAATGATCAAATTTATAAAATTTTAAAAATTGTGTATTGTAGTTCATAACGGTTAGATTGGATGTGGATAGTTAGAACTTGATGTTGCGTACAACACACACTACTATATTATTCAAAGAGAATTGTACTGTGGAAGATTAGGGTGTAAAAAATTATTTGGAAATGTGATTTTAAATGAAAATTATCCCAAAACAATTTTAATGGAATTTAATTTTAAACAAACACTCCAAATTTTATGAATAATAATTGGAAAATTAATTATTCATGATGGAATAAACATTCATTCCCATCATACATATATAATAAATAATACAATTATCATTTAAAAATAAATCCAAAAATGCATTATTTTGTATGAAAATTGAATATTACTTTCATTTTATTATTAAAAATATAATTGGGTAAAAGATTAATTAATTAAACACATATAAAATTTTAAAAACTCTTATGTAAATAATTATATAGAAACATGGTTCTTGATGTTAATGCATTTCGAATAGAACATATAACAAAAGTAAAAAACTCCAAAAAAAATCATCCATTTTAAGTAACAACTAGTGGAATTTCATACAATTATTTGAAAAAGTTATTAAATAACCATATTTTAACTAATTATATCGATTTTGTGAAAAAAAATATCAAATAACCACCCAAGGGAGAATAAATATTAATCAAATTATAATAATGATAGACCTATTAAATAAACTCATACTACTATAGTAACTTTTGAATAATAATTTCCATTAAAAAAGGGTAAAATGACTTTCAGAATAACACGATTAACAAATAATTAATTATATAAAGTACAAAAATCATATATATAAACAACTTATAATAAATAAGTGGTGAATATGACATACGTCTAATGATAGAAAATTTTAGAAGAGAAACATATACCATGGGTTTTACTTCTTTTATATGTGTACCAGCCTACGGTATAATAAATATATGTTTCTAAAAAATCTACTAAATAGCTCTAATAATTTATATAATAAACTATATTATACTATAATTAATTATTACCACCAGTTTGTTAATAATATTTCGTTGTTTTCAATATTTTGGTGTTAATTGCCTTTTTTTCTCATGCGTCTTTGGCAATAAATGTTTTTGTTATAGTATAAAGGATATAGTTACCAAATATATTAAAATATATTAATGTTTTTTTTATCATATTTACATATTAGATAATTTTTTTTGAACTATTTATGAATTGATTACATTGAAATCTAATCGCATCGCTTCATGGAGATGGTAAGTTATACATACACACGAGTGATGATAACATTCCATTAGTGATTTTTACTATGAGGAAAATTTGAAATATATTAATTTCATATATTCAATATTATTTCATTTCTAAAAAATATAATTATTAATTCTATAAATGTTGAATTTTATTTAAATAGTATGTCAAAAAATGATTCATATCAATTCTTAAGGTGTTAGGTCATCGTACACTTTAGTGGAATTATGATTTTTTAATGAGAATGGTATATAAAAATAGAATATTTATATCAACAATAATTAAGTAAAATAATATCATAATAATAATAATTTTTTAAAATCAATCATTATATCCTTTAATTGAATAATGTTTTGGGAAAAAACATCTATTGGTGAAGAAGTAGTTCACTGTACATAAGATCAATGATTTCTTGTCCAGTAAGAAGGACATGGGGATGAATAAATATTATTATTTCAACATAATAACATATAATAATATTTTTGATAAACTATTTTGATATTAAATGTTTTAATACGTAAATAATTGTTGAGTCGAAATAAATAAAATGATAGAGTTTTCTTAATATAATTACCTTATCTAAATGAAACCCCAACGAAATCTCATATTAAATACCCAAGGTATGACCTATTATGAGGGAAGAAAGATATATAATATGACTTTCAGTGTATGGGAGAGATATTCATGGTATTTTTATAAAAATATCTCGTTAGTTTGGAATAATTGAAGGGATGGAAACTCATATTACATGTGGGAAATGGGAACCCTCTCTAAATTTACATAGAAATTTCCAAAATTAATAGAAAATGATAATTAAATTAACATTTCAAATCTTCCAATGGAAATTTGAAAAAAAAGAGCTTGTATAATGTGTCATTAAAGAGATAAAAATATTTTTACAGGTTTTTAGGTAATTTTTAAGCCTTATATTCGTTGTTTAACCCCTTACTAACCAATCATTTCCTTAAATGTGAGAAATAATTTTTACTGATTTTATATTTAATTATAATCAAATTTTCATTTAAAATTTTTACATATTATATATTTTTATAATTTAAAATATCCAATCCATTTTATTAAATTCCATACATAAATTTGAAAATAATAATAATCTAAAATCAATATTATAAACATGATTAGAAGAAGAGTTTTCAATGATAAACCATTCAAAAGTTTATAATGTATTAAAATCAAATTTCAATATGAAAATGATTAAAATGATATAAATTGGATTATGTTTTAATATATTTGAAATAATTATACTTAAATAAAATAAAACATATAATTTAAATTTATAATCAATTGGAATAAAAATGTTATTTTCTATTAAAATGCAGTATTTTCAATGTTAATCAAAAAATGATTCAGTTTAAAAATCTACCAAAAATTAACCTTAGGATATTGATGATATTATAATTGTAAGCATTATGTTTAATTTTTTACATAAATTTTTTAAATTTTGTTATAAATATAATTTTAATTTTTTCAAAATGTGTGTGTCGTCTTCATTTTTGAGAAAACCTATTTTTCATAAAACATTAAATTTTTTCAAATTGATTCATATTTTTATTTCTAATGTATAGATAAAAATTTACGTGTGAAAACTATATAATTTCTATAACTCATTTATTATTATTAATAAACTATAATTTCATGGTTATGTTGTCATGGTATACTATAATATGGTACATTTCAACTCATTGTAGCATATTCTGCAAGCTATTGAGGAGATTAAAGGAATATAATTTAGGTGTTGTTGAGGATTGGTGTGTAATTTATAATAAAATATAAAAAATTAAAATCATATTTTAATATGTTATGTTTTTATAGTCTCCACACATTAAATAAATTATTTAATTTTAATAAAATATTGATCATAGTAATTAGGGGTCTGAAATTTGGAAACACCTGTATTAAAAAAGTTATCTTGGAAATGGGTTAATAAAACATTATATTGATAAGAGGGAATGGGGAAAAAGTTCATATAAAAAGTAACAAAACTAGGTTTCTAAATAATATAAATATGGTGAGAAATTAAAACATGGACATGGAAGAAAATACTAAAACCCAATGGTTATTTGTAATACCCTGACCCTAGTTACCCAGAATCAGTGCATTATTACATAACATTAGCATGATACAATGAATCATGTCTCAAAAGTCCGATCAGTTTAGTATCCTTGGAAGTACTAGATATATACATACGGTTTACATGACATCATGAATTAAAAAAAAATGTGTCCCCTTTGAAAACTCTTATATCCCAAAGCCTATTTCTGCAGGTTTATAATAATATACTTCTTCACATAATGGAAAAAATAGAATATATGAAATGGGTTATGTCAGATGGTTGGAAAGCATAAAAATATAGTAGAAACTTACATAAATTAATATAATCACTTAAATAAATGTAAAATACTAAAATACAAGAGTTTTAAACTTAATCATCGGTATAATATTGAAAATATAAATCAATTAATTCTATTAACTTATTTAAATGGATATTCTACTAGTCGATTAATCATAGGTAATATAAATAGGCTATTTCATAATGATGTAATTCATAATTTCATACATCATAACCACATAGTCAAGGCCTTGTGCCAAGTCTACAAATATGATTTTGTCAAGTCATTGGGGCAATACACTAGTTTCTCTCATTAGACCTACCAATTCATCAAGGAGATATAGAGGGTTCCACCCATCACATACTATGTCCAATGCATTCCTCATATGAGAAGGGTGAAACAAAATCTATACATTTGTTTTAAAACAATAATATAAAATGTCAATAACTTCATGATAATCCATGAATAGTTAGAAAATAGCACATCCACTATTAAACATAACTAATTGAATACAATAACGAAGATTTTATTATAATAAATCGACCTCAATAAATAATAAAACACCATGATATATCTGGATGTAGATGAAAATAGTCAGAAAAACTATTTCAGATAAATGTCCCCCTTTTCTTGAAAACATTTAAAATCTCAGTATTTAACAAAGAAGTTTTTTAAAAGTGATTTTTGAATCAAATTTTCCCATAAAAATATGAAACAGTTGAAAGGAATTATAATTTCATTACATTCATGCCCATATAAATAAATCATTTTAACATTTTTTAAAACACGTAAATTAATGAGAATGATTTATAAGAATAAATCATTAAAACATTTAAAAGCTTATTTTAGTTAGAGAGATCCTAACCAAATGAGAGATGCTTGAATACATGTAATTGAGGAATAAAAATAATAAAATCATTATAATATCATGATAATAAATGTATTCAATATATAATATGATAATGGATATTATATACACCATATAGAAGTGAATTGGTTCCTAACGACAAAAAGGTTTCAATAGAATGTAAATTGAGAAAAATCCCATATAAAGACCATATCCTTAGATTAAGGATAAATCAATGAAATAATTATATGTGAAAAATTTAAATACAATAAATATATTTGTTTATTATGTATAAATCAATAATAGGGAATTCACACATATTCTTGTAAAAACAAAACCAATGAGTTGGATGTTTAACTCAATGAATGGAAATTGAGTTAATATTACCCTTAGCAAGATCATATCAATGGAATGAGAATTTATCAATGGAGTTATTATGTGTATCAAATGTATATCCACACAAGGTGGAGTGGAACATACTACATAAATAATTAATAGTGATTCCACACATAATCTTATAGTAAAATAATCAATTAAGTATGCGAAAAGCCTAATGAGTGGAAAATGAAAATTGAAATTCACTTACTGATTTGTTAACATATTAAACATACACCCCATGAAAGAAGGATAGTACAATGAAGATTTAAATACCCATAAATTAAATTATTATACACCAATAATTCAATCATATGCTGTACACACACCAAAAAAAGGAAATAATGGCCAATATAGCTTGAATCTCACAGGAATAAAAATTCAGATGAAAACCCCTTACCTTGTACTATGTACGGTTTATGGTAAATTAACCTCCTATATAACAGTTAATTCAATGTTATTAAGTTATATATGATCCACATACCTAAATATGACACCATATATGATATTTTAATATTTTTTTGTTAATAATATTTCAGTACTATCATTGTTTATGGTGCTATATAATTTGTTTTCCTTTGTATTCATGGTTACCTAAGACATGTTTATTATGGGTTGGATGTATTTGATTAATATACAAAATTAAATTGTGTTCTTAAATATTATTTTTAATCATAACATGAAAATTATCATGAATGGTTATGATGGGGAATGAATTTCATCTCGTTCATGGAGACAATGATTCGTATGTACGCACGAGTGAAAATATCATTCTATTGATGGATAAATAATATGTAATTGGATGTTATATCATATATAACGAATCATTAAAAGGTTATTTTTATAATTTAAATCAGATATACTAATTATTATAGCCATCCAAATAATGATGTTCTTGAATAACAAGTTACACCACGACGTGGAGATGGCAAGCCACACATACCCATATATGGTGACTTGTCATTCATAGGATGGATAGAATAATTAATATGGTTGTACCATATTTATAATAACATCAAAATATGTATAAGGCACTGGAGTTATTTTTTGTTGTAAACAACAATGAAAAAAGTCGTGGAAGAAGAAAACAGCTTTGAAAGAGGTGGTGAAATTATTAAATCTTCTTCAGTTGTTTTCTTTTGATTTGATCATAAGGGATCCATTAGATTATTTTTTTGATCAAATTAATGCAACTATGTCAAATTTAGGATAGTTTTAAGGATATTTGAGTATGGTTTGGATTATCCAAAGGGCTTTATAAGTGTGATTTTTGGAGAATAGGAAGTAATCTTTTATAAAAGAGGTGATGTTCACTTTTGGGAATGCTTGAGATGTTATTTTATTATGTAATCATATTAGATTTATAATGCCTCCAAAATGATTTGTGTCTAGGATAAGGTGGGTATGGGTTGAAAAAATCTCAACCAACTGGTTTTAGACTGGTTTTGGTCACCATATTAACCTTATCTTTTAGATTTAACTCTTAGTTAAATTGTTTAAAATTTACCATGGATTCATGTATTATTATAATAAATTGTTAATAAACATACTATGTAATGAAAATCGAAACCCAAGAGGTTAATTATTGATATATATAAACCTATAAAATTATTTTGGGCAAACCTTAGATTTTTAAGAATATTACATCAATTAATAATATAGTATTTCTTTTAATAACTCATTTATGTAAATTGTGACACTATTTGGTATTTTGTTTTTTGTGAAAATAATAACAACTTTATAACATTGATAAAATTTTGTTTAATCAATCCAAAAATGTCATATTAAACAATAATATTAGTGGAATTTATCAGAAGTCTCAATTTACATTTATTTGGGCATTTATAATATCAATTATATTAATATTTCATTAATAAGGTAATTACTGCATCATCGTTGTGTCATAAATAAATTTAATTATTTAATGTCTAAAATTTATAAATAAAATACCATTAAATATGAAATAATTTTCTCTTTTTAATTAATATTTTTAGTCAAATTTAGGTTCTGTATAATCCAAAATTATGAATGGTTTAGTTATTAAACATTAAATTTAACACTTTTAAATATTTTTTAAGAAAATTAATAATAAATATCCTAATATAATAAATATTTAAGAAAAGGATCATATATTATTACTAAGGTTGGTATTTGTAGAAATACACCTCTCCTATAGAATTATGACATGTATAAGGGTAATTTTAATATCAATTTTAACATTTTAATACCCTATTTACTTTTAACTGCGGTAAATAAAAGTCAAAAGTAAAAATTCAAAAAAAAATATTTTCAACTTTTTGAACAAAATTTTACTTACAGATGTCAACCGTGTCTCTTGGAATTTTGAAATTAAATTTACAGAAATGGTTAAATTATGTTTTATGCAGATTTTCAAATGTGCCTCGAAGGTGAGTAATAGACGGTAAAAAGTTCAATAATACATGATATATTTAATCTAATTATTCAGTGCCTTAAATGAATTAAATTGGACTAATATAGATATTATGTATCTATTTGTACTTTAAAATAAATTTAAATTAAAAATAATAAATAAAATTAAAATTCGGCATTAAACAATAACATAGTATTTTTACTATTAATGAAAAATTCCTTGTTTTTAGAAAAATACCAAAATTTGACCCAATAATAATTTTGATATTCAAAATACAAAAATGAGATATATTTTACAAATTAAATACATCTATGTTGTATTAATTAATTTAAAATAATATTTTAGTTGTCAAAACTAGAAAGCTTGTTTTTGAGAAAAATATAAACTATCAAAAGATTGATGTGTTTATGTCACATTTATAAGTAAAATTACATTCAATAACCAACATTTGATTAAATAATAAAAATATAATATAATTATACATCAAAACAATTAAAATTTATAATTAAAGACTATATATTATTTTGATTAAAAAATTTGTTTCCAATTAAAATTTAGTATTTTTCACTATTCATATGTCATTACCCGACCCAACGGGGATCGAGCCGCGACTCCCCAAGCCCGCCTACAAAAGTCTAGGATATTGTGACTAGTGTCGAGTATGCTATCGCACCCACATGGGAGGCATTAGCCTAAGGTACCTTTACGCACGCACCCACAAACATCTCCATGAAAACGTTCAAAGATAAGTAATATTGAAAAGTAAAATGCATGCATACAACTATCCCACAACTTGAGTACAACAGATGTACAAAAGGGAAAAACATGGCCCACAAAAAGAAAACTACAAACCACGTCCAACCTGCTCTCAAGTAGGGGAACGCTGCCAAAAACCCCGCCGAAAAGCTCCCTCGGCACCGCAATGACAAACACCCCAGTCAGTCCCGCTCACTTAGTTAGGCCTGCTCCGGGTCCTCCTGGGACTCCGTCGAAAGGCCTGTGGTCTGCACAAGACACAAACATGTGTGGGCAAAGCCCATGCATGTGTGATTATAAACATACTCAGTAGGCACCCAAAAAACCCAAAACCAAAGAGAGAAACTGAAAAGCAACAGTCTGCTCATCCCAGCTAGAGGTAACCCAGATGAGAGAGAAACTCCATCTCATTACCATCCTCTGATAAACAAAACCAGTCAGCTTAGCTTAGGTGTATTCCCATATATACACCTTGAACAATCCAGATATACTCATCTCACGCACCAAGCCACAAGAAGTACTGACATCATCACCATAAACTGTCCCTGACTAGGATTGTACACCACACGAACACTGTCATCCCATATAACACTCATCCGAGAGATACACTCCATCAGGTTTCTCACAAAACTCTCAGACGCTCACCCGAGAGATCACGCTCGTCGGATAGCATCATTGAGGAAACCTCGCAGAAACAACATAACCACCAATATTTTTGGATAGGATATTTCTCCTAGGGTCTGCTAAAGGATACCAGAACCCACTCCGGTAGAAGAAGATCTTACATATATTAGATCTCTCCCAGGGTCCGTTTGGGGATACCATGACCCGATCTGGCATACGTAGTTCTCATAGATAGGGGATCACACCCAGGATCCACTGGGTGATACCACAACCCGATCTGGTGCTCGATAGAATCACACCACTCAGATGGACGATCATCGCTCATATAAAGGTGGTCACGACGATACCAGAACCCTATCGGGTATAACTCGAGATGTAGGGGATCGAACTGACGATGTTGCAACCCTACCGAAACCACGCACTGAGTAGGGGATCACATACCAAACGATACTGCAACCCTACTGTACACCTCATGATGAGTAGGGGATCGTATACCCGACAATGCCACAACCCTACTAAGTACGACCCACTATGTAGTGGATCATAATCCCGATGATGCCACAACCCAACGGGGTTATCCAGCTAGACATGGGATCACTGCCCGTGGATAAACGGTCATATCTATACCAAGAACCCGATCTAGGGTAGCGATGCTATAGGATCCCACTCCGGCCTACCGAATGGATACTAGAACTCTATCTTATTAAACAACCCATCAAGAGGATCACAAGCCTACACTAGGGTTTTGATGCCACGCAAACCATCGTTGGAACGAACCAAGGGAGTACCCTCAACCACTGCTGGTCCAAACGTTGCTAACCCGAGCGACACGCCACAACGCCACACCACGCACCTCCAAGGCCGATACCGAGGCCACCATCGCGATCCATGCTGAAAAAAACAAAGGATAGGCTGCTTACGTGCCCGAAACGGACTACCCGTGAAAAAGAACTATTCATGGTAGCCAGCCCATGCAGGGCCAACACAACGATCCTGAAACTCATCAAGCATATCATTCCATGACGATCCCATCAGAAAAACCCATGGAATCGACTACTCGTTCATCTGAAATGGACATCTGGTGAAAATGAACTATTCACCGAAGTCAGACCAGGTGGGTCCCACACCACGATCCCAAAACACAACGAACGGATCACACCACTGCGATCCTCTCGGAAAAACACGCAGTATCGACTAATCGCTCGTCCAAAATGGACACCGAGCGGAAAAGTTGCGTTTCTCCGAAAACGCCAAAACCCGGCCTAGCGGGGGCCACACCCCATTCTCAGCCCCAACACCCAAAAAACAACGAAAAAAATCCTCCATAACATCAGGTCCTCAATGCCACTAACGGTGCGTTAATCGGACGCTCCGGGTAAAATATACAATAGCCGAAAATCAAATAATAAAAAAATATTATTATTTTATTCGATGCTTCAAGTACTCGGGCCAAAATACCGAGTCAAAATATTCTCTAAGTCAGTTCAAAAGTTCCGTCTCAACGCAAGGAACGCGTCGCCGCACACGGCTCGCAAATCAGAGTTATAGTTTGCTTGTTACGGGGGTATAAATAACCCCTGAAAAATCCTGGCCGGACCACCGCCGACCTCACCAGAAACCATCGTGTCATTGCCGCCGTCCCCGTAATCCGTCGTGTCGCAGCAGCGCCGCCGTTGTGCCTCACCGGATTCTGCCATGGCCCCTTCCAGAATCCCTGATTTCTGCCAAAAAACATCCGAGAACCCCCAGGAGCACCCCGATGCTCCATAATCAGATCCAAAACATGTTTCGGAAACCTCGTTACCCGAACTATACAACGCTTATAACGATTTTATGAAAAACAACAAATAAACAGGGTCCGGAATTTCAAAACTAAAACCGCCTTCCTTGCGGTTGAAATGTTGAAATTCTGCCTTGGATCCGCGCTCTAGAGCTTCCGCTGCACCCTCCTGGAACATCCGCCGCTAAAATCCGAGCTCGTGGGCGCTTCGTTTTCTCGATTCGGCTGATCGGCGGCAAATAACGTTGAAGAAAACTGAGGGGAATATTGAAAGAGGGGGCGGGATGATATTTATTTCTGTTTTAGAAAAATATATGCTTCCCGCCGGCGCCAAACCTGCCTCGGACCTGACGCCCGATGCAAACAAATGTAACGTCACCCCTAGGGTAAACGCGTCGTTCTGAATGCAACAGCGGACTAAGATTTTCCATCGGAGACTCTGTTCAGATGTTATTTGAGACGATGTTCATACACTAACATTTTCGTTTATTTACGATATTGCCTATGGTGGCATTTCTCACAGCAGGGCCGCACCCGCATCGTTTACACCTCGCCTAGGGTAAACGGCACATTCCCGACGCAACTATGCCCTCATATTCCCATTCTGAGCTACCTTTTAGGTGATATCATACCCCCACCACGTGAATATTATAAAAAATACATAAAATTTTTATAAATTTAATTCCAGGCCTCGGAATCACACGCCGTCTTCCCACCAAGCTCTGGAATTATTCATAGTAATATTCGAAAGTCTGACAAGGCCAAAAACCCGAGTCAGTACATCCTCCCCCCTTATAACTTTTTGTCCTCGAAAATCCTTAAGCACAGGGAAATCAACTAGACTCTTAACTAGGTCTCCCACACCAGCGAGTTCACCAACAAACACCCCTGCTCGAATGTATAAGTCATAGGGACACATCCAGCACACCTCAACACTATCTGATTTGGGCAGCAATGACTCGCCCACACGGTTTTAATCACGTCACAAAATCGCGTCTCGATGGGGGAATGATCTCTCTTCCTCATGCATTCGAAGAATGTCGAACAACACCCACATAGGGTCTTACCAACAACCTGAACAAAACTCCATCAAGAAACAAAAAGGAATGAGTACCGATAAATAGTGTTTATCAAACTACTGTAGAAAGTAGAAAGGCCACAAGGCGTACCTATATCCATCCGTGGTGCCTCTGGGTCAACAGCCTCTAGGGAATGCAGTTGTGCCTCCACGTCCGCTGCCTTGTAGACCTCCTTGCTCGAGACGCTGCCTCTTCCAAGGCACTCAATCGACCAACTCCCTCTCAGCAGCATGATGGGTCAGACAATCTCTAGAAAGATATCCCTGACCGTCACAAGCATAACACCACCTCTCCTGTGGCTGACCAAAACTGGCATGTGAGCCCTGTGAGCCCTGCGCCTTAGATACTCCATCTGGGGGTCACCTCTTGAAACGTCGGCCACACCCAAACCCCTGATCTTGTCGTCAGCTATTAGATGCCGAAGTATCAGCTCTCACGTTCCCAACACTAACATGAGGAATCTTCTCATCCAGAAATCTCTCCACCACCATAGCTCGCTCCGGCACTCCAGCATAGGTGGGAAGGCACAAGGAAACCACACCTGCTCGGATTTCCCTGTGTAAGACCTGCTTGATGCTCTGTGACGTAAAGAACGGGTCCCTAACCATATCCAGGTAGTAGAGTGACAGGTCTGTAAACCTCACCGAGTACTTCGACACAGTCAGGCGCTTCTGCCGAAGCTGTAGAAGCTCTTGAATTATCACTGACCTCAGCATCACTAGATAGGACTCTTCCCTAAAGAGCCTCTCAAACTCTGCCCACGTGAGCATCTCCTCTTCATGAGACTAATTCCCCAAACTCCACCATCTCCCAGCTGAACCATGCATAAGGCTCGCCGCTAGAACAACCATTTGATTAGGAGGTGTCCTCACTAGGCAGAAAACTCGGGTGACTGCCTCAAGCCAGTTATCAGCTGCCTAGGGGTCTGGATCACCCTAAAACCTCAAAGATCGCTACCTATAAAACTCATATAGTGCACTCAACTGGCGTGCATCCTCGTCTTACACTTCCGACACAACCAGGTGCTCGACATGTGGTTCCTTAACTGGAGGACCACCTAGAGGTCCAGCCTCAGAACTTGCGCCCTGGTCCACAACCTCTACATGGGGTGTATGATCACCACAATCCCAATGCAGAACTATCGCTGGCTATCATCGTGGAGGCATCCTAAAATACATTCAAGATGCACCATAGTCAAAGAGTATATCTGGAGGGCTGACTCAAGAAGGACAAGAAAAAACCCAAAAACTCAGTCTTATGTGATGCATGTACCGTTATGTCCCTGTGACCAGTGTACGAATGTCTCGAGTCGAATGGCAGGTTATCATAGTCCTAGTGTATGGATACATCAGCCGCTGCACCAACACTGGAGTCTCTGGCCTAAAAGCCGAGCTCCAACCACACTAACACTACCATGATGTAACCCAAACCAAACTCACAACTAGACCACCTATGCTCTGAGGTACCAATGGTGGAACCTCCTTTGATACCACTCTGTCACGCCCCGACTCAATGGGGATCAAGACGCGATTCCCGAAGCCTACCTCCAAAAGGCCAGGGGCTGGTGGCTAGTCCCGAGTAGGCTATCACACACACATGGGAGGAATTATCCTAAGGTACATGTACCCAAGCTCCCACAAACATCTCCATGCAACAGTGCAGAGATAAGTAAAACTTAAAAGTAAAATTCATGCATACAACTATCCCACAACCAGAGTATAGTATAAGTACAAAAGGGAAAAAAATGTCCCACCAAAAGAAAAATACAAAACTCATCCTACCTGCTCTGAAGAAGGGGAACACTGCCACAAACTTTTCCGAAATGCTCCCTCGGAACCGCAACAACAAACACCCCGGTCAGTCTCGCTCACTCAGCTCTGCATGCTCCGAGTCCTCCTGGGACTCTGTTGAAAGGCATGTGTTCTGCACAAGACACAAACATGAGCCGGCAAAGCCCATGCAGGGGTGAGTATAAACATTCTCAGTAGGCACCCCAAACATACAAAACCAAAGAGAGCAATTGAAAAGAAACAGTATGCTCATCCCATCCAGAGGGAACCCATACGAGAGAGAAACTCCATCTCATGACCATCTTAATATAAACACAACTAGTCATCTCAACTCAGGTGTATGCCCATACTTACCCCTTGAACAATCCAGATATACTCAGCTCATGCACCAAGCCACAAGAGCTACCAACCTCATCACCAGCAACTGTCCACAACTACGAGAGTACACCACACGAACACTATCATCCTAGATAACACTCATTTGAGAGATACACTCCATCGAGATTCTCACAAACCTCTCAGACGCTCACCTGAGAGATCATGCTCATCGGATAGCATCACTGAGGAAACCTCACTGAAGCAACATACCCACCAAACATTTCGAATAGGGGATAACTCCTAGGGTCTGCTAGGGGATACCAGAACCCACTCCGGTAGACGAAGATCTCATAGATAGGGGATATCTCCCAGGGTCCGCTGGGGTATACCACGACCCGATCTGGAATACATAGTTCTCACATATAGGGGATCGTACCCAGGATCCGCTGGGGGGATACTACAACCATATCTGGCACTCGACAGAAGCACATTAATCGAATAGAGGATCATCACCCATATAAAGGTGGTCACGATGATACCAGAACCCAATATCGTAAAACTCACGATATAGGGGATCGAACCGACGATGTCGCAACCCTACCGAAACCACGCGCTGAGTAGGGGATCACAAAACCAACGATACTGAAACCCTACTATACACCTCATGCTGAGTAGGGGATCATATACCCGATGATTCCACACCCCTTCTAAGTACAGCCCACCGCATATGGGATCATAATCCATATAATTCCACAACCCTATGGGTTTAACCAGCTAGAGAGGGGATCACCGCTCGTGGATAAACGGTCACAGCGGTACCAAGATCCCAATCTAGGGTAGCGATGCTAGAGGATCCCACTCCGGCCCACCGAAGGGGTACTACAACTCAAACAGATTAAACATCCCATCGAGAGGATCACAAGCCTACACTAGGGTTGTGATGCCACACAAAACCTCGTAAGAACGAACCAAGAGAGTACCCTCAACCACTGCAGGTCCAAACGTCGCTAACCTGAGAGACACACCACAATGCCACACCGCACACCTCCAAGGCCGATACCGAGGCCACCATCACGATCCATGAAAAAAAAGGCATAGGATAGGCTGCTTACGTGACTGAAATGGAATACCCATGAAAAAGCACTATTCACCAAAGCTAGCCAGTATAGGTCTAACACAACGATCCCAAAACACATCAAGTGGATCATGCCACGATGATCCCCTCGGAAAAACACATGGAATCGACTACTCGTTTGTCTGAAACGGACACCTGGTGAAAAAGGAACTATTCACTGAAGCCAGCCCGGGTGGGCCCCATGCCACGATCCCAATACACATCGAACAGATTACACCATTGAGATCCTCTCGGAAAAACATGCAGGATCCACTACTCACTCGTCCAAAATGGACACCCAGCAGAATAGTTGTGTTTCACCAAAAATGCCAAAACCTGGCCTCATGGGGCCCGCAACCAGTTCTCAGCCCCAACACCCAAAAACAAACAATAAAATTCCACTGTACCATCAGGGCCACAATGCCACTGACGGTGCGTCAATTGGATGCTCCAGGTAGAACATACAACAACCCGAAGTCGAATAATAATAAAATATTATAATTTTATTCAACATTTCATGTCCTCGGGCCAAAATCCCGACTCAAAAAATTCCCAAAATGAGTTCAAAAGTTCTCTCTCAATGCAAGGAATGCATCTCCGCAAACGGATAGCAAATTGGAGTTATGGTTTGCGAGTTACGGGGGTTTAAAGAACCCCTGGAAAATCCTGGGCGGACCACCGCCGACATCGCCGGAAACCACGGCGCCATCACCGCTGGCGCCGAAATCCACCGTGCCACCACCGCGCCGCCGCACCTCACTGGATTCTGCCATGGCCATTTCCGGATTCTGGGATATCTGCCAGAAAACATCCGGGAACCCCCGGGAGCACCCCGGTGATCTAAAATCAGATCTAAAACATGTTTCTGAAACCTCGGGACCCAAACTATACAACCCATATAACGATTTTAAGAAAAACAACAAATAAATGGGGTTCAGAATTTCAAAACTCAAACCACCTACCTCACGGGAGAAATGCCGATGTTCTTCCTTAGATCCGCACTCTAGAGCATCCGCTCCACGCTCCTGGAACGTCTGCCGCTGAAATCCGAGCTCGTGGGCACTTGGTTTGCTCGATTCGGCGGATCGGCGGTGAAGATGCTGAAAACTCTAAGAGGAATGATGAAATAGGGGGGGGGATGATATTTATTTCTGTTTTAGAAAAATATATGCCGCCCGCCGGTGCCAAACCCTCCTCAGACCCGACGCCCGATGCAAACAAAGGTAAGGCCACCCCTAGGGTAAACACAACGTTTTGAACGTAACAGCGGACTCAGATTTTCCGTCGGATAATCCGTTCCGAAGTTATTCGAGTCGACGTTCAAACACCAACATTTCTATTTATTTACAAAAATGCCCCTGGGGGCGTTTCTCACCGCAGGCACGCGCCCTCAAATTTTACCCCTCGCCTAGGGTAAACGGAACATTCCGAAAGCAATCGTACCCTCAGATTCCTGTTCTACGCTGCCGTTTATTAGATATCATACCCCCTCCACATGCATAGTATAAAAAAATACTTAACATTTTTATAAATATAATTATGGGCACACCGGGCCTCAGAATCACACGTCGTCTTCGTGCCAAGCTTTGAAATTATTCGTAGTAATATTCGAAAGTCTGATAGGGCCAAAAACCTGAGTCGCTACATCACAAAAATTTCAATGTTATCAGAAAATAACTGAAAATTTAATCCGAAATAATTTTTTATGCCTTGATTCTAAATAATAAGATTATTTTGTCATATTTTATATATAAAAGTGTCAAATATTGGATTCAAAAAAGAATATCCATTAAAAAGTGGAAAAACTTCATTTTTTGAAAACGAATTTTTTTATCTGAAAATTTTATTTTACCATAATATTTTGTCTAAAAAACACTTTATATGGATTTAAAATTTATATGGAGTATATAAAATTCAAAATTTGGTTATTACTATACCTAACTCCTTTTTAAACGGCTAGTTTGATGGGTCGAGGTGCGCTTGAACTCAGTGTGGCGTACTTCGCAGGCTATTGTATCATTCCAAGAGAAACATACCATATAAGCCTAGGGTTTTACATTCTTCCCTACTTCATTAAATTGTGTCCCTGAAATTTGAAATTTTTTTCAGAAATAAAATGTTAAAAAATATAAGTTACCTTTATTGAAATCCCACATCAAATATAGGGTTAAAAAAATCTAGTCATAATAAAATGGAAAGGGAAATGAAAAATTAATAACCAAATTAGGATTTAGAATAGGGGAACATTGGTGGAAATTATAATTAGATGAAAACGTAATTATTTATAGGGAGTGTTTATTGTCATAAATCACAAACATGTGAATGGAAAATTGAGGGTCTCACAGCCATAAATCTATGATGATTTAAAATGTCATCTCTTCAACAAAAAATATTCCATTAGGATAATAGTTTTTTTGTTTTAAGATCCTTTGCTTATATTTGATGAATTATTTTATTCATTGAACAAGAAAAAAGTACATGAAAAGTTGAGTTCCAACATTTAACTAATTTCTACCATAAACTCATCTTTCACTCCAAAAATATGTATTCAAGATGACATGGTCACAGTTGATGTGCTTGAATCAACTTCTAGAGAATCACCAAGTCCACAATAGATGAACAATATATTTACATTGTATTTATATATTAATAAAAACCAAAATGGTTATTATATGATCACATGATCCTGAAAAAGGATATTCCATTATAAAAAGAAAAAATAATGTTAATCTCAAAAATACACAAACAATACCCAATGTTTAACAAAGACCATTCCAAAAAAAATCCCTTGAAATTCTTCAAAATAATCCAAACTATGTTTGAAAACAAAAATTCAAAATGTTTTGATCGCAATGTCTTCCACCATATGTCTTAAAATTTATCTCCAAATAACATTGACTACTCTTAAAGTCGCATACTTAGAAGTAAATAACCAAATAACATATTATTTATGATATTTTAATCATTTTTCAAAAATAAACCAAATATCTACATGTCCCAAAAAACATACATTCTTCAAAAATAAATATCCATCGTTTCTACAAAAATAAAATCCCATTGTATTATATTCTCCTTTGGTATATAGTGCCCCCAAAAATGTGAACATATTTGAAAATAAAAATTATCAATTACTCATCAAATCATTTTGAAATACTAAAGATAAATAATAATTTCCCAAAATCAATATATTTTTGATCCATAAAATCATTTAACTATAATGAATGAGTCATTCTGACTAGGGATTTCACGTATTCTAGTGGTATGTGATAAATCTTTGTTGCACATTGGTTATAGTTTCGATTATTACTAATTTTTCCAACACGGAGGTTTGTCAAATGGCCTGCGTGTTGTAATTTTTAAAAAACTATATAATTTTATAACATTCCCAAAAATGAGAAAAATTTCATTAAAATAACCCTAAAATATATATAACATCAAATGTAATCTCATACCCTGTATTTTATTCCCATAAATTAATGAACTATAATTTAATCAATTTTATGGATGATATAAAACCAAATTGATCATTATATCTATATCCACCAAGGAAAATATAATTCTTACTCAAATAAAATTTTCACATAACAACTTTTATGGTTACACTTATAAGAGAAATGTCTTCCAAAGTAATCACATTAACAAAGAGAATTAATACTTTTAAAAAAATTTCCATCCATTTATTTCCACATAGATTCTACCTTGACATAGTGGGTTTCTTATAGAATATGATATTGAATCAGTAAATTCCTAGGACCCCTACATTTATGACAAATGAACATAAATAGTTTCTTAGGATAATATTTATTTTATTCCATTGTACTCTTCATTTTCATCATCAATTCCTTACATTAAGTCCTTATTTCCCGCTCATGATGCATTTTGTGTGCCATTGAGACACATTCATGGGTGTCTCCATCCACATTTCATTCAAGACAGTAAATGAGCTTTATTTTCTCCATGGTCTCCATGGCTTGAGCTCTTATAATTCTCTACCATTCTCTTCTTTGTTGAGTTAGGTAATTGGTTAATGTATATGTTGTTGATCATATTTTTATAAAATTTATTTTCCATGGACACAATATATTTTTCTCCTATCAATATTCCATTTTTTTCTTATTTCCACAACCATTCCCTCCTTGTACATCAAGTTAAATGTTACTTTGATTTCCTTAGAATCCATCCATTGACTAATACCAGAAAGTATAGTGTGAGTAACAATAGTCACAAAATCATTTATAGAATATCATGAAACATTATTTTCAATCTAAATCACCATAAGATTAATCATTGTTATTTATTTTAATCATAAATTAAAATCCTTTAAATTATTTTGTAATGAAAACGTGATTTATCCTAAGAATATATCATGGGACTGTTGAAACCAAGTGTGTAGGAAGACCTATTGTCGTGTACCAGGATACCTCAGGTCAATCGCGAAACTTCATGTCAGAGTTTTCACTACAATGTACATATGTGCTAGAGTTTCCTCTACATGATCTTATCTAGATGGGGATGTATTTCATAAAAAATATAAAAATCTCTACACTACCAAAGTTATAGGATGTTCTTATATACTAATCTTCAAACTCTATCTTAGGGTAATGATATCAAATCTGAGTTTTTATAAATCTAGATTCAATTGTCTGTACTAAACATCCTCAATTACCAACTGTAATTCCCCAAACCCTTTTACCCAGAGTGAGTTCATTATTACATAACATTGGTATGATACAAGGAATTATGTCCCAGATGACTAATCAGTTATGTAGCCTTGGAAGAACTAGATACATAAAAACGTTTTACATTAAATCAAGAAATAAAAAACATCGTGTCCCCTTTGAACACTCTTATATACACTTGCCTATTACTGCAGGTTAATGGTAATATAATTCTTCTCATACTGATAAAAATAATACAGATGAAAGTGGTGAGCTCATATACTCATTAGAGATTACCATATAACAGAAAAATTCTTTAATAATCATAAATATTTAAGAAAATGTATAAGACTAAAACACAAGCCTTTAAAAAAAAATCATCATAATATGGAAAAGATTAATCAAATAATTCTAATTACTTATTCACATGGATATTATACTAGTAAAATAATCACATGTAATATAAATAGCTAATTTAATAATGTTGGAATTCATAATGTCGGACATCATAATTACCTTGTCAAGGCCTTATTCAATTGCTAAAAATGAGATTTTGTCAATGACTTTTTCCAAGACACTAGATTGTCTCATTAGACCTACCGATGCATCGAAGATCTATAACAGGCTCCACAAATCACATACTATGTCCAATTAATTCCTCATAATAAATGGGTGAAATATAATCTAAACATTCATATTAAAACTAGCATACAAAATGTCAGTAATTTAACTACAATTCATGAATGGCATAAAAATAGCACATCCAAAGTAATACATAACACATTCTATGGAATATTGATGATTTTATTATAATAAATCAAACTCAATAATTAATAAAATACAATGAATTATATTGATATATATGAAAATATTTAGTAAAAATATTTGAGATCAAAATCCCCTTTTCATGAAAACATATAAACGTCGCACAATTTTTCAAATAAGTCATTCAAAACAGATTTTTGAATCAAAGTGTCCCATACCACTTTGAAACATTTTAGAGAAATTATAATTTCAAAAAATTAATTTCGAAATAAATAAATACATAAAACCCATTTTTAAAACATCTCCATTAATCGAAAATATTTAGATGAATAAATATCTAAAATATTTAAAATGATATTTTAGTTATAGAGTTCTTAACCAAATGATAGATTCTTAAATACATGAAATTTATGAATAAAAATAATAAAAACATTATAATATCATGAGAATAATGTTATTCATGGTATTATATGTAAAAGGATTGTATATAAACCATATAGAAGTGAATTGGTGCATAATTCCCAAGATGTCTCACCGGAATATAAATTTAGACGAAATCCCTTATAAAGACTGTATCCTTAGATTAACGAAAATTCAAAAAATTAATTATGTGTAAAAAAGATAAATACAGTCAATATAATTGGATATTATGTACAAATAAATAATAAGAAATTAATATGTATTCATGTAATAACAAAACCAATGACATTGATGTTTAACTATATGAATTGAAATTGAGTTAATATTACCCATAACATGTTCATATCAATTGAATTATAATTTATCAATGGAGTGATTATATGTATCCAATGTATATACTCACAAAGGGGAGTGTAAATTACTATATACATAATAAATAGTGATTATAACATCCCTGGTAATTATATAATAAGACATATTTCATATTTATTAATATTTGTGAATTAAATATTAAGTTTACTTTTAAGGGGTTTCTATGTTCTATAGAGTACCTGATATAGAACAACATGTTTCACTGAAATCTTATATTTCACTCTAGTAATATAAAATTATTAATTTAAATAGTAGTTAACTCTTAGATTTTGTATTTGCGGTATTGAAAAAACTAACTACAATATGATTATATATGTTAGTTAAATGTATTTACATTTATCTAATAAATGTTAGAGGCATAAAATGTGAATGAATCTAATTTTAAGAATAATTTACATTAAAAGGTCGATTTACCACCTTTTGATGGGGAACCCTCTTTAAATATTGATTTTGTCACATTAATAAATTATATTTTTTCAAAAAAAACTATTCCTTATAATGACCACATCAAAATTTAGTTTGAGTAATTTTTTCGAACTTTTCAGATTAAGTTCATTTTTTAATGAATAATGAAATATATTGTATTTTAATTCAGAACTGGATTTTAATCTATTTTATATTTATAGTTATATTATCATTATAATTGCTTTTAATGTTTAATTATAATATACATTTTCCATTTAATACAATCTTGGTCATTGGAATAAATTTTACTTTGAAATTGGACCTAAAGAAGTGTCAATATTTTTATAGTTATTATTTCTAAGAAACATGCTATTTGTTTTAACAAAGAGAATTAATTTTTAAATTAATTAATGACACTTATATATTCTTCATTTTTAAAAATAGAAATAATTTTTGAGTACGGAATATCAAATAAATCTTAGGCTGAATTTTTTGTTTTTTTCTGAAAACATCAATTTTTGAGGAATAGTTAAACCACATATTAGTATTTAAAAAACCGAATTTTTCATTTAAATGAAATTATACCACTTATTTTAATTGAATTTAAAAAATCCGACATAATTGTATTTATTAGTAAGAAAAATGCTATTCAATATGTTGAAAATAATTTTTGGTGAATAGTAACTTTTTACTTTTATTTACCGCGGTTAAAGGTAAATATGGTAATAAAGGTAAAAAGAATACTATAATAACTGAAAATTACCTTAACACATGTCATAACCTTATTGGATGAGTAATGGAAAACCATGGGAATCATTGGGACTATTTTGGGACCCCATGGAGCCACTTCTAAAGGATAATGACAGTTTAGATTAATTAATTTAATGTAAAGGCAAAAATTAAATAATCAAAATCTTTCAGTAAATTAATTTTTATATGGTGTTATATAAGTAATATTTTATACTATAAATATTATTTAGAAATATAAAAATATTTCCTACATAATAGTATTTTTTTATAATTGTTAGACATCTAATAAATTAAATTGTTTTTGAAACACTAATGATGCAGTATTTACCTCATTAATAAATGATTCAAATAAATTAGATTATAATGATTAAAATATTATTAAAAACCTGTCCAATTCCTATTGGATTATTTTATATAGAACATGACTCATATTATCTTTTACTCTTATTATTATAGGACATTTATAAACCAAATATCATTACATAATAATTTAATATTTTCACAATTTTTAAAGATCCCCTCCTCCCCCTTATAAAAGTAGACCATTTCTAACCAATTCATCAAACATATCAAGCCTTTTGGATCATCCAATATATGCCCAATTAATCTCCCTACATCCCTCTCTTACACCTAGAAGCCTTACCATAGACAGAAGGCACTTCTAGACTTCTTTTTAGTTCAGGCCAACAAGCGTTACCCAAATTAAAGGTAACAGTTTCTCTTAACTTCTTTTCTATTATATTAATTCTCCAACCCATAAACTCTTTTTATTATTTTATTTTATAACAAAAAAAATATAACTAAAATACTAGGATTTTTTATGATAAATATTCGAACTACACTTTCACACACATCCATCTATTGGGTGAAGAACATAATGTTTCAGTTGATGGATAACTAACGCCTCCCGAAATGATGATTGTTCAATTACCTCCTACCGCCTTTCATGGTGGCCATTATGATGGAACTGTATTTATATATGATATATATTATGTTTATGTTTTCTTTATGCTTCTGTATTTTCCATTTATATCATACCATTGTGGTTTCCATTATGGGTAAACGCGATAATTTCATTTTAGAAAGTACAGCCTACCGCCCCCTCAAAGTGATATGACTAGTTAATGCCATATTTAGGATGTATAAAGGATGGAGGTAATGATTTAATATATGATATTATACTTTAATTATAATATAACTATGTATCATTATGTTTTAATTCCATTAAAATAAGAAATAGAAATGAAAGTAGTGTTCATGCGTACGTACGGCTTACCATCTCCATGAACGCTGAATTTTATTTCTTCACTAAAATGTTGTGTACTATTATAAATACATATATATACTGAGTATATATTATATATATGATATCCAAATAATGAATATCATTCTGGATATAATGAACCATTGACCACATGAACAAAATGTATTTATTAGAGATCCATTTTTGACTCAAGTACCAAATATCGACAAAATGAAAGTTATTAACATAAATGATTGAATAATGATTATAACATTGTAATATGTGATATAAAAGGAATAATGAACTTGGAAAAGGTTCTTAAGCACGTAAAAATTCTCTTTACTTTATTATTCAGGAGATTAAAGAACGACTGAGTCAAGTCGGACACGACGTAAGAGACTTCGTGTAAATATCCATTCATTGAGGCATATTTCGATAATATATAGACCTTCTTCTTTTACACAGTTTATAGTAAAACCCTTAGATTTTTACTTTCATTCAATGGGAACCTTTTTCTACATAGCGTTTTACTAAACAATAAATGGAATGTTTTTAACGTCTGCGGTGATAATGAACTCTTTGCCATTGTAATCATTATTTGGCTTCCTCTATAAGTCTTAATGTTTTCTAAAATGAAAAGGAAATACCTTATTCTGTTTTTGGTTGTTTTGGTATTGAAAATGGGTTTTGAAATGGAATTATTATTTCAATATCTTGAAATTATTTCTTGTGATTACAAATTAAATTTTATTAGTGAAATATTTATATTTGAAATATTTTATGTGTTATGATTTTATAATGGTAATTGAACATTTGATGAGTGGTTACGTGATAGACCAAGTGACGGGTGGTGCAGTGATAATCCAGGATGGGTGGTTACGTTATAACCTCCAATGAAATGGCTATGAAAGTCAGCCTTATTGCTATTCCATTTAGTGATATGCTTGGATGTCGACCGTATGGTTATTCCATTTAAGTATGTTTATGTCCCAAGTTACCATTATATGATATGTGTTATTTAAATGGGTAATATTTTGGTTACAAATGTGTACATAGTGATCCATTTTTCAGTGAAGATTATTTATTACTTCATAAAGGTGAAAATTATTACTTATGTAAATGTAATCATGGTTTACCTGTTTTTTTGAAATACTAACTATTTTCCATCATTGTGTATCCCTTAATGAGATTTTTATGCTCATCCCATTTTTTTGAAATGTTTTTCACATTACATAATGTGGAATAGGGTCTAGGATGGGATCATGGGAAAGTCATGTTCTCTTAAACATGAAACTAGACATGGCTCTTTTTTTTCAAGAGTTATTGTTTTGTGAAAAAAATGGAAATTGAGTAGAAGTGTCTACTTTGTATTTGAAATGAAATGTAATAGTTATGGCCTAATTCTCTAATAATCTAAACCTGAAAAGATCCTCAATGTGAATTATTCATTTAATTCAATATTTTGTATTGTTTTAAGGCCGAGTTCTTATTGTTGGAATCACAGGTAAGATTACGTAACTTTAGGAGTTAGGGTTGTAGACGCCGGAAAAGTCCGTTGTTCCCAAACAAAGCTCTAGATGCGGAAAGCGAGGTCATATTTGGAGTCGAAAGCATGTTTCGGAGGGCCCGGAGGTCTTGCGCGGAATTTTGGAGACCTGCGCGCAAAGTTGATGAGCCGCGCGCAAACCTCCCGGGATGCGCGCAATGCGCCGGGCCGGCGCACAATTTTGCGCGCCAGTGGCCCGCGAGACTCCCTTGCGCGCCGGGCCCGATTCTGCGCCCGCGAAGGGAATTCCGCGCCCGCGAACCAGATTCCGCGCCCTGGGTTGCCTATAAATATAAGGTGACCCCCGACGTTTTGAAGGTTGCCAGAATTCGAAAGGTCTCTCGTGCGCGCAATCCAACTCCTTCCGCGCGCAATGGCGATCTTCAGGTAACCTCTTTTCTTTCGCGCAAGAAAGCCTTGGGGTTCGCCTTCGTGCGCAATACCTTTGGCTCCGTTCCTTGGAATAAATATTCTCCCAAAGGCATTTGCGCGCAAAAGAAGCCTCTTGCGCGCAATTGCCCCCGGGTGCGCGCAATCCAACCCGATTGCGTGCACCCCCCATTTTCAAAGTGGCCATTCGATTAAAGAATGAGCTGTTTCCCCCGCGCGCTATCTGAAGCCCGGTGCGCGCAATCTCTATCATTCGCGCGCAAAGTGTTGGCCCAATTGCACGCCAGCCCGTCCATTTGTGCGCCGACCCGCGGTATTGCGCGCAAAGCTCCTCTTTTGCGCGCAAACCGCCAGGGTCGCCCCCTTTGACCCCCTTTGGGTACCTGCCTGCGTGGCGCCCGATGACCCTCATCCCGGGTGCCCGCACTGTGCGTTGTCTTTCCGTGCGGCCCTCCAGGCTTGCGCGAAGTGACACGAACCTATCGGCGGCTTCAACGTCCTGCACGACGTTAAACTGCATACGTCCTGCACGACGTTAAACTACATACGTCCTGCACGACCTTAAATTGCATACGTCTCGCACGACGTTAAACTGCACCATCGTCCGCGCTGCAAGACGTTAAACTGCCAAGCATCTTCGTCCTCAACACACGACGTTAAACTGTACTTCGTTCGCCAAGACGCTAAACTGTCCGCTTCGTCCTCAACACACGACGTTAAACTGTACTTCGTCCGGCAAGACGTTAACCCGTCCGCATCACCTGATCCCGTGTCTAGCACGCAGGGTCCCCCCGGTTTGGATGTGGCCCCCACCGGCTCGTCTCTGCAGGGATGTCGGGATCGGAGTGGCCTTCGCCCACGGGGGTAGAGTGTTGCAAACAGAATGAACTACGTGGACTTTGATCCCTGTCTTCTAAACAGGGTACGTAGGAAGCCTCTCCAAGGTTCAAGCCTGCCACCTGGTCGTCCCGGTCGTATTTACGTCGGTTTGTCCATCAGTGGACCCCTCCCGGGTTCACACTTGCGTTGATTCACCTATGAATCCGCCTCTGTGGGGGATGGCACGTGTGTATCTCCATTGTGCTTCCCCACCGCCTCGATCTCCTTGTGAGTCGGCTTGCCAACGTCCAGCATGACGTAAAACTGTGATTCACCCGGCCGTTCCATCCCCCTCTGTGCGAGGTGGTTCGGTTCAATCCTCCGCCCGGCGGCCTCGATCTCTTCGTGAGTCGGCTTGCCGATGTCCAGCATGACGTTAAATTGTATGTCCGAACTACGCTGACTTTGATCCGCGCTAACGCGCGGTACGTAGGAAGCCCCTACGGGGTCCAAGCTCCTCACTCCATCATCCACCCTGATCCTTACCCGGGCCGCCACATCCCGGTGGGGTCATGCCATTCCATTCCACTCCACTTCACTCGGGAATCCGCCCATGTGCTGGCCCCAGCGTCGGAGGTTCCCCGCAAGGGGTTCTGTCATCTGGTCCACTCCTCGTGTTGATCAGTCTGATGCCGTCCCCGCTAGACGTTAGACTCGCGGCATACCCTCTGTTAAACATGGGAAGCTGAGGAAAACCTCAGGCAACGCAGTTCCCCGTACCCAGTGCGGGATGCCTCAGGCCATCACGCCTTTGAGAAGCCCTATTAGGGACGGAAGGCAGACATGCAGAGGCGTAGTGTTAAGGCACGCCCCCGACACCCAGAGCCACCAGGTCTCCTCACCGCAGGTTGCTGCCCCGACCAGACTCCTTGGAGCGTCCGGGCGGAAGCAGCGTAATTAACCGGTGTCCATGGAGACATGGCGCTGGGAACGAGATTCACGAACATTCTTAAATCAATGAGGGAGACCCGGATTAGGCGACGAGTTCCGAGGAGACGTCCACGGAAGGAGGAGCCGACATCCCATCATCCCGGTTTTGATCAAGGAGCAGACGCCCCTGAATAAGGGACGAATGCCGCCCGCCCTTGGAAAGCGGGACTGCGGGACCACAAGCCGCGCGCTCATCCCCTCGGGTTGACGGGTGCACGCGCGAACGCGTCCTGGCGGAACAGCGTAACCCAACGCACATCCGCACCGAAACAGAAAAATGGTGAACCCGACGTGAATCTCTTCTCCTCAATACGAAGATCGATGGCTTTCAGAGGTGTTGGAAGACCAGCATGCTGCTCGACCGAGCATTCAGTTTTACCCGCCAGGGGATGAGGAAGGGAACTCGGGCACTCCGTCTCGCGGCGTCGAGGGCCTGGGTCCCCCCCACGGAAGGCGTCGTGGCACTAATGGTTGGTTGTCGATTCCTTTTCCTGTCAGTGTTAATGGGTTCTTCTCCCTGCTTTCAGAAATCAGGTCTCCCAATCCAGTGCCCGATCGCCACCCGCCCACTGGCGCAGGGGTAGAGGAAACACCGACGCGGCTGCTCCGCGCGGTCCCGCCCGTTCCACAGCCGTGCCAGCAGCCGCAGCTGCGGGGCAACCACGCCCTCTCTCCCCCTCGGAGGTCATCCAAAGAAGGGTGATCAACAATTTAGTGCGGAGATATGAGGAAGAGGAAGTCATCCCCACCAGGGACATGGCTCGCCTAGACCTCGAGGGAGCTGCACCTCGCCACCAACGCCGCCCCCGAGGGCCGCGCAGGGAGGCACCGCTGCCTACCTCGACGTCCAACCGCTTCAGGAGTTTATCCCCGGAGCGCTCCGACAACTCCTTCCCCTATGCGGATGAGGTGGAAGATGCCCGGGACCACCCTATCCGGGATTCGCTCCAGGGATCCGCGATGAGGGCTCCTGTCAGGCCACGGCGACATTGCCGCCAGGCCTCTCAAGTCGAAGAACGGGCTCTCCACCTGCCCGCGCCGCTCATCCTGACTCGTCTGTCTCGACGCCAACGTCGGGCTCGAGCGGAAGAGTATGCCCACCTTGGGGCCCTAGCAACAGTGGCCGCATTGGCCCAAGCCACTGTTGGCTCCAGTCGCCAGGCCCCTGCGCATCCTGAGCAGGGAAACTTCTATGCCCGACCAGGATCGAGGCCCCGACCGCCCCAAAGGCAGGTTGGGTTGACTCTCCCGGTTGCTGGTACAGACAATAGCCACCGCGAACCACCTCGCGGTAGCGCTATTCACCAACAGGGTCTACTCCGTGTGGCCGATCCAAGAGGCATGGGTCACCCCGCCTTCCGATCTCGGCCCGGGGGCCTTCCCGGAATCATCTCTCCCCGCGTCCCCTTTGATATCTGTATCGGTGCCCCTCGCACCTTGGTTTCCAGTCCTCTTGGCCCCAGCACCAGTGCGGCTGGAGGACGCCAGGACAGAGATCAGCCATGCCCCGAAGAACCACCCAGGGGCAGGAAGACAAGGCGTCGACGCCGAGGGAAGAATGTTGCGGAATTCCGGACAAAGATCCGACCGGTTCGCTTCTCTGATTCAGAGGCGGAGTATGATTCGGCGACAGAGCCCTTCCCCCAATCCCGCCAGTCAGGGGCAGGGGTAGGAATGCGGCACATCAGCCTCGTACTCCCCGAGAGCGAGATCGATATGATCCCCACTTCTTTCCGAGGGTATATCCGGAGTAGCGAGGGCCTGGTAGACCCCCAAGGATCAAGCTTGCGGTTGGTACCGACCCCTCTGGAAGCGCCTTCTGTCTCGATCGGAGAAGCCGGAGACCTTTTCTGGGGACCAACGGTTGAACCACGATCTAGTGCACCCTCGGCGAGCACCGACGCTACGGCAGGATGTTCGCTCGCCGGCCCATCCTATCGTGATGTGGTAGCCAGGGCACCGCCACCCTCAGAGGGCGGCCCGGGATATGGAGGCCAATCGGCCTGCTCGCCGTATTCACCGCCGGCCAGCCCGTCGGCCCGGCGGCCTGCCTCGGCACCACTACCGGTTCCCTGTCCATTCCCAGTCGTTGAAGAGGACCAAGGAGACCTGGGTCCTGAGTTTGAGTCGTGGAGCTTCTGGACCGTCCTTGCAGAGGGCCACTTCACTGAGAAGTTTTGGCCAGTCGCAGGACCGGACTTTGATGCACCCGAATCACTCACCCCGGATGAGTTCGAATGCTTCCGCCGAACTCTCCGGGAGACTCACTCCCGTCTTCACCGCTTACAAATGCCATATCCCGGGAGTCAAGTGCACCTGGAGGATATTGGTGAGCAGTGCCGTCAAATTGACCTGGCCACGCTCCCCGCGGTTCGGCACCCCGGGTCATTTGGGCACCACGAGGCCCTCCAACAACGATGCGTTGAGTGTTTTCAAGTACTCCGCAAGGTTATCGAGGAAGCCACTCCCCACGTGTATATCCGTGGATGGGGGCAGTACGCTGCCCTACGCTTCAGTGCGATTCGCCGACATCCCGATTCACTGGGTGGCCCTGAGGGTATATCCCCAGGGGCGGAAACAGTCAATATGGCTGACCTGTCGGGAGAGGGGAACGGTTTGGAACTTCTCGACGGGGGCTCTCCCCCCGAAGACAAGCCGTTGTTGGATCCATCGGTGAGAGTTACTCGTCACCAGAGGAGCCTCCTGGGTCTCCCCGCACCCACTGAAGCACTGACGTTGAGCCAAAACGTCAGTAAAGGTAATGAGTACGGCGAGGCTATAAAGCCCGCCGACCCATCCGCCTCCACGCAGAGGGCGGATGAGGATCCTGAGAAGGCTATGCTACGCCAACAGCTCGCCGAGCAGAAGAAGCTAGTTGACCAGCTCCTTGCCGAGCGCGCTGCAGAGCAGCGGCCTGACTACGGTGATCCTAGGCCAGGATAGCAGGGATAGGAACAACCACCCCTCGATGAGGCTCTCCCGGGCAACCGTGATTATGCCGTGTTCGCCGACAGGAGAGAGGCCATCGCCTATGGAAAGAGGGTGCGGTATGTTTCACCGCACCCTCCCGAGCGGCGTGACTACCTGAGAGACCCCGCTCGGATTCATCCCGCTGCCCCAAGGGCCGCTCCGCCCGCCATCCCACGAGCTGCCGAGTTCGATGACCCGGTCGACGACCCGATTGAAGGGCCATGTAATGCGCTCGTGGTTAGAGATTCTCCCCAGGACTGGAACCCATGTCCGGACGATCCGATGGCGGCACTCATCGCCCGCTTGGAAGCCTTGGAGACTCGGCAAGTGGCAATCCCACAGGACGGCAAGCCATACCCAGCATAGGTGGATGACATGCCGGCGCCTCTGGGATTCGGGAATCCCACTTTTGCCCCCTTCAACGGGACTGGAGATCCGACGCAGCATTTGGCCCATTTCAACTCGAGGTGCGGGCCTATGTTGGGGACTCCGGCGCAGCAAGAGGCCGCTAAGCTTCGCTGCTTTGTCCAGACACTGGAAGGGACAGCATTTGTCTGGTACAGCCAGCTCCCCATCGGGTCGATAACTAGCTGGGAGGACCTTCGTAGACAATTCCTATACCAGTTCAGTTCCACGACCCGGAAGACGAGTATCGCAGACCTCTTCAAGTGCAAGCAGAGGCCTGACGAGCGAGTCGCGGACTTCCTCACCCGATGGAAGGGTCTCACGTATTCCCTTGACATGCCATTGACTCAGGAGCAGTTGCTGACAATGTGCGTCGGGAATATCAAGACCGAGCTGGTCCCTTCCTTGATCACTCAGAATTACCCCGGAGGGTTCAGGGACTTCTCAGACAAAGCTCAACGTCTTGAGGAAGCCCTGCAACAGGCCAGCCAGGCACACCCGCTGCCTCCTATGATTCCTGCAAGGAGAGCCAGCAGGGCTGAGCCCGCTGTTGTCGCCCAGATAGAGGCTCCCAGGCCGTTGGAGCTGCTGCCGGTGAGACCAGCTCCACAGCCTCACAGGAATCCGCCTCCACGGGCTCAGTTCCCGGCCCAGCAGCGGCAGCCTCAGAACCGGTCGGCCCCTCCGCGTAATGTACCGCCACAACCCAGGCGAGATAATCAGGGTCCACCTCCTCGGCAGTCCCCTCCAGCCCCTCGTCAAGACCACGCCCCCAGGGGCCCGCGATACCTGACCTACTCATTTCACGAGGATCAGGTCCCCGGTTATTTCCGGAGCGCCCTGGAGCAGAGGATTGTGCGGCTCCCTGAGTGTTGGAGGCCGGAGGAGGCACATCTCACGGATAACCCCCGCTACTGCCCCTACCATCGGGCCCTGGGGCACACCATCCAGCGGTGCTATGTGTTTAAGGATTGGCTCCAAGACCAGATTAAAAACAATGTAATCAGGTTGGGCCCAGCTCCGGCACAAGTGGCGGGCGTGTTCGTGGGATCAGATGACGATAGCGGAAACGAGGACGAATGGCAGCTGGTCTCCGACCGCGGGTCCCAGAAGTATAAAAACTGGATGGCCCGCAAGACGATTATTCGCGCCCATGGAATCATCCGTGCGTGCTTGAATCAGCCTGAGCCCCCAGAATCTGCGGGTGCTGCTTCGGCATCGTCGTCCCAGCCTGCCTCTTCCAAGAAGAGCAAACGGCGGCGGCGCAAGAAGGAAGAGCGTGCCCCGCCAGTTCCGCCACTATCCCGCACTCTCGGCGATTTCATGCCCCCGGAGATGGGGATCCCTCCTCGAATCCGCCCAGTGGTGAATGATTCGTCCGATGACAGTAATGGGTACGCTTCGGTTAATACCGTCGAGCTGGTAAATCCCTTTTCGGTTCCCGACGTTGAAGAACACCAGGTGGACCTCCCTAGTGTCCCCGGTCGTCGCCACCGTCGGAGGAGCCGCAACAACAGGAGTCGCCGGGGCACAACAGTTAGTTCCTCCAGCCAGGCCGTGCACGCCACTGAGACCAGGCAGCAGGCTCAAAACCGAGCTCAGCGTGCGCAGCCCCCCCATCCGGGGATGACAGATTCGCCTCCGCCACTGTTTGTGGTATGGGATCAGGCAGAACCGCCTCAGCCGCGTCGCGATCAGCTCCGCCCTGCCACGAGTCCATCCCGGCCTCCTGACCCCAGTACGGTGACCATTTACCGGGCTTCAACCAATGAACAGCGAGATGCACCAAGCACCAGTCGGCCGCCGGCCCAACCGGCAAGGCCCGTCATGCTTCCAACCACAGAGCAACCTCCTGCAACCAGGGGCTCGCGCTTGGCCAAAATGTATGATGTCCTGAAGCACTTGGCCGACATCCCAGCGAGACTCTCCATCCTTGAGGCTCTGCGCATGTCATCTGAGATGCGCGAGGCACTCGCTGAAGCCCTGAAGAGCCCCCTCCAGTTTGAGACAGAGGTTGCGGCTGCAGAGGCCTTTCACGCCGAAACGATTGAGGACGCCGAATGTCAGACAGTTATCTCGTTTTCTGGTAAGGATGAAGACCCTCCTATACAGGGGCACATTCGTCCGCTGTATGTTACCGGCCAGTTCAATGGCCTTGAATTCCGGCGCTGTCTTGTCGACACGGGGTCCGGGATTAACCTGATTCCCACTTGGACGCTCCGGAGATTGGGGTTGTATGAGGATGACTTGATTCCCTCCGACCTCAGGATCCAGGGGTACGACCGCACCGAGCAAACCCCGGTCGGCAATATACGTTTGAAGACCCAGTTCGGTGACTTGGTTGCCAACACCGAATTCATGGTAGTCTCTCAAGACAATGCGTACAACGCATTGATGGGCAGGCCCTGGCTCCACCTTCATGCGGTGGTTCCCTCGTCATACCACCAATTCCTCAAATACTCCCTTAATGGTCGAGTAGGCGTGCTTCAGGGAGATGCCTCTCCTTTTTCCTCATGTGAAGCCCGCTATCTGGACGTGGACTATTACAAGAGCAAGGATAAGCAGATCCTGGCAGGTGAGGTCGAGCCTGTCGCTGTTGCAAGTGATCCCTGGGCAAGTTTGGATGACGCTTATGTCCTCCCGATTCAACGGTTGGACGTAGCCATGGTCTCGACGGCTTGTGAGTCTCCTGATGAGATGACCGCGACCGCCCATGCCAGCACCAGCGGCCCAGCAGGATCTGGTAGCCCCAATGCAGTTGCCAACGCAGCCTCTCCCGTGGACGATCCCTCCCCGAGTGGAGAGGACGTGGAAGATGCACCCCTAGCCTTTGAGGAGGGCGTCTCCGCCACGGTCGATGAGTTAGTACAGGTGAACCTTGGAACCGAAGCAGATCCGAGACCCACATTGGTCAGTGCCGCCATGCACTCTGAGGAGCGGCAGCAGTACGTGGACTTTCTCAGGCAGCACCGCGATGTGTTCGCTTGGGGCTATGACGAGATGCCGGGGCTAGATCCTCAGGTAGCCGTCCACCGCCTTGGTCTCCCGACGAACCATCGCGGGTTCAAGCAGCCTCCCAGGAAGATGCACCCATTCCACGGTGCCATGGTTGAGGCCGAAGTTGACAAGCTTATCAAAGCCCACTTCATGAGGGAAGTCCAGTACCCCAAATGGCTAGCCAACATTGTGCCGGTCCGGAAGAAGAACGGGCAGATCAGAGTCTGCATCGACTTCCGCGATCTCAACCGCCACTGTCCGAAGGATGATTTTCCCCTTCCAGTGACAGAGCTGTTGATTGACGCCACGGCAGGGTTCCAAGCCCTCTCCTTCATGGATGGATACTCCGGATATCACCAAATTCGGATGGCCCCTGAGGATGAGGATTTCACTGCCTTCAGGGCCCCCCAAGGTACCTTCTATTACCGGGTCATGCCTTTCGGCCTGAAGAATGCAGGTGCCACCTATCAACGGGCGATGCACCGTATATTCAAGCCAATCCTCGGCACACTGGTGGAATGCTACGTCGACGACTTGGTAGTCAAATCGCGCCAGCGTCAGGACCATCTCAAAGATCTTGAGAAAGTGTTCAGCTTCCTCCGGTCTCGCTGCCTGAAGATGAACCCGTTGAAGTGCGCCTTCGGGGTCACCTCCGGAAAGTTCCTTGGATTTGTGGTAAGATACCGGGGTATTGAAGTCGACCCAGAGAAGATCAGGGCGATTAGCCAGATGCCTCCCCCAGGTAACATCCGGGAACTGCAAGGGTTCCAAGGCCACTTAGCCTATATACGCCGATTCATCGCGAATCTGGCCGGCAAGTGTAAGCCCTTTTATCGGCTCATGATGAAAGGTGCCACCTATGTATGGGATAAAGAGTGTCAGACCGCTTTTGAGGAAATCAAGCAGTACCTTCTGCAACCTCCGGTTCTGATGCCGCCTGTATCCGGGAAGCCTCTGGTCCTTTATGTGACCGCCCTGGAACGGTCCCTTGGCGCCCTTCTCGCCCAGAAGAACAACGAGGGAACAGAGAATAGCCTCTATTACGTCAGTCGCATGCTCCTCGATGCGGAAGTTAGGTATTCCCCCATCGAGAAGAGATGCCTGGCGCTCGTATTTTCCGTACAGAAATTACGGCACTACTTCCAGCACCATGAGGTATAGTTGGTTTCTCGGGTAGACCCGTTGAAATATATCCTGAGCCGGCCTATGTTGACTGGCCGTCTAGCGCGGTGGGCTGTGATTCTCCAGCAGTTCGACATCAGGTATGTGTCTCAGAAGGCCATCAAAGGGAAAGCATTGGCAGACTTTCTGGCTGCTCACCCAACCTCCGCGGATCAGCCGCTGGATCTAGGCTTTCCTGATGAGGCCATCCTCTCGGTCGATCGAGCCGGTCCATGCTGGCAGATGCACTTTGACGGTGCCTCCCGGAGCCCCACCGGTAGAACACTTGATAATCCTAAGCTCAACAGAGTGGGTTTGGGTATCGTCTTCATTACCCCGGAGCAAGCCGTACTGCCGTACTCTTTCCTGTTGTCAGAGGGCTGTACCAACAATGAGGCGGAATACCATGCCCTCATCACCGGCCTCGAGTTATCTCTCGAGATTGACGTGCCCCATCTGTGCGTGAAAGGGGACTCCGAGCTGGTTGTTAAGCAGATCAATGTCGACTATGTTGTCAGGAAGCCGGAACTTGTGCCATTGCTGGAGTGCACCCTCCTTCTGATGGCCCGGTTCACTTCTCGGCCAGAAATTGTCCATATTCCCCGGTCGCAGAACGGTCGAGCAGATGCCTTGGCCAGCCTTGCTGCGTTACTTGCAGAGCCTGAACAGGATAACCTGACCGTCCGCGTGACGCACCGTAGGCTCATCGCTCCCGTTATCCCGGAGGGAGATCGCGGCCCGTCGGTAAGTAATCTCACCGCAGTTGCCCCTACGCCCGGAGCCCCGATTACCCCAGATATGGCAGTCGAACCAGTCCCTGATTGGAGGACTCCCTTGGTTGAGTACCTCCAACATGGCATTCTCCCGTCAGATCGAGCCGAGCGCGAGCGAGTTCGACGTCGCGCATCGCAGTTCATCCTCTAGAGCAGTCCCGGCCTGGAGCAAATCCTCTATAGACGCGGATTTGATGGTGTTCTCCTCCGTTGCCTTCAGGGAGTTGAGATCCCGCGAGTCATGCAAGAGGTTCATGCTGGTTCATGCAGCGCCCATCAGACTGGGCCGAAGTTGTCCCACCAGATTCGGAGGTTGGGATACTTCTGGCCCTCCACGATCCATGACTGCATCTAGCATGCCAGGAGGTGCCACGCGTGCCAGGTTCATGCGAACTTTGTGCATCGGCCGTCAGAGCCTCTCCATACCACCAGGTATTCTTGGCCCTTTGCAGTCTGGGGGATGGACGTTGTGGGACCTTACCCGCCGGCGACGGCTCGCCAGTGCCGGTTCATTCTGACCGCCACGGACTTCTTCTCCAAATGGGCAGAGGTGATTCCGCTCAGAGAGGTCAAATCCTGTTCGATCGCTGACTTCGTGACCTCCAACATCATTCATCGATTTGGAGTGCCTCACGCTATCCTCACGGATAACGGATCCAATTTCCGAGCAGCCGAGTTGAAGAAGTTGTACGCCAAGTACAACATTCGCTCGAACCATACATCTCGCTATCATGCGCAGGCGAATGGACAGATCGAGGCGTTTAACAAAACCCTCTCTAACATTCTGCAAAAAATGGTTGGTCAGAACAAGAAGAGTTGGCCGGACAACCTCCCCAACGCCCTCTGGGCTTATCGGACGACGACTCGCAATTCCACCCAAATGACCCCTTATTCCCTGGTGTATGGAGCTGAGGCCGTCCTGCCCATCGAGATCCAGTTACCGTCCTTGCGCACTGCGGTCTACGACCAGCAAGTGCCGGACAGAGCTGCTGAAGCCCGTCTAGTCGAGTTGGAAGCACTGGATGAGAATAGACTTCGCGCCTTGCACAACTTGGAGAGGCATCAAAGCAGAATGGCTCGAGCTTTCAATAAGAAGGTTCGCCTCCGCTCCATCCTGCAGGGTGACCTAGTGCTAGCCCTAAGAGCGCCAATGATCCCCGGCAGGAAGCCACCCAAGTTGGAGCCCAAGTGGGAGGGACCTCTTGTCGTCCACAAAGTTTATCCCAATGGCGCGTACTCCCTAGCGACTATGGATGGTGAGCGTGTCACTCCTCCCACCAACGCTAGATTCCTAAAGCAGTACTTTGTCTGAGTGTGCCGACGTCCTGCACGACGTTAAACTACATACGTCCAAGCTGCACGACGTTAAACTGCCTAGCATATCGTCCGCGCTGCAAGACGTTAAACTGCCAAGTGTTTCGTCCAACATGACATTAAACTGTACCTCGTCCAAGCTACAAGACGTTAAACTGTTTAGCATTCGTCCAACATGACGTTAAACTGTACTACGTCCGAGCTACAAGACGTTAAACTGTTCAGCATTCGTCCTGCATGACGTTAAACTGCCTCTCAAGAACTACGTGCGGCTTGATTCCCATCCTTATGGGATACGTAGGACCGCCTGAACCTTCATGTCTCAGGTCCAGCCCCATCCTTCGGGAATTTCCATCCTATCTCGGGCCTTCGGCCCAGTTGCCCCTGGGTGTGCGGCGTATGGTGTGAGCGCGGGGCTATGCCCTCATTCACGTCGGTCTGCTCGTCACGCTGTACGCCCCCCCCCCCACGTTTGGGGATGCCTTCTGCTCCCCCCTTTTTCTCTCTCATCGTCCTGCACGACGTTAAATTTCACTTCAAGAACTACGTGCGGCTTGATTCCCATCCTTATGGGATACGTAGGACCGCCTGAACATTCATGTTTCAGGCCCAGCCCCACTTCTCGGGAATCTCTATCCCGCGTTGGGCCTCTGGCCCCAGTTCCCCTCCTTTTTGTGCGAGGCGTGTGGCGTGAGCGGGGATTATGTCCTCATTTACGTTGGTCTACTAACCGCGCCGTACGCCTCCCCCGTGTGTGCGACTACCTCACACCCCTCATCGTCCTGCATGACGTTAAACTGCCTCTCAAGAACTACATACGGCTTGATTCACATCCTTATGGGATACGTAGGACCGCCTGGACGCTTGTGTCTCAGGTCCAGCCCCGTCTCTTGGTTGATCACGGGGATCTACCGTCTTTTGGTTGCTCTCAGGGTGAGTCCTCCGACCCTATCCGGTGATCTATTAACATGTTTTGGGTACTTTGGTCTATGACCCGTAGTGTCAGATGCAATCCCGGCAAGTCCCGTGTTGCTTGTCGGGCCGCACGCTTCCTCTTGTTCGAGCCTTCATTCAAAGGGATCCTCGTTAGCGGTTTGGACACAATGCCTCAGTGCTCTCCTACCGCTCCGGGTCGATTTACTGGCAGGTCCTGGGCCGCAAATCGATATGAATCCTGCGATTGAGCGGTTGATGCTCGTTTGCTTGCCCAGTTCTGGGCTGACGCGATCGGATGTTGTGTTGCGAATATGGTCAGCGACATCCTTGATCCCCATGTCGGCTCTTTTAGGCTCCGAACATTGGTCGCACGGTCCTCATCACACTCCGCCTTTGTGCGTTGTAGTGGAATCTCGACACTCTCTTCATACGGACCTTCAGTACACCTTTACACGTTAGGCAGGCCAACCAGGATAATGGTGTCTGTCGAGGCTCCCACGATCTGAGCACCAAGGGTATATGCCGATGTCCTCCCTAAGGGCCGTGTATAGCTGGACCCTCGTCCCCATAAGGAGGAAGGAGTCGCCCGAACAATCGCGTTTTGGGCCCAGTATATCTGGAGGCTAGCATCTCTGCCCCTCGGGTGATGGACATACGCAGGCCCCTATCCCAGGATCGTTCTCCTGGAATCGTGCGTGACCGCATGGCTGGGTATGTTCCCACCTCCGCTGAGTCCGCCGTATCGCGATAAGCAGATTCCTCCATGGTCCGAACCACACGACCTTAAACTGTGTTGTCTGGTCCTACCACACGACCGTAAACTGTGATCGTCTTGGCCGCCCGACGAGAAACGGCACTGCATCGTGATGTTCTCCTCAGGGGACACTCACGTTGGGCGCTGGTTAATAACCACTCCATTCATCAATGCCTTTCATGGCTTGATTATTGTGGCGACGCCGGGGATTCCTTAATCACAGGCATGTCGCTGCACGAAAAACCATCCATCTCTAAGGACAAACAAGAAATATCAAATATCGCTTCTTCTGTGTGCGAGGGTCAGACCCGCACCCTTCCCCACACTGGTGCCTGATTGTGTTGCGCCGCGCTTCAAGAACTACGTGTGGCTTGATTCCCATCCTCATGGGATACGTAGGAACGCCCGGATGTTTGAAACTTCGGGTCCAGCCCCCCACCTCTTAAAGATTCCCCCCTTCTTTGGGGAGTCCGCCGCCTTCAGGTCACCCTCAAGGCGTGTCCCTCGACCCCTTGCAGTGGTCCACCGGTGTCAAGAGTACTCTGGTTTATTGCCAGGAGGGTCAGGTTCAACTTGGTCAGGTTCCTTCCGCTTTTCAGGCTTCGTGCTCCATTTCATTCGGACCCATCGCCTACGCCCTGGGTGGAGCCCCCGTGAACGGTTTGGACACAATGCCTCAGTGCTCTCCCACCGACTCGGGCTGGTGCCCCCAACGGCCTCGGGCAGCAAATCGATATGAATCCTGCGATTGAGTGGTCGATGCTCGTTTGCTGCCTCATTCCATCAACGGTTAGTGCGATATTGATGCTGCTCTTCCGCCACGGTTGGCAGTACTCCCATATCGTTACGCCGGTGCCCCCAGTCCTTGAGTGAATGGCCGCATGATTCACATCACATTTTCCACCTCCCATTCTAACCAGGCAAAATCTCGACACTCTTGACACTATTCCCCAGTGCATCTTCGCATATCCAGGGGATAGGACCACGATGCGGCGTACTTTGAGGTTCTTATGGTCCGAGCTCTAAGACCTAAAACTAAGATCTCCCCTTATGGTCCGAGCTCTAAGACCTTAAACTAAGATACGCCCCTATGGTCCGAGCTCTACGACCCTAAACTAAGATCTCCCCAAATGGGGTTCTGCGTCCTGCATGACGTTAAACTGCACTCGCAGAACTACGTGTGGCTTGATATCCAGCCTGATGGAGTACGTAGGAACGCCCGGGCATTTCGACTCGGGTCCAGCCTCAGGGATCGCTAAGTCCCGCCCCTCCTCGTCGCCGGCCATCTGGCCTGACTTCGGGTAGAGTGGTGCAGTTGTGATATTCTCCCCGATTCAGCTCGGGATGCCCCATCGCAATGATGGGAAGCGACAGTTTCCTCGTCAAAGAGGTTCTGTTTGAGAATTGGGGTGATTCACGGCCAGATTAGTGCATCCGCCTAATACGCTTTCCCCACGGTGGCGCAATTTTGAGAGCGTTGGATTCTATCCGAACAAATCGTCACTTCGCCCCATGCTTCGCATGCCCTGTTGATATGGATTTCCACCCTTGGTCCTGAAGGAACCCCCAAAGAGGCATTGATGATGACATGTGATCCGCCTCCTGCCATATGGATGATGACCTTCGGTCCGTCTATCGCAGTAGTATGGTCGATCGATCCATTGTCCGCTTGCCGTCTTGGGCATGTCCTGTAGAACCAACCGTTGTGGATTTCTAAATTCGGGACGCGCGATTCACCCTTTCTCATTTCCCTATGTTCGGATAAAATCTCAACGCCCCTAGCATTGTCCTGATCGTGTGTTGGAACGAGCGGGGGGGATGATACATTGATTAGGTCTGAGGTCTCCTTTCCTAGGAATGATCTCCCTCTTTTCTCTAGAAATCCAGGCCCAATTGTGGATGCCTGAAGCTTGGTTAACGCTCCCGCAAGACAATGAATTGTGGTCGAGCATGTTAAACCAAAAGATGCAGATAAATATGGTGATTCATACAAATGGATCAGAATATTGAGTAGCGGAAGCAAAATATTCTGGGAATGGCAAAAAACAAAGCCCCTAGGGATTAGTGTGCTGGATAAGTCTTTCTAACGCCGCTACCCTTTGTCTGGCGGCCTCCAGAGCTGCTTCTTACTCTCTGCGTGCCCTCTCCTCGTCGGCGGTCGCAGCACGCAGTTCGTCGATCCTGGCCTGTGCACGCTCCCGCTCGACTTGGAGTGTGACCATCTGTTGGCCCGCCTCCCGTCAGCTGTACCTGGGCGTCGATCAGTTTGGCCGATAGTTGCTCCACAAGCTCAGTACACGCTGCGACGAAAGCCTCCTTCTCTGCCGCCCGCCCTTCGAGATGCCGGACTTCCTGCTCCGCCGCGAGGAGCGCCCGCGTGCTCTCCGACATGTCCCGACTTTGTGCGACGTCGGCACGCCGGCAGCTGTCGCGCATCTTTTCGGCCATGAAATCATGGACCGTCAGATGGAGGCGTTGAGCATCAGCTCCCCCGGCACACAGGAAGCGCAGCCAGGTTTGGAGTGATCCCATGCGCCCCAGCCACTCAGATGGGTCTCGCTTGAGGAAGCGCTGGATGCACTTCCACCCCCTGCGGCACGTTATCCGGCTCTCCTCGACTGCCTCCGCGTCTGAGTCGTCCATCTCCTCGGGGTCGGCAGGCCGGTAGGCAGGGAAGGCAGCCAGCAGGTCTGCTGTAGGGTCCGCCCCTGGGATGTCCTCATGGGGGATAGGTTCCCCAACATCTGGGCGACCTTCTTCTCTCTCCCCAGCGGCGTTGACACCCTCGTCAGCCCCCGACCTCTCTCCGATGTCAGCACCGCCGACGTCCGTAGCCCCTTGATCAGCAGTTGGTGGGGCCGGCTCGGTGCGGGAAGTCTGTTCCGGAGCAGGTGGCATGTCTGCCGCCGGTCCACTCGTGGATGGCCCGGGTTCGGCAACCCGACGAGCCTCCAGTGTTGAGATCACTGCACGGGGCATGCCATGGTTAGTCACGGATCGTCAATGGCAAGCACCAACAGTAAAGTAAGGAGACTTACGGGAGTTCAGAGTGTCATCTTCCACTGCCCCGGCCGCCGTAGGAACAGTTGCAGCAGGGGACCCTTCAGCGCTTGTTAATTCAATAATGGGCGACTGGCCCCCGCCTTGTCCTGCTGGCGCCTCTCCTACTCCCGCTGAGGACGCCTGACCAACATCCGTGCGCTCCTGAGAAAGGTGGAGAAATCGGTTAGAAGCTGCATAAGAGAATGGATGAAGCAGGTTGAGTAGGGATAGAAGCGGACCTCGAGGAGCTCAGTGACATCAACATTGTCAGAGCCGGCCACCTCGCCTCTCTCCCGCGGGCTCCCCTGATGGGATCTTCCCTCGGAGCCTTCATCCTCCCCCATATCCTCCTCTTCCTCGGAGTCATTGCTACTGTCATCTTCTGCCGGCGGCATCTGTTCTGGAGCGGGTTCTAGACCGAGCATCACCTTCACCAGAAGGGATGGCTCCGCACGCTGACCACGTTGGCGCGCGTACTCATCCATGGCCGTCAGATACGCATACTGCCGGTTGAAGTCCACCTTGTCGGTGATATGGAGGCGCCCGACCTCTGGCAGATGGATTCCTTCTCTGAGTATCTTTCGCCAGATGGCGTCGGTCCCCAGTGACTGCCGCAGGGTCATCCAGGCCGACCACAGCGCCGGGAAGACTGCATCGTGGGAGGGTTCGAGCAGACGCCTTACCTGCTTCCCGGGCCGCTCTTCGACCACCGCACGTGCCCCCTCTCTGGGCGCCGAGGTCGTAGCGGCAGCCTGCGATGTGCCCGCCGCCGAAGTCCCTGCTCGCGCCGGCTCCGCTGCTTGGCACGCCTCCATTCTCCCCCGTGTAACGGCGCCTCGCCTCCTTCCTTGACGCCCGGTCTCCGCACGGGTGACCTCGAGCCGCCGAACTGGCTTCCGTAGAAGCCCCTCGGGGTACGCGATGGCCCAGTGTTCGGCGTACTCGGTTGCCAAGCCTGCGTCGACCCCGGTAGGAGGGAGAGTGATGACGTCGCCAGAGCCAAAGGCGACGAACATCAGCCACATCTGGCGAAGGATGCCGGGGTTCGTCTCCTCCCGAACAGCAGTGAATACCCTCTTCGGCATCCGTTGAAGGCACCCGAACTGCCTGGCGAACCGGGTTGGCACGTAAGGCTCGCAGATCACCTTCCCATCGATCCGAGCCACGAGTACCCCGCCCCGCATGTTCAGGAAGTATTCATGCTGCTCCAGCGGACCCTGCCCATTGTCGATCATCTGGCCGACGGGAGTGGGGAACGAGCTGAAGTTGAAATTGGCATGATTTCCTATCCGAATCCTCACACCCTCTTCACTTAGGGTCATCGGAGCGACCCCCGCAATGTTCAGCAGGGAGGGTCGCAGGTCGTTACCCGGAGGAATGATGGCGTTCGGAAACGTGTACCCACCAAGGTGAGCAGCCACCCAGCCGTGGAAGAATTGGAAGGGCCCACAGATCCTTCGTGGCGACCCCCCTCGTGAGATGCGTCCCAGGATGGCGTACAGCTTAGCCAACACTGGGACCCCGAGGTTATATCTTTTGTTGGCGGCCATAGCGCCCGCCATCGCCAGTGTTGCCGGGCGGACGCCCATTCTCGCGTCCCGCACTGGCAGGAGCCACCCACTCAGAAAGGCGGCCAGGAACGCCGCGTATCGGACATTTGGGTCCCGGGCCTCGATGACGCGGTACCCCCATGAGCGGTAGTCGCCCGTCTCCAGGACCCGCCCGTACGACCCGTTCCGGCTCCTCTGAGCCGCGGTCGGGCACCGCTTCCCCCTGCCTGGCATCTTGACCGCCGGGTCATGCTCCAAGAACTGGCCGAACCACTCCTTGTAGGCTATGTCCTTCTAGAAGTCCTTGATCCCGAGCCGCTGCGTAGCCAGGTCAAGCAGATGCCAGGTCAGAATGGGAGTCTGTGACCTGTCTTCCCAGGTGTTCTTCGGAGGCAGGAACTCATCGTACTGGTAACCCTCCAGCGGGATACCTCCAATGCAGTGGATGTCCCAGAGACCGATGCCGACCTCCCCATGGTGAAGATGGAAGGTGTTGGTATCCGGGGACCAGCGGGTGAACATCTCTGTCCCGACCTCGGACTGCTGGTAGAAGTGGAACTGTGACGTCCACACCGCCTCAAACAGGCCGATGTACCGCAGCTCCTCCGCGAAGTGATCGCAAGTGTGGCGTACCCAGAACGCCCAAGCCCACTCACTGGTGAAATTTCCCCCAGATCGCAAGTCCCAGTCTTTCAGCCAGCCCTTGGTGTCGTCGGTGACACTCTGGCGATATATGCTCGAGTAGAGGGCTGGAGAGTTCTCCGCAGTAGGCTCACTTCCGACGATGGTTCGCGTCCTCGGGTTCAGGACATAGACATCCAAGTGTCTGGTCTCCCTGGCAGGATGCCCATTGTTGGTGATGTTATAGCGGGGAAGCCCGTCCTCCCGAGTCACCCAGGTCCGTGGCGCATCAACCTCGAACCCTGGCACCGGAACCTCATCTAGGATGCCGAAGTTCCAGAGCGGCAGGTTGTCCGACATTGGCTATGTCTTCTGGGCCGGCGTCAGCATGTCGAACAAGGATTGATTGTTCGAAACAATCTCCTTGGCTCCGTAGACCTCCTCGTTTGTCGCCATCTCAGCTCTGCGAGTCGCGGCATCCCCCTCATTTCCTTGATTCACGGCCATCTCAGAAGCTTTGGGAGTCGTGCGGGTAAAGGGATGAAGTGTGCGGGATCGGACGAGGCTGGTAGAGAATTTTGAGAGTTGGCGCGCAATCCTAGTGGACGGCACGCAATCAGGAAGTCCATCGCGTAAAACCCCGGGTGTTCGCGCAAAAGCAGGCTGAATTCCGGACAAGTTTGCGCGACGAGCGGGCGAATTCCGCGCCGGAAAAGGAAATTTCGCGCACGAGAGCTTAGAGGCTTATCGCGCGGAAGGACAGTGTACGGTGCGGGGGACCCAGGGCCCCTATTTATAGGCGAGGCCGGGGACCGCGCTGCGCGGAAATCGCTTTGCGCGACCGCAGCGGCGAATTTCACGCCCGACGCCGTTTTTTGCGCACCACAGTCCCGCGCCACCCAGGACTTCGGCATTCCGGAGTCTCCCTCGGAACCCGATCGTTGCGACCTCTCGCCGATCAGATTCCGAGGGGGGGATTTTGTAGACGCCGGAAAAGTCCGTTGTTCCCAAACGAAGCTCCGGATGCGGAAAGCGGGGTCATATTTGGAGTCGGAAGCATGTTTCGGAGGGCCCGGAGGTCTTGCGCGGAATTTTGGAGACCTGCGCGCAAAGTTGATGAGCCGCGCGCAAACCTCCCGGGATGCGCGCAATGCGCCGGGCCGGCGCGCAATTTTGCGAGCCAGTGGCCCGCGCGACTCCCTTGCGCGCCGGGCCCGATTCCGCGCCCGCGAAGGGAATTCCGCACCCGCGAACCGGATTCCGCGCCTGGGGTTGCCTATAAATATAAGGTGACCCCCGACCTTTTGAAGGTTGCCAGAATTCGAAAGGTCTCTCGTGCGCGCAATCCAACTCCTTCCGCGCGCAATGCCGATCTTCAGGTAACCTCTTTTCTTTCGCGCAAGAAAGCCTTGGGGTTCGCCTTCGCGCGCAATCCCTTTGGCTCCTTTCCTTGGAATAAATATTCTCCCAAAGGAATTTGCGCGCAAAAGAAGCCTCTTACGCGCAATTTCCCCCGGGTGCACGCAATCCAACCCGATTGCGCGCACCCCCCATTTTCAAAGTGGCCATTCGATTAAAGAATGAGTCGTTGCCCCCGCGCGCTATCCGAAGCCCGGTGCGCGCAATCTCTATCATTCGCGCGCAAAGTGCTGGCCCAATTGCGCGCCAGCCCGTCCATTTGTGCGCCGACCCGCAGTATTACGCGCAAAGATCCTCTTTTGCGCGCAAACCGCCAGGGTCGCCCCCTTTGACCCCCTTTGGGTACCCGCCTGCGTGGCGCCCGATGACCCTCATCCCTGGTGCCCGCACTGTGCGTTGTCTTTCCGTGCGGCCCTCCAGGCTTGCTCGAAGTGACACGGACCTATCGGCGGCTTCAACGTCTTGCACGACGTTAAACTTCATACGTCCTGCACGACGTTAAACTGCATACGTCCTGCACGACGTTAAACTGCATACGTCCCGCACGACGTTAAACTGCACCATCGTCCGCGCTGCAAGACGTTAAACTGCCAAGCATCTTCGTCCTCAACACACGACGTTAAACTGTACTTCGTCCGGCAAGACGCTAAACCGTCCGCTTCGTCCTCAACACACGACGTTAAACTGTACTTCGTCCGGCAAGACGTTAACCCGTCCGCATCACCTGATCCCGTGTCTCGCACGCAGGGTCCCCCCGGTTTGGATGTGGCCCCCACCCGCTCGTCTCTGCAGGGATGTCGGGATCGGAGTGGCCTTTGCCCACGGGGGTAGAGTGTTGCAAACAGAATGAACTATGTGGACTTTGATCCCTGTCTTCTAAACAGGGTACGTAAGAAGCCTCTCCGAGGTTCAAGCCCGCCACCTGGTCGTCCCGGTTGTATTTACGTCGGTTCGTCCATCAGTGGACCCCTCCCGGGTTCACACTTGCGTTGATTCACCTATGAATCCGCCTATGTGGGGGACTGCACGTGTGTATCTCCATTGTGCTTCCCCACCGCCTCGATCTCCTTGTGAGTCGGCTTGCCAACGTCCAGCATGACGTAAAACTGTGATTCACCCGGCCGTTCCATCCCCCTCTGTGCGAGGTGGTTCCGTTCAATCCTCCGCCCGGCGGCCTCGATCTCTTCGTGAGTCGGCTTGCCGATGTCCAGCATGACGTTAAACTGTATGTCCGAACTACGCTGACTTTGATCCGCGCTAACGCGCGGTACGTAGGAAGCCCCTACGGGGTCCAAGCTCCTCACTCCATCGTCCACCCTGATCCTTACCCGGGCCGCCACATCCCGGTGGGGTCATGCCATTCCATTCCACTCCACTTCACTCGGGAAGCCGCCCATGTGATGGCCCCAGCGTCGGAGGTTCCCCGCAAGGGGTTCTGTCATCTGGTCCACTCCTCCTGTGGATCAGTCCGATGCCGTCCCCGCTAGACGTTAAACTCGCGGCATACCCCGTGTTAAACATGGGAAGCTGAGGAAAACCTCAGGCAACGCAGTTCCCCGTACCCAGTGCGGGATGCCTCAGGCCATCACGCCTTCGAGAAGCCCTATTAGGGACGGAAGGCAGACATGCAGAGGCGCAGTGTTAAGGCACGCCCCCGACACCCAGAGCCACCAGGTCTCCTCACCGCAGGTTGCTGCCCCGACCAGACTCCTTGGAGCGTCTGGGCGGAAGCAGCGTAATTAACTGGTGTCCATGGAGACATGGCGCCGGGAACGAGATTCACGAACATTCTTAAATCTATGAGGGAGACCCGGATTAGGCGACGAGTTCCGAGGAGACGTCCACGGAAGGAGGAGCCGACATCCCATCATCCCGGTTTCGATCAAGGAGCAGATGCCCCTGAATAAGGGATGAATGCCGCCCGCCCTTGGAAAGCGGGACTGCGGGACCACAAGCCGCGCGCCCATCCCCTCGGGTTGACGGGTGCACGCGCGAACGCGTCCTGGCGGAACAGCGTAACCCGATGCACATCCGCACCGAAACAAGGGTATTGTTAAAATAATATCCATAAAGTAATTTATATGAATATTGAAATCATATAGCATTACAGATTTCCATGTTGCTTTGCCTAAGATATTTTTGTGTTCGGAATGGTTTTATGCTGAAAAAACAGGGCAGCTATGTTGGGACGACATCAGGTGGAAGACAACCTTCCAAATCAGCAACCTGAGATGGTTAGAATCTGAACTGAATAGTTTGTTGCAGTGATATCACAGTTGAATCAGCTATAAATGGTGGTGGTATCCATGCATGAGATCATCCAGATCAACCGCAGAGGAATATGTCAATAGTAGATAATTTCATGAGGCAACACCCCCCATCATTCTGCGAAACATCAGACAAAGTGCTATAAGAATGTTGGATTAATGCACTAGAAATGATTTCTAATGTCATGGGTGTTCAGAACATCAAAAGGATAGACTCATTGTTTACCGTTTTGAATGTGAAGCTAATCAGTGGTGGTTGATGGTGAAAAAAATCAGAGATAGTGAGGATACTGGTGCTCTTGAATGGGATGAATTCCAAGGTATGTTTTTGAGAAATATTTTACTAAGATGTTTCATCATAGAATGGAAAACAAATTCCTAGAATTGAGGTAGGAGCTTGACTCAGTGGCTTCATATGAAGAAAAGTTCACTCGACTGAGAAGGTATGCACCAAATATCATCTGAGATCTTGATAGTAAGATAAATCGATTTTACTCAGGATTGAAGCTAAAATATCGAAACGAATTAGAATCTTGTGAGTTTAAAAGTTATGAATAACTTGTTAGATGTGCAGAGAAGGTGGAAATGGAGTTTGCTGATGATCATGTGTTTGTTGACAAACAATAGAATAAGAGGTCCAGTTGGCAGGCAAAGGGAAAGAATTCATCAAAGAAGCCAGGAGGTATGAAAATAAAATATCCAACTTGTGGAAGTTTGGTAAAAAACATCATGGATATTGTTTATCAATGTTTGTAATGTGCTTCTGATATAGTAATTCTAGTCATATTGCTCGTAACTGTAAAAAAGATGATCAAGTATGCAATGAAAAGCCATCTGTAAGATGTTTTATGTGTAATGAAAGGGTAATTTTGCAAATGTGTGTCTAGTGAAGAATTAAACTGAGGTAAATCAGCCGGACTACATGAAAAAAGGGTTGGTGAAATCCTATGCAACTACATTAGCAGATGTTGGGCCATCGAACGAAGTAGTATTAGGTACACTGTATGTTCGTTCAGATTATGCCAATGTTTTGTTTGATTCAGGGTCTACAAACTCTTTCATTTATGAGAATTTTTCAAATAAATTTGTAATTCTATATCAATATATGAATACAGAACTTATGGTAAAAACACTTGGATGACATGTTGTTACAAAAAGAAAACATAAGAACCTTCTTGTCTATGTGTGCGGGAAAAATCTACCAGCAAACTATATTGTTTTTCCTCTAGTAGAGTTTGATGATATTTTGGGCATGGATTGGTTGTGTGTTTATCATGCTAAGATTTACTAAAGAGCTAAAGGGGATTCGTTTCACAAAGATTTACAGTTTGTGTACAAAAATGAACCCTTGAGTTTGATAACATATTAGGAAGCTGAGAAACTAGTGAAAGATGTAAATGAATGTTATCTTACTTATATTGTTGAATATAAATAAATTGTTGAGATTAATGATGTGCCAGTGGTAAATGAGTACCTTGATGTCATTCATGATAAGATTCATGTTATTATACCTGATCGAGAAGTTTAATTTACTATTGACATAGTTCCTGATGCTAAGCCAATTTCAAAACCCCCTTATAGAAGTACTCAAATTGAACTTTTAGAGATTGTGAAGAAATTGCAGGAGTTATTAGACAAAAGCATAATTCGACCTAGCACATCACCAGGGGACACTCATATGTTTTTTTAAAGGGAGATTGTTAAATGAGACTTTGCATTGATTATAGAGCATTGAATAACATCTCTATTAAGAACAATTATCCTTTTCCTCGTATCGATGATTTATTTGATCAGCTCCAAGGAGATTAGTATTTTTTGAATATTGATTTGAGATCAGGGTACCATCAGTTGAAAGTAATGGAAGTAGACATTCTGAAGACCGCATTTGGTACTAGAAATGGCCATTATGAATTTGTAGTTATGACTTTTTGTTTAACCAATGCACATGATGTATTCATGGATCTTATGAATAGAATTTTCTCGTTAGTTCGTCGGTATGTTTGTGGTTGTGTTCATTGATGATATTTTGTTTTATTAAAAAATTAAATAGAAACATGAAATTAATTTAATGGTTGTCTTGAAAACCTTAATTGAAAATAAATTGTATGGGAAATTTATCATGTGTGAGATTCGGTTGCAACAAATTTCATTCCTTGGTCTTATTGATTCAAAAAATTGCATAAAAGTTGATATTGCTAAAACAAAAGTTGTTGAAGAATGTCCAAGACCAACAAATATAACCGAGATTCATATTTTTCCAATTTTTAAAGGTTATTAGAAGAGGATTATTGAAAAAATTTCATGGTTATCTAGTCCACTGACTAAGTTATCTCGAAAAGGTGTTATGTTTGTACAGAAAAAAATGTGATGGTTGTTTTAAAAAATTGAAAAGAAGATTGGTGAATGATCTCGTTCTGGCACTACAATCTAGAAATGGTGAGTTTGTTATCTATAGTGATGCTTCTTTGAAAGGAGTTGTTTGTGTCCTAATGCAGAATTATCAGGTAATTTCTTATCCCTCACATTAGTTGAAACCACATGAGTTAAATTACCTTACACATTATTTGGAATTAGCTGCTGTTGTTTTTGCTCGAAAAGTTTTGAGGCATCATTTGTATGGAGTAAAATGAGAAATATATACTGATCACAAATGTTTAAATTATATATTCACTCAAAAATAATTGAACATTAGACAGAGGAAATGGTTGGAATTAATCAAGGTTTATGATTTCAAAATCCATTTCCCTCCAGGAAAAGAAAATAATGTGGCTGATGCCTTCAGTTGAAAAAGTATTACTTTATTAACCATGTTACCTTTGGAATAATATCCGTTGGTTTTTGATTTGATAATATTTGGAATAACAGTGTTTGGTTTAGAAAATTATTCTTTTTTATCTTAGGTGTCAGTGAGATCATATCTATCAGACAGAATTAAGCGAGCACAAAAGAAAGATAGTGAGTTATAGAATCAGTTAGAGTTGGTTTAGAAGGGTAATTTTCCAGATTTTAACATTGATAATAATGGTGTTTTGATGTTTTGAAAGAGATTATGCATGCCTTGATTTTCACAGTTGAAGAATGATTTGTTATGTGAGGATCATAATTACCCTTTATCAGTTCATCCTGGTAGTACTAAGATGCATAGTGATCTTCAAGAGTATTAATAGTGGGATAAAATGAAAAATGGTATTACTTATTTACTGTGAAGTGTTTGACTGGTCAGAAGGTTAAAGGACAACAGCAGTTACTAAAAGGGATGTTTTAATCTTTATCGGTGCCAGACTAAAAATGAGATAATATATCCATGGACTTTGTTGTGGGATTACCGAAGACATCTTGATGTAATAATGCAATCCGGGTTATAGTTGATCTATTGACTAAATCTACTCATTTCCTTCCTATTAAAAATAATTTGTCTCTAAATCAACTTGTTCGGTTGTATGTTAAAGAGATATTCTGGTTTCATGGAGTTACCCTCTCCATTGTATCTGATTGTGTTCTATGGTTTACATATAACTTTTGTAAATGCCTTCATAAGTCATTGGGTACTGAATTAAATATTAGTACAACTTTTCATCCTCAATCAGATGGATAGTCAGAATTAACAATTCAGACCTTGGGGGATATTCTACATGCTTGTTCATGGGATTACCAGGAAATTTGGGACCAATAACATTCTTTGGTTTAATTTTCATATAATAACAGTTTTCATTCTAGTATTCAGATGGCTCCATTTGAGGGATTTTATGGAAAGTGTTGTCAAACTATAGCTTTTAAGATGAAGTAGGTAAATGAAAGATGATGGGACCAGAATTGGTAGAAGAGATGGTAGAGAAAGTTTAGTTGATTCAAAATCACATGAGGCCAGCTCATAGAAGACAACAAATTTATGTGGATAATCGGATGATGGATATTTTTATTGAGGTAGGTGATCATGTATTTCTCAAAGTTTCTCCATGGAAAAGTGTGATGCATTTTGTTAAGAAGGGAATGTTCAGTTAGAGGTTCATTAGACCTTATGAAATCCCGGAGACAGTTGGATCAGTTTCATACAGAGTGGATTTACCTCCATGTTTATCCCAGGCACACAATTTTTTTCATGTTTCTATGTTTACAATGTATATTCCATATCCATATCATGTTTTGAGTCCTGAGGTAGTTCAGTTGGAAGAGAATATCACTTATGAAGAACAACCAGTCCAAATTCATGACCTAAGAGAACAAAGTTTTGTGGTACAAGGTAATTTATTAGGTAATGGTTTGTGGAAAACCCATATGGTTGAAGAGGAAACTTGGGAATCTAAAAATGCTATGAGGGATAATTACCCCCACTTATTTTGATTAGTAAAATTGTGAGGACGCAATTACCAAAAGTGGGGAAGGTTGAAACAACTCAGGTAAATAAATAATAAGACATACTTCATATTTATTAATTTTTTTAATTATATAATAATTTTACTTTAAAGGTGTTTCTACGTTCGATAGAGTACCTGATACGCAACATCGAGTTTCTTTGAAATATTATGTTGCACACTAGTAATATAATATTATTATTTTGAATGTTAGTTAACTCATAGCCATTGTATTGGCGGGAAAGAACAAAACTAACTGAAATATTCTTATACTTTTTTTTAAAGGTATTTACATTTATCCAATAAAATATAGAGGCTTAAAATGTGAATGAATCTAATTTAAAGCATAATTGACATTAAAAGGACGATTTATCGCCTTTTAATGGAGAACCCTCATTAAATATACTTTTGGTCACTATAATAAATTCTATTTGACCAAATATAATCATTCTTTATAATGGGGGCATCAAAATTTAGTTTGTGTATTTTTTTGGAATTTTTTCGATAATGGTCATTTTTTAATGAATAGTTATAAATATTGTATATTAATTCAAAACTGAATTTTAATCTAATTCATTTATATAGATAGATTATAATTTTAATTTATTTTAACGTATAATTATAAAATATTTTTACCATTTAATCCAATGATGGTTATTATAATTAATTTCACTTTTAAAATGGACATAAACAAGTGTCAATATTTTGATATTTACTGTTTCTTAAAAACACACTATTTGTTTTAACAACTGGAATTTATTTTTTAAATTTAATAATTCCACTTCTATGATTTGAATTTGGAAAAATAGAAATCATTTTTGAATTCGGAATATCAAATAAATCTTAGGATGAATTTTTTGTATTTTTCTGAAAAACATCAATTTTTGATAAATAGTGAAACCTCATAGTAGAAGTTAAAAAAACCGTATTTTTCATTTAAATTATATTATACCACTTCTTTGAAATGATTTTATAAAATCCTAAATACATGGTTGTTATTATTAAGTATGATTTGGTTCAATAAGATTAAAATAATTTTTGGTGAATTGTAACTTTTGACATTTATTTACCACAGTTAAAGGTATATAGGGTAATTCAAGATAAAAAGAATATTATAATAATTAAAAACAAAATTAACATTTTTCATAACCATATTGGATGAGTAATGGATTACCATGGAAAACATTGGGTATATTTTGTGACCCCATGGAGCCAGTTATGAAAGATAATGACAATTTTGATTAATTAATTTAATTTCAAGGAAAAAATGACATAAACAAAAATATTTTAGTAAATTAATTTTTATATGGTGTTATGTAGGTCATATTTTCAACTATAAAAATAATTTATAAATATTAAAATATTTCCTACATGATTGTATTTTTTTATAATCATTATACTTCTAATAAATTAAAATATTTATGACACAATAATGATGCAGTATTTACCTCATCAATAAATGATTTAAATAAATAAGATTATAATGATTAAACTCTTATCCAAAACCTGTCCAATTACTTTTGGATGATTTTATTTTAACCATTAGTCATGTTATCTTCAATTCTAATGATTTTTGGACCTTTAGAAACCGAATATCACTATATAATAAGATAATATTTTCACACTTTCCGGAATAGCCCCTCCTCACCCTCATAATAAGAGATGATTTCTAACCAATTACTCACACCTCTCAAACCTTTTGGATCCTTCAAAATCTATCCAATTAATCTCCCTACATCCCTATCTTCCACCTATATGACATACCTTAGGCATAAGTCACATCAAGAATTCATTTTGGTTTATATCAAAGGAAGTTACCCAAATTAATGGTAACAATTTCTCCTAACTTCTTCTCTTTTATTTTACTTATCCAACCCCTAAACACTTTTTATTCTTTTATATTATAAAAAAACAAGTATAATAAATACATTTGGATGTTTTTATGATATTTATTTGAACTACACTTACACACCTCCATCTAATGGGTGAAAAACCTAATAATTCTGTGGATGGAAAACTAACGCCTCATGAAATGATGATTGTTCAATTACCTCCTACCGCCTATCATTGTGGCCATTATGATGGAAATATATTTATTTATAATATATATTATATTTATTATTTCTTTATTCTTCTTTATTTTCCTTTTATTTCATACCTTTATTGTTTCCATTATGAGTAAACGCAGTAATTTCATTTGAGTAAATGTAGACTACCGCCCCCTCAATGTGATATGACTCGTTAATTCCTTATCTGGGATGTATAAAGGATGGATTTAATGATATTATATAATATATTATCCTGTAATTATAATATAACCATGCATTATTATATTTTAATTATATTAAAATATGTAATAGAAATGAAAGTAGTGTTCATTCGTATGTTTGGTTTACCGTCTCCACGAACGGTGCATTTTGATTATTACCTACAAATGTTATGTATTATTATAAATAAATATAAATACTTAATATATATTATATATATTATATCCAAATCAGGAATATCATTCTGCATATGGTTAACCTTTGACCACAAGAACAACATGTAATTATAAGAAGTCTATTTTTGACTCAAGTACCAAATATCGACAAAACAAACATTATTAACATAAATAATTACATAATGTTTATAACATGTTACTAAGTGATAAAAAAGGATTAATAAACGTGAAAAGGTTCTTAAAAAAGAATAAATTAACTTTAGTTTATTATTCAGTAGATTAATGCACGATCGATTCAAGTCATACACGAGGTAAGGGACTTCATCCCAATATCCTTTCATTATGAATATTTTGATAATATATATACCTTCTTCATATACACGGTGAATAATAATACCCTTTGGCTATTACTTTCGTTAAAAGAGAATCTATTTCTACAAATCATTTTACAAAATGAAAAACAGAATGATTTTAACATTTGTAGCGACAATGACCTCTCCGTTGCCGTAATCATTATTTTGCTTCCTCTATAAGCCTTAATGTTTTCTAAAATGAAATGTAAATCTGTTATTCTGTTTTTGGTTGTTTTGGTACTGAAAATGGTTTTTGAAATGGATTAATTATTTCAATATCTTGAAATTATTTCTTCTGATTTCAAATTAAATGTTATTATTGAAATGTTTATATTGGAAATATTTTATGTGTTATGATTATATAATTGTACGTGGACATTTGATGGGTGGTTACATGATAATCCAAATGACGGGTGGTGCCGTGATAAACCAGGATGGGTGGTTATGTTATAACCTAGAATACCTTGGTTATGGAAGTCACCCGTATGGATCTGCCATTTAGTGATATATGTGGAATTCAATTGTATGGTCATTCTATTTAAGTATGTTTATGTACCAAGTTACCTTTATATGTTATGTGTTTTTTATATGGGTAATATTTTGGTCACAAAAAGGTAATTAGTGATATTTTATTCAGTAAATATTATTTACAACCTCATAAAGGTGAAAATTATTTCTTATTTTAAAGTATTCATGGTTTACTTGTTGTTTTGAAAAACTAACAGTTTTCCTTCTTTGTGTATCCCTTAGTGAGCTTTTTATGCCCATACCATGTTTTTGAAATGTTTTTCACATGTCATAATGTGGAATATGTTCAAGGATGGGATCATGGAAAAATCATGTTGTCATATACATGGAACTTGACATGACTCATTTTTTTTCAAGTGGTTTTGTTTTGTGAAAAAATGGAAACATAGTAGAAGTGACTACTTTGTATTTCAAATGAAATGTAATAGTTGTGGCCTAATTATCTAAAACCCAAAACCTGGAAATATTCTTAATGTGAATTATTCAATTAATTCAATATAATGTAATGTTTTAAGGCTGGGTCCATATAGTGATTCTATACATTATCATAGAGTGAAGTAATCAATAAAGTATGCAAAAATCTTAATGAGTGGAAATTGAAATTTCAAATTCCATTACAAATTTGGTAACATACCAAAATTACACCCATGAAATAATGATCATACAATGAATATTTTGATACCCATAAATTAAATTATATTACGCCCTGAATACAATCATGGGATGTACATACACCACACAAAAAGAAATAGTGGAAAATATTTCCTGAATTTAACATGAATAAAATGTTAGATGAAACCCCTTTACCTTGTAAATATCCTTGGTCAAAGGTATTTTAACCACATTTATAATACTTATATATATTTTATTAAATTATAAAATAACCACATACATTAATATGATATCATATATGATCTTTTAATATTTTTTTGTTAATAATATTTCAGTGGTATCATTGTTTCGGTTGTTAAATGATTCATTTTACTTTATATTCTTTGTCTTGTAAGCCATGTTTTTTATTAATATGATGTATTCAATTCATATACAGAATGATAGTTTGTTTTTATATATATTTTTAATCATAAAATGAAATTTATTCTTGAATTGTTATGTTGGGGAATGAATTTCATCGGGTTCGTGGAGACGACAATCCGTACGTACGAACGAGTGATAATATCATTCTATTGATGGTGGAATCGTAATTAATTGGATGGTATATCATATATACATAATCATTAAAATGTTATATTTATTATTTACATATGTTATACTCATTATTATACAAATCCAAATAAGGAATTATTTGAATAATAGACTACACCATGACATGGAGACAGTAAGCTTTATGTACATACGTATGAAGAAATTTCATTCATAAGATGGATAGATTAATGAATATGGTTGTAAAATATTTATAATAAAATCATATTATGTATAAGGTACTGGATTCAAAATATTTTTATGGAAACAAAAAACAAAGAGGAAGTGGATGAAGAAAAGAACATTGAAAGATGTGGAGAAATTATAATCTCTTCTTCTGGTTTTTCCTTTTGGTTGATCAAAAGGTCTCCATTGGTTTGATTTATCATCAAATTAATTCCCTTAAGTACATGTTAGAGTTGTTGGGAGGATATTTGAGTAGGGGTTTTATGTGCCAAATGGAAATGGAATTTTGATTTTGAGAGAAGTGGAAGAACCCTTTTATAAGAGAGGTGAGGGTCACTTTTGGAAAAGATGGAAATATTATTTTATTATAAAATAATATTCTGTTTATAATGGATCCAAAATGATTGATTTCTAGGATAAGTTTTTATGAGTCTAAAACCTCTCAAACAATAGATTTTATACATGTTTATGTTATCATATTAATATTATCTTTTAGATATAACTATTTGTTAAATAATGTAACTTTTACCATGTATTCTTGTATCATTATAATAAATGGTCAATAAAAATACTATAAAAAGACAAGATACCCACAAGGGATTAATTATTGATATATATAACCTTATATATGACATTTTGATGGGCCTTTTATTTTTAAGAACAATATATCATTTAATAATATAGTATTTGTTTTAAAAACTCATTTATGTCAATTTTAACACTATTGTTTATTTTGTTATTGTAAAAGTCATAGAAAATTTATCACTTCAAATAAAATTTATTTAATCAACCCAAACATGTCATATTATCTTATAAATTTAGTGTAATTAATCATAAGACTAAATTAACATTTCTTTTAATGTTTATAATATCAATTATTTTAATCGTTCATTAATAAGGTAATTAATGACTCATCATTGTGTCATTAATAAATATTATTATATAATGTCAAAATTTATAAATAAAATACCATTATGTTTGAAATCTTTCTATCTTTCTAATTATTATTTATAATCGAATTTATCTTTTTGTATTAACCTATATTAAAAATGATTTATATATTAAACTTTGAATTTAACACTTTTAACTCTTCTTTAAATAAAATCAGAATAAATGTTATAATCTAATCCCAGTTGACCAAAAGGATAAATTTTTCCCTAAGGATGATATTGGTCTATATGCAATTATAAAATCAAATACGGACATTTTTTAGGGTAAATATAAAATCAATGTTTATCTTTAATTACCTGATTTACTTTTAACAGTGGTAAATAGTAGTCTAAAGACACTATTCACCAAAAATTATTTTCATCTTATTTAAAAACATATTATTTACTTATTTCAACTTTTTATCTTGGATTTTTTAAAATAATTTCATAGAAGTGGTAAAATTATGTTTTATGCAAATTTACAAATGTGCCTAGAATGAAAATAAAATAAGGTAAAAATAATATAAAATTATATATAAACCTAATCTTATTATAAATTTGATTCAATGAATTTTATTAGAATAATATAGATATTATGTATATATTTTTAATTTAATGAAAAATTAAAATTAAATTAATTATCTAAATAAAATGTCTGCATTAAACAATAACATAGTGTTTTTAACTATTTATCAAAAATTGAATGTTTTAAAAAAAATAAAAAATTCACTGAATGAAAATTGTGATGTTAAAAATTCAAGAATGTTGTCTATTTTTTAAAATTCAAAACAAAGAATATGTTTTAATTAATTTTAAAAAAAATCTCATTGTCATTACAAAAATTCGAGTTTTTGAGAAATAAAAACTATCAAAAGATTGATAAGTGTTTAGGTCCACTTTAAATGTAAAATTACTTCCAATGACCAACATTTTATTAAATGATATAAATATAATCTAAATATACATCAAAACCATTAAAATTTATAGTTTAACATGATAAATTAATTTTGAATAAATAAGTTGTTTTCAATTAAAATTTAGTACTTTTCAATATTTATCAAAATATGAAAGTTATCAGAAAAGCACTGAAAATTTATCGAAAAATAATTTTTATACCCTTCTTATAAATAAGTAGTTTATATTGTCAACTTTAATATATAAATGTTTCATGTATGGGATTTAATAAAGGATCTCAATTAAAAGGCGGTAAAATAGAATTTTTTAAAAAATACTTCTTTTATCTAAAAAATTGATTTTGTTCTTATATCATGTCAACTAATCAAATTATATAGATGTAAAAATTATATAGATTATATAAAATTCAATATTTGGTTATTAATTTTCATAACTTCATTTTAAACAACTAGTATGATGGGTTGGCGTGCGCTTAAACTCTGTGTTTCCTACTTCGCACACTATCGTATTATTCAAAGAGGAATATACCATGGAAGCTTGGGGTCACAAGAGGTTTTTTTATATTTTCCTATCATGGTTTTGATCCACCTCGTTGAATATATTGATCCTTTTATTGGGTATTCGGTGAGATTAATTTTGTGTTTGGAAATACCATATTTTTATAATCACCCTAATTTGGGTTCCTCATTGCTTTTTGAAGAGTTTTTGGAGAAAGGGTTGTTACTTTATGATTTGAGCCAACTGTGAGCTCATTTCCAGTTTTAAAAACCAAATTTTTTTTAAACACCTTTGTTTTTCAAAATTTTCCACCCATTCAACTTCATACATTTCTTCCCCTATCATATTAAAACAACCATATCCTATTGGACCCCTTAGAAATTCATAAACATTGTGAATTTGGGTTACTTATGTAGGTAATGGGCCTGCCTAAGAGAATATTTCATATTTTAAAAAAATATATAAATTATTTTATATCAATTTCTTATTTTAATATTTTTCTATGATTCCACCTCCAACCCGAAGACACAATCCCTATCATCACCCCCATTATCTATTTTACCTATTTGGAGCTCGTTTGAATCGCATATTTGGGAGAAATTTCTCAGGTTTCATCAAATTATCCAGAATTGAGAAGGTAAATTCATTCATCCATAAATCATTTAATTTGTTCTATTTTTTCCATAAATATTCATTTTTAGGTTTTTCCATACCATAGGAAACTCTCGATAAAGTTTCACATCATTCCATTGTCTTTATGGGTGCATATTTAATGGAAAATGAAGAGTTTTCTAGGTGGCAAGGTGAAATTATTTCTCCTTCCCCCTTCATCTTCTTCCTCTTTTCATTATTTTTTATTTTATATTCTCCCATATTCATGTTAAACATAGGGTTCTGTTATCCCATGATTTTTATATGTTTTTTGTTATTTTGGGGCAGCTCGTCACAGTTTTAGGGTTTATTAACCCTCAGATGGTGATATTGGGCGTGTGTTTCCATTACACCGATAATTTGAGGTAGGATATCTTTTTTCACATTCATTTATCATTTATGTTTCATTATTTTATTATTTTTGACATCATATTATATGTTTATTATTGTTTTTCAACCATTTTATAATTTTCTTGGTGTGAAAAAATGGGTGTTTAAGCCTTGTTTTGAGAAAGGTTGAGATGTTTCGTCATAAAATTACACACTAATTTCCTGTTTAAGTGTTCCAGTATCTTTCAATTTTTTAGTGTTGTTTAAAACCTGAATTATGGTATTTTGAACATGTTACAGTAGCTCTAATAAAATATTTCATGAAATTAGTGTTTTATTCCTTATCAAGTTCTTAAAATAAACTCTTTTGTTTAAAAAGGGCATGTCATGTGTTCGGTAAATTGCCCCGTAGGATTTTTTGTGTGATGTGTTATTTAAAAATTATTTGTTTGGATTTTTAAATGAATTGTAATAATGATAAGTTTTATTTTTGGATCTTTATATGGAATGAAAATTTTTATTAGGATTTACAAACAAATGAGTTTTGGTTGACAACAAGTTTTGGCCCGATTTGTTGGAAAATGGCATGTTTCAAATCATTATAAAACTTTTTGTGTTTGGAATATGATACCTGAATATTGTAAGTGATTTATGAATGTTTTTTTCTAATGTATATGGTCGGTATACACATCCTTAATAAAAGTGAAATGCATACCTATGTCAAAGGATAGTGATGAGAAAGTCTTAAAGGCATGTTTGGGATTTATTTATTTAATAGTTTCCATGTGTATTTAATGTTCTATCTTTTAGGGAAATTTTATGGTCCATGAAAATAATTTATAAATTTTTTGTGGCTTTCAAATCTGTTTTGTTATGTTATTAATGGTTTTTTGACCTCAAAATAGAATTTTGAATGGATTTTTTGTTCAAGGCCTCGTTATACACTTTCAAATTGTTTTATGAATCTTTTTAGTGGTTTTTTGATTCGTGAAAGAAATGTGAAACATTTTTGTGGTATATTTATGTGTTTATGTTTTGGTAAGGAAATTTTGATGTGGAAAGTTTATTTGATATTATCTGTAACTTGATTGATCACTAAAGGGAATCCCGAGTATCTATGTTGGCATTAGTGTACTAGCTTGCTAGTTATTTAGGGGGGTTTGGCCCCTATTTCACATAGAAAGTTTGATGATGAAAACACTAACTAAAAAATGATGGTGATGTTATTGGGGGACCACTAGTATTTGGATAAGATCCCTACTAGTGTATTGTGTGCACGAGAACAAATATTTATTTTGGTTAATTTCACTGAGATATGAGGTATCTGAGGCTCACAACTAACTAGTGGCTAGGGGTGTTCCTGTGACTTCTGCTCATTGGATATTTGGTACTCACCATCAGAATAAGGTGTGTTTGGTTGTAAATTCATAAGTGTGTGGTATTTATTTATAATTATACATTCATTAAATAATCATTCTTCAAAACTAGTTTCATTTTTATGTTTCACCTCTTTGAAAATTGTTACTAGCATTTTGTTTATAAAACAAGACAGTTTTTGTATTTTAATTTATTTCATAGCATGGGACCTAATTTAAAAAAATACCATTATATTTGAATATAAAACATGAACTTTATGTTTCATTTATTTTAATGGATGTGCATTGGTAATAGAATATCATGCTAACCTACTGAGTTTTAATTCTCATGCCTATAGCATTCTTCTGTTTTTAGCCCTTCTGCAGGTTTCAACATGAGTTCGATTTCCATGGGCGACGTGTGGTAATTGTGTAGGTGAGTGAACATAGGGGAATCATAGTGTTTGTTGGTAATCGGGTTTGTTTAGTTGAGATGTTGGTTTAGTTGTACTTTCCCTTTCTTGTACAAATAATGTTCTGCTCAATTTTTATATAAATGTATTTTGCGCTGTCCATTTATTTCTGATGTTTGTTTGATTGTTTATATATTGCAGAAATACTTCCCTTGTGTACTATATTTATTACCTTGTTGATTTTCACCATCCTTGTAAGATTGGTAACACCTCTTGGGACTTTTAATGGGATGGCCCTTATGACCAGTTTGATAACGAATCAGGCTAGTTTGTGACAATATGGTATCAAAGGGGGTCATCTCATAGCAGACCATTATTTTTATAGAACCCTTGTTTTTTGGGGGATGTTAAGGTATATGTGGTAGTATTTTTGGTACTTCAGGGTTATGTGTGGGAAGGTCTTTGTGAACTCTTTATCATTCTGATCCTCAAGTTTCCACAAGATATCCAGTTTTATTAGTGTCCTTTGTTCTTGTTGATTGTTTGGTGTTGGGATATGATAAGAGGAGTCTGAATAATGGCCTCCATGGGCTCTTAGGGCCAAGAAAGCCTTGTGAAGCTGTGTTGTGGTCCTAATAATTCTCTCTGTGTTGGTGTTGTGTTGGACATATGGCTAGTACCCATTTGGTCAAGTCTCTCACTGACAGTAGTTCCCTTTTGTGGGTTTGTTGGACCATTCTGGATTTTTGGATTTTTTTTATTGAAAATACTTATGTGAGAAATATGGAAATGGGATTTCAAGGAAGAATTATATTTTTAAGTGGAAATGGGGTTTTCAAAATTCAAAATTAAGAATGATTTTGGGTTGTTTGTTATTTTAAAATTTTTTTTGAAGGAAGTTGAAATTATTTAACCGGATTAGATTTTCCCAAATATAAACATGTGGTTTGTTGAAATAAATTGTTTTGATTGTGTGAATCATATTAATGTTATTCTGAATATTTTCTTAATGGGGCATTTTGGGATGTTGAAACGTGTTTGAATCTAATGAATTGGTTTTTTAATTTTTTTAAGTGATTGGTGTTTTCGTAGAAAGGGTATTGGTCTCAATGGCCATCAGATTATAAAAAATATACATTGATGAATTTTAGAATATTGGAAGGGTTTGTTTGGATTATCATTTTGGTTTTTAAATTTGTTAAAAATGAAAAGGTGTATGTTTTTAAGTGAGTGGTTTATGTTTAAGTGTGGGTTTTTTCAAATAAATTTTTTTTAACTTCGTGGTTAGTGAAACTTTTTGAGGTACATGATTTTTGGAATGATGTAGTTTAGTTTTATCCTTTAGTGTTTTCACGAGTCCTCACATGAATGGTTTTATTGATATTTTGAAGGACGGCCTATACATCATGTTGGGTGGGTTCCTGGGGTGGCATGAAAATGTTCATGTGGGTGTGACATGATGAAACACCATTCGTGAATTTGGAAACCCACAATGTTAGTTTGTTTTTCAAAGGTGTTTTGAGCAGTAAAATTTTTGTCTTTTTTTATAATCCAATGGTTATGAGGATAGTTTTTCCTATTTCATATAAGATTTTTTATATTCTGTAAGATTTATTTTGATCTATAAGTCATACTATTTTTGTATCTTGAGATGAGTTCTTGATAGTGGCTCAGTTTTGGAGTAATGTTATTTGTGTTTGTATAGATGTGTTTGATTTAGTGATGTGGTCATGATATAGATCTCTGTTGGAAATCATTCCTATTGATCAACCTAATGATTGATTTAAAATGTTAAATATACCTCTTCAAATGATTGTTCATCCTGATTTTTTTAATATAGAGTTTTTTGGGATCGATTTAATGTGCTTCCGGTCATCATAATTCTTTGGGATATAGCAGTTGTGTTTTGTGATGTTGATGTGTTTCACTGTATTCCAAAACCATTATGCCCCTCGTTCAAAGTGAGATAGAATTTTGATATGTATCTATGAGTTCTTATTTATATGCATGTGTTTTGTTGTTAATGTATGTTTTTATGAGTGGTGTGATCCATAGCACTCTGACTACGGTGCAGTAGATGCTTTAGGAATCAGGGCTCCAGCCATAGGCCTTAGAGTGAAGCTTTTCATGCAGTTAGGAAATCTCCAGGGGTGTAGGGATCATGACTAGGATCATTTATCCACCATTGTAGTTTGGTAGGTTCTATTTCTCTATTTTTATTCCTCATTTAAGTGAATTTACGTTTGTTACAGCATGTTTGGTGGACTTACCTCCCACATAGTGTCTATGGTTATGCCTTAATAGAAGTGAGTTCTCGATCAATGTCCCTGTGTGGACTGCCTGTGAAAATATGGTGTGGCCTTTTAGTCACATATTAATTGGTGGAGAGTGTTGTGTAGTTCATTTTTTTCTTTTTTGGTTTTAGTGGCCTAATTATTGGGTCCCCTTCCCTCCCATCCTCGAATTGTGGGGGTCCAGATCAGTGCCAAAAGTGTTGGCCCAATTCTTGTCCCCTCCGTTTGGGAGAGTATGGTTTAGATATTCATGTTGTAACCCTATTAACATGGGTTTTTAGGTTTTAGTGGGATATTTATTGTGTTACTATATATTCTATTCCATATTCTAGTTAATGTTGAATTCTTTTTTGATCATTGCAAGTTGGGTTCAAATGGTGTAAAGACCCACCACAAGTCTCATAGTAATTTTCCTCCTAAGAACATATATAGTTCTAGTTGTTTTATAATGGTGGGGAGTCCATACAATAATACACAATAATCATTTGTTTTTGTGAGTTCTATTTGTTTAGGGTGATTTTTTTTCATTGATAGAAGGCCCAACAACTTGGTTCTTGGTTTGGATGTGGAGGTAGTGACTCGATCTTTCAGTTGATTCTTAGGAAGTGGTTGAGAGTTGGTGTATTGGTTGAGGTAAGATGATTAAGATCCATTAACAGATGATGGTGTGTGATTGTATTTGGATTTTGGATGATATTGATATATAATCCTTAGGAGTTGATCAATTAGCTGGAATGTTCTATGTCTTTCTGGGGGCAGAAAGCATTATTGTGAGGAGAATTGTCACACCCTATTTTTTTATTTTTCATGTCATGGTTTTGAACCGGTTTATTAAAATCTTGATCCTTTTATATTTTATTGGGTGATATGAATTTTGAGTTTTGAAATACTATATATGTATAATCACCCCAATTTTGGATTCCTATTGTTTGTTTAAGAGTTTTTGGAGAATGGGTGGTTACTTAATGATTTGCGACAACCATGAGGTCATTTCCAGTTTTAAAAACAAAATATGTTTCTTTTAAAACAACATTGTTTTTAAAAAAATTAACCCTTCAGACTTCATAAATTTCATCCACTAACATATTCAAAGCACCATATTATTTTGGACCCCTTAAAAATTCATAAGAATGGTGAATTTGAGTTACTTATTTAGGTAATGGGCTAGCCCCTGGGCCGCTTTCCAGTTTTCAAAAACATAATGTTTCTATATTATATCATTTTAATATTTTAATAGTTTTTAGTGATTACAACTCCCACTCGATTCCAAAATACCTATCCTCCCCCCATTATCTAATTTTCCTCTTTGGAGCTTGTTTGAATCACATATTTTAGTGAAAGTTCTCAGGTTTCCTCAAATTGTCTAAAATAGAGAAGGTAAATTCATTCCACCATAAATCACTCCATTGGTACTCATCTTCGATCAAACCATCCTTCCCTAGTTCATAAAAGCATTAAAAGAATCTTCAAGATTTTTCACTCTATTCTCTTATCTATACGGGTGCATATATAATGGAAGACGAAGAATTTTTTAGGTGGCAGGGTGAGATTCCTTCTCCTTTCACCACAATTTTTTTATGGGTTTCTATTATGAATATGTCATGTAAGACTTATGGTTCTATTATTCCATTTTTTATGGCTATTTTGTTTATTTGGGGATGGTCATCCTAGGTTTAGAATTTATAAACCCTCGGATGGTAATATTGGGTGTGCGTTTCCATTAAAAAGTGGATTTTAGGTAGGATATCTCTTGACCATTCCATTATCATTTACGTTTCATCATTGTATTATATTACAAATCTAATATATATGTTTATTATTTTTTTTCAACATTTTTATAATTTTATTGCTCTGAATAAATTTTTTTAAGCCTTGTTTTGAGAAAGGTAGAGATATTTTGTCATAAATGATCAAACCAAGTCTTTGTTTAAACATCCTCCTATCTTTAACAACTTTTTTGTAAGGTTTAAAAACTATTTTATGGTATATTTAACATGTTACAGTAGCTCTAATTAATTATGTCACTAAATTGGGGTTTTATTCCTTGTCAAATTCTTAAAATAATTTTTTTTTTCTTAAAAAGGGAATGTCATGTGTTTAGTTAGTTGCCCAGTTGGTATTAATGTGTGATGTGTGCTTCAAAATTATTTGTTTCGATTTATAATTGAATTGGAAGAATGTTAAATGGTATTTTTGGTTCCTTATTTGTTTTTATAATTTTAATTTATTTTTACAAACAAATGTGTTTTGGTTTACAACATGTTTTTGCCCGAGTTGTTAGAAAATGGCATGTTTCATGTCATTTTGAAAATAGTGTTGTTTTGAATATGTTACTTGGATGTATTAATTGATTTTTTTATTTGTTTTTTAAGTAAATGGTATGTATACACATACATAGAATGTGTGAAATGCATACCTTGGTCAAAGTATGGTTTTGAGAGAGGTTTAAAGGCCCGTTTGGGAATTGTGTTTTTATAAAAAAGGTTTCAATGTGTATTTCATGTTCTATCATTTTGAGAAATTTTATGGTCCATGAAATTAGTTTATTTATTTTTTTTGGATTCCAAATATTATTTTTATGTTATTGTTGGGTTTTTTCCCTTTAAATGGAATTTTGTAATGGATTTTATGTGCATGGACTCGTTATACTCCTTGAAATTGTTTTAAGAATATTTTTAGTAGTTTATTGATTCTGGAAAAAAATGTGAATCATGTTTGGGGGATGTTTTTGTATTTAAGGTTTGGTAATTAAATTTTTATGTGGAATGTTTACTTGATATTATGTGTAACATTATTGAGAACTAAAGGGAATCCTGAGTATCTACGTGGGCTGACATGTGCTATTATGCTAGTTATTCTGTAGGGTTTGGACCATGTTTCACGTAGAATGTTTGATGATGAAAACAAAAACTAAAATATAATGATGTTTTTGTTGGGGTACAACTAGGTTATGGTTATTCTCCCTGCTAGTGGCTTGTGTGCATGAGATTTGATATTTATTATGGTTACATCCACTGAGATACAAGGTACATGGGGCCCACAATTAACTAGTCCCTAGGGGTGTTTTTGTGACTTGGTCTCACTGAATATTTTGTACTCACCATCAGCATATAGAATGTTAGGTTGGTAAATTAAGAAGTGTGTGAGATTTATTTAAAATTTTATATTCTTTAAATAATCCCTCTTCAAAACTAGTTTCAAAGTTTAGTTGCACCTCTTTGAAAATTGTTACTAGAATTTTTGTTTATAAAACATGCATGTTTTTCATTGGTGATTTTTTATAGAATGGGACCTAATTTGTTAATCATAACTTCATAATTATATTTTAAAAATTAAATTTTATGTTTCTTTTATGTTAAAGGATGTGCATGGGAATAGAATATCGGGCTAACTTACTTTGTTTCAATTCTCACGGATATAGTCTTCTTCGATTTTTAGCCCTTGTGCATGTTTCATCTTGAGTTCGATCACCTAGGGAGATATGTGATAATTGTGTTGGAGAGTGACTAGATGGGTCACATAGAGATATTTTGTAATCAGGTTTGGTCTTTTGAGATGTTGGTTTAGTTTTAATTTCACTTTCTTTTACAAATAATGTTCAGTTCAATTTTTATATAAAAGTATTTTGGGATGTCCATTTCTTTCGGCTATTTGTTTGATTATTTATATTTTGGCAGAATCGTTACCTTGTGTACTCAATTTATGCATTTGGTGCATGTTTCCATTCAAGGAGGATCAGGAACACCTCTCAGGACTTGTAGGTCGGCCCTTGTGACTGGTATAGGGACGACTCAGGTTGGTTCATGACAGTTGGGGTGTCACAATAATAGAGAGTGAAAAATATCATTGATCACAAGAACTTTAGTGATCCGAAGAAGGTTAATGACCAAAAAAACATAAATATATAATGAGTTAAGGTATAATTTGTATAATTAGAAATTAAGGTACTAGGATATTAGGTTTCTCCACATCATCCCCCAAGAGTTGAGGAATTCCATTACCATCTAGGATACTAATATATGAAAATACACATGCATTATTTCTCTCTATTTTATATGCGACATTTTATATTATTGATGTTCATATATTATTTTTAAAATCACTTCTAAATATAGGAAATGAATAACAAAAATTAATTATTTATTGTAGAACAAATGAAACTAACATTTAACAGAATGTAAGATCAGTAAAAGTATAATAAGTAATTCCTTATATCTATAGATATTATTTAAAAAAATTCACTATTTTTTATAAAATAAGGATTTTATAATATTGAATTTTTCTTTCGGTATGAAAACATTTAATATTAGTATGAAACCTATATTTTCATTATAATATTTAATAATCCCTTAAATAAATAATTAATAGTTTATTAGGCTTATTCGAAGAATGATGATATGTGTTACAGAAGAATCAAGAAAGGCATATAGTTAGCACAGTGTTATATCTAATAAGTGACATAAAATAGGTTGGACATGTATGGGTGACACATGGTTTTTCTAAACTATTCGATAGGGAACTTGGTATTGTTTGATATGACATGGGATGTTCTAGGACTGCGTAGGGCCTTTCTAAACAAGTGTTGTAGACTATGTAGTGCCGTGCCCTTTGAATGTGGAGTGCACAGACATGGACCAAATTTTGGAAAACCAACCATCTAAACCATATAACATGTAAAAAAGTGGGGAATTATCATTATCCTTGTTGTTCTTCTTCAAGCATCGTACTACGTTTTTCTTCCTCTAATGACAGTAACTATCACTTACTCCTTGAGAGCTCTATCAAAACAATATCTATTATTTGATGTTGTTTCCTAGTATGATGTCCAATTGATCCACTATTAATATAATTGGATAAATAATTTTATTATATATAATACATTATATTAATTCATTTTTTTATTCCAAATGAATGATTCAATTTTTTTCAAGATCATGTGCCTAATTTTTGGGATTTTCTATCTTTTACCTTTTTTATTCGAACTAGACCGAACAAAGGGATGATACTGGATGATTAGTTATCTACAACCTTAATGTATCTGGTATTAATAATTTCAAAAATGTTATTTACTATATATAACTATCTACACTATACGGAATACTTAATTTTCAAGTTGTTTTATCAATATTCAATGATAAACCTTATGCTAATTGTTATATATAACTACATCACCCATGTACCACATAATTAATGTGGGAGTTTTTCATCCTCCACCCAATACATCCATTTGTTGAGTTTCATTCTATTACCAATTTCACACCACCCCATTGAGTGTGTGATCTCACCAAGACTGTAGTGGGAGCCTATCTAAATTCAATGATTGATCAAAAGTGAATCATTCTTCCTTTTCTAATATATTAAATGATGTTAAGTGGATAAATGGGTTTAAATGAATATGTGATATGGGAAGGATATTCTCATAGATTATGCTTCATTATACAGATCAATGAAATTGTGTATGGACACACACATATCCTATGACACTTTATATTTTTTTATAGTATACATCTCGGTATAAAATTGAAATCATTTGATGGAATGGAACATGATGAAAATGGTATGGAACTGACTATGGGATCGAGGTATGGATCATGAAACCCATATATATCACTACATTTGGTATGGATCCAATAAAGGTATAAATGTTTGACATTTTTAATCCATTATTATGATCTTTTACATTTTTTAAATACCGATGTAGGGGGAGTTACGTCTTATAAAACTCATGTATACATTTATATCTTCAAATATAGGTCTCCGTATTTATATACCTTAAGACCTAGCCCCTGTATTTTTGATACACGTCTCACAAGTGTCATATGTTGTGAAGGTTATTAAATAATTATTACAGATTATATATATATTTATGACCACAAATTATTGTATTATCTTATTACATAATAAGAATATAGAATCTATATATTTACTATTCCCTTATATGTTTACATTTCATACATGTATGTGGTTCTGGTTTAAATGAATAAGATTTTTTTAATAGGCAATGTTGGTGGGGGGCATAATAACTATATATAATACACTATTTGGGCCACCAATTAGAACATTTAAAAACATCATTAATATAATTAGGGAGAGTGGAAGGAACCTAATTTCTATTTCATTATTGGTTATAAAATGGGTTAAGGGAGAACATGATCATGCACAGGCTGGTGATGCAATTAATAGGTAGAATTTTTGATCTTTTAGGTTTGTTTGAAATACATATATGAATGTGTTCATAAATCCAAGTTATCATTTTTGGTTTTATTAATAGAAAATTACATCATTATGTATATGGTAATGAATTTTCATTTTCATGACTTGTTTATCATTGTCATCTTGTTTTCATCACTTCTAATGATCTAGTTTTCATTTCTTATTATTCCATTTTAGTTAATTTTCTAAACTAATTTATTACTTTGATTATGAGGGTATAGTCTCCACACTCTACCCACCATTGACAATCAATACAAGTATTCATCCTCTGTAATTTGGGGAGGCAGGCCTGAGGCCATGTGGCCTAGTAACTCATGGAACTATTTAGTAGATCATGGCTCAATACATCAAAAAATGACAGCGAAGCCTTTTTTCCGTACATTAGTATGTGGGTAACTATAAATGTGTCCCAAAACACTCAGAATTTATTAATGATCTTTTTCCCGGGAGTATCTCACCGTCATTTGATGAAAAAAAAAACTGAATAGCCTAAGAGTTGATGTCCAAGTTTAAATCTATTATAGTATATTATAGTCCATTGTTGGGTGAAACACATGATATGTGTTGTTATTATTACTATGATTGTTTTATTAAAATTTATCTTTTGATAGTATTACAAGACATAATTTTTCATTCCACATTTTTTAACCTTATAGGATTATCATGTAATCTAATATTCCATTCCATTTTCCATCCATTTCCTGACTACATGATACTTATTTTATTTGACCTGAGTAATTTAAAAAAACTATAATTTCAACCAGAAATTTTGGATGGAATAATTGGTAATTAATGTTTATTTATCAACCTAAAAGTTCATTTCATTTATAGGATGATGATGGAACCAACACTAAAAAATTAAGAATGTTTGGGTTATGTAATTGATGTTATATATACTAAAATATTATTTTATTTCAATTACAAGAATGGAATTTGTATTCTAAATAGTTCATATAAGTATATAAATTGATAATTATAATTCATTTAGTCAAATAGTATTATATTACATGGTAAATTATTTTATAATATTTTATGTGTTATATACCATTCAATGAACTACTAATATAATTTATACATAATGTACCATTATAAAGTAGGAATGGTAAATTAGTTAATATGTCTAAAATCAAAATGAATTAATTAATAACTCTTAAATTATAATACAATCGCCATTATATTTGGATTCTAATGAAAAAATATAGTTTTACTACATAACCCAAAAATTACTGCTTATATACTAGGACGCTTACAGTGAAATAGAGTTTTTACTATAAGAATAATTAGTTTTATGGATTAGGTTGTGGTTTTGTGTTATTTAAGAAAGTAAATATTACCTAGTCAAATGTTTAGGAGAAGGTTGATGCATTTGAATCTTATATAGTAATAATATTAAATAACATAGTCTAGTTTCTATAAATTTATTAATGTTTAATATTTTTTGAGAAAAGATCTACGAATATGTAGAGTTATTTAACCATGACATCCTCATGTCACATATCAAAAGGGTGGTGAAAACGATGCTTCATTGGATGTTGTCCATGATGTAATTGATAGTGATGATAATTGCACCATTAAGAGGGTGATCAGTGAAATCGTGATATATATTTCATTAACGTTTCCTTGTAAAATTAATCAACCTTCACCTCCTCTTAATGAATTCATTCCATATTGAAAACAATTCAAAAATACATGTACATAAATTAATGAATTTACAAGGATGTATATTCAATAAGAATATCTACATACTTAGTATGATTTGAAAATAATCTAATACAACACAATCCACTAGAAAACAATAATTTTAAGTGGAATACAATGAGTATGATATTTATTTTTACTCATGTACCACTATGTTAACAATAAAATTGTGTGTGTTATCCTTATATCATAAATGATGTAATAAAATGTTAAAATTCTGTTTTTTTTAATTCCAAAATATAAACATAATAAAAATTCTTCACATTAATACATAGAATATGGTAAAAATATCCTAATTTTTTTATAAAACTCAGTCTGATTTTGAAGGAAATTTCTATGATGTAATATTTATTAATAAATAAATGTATTTAAACTGAATGAGATTGATAAAATTCTAATTATTTTTCTCCAGTCTAGAAAACCCAATAAGATTATCTTTCCGGATGAATATGATAACATTTACAAATAAGATAGTTGGTTGAATAACATAATCTCTCCAAATACGATAACTGGATGAATAAGATAGTAAACTGAAGATGATGACCATAAAAATATGTTGCAATCCTATCTCTTATCCATTTTATTATATCTAGAACAACTTCTTCAAGATAAAAAAAATCTGAAAACCACTTTTTCTCATAATAATTTCTTCACCGCTCCACTATTTCTCTACAACTCAAGAGATGTATGTCCTTCAGAAAATTACAATGTACTTTCCACCATTTATATAATCCCTAAGTGTGGGTGGGTAATTATTCCTAAAAACATTCCCGCTCAACTAAATTACACAAATATTTATTAACCCTTGAATTTAAGGTACATCTTTAATTTTTCAACTATTCTCATTTCTCCATGATATTTCATATTTCTTTTAAAAAAATCATCACTCTCATTACTATTTTCACAAAACTAGTCCAATAATGATTCTCCAATATGATTCCTTGAATATGATTCTTTGTACCAATTTCATGTAACAAAAAATAGACACCATTCTAACTTCCAAATATGATTTCTTTATTATGATGTTCTCTACCAATGAATGAAAACAAAAATCTTATTCATATCTTCTATAGATCTACTTGAACTATAAACTAACTAATTAATCCTTTGAAAATGGTTGAAGAATTTTTTTAATAATTGATGAATTTATTCTATATATTCTTCACCACATTATTTTATTTTCATATCATTCATAAGTCCAAAAAAGTTCCTCCTATTAGGATTATAATGACATACCAAGTCTGATGTCCCAGTATCATCATCTTTAGGATCAAAAACATCATTCTCTTATAAATTAGATAGTAATTTCTTTTACCCTAATCAATATTATGACTGAAGGAATATGATGTATTTTCATCAGACAATTCATCTTAAAAAACAACCTTCTTTCCCAAATGACTGCTTGAATAATGACTTCCTTCTTTGCATTTAAAACATTGATGATAATCTTTATCATCGAATACCATAAAATGATATGTTTTGTAACGTACTATATTTTTTAGAATATTAACACATTCATAATGATGTATTATTACATCTCACCCTTCCATCACCATTATTCTTTATAACTCATCTTGAATATGATTGACATGATTACAATAAAACTAAATATGATTGGCATGTAATACCCCTATGTTTCGTCAATGTAAGTATTCATCTTACAATTACGTCATATAATCAAATAAAATTACAACACAATGAACTACTAAGTGATATGTAACCCTTAAAAAAAATATTGTCACCTATGTGATTCGAATTTCAAAAATATGATAGGCATTGTAGTAATCAGTAAGATGTTTTGAGTCAAACAGAACAAACAGAAGTTTTGTTGAATAGTAACATACCCTTATGAATAGTAATATGACCATTATGAATAGTTAATTTTCCAAAAAAATATAAACCTCATCCCTAACCATATAAATAAAATTTAGGCATTTTGTAAGTTGTAATATAACCATTGTAAAAGTATTTGTATTTTTGTAAGTCAGAAATAAATATTTAAAATTAATATACTAATTTTAAATGAAAATGTATTTTTATAAAAGGTGTTAATATGTTATCAATTTTACGTCTTCTGGTATTAATATAATTTCTAACACCTAATGTCATTTTTGATGAATGATAATATTAGTTATATCTTAAAAAACTATATTCTTAATGTAAATTATGCTTTTAATTTACAAATAATGTAATCATATTTTTTAAATTATATCTGAAAAATGGAGTTCACTTTTCGATTCTACACATAAAATAATTTTTTGGGTGAATTTTTGGGATTTATCTAAAATACGTGACTTATTGTGAATAGTAAAATTCATTAATTTACGGTATAAATAAATTATAATTTAAGTACTCTATTCCTGACATTGTAACTGATGTAAAAACCCAAATATAAACCTCTCATGAACTTATTATGATTTTTTGGTCATGGAATAATCACTATTCATGGTCTTGAGGGAAATTAATAAATTAGGAATTAAATATTTACAAAACCCTCCTACCCTCCACCAGAAAAAACACCCACACCCTTCTATTCCTTTCACTCATATGAATCATTTTACCTCACCTATGTCCTTCACAAATCACTCCGAACTCTCCTCACCCACATCCAAAATCCCATGGTCTCCTCAAAAGTCCAAATACTCTCCCCTTAGGAGACTCTCAATGTTGATAAACTAAAGGGTTAAATTCCTCGGGATTATTTTATTTTCTTTCATGTTCTTTTATTTTCTTGTTTCTTTCCTCACCTAACTTCACCCTAATTGTATGATAAATATAGTAACATAAACATACTAGAATTAAATTATTATAATGGTATATATTATCCTAATATCTCCCTCCCCCACCTATTTTCTATAAATTAAAATACAGTCAGAGATGTGTTGATTTAACACATTCAAGGAAGACATGTTTTCAATTCGCATTACCATATTCTATACTGGTCATGAAACCATTATAATGGGTGAAAAAGGAAATAATATACATATATTATATAATTTTATGTTTTTTAATCTTTTTCCACACCTGATGTAAAATAATAATAAAAAACAAGTTAATTATGTGCCAAATCACCAACATAATCCAAGTACTTATCATTAATATTTTATATAATGATACAACATCACCCCAAGTAACCAATTTAAATTATAAACAAATTATCCATATTGATGTTAAATAATAAAATATAACTCCAATTATGGACAACCATACCAATTTTACACGATATTACATACATGATGTAACTCCCCGACCCCAGTTACCTAGAGTCGGTGCATTATTACATTACATTGGCATGATCACAAAAGATCAAGTCTCGAAATACTGATTAGTTTAGTAGCCTTGGAATAACTAGATACAGTCATATTGTTTACATTACATCATAAAGTGAAAAACTACAATAATATAGTCTCCATGGTCTACACTCATATCCCCTTCAGAATATCCCTACATTTCAGTCATAAAATATTTCTTCACACTGTGGGAAAAATAAAACATAGATTGGGGTGAGCTCATATGCTAAGTAAGGATAAAACTACAGTAGAATCTTTCATAAGTAAGTATAAACATTTAAGGCAATTTATAAATAAAACAAAATCCTTTTTAAACTTTAACTTCAGTATTATTTAGAAAAAATAAAATGAAATAATGCCATTTACTTATTCACATGGATGTTCTACTAGTCGAATAATCACATTCAATATCAATAACCACTTTCATAATGATGGAATGCATAATGCCAGACTATCATAACCATGTAGCCAAGGCCTCGTTCCAAGATTAAAAATAACATTTTGTCAAGGACACATGCCAAGACACTAGTTTGTATCATGAGACCTACCGATGCATCGAGGAGCAATAGCGGGCTCCACCTATCACTTACTAAGTCCAATGCATTCCATATATGAACATGTTTAAACATAACATAAACATTCGTATTAAAAATAGCATACGAATTGTAAATACTTTTTGCATAAACCAAGAATTTTATAAAAATAACACATCCACAGTCAAACATATCACAAATCCTTTAATACAATATGCATGTTTTGTATCATAATAAGTCAACTTCAAATAAGGTTAAAATCCATCAAATGATGTTGACATAGATGAAATCAAAACAATTTTAGAGAAATATCTCTTATTTTGAAATCATTTAAAAGTCACATAATTATAAAATAAAACATTTAATTTTAAAATATTCTTATAATATTGTAATGGATGTTTCAAATATTTTACAACGGTGGAAAATAGTCGCACCCGTTGTATAAGTTAACAAAAATATTCTTACCATAATTTTGTCGAAAAGGTTAAAAATGACCTTGTTTGGAAAATGACATAAAGATCCCTTTATAAACTTCTTATAAAAAGTAAAATAAGGGTATAAATGAATTTAACATATATTCTGTAAAATAGAAATAATGTTTTGAAATACATTTTCAAGAAACATGGATGTGGATGATAAATAGGTCCCAGTAGATAATTACGTATAAACAACCTCGGATAATGAAGAGATTGTGAAACAAACCCTTAACATGTACTTTTTGTTGGTGGAAGGTAGGATAACCTGCTATATAATGGTTAAATAATTGTTATTAAATTATAAAAGAATCATATACATTAATATGTTATCATATATGATCTTTTAACATTGATTTGTTAATAATATCTTAGTATTATCATCCTTTCATATGTTAACAGATTCATTTTTCTTTATATTATTTGTTTTTTGATCCATATTTGATATGGATGGGATGTATATTATTCATATCCAGAATTATATCATTTCTCTAAAAATTATTTTTAATCATCAAATAAAATTTATTATTGAATGGATACGATGGGGAATGAATCTCATCGCGTTCGTGCAGACGGTAATCCGTACATACGCACGAGCGACAATATCATTATTTTGATATTAAAATAATATATAATTGGATGGTATATCATATATAAAGAATCATTATCTTGTTATATTTATTATTTACATGAAATAAACATCATTATTATACACATCCAAATAATAATGTATTGAATAACAATTACACCACGACGTGGAGACAGTAGACTATATGTATGCACGTATGGTGAAATGTCATTCAAAGGATGGATAGAATACTGAATATGGTTATACCATAATTATAATAACATCACAGTATATATAAGATACCGGAGCTATTATTTTATAATGGAAATAACAATGAAATAAGAAGCAGAAGAAGAAAGGAACTTGAAAGAGGGTGGTGAAAACATTACCTCTTCTTCGGGTTCTTCCATTTGATTTGATCAAAAGGACGACTTAAGATGGTTTTATGACTAATGGAAGGCCTCTAGGATTAAGGGGGGGATAGTCTAGAGGGTATTTGGGAAGATTTTGGTCGAACCAAAAGGCTATTAGGGTATGATGAATTGGATAGAAGTGGTGTCCTTTTATAAGGAATAGGAGGGGCTCTTTAGAAAAAACATAAAGTATTAATTTATAATAAATTAATACTCGGTTTATAATGGCTCCAACGTAGATTATTCAAAGTATGAGGTGGGGATGGATCGAAAACCACTCAACCAATATATTTTAGACAGGTTTGGGTCACTATAGTAACCTTATCTTTTAGATTTAACTTTGAGTTAAATAGTTTGACTTTTACCATGTCTTTTTTTTATTTTTTTATTATATAGTAAATAAACATACTATATATAATTCAAAGAGAACCCCAAGTTGTCAATTAATAATACACCTATCATTATATATGTCTTTTGGCCGAACCATAGATTTTTAGGAATATAATATCAATTAATAATATAATATTTGGTTTAAAAACTCATTTTTGTCAATTTTCAAACTATTGGGTATTTTGTTTTTGATAAATTCATAACAACATAATTACATCGAATAAAATTCATACAACCAATAATAATATGTCATTTTAACCTAGAAAATTATTGGAATTCAGAAAAATTCTCCAATTACATTTATTTGGATATTTATAATATCGTTTATTTTAATATTTCACGAATTATGTAATTACTACATCACCATTGTGTAATAAATAAATTAAATTATTTAATGTCTAAAAATTATAATAAAAATACAATTAGGTAGGAAATATTTTTATATTTTTAATGAATATTTATAATCGAATTAATCATATTTATAACACCATATTAAAAAAAATTGGTTATTAATCATTTATTTTAACTCTTTTAACTCTTCATTGAATTAAATAATAATAAATGTCCTAATCTAATCCATGTGGATCAAAGAGGTTCATATTTTATTCCTAAGGTTGTTTTTGGTCGAATTATACTCAACCAATAGAATTATGACATTTTTAGGGTAATAATAATATAATTTTTACCCTTAATTACCCTATTTACATTTAACCATGATAATAAAAGTAAAAATTTACTATTCACCAAAAATATTTTTTTTATTGAAGCACATTTTACTCCTTGATATTAACCATGTTTCTTGGATTTTTAGAATTCCACTCACAGAAGTAGTAAAATTATGTTTTATGTGAATTTGAAAATTCTCATAGGAGATGGGTAAAAGGCGGTGAAAAGTTTAATAAAATTTTTTATATGTCTAAAATTATTATAAACTGGCTCCAATGAATTAAATTGATCTTATATAGGTATTAAATATCTATTTTTATCTAAAATAAATTTAAATAAAATATATAATTATTTAAATAAAAAGTATGTTTTAACCAATAACTCTGTGTTTTTTATGTATTCATCAAAAATTGAATGTTTTTAGAAAAAATACCAAGAAATCAACCAAGGATAATTTCTATATTCCAAATTTAAAAATGAAGTACATTTTGAAAGATAATATTAATAAAATTTCAAAAAGTGGGTATTGCAATTCATAACAGCTAGTTTGATTGGTCACGGTGTGTTAGAATCTCGAAATTGCGTACAATGCAAGCTATTGAATTATTCAATGGGAAACGTACTGTGGAAGCATGGGGTGTTACATTCACCCCTCCTTCAAATAATTTCTTCCCTTAAATTTCTAGAATATTATTACATTAAAAGACTTTGTTTTCTGTTAATCATAAGTTCCTAAGGTTCCCATGTTGCATCTTCCATCGTATTTTTTCTCGATAGAACTTTTACTAGACGAGTCGACCAGTTTCTCGGCACTTGTTCTCTTGTATCAAGAATCCTAAAACTCTCTATGAAATAAGATTGATCAGGTTCCAGTTATACTTCCTCATAAGTGAGTACATTCATTTGTTCCGGCATGTATTTCCTCAATAGTGATATGTGGAACACATCGTGAACTTTGGAAGGAGTTGGCGGCATTTCCAAACGATAAGCAACATCCCAAATTCGTTCTAGAATTTTGAAAGGTCCTATGTACTTGGGACTCAATTTACCTTTCTTACCAAAACATATAACTCCATTCCATGGATATTACTTCATGAAAACATGATCTCGTTCATGAAATTACAAATCCTTCCTTCGATTATCGTCATATCTCTTCTGCCTACATTGAGCTGCTTTGATGTGGTTTTGGATTACCTTTATCTTTTCCATCATTTCCTCCACCAGTTATAGGCCTACGAGTTTTCATTCACCAACTTCATCCCAAAAGGTTGGTGTGAGACATCTCTTTCGGCATAACGCTTCATATGGTGCCATCTGAATCCTTGAATGGAAGTATTGTTATATAAAATTTATACCTGAGGTAAATATTGATCCCACATACCCTAAAAGTCAAGTGAGCAAGATCTCAACATGTCTTCTATGGTTTGAATAGTCTGTTCTGATTGTCCATCAGTTTGGGGGTGATAGGCAATACTCAAACGAAGTTCAGTATCTAGGGATTTCTGAATACTTTTCCAGAATCATGAATTAAAATGGAGATCACGATCAGAAACAATCGATAGGGATACTGCATGAAGTCTCAAAAATTCATTAATATATATTCTTTGTAGATGTTCATATGGTAGATATTATCTTATAGGAAAATATATGTGCTGACTTGGTAAGACGATAAAATATGACCCATATTACATCGTTCCTTCTAGGAGTCTTTGGTAGTCCAATGAAAAAGTCCATCATGATATTATTCAATTTCAACTCATGTATGGGAAGTGGTTGAAATACTCCACAAGGTTGTTGCCTTCTAGCTTTAACTTGTCGAAAAACGATACATCTTGACACAAAATCAGCAATCTCCCACTTCATGTTTCCCCACCAAAAATGATATTATAAATCTCTAAAATTTTGGTTCTCCTAGGGTGTATATAGAAATTTGAACTATGAGCATCATCCAACAATTCCCTTTTCAGATCAGGTATATTGGGAACACAAAGCCTCTTTCCAAATTTCAAAATTCCATCTTCATACTCAAAGTCTCTCATTCTCCCATCATTCACAGCTTTAATCTTCATTGGAAACTATTCATCACTGGTCTGAGAACACTTTATCCTTTCTTGTGAAGATGGTTTGGCAACCATTTGAAAAAGTATCGATGTTTCACCTTCCATGGTAATTCCCATATCCATCTTCATAATATCCTTGAAAATAGGATCCCTTTCAATTCTCATCAAGTTCAAAACTCCAAGATATTTTCTGCTCAAAGCATCTTCCACCATATTTTCCTTCCCCAGGTGGTAGTTTATCGTGCAATCACAATCTTTGAGTAGTTCAAGACATCACCTTTGCCTCATGTTGAGTTATTTCTGTGATAAAATGTACTACAAACTCTTGTTATCAGTATAAATCTCACATTTTTCACCATATAGATAATTTCTCCATATGTTCAATGAAAAAACTATAGAAGCTAACTCAAGATCATGAGTAGGATAGTTTTTCTCATGAATTTTCTGTTGTTGCAATACATAGGCAATGACCCTATCATTCTGTATAAGGACACAACCGGGTTCTTTATTTGAAGCATCACTATAAATTACAAACCCATCATTCCCATATGGTAGAGTAAATATAGAAGAATTGACTAATCTTATATTATGTTCTTCAAAACATTCTTTACTCTCTTTTTTCCAAACAAATTTAACCCCTGTAAGTGTGAGATTTGTTAATGGGGTAGCCAATCGGGTGAAATTCTGGATGAAACGTCGATAATAACCTACTAAACCTATAAAACTGCATACCTTGGTTATACTTTTTGGTGCTGGAGATTCTTGGATTTCCTTGTTTTTAAAAGGATAAACAGAGATTCCATCCTTAGAGAAAATATTTCCAGGAAATTAAACCTCCTGAAGCCATAATTAACACTTTTTATACTTCCCATATAATTCATGTCTTCTCATAGTCTTCAATATAACACGCAAGTGATTTTCATGATATTTGTATCTTTTGGAGTATACCAAGATATCATCAATAAATAACACTACAAATTCATCATGATATTCTTTGAAAACTCTATTCATTATATCCATAAACAAAGAGTGTGCCTTAGTCATCCCAAAAGGCAATACTATAAACTCGTAATTCCTATACCTAGTTATAAATGTTGCCTTCATAATGTCTTCCTTCTTCACACACAAATGATGGTAACCAGATCAAAGGTCAATCTTTGAAAAGTATTGTGCTATATGCAGTTGGTCAAATAAATCATCAATCCGATGTAGGTGATACTTGTTCTTTATTGTTATAGCATTGATATTCCTGTAGTCGATACATAACCACATAGATCCATCTTTCTTCTTAACAAAAAGGACAGGGGCTCCCAATGGAGAAACACTAAGGATAATAAATCCATTATTCCTCAATTCCTCAAGTTGTTTCTTAAGTTCAAATAATTCCATAGTGGGCATTCTATAAGGGTTCTTCGATATAGTCCATGATCTAGGACTTAAATAAATGGAAAACTCAATTTCTCGTTCTATATGATGTCCAGGTAAATCTTCTAGAAACACATCTACATATTATTTCACAATAGGTACACCCTCTATTTGAACAATCATTTCCTCACCCATAGTAATTTCATTACCTTCTTCCACAATAATTGAAATTAGTTTATCTACTGGGGGTGGATCTAGATATGAATTAGGTGGCGATGATTCTTCTCTAAAGATAAGGTTTTCCTTATCATCATCATCAAAAATTGTAACCTCCTTCTTATTACAAAAAATCATCGCATCATGGTTCTAAATCCGATCCATATCGACGATTATATCAAACACAATCATATGTATGACGATGAGATTAGCACATAAGGATCATTTATTTTCTCTAATGGGAACTGATTCACAGAACTTTTTGCAATGACACTTCCATTATGAGTTTTAACTGAAAACCCCCTTGTTAAATAAAATTGTAAATATCTAATTTTCTTATCAACATGGGAAGATATGAAACAGTGCGATGATCCATAATCAAATAATGTATTTTCTAAACTTGAGGAAACCATTAAATTACCTTCCACCGCGTTTATCAGAGCTTCAACCACAGCAGTACTGATAGCATAAGATTGTCTTTGATCCCTTGGCCTTTTCTGAGGTAAGTTCCCCAGACGGTTAGGACATTCATTTTCATAATTCCCCATTTCTCTACAATTATAGCATTCCATGTGGATAATAACTCTCTTTCCCTTGCAATCATGAACATGGTGGCCTTTTTCACCACACTTGTAATAGACTCTTATTCCCTTCAATCAAGTACTGAGGGGTCTATTCCCACATTTACTGTAGGATGGATAATCAAATTTTCCCTTCTTCCAATTATGTCCATTTCCAAAGTGGTCAGCTGATCTCTTCTTCTCTTACATTTATTTAAAGTCATAAGACTAAGAGAATTCCTTTTCTGTCTTGATTGCACACAAGACAATATCTTCGTATGATTAGAAGGATCGTGATAGTAATGCTCGATGGAGAAATGGTTTTAACCCATCAAAGAAAATATCATTATTACTTCTTTGGTTGCATATATAATCTTATGCATGCCTTTCTAACCTTGTAAAGTTAGCCTCATACTTTGCAACATTCTCATATTCCTTTCGCCTCAGACTGTGAAATTGCCTTTCTATATCTGCTCAATGGTCACGAGGAATGTATTTTTCTATGAAAATCTCTATGAACTCCCTCCATTCCATATTTGATACTTCAACATCCTCCATTGTCTTTTGAATCAATGACCACCATCGATCAGCATCTCCATTAAGTTAGTAAACTGCCATGACAACTTTTTCCCTTTCGCTACTCTCCAATGCGTGGAATATTTTCTCTATGGAATTTATCCATTGCTTAGATACTCATGTATTTGTACTCCCACTGAATTTTGGTGGTTTTTTACTCATGAAGAGATCAAACATTGATCCTCCACGCTGCGGATCTGGGTGCTCCATACAGGTATGGTTATTATTCATAACCTGAGTGAGTTGTCCCAGTATAGTGACAAGTTGATCAGCAACAGTTGTATCACCATCTCCACTATAATTATCTTGAGTAGGAGGGAAATCCCTACATGGATTGCGTTCATTGATAAGGTTTCCATTCCTTCCACTAGGAGCCATTTCTAAACAACGACATAAACTAGATCAGTTTAGGAATAAAAATACATAATTCTATACTTGTAAAACACATAACATAAATTGAACAATTTAGGGATATAATATATAGTAATAAAAATATGTTTTATTTGAGGAAGTATATTCTCATGAACCCTTCATAATGGTTTTTAATGAAAATGAGATTTATCCTAAGAATATCCCCATGTAGTGTTGTAACCAATAGTGCAGCAAGGCCCGTTGCAATGCAGTAGTTCTCGTTCGAGTCTAGCTCAAAGCAGTGTTTTCGGGTTTTACCCCTAGGTACATCTGTGCCAGATGCTCCTCTACCTGCTCATATCCAGACAGTGATGTATTTCTCCGAAAACTCACAAAATCCCTACAATACCAAAATTCTAGGAAATTATTCTATACTAATACTCAAATTCTATCTTAGGTCTGTGTTCTCTAATCAGAGTTTATCTAAATCTAGCTTCCAAGGTTTGTCCTAAACATCCTCTGATACCAACTGTAATGCCCCGACCCCAGTTACCCAGAGTCGGTGCATTATTACATAACATTGGCATGATCACAATAGATCATATCCAGAAATACCGATTAGTTTAGTAGCCTCAGAATAACTAGATAAATTCAAAATGTTTACATTACATCATAATATGAAAAACTACAATAATATAGTATCAATGGTCCACAGTCAAATTTCATTCAGACTATCCGTGTAGGCCAGTCATAAAATATTTCTTCACATCCTAGGAAAAATAAAACATTGAAAGGGGTGAGCTCAGATGCTCAGTAAGGATAACAATATCGCGGAAACTTTCATAAATAATAATAAACATTTAAGGGAATGTATAAATAAAAAAAGAATTTATAAAAATGACATTTAACATAATATGTTAAAAATGAAATGAAATAATTCCATTTACTTATTCAAATGGATGTACTACTAGTCTAATAATCACATGCAATATCAATAACCACTTTCATAATGTTGGAATGCATAATACCAGACAATCATAACCACGTAGACAAGGCCTCGTTCCAAGACTACAAATAAGATTTTGTCAAGGCCATGTTCCAAAACATTAGTTTGTCTCATGAGACCTACCGATGCATCGAGGAGATATAGCGGGATCCAACCATCACTTACTAAGTGCAATGCATTCTTTATATGAACAAGTTTAAACATAACACAAACATTCGTATTAAAACTAGCATACGAAATGTAAACACATTCTCCATAAACCATGAATGGTATAAAAATAACACATCCACTATCAAAAAAATCACAAAACCTTAAATACAATATTTTTGTTTTGTATCATAATATATCAACTTCAAATAAGCTTAAAATCTATCAAAGGATGTTGACATAGTTGAAAAAAAACTATTTGAGAGAAATATCTCTTTTTTTTAAATCATTTAAAAGTCCCATAATTATAAAATTAAACATTTACATTGAATATATTCATATATGATTGTAAGGTAATATTCTAAGATGTTACATCTATGGAAAATAGACGCACCCTCTGTATAAGTTAAAAAAACAATCTTACCTTAATTTTGTCGAAAAGGCTAAAAAGGACCTTCTTTGGAAAATGATGTAAAGATTCCTTAAAAACCCTTATAAAAAGTCAAACAAGTTTATAAATGACTTTAGTCCATATTCTGTACAATATTAATAATGTTCTGATATACATTTTTAAGAAACATGGATGTGATGATAAAGTGGTCCGAGTAGATAATTAGGTATAAACAACCTCGGATAATGATGAGATTGTGAAACAAACCCTTACCTTGTAATTATTCTTGGTGGAGGGTAGGATAACCTCATGTATATTGGTGAAATAATTTTTATTAAATTATACAAGAATCATATACATTAATATTATAATATATATGATCTTTTAACATTGATTTGTTAATAATATCTTAGTGTTATCATCACTTCTGGGGTTAACAGATTCATTTTTCTTTATATTCATTGTTATGTAAGCCATATTTTCTATGGATGGGATGTATATTATTCATATAGAAGAATAATATCATTTCTCTAAAATTATTTTTAATCATCAAATAAAATTTATTATTGAATGGATATGATGGGGAATGAATATCATCGCGTTCGTGGAGATAGTAATCCATGCGTACGCACGAGCGACAATATCATTATTATGATATTAAAATAATATATAATTGGATGGTATATCAAATATACAGAATAATTATAATGTTATATTTATTATTTACATGAATAAAACATCATTATTATACCCTTCAAAATAATAATGTATTGAATAACAATTACACCACAACGTGGAGACTGTAGGCCGTATGTACGCGCGTATGGTGACATGTCATTCAAAGGATGGATAGAATAATGAATATGGTTATATAATATTTATAATAAAATAACATTATATATAAGACACTAGATTTATTATTTTATAATGGAAATAACAAAGAATGAATAAGTGGAAGAAGAATGGAACATGAAAGAGTGTGGTGAAAACATTACCGCTTCTTTAGGTACTTCCTATTGATTTGATCAAAAGGGATACATTGGTGGTCTTTATAACTAAAGGGATTCCTCTAGGATTGAGGTAGGATAGTTTAGCTGTTATTTGGGCAGAGTTTGGCCGAAAAAAAGGATTTGACGGTATGAAGAATTGGATAGAAGTTGTGTCCTTTTATAAGAGGGAGGAGGGGCTCTTTAGAAAAAACTTAAAGTATTAATTTATAATAAATTAATATTCGGTTTCTAATGGGTCAAAAGAGGATTATTAAAATTATAAAGTGGGTATGGGTCTAAAAACATTCAACCAATAGATTTTAGACAGGTTTGAGTCACTATAGAAACCTTATCTTTCAGATTTAGCTTTTAGTTAAATAGTTTGACATTTACCATGTCTCTTTGTATTTTTTTATTATATAGTTAATAAAAATACTATATACTTCCAAGAGACCCCCAAGTGGTCCATTAATGATACACCTATCATTATATAAGTACTTTGGTAGAACCTTAGATTTTTATGAATATAATATCAATTAATAATATTATATTTGTTTTAAAAACTATTTTATGTCATTTTTGACACTATTGGGTATTTTGTTTTTGATAAATTTATAACAACATTATTAATTCTAATAATATTCATATAAACAATAATAATATGTCATATTAACCTATAAAATTATTGTAATTCAAAAAAAGTATCAAATTACATTTATTTGTATATATATAATATCAATTATTTTAATATTTTACTAATTAGGTAATTACTGCATCACCATTGTGTCATAATTAAATTAAATTATTTAATGTTTAAAAATTTCAAATAAAATTCCATTATGTAAGAAATCTATTAAAAATTCCAATGAATATTTATAATCGCTTTTATCTTATGTATAACCCCATATTAAAAATGTTTTGGTTATTAAACATTGATATTAACTCTTTTAACTCTTATTTGAATTAAATAAAAATAAATGTCCTACTCTAATTCAAGTGGACCAGAGAGGTTCATATATAATTCCTAAAGTTATTTTTTGGTCTAATTATACTTATCAATTAGAATTAGGACATGTGTTATGGTAATAATAATATCATTTTACCCTTTATTAGCCTATTTACTTTTAACTATGGTAAATAAATGTATAACGTTATTATTCACCAAAAATTATTTTCATCGTATTGAACCAAATTTTACTCCTGGATATTAAAAATGTCTCGGATTTTAGAAATTACACTCACAGAATCGGTAAAATTATATTTTATGTGAATTTGAAATTCTCATAGGAGATGTGTAAAAGATGGTGAAAAGTTTAATAAAATTTTTATATGTATAAAATTATTATAAACTGACTACAATGAATTACATTGAACATATATAGGTACTACATATCTATTTTAACCTAAAATAAATTTAAATAAAATAAATATTTAATTAAATAAAAAGTAGTCTTTAATCAATAACTCATTGTTTTTTACTATTCATCAAAAATTGAATGTTTTCAGAAAAATACCTAAAAATCACCCTATGCTAATTTCAATATTTCGAATCCAAAAATGTAGTCCATTTTGAATGATAAAATTTATAAAATTTCAAAAAGTTGGTTTTACTATTCATAACGGCTAGTTTGATTGGTCACAGTGTATTAGAATCTTGATATTATGTACAATAAAAGCTATTTCATTATTCAAAGGGAAACATACTGTGGAAACTTGGGGGTTTACACATGAAATTAAAGAGACCAATTGTAAAGGACACGAAAACAAATAGACCACAATATGAAAATAAACCACTTAACCCACCAAAAAGGTCATGAATGATCATAAAAAGTTTATATCAACTATTATAAATTTGTAATGGGTTATAGAATTATTAATTAATCATCATAATTTTATTATTCTGTTCATTAATTTTAGGTGATGAACACTATCAGACTTATGGTAAAGGATCCTCTATATTTCACTTTTATTCAAGAATGTCTACTAGGGTATGAGGTTTTATTTTGTAATCTATAATTATGAGGTACCATTTTTCAGCTTAAAAATTATTCCCTCATGATTTATAAATGATCATAAACCACTTTATCTCTCATTAATCCCTCATAGGTACAACCGACACCATGATGATAATCTGTAAGGGATTCCACTCGAACCACCTTTGTTCCTTCAAGTTGCCTTATCTTTCTTTTACCAAAATAATGTTTTCATATATTTTAATGTGAATATTATAAATTATTATTAAATGTTAAAAACTCATTTCTCAATACTCTCTCATCATTATCTTTTTGAGATATACATGTATTTACGTGATTACCTCGTCAATACATCCTGATAGGCAAACCAATATTTATGGAACTTACAGAATTCTTACTCGATTTCCAGAGCATTATATCATCTATTTTAAGGAACCATATTCTTTATAAAATATTTTTTTTATGAAATCCCTATTGGTTACCTTCAGGTTTTATATAAACAATTGTTCTATTTTCTATTTTATACACTTTATAGTATTTTCGATAAAACCACAAAAAAAAATGTATTGATGCTAAAATATCTTAAATACATTTCTTACATGCTGCAAATTACACACACAAAAACATTCCGAGATACATTAATATTTTAACTTATGAATGTAAATTTATATTTTAGTTCATCTCTTAATGGACAATTTGATGATATGCCCCTTTTCTATGCTTAATTTCATGATTATGGTATCAGGTTCTTTCCACGGGTAACCCTTATGCTTATGTAAGACTGATTCTGTTTGATTCTTTATATGGAAAACATATTCATGAAAATTTATGACCGGTTCACCCAGAGAGTTAATTAATTCATTGGGTAAAGTGAAGTCTCATGAGACATTATGTGTGTTGGTCTTGGCTTTTAGCTTTAGCTTGTGCTTCCATGTGCGAGGGTTTTGGTGGTTAGCCTTATCTTGTGCTACAATGTGAAATGGTCTTGGCAGTTAGACATGAATCATGATAACGTCATTTTTTATGTTTCTTCCACATCCTCATGATTTTATTTTTATATGATTCCACGTTTATATATTATGATTCCATATTTTGCATGCCTTTTTATATCATAATTCCATGCATAATATCCCATGTGACAATGCTTTGTCTATATTGTTATTCCCTTACCAGGATATTTAGCTCATCAATTTGTTCATGTGTTCCCCTAGGTATCTTATCAAGATTATTGAGCACAATTGAAGTTTGGAGCTAAATTTTATAATTAAATAAATAATTGTTTTTCATAGTTCATTGTTTACAATTTAATGTACCTAGTCTTTCAAGACATAAGAATTTATGAGCCATGGATTGTACTCTAATGTAAACTTATTCTTATAATTATTTAATTATATATGTAAAAGTCTAGGGTCTATATAGTTGGTATCAAAGGATGGCCTAATTGTTATTGGAGATTTAGAATAAAGTAGTTTAGTATGAACATTTAAGATGAGACTCTGTATATGAAAACACACCTAAATTTTGGTAAGTATAGAGTTTGTGGTATATCAGGAAAATGTATCCTAGTATGGATACAAATAGGTATGGGTGGATCTAGAATAGATGTATCTAGGGGTAAAACCTAAAAACACCACTTTGAGCAAGACTCGAAGAGGGAAATAGTGCACGACAACAGGCCTTTCTGCACTCTTTGATTAACACTCTTGGGAGATATGATATGGTAAATTAACGATTTTAGTATAAAATTTTTTATGGAAATAAAAAAGATCCCATAAGAATATAAGATGAGATAAAGATAAATATTAACCTAGCATAAATCATATGGTACCTCATATTAGGATATACATCTCCTTTACATGTTTAACATCTTAGGTTTTCTGATTTATTTTATATGCTCTATAGAAAATTATTCAATCCCTATAATTGTACATTATTTTTCCTAGTTAGTGGTGGGAAGTATAAGTACACGTTATAGAAATCAGTGTGATAGGGAATGTGAATATTTACCTTATGATATGCCTGATATGATTGGAATAGTTCCTCAAAACATCATGGTAGTACATGCTCAGCAGGCTCAAGTTATGAATAATAACATGAATAATGTGGAACACCCTCCTTTTTTAAGGAAAGAGGTAGTTTTCATGAAATACTTCATGCAAAAAATTCCTCCCATGTTTAGTGGATCATCTGATCCACACATCGTAAAATAGTAGATTAACTCCATTGAAAAGATATTTTATGCCTTCCAATGCTCAAAAGAATAGACATTTTCACTGGTGCCCTATCATTTTGATTGGTAAGCTGATCAGTGGTGGACACTGATCAAGAATAAAATGCCCTGGGAAGAAATTGATTCCATATAACGGGAGTAATTTAAGAAAAAAAATTTCATAAAAAAATTCCTCAAACCATCTATCTTGTGATATAAATAGAGTTACTCAGACTCAAGAATAAGGAAGATGAGTCCATATAAAAATATGGATCAAAATTTACAAGGCCTTCAAGGTACACATATGGATTTATTATGAAAACCAAAATCATGTTGGATAACTTATTTTTAAGACTAATGCTAAGTTAATGAAAAATGGCACTGATTCCAGACATTCACAACTCTGAAGAGATTATCTGTTGTTTCCTCTAGAATGAAATGGAGAACATAAAATCTCAATGGTATCATGGTCCTAATGACAAGAAGAGTAATATTTAATCTCATGTGATAAGTCCAAAAAATATATTACATGATGGAAATAATCTCAATAATCCCAAGTGTACAATTTGGGAGAAGAAGCCTCTTGGGAAGTATCTAATGGAAACAATGAATTTCTTGAAATGTGGAAAGTTGGGACAACATGCTAAAAACTACTGATGAGGTATTAAAGATTCCACTAATTTGGTAGTAGAAAGAAATGTTCATTTAAACACTCATCATGTGTTGAGGTGATACAAATGAAAAGATAATGAGCATTATGTTAACAATTCACTTAGATGATGATTTTTAGAGGCAATAGACAATAACCTCCAATGCAACACGGAAGGTATTATTCTATCACTAATGCTGAGGTGGGGATGAACAATGATGTGGTGACAGGTAAAATAGTCATTTATTCAATAATATCGAACATACTATTGGATTCTAGTTCTACACATTCTTTCAAATCATGCATATTTCGAATAACTATTCAAACACCACCTCAAAATTTGTAGTACATGTTATTTTTTAGAACAATGAATGGGGAAATTCATGATTCAATAGTTTATAACCCCTACCAAGATATAATTTGAGTAAAAAACCTCCCATCATATCTCATCATACTTTCTTTATAGGAGTGTGATTCTATATTGGGCATGGATTTAATATCAATACACATGGAAAATATAGACTGTCGAGATAGGGAGATCACTCTGAACATCCCGATGTGGCCTAAGAATAGTTAAATGAGTAAAAAGTAGGATGTATCTCCTTTAAAATTATTGTATCTAGTGTGGATTATAACTCCTTATGAGTATGAATTACTAGCTCAAATGATAGAGACAATAATTATAATCATTCTTGAAGACAATCCCATCGTGAGGGATTACACTGATGTATTCCATAACGATTTTTCTATACTTCCTCCTTACAGATAGGTTGAGTTTTCTATTGACCATATTTCTGGATATTTACCTATAACAAATAGACCTTAGAGAGTGGCCACCATAGATTTGGAAGATAATAATAAGCAATTATAGGAAAATCTGGAGAAGGGTTTTGTACACTCGATTGCTTCACTGTGGGGTGTTCCAATCCTCTTTATCAAGAATATGGATGGTTCAATTCACCTATTAATTGATTATTGAGAGCTCAATAAAATCACGACAAAGGAATGTATCCCCCACCATAGATATATGCCTTGTTCTATTAGCTTCATGGGTCCAGTTATTTCTCTTTGGTGGACTTTTGGTACGGATTTCACCAATTAAATGTGAGAAAGGATGATATTCCAATTAAATCGTTTTGAATGAGGTATAGAAAATATGAGTTTATATTTATTCGATTTAGACTCTCTAATTATCCATAATTATTCATGGATTTAATGTATATATTAATTAATGATTTCCTTGAAAAATTTTCGTAGTCTATTTCGATGACATTCAAATATAATCCAAGTGGAAGGAGGAACATGATGAGAATTTTAATACATTGTTATAAATGTTGTGAAGGAAGAATAAGTTTGAAAAGTAGATTAAATGTGAGTTTGGGATAGAGGAATTATCATTCTTGGGTCATGTTATCACCAGTAATGGGATATATATATATATTCCCTTCAAAGACAAAATTGATTAATGTGTGGCCCAGGCCGACATCTCTAACCATGATCTGTAGGTTTCTGGGTCTAGATGACTATTATTGATTATTTGTGATGAAATTTTCATGACATTAAAATAAATGAACAAGATGACATAGAAATAAGTAATATTTTTATGGACTCAAAAATGTGATCATTGCTTTACAGTGTTGAAAAAGAGGCTAATCACACTGCCAATACTCACAATACCATCAACTGGATAACTATTTCTAGTGTAATTTGATGCTTCAAATAAGGGATTAAGTTGTCTGCTAGTAGAAGAAGATAAAGTGATATCCTATACCTCATGGTAGCTGAAAATCCATGTGGAAAAATACCCTATTCATGATTTTTCATTTTCAGGTGTGATCGTTCTGTTATAAATCTAGCAGCATTTTCTCAATGGGATGAATTGTGCAATATATACTGATCACAAGAGTCTAAAATATATATTCACACAATAATAGATTAATATGCACCCGAAATTATGGATAGATCTCGTCATGGATAATGACGGGTCAATCCACTACCATCCTGGTATGGAAAATATGGTTGCATATGCTATTAGTAGAATGGATTATGCATCATTATCAATGATGGGAATTGAAAATAATATAATATTATTATATTATTATAGGATGGACATGGGAATTATTAAGGGAGTAACATCATCAATCCTTTTTCAATTTATTTCTCAACAATTCCACATGGACGAAACAAAAGATGATCAATTAAAATATGTGGAAATTATAAAAAGGGTGAAAGATATCAAAAAATGGGAAATCCTATGATTTAGTGATTGAAGGTGATGGATTAATATGTTTTGGGTCATGATTTTGTATACCATCTAATTGAGATATAATGGGGGATCATTTAAATGATGCACAATGGTCAACCTTCTTTATTCACCAATTGTGCAGAAAGATGTGTTGAGATCTCTGAGGAAACTTTTTGTTGGAAAATTTGAAGAATAAGATTGTTGAGTGTACAAAAATGATCTTGGTATGTCAACTAGTGAATGATGAAATACATATGTCTAAGGGGATGATGAAACCACTACCCATACCAATAAGGAAGTGGGAGAAAATCACCACAGACATTATCATTGTACTTCAAAGGACATCTTGAGGAAACAATTTTATATGTGTAATTGTGGATTGTCATAAAAAAGAATATCACATTGCTTTGATCAGAGTGGACTTCTCATGGGGTCTACATTCATGGATATGCATCAATGAGGATTTAAGGCTGCATGGACTGCCACTATCTATTGTTTCCGATTGAGATATGAGATTCACCATGATGTTCTGGAAAATTATACAACATGCTATAAGTATTGATCTAAACCTTAATATGGATAGTCATTCTCAAACTGATGGCCTATCTGATCAAACTATTCAGAAACTAGAAGTTATTTGGAGAACATGTTCTATTGACTTCAATTGTGGATGGGACAAAAATCATTCATTGGTTGAATTATCCTTCAACAACAGTTTCCACTTCAGAATCTAAATAACACTATACGAAGAGCTTTAGGACAAATAGTACATAACATCAACGTGTTGGGATGAAGTCGGTCAGAAAAATTTTCTAGTACCTGATATGGTCAATGAAATGGTGGAGAAGTTGAAAACCATTTAGCATCACAATAATGAGTCATATTGTCAAAAAAGAGTAATGCAGAGAATCCTCAATGAGACCCTGAGTTCATAGTTGGAGACATGATATTTCTATGCATATCTCCAGGGAAGAGGTCATGAGGTTTGGGAATAAAGGAATTTTATATCCCTAGTAGATTGGACCCATCATGATTCTTAATCGTGTCAGGACTGTGGAATATCAACTAGCACTTCCATCTACAATGTTCAAAGTACACAATGTCATTCATCTATGTCACTTAAGACATTACATACCAAACCCTTCACAAGTACCTTCTATAGAGGGGTTAAAGCTGGAGAATGAAATTTATTAGAATAATCATCCATTAAAGATTTTGGATTGAATAGAAATGTTCTAGGTTATAGGACTACTCACCTGGTCAATGTACTTTGGAAGAACCATTTGTAGGAAGTGGCAACATGGGAACTAGAGGAGGCAATGAAAGAATGTTACCTGCACCTTTATATGTCTTAGAATGAAAAATTAAAATTATGGGATGAAATTTTATAAGGTGAGAGTAAGGTGATGAAACATTGTTTTATCCATGGAAATTCTCCCATTATAATTATTTCCTATAATCACATAAATATACAACACAATGAAGTACTAAGTTAAATGTATCCGTTAAACATAATATTGTCACCTATGTGATATGAATTTCAAAAATCTAACATAGACGGTTGCAATCAGTATGTTGTTTGGAGTCTAATAGAAGAAATATAATATTTATAGAATAAGAACATACCCTTACAGATTGAAATAAGACTATTGTGAATAGTAAATCATCCAATAGAATTGAAACTTCATCCATAAATGAATAAATTAAATTTAGGAATCTTATAAGTGATAATATGAACATAGTAAAAGTGTTTGTATTTTTATACGTCTTAAATAGTTAATTAAAATTTTATAATTATTTTAAAAAAAAAAATTCTTAAATGGTGTTGATAAATTAACAATTTTTTTTCCTATGGTTTTAAGATAAATTTATAATACTTTATGTAATTTCTAAAGAATTATAAATTCAGTTATAGTTTTAATAGGGTTAATTTTCAATTAATTATGATTTTAATTAAAAAAATAATGTATTTTTTATATAAAATTATTTCTAAAAAATGGAGTTCATTTTTGGATTCTACATGTCAAAAAATTGTAAGGGTGAATTTTTGTAATTTTTTTGAAATACAATAATTTTTTGTGAACAGTAATGTACATTAATTTACTGTATAAATACATTATAATTTAAATCCCAAATTATTTATAACATATGTTATTTAAGAACAAATATGTAGAACATAGAAGGATGTGTTTCTATTTTTGGTTATGTAATCATTAATATTGATGGTATTGATAAAAAATTATAATATATGGAATTAAATATTTATAAAATCCTCATCACCTCCACTATAAAAACCACCCACACTCCCCTATTCTCTTAAATCCTATAAATCCTTGTACTTTTCCAATTCACTTCCCAAATCAAGTCCCAATATCCACCCCATATCCAACATCCATCGGAATCCTCAAAAGGCCAAAACCTCTCCCCTTAAGAGACTCTCAAAGGAGATAAACTCAAGAGGTAAATTCCTCTTTCTGATTCATTTTTTTTCATTCAATGTTTTCATTTCTTGTTTCTTTTGACAACTAAACTAACCCAAATGGTTTGATATCTCTAGTAGCATAAAGTTTCTGGAATTATATTATTATAATGGGGTATATTATCCAAATATCTCCCAACCCTCTATTTTTTCAATAAATGAAAATATCATACAAGACGCATTGATTTAACAGTTTCATGTACAATATGTTTTAAATTTGAATATAGATATTCTAGACTCGTGAGGAAACCATTTCAATGTTTGAAAAATATCATAATATATAAATTTTATCTTATTTTATTTTTTATAATCCTTTTTAAAATATAATGTAAAATAATAATTGAAAACATGTTAATTAAGAACAAAATTAAAAAATAAGTCCAAGAATATTCATTAATGTTTTATATAATTATTCAACTTACCTATAATTTAAAAAATTAAATTTACATCCATTTATTCTTATGTATGGTTAGTAATAAAATATAAATCTAATTATGGAAAACCATTCCCATTTTGAATGATTCTCCAATCGTGAAAATAAGAAAACTGATCATAACGGCCAAGAAAAAAACATACCTAAAAATGAAATAGAACAAAATAACCCATAAAAAATGTCATAAATTAACATAAAAAGGTTATAATAAATCATTTAAATATATAAAATTATCTCTAATTATAAATTAAGGAATCTAATTTGATTCTTAATTTTATTAATATAAAGCGAATACCACCATCAGACTTAAGGTTGGTGATCCTCTCTATTTCACTTGTACTCAGGAATGTACTCTATATTGTGCCTCTTTATGGGTAATCCCTAATTATGGGGTTTTAATTTTCACCACCCCATACTTCCCTCATGATGTATATGTGATGATAAAACAATTTTTCTAGTTAAACCTTCTTAATTACACTTGCCACCATGCTGATATCTATAAGGGATTCCACCTGAACCTCCATTGTTCTTTTGGGTTGCCTTATCAATATTTTAACAAAATGAAGTTATGTTATCTTTTAACATTCATATTTGTAATTATATTTACAAGTTCAAAATTCATTTTTCAAGACCCATTCATCATTCTCTTTTAGGTATATACATGTTTTAATTCATTCCATCCTCAACACCACCTAATAAGAAAACCAATTTTGATGGAACACCCCAAATTCATACCCGATTTCATGTTCACTCTATCTTATGTTTAATGTCACCATTGTTTTTATAAAATAAACATTTTTTTATGAATACCGTCTTGGTTCACATATGATTTTATATAAAGGATTATCCCCTTTTCTATTTTAAATCACTTATAGTATTTTCCTTAAAACCGCACAAAATTTTTGTAGTGGTAAAATTTCGTAACTAATTTTCCTACATGTCTTGAATTATAAATGACATAATTTACCATTAAAAATGGTTATTTTATCTTATGAATTTCCATTTATATTTTAGTTACGTTATTCATGGACCCTTTAATGTTATGCCCCTTTTTTAGTCTTAATGACATGATTAGGGTACCTGATTGTTTCCCTGGGTAGCCATTATGTTTATGTATGAATTATTTTGTATGATTATTTATATGGTTAATATATTAATGAAAGATAAGATGGGTATTTTTAGATATCTCTCCAATTCATTTTGTAATGTCGAGTCTCAGGGGACGTTATGCGTGACAATTTTTTAGTTTAGCCATGGCTTGTGCTACCATGTGTGATGACCTCAGAGGTCAGATTTGGATTGTGCTACCATGTGAAAATGCCTTTGCGGTGATCCTTCACTCATGATAAATACATGTTTTATGTCTCTTCCAAATTATTGTGACTAATTGTTTATATGATTCTGTGATTATATGTTATGAATCCATATGGTACATACCTTTTTATATCATCATGTCATGACTTCTATCAGATATTCCAATGCTTTGTTATTATAGATGTTCCATTACTATGATATTTAGATCAACACATTGTTCATGTTTTCCTAGAGTACCATATTATTATGTTTGAGATCAATAGATGTTACAAGCTCAATTTTATGATTCATTAACAATATGTTTTATTTAGTTCAATGTTTTGAGATTCATGTACCTAATGTTCAAAGACACTAGACTTTATTATCATTTGTCAGTAATCTGATGTACAAGTGTGATTGAAATCATATAATGTTCAATGAAATAAGATAGGGTCACTAAATTCAAGAATCACACTCACTAAACATTCATTCATGAAGCCTACATAACTTTTATTAAAGGATACATATAATCTATTAGAACTCCTAGATCAACAAAATCAAATTCATATTTAAATGATACTCAAACATACTCTAATTCTCCCCTGTTAATATCTCTTCTTACAGTCCAAAGATTTGGTGAGTCTGATGATCCTTTGCATCCAGAAAAAAATTTCCATTATGACAGACTTCTGTAACCATTATGAATCTGATTTTTCTAAATATGATGATATATATATTTTTTCCAAAAACAAAGTGATGTGATTTATTTGTTTAATAAATATTAATTTCTTTTAAAAAATTGTTGACAAGACAATAAAATACCTATATACAATCATCCATTTCAGCATGGTCCTAAAAATATCCCCATTTAGATTTTTTATCAAGAAATAATCAGATATCACTAAACTTTTTTTTAAAAAAAAGTGGAATAAATAAAAAAAATTATATACATATTTGAGATAACTAATTATAGTAGGTGTAAATTTTTTTTAGAAAAAAAAATTATTTTTATGAGTAGTCTTCGTGAAACCTCTTTAATATTTCTTCATAACATTCGTCTTTGGCTTTATCAACATCATCACATTTCGTGGAATGTATAAAATTTTGTATTATAGAACAAATCCAACAAAAATATAGTATAGGATACAAAAATACAATGTTTTATTCACTACATATCCCAAATTCCCCCCATTTACATGCTTTTTAAGTATAGATTTATAAAAAAAATTCCCCCTTAACAACACTATCCAAAGGTTCGATGATAAATCCCAAAATATTATATAGAAAGTGGTTGGAAACCCATGTTATACTTCAATTCACAAAAAGGTTCCTTTGGTATTCGTTTTGGGAATATTTCAACAACTTATTCTATTTTTAGAACATATTCCAACTTCAATTAATTCTTCTCCATGTTCCCTGTGATGAATTGATATTTGATATCAATATTTTCTTCTTGATAATGTTGTACCATATTCTTGGTGAGATTTAATTTACTTTTATTATCACACCCCAATAACAAGGGTAACATCAATTCAAAATGTATGTTTTCTAATTGAGTTATTGACCAAATAAGTTGGGTAGAATATTGAGTACCCAAAACATACATACCATAAGTTGTACTATGAGTTACCAAATATTGTTTCATATTATGACAACTGACACATCACATTCCCCAAAAAATACTCTAACCGAGGTTGATATTCTATCATCAATATTTCCAAACAAATATTCTTCAGAATACACAAACAAATAAATACATTTTAAGATATAATTTCGGATTCCAAATATTACTATGGCTTTGATGTACTTAGAAATTATTTCTCCACCATGTAAATTTGATTCATTAGGATAACATTAGAATTTTTCTCATAAGGTAATTGAATAATCAATGCAATGTCATCATGTAATCAAATACAACAAGCATCCAATTAGATTTCATAATTCATTATGGTCAACTTCCTTTACCTCTACATCATTAGAACCCATAGATTCAAGTAATTTTTTTTGGAAATCAGTTTTTTGGTTTTCAGTACCAAACATCCTAATATGTTCCGTAGAATACTTTTCTTGTGAAATAAATAAGTGTTTATTCTTTTGTAAAATTTATAACCCATGAAATCATTTCATTTTCCCCATCATGGAATTTTCAAATATATTTTCCATTTATTTAAAATATATTTCACAATATCATTCATCATTTCTATCCTAGATAATGTCATAAACATAAAAAGTATTTATGATGGAATAATGTTTTCATTTTTTGAGGTAAATATTGAACCCAACTCTTTCTTTTTTAAAAAAAATTTCTAAGTTAAACAATAATTTTATATGAAATAACAAACCTTCTGAGTTTCATTAATCCCATACTATGACGTTTTTAACATGAAAAAATAAATATATTCCTTCACAAAAACAAATCCATATGTTTGATCAATGTAATATTACTCTTCGGGATCCCCATTTAGAAATATTGAGATTACAACCATTTAAATATTTTTTTATCATCATTTTAATGAAATAACAAGAATAATTTTGGGTTTTTCAAGCCTTTACATGTGATAAAATGTTGCATCAAAATCCTAACCTTCAATTTTATAGTAACCTAAACACACTAACCATTCATTATTTCTTATCACCAAACCTTATATATTCTACTTATTCTGGATCACACAATTTGTAGCAATTTTTTTATCTTGTTTAAGATCAAGTTCTCATGTATTATTATTTTCTATCTGATCTATCTATTCATTAATGACATAAACTAATTTTAGATACAAAAATTATTTTATTAAAACATTGGACTTATTTTTGAATATAATAAGTACTTGTATGATCATTTTTTGTTATTGTTGTTAATTTATTTTGATATTGATCACTAATAATATTAAGAGTATTAACTTTTCTCTTATCATAGGATTAGATTATCATGTATCTTCTATATAAATGAATATATCTAACCTCAATTCATCCCGAGTAGGATTTCAAGTGTTTGTATCCTTTTATGAATTGTTAACAGACCATTCATTATCACACACAACTTCCTTATATTTATTAATTTGGTTATCCTTTGTGGATTATTTAATAACATTAAAGTCAATAGTTTACAAAATTCTTCCTATTTATATTTTGAAACATATATATCTTCTTTCTTGTCATTTATATCCCAGAAAAAGTCCATCATCACCTTTCTGATAAAACATTCCCTAGTTTCTACTCTTCTTTACAACAAATGGACTCCCAAAAACACTTCAATGTTTCAAATATGGCTTTGGTCCCTAAAAGTAATAATATGAAGTCATATCTGAACATGGTCTATAAAAACATATGTTTTTAATATACACATTAATAATAATGGCTTGTCTCTATTAGTAATTATTTAATGACCATGTTCAAGTATCATAGTTTCTCTAATTTCCACCATACCTTTATTCTTTCTTTCAGAAGACCTATTTTGTTGAGGTGTGTATGGGGTGCTATACTCATGCCAAATTCTAGCATTCTAAAACACATTTCATATTATTTATTATTATATTCACAATCATTACTAGTTTTAAAATTATTCACTAAATAATCACTTTTTTTCTTAGCATTCATCCTGAAACTTTTAAAGAATTTTATATCATATTTTTTTGATTCATATACATAACAGATGTTAAATGGGTAAAATCATCAATGATAGTGATTAAATAATTATCACCATTTTTTATTTATTTACTTATCAACCTACATATATTAGAAAAAATAATTTTAATTTTTGTTATGAACCAATTTTATCATTCTTATGCATATAATATTTAGTCAACCCTTTTTGACAAATACTGAAACCCAAATATCTTCTTCATAGAAAATTTGGAATTTTATAGACACTATCTCTCATTTATAATTTTATCATGCTTCATTGACACATTTTTTCTACTATTCTATTAGTTAATTTATTATTTTCCACACTTCACAAGTAATAGAAGACGTGTACCTCACTTATATGAAATTTGTTTCTCTTTTTTACCTTAGATTCCAATAAGTCTCTTTACATAATTATAAATATTCACAACAAAACCATGATTCCATAAAGTAAATTTGGTAACATAATCAAACAATTGTTAAACACTCAATTTGTTTTATTGATCACGTCAACATATAATTCTTTCATGAACTACATATTTTATTTCCTAATAATGGCTGAAACAGAACACTTGATGATCAATGATTCATCATTTCCAAATGTCACTAATACATATTTAAAGTCTTCAAAATTATTCAAAAATGTTATGTATCCTATCATTTGAGAATAAAAATCATTATAATGAATCCTTGGTCATTATCTTTCTTTTATTATTTACTTTTTTATTTTGGGAAATGAGAAGAAGGTTTTGTTGTAATGGTAACAAAAAAAGGAAACAACTTCATGGTGTCCAGTTGTATCACATCTTTTGAATATAGTTTACATTATCTGGAGCTATCGATTCAATGTGGTTTTCCTTATGGCTTTTCCATTCCTTCAAACATGGGGGAGATTTTTAAGTCAATAAGGTTTCATTATGACCTTAACATACCTTCTTGTTTTGAAAATCACAAACACCTTATCTCAAGAAAAATCTCATTTTTCCCATGTGTTTTACTTCTATAAGAAAAAATTTCCTTCCCCAAGGAAATATATCCTTACCATGTTATCATTGTTCATATCATATTTTTTCTAAGTGTAAAATTCAGTTTGAAACCAAAACCATGGAATCCTATAAATACCTAGATATAAAGAATTCTGTTTTAGAATCAGAATTATTAGAATTCTTATTTCGAATTCTAGTTACGAACAAATCTGAGATATAACCTCTAATTATGATTATGAATTCTGGTTATGAATTATTATATGCTCTGACTCTGAATTCTGATTACAAATTATAGTTACAAACTCTTATGAGTTCTGATTCTAAATTATAAATACAAATTCTTTTTACGAACTCTTCTGAAGTTATGAATCAGAATTCTGAATAGGAATTATGGTTATGAACATTTCCATGTTCTGACTCTGAGCTCTCTGAATACTAACTCTGAACACTTACGAGTTTTGACTCTGAATTCTCTGAAACTATGACTCTAAACATTGTTTGTTCTAGTTCTGAATTCTTGTGAATCTATATTCCGAATATCCATGAAATTCAGTCTCTGGAATTCAATAGTGTTCAGGTTCTGAATTCATAGAAAACATAATCCGAATATCCTTGTCTTATAGACTTCAAATTCAATTTTGGTTAGACTCTAAACTCTCAAATTTCATTAAATTCGGAATATTGTATTTTAGTTATGTAACCATATTTTTTATTACACTTGTTTTGTTATGAAACGATGTCATGCTTTCAGTTACTAACTAATCTTTGTTTTGGGTGACACATGTATAGGTCCCTCCAAAATTCAATGAAATATATGACTATTGGAGGAAGGAGCTGACCGTTGAATCATGCCTATTAATATGAGCTCATTTGAAAGAGCTCACAATAAGTTGATCAATCTAGAGATTACATGCTGCAGAAGTGATTTCTAGAGAGAGAGGGTATAATGCTTTGTGTGTACTGAACATCTTGTTCATATTTGCATTGTGAGACTCCGAATGTTGCTGAGTACATTCAGGGGCTTCCGGGGATAGGAAGACAGAGGTGCTGACTACCATGACATTGAGGGCTTCCTTGCTGAGGACGAATGAGGTGCTGACTACATTGAAGTTGAGGGATTTCAGAAATAGCAAGACAGATTCTGATCTTCATATCGAGGGATTACCCTGGTGTGGGTAAGACACACTATTTCGAATGTATAAATCAAGGGAACTTTATCCATGGTTGTTGGACACCCTTCTCTTTGGGTTAAAATATTTACTACTTGTAATGTGTTTTTTCCTAGTTTTCTACTGCATATTTATTTTTGAGGAAAGTATAACTATATTATACTTTATTACACTTGTACTATGATTTATTTATATTCTATACGCTTTAATGTATAATCATCTTCATTATAAACTTTTATTATGTTTCATTTTTGGAATCACTTTTCCGAAATTGCATTATCGGAATCATATTTCCGAAATCTATCAAGTGTATAGAACTAGTGGTTTTTTTAATTACTTTGTTTAACCTTGTTAATGATAATCATCTCTAAATGTTACAAAAGGAATTTTTAAAGTATAAAATTCACCCCCTCTTGTATATTGAGCATCATTAGATACTCCATATAGTATCTCTGTTATTTTAATCTTATATTTGTTATTATAGAGTATATCATACTCATACATACCATCTAAACAATTGGTATCATAGTAGGTTTATGAAATACTTAAATTCAAATATATGTTTATATTTCTCAATTTTTTATTGTTCTCTATTTTCATTTCTTAGGAATATTTTCCTTGAATCCAAACTTTTTATATTAAAAAGATTTTGTGGAAGTATTTTTCTATAACATGGAAGGAATTAATGTTTGTTCCATAGACAATCTCAATCCTTCTAGACCACCTATTATTGATGGTAATGATTTAAAATATTGGAGAGATCACATGAATACATTCATTATCAATACTGGTGTTGATAATTTTGTTATGCTTACTGGAGGATATAAAATCCCTGACAATGAAGATAGTACCGTCATGAATCAAGAAAAGCATGAATATCAACTGTATTATAAGGTATGCAATACTTTTCATTTCTCCATGACTAGAAATATATATATATAAAAATTTCATCTTAGAAAGAGAAAAATTGTATTTGGGATAATCTTGAAGTTACTCACATTGGAACTTCCAATGATATTGAGACATGATGATCCATTCTTAGATCTTAATATCATGGCTTTAACATTCCTTATGGTAAACCCATATATAAGATGCAACAATGATTCATTATTATTGTGAATAGTTTAAAATACATTGTTGATAAAGTAATAGATGATTATTCTCTTGTTGATATGATCATATACATCATGCCTAATGAGTGACAATCCAAGAGGACAACTATAGATGAGAACAGAAAGATTACTCAGATTTCCTTAGATTAATTCATTGTAACTCTTCTTCAACATGAGACTAGAATGAAGAGAGATAGTGATAAAATTAATAAGAATAATGGTAATGGTAGTGTTGTTTTTACGGGTACATCATATAATATGAAAGCTAAGACTCCTGAGTGAATTAAGAGACCTAATTCAAAGGAGGTTGTTATCCAATACAAATCTAGTGGAAGTGAATCCTCAGAGAATTAGTTTGAAAATCTTTCTCGAAGGATGAAAAAGCTAGTTGAACATAGCAACTTTAAAACATTATACAAGAAGAAAGAAAGGAGAGATAATAAAGATTTATAAATTACTTGTTAAGAATGCAAGAGAGATGGACATAAGGCCTGATTTCCCCTTTCTCAAAAGAAAAGAATGAAAGGAAAACCATTTTGGGAGAAACAGAAAGAAGTATTACAAGGATAAATCTATGAAAGTCATGAAAGCTAATTACACCTGGAGTGCCAGTGGTGGTGATTCTTCAGATGAATCTTTATATTAAAATTCTTTTAGAAAGAAGAATCTTGGTCCAATAGCCATAATACCTATTGAAAATCATTTTTTATAGATAAGGTACATAATACTGAATCGATGACCAATATATATTTGAATCATAATGATAGTAAATATTAAAACTATTCAGATGAAGAATCCTATTCTAATGAAGATAATAATTTACCTTCCTATGAATAATTTTCTAGGATTGCTAAACTCCTTGAGATTCAGAACACAAAACTCATGAAAAAACATGATAAGGAAAAAAATCAAGGAATAAAATTATTACTAAAGAAATTTCAGATCTTTCTAACGATATTTATAAGAAAAATATTTATTTTGAAAAGATTTCAAAAAATCTTGAGGAAGTAAATTCTGAGAATAATAAACTTTCTAAAGATATAGGAAACGTAATTTATAAGAAATTTTTGTTGAGCTTAACTGTAGTTCCAAATTAAATGTGTTATAAGAAAAGAACAAGGTTATCAAACTGAAATCCAAAATACTTTCATTGAGGAAGTTTTTTTCAACCATTACCCTAGGTAAGGAAAATATTGATAATATGTATTTTCAAATCCAACATATAAGGAATAGTTCTTGTATTGGTTATACTGGTTCTAAACTGATTATTAGTAATAATTATTTTGTTCCTCAAAGAGATACTTTTTTCATTATGTGGCATTGTGGTGGACACTGGGAAAATAATTGTTCCTTAAAAAAACGCAGTTCATATAATTTCATAAAGCCTATTTTTATAAAAATATGTGGGTGCCTAAAATTTTTCTTTCTATAAATTCAATATCCAAGAAAGTTTTGATTCTAAAAACCTAAATTTTTCTTACTTTTAGGAAAATAGAGAAGGTACCAACATCAATACTAGGTACATGGATAGTTGATGTTCCCGGCATATTACTGGTAACAAAAATTATTTTGAAAAGATTATCAAGACAAAATGACGAAAAGTAACTTTCGGAGATAATGATCAAAGAGAAATTATTGGTATTGGAAACATTGTTCTTCTTGGAAAAACATTGATTTCAAATGTTTTATTTGTTAATGTTCTTAAGGACAACCTCATTAGCATAAGTTAGTTATGTGATGAATGTTACCTTGTGAATTTTAGGAATGTCAAATTCTTAGTACACAATTCCAAGAAAAAGATTATCCTTTCTTCCCATAGGCATGATAATGTTTACACAATAACCTTAGTAGACCGTAGATGCCAAGATCTACCTTGCCTTAGTGAAATACGGGATCATTCTCGGTTATGGCATAGAAGGTTATGACATTGTATCCTTAAGAACATATGAAAAATTTCTAAGAAATGATTGGTTAAGGCTCTTGTAAGCTAAGAATTGATTCTTAAAATGTTTTGGAACCTTGTCAATATAGAAAGCAACATAAATCATGTTTTAAATCTGTTAGTGAAGTCTCAATTACAGATGCATTACAGTTAGTTCATATGGATATCTTCGATCTTATACAAATTGGAATCATTGTAGGTAAGTATTATGTATTTTTTCTAGTTGATGATTACACTATATTTATATGAGTCTATTTTCTAGAAAATATTTTTGAAGCCTTCTCGTATTATAAATGTTTTAGAGCCCATGTTAAAAATGATAAAAACCTTCCATTGAAAACTATTCATATTGATCATGGAGGAGAATTTCAAAATTCATATTTTGAAACATTTTGTAGTAGAAATGGTATTACTCATAACTTCTCATCAACCAGAAGACCTCAACAAAATGGTTTTTTAAGATGAAATAGAATTATTCAAGAGATAACAAGAACCATCTTGAGAGATAATTCTGTACAAAAACATTTTTGGGCTGAAGCTATAATTACTCCTTGTTATACTCTATATCGTGTGTTGATTAGACCTTTTCATAATAAAACCCATTATTAGTTATGGAATGGTAGATTACCTAGACTATCCTAATTCGTGGTTTTTGGTTGCAGAGTACTCATTCTAAATACTAAAGATAATCTGAAAAAATTCACACCAAAAAAGATTAATGAATTTTCTTAGGCTACTCTACAACTTCTACGGCTTAGACTGTTTAAAAAAAATACATGTACTGTTGAAGAGACAATACACGTGAAATTTGATGAAACTGATCCTTTTGTATTTAAACAACCCCAACCTACATCTTCGGATTTGTTTTCGAAAACTGATTATCAACCATTGTTAGAAGATCCTCACTATAAGGAAAATGCCCAAGAAAATATTTCTAATGCATTTACCCAAGAAGATTTTCAAACCTATGTTGATGAACACGTTTTATAGAACCCAAATTAGTTGTTTCTAATGAATCATCCTAGAGATATTATAATTGTAGATGTGAATAAACCTGTAAGGACTAGATTTTCCTGAAGAAATTAAGTATAACATCTTGATTTTCTTTCCCAATTAGAACCAAAAATCACTGATCAATATTTTTGTGATGATGATTGGATTAAAGCCATGTAATATAAAATAAATTATTTCGAAAGAAACAAATTCTGGACCATGGTTGAAAGACCTAAAGACACATCTATTATTAGAGAAAAATGGACTATCAGAAATAAGTGTGATAGAAATGGAATCATAATAATAAATAAAGATAGATTAGTTGCTAAAGGCTATAATCAACAAGAAGGAATAGACTACGAATAAAACTATGCTCCCGTAGCTATACTTGAATCTATTTATATCGTACTTTCCTTTACAGCATTCATCAATTTCAATCTTTTTCATATGGATGTGAAATGTGCTTTCATTAAGGGTTATGTACATGTGGATGTTTTTGTTGAACATCCTCCTAGTTTTGAAGATGCATAACATCCTAATCAAGTTTTTAGATTTACTAATGCTTTGTATGGAATTAAACAAGACCCTTGAGCCAGGTATGATAGACTTACTAGATTTTTTCTTTAAATAATTATTTTAAGGGAAATGAAGATCCAACCCTTTTTTATAAATAAATATAAGAAAAATGATTTAATTTTTCAAATTTATGTTGATGAAATTATATTTTTTTCCAACTCAACAATCTTTAACTGATTCCTTTGCAAACTTAATGAAATATGAGTTTGAACTAAGTATGATTGGTGAGTTAACATTTTTCCTAGGTGTTCAAATCTCTCAAAAACCATAATGAATATATATATCTAAAAATAAGTATATTAACGATATTCTTAAAATGAATGGATATGACAAAACTAAAAGAATAAGTACTCCCATTAGTTCCTCAAATACACTTGATCTTGATGAAGATGGGAAATGAGTAGATCAAACATCTTTTAGAGATATGATAGGAATTCTTCTTAACTTGATAGTTAGTCGTCCATACATAATGTTTCGTTTTTGAATAAATGGAAGATATCAATCCAATAATAAGTAATCACATTTAAATTCAGTGAAAATAATTTTTTTCTATTTAAATGAAACAATATATTTAGGACTCTTTTATACTTCTGTAAATGATTTTGTTTTAAAATGTTTTCAAGATACTGACTTTGGTGGATGTAGAATGGCTAAAAAGAGTACATCTGTAATCTGTAATCTCTTAAGAGATTCATTAGTTTCTTGGTCAAGCATGAAGAAAACACTCATTACACTTTCCACTACTGAAGCTGAATATGTAGCAGTTGGAAGTTGTTGTGCTCAACTGTTTTCAATTCAACACACACTCACAGACTATGGTATGAGTTTTACCAAAACACAATTTTTTATCATAATACAAGTGATATTTCCATTAGTAAAAAACATGAACATCACTCTAGTGTAGAGCACATAGATATTAGGCATAAATTTATTAGGGATCACAAAAAAAGGAGATATCATTCTTTAATTTATCGGAATTCAAGATAAACCTTATGATATTTTTACAAAATCCTTACCCTCAGACAGGTTTGAATACATTAAACAAAGTTAGTAATGATATCCATAAGGTTATATTCTTTGTTAACTTTCTGTTGAAATCAATCTCCTTATAGTAATAAACTCCTTTTAATAGGGGGAATACATTTTCTTGTAATTTTTCCATATTTTCATAATAATTTTTTCATATTTTTTGTAATGATGTTTTTCATATTTTACATAATGATGTTTTTAATATTTTTCGTAATGATGAATTTCATATTTTTCGTAATGATGTTTTTCAATTTTTTCATAATGATGTCTTTCATATTTTTCGTAATGAATATTTTCATAATGAAGAATTTTTTAATGATGATTTTTATAATTGAGATTTTTGTAATGAAGATCTGTGTACTAAATTTTTTCCTACTCAGGTTTTTTTGGAATCAAAAATCCTTCAAGAAGAATTTTCCTCAATATGAATAATTCTCATGACAATACAAAAGAAAATATTTTTTCTTGAGTTTTAGTAATCACCTTTTATTTGCAGGAAGTTTCTTTTGTTTTTAAATTTTTTGGATTCATGATTCCTTAAATCAGAATGTTTTCCTTTAAAACCCTCAAAAGATCAGATCCTTCCAATTTTCCTTTGTGGCTATCATTTCAAACACTAGATCTGATCAAAATAATTCACAGCCATTGGAATGAGATAGGATGATGAACCATCACATCAACACCTATAAAAGGGGACCCCCGATGGTTGTACCACATCAGATTTCAATCTTTTTCTTGATGAACCTCAGCCCTACTTCAGAAGCCCATTCTGGATTCTCAAAGGATTCTAAATTCCGAATTTCTGGTGAATTTCCTTCTCAAGAGATGTCTTCTGTCATGTCGATTGCGGAGTGGCAAGTTTACAACCGGAGGATGGTGCATCTGAACCTCTTAAACAAGTATGATTATATTATTTCAAATAATATCAAGCTTAATGGATGGAAGAGTGTATCCATATCGAAGACAGGAGCTCAGGATGTGGTGTATCCAGATCTAATCATTTAGTTTAAGGAGATAGTTTGTTTATTTAAGGAATAAGGGAGAGGTAAGTTTTCATTCATGAGTTATGGTAAAACATATGCATTTTTTTGAACCAAGGCTGCTAGATTTGTAGGGATATCTTATGAAGGAGAAGTAGAGTTCAATTCCCACAAGATTCCAGATGTTCAAGGACATTTAATCAAAGTGAATTCTAAAAGTTTCTTGGACATACAGATGTCAAGATTCTGAAAATTTCTCATCTGTCAACAAACAGATCCTTCAGTTATGGGTTCAGTGTTTTATTCAACCAAAAAAGGGTGAGAAGGGCACCCTAAAGAAAATTGATATGTATATATTGGATTGTTTGGTAAATCTAAGGAAGATAAATCTAATGAATCATATTCTAATTATGATAGATAATATCAAGAATGGGAATTTGAGAGCATAGATAATCATGTATCCTACCCTACTCTCCATGTTGATTGTTCGGTGTCTTCAGTCCTTCAAGATTCCTTGTTGTTCCAAGATGAGGAATTGAAAATTCATGTTAGTAATCGATGATAAATTGAAAATAATGTATTTTGGATTTTCTAAAGATTCTAGAGAGTTTTATGATCTACCAGTGGAAGAAAAAGAATATATTTTGAAGAATACAGAAGAGGCTGAACCATCGAAGAAAGATGGAAAGAAGAGGAATCTGATGGAAGTGGAAGAATCAGAGAAAATACCAGAGGCTAAAAGAACCCAATATTAACCTCCAAAACCAATGAAGCATAATTCCTATCTGGATGAGGTAGTATCCAAATGGAGGGAGGATAAATGGAATCGAAAAGGAAGGAGAACCACAATTTAGTCTTGATCCTGCTAAGGACAAGTCTATAAAAGAGAAGACTACTAGAGACCTTGAGAAGCAATCCAAAGAGAATAAGCTTATGAAGAAAATTTCAGAGGCCGAGATTGTTAAATCCCTTCTAAGGGATACTGAAATAGAATCTGAACAAATTCTAGTACTGAAATCATTGTTGGATGAGGCTTTACATGATACAACGAGAAGAAGTTCATGACTCCAGAAAATGTACTTGAAAAGGTTGTCAAAGAAAATGAAGTTGTGGAAGTAGTAAAAGAAGCTGAAATCAATGATGATATAACTGATCTGATAAAGCAAGTTGAATACATTCATGAGATGGAATGTTCTTCCAAAAAAATTTCATTCTGTACTTATCAAGATGGATCTTCGAAACATGAAACCCCTGGAATTGATGAAAAGGATGAATAGGAAGTGAACAAGTTATCTGAGGATGAATTCTATAATCATCACCTTATTCATCTTGATGATATTGAGGTAGGTTTCGAGAAAGAAATAATTGATGAAGTTAATATTGTTCAGTTGTCTTATAGTGAGCATGCGACTCTAGATGAAGAAGCTGTTCTGAAAAATAACAAGGGTAACATGTGTTTGTTGAAACCCCATCAAAATCAATTCGAATAATGAAAGAAGTTGGTACATATTCTATGTGGATACTGGTTGATCTATAGGAAGAACCATCACCAACCAAAGTGTTAGATTCTGAACCATCAGCTCTGGGACATGATTTTGTCATTCAATCTCTGAATAATCTTATTGTCACAAATCCAATCTTTCAAACAATTGACTCATGATGTCAGATGCTTCATCATATCATGAATCAGAAATTGGATTCTGTATCCATGGTGATGGGTAGGTGTATAAATATTTAGGATGATTACTAGAACATTCTTATCAACTATGAATACCATATAAAATCCAGTAAGAAAATGGTCATCTAGTCAAAGAATATAGTTGAATATTTGAGAAATCATGATGACATTCAAGGTGATGTTAGGGAGTCTTTTGATACACAAGATATCAAAATCAAGGATATCACAAATATCTTTGAGGAAAAACTAAATCTTGAGTAGAAAACTCAGACTCAGGATGTGAAAGATCTGAATGGGATGTTGAATTATGTTTTCCAAAGATGGGATATTGAAAGGTATCTCCGGATCAAGATTTAATAGATGTTAGTGAAGCAAGATGACTTGTTGAAATCTCAGGCATAGGATCTGAAGGCTCATGATTATAGGTTCAAAGCCTTATAGTAGCAGATATAGTAAGATCACAAGGAGATAAAGAAGCTGAAAACCATTGTCAACAAATTAAGGCCAAAGGAAATGGAAGGAAAATAAATCCTATATTTTGTTGTATTTTATTTCCAGGTGCAAGTTATTCAATATTAATGAAATTGTAGGTTTCTCATTTCTGTTTGTATGTTTTATACTAATATATCAGGTAACATATTTATTCCCATTACATCAAATTCATTTTGAAAATCACACAGTGGGATATGGAAAAAATAATTCTATGTAATGGAGAAATATCCCTATGTAAGGGGGAGTTTATCTAAGGGGGAGTTTTCATAAAGAGACTTCCGTACTCAAGAGAATGAAAAATCTCATTCTGAAAATATACAACACAATCCTTAGTTTTTCCAAATCCTTAGGGGGAGTTAGTTGTATTCATCTTTTCCAATGTGAAAAGGGAGATCTGTTTTTTTTCAAAGTCTTGGAAAGTTTTTCTAAGTCCTTATATTTTTTTCGTAAGGATGTTTGTGGTTTCCAAAAAGGGGGAGATTGTTGAGTCAATACAGTTTTCCTTATGAATTTTCCATTCCATCATACTCGGGGGAGATTGTTAAGTCAATAGTGTTTCTTTATGACTTTACAATCCCTGCTTATTTTGAAATTCACAAACACCTTATCTCAAGGAAAATATCATTCTTTCCATGTGTTTTACTTATATAAGGAAAAAATTCCTTCCCAAAGTGATTTCTCCTTACCATGTGTTAATTGTTCATATCATAATTTTTCTAAGTGTAAAATTAGGTATGAATCCAAAACATTAGAATCTTATAAATACCTAGATATGAAGCATTCTGTTTTAGAATCCCAATTCTCAGAATTATGATTACGAATTCTGGTTACGAACCCTTCCGAGTTCTGACTCCAAAATATGATTATGAATTCTTCTGAGTTCTGACTCCGAATTCTGATTACAAATTCTGGTTATGAACTCTTCTGAGTTATGACTCCAAATTCTGAATACGAATTCTGGTTATGAACACTTCTAATGTTCTGGCTCTAAATTCTGAATATGAATTCTAGTTACAAACATTTCCATGTTCTGACTCCGATTTCTCTGAATAAAAACTCCGAACTATTACGAGTTTGCACTCCAAATTACCATGAAATGTGACTCTGATCTTTTTATATTCTGGTTCTGAATTCTTGTGAATACAGATTCTGAATTTCATTGAAATTCAGACTCCAGAATTCTATAGAGTTCAGGTTCTGAATTCCATCAAAACAGAATCCAAATATCCCTGTTTTATACTCTGAATTCAATTTTGGTTAGACTATGAACTCTCATATTTCCGTACATTCCGAATATTGGATTTTAGTTATGTATCCATATTTCTGCTAAAACGTGTTTTGTTATAAAACTATGTTGTCATTCCAGTTACTAACTAACGGTTGTTTGAGTAACCCATGTACAGGTCCCTCCGAAATTTAAGTAAAAATATAAGTGTTGGTAGAAGGAGTAGATCGTTTATGTCATTCCTATAAATAGAATCTCATTTGAAAGAGCTCACAAAAATTTGATCAATCAAGATATTACATGTCACCCAAGTGATTTCTATAGAGATAGAGGCTTTAATGCTTTGTGCGTACTAAACTTATTGTTCAGATTTTCATTGTGCCACTCTGAATGTTTCTGATTACATTAGAGGGCTTCCGGGGATAAGAATACAGAGGTGCTGAATACCTTGAAGTTGAGGGATTCCTTGCTGAATAAGGAAGAGGTGCCGAATACTTTGATGTTGAGGGCTTGCGTGAATATCAAGACAGACTCCGATCATCAAATTAAGGGCTTACCCTAGTGTGGGTAAGACAGAATTTATTGAATGTATAAATCAAGGGACCTATATACAAGGTTGTTGGATACCCTTATCTTTGGGATAAAAGATTTACTAATTGTTACTTGTTTTGTTACAAGTTTTCTACTGCATTTGTATTGTTGAGGAATGTATATCTATCTTATAATTCCTTACACTTGTACTCTGATTTGGTTAAATTATATATGATTTAAGGTAGAATCATCATCATTGTAAACATTCATTATGTTTCATTTCTGGAATCACACTTTCTGAATTTCTTTCTCAGAATCATTTTCTAGAATATAGAAAGTTTATAGAACTAGTGGTTTTGTGAATTACTTTTTTTAACCTTGTTAAACATAATCATCATTAAAAGTTCCAGTAAATTTTTAAAGTATATAATACCCCCCCTCTTGCATATTGATAGGCATTAGATACTCTATACAGTATCTCTATTTTTTCTATCCAACATTTGGTATTATAGAGTATATCATACTCAGACATACCATCTCAACAAGAACATATTTATAGTCATTTGTATATCCTTCTCAGGTTTCTTCAAAAAAACCCTATCAGACTTATTTCTTTGAGTAGATTGACTCCCCTTACTGATTTTCCTTGTAAAAATTATCAAATATTAATAATTTTTTTGGTTAATCCAACACATGTTTTCCTTGTTTCCTAATCCAACAAAATTCTATTAGTATACATAGATCTATTATTTTCTTCTAAATCATCTATACTTATCGGATTCCTGAATATGTTTATTATTAACCTTATTTTCTTTCTTTTATGAACCACCAAACGTACCATTCAAAATCAGAATCTTATTTATCATCTCCGACTTCATATAACCCATTGTATTTGAAACAATTCTATATTTAGGATGTTTAGAATCATTTTCATTATCTATATTTTTTGAAACTTCTCAATTCATTGTTTTTTACTCTTGGCCACAAACATAAATTTTATAACATTCTTATTTTAAGAAATAATTTCATCTTTCATCTCAATAATTGAAGGTTGTTTTTTTATATTCTCTATGTTTTTTCTTATGATATCATTCACCTAGATCAAATATAGTGTTTTTGAAACTTGTTTTTCTTTTTTCTAAATTATAATGTTTTTTAGACATGTGAACATTCATCTTTTTTTGGCCTTCATATTTATTGAGAGGTTTTTATTATGATTATTTTATTCCTTATGAAAATTCATTAAATTTTCCATTTCTATCACGAACTATAAGTTCACATCATAAAAAAATAATGATATCTTATTTAAGAACTATTAATTTTAAACTTAAGGATTTATTTCTCTTTCATGCAAAACATTCTCATGAATTATTTCAATTCACCATCTAGATGGTATACTAAATTAGTTTATTCTTCTTCAAAAATACTTCTTTTGAATTATTAATCATTCACTATTATAATAAAATTATTCCCCCAAATATAATGAATATATTTTATGGAATCACCATAACTATACTATTCTTCTTCATATATAGATAATAATCATATTCTTTTGGGAATTAAGAATAATTTATCTTTACCTTTGTAAATAATATTTTTTCACATCACCCTATTTCTTCCATGATATTCTAGGACTTATTTATTCACCATCACAATACTATTATTTATTTAATTAAGTAATTTTTTTACAATGTTCCCAAAGGATCGATATTCGAATTATTTCATGGGATGTTTCCATTGGTTTTTATTGATATATGTTCAAACTTTTCTAGAAATAAATAAAAAAATATCATAAATATTTTTACATGCATAAATTTTTGAATTGGAATTACTAGAATATTCTTCAATAATAATATTCTCTAACTTCTCTATCATGTAAACCATGGAAGTCATTTACCTATGAATTTTTTTTCTTTTTATAAAATTCTATTTTTTCATACAATTATAAATGATTGAACTATGAAAATCTTCCAGAGATAATGTTTTAGGATAACTAATATCAAATGAAGAATCTTTTGAATAAATCGAATCATGATAGATTCCCAACATCTTTTCACATACATTAGAATATTTTATCCTTTCAACAAGAAATATGATAGTAATTTCAATCTTATTTACCCTAATAATGAAGTCCATAATAGCTTCATACTCCATAATGTTCAAATATTCATATTTAATCTACCATTTATTTTTATTTTTACCTCTTCACTTTTATATTGTCTTCATATATTTATTTTCAACTAATCATATATAACTTAATCAAAAGAAACACCTTTATCTCCAATTAATTTAGTTTTAGAAAGTGATTATAATAATAAATTAATAGACCTTCCATCATTTAAAATTAACTTCTTATCAAAAGGTCTTTGAGAAAAAGTTTCATCAATATGAGGAAAACCATATGTTGTAGCCTCAAGAACATCATATCCGAGATACATTAGAAAAGGAAACAATATATCGTTGTAGAAATGATAAATAGTACCATCGAATACTAGAATACAACTATTGTTCACAAAATTAAGATTCACCATTACAACTTCTCTTCAAAAATTCAGAAATGAAAAATAGAGGGAACCATCCCTCAAATACTAATTGTTAGTACAGATTCATGATTATTGTATAACTGATATAGGGATGGGTAAATAAGTGATATTTTTTATATTTCCCTATAAAATGAAAAAACATTCATCTCATGTTAATGATTAAATTTCATTTTAAAAAATTATAATGCACATCCAATGGACCCCAATAATTTACATGGTTATGTATTCTGTATGAGTAATTATGTCCATGGTATTGTTGGATATAATCTAATATCATATAATCAACTAGGAAAAAATTATTTTGTGTTGAATATAATGATTATGATATGAACTTTCACTCGTCTATGAATATTTCAACAATACAATTGTGTATGTTCTCCATATAACAAAAATTATATAATACAATGTTATATTTATTTTATTTCAACTCTCAAAACTATAATAATTCAAAACATTTATTTACATTGTTACCTAAAAGCTGGTATGATCTTCTGAGAATCTATAATAAAACTCGATATGTTTTCCTAGTATAATTCTTCCTTATCATATTTTTATATATATATAAATATAAATATATACATATATATAGTATACACCTATGAAAATTATGAACACATTCTACCTAAGTCTGAAAATCCCAGCATGACAATCCTTCCATATGAATTTGATAATCCTCCCAAATAAAATAACTGGGTGAATAAAATAATCATTCAAAATAAGAAAACTAGATGAATAAAATAATAAGATGAATACGATGATCAACTAAATATGTTTCAATCTTGTCTTCTCTCCTTTCAGTTATGTCCAGGATGAATTTTTCATGAAAACCCATCCAGAAACAACTTCTTACATATATAAATTCATAACTGGTCCATCATCTCTCTACCACTTATGAACACAAATTATTTCTAATAAATATTATGTACATTCCATATTTTTTAATTCTCCAATTTTCATTTGTTTGTGATTCTTGAAAACATTCACACAGAAAACAAAATACCTGAATTTTCATGTTACATTGAATTTTGTGTTCCTCTTGACTTTAACAACTCTTTTCATTTCCTCACAATGCTTTACAAATAATCTAAAAAATTCATTTTATTTTGTAACTCTCATAAAAAATTCTATGCCAATAAAATTCCCGTAAAACGATTAATCATAACAACTACATGTAAGAAAAAATAGAAACCATTATGGTTGCCCGATAGGATTTATTCATTATATTGTTCACTACTAACTGATGAAAACAAACATCTGCCACATCTTTTATCATTACCCACTTGAATGATAAAAAATATAATTCCTCATTTTTTAAATGTTTTTGACATTTTTGTCAAATCTAGTATATTTTTTATTGTATTGGTCACCAAATTATTTTTATTTCATTGCATTCACATGTCCTAAACAATTCTTCCTATAAATTTTATGATGGAACACTAAGTCTAATTGACCGGTATCAGCAGCTTAAGCCTAAACAACATCATTCTATAAATAAAACAATGCAAATGAATTTTCCTCTAAATAATATGATAACATAAGAAATACATTGCAATTCCATAAAAAACTATTACTTTAGAAACATCCTTCTTTCAAAGACAACTTTTTATTTGATGAATTATTTCATGAATTTTAATATAATTAAAATCATATTTAGTATCATATAAGATAGAATGTAAGGTGTTGTAACATACCATATTTTTTAAAATAGTCATACTTTGGTTAGGCTTTGTTATAACATCCAATTATTCTCTCACATTCTCTCTTTACTACTCATCTTCAATATGGATGAAATGTTTACAAATCAGACATAGTACGGTTGAATTCATCTGTTTCACTACCCCTTTCTTTCATCATGATTACATAAATTTTTTTACCAAATACATATGACCTATGAGAACTCAAATATCTGAAAAGCATCATCACATTTTTATCATAGTAATGAAGACATTGATTCTCTCCCATTAATATCTATTTTTTAAGATCGTACCATAGGTGATTCTGATGATCCAATTCATCCTAAAAACATATTCCCATTAAAATGGTTATTGAACAATTTTGAATCAAATTTTATTTAAAATGACTATTAGTCATATTTTTACGAAAATGAAATTGAGGTTATTTACATTAATCATAAACATCCTTTTCTTCGAACAAATTGTAGACAACAAAAGAAAATATATGAATACGATCATCCTTATATACATAGTCATACCACTAGAACAACCAGTGTTACCTCCACTATTTTAACATGCAGTTCTTCAAACTACTCTCGATATGGGCGATGACATCTATTTTCATGGTGGTTTTCTATATATTATGCAGAATATCCATACATCTCCTCAACTTTCCCCTATAATGTTAGAGATTACTTGAGAGTTCTAGTAGAAACAACCACCATATTTTTATGGTAATATTGTTCTTAATGATGAATAGTCATGGATTGATTCCCCATTTTCTATCAACAATCCATAAGAGAAACCTCTTAAAAATTGATTTAATATTAATATGAATATTCTTTAATATTATTCCATGATATGGTGGGATCCTTTCACCTAAGAATATTTACTTCATGGTATGGATTAAGATACTGTTTATATTGTATTCTATGGACTTTTCATCACTAAAACCCTAAGGGTCGACCATTAAAGATTGTTCATGAACATATAGTAGTGTATGATGTATGTTATTGAGTACTCAACTCCACATGCAAAGATTTATTAATTTGATCTTATTTGTACTATTGATGACCCATGGAACGGGGGATATTTTGAAGAGGCTGTTAGAAATCCTATAAATTCATAAGTAAATTATTTTAATTGACTACCATTTTTGATATAGTAAAATTGAATATTATTAACAGGAATAATATGATGGAAGATGGAGACCCTAATTAGAGTGGACCAGTTTCTAATCCCAGTAGTGTAGTATCTGGGGGAATGAAGGATCAAATGAAAACATAAATTAAAGTATGTACTATTCTGAGTGCACATACTATATGTTTTTAAAATTTTATCAGTGTGGGTAGTTGGTGCATGTGAAACTTTTGTGTGAGGGTGCTTCATTTGAGTGTCGATCCTATAGAATTTTAGTCCATTTTCAAATGTTTTTTGAAAAATTACATTCTTGTGTTCAATTTATGATTATAAAAAAAGAACCTAGGTCCTATATAAGGATAAATAACATCTCATTGGGATGAGAGACTAGGTGCTACTTGATATTCAGGCCAAGGTGGTGGTCAAGGTCCGAGAATTGAGTTAGTTGTTTTGCAACATCAGTAGAGTGGTCCTTCTTAATTAAATCATGTTGAATTATGGGGCTTGGAATGGTCTATTTAATTAATGGTAGAATGATCCGGGAAGAAATTTCCCAAATAATATACAGTCTCAGGTTTGACTTTTGTATCCTGTTATTTTGTATCTACCTTTTGAGAAATTATTTATTAAAAATATATTATATTTTTGGATATCATTGAATATATAGCACTCAATATTTTTTATTTTATGGGTTTATGACCCTTTACAAACCATTGAAAATACATTCAAATAGTGAATTCCATTTTAAAAGGAGCCACCATTTTGTATGTAACTATCATTTTATATAGGACATATTTTTCCTAGATATTTTTTCGACATTATTCATAGGATGGAATGTTCAAATCAATCTCATGAATATATAGATTTTTATCATTGGAAGGAATATCTTACATCAGAAGAGTGTGGCACATTTATTTTCTGGAGTTAGTGGGATTTCTATGATGGAAGAGAAAGACCATATCATTGTCGGATCAACAACATGATAACCTAGTTTTTTATCCATTTTATGACTGGTCATGGAATCATTCAAGAAGAAATCCCTCTACCTGTAGATCTGTTAAGGGTGAATTAACTTGGATCATTTATAGTTCAACTAGTGAAAGAGGAGGAATTTTCTATTAATATCGTTCCAAAAACTACATTATCATAAATTCCTCATTATATGATTGGTAGTACTAAATTTCAAGTGCTCAAGAGACAGTTGTTGGAATTAGAAGTCCACTATTTTATATAAGAAAATAATTCTAATTAGGGTTGAAAGCGCTTGTTTCTACAATGACGGACCGATCCCATTTTTTGAATTACTAGTCATTGAATTTTCACACTAAAGAGATCTGATATCATTTTCTTCATAATGATTTTATCTTTAATCAATAATAAAGAGACGATGTTTTCTCAAAGATTGATTTGAGGTCATGCTCTCAACAATTATCTACTAAACCACTATACAAAACAAATATATAATTATATAGTTGTTATGTTACTTACATGTAACATATAATGCGGTAGGTCTTTCAAACAAGATGAATTTATTCATAGATCTGATAGATTGGGGTTTCCAACCTTATTTGTATTCAATTATGGTACATTTTTTGGAAGAAATATGTATGAATTCGTGTACTCTAAAAAATAGTGGAAATCATCTTGATATTACAATGAATATAATTGGAGAAATCTCGTTGAATTATAAGAGAACTACTTTTGATTTTATTACAGATAAATTAAACTTCCATGGTTACATTATCTTGGAGGCAGTGTTATTAGTTGACCTATACAAGCTGAGATCTATATTAACATGTGAGAGACCCAAGAATCTTTACATAAGTAGATTCGTGAGGATATAATGATATTATAGGTGTTTTATACATGACTATTAACACATAGTGGAACCTCTTAAAGAAAGATTAAGAAGGGTGTTAATCTTATATGGTAAGAATATACTGAGAAAACATTCAATGAGTTGAAAGGGTGATTTACTTTTATGTTGAACTTTATTCCTAATGATCCAAGAAGAATCCATAATGTCTATTGTTATGTATATCATATTGGGATTGGTTTATTTTTTATGTTGGTTGATTGAGTAATCATGTTTGGGTCATGAAAGTTTTAGGCTCATGAGTGGAACAACCTGACTCAAGATCTATAGCTGGTAGATATGGTTCATGAATTGTGTTGTTGGGGAAATTACCTTCTTTGTGATATTTTAATGGTGTTTATAGACTAAAAAAGACTTAATTATATTTTCATGCAACATGAATTAATCCTTATGAAGAGAATTTAGGCTCAATGCTGAAAATACATTAATTTTGATCATGCCAATAATCTAATTAAAAAAATGTTATATAGGATTATCTATGTGTGAGTACATAGACATGGGTAGTTTGATAGGCCAATGATGGATGAATGATTATTAAACAATTATATAAGATGTTGTTAGTGGTTTTGGACATTGACTGAAAATATTTACATTTATTATTATAAGTGATGTTTACAATTTTATAGAGAGTGTGGATGAGGTAATTATCATATACATAGGGATTTTTCAAAATAGATTTCTTTTTAGGAGAGGATTTTCAACCACAGTCCCTTCTTGAGGAGGATGAGGTCTTAATCATAAATGGACTCATCTATTTCCCTTAATAAATCATGGACGATTTGATGTGAGAGACTCATTCATCAAATTGATCTGTACAACCTAGTCTAATGAAGTTATATCTAGACCTACATCACATGTATTGGTTGCCTTGTTGAAAATGGAAATGGGTAACTTTTTTACTAGGTGTTACACCTATTATCCTGTGATATAAGAACACCATTGATGAGAAGAGATTTTACATATAATTCCCATTCATGAATGGAAATCAGATACTGTCACAATATCATTTTTAACTAGTTTAACAAAATACCAATGAGGTAGTGATGTAGAATGGGAGATAATTGATAGGATCATGAAGTTTTCTCACTTTTTAACTATTAGAGAAACCATTTAAATGGATGATTTCAAGAAATGGTATGGCTATGGGATTATAAGACAATATGGGGACCCATATATAATAATTTATAATATGGATTATCATTTCATTGTAAAGTGTTATTGAATGGTCAGGTTACACCGGTACACTTATGAACTTCCTTTCCCCCTCACGCTGATGGTTAGTCAGAATGGATGGTAAAGGTGCTAGTAGATAACATCTGAGCATGTGTCCACTATTTTGGTGGTTATTTGGGATAAACCTATCCCTCATTTTTATTTTTACTACAAAAAAAAATTTAGGAGATGATTGAAATGGATCATAATGATTCATTATATGGTTTTTTGTTTCATTCATCTCAATGATATTTAGATTTATGTGATATGTTTCTAGATTGACATGTACTCATTACAAAGACTTTAGATTATATTTAGTTGATCAATAAATGTTTTTCTACATCTCAGTCTATGATGATGTAATTTTCTAATCATCATGTCCACCAATTTTATTTAGGGTTGGAGATCTGGTATTCTTTTGTTGATCAACAAAAATAATGAATCAATATTTTAGAAGGAAAGGGAAGATTTTTACTCAATTCTATGGATGTTTTGATGCTGATTAAGAATTAGAGAAGATAGCCTATATATCATAGTTACCTAATAGGTACCGAAGTATGCATTATTTCTTCAATGATTAACATATTCATTTTTATTATTCAGATCTAAACAATACTAATGAAAATGGTACAATTATAGATCATCATATTAGTAATGTGTAAAGTAATATTATGAATCTATAAGGTATATCAATTCCAATGGTATAGATTATATGGAACCATGATCTCATGTTGCATGGAATATCATAGAACGATGCCTATTTATGTTATTACTAGTCGATTTTATTCTCATATGATGGTTTAACACCATTGGAAGGGAAACTATAAGATGGGTGTCTTTAAGGGGGAAATACAGTAATATCCTTAAATTTAATTAAGGTATGTAATCATTAAATTTTACATTGAAACTATATCTTTAACCTTATGAAAATACTAAATCTATTAGTGCAAGATTTAAATGATATTGTGATTTTTTTTGGATCTCGTAGCTCTAAGATTTTACAAAAATTAGATAGGCGCATTGGTAGCACATGATTAAGGTTGACCGAGAACCTCAAAAATATGTGGAATATAAGGGTGGAACATAGTTTTTATATAACATGTTGGAGAGACCATGTCAATATAAGAACGATATAGAGAGTTTAAATGGGTTTTGAATTGTTCTTCATACCTTGCGTTGTAGGACATTGATGGCCTACAATTCAGATAACGGGGTGCACATAGTTAGTTCGTGGCTTATTCAACTATACGAGAAAACAGTGTGACTAATTAAAATGTAGAGAATTTTAATTTTCCCATATGTATATTTAAATTCCCATCATCCATTATTTCATCATCCAGTATGTTCCCGACTTATTTTCTTTCTTTGGATCTCTCTCAACCCTAGAGCTTGTTTATAAAATTGTTTCTTTATTTGATGTCTGAATGAGCCATTATTCATCTCATTTGATCACCATCGGTAAGCCCAATGTTATTTTTTTCTTTATCAGTATTTATAATCCCATAAGTGAGGTTATTTCTTTTTTGTTTCATGGGCCCAATTTTTAATTTGCTTTTCTATTTTCCCATTTTAATTTGATCTTCACCAAAACAAGGGTCCTTATTAGATGATTACAACTATACAATGATAAGAAATGTGTTAGTTAACTTTTTCACAATGTTATTTTTTATATTTTACTAAATAAATTTTTTTCATGTCAGACCTTCTTATTGTTTATTATAAATTACTTATTAAACCTTATTTTAATTATTGCATATTATTTGGGTCTCTTGTGTAGCGCATAATCATGGTTTGATTTTTTATATCCTTAACTCAAGTAACCCATGTGGCATGATTATTTATCTTACTTATGTCACTTCACCCCTTTGGGTGTTTGATCTCACCACCATAGTAGTGGGAGACACTATATACTATATTAGTTAGCCAGATAGGATCATGCCTCATTTTCAATCTTATCAAATGATAATAAATGGTAAAATGGTTTTAAATGAAAATGTTAAATGCGATGGATATTATCATAGATTCTATCACTTTACAATGATAAATAAAAATGTGTATGGACACCAAAATATATGAATATTAGTTATATTTTTTCTCAATGTTATACATCATGATAAAGAACCATATTCATATAATGGAATGGAGAAAGATTCACTGTGGTATGACAATGACTAGGCGATCGAGGTATGGCACTGTTGACCCTTAAGTATTGATACATTCAATATATAAATTATTTTGGTATTGAGATATTAAAATTGAGTCAGTTAGATATGGTAATATAAGATATTTCCCAAAAGAGGACGCTTGAGGTAGAAAACCTAAAGCAAATTTATATATTTACTATAGAAACCTAGGGTTTACATATATGGATATTACATCATTTTAGATGAATATTATGTACATAATAAAAAACATTCTCATTGACTATAATTTTTTAGTGTATTTGGAAACATGTAAAAAAATATATCCCAATGAAATATTATCAACATCTCCCATAAATATATTCACCTTTTTTACTTCTAGGAAAAACTTTTCTATATAACCCGTGGAAGGAACCATAATAAGGGGTGGGATTAGATGTCCAGGGAGGGTAAATAAACTAAATGCATAATAATAACATGAAAAAGGGTATGTCACCTGAAAATATCATTTGAAGATCATAGAGTATATATTAGAGATCATAATAATTATTATAGTACAGAAGACATAGATCATAATATAATTAATATCATAAGTACATTAAAGCATGACATACGTATAAAACATGTAATTCTGGAAAACAGATTAGAATATAATGTCCCAATGCTAAGGTATCCTACCATGGCCTTTGTAACATATTAGTATTGGGTTAATCACTTGTTTACCTAAATAGGTCATGGGACTTCCTACATGTACCCTCTTATATAGGGCATCTGGTTTCCTCCCATATATAATACTATTTTGGGCTTGTGATGACATCCCATATAAACTCTATGGCATTGGTATTTACTTCAATGTACCTTTTTTTGGGCATCATATTCCCATGTACCATTTTAATTTATTAATCATTTGTCCTTACCTAATTTGTTGGAAGGATATATAGGTCCCACACATCACATAATGTAATCATACATACAAGTTCCTCAAAGACATAAATAATCATATCATAATAATTGAAATTAAATTGGTATAAGAAACATGAAATCATATCATTACATGTGAAAAAATATATTTGTTTCATAATAATTTAATCAAAATCATATCTCATGAAAAGAAGCGGGGTTCAAAGGCATATAACCCCAGGAAAAGAAATCGTTACATAAAAATCATACCACCTAGACATAATAAAATTAAGAAATAATATGAATGGATTCATTGGATTATATCTTATAAGTGTGTTAGTAATATCAACAAGTTTTATATTGGAAGGAAAATATCATGGAAATATATTTTGAGAATTTTTTTTAGAAAAATATCCATTAATCTTTTAAAAATGATATCTAAAAAAACAATTAAATATATTCAAAACTAACATAATATTTTATAATAATTATTTTCAAATATTTTGGAATTAATTATCCTTTATAACATCTATATAGATCATGAAATGTTTTAGAATCCCATTTTCTGTGAAAACATATAATAGATGCTTGAAAAAAATTCATTCCATTTTCCTTGGAAGCATGTAAAATAATCATGATTTTTTTCAAACCATTTTACATGAAATATTATAAAATATTATTGAAATTTTTTTGATAATTTTTTAATGAAATATTATAAAATAAAATTTAATATGTTTCGAAACCCATTTCATTTAAAATGCATGATATATTTTAATAAAACATTGAATCGTATTTGAAAACTATTAAATTGAGAATATATTTTTTCAAATATCATAAACATTAACCTATTAACATTAAAACATATATTCAAATTATTTATGTTGGATAAATATATACATGTCGTATGAGTTATAAAGTAAAACTCTTTTCGTAGAGTATAAAAGTTAATAAAATGACTCATTTGAAAAGGAACAAAAATATTCCATTGAAAAAATTTGCAAAAGTAAGAAGGGGTAAAAATATTTTTTAATTATAATATTATATTAGATTAAAATTCATGGAATATATATTTATAAAACATGGTTTTTATGGAACACATATATCTGGATGAAGAGAGGGTAAAGTCAATATTTCTTAAAAACACTTTATTAACTATCTTAGGTAACATGTAGTAAAAAAATATTAACAATTCATGAATATATTATGAATATATAATAATAACTAAATTTAATGATATGTATTAGGATATGGATCATATTATTTCATCAATGAAGCATATACATAAAAAATCTTGAAAAGTATTGATATTTAATAACTAAATTCATATTACATAGTAAACTCTGATCAATCACTACATGTAAGACATAGAAATTTAATTAAACATAAAATATAATTAAAATAATTTTATTTATGATATAACATTTAAAATGGATGGATATACACATCAAACATAATTTTCTTGCATAACCAAAAATGAGTTTCAATGAAGGGTAATCGAGAGAACACTATTTTACTGATTTGGTATCTTTTGAAACATGAACCCAATGAAATTAAGGTCAAATAATGAATATATAAATTCATAATAATATAATAATTATTATTATATAATACATACTTAGGAATTATAGATCCCACACAAATGAACAGGTGGGTATTCGGGCATGTATCTCATGCATATAAAAAAGGTGAGATGAAACCTGTTTACCCTATGTCCCTTCTCTCATCTAAATCATTAAACCACTGCAATAATAAATATAAATTTATTATTAATATAAATTTTTACTATATATTAACATATATTACCATAAATGGTTTTATTTTTGGTTTGTATTACCCACTTGTTAACAATTAGATGTTAATTATTCTCTTCAGGTAATATCTTCTTTGTATTTCGCAACTGTCTTAATTTGTTATACCATTCGTCATAATAAACATATCATAATTTTAATAATGTAAACCATGATTTAAATATAATTTATATTCTATATAAATTTATTATATCAATCAATATAATATATAAGTGTGAAACCAAATACACCATTCATGGAGACAGAAAAACATACATATAAATGAACACTATTTTAGTTTAATTGTCACATAGAAAGAAAGAAAGAAAGTTATAGACATATATGATTAATTTTGTTTATTAATAATTATGAGTATAGTTTTTTTTACTTCATACAAATATCATAATTATTCAATGAAAAAAAATCCAAAATACATTCCATGTAGTGTAAGAACGAATCACGTCGCTTTGAGGGGGGGTAGTCCACACTTCCTCAAATAAAATTAACGTATTAACAAAAAAAATTATATTGACTTGTGTTGTAAAATAATTAAATAATATAATTAAAATATTAATTAAAATATATAAAATATTTAATGATGGTTTGCATAATAATTTCTTCCGGTATTTTTATTAATGAAAATAAAATAATCATCATTTTGTGCGGTGGTAGTTCACTGTAAACATAAACAATATATTCTTTATCCATTAGATGGAAGTGCGTGTATTTGTAGGTAAAAACCATATAATTAAAAAAAAATTATATTGAGGATATTTGTATTGATATTGATGAATTTAATAATGATAGTGGAGGGGTGGAGAATGGAAATAAAATAAGGGAGCTTGAGGGAACACCTTACTTGTTAATCGCGTAACAACTTTTGGTTTGTCCCAAAAGGCTTCCATGGGTTTATTTGTATTTAAAGGGATGATTAATGAAGGAATATAGGGATTTGGGAAGTTTATTTGTAGGATATTAGATTAACATGAGTAGTATTAGATGTGTGAATTTGAGGGAGATGTGGAGGAAATTTATAGGTAATGGAAATGACACACTAGACATTTTTGGAAAAAAGTTAGGTGTACCACCACTTTTCCCTATAAATTATATAAAAACCAACAAAACACAGTATTGTGTGGTAATTTTATGAACAAATTCAAGAAAATGTTTTATATACTAGTTTCTAGGTCATTTTAGTTCCTAAATTTAAGCTTTAGTACTTTTACATCATTATTTTTCTCCTGGCTATTGTAATTAATTTTAATCACTTTCAATAGTAAATTTTTTCAAAAATAATGTTGACCATATAATAAATTATATTTTGTTTTGATTAAAAATATTTTATCCATTTTTGAAAATTATAAACAAATTTTTATAAAAAATTAAAAAATAATTTATCGTGTTGTTGGGACGACACTACAAGGTATTAAAGTAAAAATGATAAAATGTTCGACATGTTTTTATATTCAATTTCATTGTGGAAGTGTTTAAAACGATAATAAAATTTTATTTGAAAAAAAATATCTAATTTATAGTTTATACCAAATTAAAATATAATTTAACCTTATAATTTAATTATACAAAAAATCAATCTTTATTTAAAATCTATTATTTTTAACTTTTCATTAAAAAATGAAACCATACAAAAAATTAAATGAATTTAAATTAACCTAATTATTATTTTTTCATCCAAATAATAATTTTATTATTACATATTAATTATATAAATGTTCTAAACATTTAATTTTAGATTGGTTCTCCATTAATGAGTAGAAAAACTGCATTTCTAAAAAAATATAGGGTTTTGCATAAAATTGTGATTATTCTTATCATATGTATATCGAATAAATTGTATGAATATAAAAAATATTTTATTGAATATTAAAAAATACATATAATTTTAATATCACTTACTAATTTGAATAAATACAATTTATTTGGTTAAAATAAATTTGTGACTATAAAAAATATTTTCGTTTATATATAGTTGGGTTTCATATTAATATATAATTAATTTGTATCATATAAATTCATTTGAAGTGTTTTTCGACCATATATTTTCATAAATTAGTTTAACATATTAATAAATTACAAATTAATGGATATGTTTTATATTATAATTTTAAATAATATCAATTTATGATATAAAATTATTTGGTAAAAATCAGTAATGTGTGTTACAGAAGCCTCTATAGAAAGTAATTGTATCATGTAAAACATGATATACTTGGTGTTATATATAGATAATGATAGAATCTATGTTGTGTATAGGTAACAATTAACTTGGTGATTCATATAAATCAAGATAAAGATAGTGAAATTATATAAAATAAACTATTTTCATGGTTGTGTGAAATGAAAAATATCAAAAATAATAACTTAATTAAGAAAATTAGAAAATATACAGGCGTTACATTCTACCCCCCATAAAATGAATTTCTCCATCTAAATTTGGGAAATAAATAGTTTAATACTTGAACGTCTCATTTATAGAAAACCACACCATATAAATGGATACTAAAAATTCTTGTAAAATAGGAATGTTGGAACCATAATGGTTTCCCAATGTAAAATAAAACTATGCTTCTAGATTGGGGAACAAGGTTAGGAGTGAATATCAGATATGGGGGAAAACCATAAAGATTTTATTTTTGTGACTAAGTTCATCACTCACATACCTATGAATTCTCAAATAATAATTTAGGGCCTTACTTTCAAAAATATATTATTACTTAAAAGTCCATCAGTTAAAAAAGGTATTATGAAAACATAATTTATTAGGTTCATTATCCTAAAAATGAGTAATTAATTTTTTGACACTGAATATAAAGAAAAATAAATACATGATATATTTCTATAAACACAATTTCATTATTTAGATTAAATTTTATCAATTTTAATTACTCTTTTACGTTGTGTAATGTTTCCCTAGAAATTCACTTTAATTCATAAACTACTAAAATACCATTATTGGAGATCTTGAGGCGCATAAAAAATGATAATTATAACAATATTACTATAAATATTCTTAGAATAATATGCACCACACATTAATCTCTAAATATAAAAATTAACACCAATTTTACATCATAAAACTTTAATGATCCAATATAATAATCCATTAACTAGGAAATTGTGTAGGCTAGTTGTGGGCATGAATCACTAATCGTCATCCCTCTATGTTTTCATAATCCATTGAATTACACACATGAGTTTTTTTTCATCAGACATTCATTATGTACTATTCTATAACCATATTAGTATAATTTATAAAATAAAAGGTACGTCCTTGAAATGAGGTTAACCACTAAATCTCATTTTTACCAAGTATTTCAATAAAACCTCATTATTTAAATACTTCCTCATAATATGGACATAAAAGTTTCATGAATTTCTATCGCCATACCGCATATGAAGGATAAAAATACAAAACATTAGAAAGTAATAAATGAAATAATTTTAACATTGGTTCCCACATATATCACATGTTACCACATACTTGTCACATTCCAAACATGTGAATAATTGTGTCATATATTACCTTGAAACATGGTAATAAACATCATTACAATAAATAATATGAAAAAAAAATTGAATTTTTACTTTTTAAAATGGTGGTTGCATTTATAATTTAAATACAATATTACATAAACATTATCCTTGATGACATAGAACAATTTTTTATATCAGTTTTAGGTTTATCAGTACCATCCAATTAACCTATTGAGAAACAACATATTATTATACAAAGTTCATTATCTAATTTATAGGCATTAATTAAGGGTTATCTTCAATTAAAAAATATCACATATCCATAAAATAATTATTATATCTCTTCAACACCATTAAACATGTCATTTTCATTCATTAAAAAAACACAATCTGAAAATACTCATTCATTTCATGATTCATATAACTAAATCTTGGAATTATTAATCCTAAATACTTTATTTTATTTAAATTATTCTAGAAACATTACTCTGGAGTTGTCACCATATTCCATAATTGTTTTTTTCATATAATATCAATTATAAATCATATCACAATGTTCCCCAACTTGAATCCAATCATTCTGTTTATGATCAACTAATACAATACTGTTGGAACATCACAAACATTTGAAATGTTGCTTAATTAATCATTATCTTCATATGTATAAGTAATACTCATAGCAAATTCATGGTTCCCTTTATGAAATGTCCACAAGGGAGAAAATTTTATATAAATCTCATACATTAAAAATCTTGAAAAATACATTTTAACCATCTTTCTTCTAGTTCTCTCCATTGAAAAAAATAATAAAGAAAGATGTGAGAAACAAATATCATATATTAAAGCCCTATAATCATGAAAAATTACATATATTATGAATAAATCATGACACTTAGCATTTAATCTATGAAACCATTATTTTATACTAGGTTATTCATATTCATATTCTATTTAAATCCTTTATAGTGGTTGATGAAGATTTGTAAACTTCCTAATCATATCACATAGAAGTGACAAACCAAATGTGCAGGAAATTCCATTAACATGTACTAGATTACCCCGATTCAGGCCCAATTCATCTTTTCAGAGTTGTTTACCCTATGTATATCTATTCCAAAGACAAATCCACTTAAGTGTACCCAGACATTGATATATTTCTATGAAACCACTCACTCTATGTTGTACCAAATTCCCGGATATTTTTATAAATTTTGTATCATTCTTATAAATACCCTTAGAGACATCCCTAGATAAATTCATTGAACTACCGATATGTATCTCACCATGTTATTCTAATCCTATTTTAAAATGGTTGACTAATTAATTATTTTTATACAATATATACAAAACCAGGCTTAACAAACATGGATATTACATAATTTTATATGGATATTCTATACATATCATAAAGAAATTCCCATGGACCACAATTGTTTACTGTCATTGTAAATAGAGAAACAAATTTTTCAATCTTTGTGAATGAACATCAACATCTACTATAACTATATCCACCAATTGTACATCTACCTAAAACTTCTCTTCATAACCAGGGGAAGGAAACCATGGAATGGGAGGTCTCTGATGCACAATATGTGTAAATAATGTAAATTTGTACTCATAACAAGAACAGGTGGTATGAAAATAGAGCATAAAATCTAAATATTACACCATATAGATTAGATATCATAATAAATATTGAAACTTCATAAGACATAGATCATAGTAGAAATTAGATCATAAGTCATGAATGTGTAACAAAAATATAAAAAATGGAAGGGTGTAAAACAAAAATTCATATAATGACCCTATGTCAAAGTACTTTTACAATTCCTTTGTAGCATCATATGGTTGGGTTTTTCACCCATGTATTGCTTCATGTATTGGATACCCGCCCGTATGTCCAATTGTTTCTAGATTGGGATGTCCTCTCATGAAGCCTCTTGATTTGGGATTGGTAATTTCTCTCATATAAAAACCTATTTCTGGAACGATCTGTCCACCCATATATCCCGTTGTACTATGATTGGGATGTCCTCTCATCTACCCTCTTTCTTCGATATTTATATGTCTTTTTTGTACCCTATTTTATTGGGCATGGGATTCCCCCTAGCATGCACTTAGAAATCAAAATATATTTATCATTACCCAATACATTAGAGTTATATATAGGTCCCATACAATTCATAATGAAATCATAAATATAGGTTATATTAAATACTATAAAATCATATCATAACCTCTGAAATGAAATTGGTATCATAAAAAGTTAATCATATCGTAACATGTGTACAAGAATATAGGTATCATAATCATTTCATCAAATCTATAACCCCTGAAAAAGTTTTATTTTATAAAGAATATAACCAAAAAATGAAAAATGGGTTTCATAAGTATCAATGTATCGAGACATAAACCATTCAGGAAATTAGATGAATGGAGACATTAGATCATTTCATATAAGGGGAACAGTAGCATAAATATATTTCACAGTAGATTTAAAATAAAATGGAATGATATTTTGAAAATGATTCATCTGGAAAGTATCCATTATTCATTGAAATAATTTACTATACAATATTTATTCCTTTTTTATTTTTTTTAAAATAAACATGAAAGCTATGAAATAAATGTTTCAAGAATATTTGGAATACTTTTTATTTGATTACATAAAAAGTGAGCTTTAAATCACATGGAAAATAATTTTAATTAAAAAAATATAGAGTATGTTTTAAAATATTTTGAGAAGCACATTCTTGAAAATATATTAAAAAATAACGAAAATTTTTCAATCAATTTTCCTTGAATACTTATCAATGAATATTTAAAACATTTGGAAACTCATAGCCCTTGAAAAAATATTAATTATCATAGAAATTATTTCAATCCCATTTCATTTAAAATAATTTTATAACATAGAAATAAATGTTGATAATAAGTTTGATAAGAATTTCATAAAAAATCCAATTTAAAAAAGTAATAAAAACCCTTAAAATGAAAATAAATCATCAAATGATTGATAGTAAATAATCTGTATATGTTGGATGATGAAAATTGAACATTCTATTTTGATGATATAAACGGTAGGAAAATGCATCATTTAGAATGTGACAAAAATATTCTTTTGGAAAAATTGTTAAATTTTAAAAGATGAAAAATTTAATTTTAATGATCATAGTAGATCAGTAGAATATTCTTAGAAATCTGTTTTATAGAATATAGTTTTGAACAAACATAGATTTCTTTCAGAAGATAGGGTAATGTCATGATTTCATAAACACACTTTCATAACAATATTATGTACAAAAGTGAGAAACATATTTACCAATACCTGAATATATTATAAATAACCAAGGGAGAAAAAAATCCATGAGTTATATTGTGAGATGGATCATGAGATTTATTCAAAGGAATAGTTAACATAACAAATCATGAAAAGCGATGAGATTGATTCAATAAGCACTTATAAAATGGTAACATGAGATCTTAATGTCAATTTATGATAATGATATTAAATTATGATTACAATATCATGAACAAAAATATATTCAAGATATATAATTTTAAAAGGAATTACATACACCTCAAAAATAATTCAGGGGCATAACAAAACATATGTTTCAAATAACAAAAATCGGGACAAAATTATTTTACTGATTTGGTAGCTTTTGAAACCTAAACCCCCAAAAATAAAAATCAATGAATTAATATTTAAATACCTATTATTTTTAAAATAATAATCATAGAATACATCCTTGGGTTTTATAGACCCGACAAAGACTAAATTTGTGGTGATTAAGGCATGTATCTTTGGAGACAAAACTGTGAGATGAAATCCCCTTAACTTTTGTATTGACTCTCATCATACTAATCGAAAACACATGTATAATAAATATAAATATAATATAAATCCATAAATGGACCATAATCTTACTTCTGAATTCATATATTGTTTTATTATGGATTTATATTACCCTCTTGTTAAAAATTCAATGTAATGGTTTTAATTCAGGTAATATCCACATTGATTTTCAAATGTGTCTAAATTTGATATATCTATGGTCCTTATAAATATATAATTATTTCCATATTTTATAAAATTATTAAATTATATTTTATAATAAGTATATTTTTATTATAATATTAAATATAATATATATCTATGAATAAAAATACAATGTTCATGTAGAGTGAAAGATGTACGTATGTTTGAATAATATTTATGTTTAATTGTATTGTTGGAAGAATGACAGTAATTGGAATATTAATATATATATGTATATATATAATTATTAAAATAGATAAATTATATCTTGTATATTTATATATAATTTATATTCACAAAACAATCATTAATATATTCAATTTACTTTTGGAATGAATCTCATCACTTTGAGGGGGCAGTAGTCCACACTTCCTCAATCCAAATTATTGTATTATTAGAAAAAAAAATTATAAAGACATGTTTTATAATAGAATTAAATAAGAATAAATATATAATTAATTTAATATATAATCTATATAAATATATAATTTCTATAATAATTTCCACCATTAAAGTAGGTAAAAGAAAAATTAAAAACATCAATTTGTGATGCAGTAGTTCGATGTACACATAAATAGTATGTTCATTACCCATTATATGGAGGTATTTGTAAGTGTAGGTAAAACCATTATCATAAAATAAATCATATGATATAGAGTATAATGGTGCTATTATATATGATAGGAATAATTAGATTATTGGGGGTGGATAAAGTACATATAAGAATGTATTCTGAGAGAAGACGCTACCTCTTAATTGGGTACCTCCTTTTTATTTGTACCAAAAAGATTCCACAGATATCATTTTTCGAAAATGGAAGTTTCAAGGAGGAATCGAGGCATTATGTAATGTGTATTGGGTAGATTATGTCCTAACCTAAGTGTTCTGATAAGTGTTAAGAATAAGTGGAGATGTTGTCCTTTTGAAGGGAAGGAAAAAGATACACATGTCATTTTTGGAAACAAGTAAATAGTATTCACATTTTTACAAAACAAATCATCCCAAAACAACAAAATATAAATAATTTAAGGTGATTGGACGTATATATTCCATTAAATGTGTTTTTTACATGTTTCTAGGTGATTTTGGGTCTTACATATAATGATTAGTACTTTGTTAAACTATGTTTTCTCTTAACCGTTGTAATTAATTCTAATCAATTAACTACTATTTTATCTAAACAAATAAAATTATTAGAAATTTAAAATTACGATTATTGAAAATATGGAATTAATTTTCCCAAATTATAATCTTATAATTGTCATATATTAATTTAAAATTAATTCGGCTCATGGAATGACACTGAGGGGTTTTAAAGTAAAAATGATCAAAAGTTTACCAAGATTTTATATCCAAAATAAATTGGGAGTTAGTTCCAATTATATAAATTGATTTAATTGAAAAAAGTAATATATTATTACTATTTTAATATAATATAAAATTTAATTTACACTTATAATGAAACTAAATGAAAAAAGAATCTCTGAATTAGAATCTGGCTTTATTATCTATCTATTAGAAAATAAAACCATTCAGCAAAATAAAAATATTTTATACTAACAAAACTATTATGTTTCTGTTACAAATATGATTTTAATTTATATATATTAAATCTATAATGGTTCTAATATTGAATTTAAAATTGGTTCCCCATTAAAAGGTAGTAAATTACTAATACAAAAAAATTTGATTTTATGCATAAAATTGGGTTTGTTCTTTTATTATGTTTATCAAATATATTGGATAAATATAAAAAATATTTAATTAAATATATCACATATATATTATATTAATATCAAATAGTAATTGTAATATATTTAATTTATTATGTTACAAGAGATTTGTGATTAATAAATTGTAATATTTTCTTCTATATTTAGATAGCTTTAATATTAATTTCTAATTAATTTATAACATTTTAATTATTATTATATTTTTGTAAACCATATATTTACATAAATTAGATAATACTACTCGAAAAATCTAATTTAATCTAAATCATAGTTTTTCTTATTTTAAATAATATCATTTTAATGATAAAATAATGTTATGTAATTTTTTATCATGTTTAATACAAAACCCATTGAGGATAGTAATTATTCCATAAAACACAAGCTAAACATGGCGTTATGTGTAGGGAATGCTAAATTTTATTTTAAAGGTAATTCATGATTATCTTTGTGTTGTATATAAGACAAAGAAAACATATTTATTTTTTTAAAAAAACAATTTTTATTGTTGCATGAAATAAATAATATCAAAAAGGATAAATAAATTCATAACAATAAATCAAAAATTTTCATGATGTTCAATTTATATCACTGAATATAGGATTCCTTAGATATATTCCTTGTTACATGGCCTATTTAGGTCTTCTACTCTTCCCATATGTGGTGTATGATGAGGTAGTTGTAACATATTATTCCAAATTTATATGTATATTGATGATCATCTATTATATCATTATCTTATACATGGCCCATTTTCTTGTGGTCTCATTAAAAATATTATTCCCCTATATTAATTCATGTCATATCTATATAGGGGAATGGTTTATATGGGTATTCTAGATTTTTATAGACATTTTTGGTGTTTTCCTATTGATTATATCTCACAAACTATTTTGGCTTCAGATCAGTACCTAGAAAAAATACATGGATGTTAGTATTGATATGGGAGATCAACGAGTTAATGATGCTTGATTTTTGATAGCATGGGAGTGGGGGATAATAGAGCTGAGCTATGAGTCATGATGATATATAGAGATATCCTTCTTGGTATAGTTTGTTATTTGGATATAATAACAAGAATTCTTACATTATTCTAATTTTCTATATCTTTTTTATATACATGACATTACATCATTAATTATATGATTATAGATCTATCTTTTGATGTATTTTTATCATTATCATTTGGGTGATTTTATTTCAACATTGTGGTATATATTTATAATTATTCTATTAATATTTCTCTATTACACCAATGTGTCACTATTTTTATGGGGGTATAGTCTACCCATTGAACCACCTTTGACCCTTGTTTCTAGTCAATATCCTTTAGTGTATGAGGAGGATCATTCTAGGCCGTGTGACATACATGATCGATGAATCGTTTTTTTGATCCCATAAAATGGTTTCACATGATTAAATGTTCGTATGATGAATTAATATAGTAATATATAAAAATTCATCTGAAGGTCAACACAAAACATATCATAAATGGTTCACTTCATGAAACTTATAAAATATTATGATCGAATAAATAAAAAGTACGTTCACAAAATTTTCAAAATGATGTTATCATCAATCTATAAAATAAATAAATGTATTTCTTTATCATCCAAACAAAAATATGTGAATTCATTAATCATGTATTATCTTAAAACATATTAGTAACCTGAATTCCCATATAAAAATTATTGAAAACATAGTTTCATCCTTCAAAATTACGAAAATCACAAATTATTTGATCTATGCATTCTGTCAAAACAATGTTATAAAATTTATCAATAATATAATAAACCACCTTATCCAAAAATCATCAACCTATTCCAAGGTAGTCTCTACTATCCAATAGACATTATTTTAACAAATAATCGCTTTATACTAACATCATTATCTCAAAATCATTTATATATGAAGGGTTATAAATCCCTAAATCTGGTTTTTTCCATGAATTTAAACTTACCACTGAATCTTTTTTCATGGCCGTCAATATCGTTAAATTTATACATTAAAATACACTATTAAAATTAATACTGTAGAATCATTATAAATTTCAACATTCATATAATCAATATATCATTGATTAAAAATACAATGACATAATTCATGAATCAAAACAAAAGCACATTAATATATCAAATTATTCTAGGGTAATATCATAATCTTGACCATGATCTATTTACTAATATTGATGTATATTATTTTGATGTTTAGGGGATTCATTTTTTTATGACCTACATTCTTAAAATTATAAAATTAAAATAAAAACCAAATTTATTTTCCTTACAATCATAATAATGGGGGGATTTATCTCTAAAAATATAGCCAACTTCTTTTCCTAAAAATAATTTACCACTGTATTTCTATACGGAAGTACAAAATGTTGGAAAATTATTTATTGCCTTCTTTCCATTATCAATTTTTCATTGTCTTCCACTTCATCTAATTCATCCCTTATAAGTCATAATACAAAACTAATTGATCCTATTTATTAATAGAATAATACACTTTTCCCACATATGATGAGAATTATTTATCGACTAGATTTCTTCGAAATATTGTCTTAGGCTGAGAGAAGAGATTATAATTATTACTATTTGGATGATGTAAATTAATATATCTACCATTACTTCAACTAGGTTCTATATTTAAAGAACGAATTACACTATATTAGAGACTGAAATTATGAAACGTAATGTATAATCCAAAATCTAGTGACATAGTTAATCTCAATATTAAAATTTATATATATCTAATCTCATAGTCTTAATTATTTTTTCTATGGGTATATAATTATTTTCAACTCATACAAACTTTTTTGTGAAAATTTTGATTTATGCAAAGAATATCCCCCATGAATATTAATATTTTTTTTGTAAATAACATTTTTTTCACCATGTGATGATCGAGTCAAGCTCAATGTGATCATTTTGGTATTATTACCCTGAGGTACGTTCGTACCAGAACCACATCCTCTTTTTGTGTATATACATGGATGTATTCCATATAGAAACCATAAGATATCTTCCTTACCAAAACATTATGATATTATAATGTCTATATCCTCACATTATATCATAGGTTTTTGTTCTATAATATTATTTTTCTTAAATATAGTGTCATTGTATTTTACTCTAATGGCTCGGACCTTCCTGGTCCATTACATTGCCAAATTCTATGTTTTGGGGTGTCCTAGAACCCGTTGGTGATTCAGGAAGATGTGGGTATCCGTGGAAAAGAGTTATTGTGGTCTCACCTTTCAGTGCCACTATTCGGTCTCATTGATAAGTTCCACCCATCTGTCACACAGATTAGTTCCACTGATCAGCTTCACATATCAGCTCCAAAAACCTGCTTCACTGATCTGCTTCATAGATCAGCTTCACAGATCATATTCAGTGATCAACATCACATATCTGCTTCACCTATCTGATTCACTGATCAACATCAATGATCAGCTTCATATATTAGATTCAAAGCACAACATCACTAATCAACTTCATGGGTTAGATTCACTGATCAACTTCACTGATTAGATGCACCGATCACTTTCACTAACAAGCTTCACTGATCAATATCAAAGATAAGCTTCACTGATCAGCTTCATGGATCAGCTTAACTGATCAGCTTCACGAGACCATCATCATGGATCAACTCCACTGATTTCATTGATATGTGTCACCAATCTACCCCAGATGGGTGTCTTATTTTACATACCCAGTTTTTCTTATAACTCCACTTTAAATCATTGATGTTATGTCCTCCTCTCCGATAATAATTATTAAATAACAATTAATTCCATCATGTGAAACCCTCCAACCGCATGGTGAAACCACAATCTTCCTTTAAATATTATTAAAGTTCATATCATGTAACTCCAGGATCTCTCCTTTTTATCGCACGTGAATTCTTTCTTTCTTCTTCTTGGCTTGTCTTTTTCCTTTTCTTGGTGAGTTTTGACTCCCCCCTTCTAGAGGATATTGGTGCGCCTATGCTGGAAGCTTTAATTCTCACTCTTGGAGCCCCTAGAGTTCCTCCCATACATTCACAGATCCCCAATTCGTGATATGAGGAGAAAAACATTGATCATGGATCCTCACGTGGGGTTCTCCCTTCGTCTCTCTTTACTTTGTATCATGCGCAGTGGGTATGATAATGTTTCCTTTTAGGATGGATGAGACCAATCCATAAAGAAGATAATCAATTAATTTTTATGGAATGAGAGGGTGTGTGTCACACACGGTTTTTTTTTCTGTCTTTGTATTGATCCGGCCCATTCCCAGTTTTAACAACTGAATTTGTTTCTTTTATAACCCTTTTGTTTTTCATCCTTTTTCACCCAATCAACTTCCCACTTATCCTATACTGATATATTAAAATTTATTTATCCTTTTGGACCCATTAGAAATTCATAAGCCAGGCGAATTTGGGTCACTTATTTAGGTATTGGGCCGGCCCATGGGCCCATTTCCTGTTTTTAAAAAAATAATTTGTTTCATTTATATCGTTTTCATTTTTTAATCTTTTTCAGTGATTCCACCTCCCACCCGAAGCCAATATCCCTATCCTCACCCCCAATATCGTTTTTACCACTTTGGAGCTCATATTGGTCGCGTATTAGGGAGAATGTTCTCTGGTTTCCTCAAAACGTCCAGAATTGAGAAGGTAACTTGTTTCACCCATAACTCATTCAATTAGTACTCTTTTGGCCAAAAAATTTCTTTCCCTGGTTCGTCTAGATCTTATGAGTATCTCCATGAATTTTCAATCCATTACCTTCCCTATAGGGTTGCAGATCTAATGGAATAAGAAGACTTTTCTAGGGTGAAAGGTGAGATTCCTTCTCCTTTCTCCTTCCTCTTCCCCCTCCTTTCATTATTTCATGGTTTTATATTGTACCATAGTCTTGATAGACCTAGGGTTTTGTTATAACATGTTTTTGATGGGTTTTATGTTTGTTTAGTTCTGGTATTTATAGTTTTAGGGTTTATAAACCCGCGGCGGGTGATTTCGGGTGTGCGTTTCAATTATGTCAAAGATTTGAGGTAGGATACCCCATGCACATGAATTTATTATTTAAGTTTCATCCTTTTATTATATTTAAAACCATATATATATTTTTATTATTGTTTTTCATCCTTTGGATAATTTTATTGGTGTTCAAAGTGGTTTTTTAATCAATGGTTTGTGAACGGTAGTGTTGTTTTGTCATGAAAGTTCTCAACAAGTGTTTGTTTAAATGTTCCGTTATCTTTTTCAAATATTTTGTGAGGTTTATAATCTGTTCTATGGTATTTTTAACATGTTACAGTATCTTGAATGAAAATATGGCTTTCAATTGGTGTTTTATTCCTTTTCATGTACATAAAATAAATTGTTTTGTTTAAAAAGGGCATGTCATGTGTTCGGTAAATTGCCCGGTTGGCTTTTATGTGTGATGTGTGATTTAAAAGTTACATGATTGTATTTATAAAGGAATTGGAAGAATTATAAATGGTATTTTTTGGTACTATATTGATTTCCAATTTAGATTTTTTTTACAAACAAGTGGGTTTTGATTTACAACATATTTTGGCCCGAGTTGCCCAAAAATGGACCGTTTCACATCTTTCTGAAAATGGTTGTGTTTTGAATATTTAACCTAAGTATTATAAGAGATTTATGAATGGGTTTTACTGCTGTAAATGATGTTTATACAGATCCTTAATAAAATTAAAATGCATACCTTCATCAAAGGTTAGTTTTGAGAAAATGTTTAAAGGCCCGTTTGGCATTTCCTAATGAAGGAGTGTTTTACTTGTATATAACAAGTTGTGAAATTGGGATTGTTTTATGGTCCATTAAATGATTTTATTAAATGTTTGTTGGGCTGCCAAATATGATTTGGTTTGGTTATGATGTGTTTTTATAATTTAACGAGTGTTTTTGAAAGAGTTTTATTTGCAAATCCTCAATACACTTCATGAAATTGTTTTACCGAAATATTTTGCGGTTTGTTGATTAGTGTAACAAATGTGAAGAATGATTATGGGATGTTTGTGTTTTTATGGTTTTGGAATGGAATGGGGATGTGAAATGTGTATTTGATAATATGTTTAACTTGATTGAGCACTAAAGGGAATCCCGGGTATCTAGGTGGGCGGACGTGTACTAGTATGCTAGTGATTCTGTGGGGGTTGGCCCCTGTTTCACGTAGCAAGTTTGATGATGACAACAATAACTAAACTATGATGATTTTGATGATTGGGGACCACTAGGTTATGGGTATGTTCCCTACTATTGGCTCGTGCACGAGAACGAATATTTATTATGGTTACTTTCACCGAGATACGAGGTACCGGGGGCTCACAACTAACTAGTGCCTAGGGGTATTCCTGTAACTAGTGCTCATTGGCTATTTTGTACTCACCGTCGGCATACGGTGTGTTTGGTTGGTAAATTCAGTAGTACGTGTTATTTATTTTAATGTTAAAATTATTTAAAGCAGCCCTCTTGAAAAATATTTTCATTTTGAAGTTTCACCTCTTTGAAAATAATTGTTACTTGCAATTTTTTTATTAAACCTACATGTTTTTGTCTGATAATTTTTATAGCATGAAACCTCATTTGAAAACCAGACTTTCAAATCTAGAATTTAAAACTATAAATTGATGTTTCTTTTATTTTAAAGTAATGTGCATTGGGAATAGAATACCGGGCTAACCTACTGAGTTTTAATACTCACGCCTATAGTCTTCTTCTTCTTTTAGCCCTTGTGCAGGTTTCATCTTTAGTTCGATCACCTTGGGAGACTTTTTATCATTGTGTTGGAGAGTGACCAGAAGTGTCACATGGAGTTATTTTATCATCGGAATTGTTCATTTGAGTTGTTGGTTTTGTTCTAATTTTATTTTCTTGTACAAATAATATTTAGTTCAATTTTTATATAAATTCATTTTGGGCTGTCCGTTTATTTCCGCTGTTTGTTTGATTGTTTATATATGGGCGAAATCGTTCCCTTGTGTACTCTATTGATGCCCTTGGTTCTTGTCACCATCCCGGGAGGATCGGGAACGCCTCTCGGGACTTGTCGCGTGCTGGCCTGGGTGACCGGTTTAGGGTCGACTCGGGCTGGTTCGTGACAAAATGGTATCAGAGGAGGTCGGCTATTAGCGGACCTTTCTTTTTAGAGCGCCCTTGTTATTTTGGGGATGTCAATGTAGATGGAGTAGGATTGTTGGGACTTGAGGGGTAAGTGCAAGAAGAGCGTCGCGAACTCTTTCTTGTTCTAATCCTCAGGTTTCCATGGAAGTCCGGTTTTATTAGTGTCCATTGTTCTAGTTGATTGTTTCATATTCGGATATGACAAGAGGAGTCTGACCAATGGCCTTCGTGAGCTCACAGGGCCTGGCAAGCCATGTGGAGCTGGGGAATGGTCCTAATAAGTCTCTCTGTGTTGGTGTTGTGTTTGGCATATGGCCGCCAACCATATGGTCAAGTCACCCACCAACACTAGTTCCCTTTTTCTTGGGTCTCTTGAACCTTTCTTGAATTCTGATTTTTTTTTAAAATCCTTGTGTGAGAATTGTGGAAAAGGGTTTTAATGTAAGGATTAGATTTTGAAAAGTGAAAAAAAGGGGGTTTCAATAATTAAATATAAGAATGGTTTAGGAAGGTTGTGTTTTTGTGAAAAAAAATGGAGGGAAGCAAAAATGATTTAAATGGATTGGATTATACATAATCTAAACTTGTGGTTTGTTGAAATAAAATGTTTTGAAATTGTGAATCATTTTAAAGTGATTCTGGATCTTTTTTTAAATGGGGTATTTTAGGATGTAAAAAAAGTTTTTTAAATCGGATAAATTAGTTTTGGAAATTAGTTTTGATCAGTTGGTTTTTTACTAGAAATGTTATTGTTCTCAATGGACCTCAGATTATGAAAATATACATTGCTGATTTTTTTTAAAAAAAAATAATGTGAAGGGGTTGTTTGGAGTGGCTTGGTTATTTAAAAAGTATTTAAAAATGAAAAGGGGTAGGTTTTCAATAAAAATGTTTCTTAATTAATTGTTGTTTTTTTTTGTGAAACATGAAAATGTTTTTTTTGAATTGGTGGTTGGTGTTCCTTTTGAAGGTAAATTGTTTTTTTTAATTATGATGTTTAATTTTAACCTTTGGTGTTTTCATGGGTGCTCACATGCATGGTTTTATTTATATTTGAAAGTATGGCCTATATGGTATGGTGGTTGGGTGTCAGGGGTGGCATGGAAATGTGCATGTGGGCGAGACTTGATGAAACACCATTGGTGAATGTAGAAACCCACCAAGTTAGTTTGATTTTTCAAAATTGTTTTGAGCTGAAAATTGTGGCCCTTTTTTTTAAAACCAATGGTTATGTGGTTTGATTTTTCTATGTTGTAGAAGAGTTGTTTATTCAGTAAGCTTCTTTGTGATCTAGAATTCATACTCTTGTTTTATCTTGAGATGATATCTTGTTGGTGTCTTGGTTTTGGAGAAATTTTCATTGGGTTTCTAAAGATGTGTTTGATGTTGTGATGTGGCTAGTGATAGTTCTCCGTTGGAAATCTTTCCTACTGATCAACCTAAGGATTCCTTTGAAATTTTAAATCCACCTCTTTTTATGATGCCTCAACCTGTTTGTTGGAATATATAGATGTTTGGGATCTATTAAAAGTGCTTCTATGTCGTGATAATTCTTTTGGATAGAGCAGTTGTGTTCGGTGATGTTGATGTGTTTCGTCTAATTCCTTGTTCATTATGCCCCTCATTTGGAGTGATAAGGAATTTTGATATGTATATATTATTTCCTATTTAGATGAAGGTTTTTTTTTGTGATCCAGTGTGGGTTTTTTGAGTGGTGAGATCCTTATCACCTGACTGCGGTGCAGCAAATGCTTCAAGAATCAGGGCTCCAGCCATAGGCCTCGGAGTGAAGCTTTTCACGCAGTCAGGAAATCAACAGAGGTGTGGAGTGCTAGATTATGATCCTTACTCCTCTGTTTTGGTAATTTAGTTACTATGTCAATGTTTTGGTTCTTCATTTCTATGAATTTCCCTTTGTCGCAACAAGCGTGGTGGACTTAACCCCTCACACAGTGTCTATGGTTTTTCCTTCATGGATGTGGGTTTTCAATCAATGTCCCTGTGTGGACCACCTGTAAAAATCAGATGCAGTCTTGGTGTTACCTATTCATTGGGGGAGAGTTTTGGGTAGTTTCATTGTTTCTTTTGTTGTTTCAGTGGCCAAATTATTGGGTCCCCTTCCCTCCCATCCCCAAGTGACAGGGGTCCAGAATTGTGCTGAATGTGTTGGCCAAGTTCTTGTCCCCTCCATTCAGGAGTGGGTGGTTTATATGTTCATTTTGTAATCCTATTAACTTGGTATATTATGTTTTTCTAGGAGGGTTTTTTTTGGCTTCTGTGAGTGATGCCCAATTTTATCTCATGTTCAATTCTTGTCTATTCATTGCTAGTTGGTTTCTAATGGTGGGGAGACCCACCATGGGTCTCTTGGATTTTCATCCTAAGAACATTTCTAGGGATAGTTGATTCTTAATGGTGGGGGGTACATTCTGGAATCCTTATGTGTTGTTTTTTTCAGCTGGAATGTGTTATGGCTTTCTGGGGGCGGAAAGCTTTAATGGTGGGGAGAATTGTCACACACGATTTTTTTTCTGTCTTTGTATTGATCCGGCCCATTCCCAGTTTTAACAACTGAATTTGTTTCTTTTATAACTCTTTTGTTTTTCATCCTTTTTCACCCAATAAACTTCCCACTTATCCTATACTGATATATTAAAATTTATTTATCCTTTTGGACCCATTAGAAATTCATAAGCCAGGCGAATTTGGGTCACTTATTTAGGTATTGGGCCGGCACATGGGCCCATTTCCTGTTTTAAAAAAAATAATTTGTTTCATTTATATCTTTTTCATTTTTTAAACTTTTTCAGTGATTCCACCTCCCACCCGAAGCCAATATCCCTATCCTCACCCCCAATATCGTTTTTACAACTTTGGAGCTAATATTGGTCGCGTATTAGGGAGAATGTTCTCTGGTTTCCTCAAAACGTCCAGAATTGAGAAGGTAACTTGTTTCACCCATAACTCATTCAATTAGTACTATTTTGGCCACCAATTTTCTTTCCCTGGTTCGTCCAGATCTTATGAGTATCTCCATGAATTTTCAAGCCATTCCCTTCCCTCTAGGGTTGCAGATCTAATGGAATACGAAGAGTTTTCTAGGGTGAAAGGTGAGATTCCTTCTCCTTTCTCCTTCCTCTTCCCCCTCCTTTCATTATTTCATGGTTTTATATTGTACCCTAGTCTTGATAGACCTAGGGATTTGTTATAACATGTTTTTGATGGGTTTTATGTTTGTTTAGGTCTGGTATTTATAGTTTTAGGGTTTATAAACCCGCGGCGGGTGATTTCGGGTGTGCGTTTCAATTACGCCAAAGATTTGAGGTAGGATACCCCATGCACATGACTTTATTATTTCAGTTTCATCCTTTTATTATATTTAAAACCAGATATATATTTTTATTATTGTTTTTCATCCTTTGGATAATTTTATTGGTGTTCAAAGTGGTTGTTTAATCATTAGTTTGTGAACGGTAGCGTTGTTTTGTCATGAAAGTTCTCAACAAGTGTTTGTTTAAATGTTCCTTTATCTTTTTCAAATATTTTGTGAGGTTTATAATCTGTTCTATGGTATTTTTAACATGTTACAGTATCTTGAATGAAAATATGGATTTCAATTGGTGTTTTATTCCTTTTCATGTACATAAAATAAATTGTTTTGTTTAAAAAGGCCATGTCATGTGTTCGGTAAATTGCCCGGTTGGCTTTTATGTGTGAGGTGTGATTTAAAAGTTACTTGATTGGATTTATAAAGGAATTGGAAGAATTATAAATGGTATTTTTGGGTACTTATATTGATTTCCAATTTGGATTTTTTTTACAAACAAGTGGGTTTTGATTTACAACATATTTTGGCCCGAGTTGCCCAAAAATGGACCGTTTCACATATTTCTGAAAATGGTTGTGTTTTGAATATTTAACCTAAGTATTATAAGAGATTTATGAATGAGTTTTACTGCTGTAAATGATGTTTATACAGATCCTTAATAAAATTAAAATGCATACCTTCATCAAAGGTTAGTTTTGAGAAAATGTTTAAAGGCCCGTTTGGCATTTCCTAATGAAGGAGTGTTTTACTTGTATATAACAAGTTGTGAAATTGGGATTGTTTTATGGTCCATTAAATGATTTTATTAAATGTTTGTTGGGCTGCCAAATATGATTTGGTTTGGTTATGATGTGTGTTTATAATTTAAAGAGTGTTTTTGAAAGAGTTTTATTTGCAAATCCTCAATACACTTCATGAAATTGTTTTACCGAAATATTTTGCGGTTTGTTGATTAGTGTAAGAAATGTGAAGAATGATTATGGTATGTTTGTGTTTTTATGGTTTTGGAATGGAATGGGGATCTGAAATGTGTATTTGATAATATGTTTAACTTGATTGAGCACTAAAGGGAATCCCGGGTATCTAGGTGGGCGGACGTGTACTAGTATGCTAGTGATTCTGTGGGGGTTGGCCCCTGTTTCACGTAGCAAGTTTGACGATGACAACAATAACTAAACTATGATGATTTTGATGATTGGGGACCACTAGGTTATGGGTATGTTCCCTACTAGTGGCTCGTGCACGAGAACGGATATTTATTATGGTTACTTTCACCGAGATACGAGGTACCTGGGGCTCACAACTAACTAGTGCCTAGGGGTATTCCTGTAACTAGTGCTCATTGGCTATTTTGTACTCACCGTCGGCATACGGTGTGTTTGGTTGGTAAATTCAGTAGTATGTGTTATTTATTTTAATGTTAAAATTATTTAAAGCAGCCCTCTTGAAAACTATTTTCATTTTGAAGTTTCACCTCTTTGAAAATAATTGTTACTTGCATTTTTGTTTATTGAATCTACATGTTTTTGTCTGATAAATATTATAGCATGAAACCTCATTTGAAAACCAGACTTTCAAATCTTGAATTTAAAACTATAAATTGATGTTTCTTTTATTTTAAAGTAATGTGCATTGGGAATAGAATACCAGGCTAACCTACCGAGTTTTAATACTCACGCCTATAGTCTTCTTCTTCTTTTAGCCCTTGTGCAGGTTTCATCTTTAGTTCGATCACCTTGGGAGACTTTTTATCATTGTGTTGGAGAGTGACCAGAAGTGTCACATGGAGTTATTTTTTCATCGGAATTGTTCATTTGAGTTGTTGGTTTTGTTCTAATTTTATTTTCTTGTACAAATAATATTTAGTTCAATTTTTATATAAATTCATTTTGGGCTGTCTGTTTATTTACGCTGTTTGTTTGATTGTTTATATATGGGAGAAATCATTCCCTTGTGTACTCTATTGATTCCCTTGGTTCTTGTCACCATCCCGGGAGGATCGGGAATGCCTCTCGGGACTTGTCGCGGGCTGGCCTGGGTGACCGGTTTAGGGTCGACTCGGGCTGGTTCGTGACAGTGTGTTTGATGATGATTTTGTTCTACATTACCCATGATTGTATTTTGTTAATTGTATGGGATTATTTCCATGGGAAATCATTGCTGTTGGGGGCCTTTCCATGCACACTATTGAACACCTGTCTTCTGTGATTATTGAATGGTTGTAGCATGTAAAATGTCTAATCATGTAAATTACGTTGATTAAATTTCAGAGACACACACTTCAAGTTCATATACATAGCATTACTTTTGATAAATACTTAATACATAAAAAACATACACCAAAGTAAAGTAATAGTTTAGTATCATTGGAAACTAGGGACATAATCTTCTAATCACGAGTAAAAGATCTTCAACATCTCCCATAAAGATCATCCCCTTTTGTTTTCTTACAGAAAAACATTCTTAATATCCTGGGAAAAAGAAAACATAAAATGTGTGAGCTCAAATTATAAGTAAGGGTAAACATAGAGGACATAAAACAATCCATAAACATTTGAATGCAAAAACTTGAACATAAAATCTAAACATCAAAATCTTGAGAAAATACATAAATATTGGAAGTACATAAGGAATGTGTCATAAAGGAACATCAATCATGATAAAATAGCATGGGAATAAAACTTGTAATTGTGGAAAAACATTGTGCACATGATATGGTTTCCATAGTAGCTGAGGCATTGCTACCAAGCCAATCTTAGTGGACAAAGTCATTTTTTGAATTGTGTTCACTCCTCATTCTAGTCTTGTATCACTGAACGTATTAGCTTACCATTCCTGCCATGCCTATCTAATGAGATATAATTCATTACCCAATGAATTTGAGGGAGATATAGGTCCCACCCATCTCATAATGAAATCATTCTTACTTGTGCCACAAAATAAACATAAATCAGTCATCATAACCCAAAGAATAAAATGGGTTTCATAAACATCATCCCATAATAACATAATCCATATAAAACAAATGGATATCCTTTCATATAAATAAAAGTGAAACCATGTAAATAATATAGAAATTATAAATGAAACATACACATATGAAATAATGTCATCTTATATGGAAAATGTTATTGATCAAACACTTGAAATGAATTTTTGAGGAAAATATCATTTCTTCTTCAAAATCATTTTATTGTCACAAAATTCCATGCAATTTTAGAAGAAAATGATTTTTATGAAAATAGTCATGAAATTTGTGGATTAATCTTCATGAAAATAAGGATTTATAAAACCGTAAAAATCAATTCATGTTTTATAAGTTAAAAAAATAGTCTCCTCATACATTTTAACAGAAAAGTCAAAAAGTACCGTGTGTGGTAAACAAAAGAATGATTCTGTCCATAACACAATGTAAAATCCAAGAGGGGTAAAAATGAATTTTGAAATACATGGAAAAATATTATACACTTTATGAAAACTTGTATATGGACATGGATGAAAAATATAACCCCAGTAAATACTTACGTATAAGCATTCTCAGCTAAAAATGAGATTGCAAAATTATCCATTACCTTATGTCCAATATGATATGTATGTATCTGAAACTCCTGTATAATTATTTATATAATGTCATTGAATTATATTATAATCATATTTATTGTTATTATATCATATCTGGTTCACTTATTACTTTATATTACCCGTTATTTTGTAAATTCCATGCCAAAGCACTGTCTTGGGTTAAATCGTTTCATTTATCGTACGTGTTTCGATTTGTTGATCTTGATATTATTACTCATATACTGATTTACATAACTCCAGAATGTAAAACCTGATTTATATATAATATATACTCAATATATAAATATATATGATTGATCGATAAATGGAATAAAATACACCGTTCATTGAGACGGTAGGCCGTACGTACGCATAAACGCTATTTTCGTTTCCTTATTGAATTGAATGGAATTAAGTAAATGAAACATATATGTACATAAATATAGTATAATTTGTATTTAATATCTTTCATGATTATTTATTACATATATAATTTATAATCATTCTTTAATGGTTAATCATGGATAATGAATCTCATCTCGTTCGTGGAGACGGTAGTTCATACGTACCCACGAGCGATGATATCATTCCCATAATTATTGAATAGAATTGGAGTAAATGATATAATATCTAAGAATCAGTATGATGTTATTATTAACATATATAGTTATTATTTACAACATTATACCCATCCAAGTAATGTGGTGGTGGAAAAACTATGTACACCCCAGCGTGGAGACAGTATTCCATACTTACACACGCGTGGTGATTTCGTTTTCCATAGGATGGATAGAAGATGAAAGGGGGTTGTTTCATAATTATAATATCAAAATAGTATATTTGTGATACTGGTTTTATTACTTGACAATGATAGAACTAAATAATAATAATTTTAAGAAGAAAGTAACTTGAAAAAATCGGTAGAAGAGATTACATCTTCTTCGACATGCCTCCTTTAAACTTCCTCTTAAGGGACAAGAGTTGGTCTTTTGAGAAGACCCGAACCTAAAGAATATTTCTAGGAAAGTTGAGAAGAGTAATGGGCAGGGGGTTTCAATGCTTAAATGATCAAATTAGTGTAAATAGAAGTGGCAGGAGGTGCCCTTTTATAAGGGAGGAGAGGGGCACTTTTGGAAACCTGTAAAATATTAATTTATAAAAAAAGAAAAACCCACATAAAAACATCCAAATTTATTAAAATTCGGAATTTAGATAATAGAGGGTTGTAATATCATAAACCAATTTAATTTAGACATTATTTGATTTTATTTTCAACCTTATCAATTTGATTTATCCTTATTTAATCTATTTAATTTTATTTGCCGTAATAATGTGATAAATTTTATATGGTTATAAGTAATTACTTGTGTGTTCTTAATTTTAAATAATTTGATATTTTATGACATGTTAGATCATATAAATTTTAATTTGTAATTTTTAAAATATTTTTGTGATTTTTAAACAATTTAATAATATAAAATATCAATAGTGTCAATTTTGACACAAATAATTTATTTAACTAAATTCCACACTGAAGATATGTTCAAACAAAAATATTTAATAGATTCATAACATGTCATATTTTTCTAAAAATTCCTGGAGCACATTAAATAGTTCATATAATATTTATTTTTATATTTTTAATACCATTTATTTGATATTTCTATCAATAAAATAATTTCAACATCACTATTGTGTCACCTTTAATGGTAAATATTTAATCCCTAAAAATTATGAATAAATTTACATGATATAGATAATTTTATTAGCTTTCTATATACTATTCATGTTTAACGTTTCATGATTTTCATCACTAAATTAAAATTATTATACCTATAAGATTTAAGAGAGTGACATGTTGTCACTTTCTTTGGTTTTAATAATTATTAAATTATTTTCATGATTAAAAGTCCATAAAATAAATATAATCAGACCCTTAGGTGATATGGGTCTACTTTTAGTCATCCAATAGAATTTTGGCATGTGTTAGGGTAATTTTATAATCTTAGGATTACCCTTAATTACCTTATTTATCTTTAATTGAAATAAATACAAATTACCGTAGTTACTATTCATTATATCAATATAATTAAAGTAAACTATTAACATAATTTGGACCCACTGAATCCAAATATGGAATCATTTTTTCAAAATCCAATACACAGATTTTGCAGTAATTAAATTAAAATTTATGTCGTTGTTAAGAAAACAGGTTTTAACAGTTAAAATATTACCAAAGATTGATATGTTTTTACATATGAATTAAATGTATAATTAATGGCAATGACATAAATTACATTAAATGGTAAAAATATATTCTATTTATAATTTAAAACCATTAAATATTATAATTTAACCATATAAATTATTGCGATGAAAAAAGTTTTAAATTAAAATATACCATATTTTTACTATTCATAAAAATATGAAAGTTATTAGAATAAAATGAAAAATTTATCCAAAGTAAATTTTTATTTCATGATTTCAATGAAAAATCTTATTTTGTCAAATTAAACTTATAAGCATGTCAAAAACTATATTTAATGTGGGTGCGCCATCAAAAGGCGGAAAAACTGTATTTTTTTAATACTGATTTTAAGCGAAAAAATTATTTTGTTCTCATACCATGTTCTAGAAAATGTGTTAGATGAATAATCATGTTACAAAATTCAAATTTTTGTTAATACTATTCATAACAGCTAGTCTATAATAATATTATAACAATATATCATTGTTTAGTGAATCCCGGTATTGCTTAATACACACGCTATCGAGGAAGGTCGTGATTGCGTGTAATGCAAGCCAAGTCAGGGATGTGTGTAGTGAAAGCTCCCATTGGTGTAGCGTACAACACAAGACCTTAATGAAATTAAAAAGAATAATTCTAACAAAATATCAGGTTGTTACATTCTACCGTCCTTATAATGAATTTCGACCACGAAAATTCATCGGCGTTATAAATGGTTTACTACTTGAAATTTACTTTCATAGAAATCCACATCATAAAAAGGAATAATAAAACATAATTTTAAAAAGTGAAGTATGACACATATCGGTTACCCAAATTATCTCATCATTGGGTTTCCACATAGGAGAACATAGGTGAAAATATGGATATGGAAGAGAAACCTAACCATCATGTTCTGATGAAGAGTGGTAGAGAACCTCGATATAAAAAATCCAACAATCACAAAGCCAAAAATTTGTGATGATCTAAGGTACCATATAATTCATCGAATATAAGGGAACTATAAACAACATTTTTGGTTTTCAATATGATTTCCTAAAGTTGAATAATTTGAATTAGAAGAAATAATTACTTTATTTTGGTACAATCTCACTATTTTCGTGACTTGAACAATTTCCACTCATCTCTTAAAGAAAAAAAGTTGAATTTTTCATTCGTGAAGTGTTAGTAGATCATGTGATAGAATGATGGGTCACTCCATCTGTCTCAATAAAAAGGTTAGAAAAAGTTATTAAATATACATAAGTGAATCTATAGTGAGATTAATCATATATGGTTCCTATATATCATTCCACTTAATATATTAAAACTAATTTATACTAACCAAGGACTTCTTTTAGGACAGTGGTAGGCGATAACGGGCTTTCTCACATCGGTTGTGGGTTCGATTCCCGCATCCTTGTATAGAGCGATGGGTTGTTGCCCATCCTACGGGTTGTCCTTTTTATAACACTATACTATTATAACATTCCAAAAATAATATCAACAATTTTTAGCCATAAAAAATACTATTTGATGTCCAACTTAATGCATTCCATCCTTTAGGCTTATTGGAAATAATTTTTTCCAATCTCATAGTATAAAGAAAATGACTACTAGAAAGGCCATCTACCAAGCATGTGAATACCATCATTTATCCCGCATAAGATATAACTTTTTGTTGGAAACATTACAAACATGTTAATACCTTAATCATGTATTCTTTTGAAAAAATGAATACCCAGTAAACTTTAGTGAAAACATGAATGCTTTCAAAAGTTAACTCCTTCCATATACCAAATTTCCAAAAATTCTCTATACTCAAACCATGATATCACATTGTCTTTATCTCAATCATGAACTCATGAATACTATCAAATATATTATTATCTTCATATCCCTTCATTATGAGCATATCATCTACGTTCCAAAAATATCTAAATATCCTTTCATGGTTACCGGTACCATTCATCATATACATTCAAATAATTTAGGAAAAACAATACTGTAACAATCCTTAGACGTGTCTGTATTCCATTGTACCAGTACCTATACAACATAACTCTTGATAAACCTAAATCATTACACTACCTTCATAAAAAATTGACTTAAATTCATCATTGTATTCCTCAACACTTCTCTCATATCATATATCGTTTTTAGTGTCTTCAGCATCATCAACATAAATACTACCCATGTGACCATGCTGATTATCTTCATAACATTTCCCCTTAGGGAATTGGTTTCCATAATTCCCATACATTATACATTTAAAACCTTTAATCATTTTTGATGTCGTAGTAATACCATTATCCTTGTCCATGGTGTTAAATGAACCATTTTCTTTTTCACTTACTAGATTTTCGTTCTGATTTTCCAAACCCAAAGCATTTACCAATTCCTTTGAAACATTATCCATAATGCCTCTTCCCACATGATTTAAATGAAAGAAAATGAAAATTATTTCTTCTATGATAATAATGAAACACCATCTTTCTCTTATTAGTTGAATCAGGAACATTACCAAAGTTGAGATTATTGATCAAATTATGAGATTGCTGATTAGGCATAATAACGATATGTGGGCTTCCAGATCCAATTTCATTTGGATTCTCATGAAGAATATCATTCCATTGTACATCATATCCTCCATTATCATTAATCATCCTCTTTCCATCTATTTTATAAAACCCAAAAAGAATAGTGTGAGAGACCAAAATCATAATCCAGGGGAGTAACTTCAATATCTAACTTCTTAGGTTAAATTTTATGATCATTACCATAATTCTAAGACTATAAACTATACTTATATGAAACCTTAGGTACATCCCTAGACATATCTTAGAATTATCTCTAGGGATCTCACTAAAGTTTTCACATCCTAGTTTCCAAAGGATAACTTACCCTTTCCTCTGATACCACATGTAGAGACCCACACTTGATGTACATAGAAATTGAATTACTTTTTTGGAATACTTAATGCATAAAAAAAACAAACACCAATGGACCGTAAATGTTTCGTTTCATTGGAAACATGGAACATAATCTTCTAATCATGGTGAAAGATCCTCAACATCTCCAATAAAGATCTTCCCCTTCTCTTTTCTAACCTAAAACATTAATTATATCCTAGGGAAAAGAAAACATAAAAATGGAGAGCTCAAATGCTCAGTAAGGGTAAACATAGATAACATAAAAAAATCCATAAATATTTGAATGAAAAAACCTGAACTTAAAATATAAACATCCAAATCATGAGAAAAGACATAAATCTAGAAAGTACGTAAGGAATATATCATAAAGGAACATAAATCATGATAAAATATCATGGGAATAAAACATGTAATTCTGGGAAACCATTTATCACATGATATGACTTCTATAGTAACCAAGGAATTGCTGCCAAGACTATCTTAGTGGGAAAAGTACCTTTCTGAATCGAGTCCACTCCCCGTTCCAATCCTGTATCACTGAACCAGATTAACTTACCATTCCAACCATGTCTGTCTCATGAGATATAAATCATTACCCAATTAATTGGAGGGAGATATAGGTCCCACCCATCTCATAATGAAATCATTCCTACTTGTTCCACAAAATAAACATAAATCATTCATCATAACCAAAAGAATAAAATGGGTTTCATACACATCATCCCATCATAACATAATCCATATAAAAAAAATGTATATTCATTCATCATAAGAAAATTGAAAACATGTATGTCATAGAGACATTTTACTTGAAACATAAACATATGAAATAATGTCATCTTAGATGGAAAATGTTATTGATAAAACACTTGAAATGTATTCTTGAGGAAAATATCTGTTTTTCTTCAAAATAATTTTATTTTCACAAAATGCCATGAAATTTTAAAATAAAATAATTTTGTTAAAAATAGTCATGAAATATTGTATATTATTTTTCATGAAAATAATGCGTTATAAAACTTTAAAAATCCTTTCATATTATATAAGTTAAAAAAACATTCTCCTTGTAATTTTAACAAAAAAGTCAAAAAGTTCCGCGTTTGGTAAACAAAAGATATATTCATTACATAACCCAAAGTAAAAGTAAAGAGGGGAAAAATGACTTTAAACATACATGGAAAAATATTAAACACTATGAAAAAATTTATATGGACATGGATGAAAAATATAAACCCAGTAAATACTTATGTATATGCATTCTCAGATAAAAATGAGATTGCAAAATCATCCCTTACCTAATGTCTCATATGCTTTGTATGTATCCTATAATCCTGTATATTGGTTTAAATAATGTCATTTAATTATTATAGAAACATATTCATTGTTTTTATATCATATATGGTTCACTTATGACTTTATATTACCCGTTCTTTTGTAAATTTCATGTTAAAGCAGCGTTTTGGGTAAAATCGTTTCATTTATCATACGTGTTTTGATTTGTTGTTATTGATATTATTAATCAGATCCTGATTTACATAGTTTCAGAAAGTAAATAATTATATATATATAATATAAACTCAGTATATAAACATATATGATTGATAAATAAATGTAATGAAATACACAGTTCATGGAGACGGTAGACCATACATACACATGAACGCTGTTTTCGTTTCTATATTGAATTTAATGGAATTATGTAAATGAAACATATATGTATATAAATCCAGTATCATTATTATGTAATATATTTAATTATTATTAATTACATATATACTTTATAATTATATTTGAATGGTTAATCATGGAAAGTGAATCTCATCACGTTCGTGGAGATGGTAGTCCGTACGTACGCACGAGCGATGATATCGTTCCCATAATTATTGAATAGAATTGGAGTGAATGATATATTATCTCAGAATCAGTATGTTTTTATAAAAACCATATATATTTATTCATTACACCATTATACCAATCCAATTAATGTGGTGGTGGAAAAACTAATTACACCATGGCGTTGAGACGGTATTCCGTACGTAAGCACAAGTGGTGATTTCCTTTTCCGTAGGAGGATAGATGGTGAAATGGGGTTTTTTCATAATTATAATATCATATAAGTATATTAATGATAATTATTTTATTACTTTACAATGAAAAAACTAATTAATAAGAAGTTGAAGAAGAAAAAAACTTGAACGAATCGGTAGAAGAGATTACCTCTTCTTCGACGTACCTTCTTTAAACATCCTCTTAAGGGACTAGAGTTGGTCTATTGAGAAGACCAGAACCTCAATAATATAACTATTTAGGTTTATAAGAGTAATGGGCAAGGGGGTGGCCAATATTTAAGGCTCAATATTGTGTAAAGAGAAGAGGGAGGAGGTTCCCTTTTATAATGGAGGAGTGGGGCACTTTTGGAAACCTCTAAAATGTTACTTTATAATAAACCTAAACCAAACATAAAAATATCCAAAGTGACTCATATTAAAATATTAGATAATATAGGGTTGTAATCTCATCAAAAAATTAAATTTATAATTTTTTTCATTTTATTTTAACCCTTATCATTTTGATTTATCCTTATTTAACCGATGTAATTTTATGTGTGGTAATAATGTTAAAAATGTTATATGATTATAAATACTTACATATGTGTTTTTAATTAAACATAATTTGATATTTTATTACATTTTAGATCATATAAATTTTTATTTGTAATTTTTAAAATATTTTTGGGATTTTTAAACAATTTAATAAAATAAAATATCAATAGTGTCAATTTTGATAAAATTTTTTATTTCAATAAAATCCACACGAAATATATGTTTCAACCAAAATATTTAATATATTCATAACATGTCATATTTATCTATAAAATTCATGGAGCACGTTAAATAGTTCATATAATATTTATTTTAATATTTTTGAAAACATTTATTTGATATTTCAATCAATAAAATAATTTCAACATCACTATTGTGTCACCATTAATGATAAATATTTAAACCCTAAAAATTAGTAATATATTCACATGATGTATAAAATTTTATTAGATTTCTGGAGACTATTAATGTTCGAAGTTTCATGAATTTTATCACTAAATTAAAATTATTATACTTATAAGATTTAAGAGAGTGACAATTGTCACTTTCTTTGGTTTTAATAATAATTAAATTATGTTCTTGGTAAAAAGTCAATAAAATGAATAAATTTTGACCCTTAGGTTATATGGGTATACGTTTAGTCATCCAATAGATTTTTTTCATGTTTTATACTAATTTTATAATCTTAGGTTTACCCTTAATTACCTGATTTATCATAAACTAAAGTAAATAAAAATTACCGTAGTTACTATTCATAATATAAAAAAATAAAAGTAACCTATTAACATAATTTGGACCCAATTAATCAAAATATGGAATACATTTTTCAAAATTTAAAACACAGAAGTTTCAGTAATTAAATTAAAACTTATCCCGTTGTTAAGAAAATGGGTTTTAAAAGTTAAAATATTGCAAAAGGATGAAATGTTTTTACCTATGAATTCAATGTAAAATTAATGGTAATGACATAAATTACAATAAATGGTAAAAATATATTCTATTTATACTTTCAACCCATTCAATATTGTAATTTAACCATATATATTATTGCGATGAAAAAAGTTGTTTTTAATTAAAATATAGTGTGTTTTTACTATTCATTAAAATATGAAAGTTATCAGAATAATATGAAAAATTAATCCAAATTAAATTTTTATATCCTGATTTCAAAGAAGCATTTTATTTTGTCAAATTGAACTTATAAACATATCCAAATATTTATATAATTTAGGGGTTCCATCAAAGGATGACAAAACTGTATTTTTTCAAAAATACTTATTTTACTCGAAAATTTATTTGGATTTCATACCATGTTCTGGAAAATTTGTAAGATAAATAATAATGTTATAAAATTAAAATTTTAGTTAATACTATTCATAATGGCTAATCAATAATAATATTATAACAATATATCATTGTTTAGTGAAACTCGGTATTGCATACTACGCACACTATCAAGGAAGGTCGTGATTGCGTGTAATGCAATACAATTCAGGGACTCATGTAGTGCAGGTTCCGTTTGGTGTAGCATATAACACAATACATCAATAAAATTAAAAAGAATAATTCACATAAAATCTGGGGTTGTTACATTCTACCCCCTTATAATGAATTTCGCCCTAAAAATTCGTCATGGTTATAAATGGTTAACTACTTGAAATTTTCTTTCATAGAAACCCACATCGTAAAAAGTAATGCTGAAACATAATTTTAAATAGTGAGGTATGAAACATATCAGTTACCCAAATTAAATCATCACTGTTTTTCCACATAGGAGAACATAGGTGAAAATATGGATATGGAAGAGAATCCTAACCATCGAGTTCTGATGCAGAGTGGTAGAGAACATGGCTACAAAAAATCCAACAATCACCAAGCCATAAATTTGTGATGATCTGAGGTACCATCTTATTCAGTTGTTATAAGGGAACTAGGAAAACATTTTTGGTTTTCATGATGATTTCCCTAAAATTTATGTATTTGAATTAGAAGTAATACTTACTTTATTTCGGTACAATCTCACTGCTTTTCGTGCATTAAACAATTTCCACTTCATCTCTTAAATAAATGATGTTGAATTTTTCATTCGTGAAATACTAGAAGATCATTTGATAGAATGATGGGTCGCTCTATCTGTCTCAAACAAAAGGTTAGCAAAAGTTATTAAATATACGTAAGTGAATCTATAGTGAGAATAATCATATATGGTTCCTATATATCATTCCACTTAATAAATTAAAACTAATTTCTACTATCCAAGGACTTATTATAGTCCAGTGGAAGGCGATAAAGGCATGTCGCACTTCGGTTGTGGGTTCGATTCCCGCATCCTTGTCTGGTGCGATGGGTTGTTTCCCATCCTATGGGTTGTTATTTTTAAAACACTATACTATTATAACATTCCAAAAATAATATCAACAATTTATAGCCTTAAACAATACTATTTGATTTCCAACTTATTGCATTCCAACCATTAGGCTTATCGGAATTACTTCAGTCCAATCTCATAGGATAATGAAAATAACTACTAGAAATTCCATCTACCAAGAATGGGAATACCATCATTTATCCCCCATAAGATATATCTTGTTGTTGGTCACATTCCAAACATGTGAATACCTTAATCATGTTTTCTTTTCAAAAAAATGAATACCCATTAAACTTTAATGAAAACATGACTGCTTTCAAAAGTTAACTCCTTCTATATACCATAATTCCAAAAATTCTATATACTCAAACCCTGATATCACTTTGTCCTTATCTCAATAATGAGGTCATGAATACTATCAAACATATTATTTTCTTCATATCCCTTCATTATGCAAATATAATCTACTTTCCAAATATATCTTAATAACCTTTCATTGTTACCGGTACCATTAATCATATACATTCAAATACTTTAGGAAAAAAAATAGTGTAACAATCCTTAGATGTGTCTTTATTCTATAGTACCATTAACTAGACTACATAACTCCTGATAAACATAAATCATTCCACAACCTTCTTAAACCATTGACTGAGCTTCATCATTGTATTCCTCAACACTTCTTTCATCTCATATATCATTTGTAATATCTTTATCATCATCAACATAAATACTACCCATGTGACCGTGATTATTATCTTCATGACATTTTCCCTTAAGGAATTGGTTTGCATAATTCCCATACATTCTACATTTAAAACAATTAATCATTGTTGATGTCGTATTGATACCATTATCCTTGTCCATGGTGTTAACTGAACCATTTTATTTTTCACTTACTGGATTTTCGTTCTTCTTTTCCACACCCAAAGCATTTTCCAGTTCCTTTGAAACATTCTCCCTCATTCCTCTTCCAACATTATTTACATAAGGGAAATTGAACTTTCTTTCTTTTATGATCATCATGAAACTCCATCATTCACTTATTAGCTGAGTCAGGAACATTACCAAAGTTGAGATTATTGATCAATTTATGAGATTGATGATTAGGAATAATAACGTTATGTGGACTTTCAGATCAAATTTCATTTGGTTTCTCATGAAAAATATCATTCCATTGTCCATCATATCCTCTATTATCATGAATCTTCCTCTTTCCAGCCATTTTCTAAAACTCAAAAAAATAGCGTGAGAGCCCAAAATCATAATCAAGGGGAGTAACTTCAATATATATCTTCTTAGGTTAAATTCTGAGATCATTACAGTAATTCTAAGACTATAACCTATACTTCTACGTAACCTTTTGGACAACCCTAGACATATCTTAGAAATATCACTAGGGATCTCACTAAAGTTTTTCCCGTTCTAGTTTCCAAAGGATAACTAAACCTTTCCTCTGATACCACCTGTAGAGACCCACACTTGACGTACATAGACATTGCATTACTTTTTTGGAATACTTAATACATAAAAAACAGACACGAAAGGACCATAAAAGGTTAGTGTCTTTGGAAAAATAGAACATAATCTTCTAATAATGGTGAAAGATCATCAACATCTCCAATAATGATATTCCCCTTTTGATTTCTAACCCAAAAACTTTCATTATATCCTAGGGAAACGAAAACATAAAAAGGGTGAGCTCAAATGCTCAGTAAGGGTAAACAGAGATGACATAAAACAATCGATAAATATTTGAATGAAAAAACCTGAACATAAAATCTAAACATCCAAATCATGAGAAAAGACGTAAATCTAGAAAGTACGTAAGGCATAAATCATAAGGAAACATAAATCATGATAAAATAGCATGGGAATAAAACATGTAATTGTGGGAAACCATTTAGCACATGATATGACTTCCATAGTAGCTAAGGAATTGCTTCCAAGACCATCTTAGTGGACAAAGTCCCTTTCTGAATCGAGTTCACTCCCCATTCCAGTCATGTATCACTGAACCAGATTAACTTACCATTCCAGCCATGTCGGTATCATGAGATATAAATAGTTACCCAATGCATTGGAGGAAGATATAGGTCTCACCCATCACATAATGAAATCATTCTTACTTATGCCATAAAATATACATAAATCATTCATCATAACCCAAATAATAAAATGGGTTTCATACACATCATTCGATCATAACATAATCCATATAAAACAAATGGATATTATTTAATCATAATATAAGTGAAACAATGTAAATCATAGAGATATTTTACTTGAAACATACACATATGAAATAATTTCATCTTAGATGGAAAATGTTTTTGATAAAACACTTGAAATGTATTCTAGAGGAAAATATCCTTTCTTCTTCATAATCATATTCTTTTCACAAATTGCCATGAAATTTTAAAAGAAAATAAATTTGTTAAAAATAGTAATGAAATATTGTAGATTATGTTTCATGAAAATAAGGTGTTATAAAAGCATAAAAATCTGTTCATATTGTATAAGTTAAAAAAACATTCTCCTCGTAATTTTAATGGAATAGTCAAAAAGTTCTGCGTATGGTAAACAAAAGAAAGATACATTCCATAACAAAATGTAAATTTAAAGAGGAGTAAAAATGAATTTAAACAAACATGGAATAATATTAAACACTTTATGAAAACATTTATATGGACATGGATGAAAAATATAAACCCAGTAAATACTTACGTATATGCATTCTCAGATAAAAATGAGATTGCAAAATTATCCCTTACTTTATGTCCCAGATGATTTGTAAGTATCCCAAACTCCTGTATAATGATTTAAATAATGTAATTTAATTATTATAGAATCATATTAATTGTTTTGATATCATATATGGTTCAATTATGACTTTATATTACCCATTCTTTTGGAAATTCCATGTTCAAGTAGCGTTTTGGGTAAAATCGTTTCATTTATCATACGTGTTTTGATTTGTTGTTTCTTGATATTATTACTCATATCCTGATTTACTTAATTCCAGAATGTATAAAATTATTCATATATAATATACACTCAGTATATAGACATATATGATAGATCAATAAATGGAATGAAATACACTGTTCATGGAGATGGTAGACCGTACGTAAGCATGAATTTCGTTTTTTGTTTCCTTATTGAATTGAAATGAATTAGGTAAATGAAACATATATGTATATAAATCTTGTATCATTATTATGTAATATATTTCATGATTATTTATTACATATATACTTTATAATCATTCCTAAATGGTTAATCATGGATAATGAATCTCATCACGTTCGTGGAGACGGTAGTCCGTACGTACGCACGCGCGATGATATCGTTCCCATAATTAATGAATAGAATTGGAGTGAATGTTATAATATCTCAGAATCAGTATGATGTTATAATAACCATTTATTGTCATTATTTACACCATTATACCCATCCAACTAATGTGGTGGTGGAAAAACTAATTACACCACATCGTGGAGACGGTATTTCGTACGTATACACGCATGCTGATTTCATTTTCCGTAGGATGATAGAAGGTGAAATGGGGTTGTTTCAAAATTATAATATCATATCAGTATATTAGTGATACTTATTTTATTACTTTACAATGAAAAAACTAAAGAAAAAGAAGTTGAAGATGAATGAAACTTGAAAGAATCGGTAGAAGAGATTACCTCTTCTTCGACGTGCCTTCTTTAAACTTCTTCTTAAGGGACTATAGTTGGTCTTTTGAGAATACCAGAACCTAAATACTATTAATATGGATGTATATAAGAGTAATGGGTAGGGGATGGACAATATTTAAGGCTCAAAGTTGTGTAAATAAAAGAGGGAGGAGGTGCCCATTTCTAAGGGAAGAGAGGGGCACATTTGGAAACCTCTAAAATAATAATTTATAATAAACATAATACTCACATAAAAACATCCAAACTGACTAAAATTCGGATATTAGATAAGATAGGGTTGTAATATCATCATCAAATTAAATTTAGACATGTTTTCATTTTATTTTAACCCTTATCATTTTGATTTATCCTTATTTAATCTATTTAATTTTATATGTGGTAATAATGTTAAAAAATTTATATGGCTATAAATACATACTTATGTGTACTTGATTATACATAATTTTATATATTATGACATTTTAGATAATATAATTTTTAATTTTTAATTTTTAAAATATTTTTCTTATTTTTAAACAATTTAATAACATAAAATATCAACAGTGTCAATTTTTGATAAAAATAATTTATTTAAATAAAATCCACACAGAATATATGTTCGAACCAAAATATTTAATAGATTCATAAAATTTCATATTTATCTATAAAATTCGTGGAGCACATTAAATAGTTCATATAATATTTATTTTAATATTTTTAAAACCATTTATTTGATATTTCAATCAATAAAATAATTTCAAAATCACTATTGTGTCACCATTAATGATAAATATTTAATGTCTAAAAATTATAAAAAAATCACATGATGTAGATAATTTTATTATATTTCAGGAGACTATTAATGTTTGAAGTTTCATGAATTTTATCACTAAATTAAAATTATTATACTTATAAGATTTAAGAGAGTGACAATTATCATTTTCTTTGGTTTTAATTATAATTACATTATTTTCTTGGTCAAAAGTACATAAAATGAATAAAATCAGACCCTTAGGTGATATGGGTATACATTTAGTCATCCAATAGAATTTTGGCATGTATTATCATAATTTTATAATCTTAGGTTCACCCTTAATTACCTGATTTATCTTTAACTGAAGTTAATAAAAATTATTGTTGTAACTATTGATAATAAAAAAAATAAAAGTAACCTATTAACATAATTTGGACCCAATGAATCAAAATATGGAATCCATTTTTAAAAATTCAAAACGTGGAAGTTTCAGTAATTAAATTAAAATTTATCTCGTGGTTAAGAAAACGGGTTTTGAAAGATAAAATATTGCCAAAGGCTGAAATGTTTTTACCTATTAATTCAATGTAAAATTAATTGTAATGACATAAATTACATTAAATGGTAAAAATATATCATCTTTACACATTAAAACCATTAAATATTATAATATAACCATATAAATTATTGCGATGAAAAAAGTTGTTTTTAATTAAAATATAACGTGTTATTACTATTCATTAAAATATGAAAGTTATCAGAATAATATGAAAAATTTATCCAAAGTAAATATTTATATCTTGAATTCAAATAAAAAATCTATTTTTTCAAATTGAACTTATATAAATTTCCAAAACTATATATAATGTGGGTACGACATCAAAAGATGGCAAAACTATATTTTTCAAAAAATACTTATTTTACTCGAAAATTTATTTTGTTCTTATACCGTGTTCTAGAAAATGTGTAAGATGAATAATAATGTTATAAAATTCATAATTTAGTTAATACTATTCATAATTTATAATCTATAATAATATTATAACAATATATCATTGTTTTGTGAAACCCGATAATGCGTACTACATACACTATCAAGGAAGGTCTTGATTGCGTGTAATGTAAGCCAAGTCAGGGACGCATGTAGTGCAGGTTCCCTTTGGTGTAGTGTACAATACAAGACATCAATGAAATTTAAAAGAATAATTCACATAAAATCTCGGGTTGTTACATACTACCCCACTTAAAAGGAATTTCACCCTCGAAATTCGTCATGGTTATAAAGGGTTTACTACTTGAAAGTTTCTTTCATAGAAACCCAAATCGTAAAAAGTAATACTAAAACATAATTTTAAAAAGTGGGGTAAGAAACATATCAGTTACCCAAATTAACTCATCACTGGTTTTCCACATAGGAGACCATATGTGAAAATATGGATATGGAATAGAAACCTAACATTCATGTTCTGATGGATAGTGGTGGATAACTTGGCTATAAAAATCCAAAAATCACAAATCCGTAAATTTGTGATGATCTAAGGTACCATATTATTCATTAGATATAAGGGCACAAGGAAAACATATTTTGTTTTCAAGATGCTTTCCCTAACGTTGTAGTATTTTAAATAGAAGAAATACTTACTTAATTTCGGTACAATCTCAATGTTTCTCATGCCTTGAACAGTTTCCACTTCATCTCCTAAAGAAATGAAGTTTAATTTTTCATTAATGATGTGTTAGCAGATCATGTGATAGAATGATGGGTCACTCTATCTGTCTCAAAAAAAAAAGGTTATCAAAAGTTATTAAATATACATAAGTGCATATATAGTGATATTAATCGTATATGGTTCCTATATATCATGCCACTTAATAAATTAAAACTAATTTCTACTAACCAGGGTCTTCTTTGTAGGCTAGTAATAGGCGATAAAGGAATGTAACTCTTCGGTTGTGGGTTCGATTCCTGCATCCTTTTCCGACGAGATGGGTTGTCGCCTATCCTACGGGTTGTACATTTTATAAAAATATATTATTATAACATTCCAAAAATAATATCAATAAAATTTAGCCTAAAAAATACTATCTGATGTCCAACATAATTTAATCCAACCTTTAGGCTTATCAGAAACACTTCTGTCCAATCTCATTGTATAAAGAAAATGACTTCGAGAAATTTCATCTACCAAGCATGTGAATACCATCATTTATCCTCCATAAGATATATCTTGTTGTTGGTCACATTCCAAATATGGGAAATCCTTAATCACGTATTGTCTTGAAAAAATAAATACCCATTGAACATTAGTGAAAACATGAATTCTGTCAAAAGTCAACTCCTTCCATATACCAAAATTACAAAAAAAAATATACTCACACCATGATATCACATTGTCCTTATCTCAATCATTAGCTCATCAATACTATCAAACATATTATTTTCTTCTTATCCATTCATTATGCTCATATCATCTACTTTCCATAAATATATCATGTTACCGGTACCATTCAACATATACATTCAAATACTTTAGGAAAAACAATAGTTTAACAATCCTTAGATGTTTCATTATTCCGTAGTACCATTACATGTACAACATAACTCTTGATAAACATCAATCATTCCACTAGCTTCTTAAATCATTGACCGAGCTTCATCATTGTATTCCCCAACACTTCTATCATGCCATATATCATTTGTAGTGTCTTCATCATCATCAACATATATACTACCCATGTGACTGTGCTGATTATCTTCATGACTTTTTCCCTTAGGGAATTGGTTTTCATAATTTCCATACATTCTACATTTAAAACATTTAATAATTTTTTATGTCATAGTAATACCATTATCCTTGTCCATGGTGTTAACTGAATCATTTCATTTTCACTTACTGGCATTGTGTCCTTCTTTTCCACACCCAAAGCATCTTCTTGTTCCTTTGAAACATTCTCCCTGATGCCTCTTCCCACATGATTTACATGAGAGAAATTGAACTTTCTTTCCTCTATGATCATCATGAAACTCCATCTTTCTCTTATTAGCTGAGTCGGGAAACATACCAAAGTTGAGATTAATCATCATATTATGAGATTTATGATTAGGCATAATAACGAATTGTGGGCTTCCAGATCCAATTTCATTTGGTTTCACATGAATAATATCATTCCATTGTCCATCATATCCTCCATTATCGTGAATCATCATGTTTCAATCCATTTTCTAAAACCCAAAAAGCATAGTGTGAGAGGTAAACATCATAATAAATGGGAGTACCTTCAATATCTAATATTTTAGGTTAAATTATAAGATCTTTATTGTAATTCTAGTACTATAACATATACTTCTACGTAACCTTAGGGACATCCCTAGACATATCTTAAAATATCTATATGGATCTTACTAATGTCTTTGCGTCCTAGATTCCAAAGGTTATCTAAACCTTTCCTCTTATTCCAACTGTAGGGAACCAAACATGATGTACATATAAATATCATTACCTTTTAGAAATACATAATATATAACAAAAACATACACGAAAGAACTGTAATTGTTTAGTGTCTTTGGAAACATGGAACATAATCTTCTAATCATTGTGAAATATCTTCAACATCTCCCATAATGATCTTCCCCTTTTGTTTTCTTACCTAAAAACATTATTTATATCTTGGGGAAAAGAAAACATAAAAAGGATGAGATAAAATTCTCAATAAGGGTAAAAAAAGAGAACATAAAACAATCCACAAACATTTTAATTCCAGAACATGAACATAAAATATAATCATCAAAATCATGAGAAAAGACATAAATATTGGAAGTACGTAAGGAATATATCATAAAGGATCATCAATAATGATAAAATATCATGGTAATAAAACATGTAATTGTGGAAAGCCATTAAGCACATGATTTTATTTCCATATTAGCCAAGGTATTGCGGCCAAGACCATCTTAGTGGAAAAAGTCCTTTTTTGAATTGAGTTCACTCCTCGTTCCAGTCCTGTATCACTGAACCAGATTAACATACCATCTCATACATGTCTATATCATGAGATATTAATATTTACCCAAAGCATTGGAGGGAGATATAGGTCTGAACCATCTCAAAATGAAATCATTCTTACTTGTGGCACAAAATAAACATAAATAACTAATCATTACCCAATGAATAAAATGGGTTTCCTAAACATTATCCCATCATAACATAATCCATATAAAAAAATGGATATCCTTTCATCATAAGAAAAGTGAAACAATGTAAATCATAGAAAAATTATACTTGAAAAAAACACATATGAAATAATTTCATCTTATATGGATTATGTTATTAATAAAACACATTAAATGAATTCCTGAGGAAAATATCCTTTCTTCTTCAAAATCATGTTATATTCACAAAATTCCATGAAATTTTAAAAGAAAATGATCTTGGTGAAAATAGTCATGAAATCTCATAGATAATGTTTCATAAAAATAAGGTGTTATAAAACCGTAAAAATCCATTAATGTAGTATAAGTTAATCAAAACATTCTCCTCATAATTTTAACGGAAAAGTCAAAAAGTACAACGTATGGTAAACACAATAAAGATTTAGTCCATAACAAAAAGAAAATTTAAGAGGGGTAAAAATTAATTTAAACATACATGGATGAATATTAAACACTTTATTAAAACATTTAAATGGACATGGATAAAAAATATAACCCCAGTAAATACTTACGTATAAGCATTCTCAGATAAAAATGAGATTGAAAAATTATCCATTATCTTATGTATGATATGCTTCGTATGTATCCAAACCTCATGTATAATGATTTAAATAATGTCATTAAATTATTATATAATCATATTCATTTTTATGATATCATATACAGTTCACTTATGACTTTATATTACTCATTATTTTGTAAATTCCATGTTAAAGCAGCATTTTGGGTAAAATCATTTCATTTATCGTACCAGTTTAGAATTGTTGTTGTTGATATTATTACTAATATCTAGATTTAATTAATTCCAGAATGTAAAAGTTGATTTTTATATAATATATACTCATTATATAAATATATATGATAGATCGATAAATGGAATGAAATACACCGTTTATAGAGACGGTAGGTCGTACGTATGCATGAACGCTATTTTTGTTTCCTTATTGAATTGAATGTAATTAAGTAAATGAAACATATATTTACATAAATAGAGTATCATTATTAATAAATATTTTTCATTATTATTTATTATGTATATACTTTATAATCATTCTTGAATGGTTAATCATGGAAAATTAATCTCATCGCGTTCGTGGAGACGGTAGTCCGTACGTATGCACGAGCGATTATATCGTTCCCATAATTATTGAATAGAATTGAAGTGATTGATTTAATATATTATTATCAGTATGATGTTATAATAACCTTATATAGTAATTTTTTACACTATTATACCCATTCAAGTAATGTAGTGGTGGAAAAACTAATTACACCACGATGTTGAGATGGTATTCTGTACGTACGCACGCATGGTGATTTCATTTTCTGTAGGATGGATAGAAGGTGAAATGGGGTTGTTTAATAATTATAATATCATATAATTATATTATTGATACTTATTTTATTACTTTACAGTGAAACAACTAAAGAAGAAGAAGTTGAAGAAGAAATAAACTTGAACGAATTGGTAGAAGAGATTGCCTCTTCTTCGACGTGCTGTATTTAATCTTCCTATTAAGGTACTAGAGATGGTCTTTTGAGAAGAACAGAACCTCAAGAATATTACTAGCGATGTTTAGAAGAGTAATGAGCAGGTTTTGGCCAAGTTTTAAGGCTCAATGTTGTGTAAAGAGAAGAGGGAGAAGGTACCATTTTATAATGGAGGAGAGGGGCACTTTTGGAAACCTCTAAAATATTAATTTATAATAAACATAAACCCCACATAAAAACTTCCAAAGTGACTCAAAATCAGATATTATATAATATAGGGTTTTTATATCAGCAAAAAATTATATTTAGAAATGTTATGATTTTATTTTAAACATTATCATTTTGATTTATCCATAATTAGTCATTTTTAATTTTATTTGTCGTTATAATGTTATAAATTTTATGTGGTTATAAATAGATACTTATGTGTTTATAATTATACATAATTTTATAGTTTATGACATGTTAGATCAAAAAAAATTAATTTTTAATCTTTAAAATACTTTTGGGATTTTTAAACAATTTAATAATATAAAATATCAATAGTGTGACTTTTGACACAATTAATCTATTTAAATAAAATCCACATAGAAGATAGTTTCAAAAAAAATATTTAATAGATTCATAAAATGTCTTATGTATCTATAAAATTCGTGGAGAACATTAAATAGTTCATATAATAAATATTTTAATATTTTCAAAACCATTTATTTGATATTTCAATCAATAAAATAATTTCAACATCACTATTGTGTCACCTTTAATGATAATTATTTAATCCCCAAAAATTAAAAATAAATTCACATGATGTAGATAAATTTATTAGCTTTCTGGATAATATTCATGTTTAGAGTATCGTTTTGTTTATCACTAAATTAAATATATTATACATATAAGATTTAAGAGAGTGACATGTTGTCACTTTCTTTGGTTTTAATAATATTTAAATTATTTTCATGCTCAAAAGTCCATATAATAAATCTAATCCGACCCATAGGTGATATGGGTCAGGTTTTATCCATCCAATAATATCTTGTCATGTGTTAGGGTAATTTTATAATCTTAGTTTTACACTTAATTACCCGATTTGTCTTTAACTGAAGTAAATAAAAAGTACCGTAGTTACTATTCATAATATAAAAAAATTAAAAGTAACCTATTTACATAATTTGGACCCACTAAATCCAAATATGGAATCCATTTTTCAATATTTAAAAGACAGAAGATGCTTTAATTAAATTAAAATTTATCCCGTTTGTTAGGAAAACTGGTTTTAAAAGTTAAAATATTTCCAAAGATTGAAATTTTTTTACATATGAATTCAATCTAAAATTAATGGTAATGACATACATTAATTTAAATGGTAAAAATATATTCTATTTACACTTTAAAACCATTCAATATTATAATTTAACCATATAAATTAATGATATTAAAAAAGTTGTTTTTAATTAAAATATTGCATGTTTTTACTGTTCATTAAAATATGAAAGTTATCTGAATAATATGAAAAATTTATTCAAACTAAAATTTTATATCCTGATTTCAATTAATAATGTTATTTTGTCAAATTGAACTGATAAACATTTCAAAAAATATATTTAATGTGGGTGCGCCCTCAAGAGGCGGTAAAACTATTTTTTTTTAAAAATAATTATTTTACCCGAAAAAATTAATTTGTTCTCATACCATGTTCTAAAAAATATGTATGATGAATAATAATGTTATAAAATTAAAAATTTAGTTAATATTATTCATAACGTGTAGTCCATATTAATATTATAACAATATATCGTTGTTTAGTGAAACCCAGTATTGCGTACTGCACACGCTATCGAGGAAGGTCGTGATTGCATGTAATGTAAGCCAAGTCAGGGATGCGTGTAGTGAAAGCTCCATTTGGTGTTGCATACAACAGAATACATCAATGAGATTAAAAAGAATAATTCTCATAAAATCTCAGGTTGTTACATAAATGGATTCCCAATGTATAATAATCCTTGTGTGATCACCCCGATTAACCAAACGAAAAGAATGAACTTAATGAATGGTGTTGTTAAATATATAAAATCTCTTTCTCTATTATGATGATGTGTATGGTGGTTCTGCTTGAGGCTTGTGAGGTGACGTGTTTAGGGATGAGATCTCAGGTTTTGGTGCAATTGATGGTTAGTGGATCTGAGTGCATGTAGGGCTATAACTAGTGGCTTGGTTTGGTTCTAGTACTTAGAGGGATCTCACAAACCCCTTTTGTTATTGTGACATTATAAGAGAAATGGGTGTGAATTCTTATATTGATGCTTGGTTTCTTTCCATTCCTTGACTTGTGGATATGCCTTCCAGTTGCTCAGTAGTGAAGAAGTATATAAATTTAACCACTGGAATTTGATAACAAGAATGGGTTGAAAAGGGGATTTGTTTTCTTAGAATGATTTTTGACTTGGTTGTGGTTGTTGTTATTTTAATGAATGAATAATATAGAGGGTTTTTTTGTGGGATGGTTTTGGAACCCCTAGGTTTGTATGAGTTTTTTTTATCATTATGTATAATTTAGTTATTATGATACTAATTCATGCCCCACCAATGTTGATCACTTCATGCCAAACACCCCCATTTAAAGGGGGAGGGTGTTTTCCCCGACACACCTATGAGTGGTTGGTTATTAACTCATTTATCATCCCTTCACCGAGTAGCCCAAGACCTCTCGGGTAGGATTTGATGTCCTGAAGTCCATTTTATCCCATGATTCATTAGGCGTGGTACATTTTCGTGGATGGCCCAGGTGTGGACGGGCAGGTTGTTTCCCATGATTCATTTGGAAGAGGTCCAGGTATCTTCGAGAGTTACATTATTTGTTTGGGACCAGGTGTCTGTGTGTGTGGTTAAGTGTGGTAGTTGTGGTCCAGGTGTTTGAGGTTGGGATGTGTGGTTGTGGTATCCTTGGTGTGTGAGGGTGGGGTATGGTAGTGGGACTATGGTGAGAATGGCTGGAGTGGTCGGAAGCATAGAATGTCATCCATAACCAGTCGGAATGTGGTGCGGGGTACCCCAAATATCGATGTGTTATTACTATTAAATTACTTGACTTGAGTTATTTGGGGAGTGTTCCTTGGTGAGGATTGGTGGATAGCTTCCTTGATAGGTGGTTTGGTTATATCCATTTTCTCACAGGGCATTACAATTCTTCCCCACTTGTGCACGCGGGATTTTTGGTCTCCCTATTGAGTATACTTGTATTTTTACCCTATGTATATAAAAATACTTTTAGGTATATAGGAGGACATTGAAGACCATTCCAGACTCTATTAGCTCAGACACTGGGACCGTTGAGGTCGTTGGTTTTATTTTCATTTGGTATATCCCATTGGTGTTTTCTGTATTTTTTGTAGCACATATTATTGGAACATGATTATGGGAATTGTTTTGTATTTAATTTTACCTCCACTTTTGGTGTTATTGGGATTTACTATATTATATCCCCATCATACTAAATAAAAATATTAACCCCTTCCATTTTACAAGTAAATCTATAACCTTAGTGCTAGTCACCAATCTAGGGCCTATTGAAGGCAGGCCTCAGAGGTCATTATCTCTACTTCAACAAGAAGAAGGATGTTTTTTGAAATCTAATGTCCATTCCCTCATCATGGCTAAATCTAGTCATTATAGAATAGTATCATAGGAGATGGTTGAATGATATAATGGAGCTCATGGTTAGGCATAGTGATGATTGTATGGGATGGTTGGGAAACAATGTAATGCAATATTGGTGTTTGAAATAGTCCAGGGAAGACTAGCTCAGACACAGAATATTAGGGCCCCCCATGATATGATGCAAGGACTCAGGACCTACCGAATGACCATGTGAGGAAACACTGAATGCCGGGTCGAGACCCTAGGAAAGGTACATGAATCAAAATGATCTTTTTTAATGTGTGTTCTGGGTGTTACAAGAATATAAATAAATTAAAAATAGATTAGGAGAAATTTAAAAAAAATATTATACATGACTTGGGAATAGGATTTCCTTGTTTACCATCCATCTATGGCACATAGATACAGACCATTGTAGTGTGGTCTATCGAGGCCTAGAAGGATGATATGGCTGATCAGTAGAGGACTGATCGAGAGGAGGAGGATGTCCAATGGAAAAGGTATAATTGTTGAATTCAACACCAGACCCTCGGAATGTAAAAGAGAGGAATCTCAGACATTAAGACAGAGAGCTGGCTCGAGGAGTTGGTGACAGATTTCAGCATGATCCAGGCTCTAGTAGAGTACTGAGTTCCATTGAAATTCATTTAGATTAGAGGATAAGTACATCAGTGGTGGAATTTCTACCTCAGAGAAAAGATTGAGAGTGAGGTTTTTTAGGATGTCATCGAGAAATAATTCCATGTGGAATCCCATTCTTCTACGATGAAGTCTTGAAAGAGTCTGGAGCTACTCCCCATTCACTAGGGGATTATGTATGTGAGGGAGCTGGTAATCAAGTTCAAGGATGTCCTTTATTTTTCTCCATACCTTTTTTCGGATGAGGAGTATTGGGAATGATGTTTAGAGGACGCACGCTAACCTTCTATTCAGTATGTTGTTACTCCTATCACCCAACAAGTGTACATGGAGGTCCAGAAAACGGATTAAGTGGTGAAAAGGATGCAAACTATGGGAGGTGTGCAACGCGAATGGAGCCAGTAGGGCTTGTAAAGGGGGAAGGATTTCAATAGTAGGTCACCAGCATTAGGGCCTTCTAGGATTTATCTAGTGTGGAGTAAGCCCAAACAGTTATAGTTTTGATCTCACAGTATTCTCCTTTAACTTGTAGGCCCAAGAACAAGGTACTTCATCTATGACAGTCATGGGTACCTTCATAATCAGTGCCCAGAATGAGTGTAGTACAATGGGGTTGGCGGGATCAGTACCCACCACAACAACAACAATTTCTAGCAAGGTCCTTCAGCAGCAGCCATATGGAGAGAGAGATATCACTCCTCCGAAAGCAGACGTGGAAGGAGGAGGATGACCCCATGGTGCTTCTCAAGGACCCAGACCAGGGCATTATCAGGGAGGAGGCTGATAGCTAATAGGATGAAGATCTAGGTGTGGGAAGTTTCACGTCATAGAGGATGCAATTCTAGTAGGGTTAGAAGGGGTTCGAGGTACGATCAGGTTGTTTAGAACTCTTGGATGTTCCTTGTTTGATTCAAGATATTCTCATTCATTTGTTACACCTGGTCTATCCCATGCCTTGTGCCTAGACAAAGAAATACCATCCTTGCTTATGGTACTAAGTATGCTAGATTGGGGTCATACCTTTTTGTTTGATGTTGGTAGAGGATGCAGTCTGATGTTGGGGATGCATCAGTCGACTGTGGATATTATTCTATAGAAAATGGAGCCATACGATGTCATCCTGGGCATCGACTAGCTATTTTATGTGCATGTGGTTATCGATTGTTTCTGAAGAAGAGTCATGTTCTCTAATGAGGATGTATAATGTGTTGAATTTTTTGTGAAATGATGATTTCAGGTGGGGAGACAGTGTGTGGAGCATCTTTTTTTCTATGTTGGATGAGCTTTCAAAAAAAATTAGTGGATTTGGAGATGATGGATGTTCAAGGAGTTGTCAGAGAGTTCGCAGAAATTTTTCCGGAGGAGGTAGTGACTCATCCCTCTCGATGTGACATTGAGTTTGAGATAGTCTTATAACCCAGTGCCTGTCTGATTTCCAGGTCTCCTTATCAGATGGATCCTTTTGAGTTGTGAGAGTTGCAGATTCCAATTGACGATCTGATGATGAAGGGTTTTTTCCAACCCAGCACATCTCCATGGGGTGCTCTGGTTTTGTTCGCGAAGATGGAAGATGAGTGTATTAGGCTATTCATAGTCTACCAGATATTGACTCCGTTAATTGTCAAGAACCATTACACTTTCCCAAGGATAGAATATCTCTTGGACAATTTGAGGGGAGCAGGTTGGTTCTCTATGATCGATATGTGGTCTGGGTATCAGCAGTTAAGGGTGATAGACAATGATATCCTGAAGACTACTTTCCGGTGTAGGTATGGGTACTATGAGTTCGTAGTCATGCAATTTGGTGTTATGAACACACGTTCTATGTTTATGGGGGCACATAAACTTTGTTTTCTATGAGTTTCTGGATATGTTCATCATTGTGTTCATCAATGGAATTTTCATAGTCTCAAGATCAGAGGTGGAACATTCTATGCACCTTAGAATGATCATAGTGATTCTTCACCGTCACCATATCTCTAGTAAATTTTCAAAAGTGCAGTTTCATGACAATAGAAGTGCATATTCTCAGAAATGTGGTGTCTCAGCAAGGGGTAGCAGTTGATCTGTCAAAGGATGAAGTGGTTGTTTATTAGGAAGCACCCATGAATGTGACAGAGTAACATAGATTTTAGTATATATAATGCTTTTATCGGAGTTTCATACCTGCCTTTTATGAAGATACATGTCTTCTGAATGTTATGAACAAAAAGGAAAAGGACTTCGTGTGGTCAGAGTAGTGTTAGGCTGCTATCAGCCATCTGAATAATGGTCGGTCATTGATCTAGTGCTCAGTTGTCCAAAGTAAGGGGTGTTGTATGAGGTGTTTTATGATGCTTCTGGACTTGGAATGTGTGTGTGTTGATGCAGTAACGGGGAGTGATCTCTTATGGGTGTAGGTAGTTATGTCCTCTGGAGTGTACCTATGTCACCCATGACCTGGATCGTGCATCATATGTGTTCAGATTGATTTTGTGGAAACATTATCTCATCAAGGATTACTTTGTGGTCTTCACTAACCATAAGAGTTTGAGGTACATCTTTGCCTAGCGGGACGTGAACATGTGACAACTAAGGTGGGAGGAGATTCTTCAAGACTACAACTACATGATCTATAACACTGAAGGTAAGGGGAATGTTGTTGCTGATGCTGTGATCAGGAAGTCATGGAGGGGAGTTGACCATGAATGTGTGGATTCTTGGATGAAAATGGAGAAGCTGGCTACCCTATAACTGGATGCATGGATGGATGGTGGTAGTGGATTTCTATTTCAGAGGATAGTGCAATACTCTCTATTGCAGAAGGTGTAGGAGTCGCAATAGGGAGACATAGAGTGTGAACTGATACGCGATAGGGTTAACTAATGAAATGCACTAGAAGGGTGGCCAGAGGATTGTCAGAATCAGATGCTTTTCCGAGATAATGTGTATGGTCTGGAGATTATGCATGAGGGAGTTCTATGTGAGTTCAATAACTCACTCGTACTTGTGCACCCATGAGTATCCATGATGTACAAATGCCTGAGGGAAATTTTTTGGTTGCCCGAGATAAAACAGGCAGTGGAAGGGTTTGTGGCAATGTTCCTGGTGTGTCATGAGGTGATGGTTGAGCACCATGTCCCTGGAGGGTTTTTTGTGGCCCTTAGAGGTCCCCTACTGGAATTTGGAGGACATATCGATGGATTTCAATGAAGAACTACCCAGGGTTCAAGGAGGTCGTGATGTTGTCTAGGTAGTGGCCTAATGAATGACGAAATCAGCCATCTTTGTGGAGATAAAGGAGTCATGTGAGGTGGATGACGTTTCATGGATATACATGGATTAAGTGGTGTGGTTTCATGGAGTTACGAGGTCCATATTATCAGATAGGGATGCATGGTTTACCTCACGAGTCTGGAAGGGATTTCAGAATGCTTTTGGTAGCCATCTATGCCTTAACATTTTCTTCCACCCCTAGAAGGATGGGAAAATAGAGAGGACCATCCAGAAAATGGGGGATATACTACGGGATTATGTTTTGGACTTTGGGGGATCATGGGATTGAAATCATCCCTTCATATATTTTTTCAATAATAATAGCTATCACTTTACTATTTTCATGGAACTATTTGTAGACCTGTATGGGGGGGCATGTCGTTCGCCCGTGTGCCTCACCAAGGCTGGGGAGGCAGTGCTTCTTGGCCTAGAGGTAGTGAAGGGCACCACAAAGAATGTTCATCCTGTGCATGCGAGGATGAAGGTGGACCAGGATCAGAATAAGTAATATGACGATCATTGGAGGAGGCCCCTATAGTTCGAGGTTGGAGACAATGTGTTCTTGAACATTTCCCCTCATCGTGGGAGGTGATGGTTCTAAAATGGATGCATGTTCTCTCATAGGTTCATTGGGCCTTTCTAAGTGCTGGGGTTAGATAGTGAGATAAAATTTAATCTGGTGTTGTGACCTCATATGTAAAAGATCCACGACATTTTACACATCTTTCAGCTTCGTCAATATCTACATGTTGATTCCCATGTCATTGACTAGGGGAGTTGGATGTAGAGAATGATGCTACATTCATGAAGCGACCAGTGAGGGTCAAGGATTAAAAGGATAAAATGCTTCATGGATGAATCATCCCATTAGATTGTGTGTAGTGGAGGCACGATGGCCTTGAAAAGAGTACATGGGTGTGAGTAGCTCAAATGCGCACCAGTACCTAGAGCTATTTTGAGTTGCTGTTCTGAGCCTTCCTTGATGATCTTTTTTTGACCTACTATGATTTATTACTAACCATGTTGTTTTATGAAATGTTTTTTCCTTACCTTGTGAATATTTCTGAAATTTCCTGATATGTGGGAATGGGAGGACCTGATTTCTAATTAAGATGCATTATCACTAATGTGATTAAACCCATGTGGGTGAGTCAGTGCTACCCAAAGGAGATAGTATTTGGACATGAAGGAAATAACTCATTTATCTCTGTGTCTGGACAATGTGATACTAGGGATTCACATGTCTATTTGGGGGGTTGTTTCTCTAATAGTTATCTTTAAGAGTAGTTGTTCAATTTACTCTTGTATTCTCGATGATGATAATAATTTGAGAGGTATTTGATGTAATGGCATGGAACCTCTTTGTCCACCACTCTTCCAGATTCTATGTGTTGGGTCGTCCTGGAAACCATTAGTGTGTTTGGAGGATGAGGGTGTCAGTGTAAACGTGTCACAGTGGTTTCACCTATCAGCTCCACAAATCAATCTCACCGATTCATTCCACCCATCGGTCTCACAGATCAGTTCCACTGATTAGTAACTCAGATCATCTCCACAGATCAACTTTACGGATCATCATCACAAATCAGATTCACTGATCAACTTCACCAATCAACTTTACATATTAGCTTCATAGATCAGCTTCACAGACCAGTTTCATAAATCAGCTTCATAGATCTACTTTATTGATGAGATTTTTTGATCATCTTCACTACTTAGCATCACAAATTCGCTTCACAAATGAACCTGACAGATCTGCTTCATGGATTATCTCCATTGATCATCTTCATGTGATCTGCTTCAGGGATCATCTCCACTAGTTTCATCGATCAGTCTCTCCAATCGTCTATAGAGGGGTGCTAGGGTATCCTTCCCCAGTTTTTCTTATAATTCCACTTTTAAGACTTTTAACCGTTTTAATGTGGTTCAAGCATGTTTTTAGTTCCATACACAATGTCTTAAATCTCCTAGGTGTGGTTCAAAACTCAATAGACATGTTTTCCTCACATTAAATGAAATCATTTAATGCACATCTGTTATGGACGCCCCTTCAATATGAATTATTAAATAACAATTAATTCCATCATGTGTAACCATCCAACCGCGTAGTGAAACCATGGTCCACCTTTTTACGCCTTTCAAAATTCATATATTATAACTCTATGATCTCTCATTTGTGTGACCCTATAATTCATTATTACTTCATCATGGCTAGTTTCATTCCTTCACCTTCTGATATTGGAGTCCCCCCCTTCCAAGGCTATTGGTGCACCTACACAGGTGCCTTTCATGCTCACTCTGAGAGTCCCTAGAGTTCCTCCCCTTCAAGTCACGGATCCCTAGTTCATGGAATAAGGAGAAAAACATCTATCATTGATCTCAAGGTAGGGTTATTCCTTCATCTATCTTTATTGTGTATAATGTGGGGTCGGTATGATAAAGATTCCCTTGGGGATGGATGAAACCAAACCATAACGAAGATAATAAATGGACTTATAAGGAATTAAGTGTTGTGTTTGATGATGATGTTGTACTTATTTACCATTGATTATATATTGTAAATTTTATGCGATTATGTCCCCTAAAAATCAATTTTTTTGGTGTTATTTTGTCGGGAACTAATGAACCCTTGTCTTCGTTGATAATTGAATGGTTGTATCATGAAAAATGGATAATCATGTAATCATGGTTGATTTAATGGATTCCAAATTACCAATAATACTTGTGTGATCACCCCAGTTAACCTAACATAATAACAGATTTTAATGAATGGTGGGGTTTAATCTGAAAAATCCATTTCTTTGTTCTCATGATGTGTATGGTGGTTTTGCATGATGCTTGTGAGGTGACGTGGATGGATATAGAATAACCTCTTGTGGTGTATTTGTTTCTTTGTGGAATTTAATCCATTTGGGGCCATATTTTAGGGCTTGTTTTGGTTCTAGTACTTCGAGGTATCTCTCAAATCCCTTTAGTTGTTTTGATATTACAAGAGAACCGGGTCTAATTGATTATTTTGGTACTTGGTTATTTTTTCCCTTATCTTGTGGCTATTCCTGTTAGTTACTTGATAGTAAAGAATTATTTATATGGGACCAATGGAATTTGATAATCAGAATTGTTTCAAAAGAGGATTTGTTCTCCACGAATGATTTGTGACTTTGTTATTGTCGTTGTGCTTTTTTTAATGAATAGTAATATGGGTGTGTGTGAGGGCTAGTTTTGGAACCCAAAGGTTGGGAAGAGTGCTTGTTTTCCTATATTTATAATTTAGTTCTTATGTTTCATACTCTCCCACACCAAAGTTGAGAACTTCGTGGAGAACAACCCCATTTCATGGGGCAGAGTTATTTTCACAACACTCTTATTAGTGGATGGTTATTATCTCCTTTTATACCCCATTCCCTGAGTAGCCCAAGACTCTTCGGGAAGGCTGGGATAGCCTAAGCTCTATTTTCTCCCAAGATTCATCAGGTATGGTATGTTTTTGTGGTTGGCCTAGGTGTGTGTTAGTAGGATGTTTCCCAAGTGCCTTTAGGAGAAATCCTAGGTGTCTTCGGGCATAGAAGTTGTTGTTTGGGCCTAGGTGTCTTTTGGTATGGTTATGTGTGGTTGTTGTGGCCCATCTATTTGCAAGAGAGATGTGTGGTTGTTGAAGCCTAGGTATGTGTGTGTGGGGTACGACATTGGGACTCTAGTGAAAATGGAAGGAGAGGTCTGATGCGTAGCATGTCTTCAATAAACAGTGTGAAAGTAGTGTAGGGTACCCAAATATTGATTTCCTATTACTTTTCAATTACTTGACATGCGTTATTTGGGGATTGTTCCTATGTGAGTATGGCTGGATAGTTACCTTGGAAGGTGAATTTCATATCTCATTTTTCTCACATGGCATGAGAATGCCTCCCCACTTGGGCATGAGAGATTTTTTGTTTTCCCAACTTAGTATACCTGTATGGTCACTCTACATATATAAATCTGCATTCAGGTTTCCCAGAGGACATTGAAGATTGTACCGTACACTATTCACTCGAGCATTTGGGTAGTTGACTTAATTGGTATTATTTTCCTTTGGTACATCCCTTTGGAGTTTTATGTATTTTTTGTATCACTTTTTATTGGAACATGCATATGAGATTTTTTTTGGATTATCTTTAACTTCAACTTTTGGTCTTGTTGAGATTTACTATTTTATCATCCGATCCTACTAAATAAAATGATAAGTCCTTCGATTTTACGTGTGATTTTATACCCTTGGTTCTAGTTAGAAATCTGGGGCCTATTGAAGGTGGGTATCTAGGGTCATTATCTATATTTCAACTTGAGGATGGAAGGGTTTTTCAATAAGATATCCCTTCCCTCATTTTAGTGAAGGTAGGTCATGACATTTACAGAACATCCCATGATACAAAATATATCAACTTGACCCCATTACCTTGGGGACATTTTCTATATTGTTACATTGGAATAATATACAATGAATAATACCCCAACGGATTGAATATTTTAGTACCCATGTGGAACTAGATATATGATTTAAATTATTATTACAATTTAAATAATAAAATAAAAAACTACTTTGTTTCAAAAAATTATTATTACTTTTAATGTATCCCTATATATCAATGAAAAACACATCCTGGTATTCTAGGAAAAATAAATCATACAAAGGGGTGATCTCGAATTTATTGTAAGGGTAATCATATAATAGATTCTATAAATAATAAAATAAGAGTCAATATATTAAGGTATATAATTGAAACCAGTTATATTTAATCAATTTCATGTTCAAAATATGGATGTATTCAATGACGGTCATATAATTCCATATAATTAATCACATGAGAATAAAAATTGAAAATTAATATTATAACTAATCAAAAAATCATAGGGAATATCAATAACTAAAATCATAAAGTTGGAATCATAATTATGTAAACCAAACAAATACCTTTGAGGATGAGTTCAAAGATATCAAATACTATCTTTGACATGATACAAAGGATATATATAATTTGGTATGGCCATTGAAGAAAACAATCTAGATTGCCTCATGAGACCTAAAGATTAATAAAGCTCTTATAGTTGGCCCCACCCATCACTAAATAATTCCATCGAAATCCTTATATAATCATGACGGAATTATAATCATCATTGGTATTTATATTAAAAAACTAATAGATTAAATGTAAATAAATACACCTATGAATAAACAAAATTATAAATCATCAAGTGTAAAATGGTAAATGGTTATAGAATTGTACATACAGAGTAAAAAAGATCATAAACATTCAATTTAAATAATATGTATGTAATAAATACACCATAAAATTGTTTTATAATTAATTTAATAAATGTTTGATGTCACTGATGAATTGAAATAACATAAAAACAAATTTGTAAATTTTTTATTACAAATAATGGTATGTACCAAAGAATTAAATATGGTACCTTTACTTAGAAAAAATCATGAATAAATAGAGGTGAATAAAATATATTTATTTCAAAAAATAATTATCATAAAATTTCTATAGGGACATGTGAACCTAAAAAATCTCGAATAATGATGGGATTGTGAAGGAAACCATAACCATATTGGAATAGTTTGTATTAGAATTCCCATGAAATAAGTAAAAATATAGTAAATGGAAATTACCATGCATATATATTAATTCATGAGAGAATATACAAAAAGGGTATTATATATACCACAAAAAATAATATAGTGGTGAATACGATGTACATCTCACAGAAGAAATAATGCAATGGGTAACACCAACATCTGATACAACTTCCATTGTTTGTGTCCTAAACGTCTATATAATTAATATATAATTTTTATAAATATATTAATGAATAATAATATATATAATACCATATATTATCCACTTATTATATTTAAAATATTTTTTAAATAATTTTTCATTAGTTTCATTGGTTTTGGTTTAGAATGCCTAGTTTTATCATGGTTGTATTGTCATAAATGGTCATGTTATTATAAATAAGATATAATTAAAAAATAAAAAGAATTATATAAATATAATATATATATTTTCACTCAGTATATAAATTTTTATGACCATTTATTAATGTTTTACGTGGAAGATGAAACATATCACTACGTGGGGATAATAGGTTGTATGTGCGCAAGAGAAACAATATCATTACCTTAACATTTGAAATGGTCATGAATTGGGGATATATTAATTTTAAAGGGTCAATATCATCACATATATATATATATAATTAATTAATTTTATCTTTATTACATTCAAATTATTTTTTAATTGAAAAAAAATCATATTATTTCACGAGGTTGTAGTCTGACACACTCACATGCACTATTATTGTATTTGAAACTAAATTGATAATAAAATGGTATATAAGATATTAAGATAATATCTATGAAATAACATCATAAAAATAATATAAATTTGATAAATTCATCATTAATACTATCCTTGAATGGTTGTTTTGTAAAATGAACTTCATCGATTTATGAGGTGGTTGTCCACTATACACATGATCGATGAATTTGATTCACATTTGATGGAAGTGGAGATAGATTAATAATATATAAAAAAATAAAATATAGGTATATTTTATATACTGGTTCTATTATGTTTTTATTCTTAATGTATAATTAACGTGGAAAATTACGAATTAAAATGGAAGATCATTTTTAAAATAAATACATTATCTAAGAGAAAAATCTATTGGATCTATTATTAAGGACCCTAGAGAAGGATTTTTTAGAGGTTCAGTAGTTATTTAATTTTTGAATGGGTGTTTGGGATATAATTTATCCATATTTGTCTAGGAAAAATATCTTGATAGGTGTGAATAAGTAATGGTAGGTGTAGTCATTTTATAAGCAGGGAAAGAGATATGTCCTGTAAATTACATTGAAATTTTCCAACTAAATCAAAAATAATTTAGTTAGTCCAAAGTGAAAATAATTAAAATGATATTATTTTTGAATTGTTGAATGATAATCTGGATATATGATCGTAAAATATTATTTTGACATGTTTATATGTAATTTTTATCCTTTATATTCATAGGTCAACCGCATTGTAATTTAACTTTTACGTTAACTACTGTAACAAATTTTTTTTATCAAATTATATTATAATATTATGTTGATCCTATAAAATAATAGAATTTATTCATATTATAAATATGGAATATATTTTTCAAAATTCCATTCGGATAATTGGTGATAATTAATTTAAAATTATTCCTCAGACATGACGAGAAAGAGGATTTCCAATGAGAAAATATATTAGAGTATACAATGTTTTTATATTCAAAATAAATATAAAAATTATTACAATGACCTCCATAGAAAAAAAATTCAATATATATTACTGAATTTTACATTAAAACCAATATAATATGTAATATGAATTTATAATCAATTTAAACAAAAATCATGTTTTCAAATAAAATTCATTATTCTTCACTATAAATCGAAATATGAAACCATTCAGAGAAAAAAAATTCCCTATGATTTAATATTAATAATATATTTTAAAACATAATGTTCTATATATATATATAGAAATAAATATTTTTTAATAATTTGTGTGAAGTGTGACTAACAAACCTTTTAAAAAAACATTTTCCAGATAATATTTCAGTTTTTCAAATGGATTATTATTCTTTCTATTAAACAGTTAAAAAAACTATGTGTGTTGAATTTATATTTTAAATAATTATGTTTTAAAATTCATACCATCCAATTTAATGGTTAGGTTATAATTTTATATTATATTATAGTTTTTTAGACTCATGGTTGCCTGTTCGGGAAGCTTCTTAATATATTAGAGAAACATATTTAATGGTTTGTTTAATAATAGTGTTGCATATATTATAAATTTTTTATAAAGTTGTTCTTATTTTAATATATACGTTTGATACTTGTTATAAACCCTTTTTTGACATTAGTGAACTCATTTACCTCGATAAAATACGATAAAATACTATCAACTAATCCTTGTCTTTTAAATGTATCAATAAATATTTTTCACTTTCAGATACAATACAATATAATTATTCATATCTAAAATACATGGTTTTATATTAATCTGATTTATTTATAAAATAAGATAATAAAAACTCTCTTTACCAATATTTTTATATATTTTCATCAAACCTCATATATTTAGTTGGTTTTTGGGGCTTGGAGGTGTCATCGAAGAGTTTGGTGTATGATTTTGAGAGGAAAGACCAATGTGATATGAATAAATTCATGAAGATAAAATTCATTGAGTGAGTAAAGTTTTAGTTATTGGTAAATAGTAGACCTTGTATAAATAGAGGGTCTATTAAGAACCTAGGTCACTAGTACCCTCTAAGCATGTACATAAAGGGATCCAGTTATCTTGTTGATGATTGAGTGTTACCCTATTATAACCTACTCTCTTTTTTACTTGAAATATTGTATTTAAATTTTTTATTAATATCTTACTATAACACTTTATCTCTCCCTATATTTAAACATTCCCCCTATACACTCTCTATTTTTTCTCCACATTGAGATTGGATAACATTCAATTCAACCAGGAATCATGTTTTTTATCTCAGAAGACACCATATGGGTACGTTTGGTATTATTATTTATATGTTTATATATATTTATAATTATAGTTCTATCAAACATAATTTATTATTACGTTATAGTTTGGGGCACTGAGATATGTTTGTTGCATTTTTTAGTCTTATGGAATAATGATTAGTATAACATTTCCACTCTTAAAAAACATTATTACGGTTTACATTGTAAAAATAGTATAAGATAATGAGGATCACACCACACAATATTGATTAGTTTTGTAGAATTATAAATTTTTTTACATATATGAAACATAAATTACATTAAAAATAGATTCAATTAATTAAAAACATTAATTATTCATTGGAAGTCCTTAAAAAATTTTCTTAATATCACGCAGAATGGTAAATTATAAATGTTGAGATATAGTTCACAATACATGTTATATACAATAGAATAAATCCATATCAAAATAAAATTTTTAATATGGAATTAGTGGATACACATAACACATGTAATTCAAACAAAAGCATGATTTCAAATGAACATCCTTGACTATTGTCATTATATAAATCATGTGGATAATGGAAACTATATTTTTAATAAATTAAATGTTTAATTATAGAAATTAATTATCATGGATTCTAAAATATGTTAACATGGTCCATAAAATCATGGACTCTCAAGAAATTAATAATTATTAATAAATGAATGTGTAAATAAAATCTCACAATATATGTCAAAATAATAATTAAAACATCATTAAACTATTATTTTAAAAAAATAGTCTCATCTCATATTATGTTGAATACAATTTTACAAAATATTTAGGAAATGTTTTTCATTATAAATAAATATAGAATCACGTAATTTAATATTTAACTAATATTTTATTCATGATTGTGGTAATATCCATTTAGTTTTTATTTTCAAAAAAACACATTCCACTCAAAACATCGGTAAATATACCTCATTCTGAAAATGATATGGATATATATTTTAAAAATATTATAGAAAATAAATCATGAGTGAATTTAAATTTAGTAAATCATTGTATAAAAGTATCAAAATACATGAAAATATTTTATAGAAAATATATTCTTGGAGTTAATATATTTATATGGAAAAAATACAAATAACATTTTTAAATGAATTTCGCTTACATGTTACTTAATTTCATATTCTTTATATAACAGTCAAGGAAATGATAAATGAAAATGTAAAATACAAATTTAACTATAAATATATAATATTTAATGATATTAGGACAATATAATATTATCACATTAAACATGAACAAAAAAATAGTCATATAATATTATTAGATAGAAAAAAGATCTATTTCCATAGTTTTCTAAAAATATATATGTTTATGTACCTGTTTTATAATGAAATAAAATATATAAAATATATTATTGACTTAAATATTATTTTTAATTATTTTTTATTGGATAATTTCACTTTTATTTGAAAGGTATTCAGTTAATAATCATCTCTTACATTTACCACATTAAGGCTGTTAAAATAAATTTTCCAAAACTAAATCAGAATGATGTCTTTCGTTAAAAGATAAATTCAATGGTCTAATAATATAATAAATTTTATTAATTTTAATAGTATAAAATTTTTTCATTCTAAATTTTTTTTGAATTATCTATGCATGGTGTTAATAGAATGAAGAATCACATTTCATTATGGGTCTAATTGTCCACACGTATGTGTGAGTGATGCTATCAACATTCATAGGATGGTAGGGTAATAGTGCAGATGGTATCATATATTTATATAATCACACTTATTTATTACATATCATATATATTTCATTAATTAATCCCTTATAACCATCTATAATAAATATTTTTAAAAAAATATTTAAAACACTACCTAGAGATAGTAGGTCTTACGTACGCACATGTGATGTTTTCATTGCCCATAAAATGAAAAGGAGGAGAAAATGTTTTTCCCATAATCATAATAAAAAATTAATATATTTTTTATATAATATTAAATATGATATTTTTTATATAAAATAATATGTGTATATATAGAAATTAATAATCATATAATGTGTTAGGTAAGACCATTAACACTTATTTGAGTGATATCCCTTGTATTTAAACTTAATCATTTATATTATGATTTTAGGTTAATTAATGGATATAATGAATGGTTGATAAAACTATCATATGATTTATATGACGATATTGGATGACCTATAGAGAATAAACATTATAGATAATGGAGAAAAAGAAGAATAGTTTTATAATATATGTGTGAGATACAATTTAAATTACATAAAATTATTTGGTAATAAAAATATATTTTCATAATAATTATGAAGAAAATTTTTTAATATTAGAATATTATAATTATTATCTTGAAATAAAAAAATACAATTATGTTTACGAATATTTTTTTCTTGTTCCCTTCTCCAATAATTTTTAAACATTATGATCGGCTTTACCCTTAACCGAGGTGATAAATATTAACCATGGTTTTTATTCATTATGGTCAAAAATTAATATAAATTTATTACATTAAAAAATTATTATTATTACAAATATCATATCCAATTGATTTCATTTTACACAATGAAGTTATCGATGTTCATTCTATTAAATGTTTACATAACACAATAAAAATCATTTTTAGAAGTTTTTTGGTCTTAAAAAGAATGTCATTTATCAGTAAAATATTTTATAATGAATATTTGAAATAATTAATTTGATTATGTAAAAATTAATTACTATTAAACATAATGAAACCCAAAAATACATTTTTAGTTTAAATAAATGATTATTTAAAAATCTAAAAATATATTTATTTAATAAAACATTATATAGATTTTAAAATTATATGAGTACATTTATATTTTTAAAAATACAATATTATTTTAATAATATTAATTTTTAAATATAAAATTATTCATCCAAAAACGATTAATAAATAGTCATGTTATTTAAATGTTATTATCATTTTATCATTGTGGTTGTTGTGTAAAAATTTTATTTTTAACTATATACCATAAAATGTACTATTAATAAAAAAATAATAAAAAACATTTACATTTTTCAATAAGAAATATTAATAATTTTATTTATATTAAATTTATTAATTTTTGGAATTTTTGTTTGACACATATTGTGGGATAATTATTTTTATAATTTCATTTTCATTAGATTTAATATTATAATTAATATTATTCTATCTTGGGTGTTACATTTTCCCCTCCAAAAATTTTCATTATAGTACTCTAGAATGTAACCTTAGGAATAAATATAATAAATACTACATCATAAAATTTTCAGGATCACATGCTTATACTTTTATTTAATGAGTTATCTACAGTAAATTCACCAAACAAGTGGTGTGATTCTAAAACACTTATCCTCAAGTGTCAAAAATACGAATTGAGTCATTATAATAAAATAAATCAGGTCAAAATATTGTTTCCTTATATTTGAGAACATGAAATTGGTTTGGCACTTACATCATCAATAGGGAGATATTGAACACATCATAAAATTTATAGAGGTATGTATTCATTTAAAAATGCTAATATATTACTCTAGTTCTTTTAATAAGTTCAAATTACCTATTGTACATATTAAATTTTTCCCTTTCCATCCAAAAAATATAGAACCCTTCTATAAATATAACTTCATGAAAAAATTATATCCCACTAGAATATTAAATTACATTATTTATTTATCTATATAGTTGTTTATTATAATTTCAATGCCTTTATATGTCACAATAAATTTATCATTATCCGCATTTCCTCCAAAATATTTTGTTACATAAAATGATTCATTTCCTAAACATCACGCTAATAAGATAGTTTACAAAATCATTTTCCATACAAGGATTCAACTGTTGTCAATTGAAATCTATAATTGAAGAAATTATTATACTTAAAATCCACTAATGTGATTTAATATTCAATCATACCTTTAAATTCATGTGATACATATGTCAACATGTATTCAATGGTTTGTATATCCCTTTTAGACATACCATATCTCTCTAAGGATTATAGGGATTGCTAAAATGTTTTTCTGTCTCAATATCACACTCAATAATATATAGAATTTGATATATTCTTTGGGTTGTGATTAATTAAAATAAAAATATATAAACCAAGAAGCCTTAAAAAAATTTAATATATATTTTTTATGACACTCATGTAGTATATTATCCATTATACTGTCAGTATGAGTATTCATGGAATGGTGGTCGATAATAACCTAGATGTCATTGTTATTTCCCTCAGTCAGTTGAAATCTACTAACAAATTCCATGGTAATATCTATTGGTTTGGGGAAAACCATATGAAAATTTGGAGACCGATACACACTAATTAATTTATAATATTAAATTGATTGATAACATAATGTACATGATGTAAACATGATGTCCAATGAATCTATTCAAACGGTATTTGAAAAATAAGGAGAAAAAAATAAAGAGAATATTTTTTATTTAAAATTATAATTAATATAATATATTATAATTATAGATTTCACACTCTTGAGATTGTTCATTAAGGAAGGTGTTGATCATATGATAATCATCTTAGTGAAACTTAATTTCTCTTTTAGTTCCTAGGGTAGAATCCCTCTACAAGTGACCCACATGAGCTCTTATGATCTCCAACCATTTAATATAGATTAACAGGTGGTAGCTTGATAGATCAATCATATTTATATATTTTTATTGAGTTCTAGTTTGATTCTTTTTGTCTTGGATTATCATCATTCAAATTATATTCTTGATATAATGTGGGGAAATGATAATATATATAGTTTTATGTTGTCATTAAGAAGAGATCACAACTTTTTGGTGCATAATGATTCTCAATTTGCAAAAAAAAACTCTACACAGTAGATATTGTTATCTACATCTAATGATGGGTTTATGGATAAAATATTATTTACATGAAAAATTCTTCTAAAATAAATTATTAAATCTTATATGACCACATTCCATGTTATTATAATTTGATAACAATTTTATCAAGGAATCTTCTGACTGTAAAAAGTATAAATATTATTTTTACATAGTTGAAAATTAATTTTTATCAATAGAATCAATAATTTTCAAATATTCCCCCTCAAAAATTGTTAAATACTAGAATGAATATTTATTTAGTAAATAAATATAGAAATATTATATGTCCAGACCATCAAATTTTTACCTTGGGAATGAATATATATTAGTTATATTTTATCAATAAATCCTCAATATAAATATTTCTTGGTAACGAGAAAAATATTTAATAATCTAATTAAATAAAAATTTAAATTAATTTAAATTTAAAGCACATAGTTCATGAGAGTCTATAATTATTTCTTATTATCATTTTGAGGTATTTAAAAAGGTACATGATTCCAACCTAGAAACTGGTAAATGCAGTCATGAGAAATAAGAAAATGACATAACTTAAACAACTACTCCTGAGAAACTTACATTATAATATAATAACATTACCATAATATATCATTAAGATGTTTTCACATCAATTTTTTAAAAAATAATTCTTGATACATCCTTCTTTAATAATATGAAATAAAATCACCATTTTTCTTTGACAATTATATTTAATAAAATATTTATATTTCTAAAAAGTGAAGTGATATCAACTTATATAAATATATATGGTATAAATCCTTTTACAGATTATAGTTTTATAAAACATCATTCCTGATAGAACCAATATACCCAACACCTCCATGATCTATTTTATCCTGGTTGACAATAAAATATATATGTATCTGATTGATGACAAAATATAAAAAAGAACGTAAAATATAATGACCATTATAGACACTCATATATAAGAACATATGATTAGATATTAAAATGAAAAATTCATACAATGGAGTATTTTATCATAATATCCTCTTATATTGATGAACATGTGAATTTTTTTTCATATTATATATCATATTCTTATGATTACTCGTAATTGATAGTAAAAACTATATGTATCACATCATGTATATTTATCTAACCATAGAACTATATTTATGAATATCGCCATGTAATTTATGTCTCTAATTATATAGGGGAACTGAAATGACGATTTAAATGAGATAGAAAATCAAGGTCACTGCAACATTAATGAAACTAAAATCATTGGATAGTAAGTAATTGTATTTTTTATTAATATTCAATGAATTTATTATAACTATAATCCAAATTACACCTAGTTGGTTCATTGATAAGTATCCCAATAGACTCCCACATTCTCTATATCCAACATCAAATGAAATTCATTCTAGGGGAATTTACTAGATGATATTATTTCAATTGAGTTACGTCTTTATTCATGCGGTCCACCAAATTTTCATCCATAGTATCTGGACACATTGTAACATATATCCTATGTTAAAAATCACACTAGAGATGATACGTCCAATGAATATTCTGCAATCACTGATGTAGCTTTGGATTCATTCCATGGGAAATTGATATAGTTTCATTACAATAGTGTTTGATAGGGTCATTACTAGTAGGAATAATTTCATTCTTATAATAGTTGATAAATATATGAAAAGATTCATTAGAATCGCTAAATTTTTAAATATACATAAAATATTCTTTAAATTTTTGATCAAGCACTTCCATCTCCCAACACATGTATTGGGTGTGATGATTTATCCCAACAGGGATTACAAATCATCTTTATCGATTTATAAACAAGTATCTACATATCATTTAATGTCTAGATCCTCATCTAATATATGATCCATGAACATATCTATATTATTCATACGATGTATGAGAATATTTTTGATCTACATACAATAGAAGTACCCTAGTTCAACATGATATATTCATACCATACTTATTGATTTAGGACATCTAGATTGATACATAACATTTTATACAAAATTTTTACTATCATTGACATATACAAAATCATTTTTTTCTCTATATATCATCATGTATCATCCCACCCTAGGATCCACATAATGTTGGCCTAAGACATTTGTAATAAGACCGCAAACTCTCCCCCACTAATTATAGAGGATGCTATCTAGTATTGAGACCCTTGGGAAAGTCTATGATGATATTATTACCTCATAGATCAAATTTAACACAATAATAAATAATTATTATAAATAGTAGTAACAAAAATCAGAAATAGATACATCCTGTTAATAATTGTAATACCGTAAAAGATAATAAATATTATGTGAAAGATGAATAATAACAACAGAATACGATATGACCATCATGGTACTATAGTTATTCAATGTGAACATACAAGAAAAAATTATACAGGCACATACAACATTATAAAAAAATATATCAAAATTCCAAAACAACTATAACTATCAAATATGTCATAGTCTCATTCCTCTATTACCAACTCCATCCTAAGGTTGTAAATCAAAAATTGGGAGACGCATGCTTCACATTGTCTACATCGTCATCCATATAGTCCAGCTCTATGCTAAATGTGGCCCAAGCATGGAGAGAGGTAAATTATTTGTAAGCCACCACCCACGGTGTGTAGGAAAATCCATTTTGGGATAATTATAGAGGAAAATGTTTTATGATATATAATTTAATTAATACAAAAATGAATTATAAATGTTAATACATTATACTGTGTTCCACATGGAAACACATCCCCTTTACATGATTCAGCCTAAGATGGTGTGTATGATCCAAAGGAAACCTACAATGGTAAAGTGATAGATGTAATTTAAGAAGTAGTACTATCACCATTTGTTAGATTTGGTTTGGATGGAACAACTATATGTTCCAAAAAACAATGATTAGTTCCCATTTGAGAACATTTAATTAACACTTTTTCAATTAAAAATAAACATTATTTAATATAGAGTCACCACTATATTGACCACGATAATCCTAATATACCTCCCATGTTTCACTCTTTGGGATTCTCATGTGTTTAATTTCATGGATTCTATCAAGGTTGACAAAAATATGATGACCCATGTGTCACTCTATTTTCGATGCTTTCGTCAGGGCACGTGCGACCGTCTGTTCGAGGATAGAAATATTTTTTCCCCACATTATTTCTTTCCAAAGGCCGGTGGAATCCATTCTATGTTTGGGGATGTTTTCTCCTTGATCGAAATGGGATGATGAGATATCAGTTCATCTTTCCAGGGATTCCTCCTTAGAACTCGTCACATAGTCTCAGACTCCCTAATAGACTTAATACATTGTTCATGAAACTCTACCCTATGTCATATATTCATGGAAACCGATTAATTACACTACTTCTATCAGAACATGCCAAGGGTTCCAGTTTGGGAAGTAAGCTCTGATCGAATAAGTAGTCATGTTGGACATCACTGGCATGTCTGGACGCTAGAACAATGGAACCTATGGGTTTCTTCCACTTATTATAGGGGATTTTCGAGGGCATGGATGCCTGAGTCAACCCACGTCGAATTTGGGGAGTTATACGCCATAGGAATTTATATGAGGTTTTCCCCAGCATTATATGTTTAGCATATAGTATGTAGTGAGTTTAACATCTAGAGGATATGGATCAGACTGATCAAAACAGTGACTAGAGTGGATCGGGTTGGTTCATCCCCTGGAGGGAACACTTATGTTGGGAAAAATACATGGTTAGCTACTTGATTTTTGTGAAAGAGAATGGGAAATGAAGTGTCATGATCCCACCGGGATTTGGTGGCCCTGGTATGAATCAAAATGGATTAGGGATGGTTAAGTGAAGTGGGTGTATAATGAGCTGATGTGGACCCAAGGACGATGGTGATGTTGGGCCTGATTTGTGAAGAGACCCCATACATATCCCTGTGGTGGGGATTCAAAGTCATCGTAGTTCATCTGATAATGGCTTACCATTGATTGGGGAATTCAACGACTTACTGATGGATGGGGTCACAACGGCTTACCACTGGATGGGTTCGCAACGACTTACCGCTCGATGGGGTCCCAATAGCATACCGCTAGATGGGTTCCAAATGGCTTACTATTGGATGGTGTCACAATGGCTTACCGATAGATGGGGTCACAATGTATTACCACTAGATGGGGTCACAACGGCTTACTGCTGTATGGGGTTGAACCTTAGGGAGGATTCTTACGTTCATTATCAAGAATAAAAATATCAAAGACCATGTAGTTTAGAATGATGGATGATGTTTAACGTCATGCATGATGAAAAGGGGGAGGGGTATGCAATTAAAAGTCATGTGAGACGCAATTGGTCCGACGTGAATGGGGGTTGGAACCAGTGGTTGTTGTGATTTAACCGTTGGGGGGCTTCCTCCGTACCTTTAGTTGTAAATTATCAATTACCACATAGTATGGGATGTTGTGGTAATAGACGTGAAGATGGTCGGTACCAATGCGTGTTGGGAATGAACCTCTGAGAGGAATCTTACATACCATTCATTTTCAAGGATCCAAGTACCCGTTGTTCATAATGGTGTTCGGTGAACCGACATGAAGATGCTCAGGACCAAGGGTTATTGGTATTGATCCCCGGGGAGGCTTCCTACATATGTTACCTTGACAAGGATTTTAGGACCTCGTAGTTCCGAATGGGGTTCGGTGAATAGATGTGAAGATGGTCAGGACCAATTGATGTTGGGATTGATCCTCAGAAAGGATTATTATGTACCTTGCCTTGGAAAGGATCAAAGATGTTCTACTTAAAATTAGGTGTGTGGGGCTTACACTCAATGGTGACATAGAAAGGATGTCATGGTTGGTGCTTTCTCTAAGCCCACATGAGTCACACTCGATGTGAGAAACAAGTGGCAGCAATGACCTGATGATCATGTCGTGAAAGGTGAATCTGTGGGATGTGGAGTGGGGCTTACATGTATTAAGTAGCCTCGAATAGGAAAAAGGGTCTTACACATGGTTAACTGCATGAGGTGATGGAGATTTTGACTTACTCCAGGATGGAAGCCTGGGTGGTAACAAAGCCCAGTGGAAGAGGGATTTGGCACCAAGGAAGAGTGGGGGTGCAGAGATACTACCTCATGCAAGAAAATCTAGGGGCTTACAGTGAGGTAGTTTCCCTATACTTGTAGTACAATAAAACTCCAATATAGGGGGTCTCATTCCATGTGAGGAATGATCTCACTCATGTGGAGACCAGTGGGAATGTAGAATGTTTGAGACAGGACACCCCATGAGTGAGGCATGGGGTGAGGCCATAGTTTAACATCATGTTATATGTATGATGGATCTTGGAAGTTTAACATCCTACATATTAGATGATAGGGATGCACTATGCACCCCTATGTCTTAACTAACTGATACCTCCCTCCTCTTAGGGGAGGGAAGGAATCTGGAATGCCATGGTTGCGGTTGTTATGGAGCGATCCATTGGGGTGTCCATGTTAGTGTGGCTATTCGATGAAGCAATAGTCGTTAGTGTTCCAATGAGAATAATAATGTGGTAAAGAAACACAATGAAAATGCCGCCCACAGGACATTGAAATTGAATTGTGCCCAATTGAAGGGTTGCTCGAGAAGAGAACATGTGATTCATGTGTTTTGTGCATAAGAGGGGCTCGTATAGGTTGCCATAATGTGAGGGAAACCAATGGATTGTGCCTAAGAGAATGAGACTGGGAACGATAGAAGGTCTTCACACAATACTCATGGATTGAACACAAGACAAAGGGGTTCTGCAATAAAGTGAAACGATACACACAAGATGGAATGGTTGTGCGCATGATAGAAGGATTTCAACCAGGAAGGACGGGTTGTGCATAATATGGATAGGTTTCATGCAAGATGGACTAGTGCCATGCAAGGGTGCCTGATGTAGAGAAACATTTCGTGAAAAAGTGGATCCTTTGAGTGCAAATGACATGGAATTAAAAGGATTTATCAAGGATAATCCCAAGAGGGCTCACCAGAAGGATCCCCCTCAAGGGACATGTCATGCAAAATCCAATCCCTAAAGGCCATGGGGGAGTTTTTTTCACTCAGTCGTGGAAGACGTGGTTTTCATGTAGCTGAGATTCTCTTCATATTCAGCTACCATCCTTGAAGGGTGGGGATATAGTTTTTTTTATAGTTAGAGTCCTCGAGGAGACACGTAAGGACCATGTGCGCAAATTCCAGGCTTACGTCAGCTTGGGTGCTCAAAGGGGGTCGAGCGCTCAAAGATTCGTTTCACGTCGCCTTGTGTGCGAAAAGGGGCCAGGGCACGCAAAAACATGTTTGACATCGCCTTGTGAGCTGAAAGGGGTTGGTCATGCAAACGACCATTTTCGGTCACCTTTTGAGCGGAAATGAGGTCAGGTGTGCAATCGCTCGCTTGGAGTCACCCTATGAATAGAAAGGAGTCAGGAACAAAAATGCATCTTTGAAGTCTCCTTAGGTGTGGAAAGTGGTCCTACTGCGTAAATTCCCATTTTGAGGTCGCCTTTTATGTAGATATGGGTCCAAGAGCGCAAAGTTGTTGTGGACATCGACTTGGGCGCAGAAAGGGGTCCAATACGCAATATTTCACACACCAGAAGGCCGCTTCCGTGTGTCCCCCTAATCTAGCACACACTCACCTCCCGGGACCCGAAATATCCTCTATCCACCCCAGAATCGTTCATTGCTCCTTTATCCGCCCGATGCGTCCCTTCTCTGAATTTCACAGTCAACAAATGCCTCCCCCCCTCAAAATCATATCTGAAAGAGACTATGAAGTTCGAATTCTGAGGGTACACCAAACAACTGAAAAAACCTCTTTGGAGGTGCGTAAAAACATAGTTTGCGAGAACAAGATTGTCGTGTGCACATAAAAGGCACATAAGCATTTATAAATAGGCCAATCCCCCTATAGCCACATTTAATATTTCTGCGTGACATGAATTTTCCTCTTGTTCAAAAAAATGTCCTGGATCTACATGTAATATTATGTGACCAACTCTGGGTTTTGCATGCAATCCAATATTTTCCACACATGTCAGCCTTATTTCACGCTTCTATCTCTTTTGCGTTCTAAATCTTCAATCTTTCACGCCAATCCATTCGGATTTCCAAAATGGCCGTTCAATAGACCGACGCCGAGAGTGAGGTTGTCGCTACAACAAGAAGAACCCAAATGATTACGAACCTTCAAATTCATCATCCGAGGAGGGTTGTTTCAGATAACCAAATGCATTTCATCAAGCTTACACAGGATTAAAAGGATTACATCTTGAGTGGTAACCTGCCGCTATAAAACATCAGTCTTCTAAAAGAGGTGATGATGGCCGGTTACGAGATGGACAGACCACGGTCCTAGGTGACGCATGAGGATAGTCTCCCAAAATTCAATATTACCAACAATGAAAATCATTCTTGGTAAATGTAGAACACAACCATATATTTCCTAAATCTTAAGACCAGGATGGTTGATGTAAGAGAACCATTCCTCATGAAATCTTTGACTATTTATGCATGTACTTTCAAAAAAAGCATTACTGACAAAATGAAGGGCTAGCAGGAGTGGGATTTTATATTCGAGGGAAACATTACAAATGAATGGGAATGGGCATACTGGGTAGGTAAGACATGTGAGGAATTAAGGTTGATGATACTGTCCAATGGGATTTTTGAGGCGCTTTAGATTTCCCACTTCCACATCCACCAATAGAAAGACTTGGTAGAAAATCTATTTAGTCAATGTCGCCTGATAGTATCCATTTTCACCTCCACCATGGGGAGGTGGTCTTCACCCAGTGGGATGTCCACTGCATCGGGAGAATCCCCTTAGTGGGATATTAGTACAACGAGTTCCTTTTGACAAATAATGTCATGGAGGATAGGACACAGAACCCAATACTTATATAAAACATGCTAGAGCTGGCTAAAGTGGAACTCAAAATAGAATTTATCATGTAGGACATATCTTATTCGGGGTGATTCAGTCTTTTCATGACTTATGACACAGCCGTGAAGATAGCAGGACGAGGGAAGAAATGCCTGAAAACAAATCAGAGGGAAAAATCATGGTCATATTTGACGATTTCGGAGTCATATGAGTAACGATCATGGGGATTTGGGATTAATTAAGGTTGAGACTTGAATTTTCAATATTCCATGTTCCATGCCGAGTTCTTGAGTGGGTTGCTGTTTCCTATGAGAGACAGAAGGATCTAAGTCTTCCAAGGGATATTAGTGATGGCTGGGATTATGGAGGCAAAGAACAAGGTTAACCTAGGTGTTCCAATATTGTCTAGGCTTTGTAGTATTCTAGGGAGCATCTCAAGTGGAAGTATTCGCCAGAGAATATGCGGGTCGATCCAGATTCTCCAAAGCTGCGCTGCTACCCACTATGGTTGGTATGACTTAGCGAATACCATTATCCCTTGGTAAATTTATGCAAACATCCCTCTCAAACATCAGTGGAATCCTCCCATTGATGCTCAGGGATGAAAGAACCATGCTCATGATCGGTAGCCACACCCACTACTACATCCACCCATTCTAAACCCCAGTCGACCAAATGGTAAATGATGGTCTGAGTCCACTAGAGTAGAGGGAGTACTTGCAGAGCATTCGGGGTGGGGTTCTAGTGGCCTGGATTGATATCAAAATCTTCTACGAACTGTATGGGCCGACCAGGTTCACCTGGTAGTTCGGGTTTATATATAAGGTGCCCATGTAAGTATACACAGAGGTTTGGAAAGAGAGGCATCCATTCATACTCTGCCAGTTTTGGATTATGATCAAAATTGATGTCTTGGTAGAAATAATCACTCTCCCCCCCACTGATGTCAGTACAGAACTGTCAACAGAGTATGTTTAACACTAGACGATAACGTATCCCAAGGCAATTCATTGGAAACACATCTGGCATATCAAGGTAGCTAGTTCAGAGCTCAAAGAGCAGGAAGGTAGGCGGGGTGTCATGGGGGTAGTGAGGAAATGAATAGGATGGGTAGCTATAATGGTGCAGGACGGACCATCATCAGTAGGGGAAGTGCAGAAAAAAACGTTCCTCAACCCTCTGGGGAAGGTTGGTCTCGTGTGTGACCTCATGGTCCAACTCGGGAACTCTAAGGAAAGTAAATCATGTACCTCTTGATGCCATCGGCTGATGTTATCATCCCTTCTCTATGGTCTTCTTGGAGGACGTGATGATAGTCCATGTCTGCCGAAGAGTTGGGGCAGAGGATGATACACACTTGGCTCAATCTACTATACATTGGGCGCATTCAGATATTTGACAGGGTAAACATTCATCGTTGACATGCATAACTGATAGCCATGGATATGTATGCATGCTAGTGGGGGTGGAATGAAGAACTGCACCTCCTGGTGAATGTAATTATTGTCCAGGAGTAGGGCCTAATGATGCTACCATATGAGGATTAGAATGTAGAGGAAGTAGAAGAAGAAGAAGAAAAAGATGAATGACATAAACAAGGGGACCAAGTTGAAAGTCATGGTGGTGAGGGGACTTCAAAATATCCCACTCACCTGCAGAGTTCCCAGGAGAGTGGAAAAACATTAGGCTCCGATGCATAATTGGCAGAGTATCTTGAGGTATAGTTTTAACCTGATACTGAAGATTATCATTTCATAATCTTGATCTATCAACCAAAACCTATCCTATTCAGGATAACAAGAGAGAGGGATACCAGTGTGCCTTACCAATAGGGGGCACATATATGCCTAGGGAGACCGGGGAGCAACCTCATGGGCCATTCCTCAGGACATGGCATAGAGGGGTTCTGATTTCAACTAGATTAGGAAACCAAGAGATAGAAATAGAGTCCCTCACCATCCCCATTGTTACAGAAGATCCGACGCTAGTGATCGAGTTGACAAGCGCTGAAGGCTCCCCTGTGGCGGTATCACCCTCCATGACACAATAATTGGAAACCACCACACATAGATCATGCAAGACATTTCTCATTAGTTTTCCTCTTTGCTGATGAATTCAGCTAATCAAGATACCGATTCCTGATGCAATGATATCATGAATGGAGGCACAACAAACTATCGAGTCTGGGACATCTGTTGGTGCTAGATGGGAAACAATTGTGTCAATCATTAGAGGAGAAACCATTCTCGGTGGCCCCACCCCGGTATTTGATGAGATAGAGATTGCAATTAGTGATGGTAATGCTAACATGGTAGAGTTATAGCCCAATGAGAGTGAAGTCTTGGACAAGGAGAATGTTCCTGAAGAAGGACATGCTACTGAACTCCTCACCACTTTCCCCGCATAGGCCATGGCTAATGAATAGTTCCAAGCTTCTGTTATCAAAGAGAAGGATATCAGGGGATGGGAAGCAATGCTAGAGGCCAGAAATCGGAAGGTGGTAGTATTGGAGCAGTCCATCCAATATGTTAGTCCTTAAGGGCCCTATTTTTTCCGACCCCCTTAAAATCATCCTTCTTTATTACTTCTAACTCTAAACTGTATGCATGAACAGACTACATTCTTGTTTACTTTGATGAACATCAACCACAACCATGAAGTTTATTGTGATCCATTCCTAATCTCATATGCGTCACACCCTATGTGATAAACAATGGATTATCATGATATTACTTTAAATGAATGTGAGAGTGACAATCATACTTCAGACACCTAAGATACAAAAGAATCTTAGGGGCTTCTGAAAATAAAGGTGGGAGACTAGATTGGGGAATAAAGTCCTCTTAACAGCCAAACTGTCACATCCCCAACATTTCCTAGTGCATGTGCAGGGTAACGCTAGATGCATTTGAATCGATTCGAACGTAGGGTGGTGGGAAGTGTGACTAATGATACCAAAAATTTGGAACACTGTAGGGATGGAATGACAATGTAGGATAAGTGTTGACCATGTTCAAAACATAGTATCTTTATTGTGTTAGCCTGAAATGGGGATAACAAAAGACGGTCGACTGTTGACCATCTTCGAAATGTAGGGCTTGACTCAAAATGTCATCTATTAGCCTTCTAGAACATTTCCCCAGGATAGTAGGCGTTCCATAGGTCGATAATCAATACTATTAGAGGTTTCCTTTTGGTGAGAAAGAGGATGACGATCCAAATAAAGGGAACTCAAAGTGTGTATTTGGAATGATGAGTGGTTCAAATGGTGTCTGACACTCTTGAAATCACACCACTGTGATGAAGGAACATTGGGTGGGAATATCCGTCTGATCTTGGATAAAATTTACAACCATGTAGGACCCCTTTTTTAGTGGATCAGGTGCATCCCTTAATTAAAATTGGGAATCCTAAACTTGTTCAGGGTAGAATCACAGTTTAGTGTCATTTGTTGAGTGCATAAGGAATAGTGTAGTTTAATGTCATACGATAGGACGAAGGGTGAAAGGGGAGAACCATGGAAGGGCGTATGTTGTCCGGTAGTTCAGAAGGCACAGTTTAACATCTTGTGGGATGATAAAAGGCATGTATGGCATGGATGCACTAGTACACATCCTACCATAACTACTAATCCTACATGAGTCGTGCTCGATGTGGGAAATAAGTAGTAGGGATGGGACACTACTAAAACAAGAAGACACATGTCAGGGGCGATGAGATGCTAGGTGAATGACATACTACTAATTCTGATCCTTATATATAACGCACCTAGATGCACAGAGGAGTAAATATGAGTATGTTATAATTCCACTTGAACATAAGGAAGTCGAAATACATGAATCATGATGCCTAAGATCTGAACCAAAATGATGATGATGTAACGATAAATGGTAACTTTTGACCATGTGAAAAAATAGTATCCATATTACGTTATCCTTGAATGGGGACAGAAAAATGAGGGTCAACTTCAGACCATGTTTGAAACACGGGATCTATCACATGTGTCATCCTGGGTCCTTGGGGAAGTTGGACCAAGCCGGTATGTAAGCCAACATGGCATGAGACCAGGTCGTAAAGGGGGTCCCACCAAACATGGAAGAGGATGAAGATCCAAATATCCGGCACACGAATCTTGGACATGAATTGAGGGAATGTACCTATAAAATTTCCCCACTTAGGACACAACAACAACACATCAGAGTAAAATAGTAAGACGTATCATATAGTGGTAGTTGATCCCAACTCCAAAGACAATGTCTTAAGGCTTAATGATTCCAAATTAATGGTCATAGGATGGGACATCGTGAGGGATTGATTTAATGGACTATGCATAGGGTGGAAAAGTGGCCAAACATGACGCGTATTTTCCATAGAGGGATATTCGTTTAGGGTCATATAACATAGAAGAGGTGGGTAAAAGACATAGGAGGAAAAAGGTGTCGCCTTTTCAAAACCCAGCGTAAATTGACGATCCACGAGTTACTTGATACACCATGTCCCTCAGAGAGTTGGACCAAGTGGCCGGAAGAGATGATAATATTTTAGATTCCTTGGGCTAGACCTCGAGGCAATGTGTCTGGGAATTCCTACGCATCCCATGAGGATTGGAATCATGGCGTATGTAGTTCTGGGTGTCGCACAATAAGAATCCAATTCCAGATATAGTAAGTTTGTGCGGGTTAGGCCCCTGCACCAAAAGATGAAATATTTGATAGATCTTGTTTTTCCTTTAGAATGAATGATCATTATTTTCTTTTTGTGAAGTGATGGATCTACGATAGAAAGTCTTGACATCTCCACATGAATAAATATGTATGTTGGCATTGAAAAATTGTATAGTGTGTGACTAATACCAAATAGTATTCCCCCTCGAGTGAGGATATCATAGTGCAGTGCCATTTTTTGTTGTGCAGTTAGGATGATAATGTCATAGTTTTAGGTCATGTGAGGGTACCATCCATGCATTTTAATGTCGTGCAGTATAGATGAAACAATTTCAATCCATATAGGACTAGGAATTATAGTTTAATGTCATATATATTATACATATACATGAGAGATTATTTTCTAGAGGGAATGTGCATGGCGTGATGAATCATACCCGACGTGAATGAGGACGTGGTCCACATCACATCGTCCGTGATTCCGAGTAGGAAATCTCGGGCAGAGGGTCCATAAAATGATAGAGGATATGGGATAGGATAGGCTATCCCCTAGATGAGTAGGACCCGAGGAAGAGATGTCTAGTTGTTCCTATGTATCCCATGAGAATGGGAATCTATCCACACATATTAATTTGAGGTCCATTTTGACGTCATGTGGGAAGAAATATAGTTTAATATCATGTGGGACTGGATATAGGGGTGAATTTATTGAAAGGGGAATACGTGGTGTGGATATTGCAAACATGACATGAATGAGTGAATAATCCCACATGCACCATGCCACGCGGTCCTATAAGAGTCAGAGCCTATAGGGAAGAATAGAAGAGATACATTTGTAGAACTCGAGCTAGACCCAAAGATGAGATGTCTAAGAAATCGTATGTATCCCATTGGAATGGGAATCATGCCATATGTAGTTATAAAAGAGATCGTAGTTTAATGTCTTATATCTATGACCATGGAGAGGTGAAATAATTCCTTGTAGGGGAAAACCTCAATCAAATTCTTTAGCCCATATGAGTCAAACTCGTTGTGGGAAACAAGGGCGGAATAGGTTATTGCAATTCCTGGAACACACACAAAAGGGATGTTGGTGCAGAGCCCCAAATAATTCCTTACCGTGGATTGGTCCTCATAACATGTAAATGTGCACCGGGGGATAGTGGCAGTAGTGTATAAATTCTATTTGGACAAGATGGGGTGCAAATATAATGTGAATCATGTAACCAACATTAATTTCATGAAGGGGTTGGCGTAACGATGGAGGATAACTATTGACTATGTTTGAAACACATCATCCATATCGTGTGGCCTAAACTGGGAACAAAAAACGATTGTTGAATGTTGACCATATTAAAAATGCAGGAATTGTATCGATTTTTTGTCTGATACCCTCAAGGACGTTGTCCTGTAATGTTATGAGATCACATAGGCCTAGAATCCATGCCATTTGGGGGTCCCTTCGGGTGTGAAAGGTAATGGATGCCAAAATGAATAGGAACATGACGCCTTAAAATGAGTGAAAGCATTTCCACGTAGAATATGACACTCTAGCATCTAGACCAGAGTAATCATGGGCCAATTGGTTAATCACCAGAGTTGGCCATGGAACCCAACATAATGGAAGCCAACTCAACAGATGAGAGTAGGGAAAGGGATCAAATGCCCCTCATGGGAGGGAGAGAGGTATGTTGTTTGGTTGTTATAAACCTGGTGTGAATGATGGAATAAACTCATACCACACCATATACTCATCTTCTAGAAGAATGCATGCCAAGGGGCCATAATGATAAGACAGTTTTAAAGAGATGGGGATAAACTCGAGGACTAGACGCTCGGGCAGTCCTACGTATACCATGATGATAGGAATCAAGCCATACATAGTTCTAGATGAAATGATGATAAAAATAAGGGAATGATACCCCAATGGTGGTCATGTACAACAGAACGAGTAACTCGGCATGAGTGTGGACATAATCTCACACCACACTGTACACCCATAAGTGAGAACATGGGCCAGGGGCCCAAAAAGTATGTGGGTCCTGAGGCTGGGCCATGGAAAGAATGTCATGGCCAACATGTAGTTTAACATCATTCAATGAGGATGAATGTAGGGGTAATGTATCTCATCTGGGGATGTGTATGGCATGGCAAGGAAACCAATGTGAATGAGGACATAATCCCACACCACACCGTACAACCCTAAGTGAGATCATGGGAAAGGGACCAAAAAGGCTAAGGTTCTAGAGGTTGGGCCATGGATAGAATGTCATGTCCAACTTGAAGTTTAATGTCTTGCAATGAAGAATATGGTGATATTATTTTAGGTTCATAGATCTCAAACCGTATATTCCTAGTTAAATGTCATAAACGTGGTATAGAGTGGGTGAATCATCATGCTTATGGAAGACTAGAAATAAACTATAATGATAGTGGAAATCTTTTGAACAGGTTCGCAAGACAGTATCCACCCATGAGTGACCAAAAGGGGGGAGAAAAATTGAGCGTCGACCATTGACCATATTTGCAACACAGTACTTTTATCAACTTGTAGATCACAATTTTCTAGGGTGTTAGCTCGTATTATTTAGAGAGCCCTTGGGCCGAGCATCCATTCCTTTCAGGGGCCCTTTTGGGTAAAAAAGGTGATGGAAACCCAAATGATGGGACTTGTGAAGCATGGAAGGGCCTTTGCTCATAGGACAGATGATAAATGAAGGGAGGGATGTCTCAAGGGGATATGTGTGGTGTGTTGAAATAGAATGAAGTGAATGAGGATGTGAGTTTATACCACATCACAAATTCCTAAATTAGAACATCGTCCAAGGGCCCGAAGGGGTGGAAGGACATATGGCTGGGCATCCCAGCCATCTATATCTAGATGACCTCTTTTGCTGGGATTACCTTCATAGATCCTAATCCCACGTGGGAAATACTCAGTGGGGGAAACAAGGTGTAGTATTAGGCTCTCCTCATCACATAAGGGTCCGAAAACAATAATTACACTCCTGCTCGAAGAAAAATGAGACATGAAGAGATGACAGGGCAGAATAAACCACTAAACTCCTTGTTTGGGACATATGGGGGTTGTGACAACGACAAATGATTGCTTTTGACCAGATTCGAAACTAAACATCTATATCGTGTGACTCGTAATGGAAACAACAAACGAGCATTGATTGATGAATATATTCACAACATGGGACTCATATCTTTTGTTATCTAAAACCCTTGAGGGCGTTGGCCCGAAATGAATTAAGAGCCTTGAGCTGAGCATCCTTGCCATTCGGGGGCCCTTCCTGATGTGAAAGATAATGGGAATGAAAATGATTGGTGTGTAGAGCTTGAATGTGCATGACAAACTCAAATAATGTTCTACAAAAGATGATATAGAGATCTTCAGGAGAGAGGGATACATGGTAGGTTCATGATGAGCTTGACGTGAATGAGAGAAAAGCCATGCACCACACCATGTGTTTCATCCTAATGTGAGGTCCCAAAGTTTGGGGCTGGGCTTGTAGATGAAATGTCCATACGATCTTATGTATCCCATGAGAATTGGAATATATCCACACATAGTTCTGAAAAGTCTAAGAAGTATAGCGTCCTAAGGTGAGCATGTGGGAGGATTAGAATAATGAAGGAGGAAAATAGGTAAAATCATCGTAACCCTAAAATGGGTGGGGCTAAAGAAGCCTACATGACACCATGTGAGATCCCCCAAAATAGCTATGGCCATGAAGAGATAGTCAAAGAGGAAATTGGGGATAGATTCAAGAAGAGGCATCTTATCATTCATACGTATCCCATGGGAATGGAAATCAATCCATACGTAGTTTATAAGATACAGTTTAATGTCCTGTAAAATGATGCACAATTTAAGGTCTTGTAGGACCGTACAGTTTAAGGTCTTGCAGGACATCCATGCAGTTTACGGTCATGCGGGACCGACGAGTTTAAGGTCATGCAGGACCATATAGTTTATGGTCATGTGGGACACTATGGATTAGGAAAAGTATTTATTCAAGATCATGGAATTTGTGGGAGGTGTAATAATGTCGCTATCCTTTGTAACCAGAGAGTTTGTGCCATTGGAGTAAACCTAGAGAATGATGTAAGGTTCTCCCCATTTGGGTTTCAACATGGGTTGTTTCTTTCTAGGAATCATTGGTTCTCTCAGGGCCAATGGCATGTCACCCTGCAATAAGTTGAAAAAGTGAAGAATCTTTTTGAAATATCTGGCTATCTTGTTCTGATGACTTTCAATATTGTGCATGGCAAGAAACATGTTTTTTTCAAGAACATCCAACTCATCTATACTGATTTCAAGTACATTATCTGGTGTTTTCTAATCATAGATAGCTATTCACAATAAGGGAAATAGAATCTCTATGGGCAGAATCTCCTCCGTTCCATACACCAGGGAATATGGGGTCACGTGGGGAGAATTATGAGTCATCGTCGGATAATCCCAGAGGGCATTGGGGATGTTGTCCGGATAACACTTCATATTCTGAAAAACCATTTATTGAAAAATGTTAGAGAGGGTCTTTTTTAATGACACAATCTATTCATTTTCTTGTGCATGATAGAGAGAGGTTTGGCTAGAATAGATGTTGTACTTAGCATATAATTTCATCGCCTTAGTTGATCAGATGTTCGTGTTGTTATCAGTGACGACTGCATGAGGGACTCCAAATTGGTAGATGATATTGGATATCCCAAAGTCAACAATGATACAGGTATTGAACTCTTTGAGTGAAACTACATCTGCCCACTTGGAGAAGAAATATGTGGCTGTCAGGATGAATCTACAATGGCGATCTGTCACCGAAGGATATGGTCCCATGACATCGAGTCCTCACACCACAAATGGCCCAAAGTACTTGGTTTGATTGGAGAGTCACTGGAGGCCGATTAATGATGTTTTCATTAATTTTTCACGTATGGAACATCTTGGAAAATGAGATGTAGTCATGAATCAGGGAGGGCCAAAAGTACCCATGTCTCTGGATCTGGTGGGATAGTTTTGGCCCTGTCTAATGAGTCCCACAGGAACTGGAGTAAAACTCTTTCATGACCTTATAAATCTCGACTTATTGAATGAAACGGCGTAAAACCCCATCAAACCTATGCTGGTATATGATATTCACATGGGCATGGATGTCCTGGAGGGTGAACTACAACGCACAACATCAGATTTTCTCGCGCTCGGCCTAATCAGCCGGGATGTAACCATTATGGAGATACTCTACAATGGGTCCATCTAGTCAGGACTCACTTCAATCACTACATCCAGGGGACCAGGGGCTCATACTGTGGACGCTCTAGTAGTATGATTTCCCACCTGTAGTTCATCAACGTCATCTGGGGTGACATGATCAATGACTCTCCGATGTGCCATGTGGATAATCAGATCATACTGATGGGTTCTACAAGTGATGTAGTCAGGCTGGCCAGGGCGTCATATCGACCATTATGAGATTAGGGTACATGGGTAACTTTTTGTTGAGATGGGAACTGGGATATTAGATGGAGAGTGCATTCCAATAATGGTATGAGTTCTGGTTTTTTGACTACATAGTCAATGTTGATCTATTTGATGACTAGTTCTGAATCCCCATTCACATGAAAATGGGGCACATCAATCTCGAGGGCCCACTCGTGGTCTGTGATGAGATCCTGATACTCTTACTCATTGTTGGTGAAACATTCTGACAATAGGAATGAGTATGGTCGGATAGCTTGTCCTGAGGTAATAAAGATGATACCCATGCCTACCCTTTTGAGCATGGGATCATTGATCCTTCATCCGGTGGGGCTCCGAGAAGCACCATCGGAGTGCATATGCTAGAATTAAATTTCTTGGTCCACTGAGAGAATAGCTTCATTAGGGAAATCAAGGTCCAAGGACTGGTCTGTATGAGCTGGATGGGAAGCAAGGAAATCTACCAATGCTTTCCCCTTAATATCCTTCTATGGGACAAACCTGATATCTAACTGATGGAGGATTACTGCCCACCGAGCTAGTCATCCTCTCACCATGGGGCGGTTCATGATGTACTTAAGTGGGTCTACTCGTGACACCAACTATACCTCATGGTGCTACAATTAATTTCACAAATTTTGTACTATGAATACCAGTGCAGGGAAACTCTTTTCGATGGGGGAGTATATGGTCTCCGTATCAAGGATCATGTGACTGAGGTAATTAAGGTTATTCTCTATCCCCTCATTCTTCTTTTGGGTGCGAAGGGAACCGATAGATCATTATAGGGAGGTCACATAAAGGTCCCCTTTCTTTTCGGAGATGGGTGACATTATGATCGGAGACTAGAGCAGACACTTCTTGATCTCTTCAAAAGCAGTCTGACACACTTCGTCCCACTCATAGACAATGCCTTTCTTTATGAGCTAAGAAAATTTCTTACACATGCTGGTTAGATTTGAAATTAATCTTATTATGAAGTCTATGTGGGCTTGTAATCCTCAAAGAACCTAAATGTTTCTCGGAGGAGACATCTGGCTAAATGCCTTGATCTTCCCTGGGTGGATCTCAGTGCCCCTGTATCTGACAATGATGATGAGATACATTCCAGAGGTGACCCTGAAAAAACACATAAATGGATTCATCTATAGGTAACAGGAAAAGTGGAAGCCAAACAATTTCACAAGGTCTTTGAGATGGTTCTGGAATTGGAAATATTTGACCACCAAATTTCCCACACAGTATCCGACCAACGTTCTGAGGACTGGCTTAAATATGCGATGCATAGACTGCTTGTAGGTGGAACCAACATTCTTTAAATCAAAGGGCATGACTTGGTATTAGAATGTTCCATTTGGTTCCTTGAAGGTTGTGAATTAAAAATCATCAGGGGCCATTCTGATCAAGTTATACTCGGAATACCCATACATTAAGGAGAGGGCTCAGAATCTAGGTGCAGCGTCAATCAACAATTCTGTTATAGGATATAGAAAATTATCCTTTAGATAGTGATGGTTGATATCCTGTATTTCAATGCCGACACTAATCTATCCATTCTTCATTCTTATTATTACAATATTGGCCCACTATTTGGGGTACTAGACCTCCTTAACAAAATTGGATCTGATGAACTTGTCAACATCAGCCACGACCATGGCACCGTGGGAAGGGTGCATCTTTCAGGGATGCTACTTGAAGCCGCAATGATTTTACAGGAGACCAATGTGGTGGACAGCCACCTGAGGATCTAGTCCTGTCATCTCATCATAATTCCTGGAAAATACATAACTGTTTTGTTTTATGAAGTCTATGTACTGCTGTTGTTACTCCTTGAGAGGGATGGCATCACTGATTAATATGGGAATTGGGCCTACCTCGCAACCGAGGTTCACATGTACTAACTCATCAACTGTGGCAGAGATACCCTCTTCAAAGGTTGTAGATAATCCTCTAAATTATCCTTTTTTACATATTGATAGGAATCATAAGTGAGAGGAATCACTTATGAGTCGGAATATATTGATGAGAGGCTGATACCAGAATGAGGGGAAATAGACACTGCATCCAAGGACTCTGGTGTCGCTGCAACCCTAACTATGAAGGCGGTCGATCTGATCTCGTATGGCCTTTGGACCAAGGGGAAATGCATGATGATGTCAAAGAAATATTGGCGCATTGTCTTGAGCCGGTTAATTCTATCCTGGTGGAACAAGCAAGTATGATGTATTGACATTTCCATGTGGCAGACATCCCAATACCTTATGGGGGTTGGTGGCACTGGGGTCACCCGAGCCTGATTTGTATAGGAGTATGAGGTGATCTTCTAGCGTCTCATAGTTTAGATAATGTGTCCCCCATGATTATAGAAACAATGATGTATTTCCCCAAGACCGGGGTCATAGACTCCAATAAATGGATTGGAAAGACGTAGGCGTCATCTATATCTGTCCACGGTTCAGTTGCAGCCACATCATGCTTGAACTCATTAGTCTGAATCCACGTTTCCTTGCTCTTATAGTTGTTGCAATCCAGGTAGTGGGATTCATAAGAGGCAAAGGGATATGCATCACCTTTAATCAGACCCACATGACTATAAAAGGAGTACCTGAGGCACTGGTGATAAGATGAGGGAACCACCGCCTGAAGGTGGATCCATGACCTTCCCATCATCGCATTGTAGGTGGTGTCCTAGGAGACTGCCATAAATTACGTACTGCCAACTAGGCCAACAAAATAGGTCTTCAAGAAGACATTACCGACTATTGTTTGTTCTATCCTGTAATAACTTTAGATTCTTAGGTCATAGGTACTCGAATCAACTTCAGATAATCCTACCATTCACAGTGTCTGAGTAGGGATTAGGATAATTCTAGAGCTTGTGTCTACTATATAGTGACGAACCTCCACACCATTGAACATCCCAGTTATGTACAGTGGGATAATGTTCCCTTGTATGGTTGAGCCTAATATATTCTCCAGATAACAAGATAATGTCATGGAATATAGCATTCTAGTCCTCTTCATCATGATAGGTTTATGTGGCTACTACATCCGTCTCAAAATGCAGGCGGCTTTTAAAAGCCTTAGTGAGGTACAAACACATTTATAAAGATAAGAAAAGGTCCTCAAGGATGGGGAGCCTTGCTGGAATACTGGAAATATTCTTAAGAACAATGTACTTTTGGGACAGGAATGAACTTATGCTTATATGAGGTTGCACTATTAAGGGAGGTATAGTGGTCCCTACCTCCTGGGCCGGAATCTGGATGGTTATAAGAATATCCTACTACTCACTAGTCGATGCATGCTGAGTGACAACCAGATAAAGGCTAGATGACTGAGACTGGCCTGTAGGAGGGTGTGGTTGGTCATGGCATTGTCGCGGTGGGTCTTCCGGATCCAGCAACACGAACGATGACGAAGGTGAGTCTAATGTCACCAGATGTGAAGGTTGTGTATGCTGAGCTCTACGTTGAGCATGTTTCCTAGTTTTTTGTATCATGAACAGACTATCTAGAAGTGCAGACTGAGGCACTCTAATAGCCCATTTTTTCACGGCTCCTTCGATGCTGGAGAAGGCTGGAGACGTTGGGAGGATACTCCTGGAACCCCTCATTGTCAGGAATCATGTAAGGATTTACCATCTCTACGGTGTTAACTAATGAATACCCTTGACCTCCACTCAAAGATTCATCCACTACTAGATGTATTTTGGGAGGGATTTCCATATCCAGGGGCCTGAATTCATAGAGAGTACGGGATGACGATGACATTGGCAGGGGATTTTTCTTCATTACCCCACCGATGTTTGCTCTTCTAGGATGAGGTCGGGTGGGACGACGATGCAGAAGTGGTGGCTACAACGTCTAAAGGCTATGGCAGATTCAAGCATTCCCAAATGACACCAAGGGAATGGGGGACTATTTCATGATCCATCCAGCCATCATACTTTTGTGAACCATGGCTGGAAAATTGATGCCCCTCACCATCGCTATTGCTGCTAATGTCTTGCCTCATGAAGATGCATGCCACCAGTGCTGGAACTGGGTCTAAATAGACTATGTTCTTATCTACCAAGTCTTCATGTGAACAATTGAACATATATCACTTCATGAGAGTGTGCCCCAGGGTTCCGGTGGTAGGGGGCACAATTAGGGTGATCATTGAGGTTCGGCTCTTCTGACCTTCTACACTCAGGAAAATGTAGAATCTCATGCTCCATGGTAGAATGGAAGTAACCGGGGACCTACTCCTCATTAAATAAGTAGGTACAGTTTATCGTATTTGGGATGGGGGCCCTAGGAGCCTAACCCTGATGGGGAGCTAGATTATCTTGTTGAGGAGGTGAAGCTTAGTTATCTAGTCTGGGCAGTGGCAGAGCATTGCGTGGGTGAACCTGCCGATTATGAGGTGGGCACTGTAGGGTTTAAGGCTGCACATGAGGTAGATGGCCTCTGCAAGGCTGTCAAGGAAATTCCATTTGAAACAACTCTAGTCACCTAGGGGGATCTATTTGGGCCACTACGGCAGGATCGACCCAAGGGGACCTTCTCGTGGAGATCACAAGAGGCAATAGACGTGCATTCTTGGATTTGTGTAAGGCTTCCTTTAGGAACTGGGCCTTATGATAGAAATCTCAAAATCATCTATATAGTATTGGGTGATTACAGAGGGGACCAAATCCATCTTGACATTCCCTACGCACATCGTCAGCAATTTCTCCAGAGTCAGCGACATGTCAAGGTAGTATGTCAGTCTTTTCCGCCAAGAGAAAAAGTTCGAAGCACACTCATCAGGCCTCTTCATGCACATGATGAGGTCTGAAATACTCGTCTGCGGAGTGGTGGAATAGAACTTCCAGAGAAATTACCTAAGGATGTCTTCCCAGCCGGTTGCTAATCTGATGGGGAGCTGTCTATACCAGAAAATGATGGCCCTTATAATGTGTGTACAAAACATCAGATTTTAGTGTCCTCCTGGTGTGTTGCAAGTCCAATCATGGGTCCACATGTTGAGGTGATGTGGTCCAAGTGTGGTGGCGGGTCCCTTGTACCATTTAAAAGGGAAGATGTAGGATTCCTAAAACCAGGAGGTGCTGGCATATCATCCTCCCATGATGGATATGGCTTTTTATCATGACATTGTGCCACATGTTGCATCTTTCAGGCCTCGAGAAGGGAAATGTGTACCGCCATTGGAAAATCTGGGTGGGGGATTCAGTCCTAACGGGGATCCATGACCACTTTTGCATTGGCAGGTTCTTAAATATGATAAGGAGGCTTAGAATCTTGTGAAGTGGCTGGTGTAACGGCTTGTGGGGTAGCTGGGAAATCCGAGCTGGGTCCCTAGTATTTTCACGCCATTCAGGATTATTGGGAGAGATAAACCATGCCATATTGCCGTAGGATCCATCCTCAACCCTATCGGCATGGGCAAGATGGTCATGGTCAACTGGAGGCAATTTGTTGAGGGGAAGTTGTGCCTGACCCTACTGACCTGGCCTAGAATCACCATAGTCTGGCCGTCGCACTAAAGCAAATTTAGAAATGAGGCCGTCAACCAACTTTATCTATTCGATGAGTTACTGACGTAATGAGGATTTATCGGGGTTGTCCTCCACCTTCTACACTAAGCCAGATGGGTCAATGGGCTTGATAGCTTTATAGTTTTCCTTTCCCTTTTTGGGATTCCGACTGTGTACTAGTGCCTTAGTAGGCACAGGATGATCCGGAAGATTCATCTATTGATGAGTAATTCAACCTGACAGATCCAAGAACTGTGATTATCCCATGGGGGGAGGTCCTCTCCAAGAATCTCTAGCTCTTTCTCTTGCTCTGGCTGGTCCTCCATGTTAACCGTGACTCTTCTTGGAGACACATCCTCTTTTTTGCCTGACTAATCGGTTTGTCACCAGATAAGACTAAAGAGGAGGGTAGTGTACTTCCCCCTTCCATGAATATGTATGTGGGGAGAAGCCTCTTGGATAATCCAACAGAGTACCATGATGCTCAAAACACATTGTTGAAGGAGGGCCCTATGGTGACCTGCTGACTCAGGGGGCTCGGCCACAGGGAGTTCCACCAAATCAACCAGACGACATTGTTTACAAATGAACTTGAAATGTGCATGGAAATTATGGTATGTAACACCTTCATTACGAAGAAGGAAATGTGTTGCCTAGAGGGTCTGGTAGAAAAATAATACTTCCTCTTGGGTGAGGGATTCCAGTGTTGTGAAATTTAGAACTGAGACAAAAAAAACATCTCAGGGATGAGGTATGCTGTGAGGATATTACACAAACTCCTAGGATCAGATCCGGGGTTTGGCTCTACATTACCCCACTCATCAACCAGAGGTGGATAGGGAATGGGTAACGGTACCGAAGCAGACTACTGGGACAGTAGGCTGGCTAGTGGAGAATATGGGGAGAGATTATACAAACCACCACATCTCGAGATATCCTATGAATATTGAAGTGTATTAGTTCTAATATCGAGGTATGATGGTCTAACTATCATAGTATATAGTGCGGGGGATATGACTGCAACCACTGGACCGTTCTGTTGTTCGTCCACCACTGGTCCCCATAATAGCTCTCTGTTATCTCTAGTCGAGGTAGAGAGTTATTCTAGCGATGATGGAGGAAATCCCACGGCTGTAACGTATGAAGCTACCAAATGTTAACCCTCCTGGATATACCTACGGAGAGAGGTGGGAATCATATGGAACTCACATTTTGGGAGTACAAGGATGATGCACCTTGTTCCTACCCCTAACCTTGACATAGATTATCTGGGTGAGGGTTCCATCGCTGGGTCATATTCAGCTTTAGAATCTAAGAAGAAAACTGCTTTGATCATAGTCAAAATCGTCTCAATGATCCTTTTTTGGTGGTGATGATCCTCCATCCTACCCCAGGATGGTTCTTCAAGACATCGATGATTTCCAGCTTGAGGAGGATCGTCGGCCGTACTGGTGCTACGGTGGAGAGGGCTTCCGCCTGAGCATACCGGGGGTGTGATGAGAATCAGGATAAATATCAATGGGGATATGGGGAGGACCTCTGTGGGAAGTGCTGGAGTGGGTAAGACCTCCGCTCCAGCCCATAGGATCATGGGTGGGACCCCCATTCATGTTTCCCTTGACAATATTACTGCGAGGAAGTTCCTCGTACTAGTTGATCCAAACACGGGTAGGGCCTCAGTGTCGGGTGCTGGTGAAGCGAGGTTGGAAATACCACCTTTAGTTAATGAGGTGATACAGACTATCGCTGACTGCTGTAAAAACATGGGGAGGGACCCACCCTAGAGATTCCCCTGATGCACAATGTCCCCATACCAGTGGTCTGTGGTAGGGGGATGACTACATACTCGATGTAATGAAAAAATAAGTGGATTCCATGATCGGTGTCACTGTATTGGGGAGATCCATCATTCAAAATAAGGGTATCATGAGGCAGACCTCCACACTGAGCATGGAAGTGGGGAAGACCTACGTTCTCCATGGCTTCGGTAAGGGGAGGGCCTCCGTACTAATGTCGGCCATTAACCGCACTGGTGGCAGGGAGAGTCATCCCACTCAACCCATGGGGTGTTTGGGTCCTCGATCTCAGATGTATATTCACGTCCCCCTACATATAATACATAATGGGTTGATGATATATGTTGATAGTGGCATGATCCACATTAGTTGATGACGTTGATGCACCAATTCCCGGTGTCATCCTCATCATATGCCCAACGATGGAATCAGGTCAACCAGACTAGGGCCAGAGGTGCAGGGGCGTGGCTTACCTGCTCCTCGACTCATGGGACAAGATGGCGGCACTGGAACGACCTTGTAGAAGCCCTCCTTGGGGGCTCCAAAAAATGGATCCTGACTGGGCTACCCCAAACATCCCCAACCTAATTGGTGTTGGGGGGGAGTCGCTAAGGCGTTCTGGGGAGAGGCTCCTAAAATAATTGTACATTAGAGTGGGGAGTCGTGGCTCCGTACACATCCCATGGGGGAAGTGGTGATAGTGAGGCGCTGGTGCCTCCAGATCCCATCGGGCCATATCTCTGGTCGGGATAATCCTTTCCTCCTCATAACAGGGTACAAGGTCATTGATCACTCTCCGATTGAAGAATTCAGATGGGGAGATGGGGTGTGGGAACCCAATTTTTGTAGGCGTGGATATTGTTTCCCATGCGGTGGAGATGTGTGGGACTGCCACTTTGGCATTTCCCTTACCCCTGCATCGGTGGGAGGGTGGTGATCGAATTCCTGAAGAAGATTGTTTCCTGAAAGTTGAGAGATTAACCCATTAGAGATTAAGGTAAAGGAATTGATGACAAGTTCCCCAAGACCATTCTATCTCCCATGGATGACAATATGGATCCACACTGACAACGTCACAGGAAAAGATGTCCAACGTTTTGAGTACCCCAACATCTGGTGAGTTTCCCACCAGGCTCGCTATTTTCTAGGCGGGACCCGACATTGGAAAGATGGATCTGGTGACATGCTAGTCTATTGACGTCACAAGGGCTACTAATCTCCAAATTGAGGTGAATTTTTTTTTCAGGTTCACCATATCTATTTCTGATGCTTCGGCCGGGGTGCACGCGTCCATCTGTTCGAGGACTGTGATTTTGTTTTTTGCCTCACATTCCCACATTCCAAATGAAGGTGACATCCATTCCTTGTTCAGGGAAGCTTTCTCCTTGATCGAAATAGGATGATGGAATGTTGGTTATTACTTCCATGGATTCCTCCTCAGAACATGTCACCTAGTCTGGTTCTCCCTCATAGACATAAGACATTGTTTGTGAAACTCTTCCCATTACACTGCTTCTATCGGGACACTCTAAGGGGTCCGGTCAGGGTAGTAACCTTCGGTCAGGGAAGTAGTCATGTTGGACATGACTTGCATGTCTTGACACTAGAATACTAGTGAATCGATGTTTTTACCCCTTATTATTGGGATTCACATGGTCATGTAACATCGAGGAATCCCATATCGAATGTGGGTGTTATATTCCATAGGAATTTATCTGAGGATTTTCTCAGATTCCTATGTTTAGCACATGGAATGCCGCAAGTTTAAAATCTAGAGGAGATAGATCAGACTAATCGGGATACTGATTAGAGTGGATCAGGTGGGTGAAGCCCCTAGAGGGAAAACTTATGTTGGGGATAATGCATGGATAGCTACCAAATTGTTGTAAAAGTGATGGGGGAATGAAATGGAATGATCCCACCAGGATGTGGAGGCCCATGTAAAAATAAAAATGGTAGATGGATTGTTATTGTAAGTGGGTGGAGAATGAGATGGAGTTGACTTGAGGATGTTGGGGATGTTGGGCTTGAGTCTCGAAAATTCATCTTATGTATCCCTGTAGTAGGGAATCAAAGTCCTATTAGTTCATCCGATGACCGATTACCGTCGATTAGGGACTTCAAAAGATTATTACTAGATGGTGTCCTGTCAGTATACAATTGGATGGGGTCATAACGGCTTACCACTGGATGAGGTCCCAACGGCTTACTGTTCGATGGGGTCCCAACTGCTTACTGCTAGATGGGGTCCAAACAGCATACCACTAGATGTGGTCACAAAGACTTACTGATGGATGGGGTTGAACATCAGGAAGGCTTCCAACGTACCTTATCCATGAGGAAAGGATCAAATACCACATAGTTATAGATGCTGGATGCAATTTAACGTCATTAATGAAGAAAAGGGGGAGGGGAAAGTGGTCTAACATCATGCGGGATGCAAGTGGTCCAACATGAAGGGGTGTTGTAAGCATTGGTTGTTGAACATGAACATCAAATAGGCTTCCTACTTACCCATCCTTGGCAGGGATCAAATTCTACGTAGATCAATATGTTTTGGGAACTGACGTGAGAATGGTCGGTAAAAATGGGTGTTGGTCTTGAACCTCAAGGATGATTCCTATGTACCTTACCTTCGCAATGAACAAAGTCCCCGTTGTCCACAATAGTGTTTGGGGTACTGACATGAAGATGGTCGGGACCAATGGTTGATGGTCTAGAACCTTTAGGAAGCTTCCTATGTACCTTTCCTTGGAAAGGATCAAAGCCCTTGTAGTTCATAATGGTTTTTGGTGATCTGAATTGAATATGGTTAGGACCAATGGTTGTTGGGCTTGAACCTTAGGGAGGATTCCTACGTACCTTTCCTTGTAAAAGATCAAATAGATCGTATTTCAGATGTGTTGTGTAGAGATTACCATCTATGGAGGCCCGAAAAGGGTGTCAATGTCGGTGCATTCTCTAATCCCACCTCAGTCACGCTCAATGTGTGAAATAAGTGGCAGAAAATACCAGATGATCACAAACAGAATGGTGCGACCGTGGGAATTAGAGTGGGGATTACACGTAATAAGCTTCCACAACGGTGAAACAAGGGTGTACACATGGTTTTTAGCTCGAGGTGATTGAGATTGGGACTTACTATTGGATGGAGGCCTAGGTGGTGTCAAAGCCCACTAGAAGAAGGATTTGGCACCCAGGGATGCTACCTCCTGCAATAAATGCCAGTGGCTTACACAAGGGTAGTTTCCCTGTTCCTGTGGACCAACACTTCACCAATAAAGATGGTCTCATTCCATGTGAGGAATGATCTCACTCCAGTTGAGACTAGTTGGTGTGAAGAATGTATGAGATGTGGTACCCTGTGTGCAAGGCACACGGCAGGGCTATAGTATAACAGTAACTGCTGAGGATGCTGGTTCATGGTGGTTTAACATCTAGTAGCTTACACGATAGGGATGCACTCTACACCCCTAGGACTTATGTAACCGATACCTCCCACCCCCTAGGGAATGGAAGGCATCAACAATGACATGGTATGAGGTTGTTATGGAGCGATCCATTGGGGGTCCATGTTAGCATGGCAATGCGAAGAAGAAATAGCTGTTAGCATGCCTATGTGAAGAAGCACATGGTAAATCAACGAAATGGAAAGCGCCACCCAAGGGACATTAAAATTTCTTTGTGCTAACCTGAAGGGCCGCATGGGGAGAGAGCATGTGACATAGGTGTGTTGTGTAAAAGAGGGGATATAGCAGGGTGCCATAAGGTGAGGGAAACCCATGGAGTTCACAAAAGAGAATGAGCCCGGGGAAGATAGAAGGTATTCACACAAGATGTATGGATTTCACGCAATATGAAAGGGTTGCATGAAAGAGGGAAACATTGCATACAAGAAAAACTGGTTGCGCAAAAGGCTGGTGGTTTTCACGCAGGAAGGACGATTTTCATGCATGAAGGACGGGTTGCACGTAGGAAGGACTGGTGTCATGCAATAGCGCCTGACGCGGAGGGAACATTTGCACAAAATTGGATCCTTTGCGCACAAATGACTTGGGGAGGAAAGGAAGTCCCGAGGATCTAGCACAAGTGGGATCACCCAATGGAGCCCCTCGGGAGACCTATCAAACAAAATACAATACCTGAAGGCCGTGGGGTGTTTTTCCACGGTTGTGGAAGACATGGGTTTCGCACTGCAGAGCATCACTTCATCTTCTATGACCATCCCTGAAGGGCAGGTATATGGTTTGTTTTATAGATGGAGTCCTCAGGGCGGCACACAAGGACCAGGAACACAAAATTCCATCTGACGTTGGCTTGGGAACGCAAAGGGGGTCGGACGCGAAAACACACGTTTGACATCACCCTGTGCACGTAAAGGGGACCTGGCACAAAAACACCCATTTTATGTCGCATAGTGCACGGAAGGGGGACATGCACCAAACACACGTTTGACATATCCTTGTTTGAAGAAATGTAGCCGGGCGCGCAATCGCCTGCTTGACGTCGCCTTGTGTGCGGAAAGGGGTCGGGTGCTCAAACACCGATTTGATGTCTCCATGGGCAAGAAAATGGGTTCGGGCATGCAAACGCCCATTTGACTTCTCCTTGTGTGTGGAAATGAGGCTGACCTCGCAATGTCGCGATGGTCTTCATGTAGGGCATGGAAAGGGGGCTAGCACACCATATTCTTCACCTGAAAGACCACTTGCTCGCGTCCCCCTAATTTTGCGCGCACCCACCTCCCAAGCCCCGAAATCTCCTCTTTCCATCCTGGATTCATTAGTTTCTCCGTTATCCACCTGATGCGGCCCGTCTCTGAATTTCTGGGTCAACACGCTCCATGCATGATTATAACAACATGAGTTAATCTCTGAGTCTATAACTATTATCTCATGTTGGGGCCTATTTCTATCTCATGTAATGTAAAAAGAATAGTTCCATCCAGCATGTCCAAATATTGTGCCCAAGAAAACCATTGTCACTCATCTTGAGATAAAATTTAAAATGCCCAATAATCCCATTCTAGTAATATGTGTTTCTCCCGTAGAATAATTACAAATCATTTACAAAATATAAATACGCTGCGAGTGTTAGACCAAAGGGTACCTTACGTTGGAACACCCTGTATTATCCCCATTGCTATGGTTATAAATATAATATATATATATATATAACAAGTATAAAAATACCATTATATTGTTTCATGAATTAATGTTATAATATGAATATTGGTTACGGAGAAACCATTTGGTAATTCCATTTACGTCAAAAGTATAATGGATTTAATCACCTGGATAAATAATTTAATTATGCCACAACAATTATAGGAATGGTCATAAGGATTAACACATAGCACATCATCAATATCAAACCATTTTAAAAATGAAGGCATTGTTTATATAAATATACACCTCAATGGGGGTGTTAGACCATTAATAACAAAAGGTAAACAAGACTCCAATTCATGGAATATGCATTGAGATGGATTTTCTGAATGTGACCAACTCAAGGGGTTGATTCACCACTAGCTTCAGTCACTAATTTTTAGGTAATAAATTTAATTTAATTTAGTTTGACAATTTATGGGTTACATTGGAAGGGACCAGATTATGGAAAAATAATACAATAATGGAATAAATGAAATGAAGGAAATGATCCTAGACCACCAATCTTATCCTCATTGAGCTTCCCTCGTCAATTATTGAAATTTGTTTCGATTTTTGGTGGATGAAATCAATGAAACAATAAATTGACCTTAAAATGTGGAAACTAGCCTCCAACCTAATATAACAACAAGTGGAATGAAATAAATAAATTATAATGGTAAAGATTGTAGGATGTACCTATATCCTCCTGATGGATCTGAAAGTGTGATAAACATATAACAAATAGAGGTTGTAGATGGATCCATATATTCAAAATAGTACATATTCATGTGTGGGAATAGATTTACCATAAAAATAATGATAATGGTTGGAAGAGTAAAAGGATAAAATCATTTAGCAATGGTCATTTTGTAATTTCCCCCTCAATTATATGATCAAAGAGGTTTGACATATGTTGGGCCAATGTATGTGCAATCCATGTTCTATTCATTAATTTAACAAGGATCCTTGCATTGTTTGGAGTACATTTTATCAAACCATGAATAGACATTTCAAATTGTACAGATCCCAATTCCTTCATTAAAACACTAACATGGGACACAATTAGAATGCCTATAGATAAACTTCATCGTACCTAGGTCACCATTGTCTGCAACCGAATGTTTTGGGGAATCATTGGGGGTTGTGCCTCACAGTTTCTCCTAACCATAAAGCCCAATATTTTCATCCCATTATGAGACTTTAGTATCTGAGAAAACTCCCTAAAATCCTTAAACACCTTTAACCTAATTAACAATCAATATTATGTATACTTAATGAAAAAAAACCAAAATGAATGGTCAATATGTTCATGAAATAGGATATGTTACAAAATAAACTCTTTAAGGCAACTCATCTTCGAGTCTCCCATATGAGGGTAGATGAACTTCTTATAATAAATGAATATCAATTATGAATATTTATTATATCCCCTCTACCAAGTCTCGTCAAGAAACTTTCTTCTTCTAAAGAACCATGATCAAATGGACTAACCATGCTTGAAAAGACATCATGATCTGACAAAAAATACATATTGTATGATCCTTGAAGGATGCATCAATGTCTAAAAACATGTACTCCATGTCAAAAAAGTGATATGGGTTGGTATTATAATATATATGTTATGATATGTCAAAGGCATCTTTCAGGGAATCTTACCTTAGAGGTAATAGAAACTGATATGATACTGACCGAAATATATATGTTATCTCGAATGTCATGACATATCAAAGTGGTAAATTTCCATATCTAAAATTTTTTCTATGACCCAATGCTGGTGACTCATGGAAAAATACTCGATATCCTACATCAAACCCCAGCGGTCCATGGAAACCATCAATATTTATTTTTTTCAAGACTAATTTGTATCCTAGTGCTTCTAAATCTAATAGAGTTTATTCGTAGACTCATGAATAAGAAAACGACCCATTAGAGCTACCCCACCAACATATAGTCTGCATAGTGGTGAATTAAATTTACTAACAAAGAAGGCTTCATATATAGACATATAAATTTTTACCTGGATGTTATTTTCATAAGGGAACTCCCTAGAGAAAAATGATTTTCCCTGGGATATCAATAATCATGGTTGCATGCCTAAAGCATATCGTCTGTCACTAGTATGGTATGCTCAATATTCCCACCCGTATTCTAGTTATATGCAATGCTTAATAGCTATTTTTAACCCAGTGCCTTCCATAACCCTTACCAGAACAAGGATGTAAGGAAATCATCTTTGCATAACACTATAGAACCTGGAACACCATGAAATTTCACTATATCATGGATATATAGCCTCCGAAGATCATAAACATAGAATCTATCCCAAAGAGTTAAAAATTGTGAATCCTTGGTCAACCTATCAATGATCACCCATGATGTATAATTATGTTAACCAGATCATGGAACGACAACAATGAAATCCATGGTGATTCCATTTTATTTCAAATTTGGAATTGAGAGGGGGTGTAATGTCTATATGGTCTCTAGTGCTCTACCTTCACCTGTTGAAATGTGCAACATCAAGTGATAAAACATGATATCTTCATCTTTATACATGTCCACCAGCACTAATATCATATATCTCTATACAAATTGGGCATATCAGGATCAACATCATAGACTATTTCATGTTATAGATTAACTAATATTCTCATATATTAGAAGGAACCCAAACTAGGCCACATAAGAGTAAGATCTAACTACCATAATCATCCCATCAATGAGGTTAGTTCTCTCCTGTGACACTCTCCCTCAAGACAAGGCCATGGGAATCAAATAACTATCTAACCTTGACCTTATTTATATTGTAGGAGGATACTCTTGGAGCTACTAAAATTGGTTTCCCATGTTGTTCTTAATACTCCCTATTCAATTCAAAAAATTATACCTTCAGCATCCACTAACAACTAGACTCCTTGAAGACTTGAATCTAAGTATACATTATTGGGTAATAAACCAATATATAACCATTTATATGTGTCTATGAAATATTTAATTCAAAATATATTAGTTATTCCCCTGCCTAAAATGGATCATCTTCATGGATCATTAAGTGGATATGTATTTGAATATTTTATAATCCATGTAAATGATGAATCACTCACTCAATAAGTAGATCCTATAATACTGTCGATAATGAACCACAAATAAAAGCTCTAGGTTGTGCATCTGATAGTTCCAATCATGAGGTATCATCTTGAGGGACCCATATACTACAACATGATCACACTATATTTTAATGTCCCCTAGACCGATTCTTGATGAATCGTAAGAAATTTTTTTACTTCTTACCAACTCCGATAGAATCAGGATCATCGCTGTAGTTAGTATTATCATTGACACTAGAAAAAATAATTCATAATCTTATGTCTTTTTAAATTTCACACCCTTCTGGGTCAAGGATGTAAACAGAGCTTCTAGTCATGACAAGTCCAGAATGAATCACCTATAATATACTTTCATCCATGTAAATACATTTAAATCAAAAACATTATTGGGATTATCTAAAGAAATCATGAATTAAAACTTCTCTAGGTCAACTAATATACCTTCTTAATATATGATATGACAAGGATGTAATCCTTGATGATCCAAAAGTGGTATTTTATGAGCTTCCCATATAGTCGGTGCTCACTCAGGGTTCTCCTCAACATAGTCAGATGATTAAAATGTTCATATCTCATGAATTAATATTGTAATATTTTTTCTACAAAGACTTACACAATGGAATAATTTTAGGGATTTAAAATATGATTCTTCTGATTCATAAATATTATCGGTGAGTTCATTAGAAATAATGACATAACCATGAACTTGTTGAGGTTTTACCTTTTCATGGACAATATACATGGTATTTATAATGGAATCACATTCACATTATGGTATTCTAACCTCAAATAAATCTTATATAAAATATAATCTCCTTGAAGATGGTAGAAGAGGCCATCTATTTAAGGAAATGGGTAATTGTACTTCACTATAACATGGTTCATTCCCCGATAATCCATGCTCAATCAAATGAAAATATCTACCATCATGAAAAAAAGGATTGGTGAACCCATGGAGATATTCTAGGTTAGATAAAACCCTTATCCTCTGTTTCATTATACAACATTTTGAGTTTTTGTATCTCTGTAGGTAACATCCAATACGAAGGTATGGACCCATGTGACCTACATGGAATAAGTTCAATAGTGACCTCTGTCTCTCTCTAGAGGAAAGATGACGATATAATTAGGAATTACATCACTGAAGTGGCCCACCAAAGGAGGAAATTCCATGAGATGCATCTCCTAAATTATCATAATGTGTTAGACCATCTAGTCTATTACTCCACCCATCCAAGTATGATTGACACTAGATCAACTGGAATGAATGACCCACTATCTATTATGGTTGTATGTACTACCCTAATGGTATATGAATGATTCATAATTGTAATATAACTTCTTATGTGATCAATAATGAACAATAAATTTCATGCTAACCATGATATCAAATGTGGTCAAATCAAGGATGAACAAAAACCACATAAAATTTTACCCACATATCACAATGTGTTTCCAAATTCACTGTAATATACCATGATCCCAAACACATAATGATATGTAATGGGTCAAAACATCACTATATTACACTAAAACAATGTCTAAATTCCCCATAGATACATAATATAGAAAAGGGTGTGAACCGCTAATATCAAAAAAGGAAGATACTAGTGTAGATTCTGAGAAAATAGTAAATAATAATATATACGAATAGGGAATATGGTCCTAATTTTTTTTATAGTATAGATAAGTCATGAACCATATCCTTGAGGTTCTACCTATGTCGCATGATCACGTATTATATACTGAAAATGGAACTTTGAATCCAGAATTATTTTTCCAAGACCACCTAATTTACCGGAAAAACCTCTAGAAGAGTAAAATCCTTCATAAAATGGGGTCATTTATCCGACACATCAAGGTATTACTAGAAGGAAACCCCACACACGTTTCATTTATGTAGAGGATCGGAAGATTATTTGGATATATCCCATCCTTCTTCATGCACAACAAAAAATAATGTACCACATTCACTATAGATTTTTGTGGCATGGACTTCCACACTTATTACACAATATTCTATAACAAATGAATTCCAAATAGTTGGTATTACACCTTAATGAAACCTATTAATTATAATTCATGATACTAGGTAAATTACTGAAACTCTTTGAAGCCGAGTAGCCTTGATTTATGTTTCCAGATTCCCTCAGGTTATGATCAATTATTAGCTCATGGTTTAATATCTACAAATTGATGGTATTCCAAATGGCATTCAACATTGATCCGATGAGATAATAATGCATTCACTCTAATCCCCTCATTATATTCATCTCTTTACCGAAAAACGAAGAAGCACAATGCTGTAATTAAATCCAGAAACATGAGTATTCCATCACTGACATGTCACATTTTTGAAGGCACATGAACTCTTGAGAGAAGTCTATTCTCAAAGTGTTTCTTAGACATAATATAAGAATAGAATTTGGTGAATTACATTAAAGAAAATAAAACTAAAATTAAACAAAATAACTTAATATGAAATCTTGGGGGGTTACATAAAAATAATTTTTGGTGAAAATGTGGTTCGATAAGATAAAAATAATTTTTGGTGAATAGTAACTTTTTATTTTTATTTACCATGGTTAAAAATAAAAAGGGTAATTAAGGTTAAAAATGATATCATAATTACACTAAAACATGTCCTAAATCTACTTGATATGTGTAATTTGAGCCAAAACAACATTAAGAATAAAATATGATCCTTTATATCCACATGGATTAGATTAGTACATTTATTATTATTTTATTTAAAGAAGAGTTAAAAGAGTTAAAATCAATGTTTAATAACTAAATTTTTTTAATATTGGGTTATACATTAGATAAACTCCACTATAAATATTAATTAGAAATATATAATTATTTCCTACATAATTATATTTTATTTATAATTTTTAGACTTTAAAAAATATAATTTATTAGTGACACATTGATGAAGCAGTAATTACATTAATAATGAAATATTAAAATATTTTTTTATGAAATATTAAACGAATTGATATAATAAATATCAAAATAAATGTAGTTTGAGTATTTTAATTATTTAACTTAATTTTATAGGTTAATATGAAATTTTAGGGTTGATTAATTGTATTTAATTCGATTTAATAAAGTTTTTATGACTTTAAAAAATCAATTATTAAATAATGTCAAAATTGTCATAAATGAGTTTTTAAACAATATACAATATTATTGGTTGATATAATAATCCTAAAAATATAAGGATCTACAAAAAGACATATATAATGATAGTTGTTTCATTAATGAACCACTTGGGGTTCCTTTGGAAATTTATAGTATGATTATTAACGTTATAATATAAAAATACAAGAGACATGGTAAATGTAAAACTATTTAACTAAGAGTTAAATCTAATGATAAGGATAATATAGTGAAACGGACCTGTCTAAAACTTATTGGTTGAGAGGTTTTATACCCATCCACTCCTTATATATTAAATAATTTATTTTCTTGACATTATAAACTGAATATTATTTTATTATAAAATAATATTTCAATCTTTTCCAAATGTTCCCCTTACTCCTCTTCTAAAAGGGAACTTACCCTTCTCTCAAATTCACACCTTAAAAGCCACCAGTATCGACCAAAACCTGACCTAATATCCTCCCATATCTCCTACCTTCATCCCAGAGTCCTTAATTGAGTCATAATTCCATCATAAGGAGCCCTTTTGATTAAATAAAAAGATAGAACCTGAAGAAGAGGTAAATATTTCATCACCACTTTCATGTTTTTTCTTCTTCCAATTCCTCATTAAATTTTGTTTCCACTATAAAATAATAACTTTAGAATCTTCTATATATTGTGATGTTATTATAAATATTGTACAACCATGTTCATTATTTTATCCATCCTTTGAATGACATGTCACCATACGTGCTTACGTACAGATTACCATCTACATGTCGTGGTGTAGTTTGTTATTCAATCACTTAATCATTTGGATGGGTATAATAATGAGTATAAATGAGGAAAATAATATATATAACATTATAAATATTCTTTATATATGACATTACATCCAATTATATATGATTTTAATATCAAAAGAATGATATTGTCACTCATGCGTATGTAAGGTTTACCCTCTCCCCGAACATGATGAGATTCCTTCACCATCATATCCATTAAAGACTAATTTTCATTTTATGATTAAAAATAATTTTTAAATAATTAATATCATTCTGTATATAAATAAGATACATCCACTCCATAACAAATATTACTCACATAACAAATAATATAAAGGAAAACGAATCAGTTAACACCAGAAATGATGATACTACTTAAATATTATTTAAAAAGAAACATTATAAGATAATATGTGATACCATATTTATGAATATAGTTCTTTTATAATTTAATTACAATGATTTAACTATTATACAAGAGGTTAATATACCCTCGACCATGGAAAATTACAAGGTAAGGGGTTTCTTATCTCACTTTTAATTCTATGAGATTTCCATTATTCACCGCTTATTTTTTGCATGTGTTGTATTGTGTACTACCATTAAATATATATTATCATTATTTTCTTTTTATTCAAGGTATTATATGATTCATTTGGTGGTTATTAACTTTTTTTCATATGACTCGATTGATCACAATGAAGTAAGGGGTTTTTATATCACTTTTTATTCATGTTAGATTCATGCAATATTGGCCACTATTTCCTTTTGTGTGGTGTATGTACTACCAATTATTATATTAATTGTGTAATATAATTTAATGTATGGGTATTTAAATAATAATTTTATTATCCTTCTTTCATGTGGTGTATGATTCATATGTTTCCAAATTGGTAAGGGATTTTTTCAAATTTCAATTTCCACTCATTCGGATTTATACAAGCTTCATTGACTATTTTACTCCAATATTATATAGAGAATCAAAAATTATTTTTTATGTAGTAATTTACACTCCCCTTGGTGTCTATATACTCTTGATATACAAAATCACTCCATTTATAACTTCTCAAGTCATTGATATGAACATGATCGTAACTCTATTTCTAGTCGTTGAGTTAAACATCTATGTCATTGGGGTTTTTTTAACATGAACATGTGTGAATGTCCTCTGATTTATTTACACTAAATATCTAATCATATTTAGTGTATTTTTATTTGTCACAAATAATTATGTCATTGATTTATCCTTTAGATAAGGATACTGTCTTTATAACGTATTTTATCTCAATTTTCAATACTTTGAGACTTCTTTGTAATTTTGCACCAATTAATATTTATTCGGTGTATATACTATTATTTGACATAATATATCTTGAATCCCTTTTTCTCATGATATTATTATTTTTTATTACCTCAATTATTTGTGTTCATGCATCTCTCATTTCGTTAGGAACTCTAACTGAAATATCATTTTAAATGTTATAAAATTTTATTCTTCTAAATCATTATCATTAATGTAAATTATTTAAAATTGGTTTTAAGGATCTATTTATATGGAAATTAATGTTTTAAAATTAAAATTCCTTTTAAATGAATCAATGTGGTATGGGACACTTTGATTAAAAAATCTATTTTTAAACGGCTTCTTGACAAATAGTGTAACATTTGAATGTTTTTAAGAAAAAGGGGGATATTTTTCTCAAATAGTTTTGAAGATTATTTTCATCTATGTCAATATCCTTCATTATTCTCGGTTGACATTAATCTGTTACAATACAATCTTCCATATTATATTAAATGATTTATGCTCGAATGTGGATGTGATATTTTTATACCATTCATTGTTTGTGGATAATGTATTGACATTTCGTATGATGGTTTTAATATGAATGTTTATGTTTTTTTTGAAATTTTCATATGAGTAATGAATTGGAAATTGTAAGTGATTAGTGGAGCCCGCTATAGCTCCTCGATGGATCGGTAGATCTCATGAGACAAAGTAGTGTATTGGCACAAGGTCTTGACAAAATCTTATTTGTAGTTTTTGCACGAGGCCTTGACTTTGTGGTTATGATATCTTGAATTATGCATTCCATAATTATGAGATTAGGTATTGATGATTCATGTGGTTATTCGACTAGTAGAATAACCATAAGTATTTTTATTGTGGAATTATTTACTCAGCTCATATTCCTGCCCTAAAGTGTTCTTGCCTATTATTTTTAAAGGAATGTGTTTTAAATTATTCACCGTGTACAATTTTTATGTTATGTTCCATTATATTTCTTACTCTTATAGAGTGTTTGATCTCACGCATTTCTCATGTTCCATAATCCATGGATATGAAAAAGTTATTTATGAGTGACATGTATGAATAATCATGGAAGCTGGGATGTTTTTGATGGAATAAATTAGTGTTGCTTTTTTCCTTTAAAGTTGCAATGTTGAACTGATGTATGTATCTTGTTTCCAATACCACTAAACTGATTGGTACTTCCGGATATGATTCCTTGTAATCATTCCAATGTATTAAAATAATGCACCAGCTACTGGATTGTGGAGTGGAGGCGTTACAGTTCGTATTAGAGGATGTCCCATACAAGCCTTGAAACTAGATTTAGATAAACTCTTATTAGAGAACATTACCCTAAGATTGACTTTATGAATTAGTATATAAGAACATCCTAGAATCTTGGTAATGTAGAGATTTTTTTTATTTTCCATGCAGTACATCCATGTCTGCATATGAGCAGGTAGAGGCGGCTCTGGCACAGATGTACTTAGGAGTGAATACTTCAACACAATGTTTTGGGCTTGACCTAGGGTATCCTAGTACACGACAATGGGCCTTGTTTCACTTTGGGTTATGACACTCCTGAAGGATATGCTTTGGATAATTCACAATTTGATTACAAATTGATTTGAAGGATTTTAATATAAGATGATAATAAATAATAGTCGTTAATCCAAAGGTGTTTTATATTTGAAATAAGTTGATATGATATTCTATAAATGATTTTATGACTCACACTATTAATTATTGTGTTGTCAATGAAAGGATTCCAAGTAAGTCATAGTAACATTGAACATGATGTACAAGGTGGGCATGATGAAGGAAATGAGCAATGGAATGAAATATTTATAGGTGTAAAAGATATCGTGTTCATAAATAATCAGTCCTCTAAAAATATAATCCACATAATATATATTAACCAACTCTTGATCTCAACAAAGAAGAGAAAGGTGGTAAATGATAAGAGCTCTAGAAGTGCAGACCATGGAGAAAAGAAATCTCAATTTCCATCATGCAGGAAATGTGGAAGGAGACACATAGGGAAGTGACTCAATGGAACAAATAAATTCTTTATGTGTGGGAAAGAAGGACATAGATAAATAAAATTTGTGAAAAAATGAAGATTTCTATGGACGAAATAAATAATCACTGAAATCCATTTACAGTCATTTGATATAAATGTAGGTGACCTGGGCATTACCCTAGTGAATGCCATATTATATAGGATAACCTCTCGGTCAAGGAAGAAACAATGTTGAATGAAATGGATGGTGAAATGTTTAAAATTATTAGTTCTCTTTATTGATTTGATTACATTGGAAGTCTTTTCTCTTATGTGTAATGTCACGCCCCGACCTATACGTAAATTTTATTTTATTAATTTCTTGGTTTAAAAAGGTTCTGTCAAGGCTCAGGTAGAACCCCAAACAATGTTTTTATGTGTTATCCAAAAATGAGTATATTTTAATTGACACCATGGAGCACATGGGTGGAGCGTGTTTCTGGAACCCCGCACGGCTTCGCCCATATAGTGGCACTATCCGCCGGTCTTTATAAAAAAATTTAAATGAATAAGATTTTGTTTTTTATTACTGTTACAGTTAATAATCACATTTACTATTTTTATTATAATTAATGTTATTATTATTGTTACTATTACTATTACTATTATTATTATTTTTGTTATTGTTATTGTTATTATTGTTGTTATTATTATTATATTATTATTTTTATATGATTATTATTGGCTTATAATTTTTTTCTTTATTCCTCATTATTCTTCTCTTTTTTTCCTCTATTCTTATTCTGCGAGAATGTCCACGTGGTTGTCCCCTATGCGGTGCAACATCTGCATCATCATTCACCCATTTTTATTTATTCTCTATTTTATCTCATTCTCCCCCTGCAACCTTGCTTCCTACGCGCAGTGCATGCCCCAGATCCTCCGTTCTTCCCCTCTACATCCCAGCCACCCACCGAGCTGCCTCCTACACTGTACCTCTGCCACCCTTGGCCTTCGGCACCTGCATCCACTGCCTCTGGCCCTGGCCTAGTCCACCACCGTTCACTTCAGCCACTCCACATCCCATTGCCTCCCTTGCAGAGCACCGACCCAACCTCCTTCTTACACTGGCCCTGCATTCGACCTTCCTGAACCGAGCCCCCAGCCTGCCACCCTCCTCGCACCAGCAGTGCACCCCCTGCTCAGCACCCGACCAACATGAACCTTCTCTCCGGAGAACCTCCCTCCTCCCCTCTATCTGGAGCTGATCTCCTCAGCGCATAAATACCCTCACAAGAGCACCCCTGTCCAGCTCCCCTCAGACTACATCTTCTCCAGTTCGGCTCACCCGCACCCTTCCCACCATCCCCCATGCACCGCCAAAGAAAGATTCCCCAACCTCCTCTAACCAGAAACCCTCTGGTTGGGTCGTAGTAGTCTCCTCCTTCTATACGAACCTCTTTCCAACCTTTCTAACCAGTTACACTTCCCTTCTCAGAACATTTCTCAATGTCCGGTGTGCCCCTGATACCTCACGGTCATCTCCCCCTTGCATCTGTTCCCACCAAAACACCCCCGGTTGGAACCCACTATTTGTCCAGCCCTAGCCAATGCGACGTTCATGTTTTCCTGGCCAGGGAAACTCCTTTCCAGTGCGCATCGACGCCTTCAGACTGTCGAGCGACCCCTTTCCCGTCCTTCGATCATCGCTCAATGCATCTCAACCCCCTAGCATCATTGACCAGGTCTGTCGTCCACCGCACATGTCTTCACTCTTCCGTTGACGATGTTGCATACCTTTCCAGTGCACCATGACACCACGCCCAACCATTCACCCTTTCGTGTGACCCTGTTGGTCCACCATGGCTCCGCACCGAGGTGACGTTTGTGGTGCTTCTTTGTTGGGTTATTTTGAGTTTTATTTTTTGTATGCGGGTGTTGTATCACATCCGTGATGTATTTTTTTAGTATTACAGGTGATGTAATCTTGTGCATGCTTATACACCTCTGTGATGCGCGACATGCCACCATGATCCGGTTGTGAGTTGAGGTAGGTCCCCAACTGCACTTACCTTTAAATTTATATTTTATTAATTACTTGATGTTTTTATTAATTTTAATAAATGAGAAATGATATAAGATAATTAATTCATAGATGATTATGTGGTGTAAAAAAATCCATTTGTTTTAAACACCACAATTGGTATATTTTATTGATAAATGGACACTCGTTCATGAAATAATTCATGTTTGGCCTTTAAAAATAATGCACATAAATTCAAATGTAGTTTTGGTTTAAATGAAATAAGATTTTCTCCGAAGCGTGAACAATTGTTTTGGGTTTTCTTGAGAAATGAGGTTCTTCTTTAAAATTGTTGTAGTCCCGTTTTTCACTTGAATAAAAAAATTATTTTGTAAAACTCCCTTTGGGGTGACTCAGGGGTGATATTTATTGTATGTTGATTGTGTGAGTTGTGTGTGATATCTATACTAATTATTGACATTGCTGACTCACCTGTTTCACTTTTATTATGCGTGTTGACATGGGAACCTGGCATAGTGAGTGAATCTTCTAAGATTGATTGCTTCACTAGTTTAGATTAATCACTGGATAGTGGACTCATAGCTAGGGAATACTGAGTTATTGCTTCTATGGGGATTGAGACCCTTCGTTAGGCTATGACGGGCTATACTAAGCGTCAGGGCGTTATGACATCATCGAGATAGAGCATGCTTTCAGGATGAGTCACATGGATAGTATGTTCTGGAGTGTTCATGAGCTCCTAGGATCGACCCATGTTACCTTTATTGTTTATTTTTGTGTGGTGGACGATTGAGAGGTCTAGTTCGATTGCTAACCCATGTGTGCCATTTTTCCCATTTCCCATGATATGTGTTGTGAGTTATGTGTGGTTTTCCTTTTTGGATATTAAATTATGTCTGTATTTCTAAATTGTTCACGATTTTTTATTAAAATGAAATTTACCTATTTCTTTGAAAAATTAAACTTGTTTTTTAAATTTAAAATGGAAATGGGATAATACTTGTTTTAGAAATGAAAGTGTGTGTGGAAACTAATATTTTATATAATATAGTTCAAACATGAAATTGGAAAATTCTTTATTTAATGAAAGTGCATTGGGAATAGTTTTTTGGGCATGCCTATTGAGTTTTAATAATGACACATACAGTGTTTTCCTATTTTGAGTTTTGTTGCAGGTTTGGCTCGAGATCGCTCTTGTGGGTGAGAGTTGGTTGTGGACTGGTGAGTGACTCTCGGAGCCATGGGAGATTTTTGGTCAAGACGATGTAAGTTTGTTTTTGTTGTTTGTTCATCTTTTTTCATTTCATTTAGATTCATTTTGCTGCTTTATTTATATATTTTTTCTGGGTGAAATCGTTCCCACTTGTCCTGTATTGATTCTCTTGCTCTTGTCGCCATCCTAGGAGGATCAGGAACACCTCTTAGCTCATGTCGCGGACCGGATCAGGTGTTCTGTTCAGGGTCGACCTGGGTTGGTTCGTGAAAAAATTGTATCTGAGGAGTTTGGATCCTGAGCGGACCTTGTTTTTCAGAGCTCCCATTGTTATTTGGGGATATCATTGTAGAAGGATTAGTATTGTCGGGAATCGGGGCGTACGGACGAGAAGGACGTCATGAACCCTTTCTTGTTCCAAACCTTGGATTACTATGGGGTGTTTGGTTTGTTGATGTCTTTTTATTTTTATGGTTTTTTTGGTATTTGGAAATGGAATTAGAGTTGGTCAAGTGACCTTTGTGAGCAGGCATGGTCTGGCAAGCCTTGTGGAGCAGAGGACATTACCCTATGTTGCTATTAGTGACTGTGGTATGACTGGTCTATGGTTGCCAACCATATGGACGAGTCAACCATCATCACTAGTTTCCCTCTAGCGAATCGTTTGATTTTTCCTTCATTTTGAAAATCATTGTGAAAAGTGATATTTTGGTATTTGAAATGAAAATGACCATGTTTGACCCATCTTCATGTTTTCTTGTTCCTTAGTGTTCACCCCCACGAAGGCTCAATGGATTCCCAAGGTGAATATTTGGGTGGTGCATCATTAGCAAATAATTCAACTGATCAGTCCATGGACTACATCCTCATGTTTTAGAAGTTTAACTCTCCCCTCTTTTATAGGAAAGAAGTTCCTCTTGAGGCGGAGGAGTGGTTATGGAATATTGGGAAAACCATTTGTTCTCTATTGCCACCTGAGTCATTAAATGAGAAGTTGGATACCGTTATGCTTGAATGTCCAACCTGGAAGTGGTGGAAGTCTGATTCTCAATGAAATCCTCCAGAAAACATCACCTAGGAGTTCTTCAAGTAGTCGTTCAACCACCAATTTATCTCTAAGCTGACGAAGCTGAAAAAGAGGATAGATTTGTGTGGTCTTTAGTAAGGCATTGGAATGGTGTTGGAATTATTTCATTGTTCCCTAGACCTAGCTCCATATGAATCGGGGTATGTTGGAAATGACCCCGTGAAATCTTGGAATTTTGAGCTTGAATTACATCCTGAGCTATAGTTGAAGGTGGGAGAGTTCAACGTGATCTCATTACCTAATGTTGTGAGACAAGCATTCCTCATCGAAGCTGAGTTAGTAGGAGGACATGAAGTGATGAATCCTCTTCCAGACATGGGAAGCTATGCAGAAGATAGTGAAAAGAAGAATGGGAAGCGATATGATGGTGGTGGAACTGGTTGAGTAATCAAGAGGCCTTCAGACCTTTAGTCATCATCCTCCCAGCGGGATGCATTGATTTTTCACCATTACGGTAAACGGGAGCACAAGAGGCCGATGTTCCCAAATGCCCCAAAACGTTCCCACACTTGTTGACGTCTGGGTCACTTACAACGATTCTGTTGACGTGTTTCCAAGAAGCATGCTGAAGCCATACCTAGCTCGTTGAAGGTCACCTCAGCCTGTCAACAGATGTTGGATGGTTATTGGAGATCAGATTGAGGTTTTAACTTTATTGTGTTTCTTGGATGTAGTAGTTGTCACCTGTATCATTTTGTGGTGTTTCTTTCCTTTTAGTTGAAAGAATGGTTGTTGTATAACCTCTTTGAGACCATTTTTCTAATGGATGTGTGTTTGGTCAAATTTTGGTTCGTGTGTCATGTTTGGAAATTTTTGAAGCCAGACTGCGAGCCAGGAGATGTTTCAATCAACAGATCTCCAGCCATAGGCCTCAGAGTGAAGCTGGCACGTAGTCAGGTGAACCCCAGTGGTGTAAAATACATTGGTATAATCTCTGTCTTTAGTGTGGTGTGATTTGTGTTCATCCAAGAGTGTGATTTCGTTGGAGTAGTAGTGGTAGTAGTTTTGATGTTTGATCCGGTGGGCCCTTCCCTTCTCCCCCTTGTGGTGGGGGTTTTTTGGATTACGTGGAAAATCATCAATCTCGGTTACCCTCGTCAGTATTTATGGTGGGGAGACCCATCGCGGGTCTCATTTAATTCAGTTTGTCTTGATTCTTATGGTAGAGAGTTCATTCGGGACTTCCCACTTCAGTGTTAGAGATTATTTTTGGTGGTGTTTAATTGTTCGTGTTTTGAGGATATGTTGCATGTCATGGTAGTTGGGTGTTCATTTGGATTGATCAACTAGAAGCGTTTAATCATTTGGGGGCAAGTGACACTTAAAGAGTTTCTTTTGGAGTCTATGTCCTATTGTGGCTTCTCGTGGATGGGAAGTGTTATGGTTGGGAGAATTGTCACACCCTGACCTATCAGTAATTTTTATTTTATTATTTTCTTGGTTTTAAAAACTTTTGTTGAGGCTCGGGTTGAACCCAAAACTATATTTTTATGTTTTATTGAAAATGTGTATTTTTTAATTGACGTCGTGGAGCGCATAGGTAGTGAACATTTTGGGAACCCTGTACAGCTTCACCCATGCAGTGGCACTGTCCGACGGTCATTGGAAAAAAAATTCCACGAAACAAATATTGTATTTTAATGTTGTTACGGTTAAAAATAGTAATTAATATTTTTAGTACAATTATGGTTATGATAATTATTATTACTCTTATTAGTATTATTATTATTAATAATAATATTATTATTATTAATAATAATATTATTATTATTGTTATTGTTCTTATAATAATAATAATTATTTTTATATTATTTTTATTTTTATTTACATTTTCTTTTTTTCTTAATTCCTTTTTATTTTTTCCATTTTTCTTCTTTAACTGTTCCTCGCGGCTGTCCCCACGGCTTTCCCATGTGTGGCGCACCATCTACAGCAGCCTTCACCCCTTTTTCTTTCATTTATTTTTTTTCTCTCCTTCCCCCTCTGCAACCCTAATTCCTACGTGAAGCACACACCCCTGCTCCTCCGGTCGTCCCCTCTGTGTCCCAGCCACCCACCGGGCTGCCTCCTGCGCCGTGCCCCAGCCACCCTTGGCCTCCAGCACCTACAACCCTTGCCTCCGGCCCTCACCCTCTCCACCACCATGAGCATCATCAACTCCTCATCCCATCACCCCCTTGCAGACCACCGGCCCAACCTCCTTATTGATCTGGAACCGCCTTTGTCATGCCTGCACCGAGCCCCCTGGCCTACCACCCTCCTTGCACCATCAGGGCACCCCCTTCTCAGCAACTAACCAACATGACCCTTCTCTCTAAAGAATATCCCTCCTCTCCTCTCTCTGGTGCTGATCTACTCAGTGCACAAATACCTTCACTGGCACACACATGTCCGACGCCCCCCCCCCTGACTGCATCATCTCCAATCTGGATCACTTGCACCTTGCCCACTGACCGCCTTGCACCGCCGCAGCCCGGTGCCCCGACCTACTTCGACGGAAGACCCTCCAGCTATCTCGTAACAGTCTCCGCCTTCTACCTGTGCCTCTTACCGACCTCTCCAACCGGTTCTGGCTTCCCTTCTCGGGAAATCTACTACTGTCTGGTGCACCCGTCCTACCTTGTGGCCGACTCCCCCTTACATTCACACCCTCCGACGCACCCCCTGATTCGCACCTGATATCTGGCCATCCCCTTCCGGTGCGACCTGCATGTTTTCATGGCTAGAGAGCCTCCTTTAAAGTGTGCTTCACTGCCTTCTTAAAGTCACGCAAACCCTTTGTCATCCCTCGATCATCACGGGATGCATCACAACCCCCATCTACTTCGACCAGGTCTTCCATCAGATGCACGAGTCTTTGTGCTTCCGCTGACGATGTTGGTGACCTTTCTAGGCCATTGCGGCACTGCGCCCAACCATTCACCCTTTCATGCGGCCTTGTTGGTCAAGCGTGGCTCCGTGTCAAGGTGATATTTGTGCATCTTTTTAGTTGGTTTATTAAGAGACTATGTTTTTACATATTATTACAAGTGTTGCAACACATCAAAAAGGTATTTTCACATTACTGCATGTGACGTCGTCTTGTGCATTCTTACGCACCTATGCGGGGCACGACGCGCCAGCGTGTTTGAGCTGTGAGTTGAGGTAGGTCCCCCACTGCACTCACCTTTTAATTTAGAATTTATTAATTGCATGATTTTTTTGTTAATTTTAATAAATAAGAAATTATATAGGATAATTAATTCATAAATTATTATTTGGTGTAAAAAGAGACATTTAGTTTATACACAACACCTGAAATATGTTATTGATAAACAGACACATAGTGGTGATAGAATGCCCATTTTTCCATTTAAAATAATTCAAAGAAATTCAAATGTTGTTTTGGTTTAAATGATAAATGATTTCATCCGAAGCGTGAATGAGTGTTTTGGGTTTTCTTTAGAAATGAGGTTTTTCGTTAAAATTGGTGAAGGACAATTTGGCACATTAATAAAAATAAATTATTTTGTAAAACTCTCTTTGGGGTGACTCGGGGGGTGATATTTGGTGTACATTGATTGTGTGAGTTTTTTGCGATATCTGTGCTACATGATTGACTTTGATGACTCAACCCTTTCACATTTATTATGCATGTGGACATGGGAACCTATCATAGTGAGTGAATCTTTTGATAATGATTACTGATGTAGTTTGGATTACGCACTGGCTAATGGCCCCATCGAAGGGAATACTGGGTTATTGATGCTATGGGGATTGGGCCCCTGAATAAGGCCTTGAAGGGCTATACCGAGCATTAGGGTGTTATGATGTCATCGAGTTAGAGATTTCTTTCAGGATGAGTCACATGTATAGTACGTTCTGGATTGCTCATGAGCTCCTAGGTTCGACCCATGTTTCATTTATTGTATATTTGGGGGTGGTGGAAGATTTAGAGGTCTAGTCGGTTACTGACCCATGTGTGCCATTTTTCCCATTGCCATTGGTGTGTGTTGTGTGTTATGTGTGGTTTTCCTTTTTCGCTAATAACTAAGGTTTTGATTCCTAAATTGTTTGCAAAAAATGTTTTAAAATGAAACATACCCATTCCTTTAAAACATTAAACATGTTTTTTTAAACTAAAAAGGGCAATGGACTGATACTTGTTATCGAAATGAAAGTGTGTGTGGAAAGTAATATTTTATATAATTTTGTTCTATCCTAAAATTGGTAAAATATTTATTTAAAGGAATTTCATTGGGAATATTTTGTTGGGAAGGACTACTGAGTTTTATTACTAATTCCAATAGTGTTTTCCTATTTTTAGTTTTTCTGCAGGGTTGGCCCAAGCTCGCTCCCATGGTCGAGAGTTGGTTGTGAAATACTGAGCAACTCTCGAATCCGTGAGAATTTTTTGGTCGAGATGAGGTTGGTGTGTTTTTGTTAGTCTTTCTTCGTTTTTGGTTTCATTTATCTTCATTTATTTGCTTTATTTATTTATTTTTACAAGGGGAAATCGTTCCCACATGTCCTCTATTGATGCCTTGGTGCTTGTCGCCAGCCCGGGAAAATCGAGAACGCCTCTCAGGTCATGTCACGGATCGGCTCGGGTGATCAGTTTAGGGTCGACACGGGTAGGTTCGTTACTTGTATCCCTGTAGTTTATTATGTGAAAATGCTATTTTATGATGAATTGGGGTTTCTATTGTTGATATAGTTATAAATAACCATTTGGTTTTATATGATCCTTAAATTTGAGGCATTCACATGTTATTAAATTTTTGGATGAATATGCGAGGTATGAGATAAAATTTGTGGTGAAATTAAGTTATAGTTATTTTTAAGAATTTATCTCATTTTTTGAATGTTATAAAATATTGTTTTTGAAATAGGAAAAAACACAGACAATGTGACAACCTGTCTTGTCAGAAAAAGCTACAAGAATCGAAAACACAACCATTCTGCGAAAGAAATTTATTGCCTACCACTGGACTACATGAAGTCCCTGGTTAGTGTGAATTATTCTTTTTAGTTAAATGATTTTTTGATCAATAATAAGATTATTTGGGATCTTATGTCTTATCAAATGGATATCCTTAGTATATAAAATGATTAGGTGATTAAGTGATAAATGTTATTTTAGAATATGATCGCTCTGTTGGGAATACTGTATGCCTAAGGAAAATAGAATACTATTGGATTTTATATGAGGGGTAATGGTGGATTTTTATCTAATTTTTTATTATGGATTTATAGCAATTTGCGTTTTTTATGTAAATGAATAATCTATCATAGAGAATATGTGATTAGTTTAATTACTTTTATGTATGTGAATTTAAGAGTAGTTGATGTTATTTGGAAATACAATTTAATATGGACGACTACATAATCAAATTTTTCTATTTTGTGGGTTTCAATATTTGTTTGGATTATATTGATGGATTTTAAAAACAAATTATTATGGAATGTTATTTATTCAACTTTTTGTATTATTGGTTTAATTTTATAATAACGATAATTAATTTATTCTCTAAAAGATTATACTTTTTTGTGGATCATATGATATTATACTAACCATTTTGGATTTGGATAATCTCTATAATAAGGCAAATATATATTTTCTATCCTCTGTTGATTATGTGAATCTCTAAAAGATGATTCAAGCACTTCAGGAATGACCATGTCATCTTGAATACTCATCATTTGAAAAAAAAGATGAGTTAGTGGTAGAAATTTTTTAAAGGATGAAACTCTACATAAAAAATTAAGTCTATCTTTTTATGATCTTAGTCAAACTCATACATAAATACCTCAACATTATTAAATGGAATTTAAAACAAAAAAACATTATCCATTTACTTTTTCTACTACGAAACTAATGAACGTTTATCTCATTACATGTTTGTGGTCTTCTTGTTGATAAAATTATCCTAATCTTGTTTTCTATCAATATATACCAGAACCTGACAAATATTTTATCTTTCTTATCCATGTATTACTACATGGAATTCTAGTGTGGGTTATCTTGGGTGACCTTCATACTTCTCTTTCATTCTTTTAAATAGATAGTTTTAGTGACTCTATTTCTGATGTGGGACTTTCAATGAAGTTCCCAAGACCAATTTTAAAATTGTGAGTACACAATTTCCAAAAGGGGGGTAGAATGTAACACCCCATGATTTCATAGTAAGTTATTTTCTTTAATGTAATTTAATATCTTGCGCTACACACAACACTGAGTTCAAACGCACCACAAATTACCAAACTAGCTGTTCAAAAGAATTTATAAATAGTATTAACTTAATTTTGAATTTTATATACTCCATATAATTTTAAAATCAATATTATGTGTTTATTATACATAATATACGAACAAAATCATTTTTTTAGATAAAAGAAGTAATTTTCAAAAAAATCAATTTTACCATGTTTTAAGGGAAAACCCTTTTTAAAACCATTATTTGACACTTTTATTTATTTAATGTAGTAAAATTAAATTATTCTTTAGAATTGGGACATTAAATATTATTTTGGATAAATTTTTGGTATTTTATAATCACTTTATTATTTTGATGAATATAGAAAAATACAAATATTTAATTGAAAACAACTTTTTTAATCAAAATAATTAGTAGTGTTAAGTTATGTATTTGAATGGTTTGGATGTATAAATATATTATATTCTTATCATTTAATACAATGTAGGTTATTATAAGTAATTTCACATTAAAATTTGACATAAATACATGTCAATCTTTTGATCGTTTTTACTTTTCAAAAACACACTTTTCAGTTTTGACAACGGGAAATAATTTTAAATTAATTAATGCAACATCTATGTTTTTAATATTTTAAAATAAAATTAATTTTAGAATTTGGAATATCAAAATTATCATAGGATAAATGTTTAATATTTTTTTGAAAACATTCAATTTTTGATGAATAGTGAAAAACACTGTGTTATAGTTTAAACCCGACTTTTTATTTAAATAATTATTTATTTTAGTTAAATTTATTTCAAGTAAAAATAGTTGTTTAATACATATATATGTTCAATTTAATTCATTGTAGTCATTTTATAATAAAAGTATATGTATAAAGTTTCACTGAACTTTTTACCGTCTTTTACCCACCTCTTAGGAGTGTTTGCAAATTTATATAAAAGATAATTTTCCCCTTCATCAAGTGGAATTTAAAAAATACAAAAGTAAAGGTTGATATCAGTAGGAAATATGTGTTTCGATAAGATGAAAATAATTTTTGGTGAATAGTATATTTTTACATTTATTTACCACGTTTAAAAGTAAATAGGAAAATTAATGGTAATGTTAATTTCATAATTATATCAACACATGTCATAATTCTATTGGATAAGTTTAAGTAGACCAAAAAACCTTAGGAATAAAATATGATCCTTTAGGTCCACATGGATTCGATGAGGAAATTTATTATTATTTTATTTAAAGAAGAGTTAATAGAGTTAAAATCAAATTTTAATAGCTAAACCATTTTTAGTATAAGGTTATTGTGAAGATAAATACAACTATAAATATTTATTAGAAATATAATAATAATTCAGAAATAATGAATTTTTATTTATAATATTTATACATTAAATAACATTATTTATTTATGACACAATGATGACGTAGTAATTACCTTAATAATTAAATATTCTAATAATTGATATTATAAATACCCTAATGAATCTACTTTCAGACATTTAATAAATTCCAATAATTTTTTAGGTGGACATGACATGTTAGGGTTACATAAATGTATTTATTTCTATGTAATAATTTTTTTTGGACTTTACCAAAAATCAATTTTTAAATAATGTCAAAATTGACATAAATGTGTTATAAAAACAAATTCAATATTATTGGTTGATACAATAATCCTAAAAATATAAGGTTCGGCCCAAAGACATATATATTGATATGTGTATCATTAATTAACCACTTGGGATTCTCTTTTATTTTTATAGTATGTTTATTAATAATATAATATAAAAATACAAAGAGACGTGGTAAATGTCAAACTATTTATCAAAGAGTTAAATATAAATGATAAGGATAAAATAGTGATTCAATACTTCCTAAAATATATTGGTTGAGAGTTTTTTACCCCTACCTATCATATCTTTTAAATAATTTATTTTGGAGCCATTATAAATATAAAATTATTTTATTATCAAATAATATTTCAATCTTTTCCTAATGTTCCCCTCACTCCTCTTATAAAAAGGCACTTCCCCTTCTCTCAAATTCACACCTTCAAATATATTAGGTTAAGAAAAAACCTTTCCAAATATCCTCCCAACCCTCCTCACCTCATTATAGAGGATTTACTATAGTCATAAATCCATCCTAAGGAGCCCTTTTGATCAAATAAAAAGGTAGAACCCGAAGAAGAGGTAAATATTTCATCACCTCTTTCATGTTATTTTTTACTTCCAAATCTGCTTTCTTTCTTGTTTCTATTCTAAAATAATAACTCAATTATATTCTATATACTGGGATTTGATTAGAAATATGTTAAAACCATATTCATTATCTTATCAATCCTATGAATGACATGTCACTATATGTCCGTATTTACGACTTGCCGTCTCCACGTCGTGGTGTAGTTTGTTTTTTAAACAATTCATCATTTGTATGGGTATAATAATGATTATAAATTTTGAAAATAATAAATATAACATTATAATTATTCTTTAAATATGATATTCTAACCTATTATATATGATTTTAATATCAAAATAATGATATTGTCGCTCGTCCATAGGTACGGATTACTGTCTCCCAGAACGCAATGAGATTCATTCCCCATCGTATCCATTCAACACTTATATTCATTTTATTAGTAAAAATAATTTTTAAAGACTTTATATCATTCTGGATATGAATAAGATACATCCAATCCAAAAAAATATGACTCGCATAATAATTAATATAAAAGAAAATGAATCAGTTAACACCTGAAACGATGATACTACTAAAATATTATTGACAAAACAATATTAAAGGGTTATATATGATACCATATTTATGTATTTAGTTCTTTTATAATTTAATAAACTGATTTAAATATTATATAGGAGCTTAACATACCCTTGACCGAGGAAAACGACATGGTAAGGGGTTTCTTATCTCACTTTTAATTCTGGGATATTTACATTGTTCACCACTTAATTATTCCATGTGGTGTATTTTGTACTGCCATTTGATAAATATTATCATTATTTTAATTATATTAATGGTATTATGTGATTCATTTGGTTGTTATTAACTTTTTTTCATATGAATTGATTGATCACAACGATGTAATGGTTTGTCATCTTACTTTTTATTCATGTGAGATTCATGCTATATTGGCCACTATTTCCTTTTGTGTGGTGTATGTACTATCCATGATTTTATTCATTGTGTAATATAATTTAATATATGGGTATTTACATCATAATATTATGATCATTCATTCATGGAGTGTATGTTTCATAATTTACCAATTCGGTAAGGGGACTTCAAATTTAAATTTCGACTCATTCGTATTTAAACATATTTCATTGACTATTTTCCTCCAAGATTATGTGGGTAATCAAAATTTATTATTTATTACGTAATATATACTCTCATTTTTGTGGATATACTCTTGATACACATAATCAATCCATTGATAACATCTCAAGTCATTGATATGAAGTTGATCTTAACTCAATTTCCAGTCATTGAGTTAAACATCCAAGTCATTGGTGTTGTTTTTATTGGAACATGTGGGAATGTCATATGATTTATTTACAATGAATATCCAATCATATTGAGTGTATTTATATTTTTCACACATACATATGTCATTGAATTATCCATTACCTAAGGATAATATCTTTATGAGGGATTTCATCTCAATTTATATTCCTTTTATTCTTTGTTGTTGTTGTGTACCAGTTCACATTTATTTGGTGTATATCTAATTAATTGTCATAATATATACAAATCCCCTTCTCTCATGATATTATTAAGTTATTATTGCCTCAATTATTTTCATTCATGAATCTCTCATTTGGTTATAAACTCTAAATAAAATATCATTTTAAATGTTTTAAAATTTTATTCTTCTAAATATTTATCATTAATGTCCATGTTTTGAAAACAGTTTAAAGGATTTATTTATATGGACATTAAAATTTTAAAATTAAAATTCCTTTTAAATGTTTCAAAGTTTTATGGGACACTTTGATTCAAAAATCTATTTTAAATGGCATCTTGACAAATAGTGTGACTTTTGAATGTTTTTAAGGAAAAGGGGGATATCTCTATCAAATAGTTTTGATGATTATTTTCATCTATGTCAATATCCTTCATTGTTATCGATTGAGGATAATATGTTAAAACAAAATCTTTTATATTGTATTCAATGAGTTATGTTGGACTGTGGATGTGCTATTTTTATAACATTGTTGGTTTATGGATAATGTATTGACATTTAATATGCTATTTTTAATACGAATGATTATGTTATGTTTCAAAATATTCATGTGACTAATGCATTGGACTTAGTAACTGACAGGTGGATCCCGTTATTGCTGCTCGATTCATTGGTAGGTCTCATGAGAGAAACTACGGTCTTGGCACAAGGCCTTGATAATGTATTATTTGTAGTCTTGTTAAGAGGCCTTGAATATGTGTTTATGATGTCTGACATAATGCATTCCGTTATTATGAGATTAGATATTGATATTTCATGTGGTTATTCGAGTAGTAGAACACACATGACTCTGTTTTATTATGGGATTATTTACTCAGCTCAAATTCCTTCCATAAAGTGTTAATGTTTCTTATTTTTAAAGTCATGTGTTTTTAATTATTCACTGTGCCTAATGTTTATGTTATCTTATACTCTATTGCTTAATCTTACTAGGAATTTTAGGTCACCCCTTTCTCATGTTTTATTTTCACAGGATATGAAGAAGATAGTTATGAGTGAATTGGAGGAATAATCTTTGAATATTGGATGTTTTTAATGGAATAAATTAGTGTTGTTTTTTCTTTTGAAGTTGTAATGTTAAACTCATGTATGTATATTGTTTCCATGAATACTAAACTAATTGGTCCTTAGGGACATAATTACTTGTAATCATGCCAATGTATTAAAATATTGCGCTGGATTCTAGATTCCGGGGTTAGGGCGTTACATGTTACAACCCCTATACTACTCCATGAGTCAGGTCTAGGTGATCATAAAATCCAATAGAAAGAATAAAAATATATCATGGATTAAAACCCACTAATAAGATTGTGTCATGGTCAAGGTCTCATATTAAACATGTTAGGAGTCCATTTAATTTAAATGATGATATAAATTTTGAATCATTTATTTATTTATATTTAGATTTAGTGGACGAATTATATAAATAATAATATGGAATTTATATGGTTTCATTCACCATATAAATTAAATGGTGGTTCTATTTTATCCAAACGACAATAGATTCCAACTCATGTGATCGAAAGTCTATGGATCAATGTTCTATAGTTGGATGCTTAAGGAATCTACATTATCTTATATGGGAAAACACTATGAGGTTAATGAATATTCTTTAATTGATTTTTTTTTCAATCCATCTAAGAAATATCTACAAATATATAGTACTATCAATTAAAAACCAAATAACATAAAAATCAATTAATAAAGAAAAATAAAATGAAAAATAAATAAATACATGCATCTTCGCAAATATGGCTTCAAATAATACATTAAATTTTAAACCATATGGTTCCTAGTATGTTGCCCAAAATATCTATTCTGTCATATGAAATTCTAAACAATAAAATACTTTTATGGGGTGTATATAATACCCCATTGTAATTTTATATCAACAAGATTCATATTTTCGTGATATTTAATGTTTGAATTGATGTTATTAATTATTGGTTCTATTCATTGAGGAGTAAACATGTGGAAAATGATTAATTTTACAATATAAATTACATTAAGATAGTTTACTTTGATGGTTCCATTGAAAGAAGTCAGATGGTCAGTTTTATTTGGCCACATCAATATCTTCTCAAAAGTATATTAATGTGGTTAAAATGTTACATTTTTATTTCTTCTCTTACTAATTATTTAAATTCCAACCATAACCTTTTTAAGTGATAATGATATTGTATTTCCATTTAGATCGACTATCGATATATTCAATATCCAAGTGTTATAAAATGTTTTAATAATTTTTTAAAAAAATAAATGATTTTATATAACTAGTTTACATGATATTTTTCCTTATTATAATATATTTTAACTTTAAATTTCCAAAAAAAAACAAGTTGGTCACATTTATTTCCTTCACAATTTATTCTAAATTAATGCAATATTTTTCATTTACAATGTGAATTTATTATCCCACCATCATAACAGATAAATGTTTTAAATCATCATCATCAAATTTAAAAGGTTATTTTAAAAGAAAATGATTTGTTTTTTTCTTAAGAAAATTTTATATTTTAAATATGTTCATTCAAAATGAATCGGTCACCTTCATTAAAAAACAATCCATATTTCATATTAAAATTGTTATCTATATATGATGATATCCTTTGATGTTACAAAATCTGAAGTGGTTATTATCCTCAACAAATTATTAAGGATATTAATATTTCAAATTATAAATTTCAATAACCCTTGTTGTTACCTAATATCCACTAAGATATTACCAAATAGTCCATCCTTATTCACTTCTAGATAGATAATTATTAGTTTATGATATTTTCATGGATTCCATTTTTGAAATGGGTCACGGTTGTTTTTAATTGAAAATGTGTTATATGTCCCATTTTTATTTATGTTATTTTTCATTGATTAATTTAAATAAAGTTTGAGACCCATTTTATCTCAAGAATGATTTCAATACATCATATACATATCGTTAATACCTAATATATGTCGTAATGGGAAGGTTTGAGACACATTTTAGATATTGGGGGAGCTCAATATAACTTATAAAATGGTTTGAACCACATTATGGATATTGATACAATGTTATGAGCTGCATTATAGATCTCTCGTAAGCATGATACAACTTATAAGATGGTATGAGCCCCATTATAGGCAAATAACATTTGGATTAAACACACTATAGCACTCCAATGAAATTGGTATTGAAATTTACTATATGGTTATTTAGTTTGTAGTGGTTTTATATAGGAAATATGAATATGATATTCTCTGATAAAAAAATGTTTTATTTATTCTTACAATGGGTTATAAATGTTATCTCTGATTTTGATTGACATCACTTAGCTCATGATTTTTCATGATCATGACTATATCCATCACTCATTAATTATTCCATGACTCATGATTACATATACTTTAATTATAGGTATGATTTTTCCTATATTATAATTATTCACTTTGATTATTTCATCATACGATTATTCTAATCTTATTCTCAATGATGACATTAATTTTTTGGATTCATATGATTACCTTCAAAAGTATTTGTCTATCAACCTTATTATCATTTTTATTCCTCCATTTGTATGAAATGATGATGGAATAATTTTTCAGAATAACTTTCCCTATTGTGATGATATTTGTGTGATATGTTCAATACATAAAATTGAATTTAAAATATACAATATAGTAGAAAAAAGAATCCCATGAATTCATGGTTATTTTTATATCAGATGTTTTTATAATAATATTCAACTATAAACCTAAAAGGAATGTGGGTGTGTAAGTGATCCAATATTATCATTTGATTTTATAAATTTATGATAGTAAAAAATGGTTTTCATCAATGGCAACAAATAAAAAATCAAAATGATTTTGATTTTAACACTTGGTTTGTGTGTATATATTTAGGCTATAATTGAAATAGTGAATTGGTGATCTCAAATCATTCTTACTACTCTATCTCTCTAGATAAATCCATTAAATATGTATTGGAATTCAGTAAGTATACATTTTAGCTTGAATGATCATGAGTTCATTAAACATGGAAGATGTAAATAAACAATCAATGTCAACCACATTGTTCTTATTTTTATTATATAAGACCAAATACTCATACATATCCTCATTTTTAAGAAGATTTGGGATTGAGTATTATTGTACATAATTCTTCTATTCATGGTGAAATACTAACTATATGAACCAATATAATTCCTAGAATTTTTCCCTAGTACGAATATAGATTTCACTATAATTGTTAATAGTGGTAATCTAGAAGGAAAAAATTTCATTTTCATAAAACATTAAAATATATTATTATATTCAATTTACATGATTATGAATTATTATAGAAATAAAAATTTGGATTTATTATTTCTTCCACACATTTATCAAGTGTTAGTGGACCTAACCATTGAACTCATAACGTTATGACACATAATACACTATTGTCTAAAGTAAAAAAAATTACCTTCACATAGTCTAAATAAAGGACATAAAAAATATGAGAAATTATATAGAGAGGTGTTTTAGAAAAAAAACATTAGGTTCCATAAAAAATGACCAGACACCCCAATATAGAAATATTGATCTATATTTACTCAACTCCTAAATCAAAATTTCTATTTGAATAATATTGGCTATTATACCCAATACAAATTTTGTTACATTGACCCACTTTCTAGGTAAATATTTTTTTTAATAAATATAATTATCATCAAATGATTATAAATGATCACATATTATATGGGTTTATATTTATTTTTTATATGGAATGATTAGTGATTTAATTTTAAATTATAGGGATATTTTATTATATTTCATTTCTCTTGTTTTATCTTATTCATGAATATTTAATATTATTTATATTATAAATTTTGGAACAACAATATTATCAAGAGAAAAATTTACATAAACTTTTTTAAATTACTTCCATATTTTCATAGTAATCAATAAATTTATATTTTAAAATTATTGGTTCCATTAAATAAATTATGCATAAAAATAGAGTAAATAAATAAATGATTAATTCAAAATATAATCTAGACCTTAATTTATTGAGATGATAACGAATCAGTCTATGACCACTGGAGATGAACTCCTTATGTTGATCATCACAGGATTTTTAAAATTTCACCCATGTAACGTTGTATCACCTAGGTTGGTTTCATCTCGTTTCTATTTTGAACATCCAATTCCTTGATTTCTCATTTTATAAAGTCAATGAACCTTTAAATAATCTTCTTATTCCATATATTTTATAACTCACATGCATGTTAGTGGCACTACATTTTTTTAAAGGGGAATTACATAATATACCATTGGACGCATAGGTAGTATATAAAAAATAGGGATGGATGATAGTCATGCAATCATATTTAATTAAAAATTAATTAACTGTAAGCGCATAATATAATTTAAATTAAATAAAACCTATAAATAAATAATTATCTTCATAGATAATGAAATCTAATACATATTCAAACACAAAATATTTAAATCATCTAGATGGAAATAATTTTCATTTATAATTCAATAAAATAAAATGAATATGAATTAGTCAGTTTAATTATATTTTTAAAACATTTATTTATTTAATATTAATGAACCTCATCAATATAAAAGTCCCATATTAAATTATTTTAAATAAAATAATTTATCTTAATTTATTTAAACAAATTATGTAAGAGTAAATATATTTATTCTTGGAAAAAAATGTTGAGTAACATTTTGAACTACCCAATATAGATATAACTGTATTCAATGAAATAATATAACAAATGTTTCAAATGTTATGAGTTTAAATTCACAAACTATATATCCCAAATAATTGAACATGGAAAAAATTAATGATACATTTCATATATAATTTAGTGAATTTATTATTTAGTATGAAGCAACCATAGTTGACTTATTTTTATGAATATTTTATAGAATTAGGTAAATATTTAATATAATATATTATATTAAGAACATGGGTTAATATCAACCTATTGACATACAAAATTCATTTAAATGAGTTTTTATGATGTAATTAATAAAATTTAATTTTTATATAAATATATAACATACATGGATTTTGATTTTTTAGAAACATTATGTGTACTTAATTCCACTACATATCTATAGTTCACACGTGGGGACACAAGAATTTCTTTTATTATACATTTAGAAATTAAATTACATTAGGAGGGAATAAATGATTTCACTTTTGGATTATATAAATGTTATCTCATACACATTGAGTACTAAATTCATGATGTTTATTAATAATTGGATATGTATTAACCCCATTTTTTCTATGGAATCTAATAGACTACACCTCATCAAGGAATTCTATATATTGCATAGTCAGGAAATAATGTGTGTTACCCAGGATTTTAAACAAACATTGAGTTTAAATCTCCTTCTATTTATTTATTACTAAACATCATACAATCCACACATGTGTATGAGTTAAATTAATAATGATACATGGAGTTTGATGACGGATTATAAGCCATTTAACATTATTTTATCTAGAAATATTGCTTGAAAAATGTAGTGGGGTTCTATAGATGAGTTCCCTAAAAACTATTTACTAAATATCTATATGAGAAATGAATTATAAGATGGAAAAATATAAATCAAATATTGATAATAAAAAAATTATACATGAAATTAAATTTTAATTTTAATTGTGGAATGATCAAAACTAAAAAAAAATTATAATTTGGAACATGAATTCTCTTATACCAACTGTTTGTTATAAGCATAGTAGAAGTGATTATCAGGGCCAATCTCAACTAAAAAATTGATGGGAACAATGGATCATTAATATATTATAAAATAAATATAAATAATTCCAAATGAAAATTTTTGAATGAATATTGGAATATAAGGCCACCTATACCAGGATCTAATATATTTGAAATAAAATTTATAACTAATTTAAATATATATAATGAAATAATATGTCGTGGTATAGATCATATTTAAAAGATGGTGTTGACCATAAAACATCATTATATTTCAACTACCACTAATCTTGTAGGATCTATTTATAGAATTCATATAGAAGAGATCAATGCATGACCCAATGATCTCTATACAACATAAATAGACTATCAGGTTCTATTATGGAAGATTGATAATCATGTAGTTTCAATAATAATCATTGTATAGGTTAATTCACACATAAATAATAATAATTCTAGTCTTGTTCTTGATATAATGGATCAGGAAAAAATATCTACTTCAATACACGATAATGAGAGGGTGAAATCTATGATTTTTGTGCTAAAAATTCATAAATTTTGAAAAAAAAACTACACAATAGGCATAATCTTATATTTATAATGAAGTGAATAGAGTTAAAATATTATATAATTTCACATGGAGGAATAATTATTATATAAAACCATATGGGACATCATGAAATTTAAAAATAACAATATTATATATTTCATATAGTGTGAACTAGCTGGAGCAATGATAACTATTAATTTAATGAGCATTCAAACTTAAATTATTGTCAAATGAAATATTGGTCTTATTTGTCTCCATGAAATTTATAAAATATATAAAAATATATTCCTTAAATATAAAAAAATATCATATAAAAAAATAATTAAATTATTAACTTACAAACAAATATTTATTTAACTTATTCAATCAATTAAACCCAATTGAAATTATTTTTCTATCTCGATAAGAATATTTATTACAAAAGTTAAATTGAAATTTAATTTAATTTAGATTTCTAAAAACACATATCATTTATACCAATTGGATTGTATTTCATAGGCATTAATTGGTATTTCCTAATGACAAATATTAAAATCTTTCAATGGTTTGAGGAACTTATGAAAAATAATTTAATGTATCAATGTCAATAAAAATACATTACAACTCAGTATATAATACAATCTAATTTTCATTTTATTTTATTATGATGGATTCAAACCCATGACAACATCCAATACACATGTAACATAATTCTTTGACTATCATCAATAAACATGTCATTACATAATGGAAATTAAAATTAATAATACATTTTAATTTCAATCAATGAGATATGTTATAAAATTGTGTAAATATAGATGAAAAAATAAGTCTATGACTTATTTTTTTATTCCATGTCACTCAAGATGTACCCAGAATACTAAACATCCCCGTGAATAATTTTTCATGGTATAATATAATACATTTATTTTTTTTGTGTAATAATATGAATTAATAATAATCATAATGTTTAATGTCCACTAAAAACACACACATATTGGAGTATCGAATGGGAGAAAACATATAGAATTCATACAAGAAGTTCGATGGTCTAAATGTATCATCTTTGAGATGCCATGTTCCAACATCACGACATGATGTCTCATTAGATAATGAGCACTCACACTTAAATTTTAAAATAATTTATTCCACGTCATATATTTTTTTTTCTGAACATAGATCAATATTTATTAATATCATCATGTAATTTCAATGTTTAAATCATAAATGGTGTATAATATGAAAGTATAAATGTGATAGATACACAATGATATTATTTCATTATATTCATGTAATAAAAATATAAGTACATAATAATATTTTTTATTAATATAATACTATTCAAATATACATTATATCCACTGTATACACCATTGGTTCTAGGATAGAAACCATAAATATATAATCTCATTTCCATCAAGTAAATTTTACATGTTTCAAAACTCTCTCTAGATATTCTCTCATTACTAATACCAACTAACTAAACAACAAACATGAAGCATAAGTGATAATTTTAAATTTCATATTAATCCAAAAAATGTACCTTATAATAAAAATACATTTGGTGATAACATTTTGTATAGGGGAATTTGATCTTATATAATAATATTATTATTCTCTATTTAGCTCAAGAATGGATATAATACATAGAAAATTTCCAAATTTAAATATACCAATATCCAATATGAATTATACTGATAGATAATCATTAAATAAGATATGTTTCTTCTTAATATTAATATCATTAAGTTGTTGATTTTTTTCTAATAAGAATGTGCTTTAAATCATTGCTAATAGATGTGTTGTTTCCCCTCCATTAATTATTCCCATATCCAAAATTACATAATACCTTAATATAGAATTAATTTTTTAGTTAAGGATCCATTATCATTGATACTAATTGAATCAGTAACACTATTTACATTACTAAGATTGCATTATGATGAGATATCAAAATCTAGAAGTAAAAGTTTCCATCACCATTGTCTCATATTGAGTACATTGTTTGAGTAGAATATTTTCCTACTAATGCAATACATATATATTTCACTTTTCTCCATAAATTTAATTCTTTAATATATTAAATTTAATATTTATTAATTCAAACTATAGGTCATGGGGTAGATCATTTTATTAGAGAATAATTGACTTTTTTATTTCATATGAAAAAAATACTATAATTCTATATAAGAACTCTTGAAATTAGATTTATTTTATACATCAATATTAATATTAAAAGAATTTATTCCCAGATATAATGTCAATATTGGAAAATTAACCAATATCTTTTTCAATTGAATAAAATACTCATTACATTATTTTGGAAATATAAACATAATCTCATTATTTGTAAACCCATGTACTATGTTTTCTAATTGATAATTTTTTTTAAAAAAATTTGATAGTAAATTTTGATTCTTGATAACATATATACCTCATTTATCTTCATCAGGTTTTCCAATTCCATCACACTATTATTTATTGATCTATCAATTTATATTTTAAAACTATATGAAATATTTAAAAAAATAAAAATAGTATTTGTAAATATTGGATTAAAAAATGAAAATAATTTAATATAACTACTCTTATATTCATTTTTTAATACAGATTCACATATAAAACTTATGACAATAATTTCTTTTATATTATATCAATATATCATCAAAAAATACAATATAAATTATGAAGATAATACATCAATTCGTTGTTCATAATATCTATAAAAATAGAGAGTAAAATTATTAAACCTTATCTAATAACTATAAAATCATAATATCTATACCTTTATGGAAATTTCATCATTAAAATATAATATTTTTTACTTGTAGTTGATTGTTTTTATATTGATGGTAAATCATTGAAAAAGAACAAGATAGTTGAAGTATTAAAAAATATCATCAAGGATTGGAATAAGACAAATGTCCCTTATAGTTATGGAATTTATTACCATGTAATCAATGAAACCCCTTATCAACCCATCATTATTCATAACAAAAAGATAATATACATACCATGGTGAATCATTGGAATGTATAAATCCATTTTAACTAATATAATTCATTTTTTTATTTTAGTCACTAATTCCATTATAGCCCTCCTATGTCAACTCTAGATATATATTTTTTATACATGAATATATTAATAGTAAATTTAACATCATTCTTATTTAGTTGTCCATGTAGATCATCATGAAACACAACAGTATATTATTGCACATTTTTTATTTCCAGAATTATAAGGATACCATTATCATTTATAGGTTGTGATTCTTATTCATCAAAAATAATTTCATATATAGAGATATTTGAGATGGATCCAATAATAATTCAGATGATGTAGTCTCTCATTTGAAAGTAATAGATTCGATATATCGATTGTGAATTTTAATATCATTATCATCGTAATAAAATTATTTATTATAATTTGAAAATTTTCAAAAACAAATGATTATATAAAATTTATCTATTATTGTATTATTCTAGATTACCAATAGGGTATATTTGTATGTCATAAGGGAAACTAATGGACCAAACCTTGTTAAAATAGGTCATCACTATAGTTTATTACTCAAATTTACTTATTAGAAAGAAATATAGATATTTAATTTTCATATAGAACCCATACGATATGAATTTATGGGATGATCTATAATTAAATAAATTCTCATCTAACATTGAGGTTATAATCAATATTAATTCCACAACATTTTGGTATCCTCGACCTTTTTTGTGAGAAATCAAATATGCTTTATCTCTCTGGTAATCCTCTTATAATGGAGGATCCCTTGATACATGGGAAATTGGATTGAATAATTGCATATCAATTCAGATATTAATTTTTAGAAAAAATTTGTTTCATTATTTTCATTTAAATCATGTCTTTTTAGCATTGTCGTTACAATTGAAACAAAATCATTTTCTTATTATGTATGTACCTCGATGATTCTTTCCATAATTATCATATATTGGAAATCCTATCCTCTATATTATCTCCTTAGAAAAATTTATTTCCCATTCTTACTCATTTGAACATATTTTTTCATTATTTCAATATTAAATATAATACCATTAAAAATATTTCTCTATATTTTAGGAACTGGATTCTATATCATCATTTCATGAAACTTATTGAGAAATCGGTACCCTTTAGAGATTCAACATCTAACCATCAATGATAAATATAGTCATTATTTCTAGATAAAATATTTTCTTTAAGAAAATCCTAGAAAATATAAAAAATTTATCCCAATACTGTATAAATTGTTCTTCCTTCTACTATAATGTGAGTAAATTACTCTCAATTTAATGTTATTGTTCACAATGAAATTGTATAATAATTAATGTCACATTAGATGTTATCCATTAAATATTTAAAATTTCATCATCCTCTATATTTTTATAGGAAAATGACAAATATTTATTAGAATATCAATTATAGAAAACACATTTCAAATAGCGATTTCTCATTTATAACATGCAAAAAAATATATATATTTCGAGGACTTAATCACTTATTTAGTAACTAGTTTATGAAATATTTCATTAAAATATAGAGTCACTAATTCAAATGATGCAATCCAAAATAGGTGAATCATGATGTGAAACAAATTTTGTTTCAATGATTGATATATTATTCCGCGCAACCTATGTCAGTGTTCATAATATGACCTTAAAATTCTCCGTTCGCACATCAGTTGTATTAAATTTCTTAATAAAAAAATCTTGCATTTACTATGGGTGTTTATTTACCTTATTACACTAATCTCTATATCAAAATAATATTAAAAAATAAACTATCACAAATTCAATATGTATATTAACCCATTAAAAAATATATATAATTGTATATATTTTTAAATTTATTACATGATTCAAATAAGTTCATTTAATTATGTTCATTTAAAATAATACTTCTATAGGAACAATTATATATATTTTCATAAAAAAATAAAAACACCATAACAAAAAAAATGGGATATTTTGTCGTTTACTATTCTAGAGGACGAAATAAAAGATAAATCTCCAAACCATCAATCCATTTAGTGGTCTGGGAAAACTAGATTTATACGATATTCCCACATCACAGTGGAATAAAAAAAATGTCATACGAAAAAATATTTCATTCTTGTAATTCATTACAATTGTCATCATTCATATCATAGTTATAAGAAGGAAATAATTTGTATTCCCTCATAATAATTAAGGGTTTAATAGAATGTAATATACAAGGAGATAAAAATTCATAATCAATATGGATGGTAGATAATAAAAAACATATTATTTAATCAATAAAATGAGTTTAATTCACATAATAACTAATATAATGATGGAAACCACATGTACAATAGAAACTAAATTATTAATGAAGTAATTGAAAAATTTTACAATTTTATATTAAATTCATATCATCAAAGATATCATGATTATTACCATTAAGTCTAGTCAACCAAAAAATCATTTTTAATAAATTGGTTTGTGTAAAATAGATAAACAAATAAAATGGAATGAAAAATATTATATATCCTAAGACACATTAATTTATTAATGGGTTATCAATAAACTGACATATCCCATCACTTCAATGTCATATAAATTCGATATATTTTTTATGAAGAATAATATTCATTCTAAAATATATATATAAATAAAAAATCAATCATATTTTATTTAGAAATCAAAACATAATTATTCCTATAGTAGAGTAAATAACGTACATAATAAGACTCAATAATATGACACTATATATTGAAATGGTAATAAATTGAAAGATCATCAATCTAATTGATATTATTTTGAAATCATCCATGATATTAAAAATAAGTACATGAAGGAAAATAATAATTTTAAATAGACAATAAATAGAGATTGGAATCATAATATCAAAAAAATGATCTCAATAAAAGGTATAATTTATTATCAGAAAGTAATTATTAAAGATCATATATTGTTCAAAAATAATTTCTTTTAGTAAAACATATAATTTAGAGTAAACTATATATTCAATACATTAAAAATATCAACCTTGTTACATAATTTAACAATGTATTTATAAATATCTTTTGAAACATATATTCCTTCCATTTGGAATATAATTCTATTTAATTTTGATATTATTTTAAATAAAATATATAATAATATTGAATAAAATATTTTTTAAATTAACTATGAAAATATTTAATGGAATATCCAATAAAAATACATGTAATGTCATTGTGAAAAGTACCTCGTACTATATACATTAACAATAATATTATATTAAAAACATTGGTTAATATATCTCATTTAGAAAATTAAAGGAAGATTCAATTTGAAACTTTTTATATAAATTAAAGAAGGTGGTTAATGTGATTTAAATAAACAATTCGATGGAAATAAAATTTTTTGGAAATAGTTTTTATGATAATATGTAAATGGAATAGAAAGAATTTATAGGAAAACAACCAAAGAAGTTGTCGAAAATAAATCATCATACACATTATATTGTTTTTAGTTTTTGATCCAATAAAAGAAAAAATTAAAAAACAAAAAGAGAGACCTAAAAAATAACAAGAGGAGAATACAATATATATGGTTTAGAAATATATAATTTTTCTAAAGTAAATTCACACATAAACATTCAAAATATAATATGAGATTGTAAAATAAATATTTTAAACTATTTCTATGATAAGATATATGTGTTTTTATACCTTTTATAATGAATTTTAATTAATTAGATATATTGCTAATAAATTTTTCTATATACATTAGATTTTATAAGGCCTATTAATGATCAATTTAATTGTAATCATTGAATAGTTTATTCTTCTGTGAACAACATTATGGCTATTCAGTTAGTTTACAAAACATTTAGTCAACAAATTATCCATAGGTAAAAAAGTTATGTAATTGTACCATTATATCTAAACTGATAATAATTTACACAATATAAATTTAGAAGATCATATATAATTTTATAACTATATAGTCATTATATTAAGATAGAAAAACGACATCTCATAAAGGAGGTGGTAACTCACACGTACACCCAAGAAACATTAACATTTACTATTGGATAAGAGATTAATAATTTAGAAGATAAATTATATTTAAATAATCTTAGTTATTTGACAAATAATATATATATATATTTAATTCCCCAATAAAAACCATCCTTGTAAATGGTTGATGAAAACAAATTACACTAATATATAGAAATAATAGGTCACACATATATATGAGAGTTGTTTTTTTCATTTTTATACCTTGTAGGCACAAAATGATTTTATGTTAATCAATATAACCTATAAATTAATTTTATATACTATATTATTTATTTTATAATGGATGCAAAAATATTAGTTGATGTAGATAAATAAATAAACATTGAAAGATTTGGGTAATATGATTATCCATTTATTGAGATAACTCCTTTGAATTACACCTTATGACATGAAATGATGGTTTTATAGTAAGCCCATGTGGTCAAGAACAATGTGATGGAATCAACATATTTTTTGTTTGTTTGGATTACCTAATATAAAAGGATGTTGTTTTCAATACGTATAGAGAATGGGTTCTCTTTTATTTTTGTGGGGAGAGTGACACATGAAATTTCTTTAAAGATAATAATAATATAATGTCATTTTATTATGAAATCTTCTCCATTTTTCATAAATTGGGTAATTATATTTGCAAATATTAAATCTATGGAACAAATTTTTATATCTACTTATTTTGTTTTATAATGATGAATTTTCCATCTATTTATAATCCTTATAATCCATTTAAATATATATAGGGTGATGAATATTTGTAATGGAAGATATTAATTATAATCCAACATAATGCTTAATGTATTAGATATTAATAATTATTTTAATTAAATAATATGATTTAATTTTATATGATTCAAAAACTAAGAGTTTCCTTTAATACTCTTCATATAAGATCACAAAATGAATCTTAAACCTTTTTTATAAAAAATATTTCTACGAAAACTAATTATTACAAAAAAAATAATTTTTATAAAAATGGGATAGTGATATAATGTGTTAAATACATAGATACTTATTTATTTATAATGAAATTTTAAAAATAGTTTTTATTTGAATATAAACATTTCATATATATCAAAAATGTTAAAAATATATATCCATGTTCAAAATTTTATGTATGTTTTCATTATATTGATTCATATTAAAAATTATTTCTATGAAAATTTTTTCATTTATATTTATTTTACTCCTATATCAATATAATACAATTAAAGTGACCCTATTTAAAAATCATTATGTTTTTCTATTCACATAAAACTCAAGTACTTGTAATATTTATCACTAATTCATGGTGAGATTATATTTTTATTATGAATTAATGAAGGAAATAAATTTCATTAAATTAAAATTTTAAATTATTTAATTTACGATGTAATCAAATTATAAAATAAAAATATAGTTAAATGATATTGTTTTTAGGGAAATTTTTTATATATAATATAATTGGTTCTTATTTGTTACAAATACATTCCATTTAATTTTATTATAAATTTATGATATGTGGATAAATGAATAAAAATGTCATGGAATTAGAGGAAATATAAAATATGATGTTTTTGACTATTGGTGACCAACCTACTGTAATGTATATAATAGAGTATGGAATGTTTTAAACTCATCATAAAAATATCCATTAATATATTTTTGTGTGAATGGTATATTATTCAAAAGATATTATTATATATAATTGAATAATATTACTACTTATTATTGATATATTATTTGTTTATTATGATGGATTTATGTTGTGTATAAATCCATCTATAACGTGATATGCAATATGAGTTTTGTGTAATGATAACTATGACTTGTAATGTGATATAGGTTATGCATTATTATGAAATTGAGAGGTTATATGATATGTATTAGGAGTAACTAAAATTCTATATTTTTTATGACATGTAATTAGTGTAAGTACAACCATATATGATTTTTATTCCATCGTTTGTTTAATTCAAAAAATTGATGGATGGTTGACATTGGAAGATTGTTATATCGACTATAAGTATATTTTAGTATAGGATGGGTTTAATTGAAACCACAAAAACACATAACATGTTTTTTTGAGTGAAATATAAACTATTTATGGCTCATGTGACATTCATGGGGTGTAATTAAATCAATAGTCATATATTCAAGTGTGGGTTATTTGTGATTCAATGAATAGATTTTAAATTGAGAAATTATTGTGTAATTATAGAAAATAATTGATTGATGATTTGTGTTTCCCATATATCCATCCTATTGTAAATAATATAGAGGAATATCATATACTACCATCCATTTAATAATTTTTTATAGTTGGGTGTACAATAAAAAATCATAATTGTGAATATGAAATGAAATTATATGTCAGAATTATAAAACAAAGTACCTAACAAACACATAATAATGAGTATTATATAAAATATTTTGATTCTTTACACAACAAAATTACCATTTAGCAGTGTAATTTTATATATTTTTTAAAACCAAAACATTTAGATAGATAGCACTCACATATAGTGTATATTTGTTCTAAAAAATTAGTTCCTTATAATTACAATTCCATTTTCAACCGTGACAAACATACTTATTCAATACATGTATTAATTACTATATATTTTGACATAGTATTTTTCATTTTCATCATTAATACCTATGAAAAACATTAAAAATGGTTTATGAGACTAAAATTAGCATTGTATGATTCAAAAAAATGAAACTAGTATATATCTTAAAAAACATGACATCCAATATGAATCATTCCCATTCAATGTTAAAATATTTAACCATAGTATAATCAATTCCTCTAAAAAATTTTATTTGAAAAACGTATATAATAATCAATTTCAATATATATAGTGAAGGTAAATAGAAATAATGTTGGTTACATTTTATATCAAAATCAATTAATTCATTTAATCACCCTTATAATTGAAACTCCAACATAATACCAATTTATTCATAGGCCTAATGTACAAACCATTAACTAATACGACCACATATCAGTCAATAATAAGATGTTAAATACACTAAATTAAATGGAGTAACTTATAATTATATAATGGTATCATCTTTATATAGAATCACATATAAATTTAACTACATTCAATATAATGGAATTTCTTATATCGAGATAATTTCATCAAAATTACCAAATTAATTGATGGGATATATAAGACACCCCTATCATCATAAAAAATTTAGTACCATAACATGAATAATAAAATAAAATATATAATTTAAATCATTACACTAATATTAATTTTCATTTTCTCTAATGAGAAGAAAACATTCAATTATATAATATATATTATTTAAATATCCTTTTAGACTGATTAAATATCCATAACAAAATTGATTTCAAAACAACAAGAATATGATATTTATTTTAAAAAATAATAAACTATAAAAATGAATAAATATATTTAAAAAAATTATGATAGTAGTAAAAATCAACCATGAGTTAATAATTAATAAACATTCTTTTTTCACATTAGTAAATAAATATAAAATAATATCATAATGAAAAAATTGAATAGAATCTATTTAAAACTCTTATCACGAAATAAGAAGATATGTGGTAATTTTCATAACCAGTAATTTGATTTTTAATCTTAAAATTCTTAATTTATTTTATATTAAATTTATATCAATGGAAAATATTTGTGAGGAATAATTTAAAAAATGTAAATCATGTTTTGAATGAAATATCTTCTAAAACTGTTGTTACTTCTGAATCATTGATATTGTATGGTTATAAGATAAAATAGATTTTGAGAAATATTTATTTCAATAATTTTATGATTAAATAAATTCATATTGTTTTTTATATATAACATGAAATAAAAAATGTGATGAAACTGAAATATGTCTCAAATATAAAAAATAGGCTTCATAAATTTCATACCTCCATCATCAACTTAGTTAACAAAGTTCATACTTTATAAAATATTAATTTATAAATTGTAATAATATATTTAGTTTTTTTTATAATTTTATAATTGGATATAATTAAATCAGAACATATTTTTTTCAATTAAATCATTGTTATTTAATAATTTCACTTGTTAAGAGTTAATTACATTGTTTATTATGAAAGTATTAATTAAATTATTTGAGTATTTATAAAATTTTCTTGCCATCGCCACATCTAGAATTTTCATAATTATTTAATATATTTATTTTTTATTAATAAACTTTTACATAGATATCTCATGTAAATTATATTGATTAATCTCAGGTAAATCATACAAATCAATTTTTTGGTATAATTTTAAAATTATTAAAATTTATAATTATTTTTTGATAACTAAAATAATCATATTGCCAATCAATAATAGTATATAATTAATAAGCACATAATTATTACATGATATAAAAATTACATAATTTTTTTAATCATTTATGAAATGAATATTATAAAAATATTCTCAAAAGTGGTAAATTATAAAAAACGAATATGTTATAACATTTCAATAATTATGAACATGTTATCTTATAAAAAAGATTTGTTTTTAAAAATCGTAATAGTTTAATAAATATAATATTTCATTAAATTTTTTTAAGATAAATATATATAATTTGGTAATGAAAAATGAAATACATCTATATGGAGAATGTAGTCATCACATACACATTAGTGACATTTAAATTTATTTACATATTGGAAGGAACAAAATTATAAAATAAATTATACTTCAAAAATAATAAATACATCATAAATAATATATATATTCATTAAATTTATCAATATAACCTTCCATGTTTGGTTGTGAATAAAAATGAGAAATATTTCTCTATAGAAGTTTTTGTTAGAATATATGCATGATTAACACATTAATATTAAATTTGATATAATATTTGTCATGAATCATCCCCTAGTGCCCATGTGGTGACTACCACAAGGCCACCGCTCGAAGGCCAAGGGCTGGTTACTAATATTGAATTCACCCACATTCATGTAGGAGGAATTTTCTTGAGTACCTGTACTCACACACATTCCCAACAAATTCCCACACACTGAAAAAGAAAAAATTATCACTAAAAGCGAGAAGAGTACAAGTAAAACTAATATAAGTTGTATAGAATTCCATCCCAAACAATGAACTAAAAATAAAAAATTAAAAAAAACAAATTTCTTAGGGTTATCCATGGAAAACCCTACCTAATCGTGATATTAGTTTAGTAATTAGATACTGAATTTGAAAATATTGTCCAACCGATCCTAATGTGGCCCACCTGGTCCTAGTCCACCAAGTCCACCATTAAAGTGTCTATCATCACGTCTCCCAAAGAAACTCTTGGTCCTAGTGCACTAGAGTCTCTATCTAAATGTTGATCACTAACATGGGAGATGACATGAGTGGGTGGACACTGTGCAGGGATGGGTAACACGATGCTTTGAAAGGACCCCAAAACAAAAATGAAAGACCACACAATAATCCTCAAAGTAAATCATCGAGCACAAGACAACTCACACCAAGTCTACATTTAGGATAGTGATAGAAGAATAATCAGTGACATCATCAAAAACATTGTCTTCTAGAGATCTCATCCTATATCAAGTACAGAGGGCCTTCCATGTCACACATATGTTCTTCTCACTATCCTTAGACCCATTAGATACAATTCCCCTTTTTGTACTGTGGGCATGCAAATTCACACAAAAGTGCATCCAACTAATATTAGTTAATTGAGGTACTCCTCCTCATCACGTATATGGTCCTAAAAAGACACACATGATGTTCTTCCCACCAAGGTCCTTCAAATTCACATAGATTACCTTCCCACTAGGCCATAGTTGAGTCATATAGATTCAATGTTAGCAACCTTCAGGTCTCAACCATCCACAAGGTTATGTACGTAGAGCGCCTGGGAGAACTGCTCATCATTCCATTTGTCACATGAAAATTTCAATGATAAGCCTTATCAGGACATTCAAACATATATTCCTCATGTAGAGGGTCCCAATGCAACAAATTTTATGTCAATTAGGCGTGCGGTGTTCTTAATACAAGAATTTTTGTAAACAATTGTTGGTTGAATCTAGGCCACGTCCGACCCTGTCAGACCGACCCGACCAACCTAGTCTGAGGGTTAAACATACCATTGTTTAATTCGACCAACTCAGCCTAAACTAGTTTGGGTATGGGTAGGTTGGGTCCACCCTAGATAGTGGACTAGGCATAATGGTCCTTGCTAGACCTGAACAAGTTTGGCCAAGGGTCTAACTCGGTTTGGCGGAGATTCTTGGCCTGCTGGGTCACTCGACATCCTGGTCAAGACCGGGATAGCGTTAAGGGTATGGGTCTATCCCACTGGCTTAGGTATGATCAGATTGGTGTTGAACTAGCCCGCTAAGCCTTGGGAATGGCCCGACCAGGTGTCTGGGGCGCAACCCACTGGTTGGGGACATTGGCTGTCAGCCCAAAGACTAACCGCGTGGGCGGCAGCATGGGAGGCTGCAAGGGGCACTCCTAGGATGTGACAGACAACCGTGTTCGGCCTCCCACCTACCCCGTGTATGCATGGGGTGACTTTTTCCACGGTCTGTCAACCATGAATCGCTCTCTACTCAGGTAGCTAGGATGCAAGCCACCCCACCACAAGGCACCCTCCAAGCACAAAATCACCTTATTTCCTCATCCAGTTTTCCACTATGCACCGAAAAATTCCTTTTGTGGCCCACAAGAATTGTTCGGGTGGTCTATTTTCTAGTCAATCTATGCATATGGGGATGTCGGGTCATCTCCATCCCTGCCTTGGAGCCAGAATCCTTTTACCACCACATTGAGGATACAACCACAATGAAATCTCCCAACAGGGCTTCTTGGGCCTTTTTCGTATTGTGCAGCTCTATCTATGATAGAGGATTATAAACATGGTATTTCTGAGGATTCTAATTAAATAAAAATTTATCATTTCAATTCAAGGATAATGAAACTTTCAAAATAATGATACCATCCCACATAAACGCATGATTTTTGGGTTAACCTATTCAAGGATTGATCTATGTTCATCATTTTTAGATTTAGAATGGGGAAGAACATTCACAAATTAAACCCGTAAATATTTGACGTTAGTTTTTGTAGGGTTACATCCTCGATGATTAAAGACTTCAATGTCATTTGTCTCTTCAGACTCCATTTTTTTAGGAGTGCTGACGATGTTTGACATTCGTCGATGTTTTATATTATTCAATGAAGATAAATGTCATCGTAGGTGTGTTTGAGATCGCAGTTTAACCCCCCTACCATCAAATGTTTTCATTTGATAAAAAGAAATAAGTTTCACCATTTCTGTTACGATGCGAGGCTGCGTCGTTGCATTGTTTCATTAACGAAACAATGTAGCGGTTATGCTTGCACAATGAGACATTAAAGGGATTCCTTAACTGTGCCTCATTATCTCCTCTTCGCCGCACTGCATCATCACCTACTACCACTAAATTTTGCGAAAGAAAAATAAAATAACTATTTAAATGTATTATCATATTTTTCTCAAACGTCTTAAAAACTAAATTTTACATCCGACCATTTCCTATCAAAGTTAATTCCTTTTTAAGAGAATCTTGGAATTCTGAATAAAACGATACCCTCATATTTTGGATTCGAGAATTGGTTCAAATGTATGAAAAACTTTCTCACACATTTACAAAACGTACCTTAAAAAATTTCAAAATTCTATACCTGGCTCACAGGGACTCAGAATCATGTGTTGTCAAATCATGTGGTCTATGAATAACGCCATATATTATTAATACAAAATAAACCATTATTTTGAGATATTACATTCTCCCCACCTTAAGGCTTTACATCTAGAATGGAAAACTGAACTAATAAAATAGATGGGGGTACTAGGTTATAATATGGTCTTCCCTCTTACATGTTCACTCTTAAAAATTCATGTGCTACCACCAAATTCATACCAAAGAAATCAACCACACACACATAGGTCCTACTCTTATGGATCCTCTATCTCCATCAAAAACACCTCAATACGTCACCTTATCATCAATGTCATGATTTTCCCAGTTGATAACGTGTGATGGATCATGTATGTACTTCTTTTGTTGCAACACATGGAAAAACAGATTCACCTAATGCATATTGGAGGGATTATCGTGGTGGTACCCCACCTTTCAAACTCTTCTTAGGATCTGGAATGGTTCGATGAACCATGAATATTGTTTTTCTCCCTAAACAAATCTCTATAATCCTCACTAGGGTGAGTCCTGACGAAATACATGATTTCCTCCCTAAAATTCCAAGGGTCTCCATATTTTTTCATAATAAGTATACTAACTACTATTTTCAGTCCTCATATACTCTTAGATGATGTTCACCTTCTCAGTGGTCGCTCGTACCATCTCCATAACCATGAGTGTCCACTCCCCTATGTTTTCCCAGCATAGGGGTGATATTCAAGGCTATCAATAAAAGAATAAAAGGGTGACATTACAATGGTGGAGTGATATTGGTTGTGTTTTGGATACTCCACCATTGGAAGGTGGTTCTCCCAAATGCAACCAAAATCTATGATACAAGCACATAACATGTCCTACATGGTCTGTATGTTCTGCACGGTCTGACCACATGTCTGGTGATGAAATTTTGTGCTCAAGCACAACTACATCACAAATTCCTCTGTTAATCCCATACATATATGGGATATAAATAGAACATCACGATATGATACGATCATCAAAATCCATCCTGAAGCCACACTATTTCCTGGAAGAGGTGTCCCATTCCCTCTACCAGTCCCTGTTCCCAAATGGTTAGGAAGTCAGCCAACATGGTGTGTTAGTCAACGATCACCCAGATAGAGTCTAGGAGCCTGTATGTATTTAGTAACACAATTAAAAATTTAAATGATATAACACACCATTTACATTCTGTTACATTTAGTGGATAATTCATGTCTGGTGGTACCTAATGCTCGGCCTTCACATGCTGACCAGTGAGGCATCATGAAACAAATTTTTCCACTACATTATTTATCCTTGGAAATCATAAATTATGTTGGAGGTACAGATACATATTTTACACTTTAAGATGTACCACCAATGTGGATTTATAGGACTCCCTAAACACCTCCTCTTACAACGTCATAGGTACTATAGTGCAACCTCCAAAAAAATAATGTTATACCCACATATTGAAAATCTATCATGAAATAGTCTTGAGGATAATTGATCTCTTCGGGCCTAGAAATAAACATCCAATAGTTTTGACTCCTTAAATCACTATATGATTGGGGGAGTAATAGTCATCGAATAAAGATAAGAAAATTAACCATCATCCATGAATGATATTGGCATTGCATCCAACTATTTCATCCCCTCACTTTGTAATTTCCAACAGGTCCCCCTAATGAGCACGTCTATGACCAAATTACCCTTTCTAGGTTTATAGACAATCTTAATGTCAGAGTCGTCGTGGAACACTACACATTTCCACTATCTCAAGTTTTGGTCCTTCTTGGAGAAGATATACATGATACTCTTGTGGTTATAGTAAACCGTGAAATGTTCACCCATCATTTAGTTCCACCATGTCATCAAGGAAAAGACCACTACTGCTAACTCCAAGTTAGGGTTAACGTAGTTCTTCTCATGAAGTCTCAATTTTCATAGGTTGTATGTGATCACTACATTCCCATGCATTTGGACACAATCCAGTCTACTCCTTGATGCGTCACAGTAAAAAAAATACCCATGTCACTCATTAGGTAGTCTCAAGATGGGGACACTAGTTAATCTCTGCCTCAACTCTTGGAAACTCTACATACATTTCTCCATCCACACAATGGGCTCTAAATTCCATTTCAATTAAAATTATGGTGTCACTACTATAAAAATGTAAAGCAAAATCCTCTGAATTTTACTAGACAAACCCCAAAATCATTTTTCCTTAGTCACTCTCTTATGCGGTTACCAATAAAGCATTTCCTCTATCTTCATATGATCAAAAGAAACATCAGCATATTAGATGACGTGTCCCAAAAAGTGGAATTTTATAATCCATTTCTAATACTTTAATAGATTATCATAAATATGGTTCTATTAGAGTGTATCCATGACTATTCGTAGATGTGTAGCATGCTCCTCCTATGACGTTGAGTACACCAAGATGTCATCAATGAAGACAAAAAAAATTGTTCAAGGTAATGATAGAAGATCATGTTCATGAGACTTATGAAAACTATTGGGGTATTGGTCGTGCTGAAATGCATCACAAGAAACTCGTAATGAATTTATCAGCACTTGAAGGATAACTTTTTTACATCCTTGTCTCATATCCAATTCAAGTGGTCGCCTAATCTATGTATTATCTTTAAGAAAAAATTATCCCCCCCCCTTCAGCAAGTAAACAATATCATTGATTCTCTGTAGTGGGTATTTTTTTTTCACGATCACTTGGTTCCAGCGTTGGATGTCAACGCAAAACCTCAAACTCCCATATGCCTTCTTGGAAAAAAAGCATCATAGCTACCCATTGTAACAAAAATGCCTTACGAAACCCCTCTTCTAAATTAACCCCAACAATACCCTCAACTCAAGAAGCTCCATGGGATCTATATGATATTCTTATGTGGATATCTTTGCCATCCTGGTGTAATGGTCGATGAAAAAATCGACTTCTCTATGAGGAGGTATTCCAAGAACATCCTCTGGAATAACATCCTCTTACTCGTCCTCCACTAAAAGTATTAATGGAATCCTCTCAACCACTACATCAAGGGTGAGTATATTCAACTAGTGAGTGATTCGATTCATTCTCCCCCATGAATTCCAGTCCAATGATGCAAGGGTTTTCTTCACATTGGTGAAAAAAGGGTCCCATATAGGCAAAAACACTACAAGATTAGCCTAATATTGTAAATATGAGAATGGAATGTGGATTACCAGTCCATACTCAACATGATGTTGTAAGGCATTGACACTCCTACTAAGAGATAGAGCTGAATCACTTGCCTCCTAGAGCAATTTACACTACTAATACTGGTGTGTAATTGTTGAATCACCTCCCATTCGTGTCTCTAGTCATATTGATCAGGACAATAACTCCACCGAAATCTCAATGCTATGAATAAGATATGTTGCATAGAATGAGTGACTAGAAATTGTATCTATAAGAGATATAGATAGGGTGGAGAAGACACAGATCCTACCTCATATCATCTCTACAGGGCCATGGTCCAAAGATTTCTTTTCCTAAAGATATTATCTCTCATGCTCGTATGATCTTGATGTCAAGGTGCACCACATAGAGGAGGTGGTAGTATCACCTCAAACCATCCCTCACTACATGATTCTTAGCCTACTTCCATGCCATATCTTCCACCTTTCGAACCTCCTCACTTGAACCACTGCCTCTTCCTCAACGGCCCCTTAACCATCTATTGGTCATCTGTATGGTGGGTGTGGTAGTCATGAGACATGTGTCCCTACCCTCTACACATGGAGCACTGTTTGGATCCCTCCAGACTCCCTCTAGACTAGTAGACCCACACAACCGACTCAGAGTCATTGGGTGATCTTCTGAAATACCTGGAATACTTGGGCCCTCACATCTTCTATTTTCTCCCTTCCTTAGAATCAGACACCTGGGTTCCATTGGTAGTTCCGGTTGCGGGAACTGTCTCTTCTAGGATTCTCTCAACTAGAATGGATTGATTCAGCACCCCTGCATGAGTAGGGATGCTTGGATACAATATTGATTCCCTGATCCCCCACTAAAGTCCCTTCTCAAAGGATCGATCCCTGGTGAATGTGTGTTGTACCATGTCTATTGAATAAGAATATAGTTATTGAACCTCACTGAGTACTCATCCATCATCATGCTTCCCATATTTCGGTAAATAGCTCCTAAATACGTACTGAGTGCTTGGTTTTTGGAAAAAACTCTTCCCAGAAAAGATGCATGAAGTCTGGCCATGTGTATGTTACCTCATCGTGTGCTAGGGTGGTCACGCTCGTCCATCTCCCTTCCAAGCCCTACCGAACGCTCACTACCAAGATCTCCATATTGTCAGGCAATGACCACATTTAGCGGAAGACCCATTTCACAACCTCCAGATAGTCCTCAATGACCTAAGGATTTGTCTCTCCCATGAACCCAGGAGGTCTCTATATCAAAATATTCTGCAGGGAACTGAGTTTTCACAAGTCCTCTGTTGAAACTGCTGAAATTAGATGATAACCATTAAGTGGTGGAAGAAATGTGACCCACCTACTCGGGAAATCAATAGAATTGGTCCCGAAAGGAATGCTTTGTTGCAAGGGGTTGTCCTTATGACCTCTTATGAGGATCTGGTTTGCATCCATATGGATGAATCATAAGATAGATCAAGATGTACCACACTCAGAATGTTATAACTGGTGAGAAGAATTTTTTTCAAAAGAACATAAAAAGACATTTATTCATCCAATGTATTCATGTATAGAGGTAAAATTTATAATTCAATGTTCTGGTGTATGGATTCGTTGAACGTCGCACCAAAACTGGCCTCCCAGAATCTGAATGTCAAACTCACAACACTTAACATTGTTTCCCCAAAACAAAAAAAAAACAGACTCCAGGTCTTTGTGGTAGGATTGAACACCATTCAATACAACCATTTCCTTACCGGTCCATCAGGGACAGTGAACTGACTACCCCAAGGTTGCCACCAAATGGATAGAGGAAGACGAGTAGCGCCAATGGTTTCAAACATCATGTTGGAGCCATTTTCATATGTACTTGTTTGCACACACAAGCCCTACCACGTCCCACAAATTGAAAAGGATACACATATTAATAAAATAAAGTTATATACTTGTAAAACTAATAAATTTGGTCAATAATTAAAACCCAACCAACCAACTAGAAACAAAAAAATACAAAATGAAAAATCAGATTTCCATCTGCGGAAAACCGCACATGATCATCAGAGTAGTGAAGCTATTGGAAGTCGAAGAATATCCTCATGTCTAATCGATCCTACTATAGGCCAACAGGTCATAGACCAACATGAATACCATCGTAGAATCCATTGGACTGCCCCCCTAAGCACCTATTGGTCCCGATCTGCCAAAATAAATGTTGAAATGTTGATCGCTTGCATGAGACACGACATGAGTGGGTGGAGCCCATGCAGGGATGAGTAATGAGATACTCAATAGGGACCCAAAAAAAGGAAAGAACAAACAATGATCATAAAATTAAAACACGAAGAACAATAAATCTCACAATTAATATACATTTGGGGTAGTGATAGAAGAATAATCAGTCACATCATCAAACACCAAAGCATCTGGTGAACATCTCCACTATCGACTACAGTGGGCCACCCAAGTCACACATAAGATCTTCCCATTGACCTTATAATTCTTAGGTACACCTCTCTAGTGTGTGATGTGTGTCGGAAAAGTGACACATAATTTCATCCCCCTAACCATTTCCCTCTGAGGTACTTCTCCTCATTGCATACCGTGGGCATGCAAATTCACTCAGATGTGCTTCCCACCATGAGAATGTGACTTCACAATGAAGTGATTCCCACGTGGCCATATTTGGGTCATACGCAGTCGAAAGTCTATATTTATCATGTCTAAACCAACTGCATGGTTCCATACATAGAGATCTTGGAAGAACAACTCCTCAATCTATTCATTGCATATCATCTTCCTTTGAAAGCCTCATTAGTGGTTGCCAAAAGATACTCCTCATCGAGAGGGTCCCAACACAAGAAACATCTCGTCAATTGGGGGAATGATTTGCATGATACATATGTTTTAGTAAAAAGGATTCAGTTTTGTATAGTCCTAGTCTGACCTAGTCAGACTGACCCAACCAAATTGACCCACAGGTCCCACATACCCTTGTTTAATTACACTAACTCGACTTGAGCTGGTTCGGGTCTGGGTTGGTCTGGTCCGTCCTAGCCAGTGGGCCTGGTCTATTAGGCCTTGCTAGACACGACCTGGCCTGCCATTGTGGGTCTAACCTGCCAGCTCGGGTCCGTCCCATTGGCTGCGGTACCGGCCCTCTGGGTCATGGGTACGACCTGGCCTGTTGGCTATAGTGCGAATGCCCAACCCAAAGACTGGCCGCGTGGGTGGCCGTTGGGGAGCTCATATGATATGACAGCCAGCCGCGTCCAACCTCCTACCTAGCCAACAAACTCAAGGGGCTCCTCTGGTCACAGTTAGGTGAAAATGGCTTGCCAACCTCTTGGGTGTCCCAGATGCGGGACACCCCTCAACGCGGTGCCTTCCTTCCCCGCGTGACCCTATTGCCTCTTCCAGCCAGCCAAAACCACCTGTCTTCCCAGCACGCCGATGGGAAATCTAACGTCCAATTCCCACACCCACCACTTTAGTCCAACACTATCCACTGCTGACTACTACCACCCGTGCCACAATGATTAATATTTTTTTAGGGCCACCAGAATTTCTCTGGTGGTCGATTTTTTGATCTGTTTGTGCCAATGGGCCTCCTATGACACCGCAATCCCTAACTTAACACTGGATTCCTCTATCATTTACATTAAGGATATATCCACAATGAACACACAAGGTCAAGGTGATCAGACCTTTTTTATGTTAACACTTTCCCTCCATGTTAGTTGTTTATAAACCCTGGAGGTCTAGAGATTCTAATTAAATAAACAAATGATATTTTCAATTCCAGCATAGTAAAAATCCCAAAAACATTTACCCTCTTGTATAAACACAAGATTCATAGATCTATATGTTCATTGGTAGATATGTAGTTTTCATTTAAATAATAATAATGGTAATGAACTTGAACAAATTAATCTCCTACTTATTTGATGTTCATTTCAGTAGCGTTATGTCCTGAATGTTTTAAGATGTCAACGTCGTTCATTGGTTATGACTTCATTCTTTGAGGCATGTTGATGATGTTTGACATTCATCAGCGTATGATGTTCTTTGTTAAAGAGGATGTTCATCGTTGGTTTATCATAATATCCTCATTGTTTAATTCCCCCACTCTCCAACACGTTCAGTTAATAAAAAGAAACATGTCGCTGTGTTGTTGTTACGCTGTAATGTTGCATCATTAAACTGTTTCATTTATGAAACAGTGTATAAATTTTGCATGGAAAACTATCCATTAAAGGGATTTGTTAATTTCACCTCTTCATCACCTCGCCTCCCCCACTGTTTCATCTCTGTCCAATACACAATGGTTCAAAATAAAAAATAAAATAAATTTGTAATGGTATTTTATGATTTTTCAGAAAATTCAAAAAAACTATTCCACTCTACCCTTAATAGTCAAAGTTATGTCCTTTCTAGAAAAATCTCAGCTCTTTGAATTTGACGGTGCCCTCAGAATTGTTATCCTAGAACCTATTAAAACGTTATAAAAATGATTGTACATTTACAGAACATACCTTAAAAAAAGTTGGTTATGGGCTCACTGGTCCTTGGAAAAATGTGCCATCAAAGCATGTTGTCTCAGAATAAATCTATATAATTAAAAATAAATTACAAAAAATTTCTTAGACAGTACAATTGTTGAACTAAATAAAATTTATAAAATCATATTACTATTTTTCATATTATAGATTTCTATTTGATAAAATATGTATTGTTACCATAATTTTTATATACAAGTAAGAAGAATGAAACATTAATGAGTTTGGGTATACAGATGTTTTTTCCCAGGATAATATACTACGAAAACTCTTAAAGTATTCATGGATCTCTCTTTAGTGTATAACGTATTCTCATGGAAATGTATAAGAATGGTTGTAAGGTATTTAGTTATTTATTAATTCATATACATTTCATATATTGTATGAATAATTAAGGTGGGTAGGTTTCCTTTTTTATGTTACTAGAGTTCGATTCTTTTAAATACTAAAAAAATTTAAAAATTTAAATAGTTAATATAATGAAAAGTTACTAAAAATTATTCACATTAAAAAAAAAATTTAACATTTTTTATCCACTCTCCCAATCAAATATAGATAAGGTGTAGAGATATTTAAGTCTATTCCTCATTTATTAATCTCATCTTTAACCATTTATCCCTCACTATGGTGAAAAATTTTCATCATGATATCTATTTATTATAACTAAATATTTAAATGGGAATTATTACCCAATTCATTACTCCTATTTAAAAAATAAAAAACACATTATATAATATACAAATTTCATAATAATAAAAATTGAATTAAATTTATGTATGGAAAACACAATGACCTTTTCAAAAATTCATTTTTAGAGTAAAATTAAATTAAAATGAAAATTATTTATATAATTGTTTATTATAAAATTTATAGGATTATGAACAAGAAAATAATGTTATGTGAAATGAAAACCAATAAAAATGAATATAACATTTTAAATACATTATTGATGTATAGGATAAAATATAGTTCTTTTATAAGAATAAATCTTCTTATTGGTTTTTAAATGTCAAACATATTTTTCTAAATAAAACAAGAATTTTTTAATTGATTTATTTTATTCTTAAAATATATTTTGTCTAAAAAAATATCATAAAAATTTAATTAATTATTATATCATGATGATGCTAGAAAGTTACCGGAATTTTAGAAACATTAATTTTCATTGATTACTAAAAAATAAATGATTTAACGAAATCCCAAAATATCCTTGGATACTAGTCGCGATAAAATGATTTTGAAAATTATGATCATGTAACTGAATTATATTTTACAAATTCAAAAATTCAACATTTAAAAATAAAATTTAAAAACTTATAGGAAAAAGGTTTTCAATTAAAATTTTCACTTTTAAGCATTATGTTTTCTTAAATTAATTTCTCATCAATTATAAATGAGTAGTAATTTAATTTTTTGAACACTATAAATTCAAAATGAATTTAATTTTAACTTTTTTACAGTATATTATCAATAAAATTATTTTTATGTTCCATGTAAAATATGATATCAAAAATTATATAATATAAAATAAAATACAATCTAAAGCCTCAGGGTGTTACATTTCTCCCTTAATGAAATTGCATCCTAATAATTACAGTTTTTCATTCCAAAATTATAGAATAATTGAATAATAATAAAATATATGTTATATTATCTCATAATAGTTAATTTATATGTTACTAATAGAAAAATATGTATATCAAATCTATGATTTTCAAGAATAATTCCTTTATGATTATAAGACTCATCATTTTTATTGAGTTTTTAAAAGAATACATTGAAATATGAGATTTCTTTTCAATATAAGTTATAATATATTATATTAATCTAAATTGAGTTGATAAATTATTTTACCTTCAATAAATTTAATGTTTAAATATAAATACATTAATACATCACATTACATGAATAAAATACCAATCATAAGTTTTTTTTCAAGAATTTTTTTAGATTTTTATTCATGATATATTATAAATGATAAGTATCAAAGATTTAATATTATTTAATAAAGAAATATACATAATTTTAATGGATTTTATGGTTTAAAAAATCGAAGAACTATAATTGTTAAAATTATTAAATATTTATGAAATTTAAAAAATGTTTTCTACTTTTAATAAAAATTGAAAATAAAAAATTAATAAAAAATTATATAAAGACATAATAATGTAATCTATAATTCATTAAATATGAAATACAAAAATCAAAATATTTCATTATAATAATAATATCATAAATTTTCAAAGAAAATAAAATACTATGCAATAAAATATGTTTTACATAATAATATATTATTCTTAATAAATTGATATTTTTAAAAAATAACATAAATTAATTAACCACAAAATCAATATTCAAACCCAATGGATATCTTTATATTTGGAACATTTGATCCCAAAACCTATTTTCAAAAAAAACTATAAAAATGACATAAAAAAAGATACAACACTTTTTTTTATATATCATATTATCATGAAATCATATTAAAATCTAATAAAAACATTGATGACACTTTTAATCAATATAAGAGAAAGTAACATAATTCCCAAAAAGATTATCTATAGATTTGAACATTTTATTGTACTTAAAATGATAAACCATTAAATATAATGCCACACTATCATAATACTTAAAAACAAATATATTTATATTTAAATAATTTTATTTTATTATAATAATTAATCCATATTGCTTCTTGTTATTCCTTAATACACCCTTTTAATAAAATTACACAATCCCCAATATTATATTTAATTTCATATGGATTTTCAAAACTTGTATTCCTAATATCTTAATGATTTTCCCCTTTCATACATATATTCAAAATTAAATTTCCAAATTGTACCATCCTTTTATAATTTATGAATTTCACTATTTTATTATCATTTTTTGGAAAAACCAATACATATCATTACTTATTTAATGTAAATAAATTTTCATATTACCACATGTATTAATCTTCACTGATCACATCAAAAAGTTCACAAAATATATTGTTATTAAATTAGAGTATTTGATAAATTTACCTTTACATTTACTTATTGACTATTTATCCATAACTTCCCACATTTTACCCTTTATATCATTTTTTAATGGTCTTAAAAGATAAAAAAATCCAAATAAACCATCATAACATGTCAAATGGTTTCCTATTATTTCTAAAATTATTGGTTAAATAGGACCAAACATGAAATTATTTTCATACCTAATTATGTTAAAAAATTATTCATTTATATATAAAAATATATTATTTGAATTACATTCTACACTAGAAAATTATTCATCATTAACAGACTCTGAGTCATCATACATCAATTTCGAATCATGAAATTAAACTTATATCCTTAAATTTATCAATATAGAAAAATATTTTTCATTCTTGGTATCCTTAAATACCTTACACTCATGGGTATAAATATTTTATTCCTCATCGTATTCATTTTTTCTATCAACCACTATTTGGATTTTCGTTCCATAAGGTAAATGCAAATATTTATATACTAATACTATAAACATCCCAGGACATAAAATATATTTTACAAGGAACATATCCTAAATTATTTAATTTTTGGGTTTCAGGTTCTACTAATGGATTTTATATTCCAGCACCGAATGTCCAATATTTATGGAACATATAATTTTGGAGGATTTGGTTAATCATAGGAAAATAAATTAATAGACTATATAAATTAAATTAACATAACTACAAACTATCAACTCATAATCTACCCATTTTATGTCACTGATTTGGAAGTATATTCTAGGATAATAATTATAAAATGAAAATAGAATTTGAAGAAATTTGAAAACCCATAGAATAAATAATTTTGTTCATCATAAAAAATTAAATTATAATTCAATAATAACATCATGACCATTAATAATATCTAATTACACTAAATGATTTTATCTTTAATTAACCCTCTATTAACAAACCATAATTATGATTTCAGTGTAATGTATCAGGAGATTATTTATATTCAAATTTGTTTTTATGTTTTTAATTTTATAATAAATATAAATCCTAATAATTTACACTGTTAACACTTTCACATAGTTTATATTTTATCCATAAAAACATATTCATACATTTAAACTCACATTTTCACCCATGAAATGATTTCCTATTTCTGGAAAACTATTCTTTACTATATTTTCAAATACTTTTAAATACGTCAACCCTGAGGATGAATGTGAATATATTAGACTATAATAATAATCGTGTATGTTACATGGGATGTGATAATAATTTCATTATTTCAGTCAACCCTACAATTTAACAAAATACTAGGTTAGTTCCATCTTTTTGATAAAAGTAAATTTTAAAATGACAACCCCTACTAGTAGAGAGAAGTATCTTATAAATAGATACAACTATCTATGTTTTCATATTATATTATAAACCAATAAATTTATCCATTTTTTAGAGTAACATATAACTAGTTAACTCCATATACTTGATAGGAGTAAATTATAACCAACTATATAAATCCATATTACCTAAAAATTAGTTGTAAATAATGGACCCACACATTTTCATGAATGTTGTTTAAGAACCATGTCATAAATGAAGGACATAATTTTTTCATTTCAATAATAAAAAACATAATTATTTTCATTCTAGTTCATAAAAAAATATTGAATTAGTTACCACATAAAAATGATATAAAATAAACTTATCAACTAAAAACTGTATAAAAACAAAAAAAATTAAAAATAGTAGGAATAATATATTATTCTATTAACTAGAGTAAATGTTTGTGTAATTTTGATAATTTAAATGTATGATTACCACAATATATTGTCGTCATGTGGTATATGTATAAAATAGGTCTTTTTTACTTTTTAAGGAATGTAAAAACAACCCACAAAAAATCATTGAATTAATACAATTTATGAACCATTTGAAACAAATATTATTTTTCATTAATTTAATAACTTATTTATGATTATGTTACAAAATTATTTATCAAATTTATTGTACATGGATATGGGGGGAAATGTTTTTGGGAAATAGTCTAATGAATTTAAAACTATATTTTAATAAAATAATAACATTCATTGTTGGTAAAATTTTTAACAAATAAAAATTGATGTATATAAAATTCATTGGAATTTTATTATATATTATGTTCATCAAATTAATTATTACATATAATATAATTTAATTTTTTTGAACCATTAAAATAAATTATAAATAGAAAAATTATCAAAGAAGAGATATAGAGATGTGATGTCCTTTACCTCAACCTTCCACATAGAAAGACATTCTCAAATTTTCTACAAAATAAATTAAAAAATATTAATATATATATATATATATATGAAATATATTTATATCCACATTACTATATTTTATATAGTGATAAAATCTATTTATCTATTTTTACATAATTCATTGTTAAGGTGTTAGCTATATCTTTTCACATGAATGTTTTGATTATGCGGACTTTTGTATTGCATTGTGATAATGGTCTTACATCCTTTGGAATGTTCATGAGTTTTTCATATTTATTATATATTTTTTTTTCTATTCCATGTAATTTCTATTGAAATCAAAGTGATTATTTATAGGGGAATAATAAATTTTCAATTATATATAAATATTCATTCCATACAATTAATTAATTTTATTTGTGAAAAAATATGTATATAATCAGAATGTTGCCATTACACTACATTATTAAATTATTATTACATAATATTATCAATACATAACATTATTAAATAAATATTCACTAAATTATTATACCAATTTTCCATGGGTGGTTATAAATAACATAACCATATTATAAAAGTTTATTTGTTATGAAAATGTTATATTATAGTGATGATATCACATATTAAAAATAAACATATTTTCATAATTAAAATATTTATTTTAAAATAATATTAATATAATAATAAGTTATATTATGTAATGAAAAATGAAATACATCATTCATGGAGGCGGATGTCTTCACGCATAGAAGGGTGTAATTTCTATTGTTCAATAAATGGGAGAGATATATATTTTATAATTTTTTAAATTTTATTTATTAATAATAATATCATATATATCATATATATATATATATAATTTAAATTCATCTGTAAAACAAGACATATGGGTGAGGAATAAAAAATGAGAGAGATGAATTCAAATAAGAATTAGTCTACACATGTATTGGATGAATTTTTTTCATTCTCAATATAATTGAATGGATATATGAAATAGTTATTAACATAATGTAATATAATTTCAATGTAGATATGATTTTGATTAAATTTAATTATAATGGATATTAAAAATTATAATGATGTTGAAGAATAAATAAATTTCAAAGAGATTGGTTCGAGAATTTTCATATTCCATGGATAAATTATTTTGATAAACTCTTTATAGAATCATGGTTTAGTCTTTAATGGATGAAATGAAAATAGAGATGTGAGATTAGAATACATGATAAATATTTTAATAGGACTTGATTGATCTAGATCCTTCAATGTGTGTGGAGAACTAATGGGACTGGTTTTCCTTTTATAAGTTAGTGGATTGATTGTTTTTTAATTATTATTAACATTAAAATATAAAAAGTGTATTTTTCATTAAAATATACTCCAATTTATTAAAATAATTTATATTTGATTGTTTTTTGTCTTAATATACTCGATAAATTAAATTATAATTAGTTTCATAGATAATAGAATCATTATATTCAAGGAATATACCAACTTTATCAATTTTAACCATTAATGTGGTGAATAATTTTTAACATAGTAATTACATTGGTGAATGAAAATTAAATTCCATTTTAATATAATTTTAAATTACAAAAAAAAATTTAGTTCAATATTAAAATATTTCATTTCAAGAAGTGGTAAGAAAATATAATTCTATGAAAATCACAACAAAAAATGACTTACAAAAAATTCATTTGAAGCATAAATGTTATATGAAACAAAAATAAAGTCATGAAATGATTATTTTCATTTTTTTGGTTTTTGAATTAAAATATAATGATATTGGGAAATAAAAATATTCCAACACCTAATATATCCATATAAATATATAAATATTATAAATTAGAAACAATTAATTAATTATAATAAATAATTATTTATGTTTCTAAAATGAAAAAAATATATGTCTTAATTATGCATTAAAAATTTAAATGTCTTATTTTAATTAGTAAACAATTAATTTTTTATAAAAATTTTTTTACATATTTTATGACATTTTTATATCATTATTATGTTTAAAATGAATTTATTTTTGAAAAAAATATTTTTCACTATTAACAATAAATTACCAGTTCACAAAAATTCCAAAAAATACTAATTTATATTTGAATTTTTAAATTAAAAAATCATGTAAATTTAATTATATTTATACTCCATATAAAATTATTATCTCATTATAATGAATATTTTAAAAACAATTTAAAAACCACAATTAATGAAAATTTGAATTTTTAAATTTTATAAATTTTTATCTATATTTAATTGGAAGTAATAAGGAGTCTCAAGTTGTTTTCCTTAAAAAATTTATACTATTGATTTTTTATGTTTATTATTTAACATAAAGATTTATTATTCACTTTCATTGGGTTTTTTGTGTGATATAACATATGAAACAAGTAATTATTTACATGAAAATAAATTATACAATCACAGGGGTGTGGAAAATATTACTTTACCTTTTTTATTTCTATATATGACGATAAGAATTGAAAATTATACTTGATTAAATAGGTTTGGAAATTTCCATGTTTTATAGTGAATCATGATAATATTGAATGAAATAATTTGTGTTTTTTATTTATATCATCATATTACATAAGAATGAACATGTATTTATTGGATTTGATTATAGAAACAATTGGTAGAGGTATTCTTGGTTTTGCTTACAACTAGATATTATTGATGAATGTGTTAGAGAAGTTTTATTGGGGTCTGTAGATGTAACTAGGAAAGTAATAAAGTATCATTTTTTGGTTATAATTTGTTTTCATTAGATTTTGAGTATGATATATAGTAATGGACCATGTAAAATATATTTTATAATTACCTGAAATATATTACATGTATTATAGTTAATCTTTATTATTTTGATTTTTTTAAATATAATAATTTGTATAACATTCCATTGATCATTACTGATGTATTTATGATATAGGGATGATTGCATATTTAAATTTGATTCACTATGAAACTATACAATATTTTCAATAAGGGTTATACAATCCTTTTAGTATATTTAGAACCTCACTACTTGTTTTTAGCCTCTTTAATAATTGGATATAACTGGATTAATGTTTTTACATGATTTAATGACAATGGTGATAAACTATTCTAATGGAATTACATATTTCCATTGGGTAATTTTTTATTTTTTCCCATAAAATTTTGTATAATATTCATTGATGATATATGTTTTTCATATATTTGATTGGACCTTTTAATAGGGAGTACCTAAAACACATATGTGGATGTATATGATACTTAGAATGATGTTGATATTTTAAAATATTCCATTATATTTATGTTACTTCTACTAAATATGTCACATTTCATGACTGCTATGTGGATTTATATTTTACTATAGGATTAGGTAGGTAGTAGGGTTTTTATTCATCTATCTTTAATAAAACAAATTAATCATTTTCCATTATTGTTATTTATTAGGATTGAGTCACATCATTATTATATGTGTATTAATTCTACATTTTCTCAATTTTTAATTTATAATATTTCCATGAAATGTTTATAGTGGAATTCTAATTTTTGAAGACTTTTTTTCGGGGTTTTCTATTCATATTTTATAATATACTATTATAATTATATTTAATTTATTTCAATTGAGGTGACGATGATGGGTTTAGAAAAATTTAATGATTTGTAAGACACAAATTTCATTTTGTGTGTATGTACAGTAGTGTGGAACCATTCATGTGAACTCATTTCCAAAAATGTTATATCATGAACTGAAATAAACTATGTTTTGATGTTTTTTCTTGAAATTATATTAAAATTTTACCATGATTACTTTTTAGAGTGTTACATCTGGTTAGGGATAATATTTCCCAACATATAATTAATACAAAGTCCCTAACTGCACCTGAATCAACTGTAGTTGAGTAGCTTTAAGAGTGTCATTAGAGTGTTTTGGAGTATTGGGATGGAGAGACTTCATGTAATTTTGGAATCTAGGATTGAGTATATTTAAGAGTATTATATTAAATATCAAATATTTTTATGGGATTCTAGGTGGACTATATGGCATATAGGTATAGGTGGACATGATGTAAAAAATATTTGATCATCTCACGTCACCTGAAGAAATGTGGGTGATTGTAGTTATATTTATTTATTGACAATGTGAAAAGAACATATGGGATGACCATGTCATGAAATACCATTATAAAAGGATTCCATATATAAAAAATATATTCATTTCTATTATCTAATCTTCAATATAATACTGAATAATGATAGGGAACAATAATATATAAATCTATCATTAATGTTGATGTCATTAATGGAACATAATGTGTTTTTATAAATCCTCTACATTTTATCTAATATTGGTTGGCGATGAGGTAACAAGAGTTATATCCATTAATGAGGGGTTTTATTGTTCAAGTTATAGTGGATGTACTTTTTATGTCCACAAAAGACTTGAATTCTGTAAGATTCAATGAATCATCAAAAATTTACTTTATGATAATTCCATAACAAAAAAAAACTATATTGATGATTATTGAAATTATTTCTAGTAATAAGCGTTGATCTTTTTCGAGTTAATTTATTATTAATTATATAGAATGAAAAAATAACTCAGTATTGAGTTCTATCATCAATGAATGTGTTGTTGATTCAAAATTTGTTCAATTGTATTGTCTTTGTATTGATCGTAAATTATATTTAATCATTTCTTATTGTGAAGAACATGTGGTCACATGATAAAATAATGACATCGACGACACACTGGGAACCAATGTGGTTCTACACATCATATTACATCACTCAATTTTCGAAAACCATGATTGCATTGATCTGAAATGGTCCTTCCCTAGATCAATCTATTTTGATAGAATTAAAGAATGTTCAAATCTATTAATCACGATGAAAACCCATTGTGTTGTTATTCATTGATAAAGAATTATCTATGGAGGGGAATTTTTTGCATACCCAACACCTTATACCATTATCACAATTTCCTAATTATTTTAAAAGGGTTATGATTTAATATTAATTTACTTCATAGTGTCCCTCAATGATATGATAGACCAAATAGGCAACCCAGTCTAGGTAAATTAATAATATATATATTTTATTCTATTTAATCTGTTATATCATGCAATGATAACTATTACATATAGTTTGGAAAATATAAATTTAATGAAAACCCACAGAATGTGTCAATTAATTCTCCATGAAATTTATTGAATTCTTGAAAAAAATACATTAAATAAATATTTTATTCATGGTGTATGGAATATAATATTATTTAAATATTTAACTAATTGTAAAAACTATTTCTTTATTAATATTTTTTTTATTATGTAGTGAAGAACATGTGAAAAATATTATACATCAAATATAAAAATAAATATTATAATCTGTACCTAGAATTTAATATATTAAATTTGATATTTAGTTAGTAAATTATTTATTAATGAATTCATAATTAATTACCATTTTCTGAAATAAAAGATATAAAAATGTATTATATTTTCACTTAATAATAAAATTACAATTTTAATAATGTTTTATTTAATATTTTTTAGCAATTAATAAATCCCATATAAATATTAATTCTCAGTATGGATAATAATAATTAGTTAAAATATTTTAAAAGAATATAAGTTATATTAAACTAAAGTCAGTGAAGATATGTTGTGTGTGACCATCTGGGTTTTTTTAGCAGCGTTATGCTACCTGATATAAATTATATTATTATTTTCTAGCAACGGGTCAAGTGGAACATAGACTAAGAGGATATAATGTAATGAAAATAATGACATGTGATCACTAATTGTGTAATTAAATATATTTATGATCAAATTTAATAATTCTGGTTACAAACCATTACAATAAACTTATATTCACCGTATTTATTTCATTGAATTTCTAAATTATTAATTTGATACACTATGTACAAGATATTTTTATTCATCGTTCCATTTAAATAAATTTATTAATATATAATATTTAATAAAGAACGAAGGTAAAACCCATCCATTTATTATAATTTAATATGATTTTTTCAATATACACAAAAAATACCTAACATTAATGAATTCATATATAAAAATCAATTATTAAAATAAATCAATGTGTGTGAGTCATGATATGAATTTATAATTAAATTAAGGTATAAGGATAATTTAAATATATTCATGATATGAATACCTAATGACAGAAAAACTTGTGGATTTCATATATGCTACTCTCATCCAATAATCTCTCATCATAAATACTACCGTTTGTAAACATCATGAGATTATGTCACAACATCTTATGATCACATTAACCTATTATAAACATAATATGTTTCCATTATATAATATTATTCAATCATAGAATAATATTTATGAATATAATTTATCGCACTTCCAAATACTAATCATCGTGGTGAAAAGTTTAACTATCTCACTTAATTAAATCACAACGGACCTTACAACATTTTCTCTATAAAAATGAAAAATAAATACACATTAAGTATTTATTAATATTTTAATCCATGATCATACATGATATATATTATACAATTCATTCATTTATCAGGAAATAAATATAATGAAACACCACTTGATATTCATCAATTATATAATTCTTTCCATGATTGCAAATATTAATCTTTTTTCATATGAGTATGGATATGGTTGATGGGTCTACGACATGTTTATTACATGGGTTTATAAATCCATATGAATATATTTTAAAATATAATTCTTGTGAAATAATTTCCCTTGGAAAATTGATCATTTTCTAATATTTATGAGTATCCACCTCTTGTTTACATATAAAAAACATAATTTCGTGATTATTTTCATAGTACTATTTTAAAATAAAAATGATAAATACATAATTTATATTGAATTACAAAATAGGATTAGGACATTACTAAATCACTTCATATGTTATACTAGAAGACAAGAAAGTATCAATCATTTTACATATCAAAACTAATGAATGTTATGTGTTTTTATTTCATCTTATACTACCTTTACTATAATAATATATAGAATAGAAAAAAATTATGACATTTTTGAAATTACCTTGATCATTAGTATAACAGCCTCTCCAAACACAAATAAATCATCCAGTTTTATATTCCCATGTACTATTTGATATTTTTTTCATTAAGTAGTAAATGTTATGTTAAATATATTTGATATTCATATATAATAAATAACACATGAATAAAATAAAATGTTAATAAATACAATTTTTAACGATATAAATTCATATAATATAATCGTGTATGTTAATTAAATCACAATAACAACTTCATATGGCCATGCATTTTCTACTATAGACAATATATTCCCCCAAGAATTATATCATGAATTGTTTCATCATTAATTTATCACGAATTAGTTAATAGTTGTAATAATGATATATTCAGAAGATTGATTCATATACTTGTATATATTGTTACATGGAATGTAACACACCGACCCCAGTTACCCAGAGTCAGTGAATTATTATATAACATTGGAATGATCACAAAAGATCAAGACTCGAAAGACCAATTAGTTTAGTATCCTTTGAAACACTAGATACATTCCTACGTCTTATATTACATGATAAAATGGAAAACTAAAACAACATAGTCTCCATAGTCCACACTCATATCCCCGCAGAAAACCCATGCAGGTCAGTCATAAAATACTTTTCACATCCTGGGAAAAATAAAACATAGAAAGGGGTGATCTTAGATCCTTAGTAAGGATAAAAATATATCAGAAACTTTCATAAATAAGCATAAAAATTTAAGTCATTGTATAACTAAAACAAGAGCCTTTTAAACATGAACTTCAACATAACATTGAAAAAATAAAATGAAATAATTCCATTTACTTATTCACATGGATATTATACTATTCGAATAATCATATGCAATATCAATAACCACTTTCATAATGATGGAATTCATAATGCAAGACTATCAAAACCACATAGTCAAGGCCTTGGGCGTAGAATAAAAATAAGATTTTGTCATGGCCTTGTCCCAAGACCATAGTTTGTCTAATGAGACCTACTGATGCATCAAGGCGCTATAGCGGGCTCCACCTATCACATACTAAGTCCAATGAATTCCTCATATGAATATGTTAAAACGTAACATAAACATTCGTATTAAAACTAGGATACGAAATGTAAACACATTCTACATAAAACATGAATGTCATAAAAAGAACACATCGACAGTCAAAAATATCACAAAATCTTCAATGAAATATTGAAGTTTTGTATCACAATAAATCCACTTTAAATAATCCTAAAATCCATCAAAGGATTTTGACATAGATAAAATATAAACTATTTGATAGAAATATCTATTTTTTTGAAATCATTTAAAAGTCACATAATTATAAAAGAAAACATTTACTTTGAATATATCCTTTTAAAATTTTATGGGAAGCATCAATGATTTTATAACGGTGGAAAATAGTCACACCCGCCGTATAAGTTAAAAAAATACATTCTTTCCTTAATTCTGTCGAAAATGTTAAAAAAGGAGATGGTTTGGAAAATGAAGGAAATATTACTTTATAAAATTTTTATAAAAAGTAAAAAAATGGTATAAATCACTTTAACCCATATTGTATAAAATATTAAGAATGTCTTGAAAATCATTTCTGTAAAACATGGATATGGATGATAAATAGGTCCCAATAGATACATACGTAAAAACAAGCTTGGATAATAAAGAGATTGTGAAATTAACCTATACATTGCAATTTTCATTAGTCGAGGGTAGGTTAACCGCTTGTATAATGGTTAAATAATTGTTATTAAATTATAGAATAATAATATAAATTAATATGATATCATATACGATCTTTTAACATTTCATTATTAATAAAATCGTAGTATTATCGTTATTTCGGGTGTTAACAGATTCATTTTCCTTTCTATTATTTGTTATGTGAGTCATATTTATTATGTATGGGATGTATCTTATTCATATCCAAAATGATATAAAGTCTTTAAACATTACTTTGAATCATCTAATGAATGTTAGTCTTGAATGGATACGACGAGGAATGAATCTCATAATGTTTGTGGAGACGGAAATATGTATGTACGCATGAGCTACAATATCATTCTTTTGGTATTAAAATATTATATAATTGGATGGTATATCATATATACAGAATCATTGTTATGTTATATTTATTATTTAAATCAATTACACAAAATTATTATACCCATCCAAATAATTATGTATTGAATAACAATTACACCACGACATGGAGACAGAAAGCCGTACATACGCACGTATGGTGACATTTTATTCAAAGGATGTATAGAATAATGAATTTTATTATACCATATTAATAATAACATCATATTATATATATATTATTCTATAGTAATTATTTTAGAATGGAAACAACAATTAATAAGGAATTTGAAGAAGAAAGGAACTTGGACGAGGTGATAAAATATTTATCATTTCTATGGGTTCTTCCTTTAGATTTGATCGAAAGGGCTCCTTATGTAGGCTTTATGACTAAAGGAAGGCCTTTAGGATGATGTGAGGGATGTTGAGAGGATATTTTGCAGGTGTGAATTAGAGAAATGGGGGTGTGCCCTGTTATCAGAGGGGTGAGGGGCACCTTATGAAAAAGTTTGAAATATTATTATACAATAAAAAATGTTATGGTTTAGAACGGCTCAAAAATGAATTATTTAAAGGATAAGTAGGGGATGGGTCTATAAACACTTAACCAATATGTTTTATACAGGTTTGGGTCACTATATTAACATTATCTTTTAGATTTAACTCTTAGTTAAATAGTCTGACATTTACCATGTCTCTTGTATTTTAATATTATATAGTTAATAAACAGAGTATATACTTCCAAGAGAGAACCAAGTGGTTCATTAAGGATTAAAATATCATTATATAAGTCATTTTTCCAAAACTTATATTTTTAGGATAAAATATCAATTAATAATATTATATTCTTTTTAATAACTGTTTTATGTCAATTTTGACACTATTTAATAATTGACATTTTTAAAGTTCTAAAAACATTAACAATTTGGAAAAAATTATTTTAAGAAATCCTAAAACTTCATATTGACATATAAAATTTGTGTATGTCATCAAAATGTTCAAATTATTTTACTTTTAAAATTTATAATACCAATTATTTTATTTATTCATTATTAAAGAAAATACTCCATCATTATTATGTCATAAATAAATTTAATTATTCAGTGTCCAAAAATTATAAATAAAATACCATTATGTAGGAAATAATTGTATCCTTCTAATGAATATATAAATTTGAAAATATAACATATATAACACTATGTACAATTTTTTTCCTAAAAGATAAATTGTTATTTAATTTTTGTATTTCCTTTAACTTAATTAATACCAAGTGGCATTATAACTTGTAAGTGGCTCCATGGGGTCTCCAAATAGATGAAAATATTCCCATGGTTGGACATGTATCACCCCATAGGGGTATTACACGTTTCATGGTAATTTAATATTATTATAATATTATTTTATTACCCTTATTTACCGGATTTACCCTTTCACCATGGTAAATAAAATATTTATCGAAGTAATTATTCAAAATGTCTAAAAATTAAATTTACCTATTTACACAATTTGGACCTGATGATTCTAAATATGGAATCCGTTTTTCTAAATTCACAATACAGAAGTGGCAGAAATTAATTTAAAATTTAATCCCGTTTTCAAAAAAAAGCGTGCTTTTAAGAAATAATAACTATCAATAGATTAACACTTTCTTATGTCCATATGAAATGTAAAATTATGTCCAATGACCAAAATTGAAAAAAATGGTAGAAATATAATATAATTATAATTTAAACCCAATCAAATTCATAATTTATCACTATTAAGTGTTTCGAATAAAAAATTTTTTTTTTAAATAAAATTTAGTAATTTTCATTATTCATCAAAATATGAAAGTTATTCGAAAAGTACCGAAAATTTACCCTAAGAAAATTTCGATATTCCTAATACAAAAATTAAGTGTATTTTGAAATATAATATGTATAAAATTTCCAAAAGTGAGTATTACTATTCATAACATCTTGTTTGTTTGGTTGTGATGTGTGTTAGAACTCGAAGTTGCGTACATCACACGCTATTGTATTATTCTAAGAGAAGTGTATCGTGGAAACATGGGGTGTTACATTCTCCCCTAATTCAAATAATTTCATCCTTAAAATTCCTAGAATATTACTCCGTAATATACTTGGGTGGTTCTATATCATAAGTTCCTCGGGTTCCAATGTTGCCTCTTATATCTTATTGTTTCTCCATAGGACTTTTACTGGACAAGTTGTCCGGTTTCTTAACATATTTTCTTTGTATCAAGAATCTTGACAGGATCTTTGAAATAAGTTAGATCGGGTTGAAGTTCTAATTCCTCATTGGTGAGTACATGTGTAGGGTCATCCATGTATTTTCTCAATAGTGATACGTAGAACACATCATGAAATTGGGATATATTTGGTGGCATTACCAAACTATAAGCTACATACCCAATTCATTCTAGAATTTCGAAATGTCTGATGTAGATAAGACTCAATTTTCCCATATTACTGAAATTTATAACACCCTCCCATGGAGGTACCTTGAAGAAAACATGATCTCCTGAATGAAATTCCAAATCCATCCTTCAGTTGTCAACACAACTCTTCCACCTACATTGAGCTTCTTTGATGTGGTTTTAGATTACCTTCACATTTTCCATCATTTAATCTGCCAGTTCTGGGCCTACGAGTTTTCTTTCACCAACATCATCCCAATAGGTTGGTGTGTGACATCTCTTTCCATATAACGCTTCATATGGTGACATCTAAATACTTGAATGGATTCTATTATTAGAAGAAAATTATACGAGAGGTAAATATTGATAACTCATACCTTGAAAGTAAAGTTATCATGATCTCAACATGTCTTCTGAGGTTTGAATGTTCTGTTATGATTGTCCATCAGTTTGGGGGTGGTAGGCAGTGCTCAAACAAAGTTTATTATCCAGGGATTTCTGAAGACTTTTCCAGAATCATGATGTAAAACGTTTATCACGAACAAAAACAATCTATAGTGGTACTCCATGAAGTCTAACAAATTAATTAATATATAGTCTTGCCAATCATTCAAGTGGTAAATCTTCTCTAATAGAAAGAAAATGTGCTGAATTGGTACGATGATCAATAATGACCCATATTGCATCATTCCTTCTCGGATTCTTTGGTAGTCTAAAGACAAAGTCCATCATAATATTATCCCATTTCTACTCCGGTATGGGAATAGTTTTCATGACTCCTCCAAGATTTTGTCTTCCAGATTTCACTTGTTGACAAACCATACATCATAACACCAAATCAGTGATCTCCCTCTTCATGTTATCCCACAAAAAATGTTCCTTCAAATATATATACATTTTGGTGCTCCTATGGTGTATAGAGAAATTGGAACTATGAGCATCATCTAACAACTCTCTTTTTAGATCTGGTATATTGGGATCACAATGTCTCTTCCCAAATTTCAAAATTCCATCTTAATATACGAATTTAGTAAATCACCCATCATTCAATGCTTTAATATTCTTTTGAAACTCAATATCATCAGCCTGAGAACTTTTTATCCTTTATAGTAAGATAGTTTGGAAACCATTTTAAAAAGCTTTTATGTTTCACCTTCCATGGTTTTTCCCATATCCATCTTTACTAGATCAATGAAAATAGGATCCCATTCAATTCAAAACTCCATGATCTATTCTAATCAAAGCATCCACCACTTTTTTTTTCCTTCCCCAAGTGGTAGTGTATCAGGCTATCTTAATCCTTGAGTAGTTCATGCTATCACTTTTGCCTTATGTTGAGTTCTTTCAGTGAAAAAATATACTTCAAACACTTGTGATCAGTATATATCTCACATTTTTCACCATATAGATAATGTATACAAATCATCACAGAAATGATTAAAATAGCTAACTCAAGATCATGAGTAAGATAGTTTTGCTCATGAATTTTTAGTTATCGTGATCCATAGGAAATAACCCTATCATTCTGCATAAGTACACAACCAATTTCTTTCATTGAATCATCACTATAAATAAAAAACCCATCATTCCCCGATGATAGATTCACTAAAAGAGCATTGACTAATCTTCTCATCAGTTCTTCGAAACAATATTCACAATATTTTGTCCAACTAAATTTAACACCTTTAGGTGTGATCTTCGTTAATGGGTTAGTCAATTGGGAAAAATAATGGACGAATCATCAATAACAACCAGCTACACCAATAAAACAGCATACCTCAGTTATACTCATTGGTGTTGGCCATTCGTGGATTTCACTTTTATTAAAAGATCAACAGAGATTCCATCCTTAGAGACAATATGTCCAAGAAAAGAAATCTCATGAAGCTAGAATTCACACTTCCTAAACATCCCATATAATTCATGTCTTCTACGAGTCTTCAAGATAATGCACAACAGATTTTCATGATCCTCATAGATTTTGGAGTATACCAAGATATCCTCAATAAATACCACTAAAAACTCATCATGATATTCCTTGAAATCTATGTTCATTAGATCTATGAAGACATAGGGTGCATTAGTAAATCCAAATGGAATTACTATAAACTTGTAATGCATATTCCTGGTTCAAAATGTTGTTTTTGGAATTTTATCCTTCTTCACACAAAACTGATGATATCCTGATCGAAGAACAATCATTGAGAAGTATTGTGCTCCATGAAGTTGGTCGAATAAAGTGGCAATGTGAGGTAGGGAATACTTTTTCATTATTGTAATAGCATTGATCTCTCTGTAGTCATTACAGAACCTCGTAGATACATCTTTCTTTTTGAAAAAAAAGGATAGGGGATCCCCATGGAGAAACACTAGGGAGAATAAATTCCCTATTACTCAATTCTTCTAGTTGTTTATTTAGTTCCACTAATTCCAAAGTGGCCATTATATAAGGCGTCTTCAATATGCGCCTTGAACCAGTAATTAAATCAATAGATTACTCAATGTCTCATTCTAGAGGATCTCCATGTAAATGTTCTGGAAATACTTCAACATATTATCTCACAATAGGTAAATCCTATATTTGAACATACATTTCCTCACCCATAGTCATTTCATTCCCTTCCTCCACAATAATTTAATTTAGTTGAGCTATTAGGGGTGGATCTAGATAAGAATTAGTTGGTGATGATTCTGATCTAAATATAAGGTGTTCATTATCATGATTATATAAAATAGTAACCTCCTTATTCATATAATAATTTTTTGCATCATTGTCTGAAAGTCAATCCATATAGAAGATTATATCAAATTCAATCATGGGTATGATGATGAGATCAGCAGATAAAGAACATTTATATTCCCTAATGGGAACTGATTCACAGAAATTTATAGAATGATACTTCCCTTATGAGTTATGACTGACAACACCCTTGTTAAATAAAATTGGTAATATCAAATTTTCTTAGAAAACTAGGAAGATATGAAACAATGTGATGATACAAAATCAAATAAATAATTGTCTAAATTTGATGATACCATTAAATAACCTCCCACCACATCTTTCACAGCATCTACCTTATCAGTAGTGATAGCATATGATGGGCCTTGATCCCTTGGCCTTTTCTGAGGTAAGTTCCCCTGACACATATGTCATTCATTTGTATAACGTCCCATCTCACTACAATTGTATCATTGAGCATCGGTAACTTCCTTCTTCCACCTTGAATCACGATATTTGTAGACTTTTTCACCACACATGAAACATTCTCTAATTCCCTTCAAGAAAGTACTAGTGTATTTATTCCCACATTTACTACGGGATGGATATTCAAAATATCCCTTATTCCCCTTATTTCCATTTCCAGAGTGATCAGAAGATGTGTTCTTCTCTTGCTTTTCATTAAAGTCGTAATACTTAGAGAATTCCTTTTATGTCTTCATAGTACATGGGAAAATATCATCGTACTATGAGAAGGATTGTGAGACTAATTCTTGAAGGAGAAATGATTTTAAACCATTAAAGAAATTATAAATCAAGCTTCTTGGGTTACCTATATAATATTCATCATGACTTGATATCCTTGTAAATTTAGACTCATACTTTGAAACATTCTCATCCTCCATTTTCCTCAGACTTAGAAATTGTCATTCCATATCCGCTCGATGGTCATGTGGAAATTATTTTTCTAAGAAAATATCTTTGAACTCCCACCCTTCCATATTTTATACTTAATCATCTTCTGTCGTGTTTTGAATCAATTACCCCCATTGATTATAATCCTCAGTGAGGCGGTAAACTGCCATGATAACATTTTCCCCTTCACTACACCCCAAGGCGTGAAATATTTTCTCTAGGGAATTTATCCATTTCTTAGCTACTAGTAGATTTTTACCCCCATTGAATGTTGGTGTCTATTTCCACATGAAGCGATCTAACATTGATCCATCACGTTGTGGATTAGGGTGCTACTTACGGGTAAGGTTATTAATCATAACCTGAGTGAGTTATCCCAGTTTGTTGATAAGCCAATCAACACCAGTTGTATCACCAGTTCAACTATAATTATCTTGAGAAGGAGGTAAATACTTACATGGAGTGAGTGCATTTATACAATTACCATTCCTTCAACTAGGATCCATTTCTAAACAATGGGATAAACTAGATCAGTTTATAAATCGAAATACATAATTCCAAACTGGTAAAACCCTCAACATAAATTGAAAAGTTTATGGACATAATACATAATCATAAAAATGTATTCTTTGATGAAATATATACTCACAAACCCTTCATAATTGTTCATAAATAAAATGAGAATTATTCTAAGCATATCCCCCGGAAGTGTCGTACTCAAGAGTGCAACGAGGCCCGTTTTCATGCACATGTTCTCGTTTGAGTCTATCTCATAGTGGTGTTTTCAGGTTTTACCCATAGGTACATCTATTCCAGAGATGCCTCTACCTGCTCATATCTAGACAGGGATGTATTTCTTAGAAAACTCAAAAAATCACTACAATAGAAAAATTGTAGGATTTTCTTATATACTAATCCTCAAAGTCCATATTAGGTCCAAGTTCTCTAATCAAAGTTTATGTAAATCAAGTTTCCAGGGTTTGTACTAAAAATCCTATGATACCAGCTATAACACCCCGACCCCAGTAACCAAGAGTTGGTGCATTATTACATAAAATTTGCATGATCACACATTATCATGTCTTGAAAGACCGATTAGTTTAGTAGCTTTGGAAACACTAGATACATTCATAATTCTTACATTACAATATAAAACGGAAAAATACAACAATATAGTCTCCATAGTCCACACTCAAATACCATAAGACTATCCCAGCAGGTCAGTCATAAAATACTTCTTCACATCCTGGGAAAAATAAAACATATAAAGGGGTGAGCTCAGATGCTCAGTAGGGATAACAATATAGGGGAAACATTCATAAATAAGCATGAACATTTAAGGCAATGTATTACTAAAACAAAATCCTTTTAAACTGGAAATTAAGCATAAAAAGGAAAAAATAAATCGAAATAGTTCCATTTACTTATTCACATGGATATTCTACTAGTCAAATAACCACATACAATATCAATTACCACTTCCATAATGATGGAATGCATAATGCCAGACTATCAAAACCACATAGTCAAGGCCTTGTGCAAAGAATATTAATAATATTTTGTCAATACCTTGTTTCAAGACACTAGTTTCTCACATGTGACCTATCGATGCATCATGGAGCTATAGAGAGCTCCACCCATCACATACTATGTCCAATGCATTCCTCATATTAACACGTTTAAACATAACATAAACATTCATATTAAAACGAGCATACAAAATGTCAATAATTTCTCCATAAACCATGAATTGTATAAAAACAACACATCCACAGTAAAACATATAACAAAACCTTCAATACAATATGGAAGTTTTGTATAATAATAAATCAACATCAAATATGCTTAAAATCCATCAAAGGATGTTGACATAGCTGAAATCAAAACTATATGAGAGAAATATCACTTTTTTTTGAAATCATTTAGAACTCACATATTTATAATAGAAAATATTTACTTTGAAAATAATCTTATAAGCTTGAAAGGGATGATTTGATGATTTTATAATGGAAGAAAATGGACGCACCCGCCATATAAGTTAAAAAAATACATTCATACCTTAATTATGTCGAAAAGGTTAAAAAAGGACCTTGCTTGGAATATGATGGAAGGATTCCTTTATAAAAAATTTATAAAATGTCCTAAAAGGGTATAAATGACTTTAACCAATATTCTGTAAAATATTAATAATGTTTTGAGTTGCATTTTTTTGATACATGGATATTGATGAAAAAGAGGTCCCGGTAGATACTTATGTAAAAACAACCTCGGATAATAAAGAGATTGTGAAATTAACCCTTAACGTGCACTTTTCCGTGGTCAAGGGTAGGTTAAACTCCTGTATAATAGTAAAATAATTGTTATTAAGTTATAAAATAATTTTATACATTAATATTATTTCATATATGTTCTTTTAACATTTCTTTGTTAATAATATCTTAGTATTATTGTTGTTTCGGGTGTTAACAGATTCATTTTCCTTTATATTCTTTGTTATGTGAGGATATTTGTTATGGATGGGATGTATATTATTAATATCCAGAATGATATCATGTATTTAGAAATTAATTTTAATCATCTAATGAAATTTATTCTTGAATGGATTCGACATTGAATGAATCTGATCGCGTTCGTGGAGACGGTAATCTGTACGTACACACGAACGGAAATATCATTATTTTGATATTAAAATAATATATAATTGGATGGTATATAATATATAATGAATAATTATTCTGTTTTATTTATTATATAAATCATTTACACATCATTATTACACCCATTCAAATAATAATGTATTGAATTACAATTACACCATGACGTGGAGACGGTAAGTCGTACGTATTGTGATATTTCATTTAAAGGATGGATAGATTAATTAATTTTGGTGTACCATATTTATAATAACATCACAGTATATATAAGATACTACATTTATTATTTTATAATGGAAACAACAAAGAAAAAATAATTGGATGTATAAAGGAACCTGAAAGCGGTGATGAAATATTTACCTCTGCTTCGGGTTCTTCCTTATGATTTGATCAAAAGGGCTCCATAGGTTGGATCTATGACTAAAGGAAGGCCTATAGGATTAATTTAGGGAATTTGAGTGGATATTTGGGCAGGGTTTGGGTTAGACAAATGGCATTAAGTTGTGAATTAGAGAGAAGGGGGGTTCCCTTTTATAAGAGGGGTGACGGGCTCCTTATGAAAAGTTAAGAAATATTATTTGATATGAAAATAATTTTCGGTTTCTAATGGCCCCAAAATGGATTATTTAAATTATATGGTAGGTATGGGTCGAGAACCAATCATCAAATATGTTTTATTCGGGTTTCGGTCAATATATTAACCTTAACTTTTAGATTTGACTCTTACTTAAATAGTTTGACATTTACCATGTCTCTTGTATTTTTATACTATATAGTTAATAAAAATAATATATAATTTCAAGAGAAACCGAAGTGGTTAATTAATGATGCACTTATCATTATATAAATACTTTTTCCTAACCTTATATTGTTAGGAAAATAATATCATTCAATAATATAATATTTGATTTAAAAACTCTTTAATGTAAATTTTGACACTATTTAATAATTGATTTTTGATAAAGTCCGATAAAATTTATTTATTAGAACTAAATAAATTTAAGAAATTCTAACATGTAATATTAACCTATATAACTATTTGATGTCAACAAAACGTTCATATTATTTTTATTATAACATTAATAATATCAATTCTTTAATTCTTTCATTAATAATGAAAATACTGCATCATTATTGTGTCATAGATAAATTTAATTACTCAATGTCTAAAAATTATAACTAAAATACCATTATGTAAGAAATATTTTTATATTTCTAATGAATATTTATAGTCGAAATGATTACATATATAACCATATGTAAATTTTTTTTTCTAACAGATATATGCTTATGTCATTTTTGTATTTACTTTAATTTAATTATTATAAAGATTCATTATCACATACAAGTGGCTCCTTGGGGTCCCAAAAACGACCCAAAGATTCAAATGGTCAGAAGTGTTTCATCCAACAGGGTTAGGACATGTTTTAGGGTAATTTAATAATATTGTCATATTATTCTTTAACCCTTATTTTCTTGATTTACCCTTTATCCATGATAAATAAAATATTTACCGAAGTAATTATTCAAAATGTACAAAATTAAAAGTTACATATTCATAAAATTAATACCTCCTGATTCTAAATATGGAATCCATTATTCTAAATTCAAAACACAGAAGTGTAATAAATTAATTTAAAATTGATTCCCTTTGTCAAAACAAAAAGCGTGTTTTTATGAAATAATAACTATCAAAAGATTGACACTTGCTTATGTCCAGTTTAAATGTGAAATTATGTCCAATGACCAAAATTATATTAAATGCTAAAAATATAATATATTTATACATTAAAACCAATCAAATTAATCATTTATCACTATTAATTATTTAGATTAAAAAAAGTTATTTTTAATTAAAATTTAGTAATTATCACTATTCATCAAAATATGAATGTTATCATAAAAGTACAAAAAAATCATCCTAATATATTTCCGATATTAAAAAAATTAAAAATAAAGTCCATTTTAAATGTTAAAATGTATATAATTTCAAAAATTGGATATTACTATTTATTACAGCTAGTTTGATTGGTTGTGGTGTATGTTAGAACTCGAATTTGCGTACAACACACACTACTATATTATTCAATGAGAAGCATACCATGGAGGCTTGGGATGTTACATGGAACTTTGATTCTAGTTTTAGTAATTCCTTGGGAAATTTTTTTACTCTTTGTAAATTAATATGAAAAAAAATTTGAATTATATACATTAATAAATTTCTATTAAAAAACATATAGATTTTTCTATAACCTGTTAGAAATAGATGTACATCATTTAATTCTAAATGAATATTCATTTATCCTAATTACAAAATATATCCCTGAATTAACTTATATGATCATTATTTTATATTTTAAATTATTTATTTCATCATTCATTTATAGTCACACATTATTATAATATACCATATGGTATCCTTTTTTATCACATCATGTAATGATATTCCTAAATATTTCCTCCAATTTAATTATTCTTGAATGTAAATATCCCAATATTCTGATAAAATAAGTACTATATAACAAGTAATATTCAAAAAAAATAGCTATTGTGATTGATGTATCGGTTTTTTCATAGGCCAAATCTATCAATTGTTAACCATTCTTTATTAAAACCTGCTCATACCATGCATTTATTATTTCTAACTAATACTCACCAAACATATCGTATAATACATAAATTAGAAATATATAGTCATAGAATATTTATTCATGTATTCTGAAACTTGAGTTCGTACATTATTTTAATACATATCATGTTTCCCATTACAAAATATTTATAGGAATATTCATTTATAGTCAATATAATATGTATCAACCATAGCATTTAACATGAAAAACCTCTTTTTTTGTTAATCCATATACAATATGTGTCTCTCTATGTAATTATTGTGCTATAATTAGTGGAGTCCAATATTTATATTAAAAATCATATGAATCTAGATCCATAATCCATTTAATTTATGTGTCCTCCCACAATCTATAATTGGATGGAATTCCATTCTGTTTACATAGTATGATTTAAAGATATGTTAATATACATAGTGGTTATATGAAATTAGATTAAAGAAACTAACATTATGAAGATAATTTTTATCTAAACACAATGTTTAAAAAATATTTATCATGAATAAATTTTTAAATTCCTAAATTATTTTTATCATGTAACAGTTGATATTTTGTAACATTTTCAATATAGTTGGGAAATTTTTAGTTGTATAACTTTTATTTGATAATATGTCCTAGATGAAATTATATAATATTCTATAAATATGAATGAATCATCATTAATTTTCTTTTTATTACCATCATGATATTTATTTATATAATGAAATGCATTTTTATGAATTTTTTGACTCCAAAATTATGTTTAATGAATATTTAATGATTTTTTCTATGATAATAAATCACAATGGTTCCACTGTGGTTACAAAGTTCACTAGTTTACTTAAATGATAATTTATAAATGTTTTAATTACTACTTAGGGTGTATAATAATTTACATCTGGATTTAGATTAATTCATATGGTCATGATGACTTAACCCATAAAAAATTAATTTGTCCCATTTTTCAAGAGGATTATTTATTTACATTATGATAATAACTCTTTTAATGTACCTATTATATTTTCTAAATGGGGACTAAATCAAATTTATGACTATTTAAATTTTTACCATGTTTAATAATATTTTACAATGAATTACCATGTAGGAACTATGTATTAGCCTAATACTTTATGTTTAGTTTTTTTGATGACAATAACATAAACCATTTATTATTATTTAACATAATTAAATTATTATCAAATTAAAAATTATGACATATTGCCTCTTTATAAACACTATGATAAATGATTATGTAAAAATAATTAAAAAATAAAATTAATCATTTCTGGAAAATAATACTTTTTATTTTCACTACTAACATATGAATTACACTCTCTCATCCCCTAAAATATTTAAAAAATAATCATAATGTATCCCAACAGTCATAAAAATTGAATGATAAAAGTTATAAAAAATATTGAAAGTTAATTTCCAATATGTTCATTTGAAATATTATATTGAATAATGAATGTTCTATTTGGGTATAACTAATTCATATGTAATTTATTATAACCCTTATAAAACATATTTCCATCCCCATGAGAAGTAAAAATATTTTAGTTAATTCCCATAATTATGAATCCTTTTCCTTATTGAAATATATTTTAATAGATCCATTCTATTTATCATTTTATTTCCATTAACACACTTCCTATTAGTTTTTCTCACCCTATGAAGTGAGGGAACATGATTTTGAAAAATATTTACATTTCTTGGTGATGTATAAATAATTCAATTTATGAGAGGTTTATTTATAATATTAACAAGATGTGTTTGAATATGTATAACTTTTATGATAAAAATTATAATAAGAGACTCATAGATTATTTCTATTCTAAATATATTATTTACACTATGTATTTTACCTTATTATATTAATAATAATTAAAAGATGAAAAATAAAATTTTAATTTATATAGATATAGTTTTGTTAGAATCAAATTAATATTTACACCCCCCAATTCCCATTAAAATATAAAATATAATATATAATGGAGGAAACACACTTTATATATCTTATATAGGGATTTTTTTAACATTTATTAGTGGAATGATGATCTGGTTTTTTGAATTTGAACACTTGTATAAAATTCCGTATGGTGAAATATTGTATTACATATGTGAAAATGTAGAATATTTTCTTACTATGAAGACATTAACAGAGTTAATGATTGATACAAGTATCTTTTTCAGGATTTCAAATTAAATTATTTTATATAATTAGTATATATATATTAAAAAAATTAAAAGATCAAAATATATTTGAGGATAAATAATTTTATTCATTTCATTATTTCTCCGACTAATTTATCCTATTTCAATGTCCATCACTATTGAAATCATAATTTCATATTACATGAAATTTATAGTAGAAATAATCTAGTTTTTACACTATATTATATGATACATTGACACAAATAATATAATATTTTGTATAGTTATGAGGTATTTCCAACTACGGTATTTTAGTTCCACAGCTTGTTCAGTGGACACCCTATTCCTATAATCCGTACATCGATTCCTTAACACAAGTTTCGAAATTTGAATTTTTTATGGATCGTTGGATAACAAAAATTTTATTAAAAAATGATAACACTATTATTATTTTGGAACGTGGGATTTTATTTCATGGAATCATGAAATCCACATAGACATTAACCCCCAATACATTGATCTCAAGGCCAAAACCCATATACCAATTTTGGTACCAAGACATGTGAACTAACACCACTATAGAACGTCATATTATTCCATTCCATAGATAAATCATTCTACACTATTCATCAACATATGAGGATGTAGCCTCCCACAAATTCATAAAACACTACCACTTTTCATCAGACTGATCTAGATTCCATTATTATTCCCTATTGAAACGAACCTTTCCATCACATGTGATTTCATTTCCATGATTTTTATTCTAATAATTATCATCATTTTTATGGATATATGTGTCCATATATTTATATTTATTTATTATGGATTATGAATTGAATTTTACCAAATTTGATATAATCTAATGTTATAACTCATTTTTTCCTTTAATTTTTATGATTATATTTTTGATGATTAACTATTATGATATATCTACTAATAAACCCACTAATTTTATTTCATAATATTTATTTTTAGAGAATATATTATTTACTCATATTATCACCTTATTAATGAAAATGATAATGAATTTTTTATGGGAAATCAACATTATTTCTACCTTTAGTAAAAAAATCATCCTAATTAGTGTAAATGTTTACAATTTTTTTTTAAAAAATATACCTCTATTATCCGAGGTTTATTAAATTTATATTTACCCATTTTTTTATTTGTTTATTTTTTAAAAAAATAATATTCTTATCTCATTCCAAAAGGATATAAATTTTTATTTCAATTGATATTTGAAATGATTAATTTTTTTAACGTATTTGTATTAAAAATATTTTACATCTTCAAGACTGTAAATTGATTTAATGAATAGTTTTAATTTATCCATTATTAGTTTCATTGTTATTTATTTCAAAAATATTGGGAATATTTATATATTTTAAATAACTGAATCTCATGTAAAAATTATATTTTACCCATCAAATACTCTATGAGATCATTCAAAATAATTTTCTATCTATGATGACTTCTTGTGAAGTTACATAAGAATTACTAAAGGTATAATCAAATGATACCATCCATATTATTTATACGGATGTTTTATTTTTAATATGATATTTTTTTTATGACAAAAATTAATTTCTAAAGGGTTATGGTATGATAAAATGGTTCAATTACAATGAAACAAAATTTTTTCAATGTGATATTCTATTATGAACTGTTTATAAAACCTATTTATTTTCAGGGTTTTTTATAATCTATATTTTATGTCCTAGTAGAACACATATTTATTATTTTTATTTTTTTATGTGTGTGGCCATTTTCTCCATCCAAATTATTTGTTTATTATTGATATATCAAGAAATAATTATGGCTAGAATGGAATGTGATTGTAGTTCTGTATGTGAATCATAACCTTATAATAGCCTCGGTGTTGAACCTTGAATACTAAGATGGTTTGGGGGAGTGGGACAGTTACCCTACGACTTTTTGGTCATTGAGACATTACTAACAAGGAAATAATTTCCTATGCTTATTTGTATTCCAAGACTCCATATCATATGATAATATTAGAAATTATTGGATTATTTTCTTTGATTTATTTTTTAATCTAGTGTTATGAACTACCAAGATATATTAGATGACTCAATATTACGGTCTATAATATACATGGAATGGTTTTCAAATTTTAATATCTTATTCTCATACCCTTATACTCATGTTATGTTTATATCTCCCTTATTTACACTCAAAAAGAATATGAGTTAACCCTTTCATATGTTTCCTTTCCACATGTTCTGATGAAAACGACTTATTTATAATATATCTATAATGTATTATACTTATACAGAACATTTTGGAAGATGATGTAGTTCACTTATGATATAGTTTTTTATACATACTAGTTTCCACTTATATTATAACTTTATTCTCATTGTTCATATTTTATGTAAAATTAAATTATTATTCATCCATTAAGATTCACTATCTATGTAATAAATGTGCTTGTTTCAAGAGAAATAAATTCCATCGAGGATTGAAGATATAATAAAGTATTTATTCCATATATATCTAGATTCATTCATGATCGTAAACATTAATGACATTATAGTTTACTGATATTCAATAAAATATCATCATCGTCATTATAGAGATCAGATTTTTTAACAATATTGAATTAATATTATAAAGACCATTGAATGCACAAATTTTAGATGAAGGAGGTATACTTCATGGGGCATGTAATATCTCAAGTAGGGCTATAATTACACCTAGATAATGTTAAGGTGTTGGATTCATGATTGTTTTTTATGAAATTATTTCGTATTCATAGCTTCCAAATACTGAATTATTAAAAAAATTAAGTTCATATAGTATATCTCTCTATTAGATGAACTGATGATAACCATAGCCATAATGGTGGTGATAAATTCGTGGTCACATTATTATAAGATAAATATTTATGAGTTTATGTAATCATTGAAATTTATGACAATATTAACCATTCATCATCCATGTATGAAGTATGTAATTTATTATCATGTATTTGGGTTTTAATTGGGAGACATTCTATTTTTTACTCTATGTATTGTTTCATATGTATAATGTTAATTTAGATTGTATTATTATAATTATATGACTCTTATCGTAGATAAAATAGTAATAGTGTACACATTTTTTATTGTCCCCACTACCTATTAGATGAAAGGTTAATTTCCTATAAAACTATAAGAGACTAAAGTATATTATCTCAGTACATGAAGATACCCTTTTGTAGTTGAGGTTGTTCTAGAATCATAATTCATTCATCTACAAAATTACATATAACCTATGTAATGTCCATTTCATATGTTCTTCACTAAGTAGGAATAATCAAGGTCGTGTAGTGTTTGTGGTATATAATGAGTGTGTGTTTATGAGCCTCCTCACATAGAATCAAATTGACATTTAAGAGTATCCAGGTATAAAAATCCCTGTGTCATAGATATTCACACAATCATTTCTCTAGAGGATGAATGAGATAATGATATATAATTCAGATTTTTTGGTGGTGTGGGTGAATATATATGGTGGCCATATTCCACCAAATCAGTCCACAATTTATTTATGAATCATTAACTGTAGATGGACTTGTGGAAGTACCATCAATCATATGTGATGTCCAAATGAAAGAATCATGTTCTTCATGATTTCTTGTTCAGAAAATCACTTATTAGAATTTATGATGATATTGTGAGATAATATTGGTGGTCCATGATGAAGAATAACATGATGCGGATAATTTGTTGATGCACATATGATAATCCATTGAAGTAGTAGAATCATATAAATATTTTTAAAAAATTTTATCCTCAATTAGCGATGTATAAAAATGATTTTACAATGGAATGGATAATGATATTTCCATAATATTCACATGTACATGATTCAATGTGTGTTAAAATGATCTAGATATTAAATAATGCATATTTTCTATATATATGATAGTTATAGTCCAACATATATATATGTGGGTTATGTATTTTTAAGATATAATTCATCATCATGGGGTTCCATGAAAAATTCTAATTGATCAATAAATCCATTTTATTGTTATCCCCTTGAGGGGGATTCATATGGTTCTACATGAATTATTCCATTTGAGTTCGGCATTCCATCATTAGATAGATAGATTGTATGAGCATCACATTCAGGTTAATGATGACAAAGTATGTTATATATTCCATGATTTTTATAATTTTTTGTGAGATATATATATTTTTTGAAGTATTTTGTTATGGAAATATGTATAATTAATTTATTCAGATTGAACCTTCCAAGGCCCAGTATGGAAGGTTTTTTCTATCACCATTCAAAAAATTGTAAGTGAGGATATGGGATATTATTTTACTATGTCTCATGGAAGAGATAAAAAATAATACCAAATGAATAAAATAAATTTTTTCTTAACTCTTATAGAATGATGAGATATTACTTTGATTGGATACAATATCCTCTGGAAAGTTGTGTGGGTGACAGAATATTGTTTTTTCAATGTCACCATTTTTTTTACAATTATATTTCAAATTAGGTGTATCTAGAGCACATTTTCATCAGATTATTTTAGTTTCCTGATAGGATTGATATAATTGAATACCAATTTCCAATTCCATTGAGATGCATTTTTATACATTATATATTCACTGTATCTAAATTTTAGACCCATCATTCTAACCCTTATCATGTGAGTAAAATAAACAAGAAACATGTTAGATCCCCAAAAATATTTCTTGATGATACCTATTAGTAATTTGGATCATTAAGAGATTATCCAAAATAAAAATAAATTATATTTTTGATGTATTTAGTGGAATCACATGCATAACCAGGAAGATTCATTGTAGTTGAAGTGTATTCTATTGGAATAATGTGGTGTTATTTTTATTAAAGAGGATCTATAACACTCAATAAAAAAAATAAATGATAATCTGTAACATAAAAGTGGATGTTGTAACTAAACACATGTTTTTCAGTGTTATGTTTAATCTAGTTTTTTTAAAAAAATCACACTGGTTGGTTAATTTTGAGTGTTATGGGTGTTTTCTAGTTGTCGGGGGTTCATTTGGGGACTGATGAAATTCTTTGGGGACATCTATTCTGATGAAAAGTCATATGGTACCCTATTAAGTACCAGCAGGTACCTAGTGGAACCTGGTGTGTCATGTAATGGGGGAGTTTCGTTTTCTATGGAGGTTAGGTGGTAAAACCCTTGATATATCAAAACGAAAGATTATCGTGATCCTAATGGAAGGTGGGAAGGTACATAGTGGGTAAATATAATGATATATTAAAAATTAAATAATTTTATTAAATGTTTTGTTTTAATTAAATATTCACTCTCTCTCACTCTCATATTTTTTCAGAATCCAAAATTATTACCTATACTTCCATACATTCCCCCTTTTCATTATTGGAATTTTACTAATTTAGATTGAATTCATGATTTGTTTGACCTAATATATTGTTTTGGAAATATTTACCAATTTAGTTTTAACTATTCAGGAATTTTGTTAAAATTTATTAATATTTCATCATATATATATTATTTTATGAGCCTTGATGTTTTTATTGATTATTATAATTTATTAAAATATCATATGGTATTATTTAATAATAAGTAACTAACAATGCATAGATATATTTTCCCTGATAAAAGTAAATTATTTTCCTCATTTCAGTTCATAGGTTGATTTCTAACCATGTTATAGATGTGTTATATAACACTAAAATATCTAAAATGGTTTCCCATGTTTTTATTGTGAGTGAAATTTTTTTTAACTAGTACTCCAATGGTATGTCAATACTGGTAATTAAGAAACTACTGATGGTGATGAATTAAAACTAAATGTTTAATGAAATTATAGTTGGGCGGGGGGTCATAGGTTTCAATTCATATGATTACTCCTAATGTATTTTGAGTACATTCCATAATACAATATGTATAATTGGAAATAAGTAGATGCATATATGTAACATCCATATCATTGAATAATATGAGTATATTTTAGTGGTTAAGTGCGAGTGACCTACCTAAATAAAATTATATATAAGATGTGGGTGAGTTTCTAAACATTGTTGACCATTGAGACTAATTTCAATTTACTGGAATTTTTTTCCAACAAAATTATTTAAAGTTAGTAGATTATGTGATTATCTATATTTTATAGGTCACATGATTACAGATTATGAATCATTTTTTCTATAATTCCAATCTTTAGTATTTATTTGATATAAGTTGTGAGTGATTCCATACTTGAGTGGTTGTGAAATGGATTGGGTGTAATTCCCTATTTTAGTAGTTATTTTATATGAAATGTTTGTAATTATAATCATTTATAAAATAATGTCTTCATTTGGGTGTAATTCTATGAATTCATATAATAGATGTTGTGATGGTTATAATTTTATCAACATATACATGAGTGAAGAGAGTTGGATGTAATGTCAGCTGTAAAATGTAATATGTGTTTGGTAGGGTATAATTCATACAGTAATATTATATTTAAAGGTTGTTTATGTTTTTTTCCCCAAGGATACACTTTTGGTATGGGTTAGGTGAAATTACTAACCTAAATGTTTAGATTATTCAGGTTATTAGTATTGTGTACATAGGGTTAAAAAAATGGTTTAGTTATGTATTCATCCAATCATGTATTGATATGTTTTTATTTTGACTATATATTTAAAAGATATACTTGTTTTTATGGAGTGTTATTATGATAATAATTCCTAAAATCTATTTTACTCATGACATGACATGTTAAAACCCAAGTTATTATCAGTTGATGATGAATGTATTGTTGACCATGGGTGGCACATTTGATATTTGGGATTAAATTACTAATTAATTTAAATTAATTTATTTGATAATTATTTCTAACTAAAAATGACAAATTTCATGATATATTCCATTGGAAACTGTAACAACTCAGTTATTCCTTAGAGAAATGATATCTTTTTTTCCTTTGTGTTGTTTTTGAGTAAACCAGGGAAATTTAGGAAAAGTACTGGAATCATGGGTTATTGGGAATTTACACCAATGCCCATGTCTTGTAGTATGTCTGTTTGTGATGGGAATACATGGAGTGTGGGCATTTTGGATTGGGAAATTAGAAAACCTAACTACACGCTGTGCACTTCCTAGTACACGCAGTGCAGTCATATTGGTAGGCCCTAGAATGTATTTTGGTAGAATTTAGCCACCCAATGAATAGTTAAAAGATATACATGCTATGTATATGGACTTAAAATCATATATTTTGTGTTTTTTTTTCATAAAATTTGTAGTCTCTTTATCACTCTATCATTTGGACACAAGGATCTCTAGGGAAACTCAAGAGGAGAACTGAAACATTAACCCCTTCCCAGATGATCATCCGAACTCCAAATCTATCAGTGTTAGTCTCATTTGATTGCAATCGGTATGCACTCTGTTAATCTTGATTCTTTTTTTGTTATTTTTTCTCAAATATGTTATTTAAGTATTAGTGAATATCTATTTCTCATAGATCTATATCATTTTAGCTTGAATTTGTAGTTGAGGCTGGTTGAGGAGGGGAATATCGCGACGAGGTAGGTGGCCTCGTGATTATTGAATAATGTTATGTTGTTTATTTTCATTATTGTTCCATGCACCCATGTTTAGGGTGTCTTTTTGTAGCGAATTTTACCCCTAGTAATTTATATGGATTTTTAGGTGAATAATTATATGAATTTATGTATATTGAAAATTCATGTTTTGATTAATGGTCACCCCGTGGGTGCGTTTCCCATGGATAATTGTTGTTTGTCCTTTTGGATTATGATAACGATGGTTATTCATCTATTTTCATTTATATGGGTTGTTTGAAATTAATTGATTAATTTAATTAATAAAAATTTTATTTTTTTATTTTTATCCATGTAATAGAGTAATGATTGTATGTGATACCTTATACTGAATTTCTTATATGTAATCCTTGACCCTATTGAGTTATTCTGCCCGCGAGAAGATATTTTTCATTCCAGTTGGCAACATTTTCAACACATGTAGGATACAGTTTGTTGTAAATGTGGGAAATTGCCTGTGGAAAATCATTTTTTATTTTTGTGGAATTCCTGAGGTAATTTTTTTGAACTGACGTTTGTCTGTTGTAATGACTTATGGATCATCATCAAAGCTAATTCATAGGATTGGTTACGATTATTGTTTTTAATGATAGATTTCTCATTGAGGTATCTTTAGTGTTTACTTGAATAAAGGACGGATTGGATGTGGGAATATCCCAAGACATTATGAATCGATTTAATTTAATTGATTAATGAACAGTTACAGTATAAATGGAACTTGACTTGTATGACTATTTAATTTTGTGTACATATTAGTTTAATTATTTTATTATTATTCACTACTACTGCATATACTCAAAAATAGACTGGAACATTAATTTGTAGGTTTCCTAATAGTATTTAATTATTACAACCTATTTGGATCATGTTTTTGTGCCCAAAAAGAATATATTGTGGTTGGTGTCGATAGGGGAAAGGCTCCTTATACTAGTTCTTGATTGCTGTTAATGAGAAAGAGAGCACGAGACCAATCCAAGGTTTATGATGCTGCTGTGTTTTTTTGTGACTTAGTATATTTTTGTAGTTGATAGTAGTGGATCTTCTTTATGTGGGTTCCTTAGAACATGTGACTTTCTTCATCATTTTGTATTATATTCCTTATGGTTTTGTTTTCCATATAGTCTTCTTTTGTTTACGTTAGTTTCATTCTATTTACTTCCCCCTCTATTGTCATTATTTTATCCACTGTGTTACACTCTACTTAAGAGGGAATACTTTCCCCACTCTCACACAGTAGCCCCCACTTCTAGTCAGTAGCCACTTGCATTTGGGGAAATGCACTTAAATCCATGTGGCCAACTAGGTACGAGGAACTTTTTTGTGGGATTCAGATTTAAGATATTACAATGTGGTATCAAAGGGGTAAATTTTTTAGTTTAATTTCTTATTTGGAAACGATATAAATGTTAGGAATATGGTAGTAAGTTATGTCTAGGTGTAGCTACCCCGTGTACAAGGAAAATCCAAATTCCTCGAATTAAATGGTTATTTTGTATTTTGATCAATTAAAGTTGACTCGAATTAACTGTTGGGTTATTCATATGTTTTTTTCTATTTTTATTAATTTTATTGTTGTTTTAATTTTTTTACAACCTGACAAGATTAGGGTATTTCATCACATGCATCATATAGCCACTTGTTAGAAATCACATGAAATGAATTCTTTCTATTCCATTTAGGGAGTACTACCGATGAATGTTTTTGTGATAGTACCTTGATAATAATGTGTGATAATGTTATAGTTGTATTTGTATTTACTATTGTTTGGAATGAATGGATGCCAAATATGGGTTCTGAAGTTGTATGGGCCCACATGTACCCGAATTTGGAGGATCCTGATTCAGCCTTTTTAAATACAATTATGATATGATATGTTATGTACGGGTGTCAAAAATTAATTCAGAGGGAATATAGGCCCACACAGATCCGAATTTGTCATATCGTGGCTTATTTTTAAAAAAAAAAAGTGGATCTAGGGATGTTTCTATGGCCTACAATCTAGAAACCCAGACAACACGGATTGTGGTTCTATGAACACACACCATTTTTTCTTCTTATTCATGGAATAAACACATTTATAATATACATGTTGTGTACATTATGTATATTTTGGGTAGTTTAAGACCATGTAATGTGACTTGTGAGAGAAAACATGTGCTAATGAGTTTTGACTAGAACATTCCATGTCCTTTCGATACATGTCATGTTGAATACCCAAGATGAACCCTTGTAGAATTGGTTGTGTGTTAGTACATGGATAGGATGAAAACCTATTTACACAATGTGTGCATGTGGAACACCCATTATAATTAGGGTTGATACATGCCCAAGGCAGAAGTAGAACACGACCATGATACAACATAAGGTCATACGATGAGTATTATATCTACACGCCATGTATTCCATTTTTTCCAAACATTGAGGGTCTTTTCCTTTTTATGGAACTATTTAACGGAAAACCATGACCATGAGCTTGATCTAAGGCATTTTCTTGACCTTGTAGTGTCATGTCGTCCTGACAACCACACGATGTATTCCATGAGAACGGAGATTATATTACTCCAGAAATGGTATGCCACAGGCTAACAATAGATCATCCTGTTGTTACTACAATGACACCAACTATTATACTAGACCTAGGTGCAGATGAAAAATTCTGTGACAGTTTTCTGAGGTTCATGATGACATTTTTGGGAGCATTGTAGGCTTCCACATCTATGGCAGAGCTATCATGTATCTTAAAGCAACAACACCCACCTACTTTTTTAGGGATGTAAGACCATAGGCTACGAAATCATGGATGGATTCTATTATGACACTCTCCGAGCATCTTGATATGACTCTCGAGAGGAGGGTCATGATCATGACATATATGTAGCATGATTCTACCAGGAGATGGTAGGATTTTATCACTTGGTTAGGGCATTATTAGGATATGAAATGGGAAGAGTTTCAAGGGGCCTTATATGATTATTATTTTCATGAGATGTTGTGGGTAGACCAAGCCTATGATTTAATGCACTTGGAGCAGGGCACAATGTTTGTTATGGACAATTTTACTTCATTTACTGAGATTTGTCAATTCGGTCATATTCCAATGGGTGATGACGAATAGAATGATAAAATATTATAGGATGGTCTCAGGATTTATATTCGATCATATGTGAATGTATTCAGGTTGGCTTCTATATCTGTTATTAAAAATCATGTGCTGATCACTGAGTGTAATATGTTGGAATCTAGTGGTGCGAGCATAGGCCGTTTGACACAGGTTTCTGGTACTGTATCAACTAGAAATAGGAAGCATCATGTGGAGTTATCTCGCGGTGATAGTAGCATCTAGAATATTTCCTCCAGTGGCTAGGTGATGTGCTACCAGTGTTGAATGGTTGGAAACAAGAGACCTTAGTACCCAAGGGATCTATTTTAGTACTGAGATCGCGGTAGGATGGTCCATCTACATTGCTAATATAGTGAATTTAAAAAAATTCAAGTGAGAGAGGTTAAATATATACTCCACATGCAGAAGGAGGGTAAATATATTCTTACCATTCCAGAAACTGTAATATGTCGAGGTGTTTAGGCCATGTTGGAGGGTGTAGTCATGGTTGTCAGACCCCAGGATCTCAAAGACAACACGAGGGTCAGTATAGTGTAGTTTAGCAGTATATCAGGGCTGTTGTGTAGGTTAGACTTATTTAGTGGAACAGACCCAATAATATTAGGATCCAGGACCATATACTATTCAAGTTATTATCTTAGTCACCCTAGTATTATCTTATTCAATTTTTCATTCTATTTATATTTATTGTTTTATATCTGTAGCTTCTATTGACTGTCTTGGGCTCTTTGTTAATCCCTATTATGATGCTATAACACTAAACAATTCATTAGTGATTAGAACAGTAGGTGTGAATCAGTGGAAGGAGTTCCCCCTTGAGATTTGTGGGTGTCACTTTTTATAGAACATATATCTTTTAAAGATGACTAGCTTTGATATCATCCATGGAATGGTATAGTTAGTGTATATCTAGCCTTTTTTGAATACTATCACTGGAGGGTTAGTTTTACATCACCGTAGAATGGGTATTTTCTATACGATGGAGAATGGTATTTCTAGGCGATCAGAGATGGAATTAAGGTTCATGGGTTAGGGTGGATGTCAAAACAGATATTGAGTTTATATGTGAATGACTAGGGAGCTGGTCTGGATTATTTCCCTCTAGAGTTTGACCATTTTATAGAAATTTTCCCAAATGACTTCTTAGGATTACATTTGATCAGAGTGTTGGAGTTCACTATTGAATTAGTTCTAGGAGCTTCACCAGTATTTATTCCTCCTTACCGGATGCCTACAATGGTGTTTCAAGAGCTTAATAGGTTGTTTGATGATCTAGAATAAATGGATTTAATCTAGTATAGTAATTATCCTAGGGTTTCACCAGTCCATTTCATGAAACATCCATATTGTACCCTTTGTCTATGTGTGGAATACATGAATCTGAACCAGTTGATGGATACAAACTGATATCTCTTGCCATAAATAGATGATATATTTAATTTTATTGAAGGCTATTTAGTGTTTTCTATGTTTTAAATAAGGTTAGGATAACACTAGGTACATTTTCAAATGGCATACATACCTAATACCACGTTTCATAGAATTATTGGTGTATAAGAGTATATAGTTATACCATTTGGTCTCATGAACACACCCATACTTTTCGTGGAGTAGATGAATCGAGTGTTCCATCCTTAGGTATATTATTGTTGTTGTGGTTTTCATGGATGAAATATTTTTGTATTCTCACAATTTACATTAACAATAAAATCATCTTGTGATAATTTTGTTTACACTAAGAGAGAATTTGTTATATATTAAGGTCACAAAATTCCTATTCTGGGTGGATTATATTTACATCCTGGGTCACATAATCATAGATACATGACTATCAGTGGACCCAATGATGGTGAGATATATTGTGACCCAGGATTAGCCCAATAAAATGTTTGAGGTAAATAGTTTCTTGGAAATAGTCGGTTACTAAATGAATATTATATTAGACTTATCATGCTTAGCATCATAGATGACATGCATCACTAAAAATGGAGTGATGTTTGTGTGTTCAGATTCTATGGATGAATCCTTTCCGGAGTTGAAGGGACATTTGAATTCAGTGCTGATATTGATATTGCTAGAGCTTAGAATGTGTTACACTATGTACTGTGATGCATCAGGTATTAGGCTGTGAGTAGTTAATATTCAAGGAGATCTATTTTTTTCATACGAGTCTTGGCAGGTGAGGCCACATGAGAAGAATTACCGGACATGTGTTCTTGAGTTAGCTGCAAATGATCATGCCTAGTGCTGTTGGAGGCATTATTTTTTGGGATATATTTTTATGTCTACATAAGAAATAGAAGATTCAAATACATTATTACTCATACTGATTTTTATCTGAGACATCAAAGGTGGGTGTAATACATTCATTTGTTCGATTGTAATCATTCTTATATTCCTGGTAAAGGTAATTAAGTGGTGGACGCACTTTACAGGAGTACTCAGATACAAGTAGTGAAGGAATCCTGTGGGGAGTGGAATATTATGTCCTTGTTCTTTGAGATACATATAACAGTTCATGAAATTCAGGGAGAGATATATCTTTAATCTTATGTAGTTACCTCTACCCTATTGGAAAGGGTGAGGATGAGGCTTCTATAAGATTCTAAAGGACATGTTCCATGGGAGAGTGGGAAGGTTAAAAAATGATTCCTAGATTTACATTGGCAGGGAAATAGTTATGTGTATCCATAAACATGTGTAGGTTATAGGGGATATACATGAGGAGTTGATGTGGGAGTTTCATGCTTCAGCTTGGGCAGAACATCCTTGAGTCACCATTATGTAATGTGACTTTCAATGTTAGTACTAGTGGCTCGGTATGAAGTGATATATAGATGGTTTTATTACGAGATGGTCTACCTATCAGTAGGTGAAGAAGGACATCAACAACAGACTGGGATTTTACAACAGCTACCTCTTCTGGAGTGGAAATGGGATGATGTCGCGATGGATTTCATGATGAGGATTCTATGGTTTCCTAGAGACCACGACGTTGTGTGGGTCTTAGTTGATAGGATTAAAAAGGTTACACACGTCTTCCCCATCATGGAGAACATTGATCTTGATATTCTTGGAAATATGTATATCTGGTAGGGGGTACAACTTCATGGGGTCCCTCATTCAATTTTTTCTGATATGGATGCCCATTTTATGTCTTGTTTCTGGAAGACTTTTTAGAGGGTTTCGAGTACACATGTGCTTCTAAGAACAAAATACCACCCTTAGACTGATGGCTAGTAGGAGAATATGATATAGGTGATAGAGGACATGTTTCGTTCTTGTGTTTTATACATGGTGGGTGGGGGATCATTGGAGAAGCCAATAATAATAGCCAAGTGCACCTACAGTAACAATATTTAGGCAACTATACAGATGGAAACCTATGATGCTTTATATGGAATGATTATTTTTCCCCTATGTTGGTTAGATCCATGGGATGTAGCCTTATTGGGACCACATATCATGTAGGAGACATCTGATTAGGCCACCTACTTCATAGATGGATGGCTATAGTGCAGTCTCACCAAAAATATTATCCCGATCGTTGTAGGTTACCTTTGGAGTCCGACATCTGGGATCATGTTTTCCTATATGTCTTAGTAAGTTTGGGACATAAGAGAATCAGAATAATGGGTAATATTTTACCAAAATATGTCATACTGTTTGAGATTCTAGTGAAATTAGGGTCGGTTACCTACTGGTTGTAGGTACCTCAGAGGTATTGATCCATGAATGACGTCTTTTAAATATCTCAACTACACCACTATCAGTCAGACTCATCTAAATATATTTAGCGTGAGGAGGTTGAACATCAGGTTAATTCATCTTTTGAGGATCATCTGATTCATATAGTTCAAAAGAGCATGAAGGTTTTATGAGTTCAGTCACTTCCTATCACACGGTTTCTATTGTAGTATGGCCAGGTACAGAACTTGAATTTTGATAGAGAGGCCGATGTACGTGCTCAATGGACAAAGTTATTCTCAGTTATTATTTTACTGCCAATGGAATGGAAATTTGAGGGCAAATTTCTTTAAGGGGGTATTTATGTAGAAACATTGTACTTACATTGAAGTATGGGTTCTACTTTTCTTTTTTCCTTTGAGTTGTTTTCAACAAATCAAGGTACATTTAAGAAATTTACTAGATTTAGGGGTTACACGCCATGTACTTCTAAGAACATGCAAGATTGAAAGTTTGTGTGTGAAGGGAATACATGGTGTGTGGTCATATCATCAAGGGAAACTATAAAAACCAACTACACATAATTTACTTCCTAGTACAAGCTATGTAGTCATGTTAGCGAGCCATGGTATTTATGTCGGTTGAATTCAGCTCCTAATTGAATTGTTAAATGATATACACATCGTGTATATGGACTGACATGCCATGTACTTTGTGTTTTTCAACTAAAAATTGAAGTATTCATGTTCTACTATAATTTGTACATAGGGATATCTAGGTGAACTCTAGAGTAGCACCAAAACTGCAACCCCTTCCCATTTGGTCATCATAACTCTGAATTCAACACTATTGGTCTAATTTGAACCCAATAAGTAAGCTCTCGATTACTCTTGAGTTGTTGAAGTTGATCTTTTTTCTAGACTATGCAATTTATGGTTATGTGAATATACATGATTCAAAGAACTGTACCAATCTAAAATTAATTGTAATTATAGGATGAAGATAGATATACATATCAAGACAAGGTAGGTGGTCTCGTGCTTATTTCTTAATATCATGTTGTTTATATGCACCATTGTGCCATGATCCCATGTTTGGTGTGTCTCTTTATTGAGAAATTGACCCATGATAATGCCATAGGAAGTTTATGTGATTAATTATATGAATTTAATATTTTCGAGACTATTGGATTTGATTAAGGTCTAGCCCGTGGGTATATTTCACATGAGTGACTGTTGTTGGGCCATTTAGGTTATGATAACTGTAGTTATGCCTCTATTTTCCCTATTCATATTTTTTTGAAATGAATTTGTTAATTAAATGCTTAACAATGTGTATTGTTTCATTTGTATAATTTCAATTGTGTAACGATTTCATGTGATTCCTTATGTTGAATTTCTTTTATGTCGTGCTTCATCCTTTTGATTTATTCTGCCATCATGAAGAGATTTTTCATTCTTGTGGGAAAGGATTTATGTGAATGTGGGGTGGATTTTTTTATACTTGTTGTAAATTTTTTATGGGAAATGATTTTTTATGTTGGAGGACTACCTGAGGGAAATGTTATGGATAGAGTATTGACTTATTACATGTCATCCATGCTAAATCCCATGTATGGTTTCGTTGCTCATTTTAGTTGACAGTTTTACTACTGAGGTATCTATTGCGTTATATTGAATAAAGGATTGACGTGTAATGGATTGAACCAAAGACCATATAAATCGATGTAATTTAGTTTCTTAACAATCATGAATAGTATAAGTGGAACAAGTTTTTTAGAATTTTATCATTTGAGTATTTTGTAGTTTAATACTTTCATTTTTATACACAACAACTGCATATACTCACTAATAGATTGGAAAAAACCATTGGTGGTTCCCTACTATGATTTATTTATCACACTTTAATTGGTTTATATTTTTGCGCCCAAACAGACTATATTGTTGTAGGTTTCGATACGGGAAAGGCTCATTATACAGGTACTTGATTTCCACTTAGAATCAAGAGAGAAAAGATCCAAGACAAGTAATGTGATTTATTTATATTTCATTTTATATTATTGTACCTTAGTCTCGTATTCTAGATGATTTCTATGTTTCCTTTTTTGATTAATTATTAGAACATATTACATGCTACATCATTTGATTTTATACACCTTATAGTTTTCTTTACTTTATATTATTTCATAGTTTACTTCAATTTATTGTGGTTTACTGCTTCTTGTATTGTTATTATATATTCTGTTATGTTACACTCTTCAAATGAAGACATAGTTTCCAAAATATCACACCCTATGACCTAAATTCTAGTCAAAAGCCTCCTGAAATTTGGGGAAATGAGGTTGAGTCTATTTTTCCAACTGGGTATGGGGTACCTTTTAGTGCCATCCAGATCAGGGATGTTGAAAACCCCATGGTTGGTGGTATACTGAGTTGTACTAATAGCTATCAATATTGATCTGGTACCATAGTCACTACATGTATTTTGACCTAGATAAGTGTAAGAGACCTAATATTTAATATGAATAAGCTATAGGCGATTCTTTAGAGTTGGGATAATAGAACAATATTGGACTAGATAACCATTTGTTGTACACATATTATTTCTTACAATCATTTCATGCTACATACCAACAAACCACATGAAGTATTATTTAAGCTTCTATGAATCATATGAAATTTATAGTAGTTTATTATAATATTTAATGTTATATTTACTAATAGAGGAAATATAAGTGTAATGTATATTTTTTGTTGTAGTTATGGGAATTTATTTTCATTAATATTTTATCCACTTTTATTTAAAATAATCTATGTAAGAGATGGAATATTATTTGGATAATATATTCGGACCATCACCACTATTCAAGATATTCTAATTTATGGGATTGTGTTCCCATCATAATTAGTGAATAGGTTTGGTTATGATGAAGGGGATCCGATCTGGGTTTGATGTTGTCCCGAATCCCGTACCCATTGAATTACATTTCATATAATTTTTTTTATCACTCAGTGGTGAAATATTAAATTTAAAAATAATAATTTAGGGTTTCCATTATCTTCTAGGTTCCAAATTTATGATATTCATTCACAATATTAATATTGAATTCAACCCTTATGCTATTCTAAATTATTATATAAAAAATAAGTTTTTTATTTATTTAATGTTAAGAATACTTGGTTTGAAGTGCATTAAAAATTCTGAAATACTCATTTTTTTCTTATTGAGGGTTCCTAAATTTTCCTCCAAATTTATCAAGCATTCATTTTTTTCCATTCTATTGTATATAGAGTCTAGATGTATGGGGGGTTATTAAGACCTAAAAATATCATAAAACATTTTAACATCTTAATAGATGAATATTACTCATATTACATAACAATCCATGCTAAACACATTTGGTTGTACTAACTTTCAAAAATTTTAACCACAAATAACTTGTCCATATGTGATATAGGCGATCTTAGACTATGTTAATTAGAACATCCCCCTTATTAGAGATATCATACATAATACCATCATTCAAATCACAATGAAGGGAATCATAAAAAGGGGTGATCTATGATAATATGTAATGATAAACATGGTAGATATCAATATAACATGAGAATAAGTGTTTTTGAACATGAGAATAACATATAAAGATCATATCATTTATAACATTGATCATAAATATGATTCATGGATTAAATGATGGATGTTAATAATAAATGAATCATAATGGAATAATTGGGTATGTGTAGTGAATGAATAAATTGGCAGAAGAATTTTTTTGAATATAATTATCAATTGAAAATTAAATCTCAAGGCTACGCACCAATATATTCGTAACATGTTGGGTTTGAGTTAACCCCTCAGTTTAGTATTTTAGGATTGGGATAAAATCCCTTGCACCCACTTTTGGGCATAATATAACCTCTCATGTAACCCTTCATGGAAATGAAATAACCTCCCATGTTCCCATTAATCCCATATAAAATTAATCATTACCCAATTGACATGATGGAGATATAGTTCCCAATAATCATTATTATAACACATCAACCATCCTTGTAAATAAAATTATGCCTATCTATGGTTATAACATAACCACCATCATATAATGAAAATAATACATGTCGGTGTGAAAAAAGATCATAAAACAACCATTATATCCGTACCCATGAAAATAAATGGGATTCATATGAATTTTATCATTTCATCATAGTATAACCTATATGAAAATATGTGAGTTTCATAACCATTGTATCATGGTATAACCTATAGAAAAGAAATATTTTTCATATACATGATGTAATAAAAGAAATAGACAATTAAAATAGTGAATAAGAATGTAATCCATGGAAAATACCACTCATGACATAAATGAACTTCCCATATTTGAATTCTTTCAACATACACATACATCACCCATTCAGAAGTATCAACATGAACATCCCATATATTCCCATATATATGAATAAAAAAATAATGTATACCAAGTGTGGTACCTTCCATTTAACCACCAACCCCATGAATTTCCCAAATTTTTCCATCCAAAATAATTTTCTTTAAAATAATTTTTTTTAAGTTACAAACCCACTTAAAATAAATAATTTCAATTTCAAAAACTGCATTCTTTTTAAATTTTACTCACATCACGCAAGATAAAAACAAAACAAAACTCATACAAAACTACCATAGTACAGATGTAGTATTCATTCCTAACAAAGAGACATGGCTAGTGGGCCAAATGAAAGAAATAATCAATGATTAGGAGGGAATCAAAGAATTTAATCATACTCTACATGGGTCACATCTCTATGTCTAATTGTGACACAACACCATATAGCTCCCGGTTTTAGTCATCACTCAAAAAAATTTAAAAATATTCTAATCTTGGTTATCCCGTAATAATTCGAGAATCATAATAACCTTGATTTCCTGATTCTATTCCCGCACATACCTATAGAGTCCTGATAGTCTCAATCTCTAATATATCTGACACCCTAAATAATAAAGAACAATCTCTGATAACTTTTGTCATGAATCAAGTTGGGATGAAATCCAAAGAGACATCCATCCCAGTCTGATACATGACATAAAAGGCGTTCCTGATCCCCATTGGTTAGAAAATAGTGTTGGGAACTCCTGAAATTACTATGGGAATGACTTCGTACCAAAAATCAATGATCAAATAAATAAACTAAAAAATATAATAATGAATAAATATCAAATAACTGATCATAAATAGATACACCAATTAATCTTGATACATATAGACTGAACAAGGATAAAACAAAAACTGATCTAAACATGACTGGTATAGACTCTGTCTCTATGTGACCTCATGGTCAACACTATCCACGAACCATCTTTCTATTAGACAAGATATATCCAGAGACCAAATCCAAAAAAACAACATGGGTCTACGAACACCGAATAGAGCAAGTAGGGTGTGTGATTCAAAATTTTGTAGGTAATCACCATAGAATCATTACATTTCCATTCAAAAAAATTACATTAATAATAGATTTAAATTAAAATATAAAAAATTATTTTTCATATTTTAATAAAAACCCAACTTTTCATTTTTCATATAAAACATTCCAAATCACTTATATGAAAAAGATTACAATTAAAAAAACAAAACCCAAAATCGAATAAAATGATACTATGTTGAAGAGAATGTTAGTAAGCACTATAAAAAAATCCATGTACAAAAAATATAAAAAAGTGTAAACACCCGTAAATTTCAAGGAAAAGATTTTCTTAAATTCTTTGGGATTTTATGAGTACGCAGTTTCTAATAGAACCTGATTCCGAGGCCTGGTGTGCCAGGAATCAATTTCCAATGTTTAGCTCGGGTACGTTCAGTGAACTAACGAGCGGGTTTTTCTATCTTTTGAACCAGTTCTCGGAATTGAAATCTAAGAGCACCGATGGTACCACAGAACTGATATTTTTTTAAGGGGACCCTTACCAATGGTGCGTATGATTGGGTGGAGTTATAAAAAATGTGGATTAAATAAAAAGTAAAAAATAAAATTGTGTAAGAATTTTATTTCTTTTACTAAGTGGTTATATCCTAAGTATGGGAGTTGGGGTGGGACCAACTAGTTACTAACTACTCTTGAGAGGATAAAAGTGAGGTGGGGCCCACACGAGCCCCAATCTTTTCACATTCCCCATAACCCCTTAAACTCCCTTTAAACCTCCCTAGTATTTAATTATAAGGCTTCTCCTCTTCCACATTAATAATGAAAACATATCACTTAATTAATTAGACAACTCATGGTTTAATTAATTATGTGAATTCAATTTTAAATTTTTGTAATTTGAATTGCATGTCTGGAAATAATAAAATAAGGGGAGTATTATTTTTTATTGGGCTGACTTGTTGTGTGAGAATTTTGGGATAACTCTATTCACTTAAAGAACGAAAACACTTCATCAGGGATCATCGACTCGGTGACCCGGTTTCATCTGTCCTCTTCTTCCTCCATGAAAAATGAGGGGGAACTGATTCTGAAACTCACCCTGACGTCACGCCATATAATCTTCTCTCTGTGACAAAGGAAGGGAGAAGCAACATCATCATCGGACGCTCTCCGTCGATGTTTACGGAACCTCACCCAACGACGCCGTTTTCCGCGACTCCCATCGTTCAAAAACTTGTGTTTAGGTATGGGTTAATTCTTAGTTCAAGTATTATTTAAATATATTTGTTGTTTAATGATTGGCCGATTGTTATCGATATAACGGGAGGGGATCAGACCGCACAAACATGACCAATCCTCCCCCCTTTTACTGTTGATCTTCATTGTCGCTTGAAATGGAGGCGATGCAGTGTCGTTGCACCAAGCAGGGACGAAGAGGACCACAGCCGGAGCGGACCGCGATGGAGGGGCGCAGTGTCGTCGCACCATGTCGGTCGGACATAAGTCGTGGCCTAATGTCGCGCCTATTTTCCAAAGGGGCGGCTGGCTGAGCCGGAAGCCAGCACCACCTAGAGGCGGGACCCGAAGGGTCCCGTGGTTACAATGGACGACCATTAAGGCCGACCATTTAGGAAATCCATGGGGAAGTGCCCCCCCCACCCTTGAAATCCGCTCAGCCGAGAGCTGGGCCGAACTGCGGCCGGACTCCGAGCCGGGCCGCAGGCCGTGCGGGCCGGGCCACCCGCGTCGGGCCAGGCCACCCGCGCCGGGCAGGGCCACCCGAGTCGGGCTGCGCCAGCTGGGCCGGGCTGTGCAAGCCGGGTCGTTCCACGCCCAATTGGGCCAGACCCAAACCTGGATCAGGTCGACCTAGTTCGGGCCAACCCAGGGGGTATTGGGTCGGGTCGGACCGCGCCCAAACCCCCTATTTTTAGACAGATTTGTTCAAATGCCCATATCGTGGGCTACGGACCTCCGATCGACACACTTTCAGTTGTGTTGGGATCCGTAGATCGAGATGGTCGTTTTGGTATATTACACTCAAGGTTTCAAGAGAACTTTTGGTATGGCCGGGTTGGTTCGAACACGTAACCATCTTGGCCCTCAGAGCAGAAACTCTTATAACATTTGATCTAGATTCCTGATTGACGTGTCATCGACATTGTTGGATTCTTATTAGTGAGAAAGTTCTTTTGGATTACTCTAGAAGAGGCTTGGAAACAGTTGGGGTACGGTCGGGTTGGTTTTAGCTTAATAACCAACAGGGCCCCTGGAACTAAAAAGCCAATAACTCTCAGACCGGACGTCCGATTGATGTGCCATCTATCGCCTTGAGTTCCTATTGATGTGACAAAACATTGTTATTCATCAACTCTGGACTTTGTGATATTTGATATATCAACCCCTTGACTTGTAGAGCGGATCCTCTCGAAATCGAGCATGATGTGTGCGGGACCCCTAGAGTTGGCTGCGACTGTGACGACGATGACGACTGTACTTGGATCCTACATGGGTTCGACAGCAAGGACGACTGTACCTGGATCCTATGTGGGTTCAGGAGCGAGGAGTATTATACTTGGATCCTACGTGGGTTCGGTAGTGATGGTTACTCTACATGGATCCTACGTGGGTTCGGTAGTGATGACGTCTGTACTTGGATCCTACGTGGGTTCGGTAGAGGAGATGATTCAGAGGCTACATCAATCATCTCCACCCGTCTTCATGAGTAGTATACATGTGTGAGCTGAGTCATGACTTTCAATCATTATTTTAGATATAATTGACTTGCTTTCCTATGTGGATTTGGTTGTGCTTTCCCTTGTGGATTGCATTGTACTTTCCCGTGTGGAGTGGGTTGAAAATGTGCTCGGATGTTAGAGCCGAACTGGAATTGATTACTTAGGTATATGTATGTGCATATACTTAAGTAGTGTTGGTTGATACTTGTTTTTGTATATTTCCTTTATAGTTTATCATTTTTGGATTTTAGGATACCTTTGGGAGTCTCGGGGTCCCTATTGATTATCGTATACTCACCCCTGCACGGGATACTCCCGCACTACATTGTGTTGGATGAAAATGATGGACAACGCTAATTTTAGTTGAGACTTGTGGAGCGGGACGGTACCCGGAGGTGGACTATTAGGCGGGATGTACATGGTGCGGTCAGACAGATGCGGGGAGTAGAGGAAACCATCTGTACCCACCCTTCATGTGGGGTTTCTGGAAGATGTCTTGGTGGTTGTTGTTTTATCTTTTAGCTGTTGTACTTTACTTTTCAGTTGTACAGCACTTTCAGTTGGGTTTGTATAATGGCCTGTTTACTTTACAACACTTACTTTATACTCAGTTTACTTAGTGTTTACTTCAGCTTGCGTACTTTGTGGTGTTTTTTATATAAAGGAAATTCCTTCCTTTTTATCGGGATTTATGCCTTTGGTGCTAGATGCAAGCCCCTGGCCTATGGAAGGCGGGCTTGAGGTAGTCACGACACATGCCCCGAGGACAGGTCGTGACAAATTGGTATCAGAGAAGTCGGTTCTACCAAAAAACTCAGGACTATGATAATTTATTCTATGTGAATCAATTGTGTTTAGGGTATTGAGTGTGGTTATCAGTCCAGGGAGTCCAGTGTTGGTGTGGCGGCCGATGTATCCATACACATGACCCTGACTTCTGATTTCTGACTCAATGCATGAAAACATTGATTGCATGTGTGTTTCAAAGTTTTCATTGTGATTACTTTGTTTCAGCTAACCCGGTATACTGTAATAATCGTGGAACACCTGTTTCTTTTCATTATAGCCCCACGATAACTGCCAGCTAGGGTTCTGAGCATTGTGAGAGACGGTATCCCACCGAGTGATGATGCCTCGATGAAGGGCCCCATTTTAGTGGATGCACCGACGATACCTCTACCCTCCATGACACCGATGCCACTAGCCTCAGTAGCTGATAGTGCACATTGCTTGAGTGCACTTCATGAGTTTTAGGGTCATAGACCACCCAGGTTCCGAATGGAGACAGACCCTCAGGCAGCCACAGATTGGCTGGAGGCTGTCGTTCGAGTCTTCAGATTGGTAGGGACACCAGCAGATCTCATGGTGATCTTTCCGGCGAGTCTCCTTCACGCAGAAGTAGGTAGATGGTGGAGCCTGCTACTCCAGGTGCACGGTGAGGCATCTATCCTTTGGTCGGACTTTTAGAGACTTTTCTACTATGTATTTGTTCCAACCACCCTCCATGCGGTGTGCATCTAGGAGTTACTACAACTGTGATAGGGCAGCATGTTAGTAGCGTAGTACTCGATGAGATTTAATGATATCTCGCACTACTCCATGGACACGGTACGAGAACCATTCTTCTGGGCCCGGACCATCAAGCAGGGACTGAGGCATGAGATTAGGGAATCGATGATCTCCTTCAGTATTCTCACGTAGGCGGGAGTACTGGAGCGATCCCTTCTTGTGGGGAGATTTCATGTTGAGCCTTCAATAGTAGTGATACCTACCTCAGGGCGGCACGTAGCGGAGTCTTCTGCAGCTGGAAATAGACATACGTCACAGAGGTACAAGCGGACCAGGCCAACAAGTGGACGGCCTCAGGACACTGGTTCGGATGTGTAGGGCACACGCAGTAGAGCGAGTCATACGAGAGGCATACAATGCTATGTATGAGGCGGATAGGGCCACATGGCTCAGGACTGTCAAACCCGCTATGTAGAGGAGCAGAAAACGGTTGGGGGACCACCCAGAAAGATGCAGGGGTTCGACTGTGGCGGTCTGCAGGGAGAAGGAGGACGAGACAGAAGAGGTGGCCAAGCGACGGGTGGTGGGAGACGCTTTGAGGCTCTACCACCACCACCACTAAGAGGTCCACCCTGACCACATGGAGCTGGAAGATAGAGGCAGGCTTAGCTTGAGGAAGTGGAGGCCTATAACCACAGCACACCTGAGATGATTTAAGGTACTATTTGTGTCTACTCCACCCTTTTTGCAGAAACTATAGACACATGAGTGAGTCATTATTTTATTGCTGATACCCTTGTTCGGATCTCGGAGATTCCGAAGGAGCTGTTGGCTTGATCCTTACGGCTAGAGACTCCTACGGGAGTAGACTTGACGATTACGCACTGTTGTTGGTAGTGTGAGCTTACTCAAGGAGGCGAGATCTTTGGCAAGGATCTTCTTGTAGTGGCGTCGAGGCCTTACGATGTCATCTTGGGCATGGATTGGTTATCTACAGTCCCTGCTCAAATCAACTGTATTAGGCGCAAGGTGTGGTGTGTCCAAACTAATGGGAAAAGGTTCACCTTCACCGGTGAGAAGGGAGCCTTTGCAGCGTAGGATGGACTCACGTAGAAAAGAGGATAGTCGATCACTCATTAGTTGGCCAGTCTAATCCTAGGATTAGTTGACGTGCGTAGTCCATGTTTACCTATTGTGGTGGATCAGTATGTGGATGTTTTTTATTGACGATGATCCAGGAATACCTCCTCGAAGAGAGGTAGACTTATATATTGACATGTACCCTAGAACATCCCCGATATCCACTCCATCATATCGGAAGGCTCCCACTGAGCTTCAAGAGCTACGGGTACGATTGGAGGACTGGAAGGGTAAGGGATTCATCCGACCCAGGGATTCACCATGGGTTTCACCTACATTTTTCGCCAAGAAGGCAGACGGGAGCTTGCGACTATGTGTCGATTACCGTCACCTAAACTAGGTGACCGTGAAGAAAAAGTATCCACTTACGAGGATTGATGACCTCTTCAATCTGCTCAATGGTGCATGATGGTTCTCGAAGAAAGCCCTCAGGTTAGGTTATCATCAGCTCAGAGTTTGAGACGAGGATGTCCAGAAGATGACATTCAGGTGTCGGTATGGCCACTATGAGTTCATGGTTATGCCTTTCGGCATAACCAATTCTCCAGTAGTGTTAATGAGTATCATGAACAGGATCTTCCAGCCTTACCTTGATCGATTTGCCGTAGTATTCATTGATGACATATTGATTTACTCGACTACTGAGGAAGAGCACTCATACCAGTTGCGGGTTGTACTGGACACACTCCGAGATAACCAGCGTTATGGTCAGCTCTCGAAGTGTCAGTTATGGATTTGAGAAGTCCACTTCTTGGGACACGAAATCTATGAGGCGGGAGTTGTGGTGGACTCTGTGAAGAACGAGGCAGTGCTCACTTGGGAGCCACCCAAGAGCATGATGGAGGTGTGGAGTTTCCTAGGTTTGGGTGGGTACTATCAGAGATTTGTTCCAAACTTCTCCAAAGTTGCAGCACCACTCTCACCTTTGACGAAGAAGGGGAATCCCTTCAGTGGTTGAATAGATGTCAACAGAGCTTCCAGTAACTGAGACAGAGATTGACTAGTGAACCCATCTTGAGGCTACCTGAGGAGGGAATACAGAACGTAGTTTACTGTGATTTATCAGGGACCCAACTCAGGTGTGTCCTGATTCATGAGCGGGAAGTGATCGCCTAAGGATCATGATAGTTGAGGTATCATGATAAGAACTACACCACCCATGAACTATAGTTAGCAGTAGTGGTCTTCTCCCTGAATATGTGGTGGCACTATCTGATGGGTGAGCACTTTACAGTCTATTCTGACCACCAGAGTCTCAGGTATTTCTTCTTGCAGAAGGACCTAAACCTGAGACAGCGTCGATGGCTCGAATTCCTCCAGGAAAATGACATTGAGATAATATATACTTTTGGAAAGGGGAACGTAGTAGCTGATGCTCTCAGCAAGAGGACGGGCATTCAACTACTTGGAGAGGTGACAGAGTAGTTAGCCGCATTGTAGATATCCTACGTGGATCGAGATGGGGTAGCCTTTCTACAGTCACTCACAGTCACTCCTACAATACTTCAGCTGGTAATAGAGGAACAATGTGGGGACGTTTACTGTGAGACGCGATGTACACAGATATCCTCAGGATAGGCACCTGATTGATTCTCTATAGGAAGAGAGCACGTCATCCATTATAGAGGACATATCATTGTACCAGTTGCATTACAGGAGGAGGTGCTGAGAGAGTTTCACACATCCCCATTAGCGGTACATCTAGGAGTGGCGAAGATGTATCAGAATATCAGACGACAACATTGGTGGCCAGGTTTGAAGAAGGTTGCGGTAGAGTTCGTTTCGCGATGCCTCACCTGCCTGTAGGTGAAGGAAGAGCACCAGGTACCAGCAGGTTTGGAACAATCCTTGGAGGTCTCAGAGTGTATGTGGAATATCTATGGATTTCATGACACGGATTCCACGTACTTCTAGAGGCCACAACTCTATTTGGGTGATTGTCGACCGACTCACCAAGTCAGCCCAATTTCTACCTATTAGGGAGCAGGGCTTAGTAGAGAGCTTGGGATGCCTCTACGTTCAGGAGATCATGCAACTTCATCATGTTCCATCGACAATCGTCTCCAATCGAGATTCTCGCTTTACTTCCTGGCTTTGGAAGGGGTTGTAGGAGGCATTTGGGACGCAGCTAATCCCGAGCACTGCCTTTCACCCACAGACAGATGGTCAGATGGAGTGGACCATTCGGACTCTCTAGGACATGCTTCTTTCATGTGTCCTCGACTTTTGTCACAACTGGGAGGATCATCTTCCATTGGTGGAGTTTGAGTACAACAACAGCTTCCACTCCACCATCGGGATGGCACCATACGAGGAATTGTACGACCGATCTTGCAGATCACCTCTATGCCAGATTGACCTAGGGGAGTCAGAACTTGTAGGACCAGAGATTGTCCAGGCCACGATGGAGAAGGTACAAATCATCCAAAAGCGGATGAGGACTACTCAGAGCCGACAGAAGTCCTATACTAACAGGAGGCGGAGACCACTAGAGTTCGATGATGGTGACCACATTTTCTTACAGGTCTCACCTCGACATGGATTATGGAGATTTTGTCGAGGCGACAAGTTATCTCTACTCTTAATCAGACCATTCCAGGAATTCAGTAGGATATGTGATGTTGCTTATTGCCTGTCTCTTCCACCTCAGTTGCACCGGGTGCATGACATCTTCCACGTATCTCAGATAAGGATATACGTGCATGACCCGATGCATATCATTGATCACGAAGAGCTGGAAATCGATAATGGGGAGATTTTTGTGGAGGCCACAGTAGAGATTGATGATCGACAGAAGTGCGTCCTACATGGACGGTCGATTCCTCTAGTGCGCATCAGATGGCAGTATAGGAACCTCCAAGAGAGCACATAAGAGCAGGAGGCTCAGATGCGTGCATAGTACAGTTATTTGTTTCCCTAGTTTATGATGTAGCTTTATGGGGATGTAAAGCCCTGAGGTGGGAGTAATTTAAAGACTCGTAAATTTCAAGGAAATTTTTTTCTTAAATTTTTTGGGATTTTACGAGTATGAATTTTCTGACAGAACATGATTCTGATGTCCAGGGTTCCCGGAATCAATTTCTAAGGATTAGCTCAGGTACGTTCAGTGAACGAATGAGCGGGTTTTTCTATTTTTTGAACCATTGCTCGGAATTAAAATCTGAAGGTTCCGATGGAACCACAGTGCTGGTATTTTCTTATGGAGACCCTTACCGAAGGTGTGTTTTCTTGGGAGGAGTTATAAAAAAATGTGGATTAAATAAAAAGTAAAAAATAAAATTGTGTTACAATTATATTTCTGTTACTAATTGGTTATATCCTATGTATGGGAGTTGGGGTGGGACCCACTAGTTACTAACTACTCTTGAGAGGATAACAGTGAGGTGGGGCTACACGAGCCCCCACATTTTTACATTCTCTATAACCACTTAAACACCCTTTAAAACTCTCTTGTATTTAATTATGTGGCTTCTCCTCTTCAACATTAATAATGCCAACATATCACTTAATTAATTAGACAATTCATGGCTTAATTAATTAAGTGAATTCAATTTTGAATTTTAGTAATTTTAATTACATGGCTTGAAATAATAAAATAAGAGGAGTCTTATTTTTTATTAGGTTGGCTTGTTGAGTGAGAATTTGGGGAGATCTCTGTTCTCTTGATGAACTTAATCCTCAACAAAGAATGACAACACTTCGTCAAGGATCATCGACTCGGTGACCCGGTTTCTTCCATCCTCTTCTTCATCCACAAAAAAGGAGGAGGCACCGATGTGTAAACTCTCCAACGAAGTCATGCCATATAATCTTCACTTTGCGGCAAAGGAAGGGAGATTCCACTTCATCCTCGGACACTCTCTGTCGATGTTTATGGAACCCCACACCGCGACGCCGTTTTCCGCTATGCTCATCATTCGACAACCGGGGTAGAGGTAGAGGTTAATTCTTCATTCAAGTATTAATTGAATATTTTTTTTGTATAATGATTGGACTCTTTTTATTGATATAACGGGAGGGGATCATACCACACAAACATGACCGATCCTCCTCCCATTTTATTGTTGATATTCATTGTGGCTTGAAACAGAGGTGACGCACTGTCGTTGCACTGCATGGGGACGAAGAGGACCGCGACCAGAGTGGACCGCGGTGGAGGAGCACGACACGATGGTGCCACGGCGGGGAGAACAAAGGAGGCCACTACCAGGAGCAGGCCACGACGGAGGGGAGCGACACCGTAGTGCCGCGTCGGTCAGACAGAAGCCACGCCCTAAGGCCACGACGGTTTTCCAAAGGGGTGACCGGATGAGCAGGCCGGAGGTCCCACCTGTAGACGGCACCCAAAGAGTCCCGCAGTTATAAAGGCCGACCATTATAGTCGGTCATTTTAGAAATCAGGGGGGCACCCCCCACCCCCCCTTCGCACTCTACTCGGTCGAGAGCTGAGTCGAACCGTGGCCGGCTTCCGAGTCGGGCCGCAGGCCATGCGGGCCGGGCCACCCACACCATGCCAGGCCACCAGATCCAGGCTGGGCCATTACAGTAGGCCCATTCCATTCCCAATTGGGCCGGACCAGGACACGGGTCGGTTTTCCCGGTTCAGGCCGACCCAGGGGGTATTGGGCCGGGTCGGACCGAGCCCAAACCCCCTATTTTTGGACACATTCGTTCAAACACCCATATCGTGGGATACAGACCTCCGATCGATGAACCGTTAGTTGCGTTAGGATCCTTGGATAAAGAATTTTGTTTCATTATATTACACTCAATGTTTCAAGGAACTTTGGGTACAGCCGGGTTGGTTCAAAAACGAAACCAACCGGGCCCTCGGAGCGGAAACACTTATAATTTGAGCTCCAGACGTCTGATTGACGTGCCGTCGACATTATTGGATTACTCTGAGTGAGACGGTTCTTTTAGTTTACTCCACTCTAGGTTTGGATGTAGCTGGAGAATGGTCGGGTTAGTTTTATCTTAAAAACCAATAGGGCCCCTGGAATGGAAAAACCAATAACTCTCAGACCGGGCATCTGATTGATGTGTCGTCTGCCGCGTTGAGTTTTTTATAGACGTAACAGATCTTTGTGATACATCAACTATGGAATTCATGATAGTTGATGTATCAACACCTTGGATTTTGGAGCGTACCCTCCTGGAATCGAGCGTGCTGTGTGAGGGAACCCTAGAGCTGGCTGCGACTGCGACAACGATGACGACGGTACTTGGATCCTATGTGGGATCGACAGCGAGGAAGACTGCACTTGGATCCTATGTGGGTATGACATCGAGGATGAATATAATTGGATCCTATGTGGGTTTCTCATTGATGTTAACTGTACATGGATCCTATGTGGGTTCGGCAGCGACACCGTCTGTACTTGGATCATACGTGGGTTCGGCAGAAGAGATGATTCAGAGGCTACATCAATTATCTCCACCTCTCTTCGTGAGTATTATACCTGTGTGAGATGAGTCTTGAATTTAAATAATTATATGCAATATGATTGACTTGATTTACTGTGCGGATTGTGTTTTGCTTTCCTGTGTGGATTGGGTTGTACATTCCCGTGTAGACTGGGTTGAACATGGGATTGGAAGTTGGATCCAAACTGGAATTGATGACTTAGGTATATGTATGGGCATATACCTAATTAGTGTTGGTTGATACTTCGTTTTGTTTCTTTCCATTTTAGTTTATCCATTGTGGATTCTAAGAGAGCTTCATGAGTCTCGTGGTCCCTACTGAGTATTGTATACTCACCCCTCTATGGGCTTCGCCCGTACTACATTGTGTTGGATGAAGACGACGTACAGAGTTGATTGTAGTTGTGACTTGTTTAGACGGACAGTACCCGGAGGTGGACTATCAGGCGGGACGTACACGGTGTGGATGGATGGATACGAGGAGTAGATGAGACCATCTGTACCCACCCATTAGGTGGGTTTTCTGGAGGACGTCTTGGTGGTTGCTGCATTATCTTTCAGTTGTGGTACATTACTTTTCAGTTGTACTGCACTTTCAGTTGGGTTTGTATACTGGACCATTTACATTACAACACTTACTTTTGTACTCAGTTTACTTAGTGTTTACATCATCCTATGTACTATGTGGTGTTTTTTTTCTTATATAAAGGCAATGCCTTCCCTTTTATTGGGATTTACGCCTTTGGTGCTAGACGCGAGCCCCTGGCCTATGGACGCCGGGCTTGGGGTAGTCACGACACCAGCCCCGAGGATGGGTCATAAAAAAAAGGACATAAAGATAGATATAATTGGTGTTTCTTAAGCATCCCCTGGGAAATAATCATACATGCTATGGTCTCAATGACCTACCGACATATGGTTCCAACCCAGAGTCAATAACCAAGTAGATGTTCTAACTTCCAATACTTTAGAACAAACTATATATCCTCTAAAACATATAAGGTTACCGACTCATATTATTAAGTTTAATAAGAATCCATTTGTCTAAGAATTAAAATATTCATAGGAATCCCAGGGTAGGAGAACACTATATATGTAGAAGGCCCTTGTACATGTGAATCACCTTACCTACAACCACCACACATTCCAACCCCAAACACTAACACCATGCATGTGATAGCGGACAAGATAAAATAATTCATAGGTGTTACAATTCCAAAATAATCCTTACACAAGTTCCAATATGACCATCATATCACACACTACTTCAAAATATTTTAGAAAACCTGTTAAAATTGAAAGTGGGAATTTGTACATCTGAAACCACAATACTATTAAAAAAAATTATAAATAGCTAGCTGAGACTTCAATATATTGAATTAAAATATATTTCAAAAAAGACGATACCATTTCCCAAATAACATTAATCAAAACATTCATTTCTAATATTTTAAATGGTCCATTAACATTTCCAATTAAAATAAATTTACAAAACCATTTCCAAAACTGAGTAAAACATGCATCATTACAAAAAGTTCCAAATATTAATTTATTCTAATCATTTGTCAAAATATGTCTCAATTTATATATAGGAAATAAATTTAATAACACATTTCAATACACTTTTAAATTCAAAAAGGGTAACAAAAAACTATTTAGACACCACTAAGACACTTTGAGAAAACTGTGGATCACTTTTTAGTATCATTATTTTTGTTATTTTGATACATCTGTGAACCCCATGCACATATGGTTCTTAAATCATCCAATGACACACTCAGAATTTTGAAATAATCATCTGAAACCCTTTTGATGGAAGACCACATTTCTTTGAAGAACACAAAAAAGTTACAAAATATCAATGTCAACAATTATAATTCTAAAACTGAGAAAATATTTCCAATACATTTCATGAAAAACAATTAGACTATATAGAGGCATCAATAAAACATATCAATATTAATATATAATTACACCCATCCTATCAAAACATGCTAAATGACAAATAATATCAGAAGTTCTCCAATTATCTTTATAAATTAATTATAATTTCAAAAAACAAATTATGCGTGAAACTATATAACATAGTTGAAGAAACCTCTTTTATGCCACATCAACCAATTTTTAACAATAATTGAATGACATAACAAGAAAATAAATCAGACCAAAATCATGGAAACCACATTTTTATACTATTTAGAAATCCAGATGCGTTAATTGAATGTGTTGAAACCAATAAATTATGGAAGAACACATCTAAATGTAGCGAAGATTCAATAAAAACATTTGGAGAGTGAAGAAATGGCCCCTTAAAAAATTTTGTAAGTACTAGATAAAATGAAACACCAACCAAACATCAACCCTATATTCTAGGTTATTTCCAAGGGAGAGCCTGGTATAGAAGTATAATGAAATGTAGAGAGGTTAATAGAAGGTGTAAAAGTGGAAAAAATATATGAAACTCCACATAGATACCAAGAGATGAATCCATAGAGGGATGATAACAATGGGGAGAAGGATTTTAGGACCCCTTAATTCACTGAAACGTACCAAAGTGGAGAGGGGATAAACTTTGGTTGAAAAGAGAAGAGGGTATATTTGGGATTTTAATATTTTAATTTTTTTGGGAACATGTATGGTTTTGGTGAAGGGTTTTGTAAACTATGTTCCAACCATGTTCCCCAAACTAGAAAATAGGGTATCCCTACATGGGTTTCCCACATAGTAACAATACCATGCACCAATAATGTTAATATCCACAATCTGGTTCGAGAACCAAACTGAACAGTAGCTACATTTTTCCCCATACTGTGTTCAACCATGTTCCTCACTACTAGAATCTTAAATAATTCCAGACATTTTCCTTGAAAATTCTTAATAGTTTAAATTATTTTTGAAATTCCCATGCACACCAAGATTTCATGACCAAAAACATCATTTCTCAACACAAAACTACAAATCAAAATCAGAATCATCCAAAACCATGACAAATGGATCCAAAATCATGATTAAAATAATCAAATACATTAATAATAGTGAAATATAATATAAAAAGAGTTTTTATACTTAAATTTTAAAATGGATAAATTTGTATAAAGAAGAGAGATAAAATATAATAATAAAGATCATTTAAATGGAAAAAACAACCTATAAGGGAAAGTCTCCAAAAACTATGCAACAACATTACTATTACTACATTGGTCTCCATGATAATTCTTGAGTCCCTAAATCATAAACAACTACCACCTTCAAACAGATCTGTTCCATTTAGTAGACTATTCATATATATATATTTAATATTTTTTTTATTTGGAAAATAGGGTGTTAGATATAAATCCTAGTAGGCCATCACAATAGGTTCCAAGTTAAATTCATTAAAAATGTAAATTTTTTTATTTCATAAAAAATTATAATGTCATTAAAATTCAATGAAATATTATAAACCAATTCATGTGATCATGTAATATGACAGAATGGATTTTAAAATATTTTTTATTAAATATTTTATACAAAACAAGTATATAAAATGGTTACCATGAATAAAATAGTTCTAAAAATGTCTAGTATAAGAATGTTAAAAAAAATAAATCACCATGGTAAATAGTGTAGGATTAGAAAAATGATGTAGATGCTCAATATACCAGAGTGGTGGTGAATTTTATATTGAAAATTTCCTTTGGAATTTTTAATGTTGATATAAAACATTCTCTTTCATAACAAATTTAAATAAATAAAATTCAAAAGACCTCTTAGTTCTATAAAGTTTGTAGATTAAAAAAATATGGTTCCGGAATTGAAACATGTGAAAAGTTTACAAGGTAAAAGATTCAATCTTAAATCATATAAAATCTTACTAATCTGAGTACAAGTAAACGAATGTATGAAATAGTTATACATTCCTTATTAATAAAAATTAAGTGGAAAACAAACATGAAACAACAGAAGTATCAAGTATAGAATCTTTTAACCCAAAGTGTAGGGTATCCAACCACCATGGACCAAGGTCCCTTGATTTATACATTCATGAAAGTCTATCTTACCCACACAAAGGTAATCCCTCTATATGAATATTGGAGTCTGTATTGAAATCACTGCAAGCCCTCAAACATCAAGATAGTACGCACCTCTGTCTTCTGTATCTAATAGGTTTTCAAACATTAAGGTATTAGGATCCTATGTCATCCAATCCTTGGAAGCCCTCAACTGTACACAACAACAATCAAAGTAGCACAAATCAATCTAAATAAAGTTCTTTTACGAACAAATCATGAGTGTCTTTTTCCCTATAAATTACTTCAAAAAAATGTAATCTCTAGAGTTTAGAACAATGTTGAGATCGTTCAAATAAGATCTTATTTATTGGCATTTAGTTAATGGTTGGCTCCCTCCTCCAATGGATATATTTTTCCATGATTTTTTTAGGAACCTGGATGTGTGTGACATAAATAATGGTTAGTTAGAAATAGAATGAATGACATCATTTCATTACAATAACATGTGTTTGTAAATATGGTTTCCCAACAAAATATATTTTTTAGAGTAAAAGGAAAAATAATGTTCGGAGTATAATAAAATAAAAATTCAGAGTATATGTTAAAAGGATATTAAAATTCTATTTATCAAAGAATTCAAAATCATTATTCTATATGAATTCAATGTCTGATTTCTAAGGAATTCGAAACCATAATTCTAAGGAATTTGGAGTCTGAATTCTATGGAATTTGGAACCTGAATTGTAAGGAATTCAGAACCTCAATAATAAGGAATTTAGAAACTGATTTATAAGGAATTAAGAACCAAAATTCAAAATAATATGGAGTATTAATTCTATGTAAATCCGAAACTAAATTTTAAGGAATTCAGATGTCGAATTCTATGGAATTCCAAACCCGAATACTAAGGAATTCGGATTCTAAATTCCAAGTAATTTAGAACATGAATTCAAAGGAATTTGGAATCAGAATTCTAAAGTATTTAGAACATGAATTCTAAGTAATTTTGAATCTTAATTATAATGTATTCGATTTCTAAATTCTATTAAATTCAAATGATTAATTCTATGTAATTTTGAATCTGAATTTCTGGGAATTCATAAAATGAATTTCAGAGAATTCAGAATCTAAATTTCAGAGAATTCAGATTCTGAATTTCAAATAATTCAAAATCTAAATTTCATAGAATTAAAGATTAGAATTTCAGTTAATTTTGAATATGAATTTTAGACAATTCAAAATATGAATTTCAAAGAATTCAGAATATGAATTTTAGAGAATTCTGAATATGAATTTTATGGAATTTGGAATCTGAATTTTAGAGACTATGGAATCTGAATTTTAGAGAATTCAGAATCTAAATTTAGATCCTAAAAATAGTATACTTTATATCTAAGTATTATTAGTATTTTGAGGTTTTATAAATGAAAATGAATTTGAAAGTTAGAAATTTAATGTGATATATTTAGTGATACTAAATCATGAACAATTAAAACCAACATAGAAGAAAATTTCATTGGGGAAGGAAAAATTTCCTTATTAAGACAAATCTTAGGGGGAATAAAATTTGCCTTAAAATAAGTCTATTTGTGATTTTAAAAACAGGAAGGAATGGAAAATCCATAATGAAACCTTATTGACTCAAAAATCACCCCCTTTTTGGAATTCACAAACATCCATACTAAAATGAATCTATGGACATAAAAAAACATATCTCCCTTTACTTATGGATCATTGTGAATATGACTAACTCCCAATGAGGCTTTGGAATCACTAAGGATCATATTATTTATTCCTGACTGAGATATTTCATTATCTTTCATACAAAAATCGTCATTGATATGAACATTCCTCTAGATGAAATCCCTCATACTTTTGGAAATCAATACTTTACATTGTATTCCATTTATCATTCCTTCCTCCACCTTTTTTATTTTCAAAAAGTAATAAAGGGAACAAAAAAAATGATGGTACCATAACAATTAGTACTAAACAACCACAAATAATATATATGAAGGTAATCCAATAGTTCATTAATGATTGATGGAAATTTGAAAATACAACAAATGAACAAAATAGAAAAAGATTATCCTTCTTTATCTTTCAGTATCAGCTTAGTCACAATAGTTTTTATCTTCATGAGTTTTTTCGGATCCTCTTCTTCTCACATAAGCAACTGATCATGGTCTTCAGTTTTCTTCTCTAAGGATTGAATTTTCTATTCCTGGGCCTTAATAACGTCTGCATGAGCTTTCTATAATTATTCATTCATAGCAATCTTCTCTTTAATATCTATTCTAAAATCTCTTTCCCACTTTCAATTCATGGCCACAGAGTTAAGCTTTCCAATCAAATCCTTATGTTCCTACTATCGAGTAGTCTCTTAAAGAATTAACTTTTCCTCAAAACAATTTGAAAGATAATTAATCTAACCATATTCAGTATGAAAATAATCTTTTAGATTATAATAGAATTCATAGAAAATTATCATTTCATCAATAATATTCTTTTACGAGATTTTCATATTCTAGAACGATCTTTTATGAGCCAAATAACCAACGAGTAAGGTCATGAAATCTTCCCCTAGTGCAACACATTTGTCCATCACCATGGAAACTGAATTTGACTTCTGATTTATTGTATGGTGAATCATCTAAAATAATGAATCTATGCTTGGAAACAAAGGATTAGTACCAACCAGCTTCTTAAATGACTGGACAAAAAAATCCTATCTAAGGGATGATTTTTCTGAATCCGATTGTTTTGTTGGTGTTGATTCTTTTATATATCCTTATCTTTCATCTTTGATGGATCACTCTCATCATTCTTCTTCACCACAAATTTACTAGGTGTATATTAAACTACCTGAATTCCCTTATATGGTCTGGAAATGATGTCTTGTTCTCTATGAGATTCATGCTCACTATCTGATAGTTGAAAAATCTTATCTTCTTCAACATATTATTTTTCTACATCAGCCACTAGATATTTCAGATGAATAAAATAATGATTACTACTTTCATCATCTGTTGGATTTTTCACTACATTTTCACACATCTCATCTTTTCCTAGTGTAGAAATTTTTGAGAATTCATCTTGGGAAATCTGGGTTGATTGTTTTGTAGATAATCTTTACATCCCATGGTATTCTTTATCTTGTTTTATAATATCATCAGTTTTATTACCTTTATCTTCCTCCTCTTCTTCTTCTATTTCCTCTTTCTCTTCTTGAGCAATTTCTTCTTCTTGGTGCGATTCTGGAACCACCACTTTCTTTCCTAGAGTCTCTAGTACTGATTATATGAAAAAGCAATCTGGTACATGATTTTTTTCTGAGGTTCATTCAGTATCCTTGAGAAGATATTGAATGACTTCAGCTTTTGACAATTTCATCCTTTTCCACTTTTTTAATTCCTTTTCGAGAGTCTCAGAAGCCTTTTCCCTTAATTACATTACTTCAGAAATGTCCAATCCAAACATAGGATCTCTCTCCTCCCAGTTCATCTTATCTTCTCTCAACTTACCCACTTCTTCATTAGGATATGCTTTTTGATTATTTGTATTTGGATGTGCTGACTGAGTTTTCTTGGCCACAAGATTTTTTTATTTCTCTTACGGCTCCATAGCCTTTCACCTACTTCAACCTTTCATAGAGGTTTCCTCCTATTCCAACTAATTTGACATAGCTTCTTTTTCATCTTCAGAAAGATCATAGAATTATACGGATTCATTGTAAAATCTAATATTCATTCTCTATAATGTGTCATCACTTAGAAACATAACATTTTAATTTCTCGGATTGGAACATCATTGGATTTTTAATGACTGGAGGAAAAGAACAATAATCTTTGAAATAATATCTAGATACATTATAATCTGAGACTTTATATTTCCATTCTTGATATTCTTAATCGTTGCTGAGATATACTTAACAATGTTTATCATACCTATATTCACCAAGAAATCCAAAATATAGATGTCACTGTTTTTGAAAGTATCCTTCTCAAACATTCATTGAATTATAATTCCTTGAAGCCACAATTCATGAATCCAAAAATTCGTAGAGAGGTGAATGATCTTCATAGTATTCAATCCTTTCAAGCCAAGACACTCTATTTCCTTTTCCTTATTAGAATATCCCGATTCATCAGGAAATTTGTTAGTATAGAACTGTACTTCCCCTTCGTAAGGAATACAAATTAGACTTGTTTCCATGCTGTATGAAATAGAGTAGGTATTTTCATAACACTTGAAAAAAATTTATCTTTCCCCCCCTTAATTAAGAATATAACCATTTCATAAAACATTACCATCAAATTTACAAACACTAGATCTTGTGCCTTCAACTTCGATATACAAATTCTCTCCCTGCTATTCAGCTTATTATGTTTGGAAATAATAGAATAATACCTGTTGAGGAATTTATGATCAACTAGCCTCTCTTGGTGTATCATCCACTCGTAAATTTTTTTGAACAGTTGAAATATCTTTATAAGGAGAAGCATAAACAGGAATTCGAAAATGGGGAAACATTGAGGATTTAGAACGACCATAAAATACAAAGGCAGAGCTTCAGCATGAAAGAGAATTAAAAAATTGATGTGCAACAACCATACGGGTCGCTTTATATAGGAAATTTTGACGATGGTTCAACATTAATGACTGATCTAATGGTTGAAAAATTATTTTGATCAAATATGATGGTTGAGATGATAATTGAAGAAGGAATTTGATACATTTCGATCTGTTGAGGTTTTTTAATAAAAACATATAGATTTAGGAAAAATAAATGAATCTGAAAAATAAAATACAAACAAGTAAAAGACGATTAAAAATATTTTGAAAAGTAAATATATCATTCGAAATTCCATGAAGATTATTCGTAATAAGAAAATTTATCTTCTTGAAGAGTTATAGATTCTGAAATATTTTGACTAAAAAATGTTTGACTAAGAAATGTTTTTTAACAAAAAATTTGAATTCGAAAAATTTGACTAGGAAAAATTTGACTGATAATGATTTGACTACGAAAAATTTGACTATTAAATATTTGACTACAAAAAACATGACTATGAGAAAATTGACTATGAATTATTTTACTATGAAAAATTTCACAGTGAAAAAATTGACATTGAAATATTTGAGTACGAAAAATTTAAAAATGAAGAATTTGACTATGAAAATTGTTAATACAAAAAATATGACTACGAAAAAATTAAATAATAAGAAAATGTACTCCCCCTATTAAGAAGAGTTTTTTACTGTAAGGGGATAGGTTTGAAAATAAGTTAATAAGGAACGTTACCTTACAATTATCATTCAAAACATTTGTTTAATATATTTAAATCTATTAGAGGGTAAATATTTTGTTAAAATATCAGTAAATTGATCTTGAATTCAGATAAATTGATGAATTATATCCCGTTATTAAATAAAAAACCTTATAATAATGTTTTCCCATGATGAACAATGTTACTTATACGAATAATTACCCACTCAGAGTTATCTCCAAGAGTTGCTTTTCCTCTTTTCATCTTGATAATATTTCCTAAAATAATTTGTTACCAGTCATGTTCTAGGAACATCCTCTATCCATGTACCATGAATTGATGTTGGTATTATCAATACATTCATGAAAATAATAGTGTTAGACTTTTATTACCCAAACTATCATGGATCTAGAAACATCAGAAATCAATATCTTATTAATCCACATTTTCATTGAAAAATATGTTTTGTGAAAACCTAAAGACTGAGTTTTGTTTAAGGAACAATTATTTTCCCAAGGCCCACCACACTTACACTTAGTGAAAAATGGTGAAAATTGAGGAACAAAATAATAATTACTTAGAAATGGTTTTGAATGAGTACAACCAAATCTAGAGTTATTCCTTAGGGGTTTAATTTGGGCATGCATTTTGTCAAATTTTTCCATACCCATGGTAATGCTTGAAAAACACTTTCTTATGAAAAATATTTCTGAATTCAGTTTAGTAACATTGTTTTTATCCTAAAAAAAATTAGTATTATCACAGGAGTTAGCCTCTAAAACATTTTTCATAGAAATAAATTTTTCTACATCCTTATAATGTTTTTCCTTATCAGAATTAACATTCAAAATTGTTTTTAAATACTTTCAAAATAATAATTTTTTTTATCCTGATCAATAGAATGATCTTATTTTTCATTAGTAAGAGTTGAAATTCTAGAATTTTCATTGTCATGCATTTTCTTGAGTTTAAAATTTTCATTCTCAGTGAACTTAGCTATCCTAGAAACGTCTTCATAAGTAGGTAAAGTATTATCTTCATCAGAATAAGATTCCACTTCCTAAGATTCTTAGTATTTACTATCACTATAATTATAATTATAGGATATATTGGATATAGATTCATCATAGTGTACATTGTCCATTAAACAGTGATTTTCAATATGTAACATTGAAATTTAACCTAGATTCTTCTGACCAAAAGATTCATACTCTGAGGATTCATCAAGAGAGTATCCACAACTAACACTCTAGGTGTAGTTATCATTTAAAAAAAATTATATTTAGCATCATAGTACTTTTTTTTATTTCTCTAAGAATGTTGTTCCTTTCTACCCTTTCTATTAAGAATTTGCCAATATGGCCTTATATACCATGCTCTATATCATTCATAACAAACGACTTAGGAGTCATCATTTCCCTTTATATGTTTCTTATTATATATGTATGGAATGACTTTCTTCCCTTCTATCTTTTTCATCCTTTGAGAATGATTAGCTAGCACATTCTCAAAATGTTCCTATTCACTTCATTCACACTGATTAACAAACTTTATAGATTTAGATACTATAACTCTCTCAAGAGTCTTGGGACTTGTAGTAGTAAAGGATATACTTCTATTTCCATTCTTCTTTTTAATATTTTCAGTATATCTCTCCATCCTTGTTTCATGTTGAAGAAGAGTTCCAAATAGCTTGTCAAGTGTAATCTGGTAAAATTTTCTATTTTCATCTATAACTGTGCTCTTGGATTAAAATTCGTTATGAATGATGTCTATAATCATATATATAAGAGCTTCATCATCCAAAACATTCTCACACATATATTATAAACTATTGACAATGGTCATAAATCTTTGTTTTACCATAGATATGTTATATTTATAAGGAAAGTAGAAAGTATGATATTCACCTCTGAGCATGGATCTTCTATTTTCTATAAATATGGTTGTACCAAAATGGTCAACCTCCAATTTCTTATTAATTAAATTTGTATATTCACATTAAGAAATAAGAAAATATATATTACAGGTCATGGAACACAAAAAAGTACAGTGTACTTGTAGTTTAGTTGATATTGTGAATTTTCTTGATTAGTAAAAGTTGTGAAATGCTTATCAAGAATCGTGAAATATCCAATAATCATAACAATGTTTTCCGCACCAGTGTTAATAAAAAAATCCATCAAACAAACTCTCAAATATTAATAATGATTCCCAAAAAATATAAGTGGTCTAGTAGGATTATGATTTCCAATCCAACTAACATTCATTTCTCCCTACTTAATTAGAATATCCTTACAAAAACCTAATAATAGAAAAGAATTTAAACCAAGTATAACACTCATAATCAATAAAAATATAGAAGAATGAAAACTGAGCTAAAAAAAACATATATGTAAATATAATTATTTCACACACCACATTTGATAACAATTGTAGGATCAAAATGTTTTTGTAGATGCTCAATATACAAGAGGCGGTGGGGGTGAATTGTATCCATTAAAAATGACTATGATACTATTAATGTTTATATAAATCATTATATTTTTAACAAAGTCAATCTGGGTGTATTCACAAGACCTCGTAGTTCTAAAAACGTTCTAGATTTTGGAAATATGTTTTAGGAAATAAAACTTATTAAAAGTTTACAAGGGATAAGATTCTACCTTAAATCATATAGAATCTTACTAATCAGAGTACAAGTACAATAAAGTATAAGATATTAATAAAATCATTATTAATCAAAATGAAGTGGAAAAAAACATGGAACACAACTAGAAACATGTATAGAATCTTTTAACCCAATAGGCAGGGTATCAATAAACCGTGGATAAAGATCCCTTGATTTATATTTCAAGAATGTCTGTCTTTTCCACACAAGGGTAAGCCCTCGATAAGAATATCGAAGTCTGTCATATATCCCCGCAATCCATCGAAATTCAAGGTAGTCGGAACCTCGGTCTTCCTATCCTCAAAAACCCTCGATGGTAAACAACAATAATCATAGTCGCATGAAGAAATCTGAATAAGATGTTCAGTACGCCCAAAGTATGAGAATTTTTCTGTCCAGAAATAACTTCAACAACATTTAATCTCAATATATTTAGAACAGTGTAGAGCTCATTAAAAATATCACCTATTTATAGTCAATTCTTCAATGGTCATCTCCCTCCTCCAACAATAATATTTTTCCTTGAATTTTGGATTGACTTGTACATGTGTAACTCAAAAAATGGATAGTAAGAAATAGAATGAACAAAATCGTTTCAATACTATTAAAAGGGTAAGTAAATATGGTTCCTCAACTAAATCCATTTGTAGGAATCTATGGAAAAATAATGTCTAGAGTCTAAGCCAATAAAAATTTAGAGTCTATATTATACGAAAATTCGGATTCTATTTTTCAAGGAATTCAGAATCATAATTATAATGGAATTCAAAGCCTGATTTCTAAAGAATTTAAACCTAAATTCTAAGGATTTCAGAGTATGAATTCTAATGAATTTTGATCCTGAATTATAAGGAATTAGAAACTTTAGTTCTATGAAATTCATAACCTAAACTCAAAAGAATTTGGAACCTTGTTTCTATGAGAATCGGTGTCTGAACTATAAGGAATTCTGAACTTGAATTATAAGGAATTCGAAGCCTGAATTCGAAGGAATTCAAAACCTGATTCTATGGAATTCAGAGTATGAATTCTAAATAATTTGAATCATGGATTCTAAAAAATATGGAATCTGAATTTTATGGAATTCGAAATTTGAATTATAAGGAATTATGAATCTTAATTTTAATGAATTTGGAGTTTGAATTCTAAGGAATTGAGAACTGAAATTCTAAGGAATTTGGAATCTGGATCCAAGAGAATCTAGAATCCGAATTTTAGTGAAATCATAATCTGAATTTCAAAGAATTCAGAATATGCATTTTTGGGAATTCAGAATATGAATTTCAGAGACTTTAGAATCTGAATTTCAGAGAATTCAAAATCTAAATTTCATAGATTTCAGAATCATAATTTCAAAGAATTCAGAATCTAAATTTTAAGAAATTCGGAATCAGAATTTTAGAGAATTTGGAATCATAATTTCAAAGAATTTATAATATGAATATAGAACATGAAAATAAAATACTTTATATCAATGTTTCTATTGTATTACTAGGTTTCAAAAATGAAACTGAATTTTACAGTTAGAAATAAAAAGTGTTAGATTTAGTGAAACTAAATCATGAAAAATGATATTACTGATAGTAAACAATTTCATTGGGGAAGGAAAAATTTATTTATTAAAAAATATTATAGGAGAAATAAAATTTTCCTTAAGAAAGGCTATTTGTGATTTTAAAAACATGAAGGAATGTTAAAGTCATAAGGAATGCCTATTGACTCAACAAATAGAAATGAGGTATTTTGTGTTCTAGGTATACAAACCTCGCGCTTCTCGATCACTATAATACATCATGTATGTGTTATCACTTGATATGTCTCAATCCACTAGTGTAATAAGTCAAAAACCAATAGGGGACCCATCATGGGAAAATAACATTTAGCATGGTTTAGTTAGTGTTTTCATTGTTAATTTATTCCTAGACGATAATATTCCAAAGAATGATTATCCTAAAACCTAATAACAGATTAGTCTCACATTAAAATTATTGAAATAATCATCCATTCATATATTATTGGGAAATAATTATTTGAAAATCAAATCAACATTCAAAATCCAATTTCCCAATTTCTTATTCAACATTACTTTTTAATTTTAATCATTTATTTTCATAAAATTTATTCCCATTAAATATATTAATTTGAAATATTTTTTTATGATTCAACATTAATTAATTTCATGAAATAGACATTCAATTGAATCCAACATTTTTATCAAAATCCATCCCATAATATCAAATTCATTGAAATTTTTAGGTATTGAAAATATCCATACCCTTATCAAATAAAAAATACTTTCATCCATTTTTTGTTTTAAAAACATATAAATTTTAAATTTTAATTTGATAAAACAATTATGTATTATTTTTTAGGTAATATCCTTTTAAAACTGACTACATTTAATCACACGATCATTCTACACCCACAACAAAAAAAACCAAATGAATAACAAAGCAAAATGAGATACTATAATCAACTAACGAATTATGATCCATAAAATTGTGTATTAAATACATAAATAAAAAGATTATATATTTATCATTATGATGGGGAGAAGGTATTATTAGAATAAATCATATGAAATGATATCCATGTACTGTATAGAGATTTAATGATATAATTTGTTCTTCGATCCTTAAATAGAAGAGGTTATATAAGACAATTTTAAGTCATTAGAACCTTCAAAGACCTGGGAATAATATTAGGTTTCAGTTAGCAATGTTTACAACTTCTAATGGTTGTATTATGATTATTGATTAAATTTTTATGGGATTAATAATCTACTTGGAAGGTTTATTGGGTGTGTTACGTGGTTAAGAGTAATCATGCACCCTAACAGTGCAGTCGTACAAGGAATCTAGATGGGGTACATATTTTTCCCTATGGTTAACTATCAATGTTCCAACCAAAAAAAAAAATAAACAATCCAATGATGAAAATTTTGGCGGGGGTTTCTTCCTGGTTTGAAAAATAATTCCCATTTCCTTCTAATTTCTGATGAAAGGGTCAAAACATAACATGAAAAACTTTTAAGGTTCTAGAAAATAATGATCCAACCATGAAATTTCAAATAATCATCATGAAAGTTTCTAGAATATCCTTAACAGAACTCAATTTAATTCACAAAAAATGAAAATAAAAGAGGATGAATAATTTCATGAAAATTTGTAATAAAATTTTATTGTAAGTTTTACTAATCTATATATATAAAAAGCAATGATTTTGAGGTACTAAAAATGAATATGATTTTTCATGTTTGATAAATGAACACTGAATTATAGTAAATGAAATTTCATTATGATTTGTTTGGTATATTAGTTGTGAAAGTAATATATTTGGGTCCAAATTTTTTGAGGATGTTAATATATTGATCATGAATTATTTTATTATTTGATACCATACATATGAAATTCTATTTGTTTTACATGGATAATGTAAGGGTGGTTGGCTTTATTAATGATAATGTAATTGATTGTAGATTAACCAAGTGAGTATTTTTCATTTTTTATAAAATTTATGACATTATATCCCTTTCATTGGATATAATTTCATATTGTGGTGCCACATTAGGTTATAACATATAAATATAAAGATAAATGTCATTATATGTGCTTATATATACGGGTGAATGATTGATAATGTATTAACCAAATATATAAATATATAGTTTGAGAATTTAAATCATTTGTAGGTTATATAGTATTTATATTTTCATTGTAAAATGGTCAATAAAACCTTAAAAAGGATAATATGATAATGAATGTTTTCATATGATGTAAACTAATGGATATGTGTACAGAGAAATGTATGATTAATAGTGATCAAACATGATCTAATTATAGAATGAGTACCATTTATTATTCTCTAGAATATGAATATTATTACTCGTATGGATCCTTATATTTAAATTAAAATTTAATGATATAATATATCATGGGGTCACACATTTTGGATCACTTAATGTGGATTGAGATTTATTGAGAGAGATAATGTAAAATTAGATCAGTCCTTAATATAAAGTGTTATGGATGTTAATTAAATTTTTTTACATATGATGTTGTACATAGTGATGTTAATGATATCCTTCCGAATGAGTTTAGTATGATTTTAAAAATGAGTTTTGGATATAGTTCAAATTGTTATTATATATGTTTCTACAAAAGGTGAAATAGATAATATTATTTGAGGATATAGTGAGTCTGAGATATTAGAGCAAATATTACTTAAATAAAAATAATTATTATATATATATATTACTTTATATTTCATGAATATTATGATTTTAATGGGGCGTAAAATTTCATACAGTTGATTCCTTCTTTATTAATCTACCAAAAATCTAACATTAAATGAAGAAATAACAATAGATAATATAAAGAAGAGGATTTTTATTCATTTAGTTGAATTATAATATTTTTTTATTAGTTATCCAAGTGTTAATAAAAATGAATAAACAAAATAGTATGAAATAATATTCATAAAGTGTAGAGTAAATTCCATTCTTATGATAGAATTGTTGTGTATCAGTTCCACACACTTGGTCAAAACTCCTTTGTACCCAAACCTCTACTACTCACACTTCAATTTCATCATGATATACTAAAACATTATGATGGATAGTGTGTCCCTCACAAATGAATAGTGAATTAGTCAGCACTTTAATACCTCTATAGTTTGGAGGAATTTTTCTTCTACAATAGTTACATTCCCCATATTCATTGAAATAAGTTTTAAATATATTGTATGATCATATATTGAGAACCATTCATATGATTAAAATGATTTTTTATTTTTGTTTCTATGATTTTTTAAAAATTTATTAAATTAGATATACTAACCCTATAATTTTTTCACATATTGATATATGAGTATTAACATAAATATTCCATAAAATCACCAAACTATTGAAATACCTTTTCTCATTTGAAGACTGTTTAAATGAAAAAAATCTAACTTATATACATCATGATATTTAAATGTCTAGAATGAGTTATTAATTTAAATTTAGTTAAACAACCATTATAGGTAATTATGATGAATATGTAAATAATAGAGGAGGTCAAAAATCATTTAATTGTAATCAACATAATTGAGGAACATAATTTTTATCAAAACCCATAATTAGATATCATAGTAGAAAAAGCTTCACGTCAAAAAAAAGAATAAAAACAAAAAGAACAAGTAATCCAAAGATAATTGTATCATAGTAATGTTTTATTAACATAAAACATGAAAAAAATATATGAATATTCTATCTAAAATGAAATCATCACATGGTGGGTAGAGTCCCATCATGGATTTTGTTTAATCACTAATCTCATACATACCATATAATGAGTAAAAAATTGACAGAATGCATTTTATTTTTCAAAACAATTGTAACATCCTGTCCAATATTATGTGTAACACAAATGGAAATCAATCATAAGGTATAATATTTAGTGTTACCCATGAAAAGATATGGTTCGTATAATATTTATCATAACAATATAAAAGGATATTACATAAATAATCATAATGAAATAATGAATTATTTAATGTTGATTTTTATATTAGAGTTCATAATAATATGATATATAATATTAGGTTTAATTGGGATTAACATGAGAATGGGTTGATAATAGTTAAAAATGAACATTAAATATAAAGAATTGTGTAAATTGACATTAAAAATGGTGTTTTCAAGAGAAAACATAAAAATTTTAAATACATGATAAGAATGGAATATTTCATTTAATAGAATAGGTAAAAAATAGTGGTTATACAAAAAAATGCATTTTTAAATGAAGTAAATTTTTAATAATGTATTTAAAATATAGTAACTTATTAGTAATAAGGATTAGAAAAAATAATCTTAATTAGGATAGATTTTAATGAATTCATCTATGAAATCAATACAATTCATGTATTAACTAACCAAGGGAAGGGTAAATAATATTGATATATATATATTAAATAGAAGAATATACATAAATTATCATTATTGCTTATTATAAAATAAATATAAAAATATATTAAATGGGAAAATATACATAAATTATCATAATTACATATTATAAAATTGATATTTAATGTAATTTAAATATAGAACTTCCACACACCCATGAAAATAATATTTTTATAGATAAATATCGCCTTATCTTCAAGATTCATTATTCACTCACACATAATGTAATGAATAATAAAATAAAATTTAATTAAATACGTAATTTATATATTTTAATTATTAATTTGGGTCATTATAAATATATTTTTCTCATTTACAACTATTTAAACGAAATATAATGTCTACATTAATTTTTTGAGGGCCTTAGTTCCATCGTTCCAAGGATAGATAACACATGTAAAATAATTGATGATATTTTAAAATTGTAATATAACTATAGAATTCAAATGAAATTGTATTAATATCTTTAAAAAAATAAAAATTTCCAAAATATAATATTCTATTATAATATAAGGTTGATACATTTAGTAATTTCATTAATTTAATATGGTTAGTTAATTTTGTGATTTTTCTGACCATCATGAAATATTTTAAATTTTATATTACTTATAAATATTCATTACAAACAATGAAATAATATATAGTAATACTATTATAATCATATGTAAGATTAACATTTTTTATTACCAGCCTTCACTATAGTAGAGAACATTGTAATTCATATATAATTGAGGTGGATTATAATCAATATTATAAAAACATGTTTTTTAAAATATAAATAAAGGTAGTTAGAAGACATAAATTTCACCATAATATTAAATTTATTGTAAATTTGGGATACATATGTTATTATGATATTGTGGAATGAAAACATAATGGTCTTGTTGATGAATAATAAAAATAAAATATTTTAGTCAATTAATTTACACTATCCATTTATCAAAACTTCTTAGGATACCCCTTAATTACAATTGAAATTGTCTTTCTTTGAAAAACTATAACTAGGACATTAGTGATATGATTTTTAAGTGTTTTGTGTAGTGATTTTCTATGATCTAAATGTTATTATTTTTAAGGTGAATGATTGGTTTTTATGAGGTGAGGAGATGGGTGATTGTGAATATTACAGTCACTAGTTTAGAATTATGAATGAAGACTAAAAATAGTATTTATTATTGTAAAAAATGACAATAAAAGGTTAATTTCATATTGAACTAATGGGTTCCTACATCACCAATGACATAAAAAACATATATTTAGATTATAATATTAAATAAAATATTTTACCAAATTTCACTAATCACCTAAAATACAACTATATTAGAAAAATTCCCAACAATAGTTATTCATTAAAATATATTTTCTATATCAGGTAGATATATTTTAATTTTAAAAATACACATAACATTATTAATATCAAATTAATTTTTGATTTCTTTTTCGAGAGTGAATTAATTCTGCAGTATTATGCAGAAATTGTTTTTTCAGTTATTATTATCATATGTTACATTTTTTCCCATCGTAATACCTTCATTTCATATTTCCATATTTATTATAAAAAATTAATTATTAAATTAATATAATAAATTGTAGTTGGTTTTATCATTGTGTAATTTTTAATAAAAAAAATTGTATTACTAAATTTGACTAAATAATATATTAAGAGGGGAAATTACATTGGTAATTTGTTTTGTTACAATATCCCCCTAAAAGAAATGCCACCCCTAAAATTTATGTTTACAAACAAATTTAAAATATTTGAGGGTTGTTCTAATTCAGGAATTCATAATGATCCTATGTTACTTCTTTGTATTTATTTGTTTTCTATATTAAATTTTCTAGGGGAGTTTATTATTGTATATAACACAAAATATATGATATACGATCTTCAACATATACTCCACTCAAGAGAGATAAATTTCTTGATATATCTGCTCTAAATTTAGTAATTTTAATGGATTAGGAATGTATTTAATCAATAGGTATCCAAAGAAAACATCAAGTAAATGTGAAAGCACAATTTTGATTTTCCATTAGATAAACCATAGTTTTTATGAGATCAAGTATCTAAAAGTGTTCGATATACTTGGGGATTACTTTTCTCTTCTTCCCAAATATCATAGATCTCAAACATGGATTTTTAAAAATGACGAATCAATCCTCGAAAATAAGCTCCATGTCTATTTGGAGCTAATAGTGAAAACTATTATTCTATCTCTAACTCCCCCTAATGTTTTTTAGAATATTCATTTCCTTTATTATAATTTCATCTGCCATTTTAGGTCCTAGTAGCTTTAATTCACCAACATCATACCAATATAATGGTTTTATGAATTTATTTCCAAAAAACATCATTGTATTAAAATACTTGGATGCCTATGATAAATCTATTAATATATATGAACTTGTCTAGAAAGAATATTTTTATCCCATCTCACTTTAATATACCTAAAAAAATATCTAAACATGCCTTAAAATTTCTGGAATGTCTTCTCAAATAAGAAATTAATTGGTTGGTGATTAGATATAATTGATTTCAATTAAATATATATATCATGTTAGATGGAATCAAAAAATGTATTTCTAAATCAAATCTTTCTGTATGATATAATTTATAATGTAACTTTATGGATTCACACCACTTATCTAATGTATAACCTTACAATATGATCTTGAGAGAAGTCCTCTAAAATTGAATTTAGATAAAAAGTCATTATATAGAGATCCAATGAAACCCATATAACATTATTTTCACATGATATATTAAAAATACAATTTTTATAGTCCTTTTTGTGTTTCTATGATTTCTATATGGTAATTTGTATTACTTTCAATGTCCCCTTTATCATTTTCAATTGAACATACATATATAGACCCCTAGTAATTTATATGTATATTAATTAATATCTTCTTTTATATTTTACTTCCAATAGTTCTCATAGAGATATTAATACATATTAACTCATTCTTATTGGATTAAAATGGTTGAGATTTGGGCACTATTAAATATCCACATAATTATCTCGGACTTAGATGTCACGCAAAATAATGAAACAAATCATAAAAAACAATCTTCATCTATTTTGACATCTAATAATTTCCCTTATCTTATAACTTATATTTTATTAATCATTTCGAAATGATCTATTTTAGATTTATTTATAATTACTTGGAGTGATTTTTGAGTAATTATTTGAGAAACATATCATGATTATCCATACATTTTGCTAATAATGTCTATACATTGCATGTCTAGGCGTATTGGTTCATTGTAAATTATAATCATTGATAAGGATTATAGTTACCTTGTATATACACTATCTTCCACTTTAATTTCATTCACATGATTTTAATAGAATAGGAAGTTATAATCTTTTTTATACAAAAACCCACATTAATGGTTTATATTAATTTCATTCCAAAAGAATATATACATGATGATCATGTGATCTATATATATTTCTTGCTTCTCCCCATAGAAATTATATCTCAAAAACATTAATTTAATGAATATTTCAGCACACTCTAAATCATGGATGAGATATTTTTTGATGAACACTCAACTTGCATGGAAGGTACGCTAGTATCAATACATATCTATTTTACTTCATTGAAGCATCAATATTTTCAATTAAAATATTTCAGTTTAAGGGAATCACGATGAATGATGAAATGATAAAAAATGTTAATTACTTAATTTTTTCTTAAAATTCAACATATATACAAAAAATAACACCTACTGAGTCTGTTTAGATTGTACTATTATCAGCCCTTATAGGTTTCTTCTGAATCATCAGTAATGAAAATATAGTTTAATAAAACTATGGATCTCTATTATAGAGATAATTAATGACCACTCCTAAGTAGCAAATAAATTATAAGGGTCCACTAATATTTCATTATTATGGTTATAACATGTTTTATAAATTAGTATTACTCTATCTAGGACTCACATATACTATACATTTCATATTTTTAATCATTTTTAAAAGTATTATACATAGTATCCAAATGACCATCATTATAATGATATATTTTAGAGTATATTAGAATATATTCTATATGAACACTCAAAATATTATAGAGGTAATCTCTAAAAATTATATTCATTATCTCTTTAAATATTGATGGAGTATTAGGGAGTCTGAAGGGAATCACTATGAAATAACAATTTTCATTTCTTGTTTGAATATTTTAATTTGTAATATATTAATTTATATCATTTTAATAGAGATATCCTAACTGATGTCGCACCTTAGTTAAATATTTGAGCACATTTATTTTATTTAATATGTCACCAATCATTGGAAGTATATAAATATTCATTATTGTGAAATTTTTTATCTTATTATAACAAATTTTGAGGTGCTTTGAATCATAATTCTTCTTCATCAGGGGGATAAGAACACCCCATAGTGAATAACTCAGGTTTATATATACATATCACATATTATATTGTAAATACATCATTAATTTTCCTTATTTCATGATGGAAATTTCTAATTTATTCTAGGATATAGGCAGAGATCCATGTATACGTTCATTTGAGAACACAGACTATCATTACATACATTTAATATGAATAAAAATATTTAATACATAAGTGTAGTTATTAAAAATGATCACATATTAAATAATTATTATATACTGGTTATCGTGAATTTTAGAAAGATAATAATTCCCCTAAGGAAATAATATATACTATAGGTATAATGATTCAAAATAATATTCAATTTCTCTTTATAATTGCACAATATAAGAGGATGACTTGGTATTTTTAGTGTGATTGGACTATATACCATGTTAAATTTATTTTTATATAAGGATATATGATACATTCCAAAGTTTGTATCAATATCAATGAATATATGTAATGGGATATATTTTTGGAGGTTCATTCCAAATAAATTGATTGTGGAGTTGTTATATACTTTGTATGGATTTAATAAAATTATTGATCTTTAAACACCCTTTTTTTGTTGTTGTTCGGATATTTCTATTGGAAATATAACTTATTAATTAATTCATAAGAAAATAATGAAATAATATGAAATATTTTTTTTCATTAATTACTGAGCTATAATTTTCAATATAAGGAACTTTAATAGTAGTGGTGTTATATGCCCTTCTGTTATCTATATGGCCTAGAGGCTCTTTTCATTGATTTTTATTATAACCCTTACATTACTATGTTGGTTCACATTATCAATCTATAAAACATTATATAAATAATATAATATAGGATATTTTTTTATTAAGAACATATTTTCATCCATAACATTAGATTTTTTTCATTATCTCAATTTATCATTTATTAGTTGGATGCACCTTCTCCTTAATATTTAATTAATCTCATAGTTCAGATGATATAGTTTCCCATATGCTTCTTACCAAATGTTTTCCACATGGCATGTTTTTATATTATTCCACAAAGATGTTTCAAATTATATACTCCAAAATTAATATATTTTTTTCTTATATACATCCCAATTAGACCACAATGATTATCCAATAGCAATAATGAAATTAATGAAAAAACAAGAAATGTATTCTTACTTATAAATTTATCAAATCAACGTATATTTTCACATTATCATATATAAAACACAAATAATGTTATACACCATATATATTTTGTTTCTATCAAATATATAAGTACATCATGAAATCCTTTGGATGTTTTCCTCATACACAATGATTAACTAATCTTTATTTTTCCACAGTTTGTGGAAACAATTATACATTTAATGAATGATAGTTCATAGAAAATATTTTCGAAAAAATATTTTTGAATCCTTTATATTCAATTCATAATTTAAACATTTGATTCAAATTAATGATCTATGTAATCCATGGATTGGATTCCATTTCATGATGATACATTCCTAACAAAAAAAGTTTCTTCTTACACATGTTGGAGGATTTATAATTTATTCTCTATTTAGTTAACTCATTGTTCCATGATTAGAAGATTAGAATATTCCTTAATTGTGGGAGGCCTTTTTTCATATTATAATCAACCACAAATTACACTTCATTAGGATAATATTTTAATCCACATGGTTCGTGTTATTATTCATAAATTTATACTACAAATCCAAAACTACCATTATGTTCTCATATTATCATCCCATTAACATTGGAATATAAATAGGGTAATAATCAAATTTCCTACAAATATTGATTTTTTCATCATTTCCCCCATTTTCCATAATTAACAAAAATAAGGTAGAATTTTATAGGTTCATTCAAAAAAATTTAATATAAATTGTAAATTATAAACATGGATTGAATTACATATATAAATGACTTCTAAATAAAATATTTTGAGTCTCTAGGTTAAAATGAAGTTTATTTATGATATATTTCCTACTATATTTTGTATCATTTTAATCAATTCATATCCATATAATTTAATTCTAAATAGTTTGGGAATTTTATAAAGGAAAAGACCTAGAGTTTCATAATAGATGTCTAGAAAGGCGTACATTTCATGTAACAAGTAATGGTTGAGTAAATAAATAATGTACCTTTTCTAGGATATCACATCAAGATATAACTATTCATAATTCACATCTACTTATATAATCATTATTTTGAATGTAATTCATTGAATAAAATAACTTAATACATCACACAAAAATTTAATATCTTACAATAAATAGGTATATCCATCAGGTTCTCACTAAAGACTTATAGTCTTGATACAAAGATGTCTCTATAATATAATATGATAAAAACATATTATAAAATTATATTTTTATACATATTATTATGTTATTTTTAATATGAATTTATATTAAATAAAACAAAAGGATCGAGAGGTATTTTTTATTTTGATAACTATATATATAAATCAATATATTGAAAAAAAATATATTGTAATATACCAACTGTTCACAAAAACCGATTTGAAATCCTAAAAATGAATAGTATAACATATTTAATACATAAATAAGTGTCTAGAAACAAATCCAAGGGAATAGACGTGACTAAAAAGAATATATGGTCAATCGAAAGACATAACATGATATCAAAAAGAGGAATAGGTAATGAAAAATAATATGGAATCATATAAATGGACATGAAATAATATTTTAATGGAATCATAATAATGTTTCAGAATCATATAACCTATATTATTCCTACGTAATGGAAAACATCAATAAAAATATCACATTGTTGACATAATCACATCGTGGAATAGGTTTACTACCTAATTATACATACAATCCCTCATGAAAAAAATTACATAATGAATTAGAGTTCTGAATGGGAACACCAATATTGTCATATACATTACTTTATGTTCCATAAAAGTAAATCAATTGTAACCCATGAAAATAAGAATTTCCCATATGATGGAAGTGATTTAATTTTATTTTATCCAAAAATTACAAATGGATATTTAAAATATATTTCATATAGAAGACATAAATAAATATTTTAAAATTTATTTAATGTGTACATAAGAATAATATTCAAAATATGGTAATCAATAAGAATAAAATTCTTGAAAATAGGACAATTTTTGTTATATAAACAATCATTTAAAAATATATTTTAGGGAATGAAATGAGGATTTATAAATTAAGAATATGAATAAAGTTATCATTTAAAATTATAGTAAATCTAACTGGTTATACCAAAAAAATATTTTATACACACAAATTATTAATATCAATTATTAATTTAATTTTGTGCTAAAAAATGGAATATAGTGTTGAAATGTTATTCTCAACCGGGTTTTATTTTAAAGATGTCGTCTTATAAATGAATAAATGACATGTATTACACAACACATGGATGTGCGGATAATATATGTCTATCATCCATAGGATTATATAATAATTAAAATCATTCCATACCAAAAAATAAAGAGATATATTGAGTTATAGGGATAATGGTCACAACCATAAGAAATAGGGTGGTTCAAAGAGAACACATAACTAATGTTATAGAATCACACTATAGATTTACATGGAATCATAAACTATAAATATAAATTATTTATATATTTATTCAAAACCATTTCAAAATATATTATAAAAATTATAATTATAATACAATAATTTAAAACTGTTTCAATGAGGTATATTTTATAATTTAATTCAATATGGGGATTTTGTTCTATGGTTTAACAATCCGATTACATTGGTATAATTATTGATGTTTTATAAAATATTATTACAATTATAATAGTGAAATTAACAGGTTTTTATTTACTTATATAATTTCAACTAGTCTCAAATATCCTTTTGTGTTATGATATAGGGATGATTCAACTACAAAAAACATTAATGTTATATGGTTTTTTCATTTAGGATGTTTTACTATCCATCATATATATGATTCATTTTATATAATTTTATTTATATAAATTTATTACAAAACATATAATATGTCATACAATACTTATTATCGTATTATTTAATAATATAGTATTTTTATGATCAGAATTGATGTCTGTATAAAAAAATTGAGTGAGTTAATCTTTGAGGTTGTGAAATAACCATATTGTATGTGATGTTTTCAAGTTAAAATCAAAATAAAATATGGATGAATATGGATATCACTCAAAAATGTAAAATGTTCAGTATAGTTAGGAAATTTATGTTATTATATAGGGGTTTATGGAAATCATTACTTGAGGCCTATGATTAATAAAATTTGAGCTTTTTAGTCCTGAATCATACATATTCCTTTTATCATCACCTCGTAGGATACCGTTTATGGCTCCTTGATTTTGTATTTTGATGAGACTAGAAGAAAATAAAAAATAACGAGTGGATAATGAACATATTTGGGATGAAATATGTAATGATATTAACTACATTTTTGTTTGGGTAAAGGTAATTGAGGGGCAATGTTTATAAGTAGAGGAGATGTGTGTTTCTTATTTTTATATTCATTATTTTATTCATTTATTATATGACTACCAATTTTTATTTATTTATGTTGAAATATGAATTAAATATAGTTCTCTGTTTATAATAATTGGTTCTAAAATTATGAATGACTGAGAAAATTATGTATTTTGCATTAAAAGTTACATACTATTATTTTCCAAATTCAACTATTCTAAAAAATTTAAAATATTTTTATAAAAAAATAAATAAACTATAAATAAAAATTTATTAATATGTGTTCTATAAAATTTAAATCCATATTATGAATATATATTTATAAATACGAGATATTTATTTAATAAAACAAACTTTATTTGAAAAATACCAATATTAATATTAATCTGAATTTTCAACCCATTGATGAATTAAATTTTTTCCAATAAAATCATATAATTGTCAAACAGAACATATTATTAATATATAAATCCATTTTATGAAAAATGATTTTCATTTAAATTATTTTATTTTGAATAAATATTTATTTTAAAACATTTTGTTTTTCCAAAATAAAAAAAGATAATTCATCAATTTTATAAAAATTATTTACTTGTAACATGATATAAATATGTAATTCTATCATTTTGTTATATAGATAAATATTATTTTAAATTTATATTTTGTAGGATAAACATCTAAGAGTTAGTTAACTATTCTTAATTATCATATTACCATCACAATGGATTGATTCCTATTACGAAGGAATGATTTGAATGATCATATGGGTTCTTTAATTTCTATAAATAACTCATTTTTCAATTTTTCTTCTATTCTCCTATATTTTCTCAAAAGGTTATATAAAAAATGGGATTTAAATTTTATATTACATTATTAATGTTATACTTAATTCCAATAGTTTTTTATTAGTTTTAATTTCTTGGGGGATCATGAAGATCCATATTTTTATATTATTGTTATCTTATTATCTATTTTGACACATTTTTAAACCATAAATTAATATTTACATTTATATATATATAAAAATAATAAATCAATATAATATACTACCATTGAATTTATCTGATTTTATGTATGAATTATATAATATTATATTACAAATATGAAATAAATATATATTAAAAAGTGGGTTTCCAATAGTCATTTCAGGTTCACTATATCTAAGATCATGAATAATAGATTCAAATTCCTTTTAGTACATCTAATAATTTTTATTAGTTCCAAATAAATCCATTAAATTCAATTTTTATGTTTTATATAGTTTTGAGAATTATAACTTCTAGCTTCCCACTGAAGCAACACATGTTAGGAAAATCATTCAAAAAAGTAATAGGTTTTATCAAAAACTAATGTTCATATAGATTTTATTTTGTAAGGAATTGTTCATGTAGATAACCCGAAATGATTAGATATGAAATATCACTATAACCATAGACGATAAACTTTTGTTAGATATACTTTAATCAAAAAATTGTGTAACCTTCTAGTTGAAACAAATCCATTTAACACAATAGTAGGGAACAAGATTATTAATGAAAAACTAAACCCCAATATCCAAAAGCACCCAATACAATTTCTAATAAAGGTGTGTTACCATTTTGTTTGGATTTACCTCAATAATTACATAAAATTACATGGCTATTTGGTCCCACATTTTCAAGAACTCCTCCACTTTGATCATTATAACAATGATTCCTCTAGGAAGAAATAGATTCTTTTTGAGAATCATGTCACCCTACTCTATATTTGTATCCACATGGATTGGGTGATCATTTATCATTTCTACATCTTCCATAAAATTTATTATAGTCAAGACCTTTTCTATAATCACTTCATTAGAGTGTATAAGGTGATCCCGTAATTTTTCTAATCCATCTATAGTTACTACCTGATGTGGTCCATTAAATATTGCTAATGAAGCTTAACCTAATTCATCCCCCATTATTACACTCCCAATCATTCTCTTATTGATATTTTGAACCGGTTCTTGAATTCCCTCCATTTCCTTTTTCGGTTGACCTCCCTCTCTATTTGAGACTTCAACCAATGTTGAACACTCCAACACCTTAGCTTTGCAAGATAGGTTTTTCTATCCTCTGAATAATTCTACTCACACATCTTTCTGTATGCTGATTTCACACTTTTAGAAAATGAAGACTCCATCAGCATAACTTATATACCCTTACAAGATGTTTTACCTGCCGATCTGGTTATTATTTTGTTAGGGGTGTTTGAGTAGTCTTTAAACTATATGGAGTTTTTATAACCCTATCAAAATCAGAACACTACCTCTCAAAATGTTCCCTTATTTCCATTTTTTGATATATCCCAAACCCAGAAATCCATCTCAGAGTCTATTTTGGGATAACAATACACAACATTGTTAGTTGGTTTGTCATATTTTGACTTTCTAGATCCATCCTATTAGAGCTTCTATTATGGAATAAATATTTCTGATCCCCATGTTTTCAACACTATAATATTAAAGTTGAAAAGATACACAAAACCACAACCCATGAATTGTGGAAGTGTATTAGTATCAACACAAGTTGCATCCTCTACTACAGATTCCCTAATAGGATACAATTTTACCTCCATATCCTTATGCCCAACATCCTTAGTCTCTCATACCAAATCATCATTAGATAGTTATTAAATGATTTTAACTGGCTTAATGGTTTCCACTCACCATCGAGAACATGTCACCATTGGAGGGGCTAACACATGATTTAACACACTACCAGCCTTGATAACCCCATGCATTGGTGGATACTCAACAACACTGGCTCAACCATGATAGTCACAAGACACCATACAACGAGGATATTCCCATATTGGTCTCAACACATGTAAATACATATTTATCATATAAAATATTTTCATAACCTTTGGATTAGTGGGAATAACCAATATTGGTTTCAACATTGCGACATCCAACAATTTTTCATGATAAGAATCTTTTCAAGTGATTCGATCAAAGCCTTCATAGACCATATCCTTCACATAATCCACTTCAAAACCTACATAACCATTAGGGTCATCCATTATTAGTTCTTGTGCCTTTATTCATATAGTAATTTTATTAAATACAAAGCAACGTGTCCCAAATAGTTTCATGATAGATAGTAATTAGACCACAACTCAAAATTCATAGCCTTTCACCACCAGACTTATATAACATCTATTATCCACATCTTTTACACTAGTGTCCTGGAGATGTCAACTTCCACATAGATGCATAAATAGACTGGGTGACCCATCATATTTTTTATACTAACGGAGTTATGGTACCAACTAAAAATGGTACCTAGAAGATGCAAAATAGATGCATTATTAAAGGGTAACATGAGAGAAAGGAAGCTTATCCTTATAGTTGCAGATTGATTATCATGTTGCATATGAAATTAAAAATACAACAGATGATGGTAGATGGAGTCACCTCATCATTGAGGTTCCTTGGACCACACAATATCATGGTAATCAATTGATCTAAACTAAATCATGACGTGCCTTTGATCAATAATCCCAATAATCACACGTTTTTTGTAAAAACCACAACATCAAGACAATGTTGAAAAATGCATCAATCAACTGCCGGCGATTACTAAATCAACCCACCAATATCCAGTATATGAGATCTGAGTAAATATTGATCTTTAATGGTGATAAAGATAACTAAGAATATTCATGGTAAATATCTTGGGAATTCATAAATATCAGGATTGATAAAAATTGGGGAAGACTCTTTAGATTATAGAAAGGAAGAAAAGGGGAAATATGGTCCTTAGGGTATGAATGAGATCCAGAAACTCCCCCTCTCTAAGAGGGAAGTGGATCTAGAATCTTTATCAGAGAGAACAAGGTCATCTTCAAGAGCCGCTGATGAATACATAAGATCTATACTGTTTGTAACAACAATAAAATGTAGGATCACATATGTCAAAAGAAGGTATAATCAATTTGGTAGATTAGGGAATGAAAATGTATTCTCAATTATATATCAATCATATATAGTGTAATTAATCTATAGTATTCATAAATATACATAAAATAAGTGAAATTATATGTATATGATAATGAAAATCTAGATATTGATCATCTTCTAGTAGTTGTAATGATTTATTTTAAATGGATTCATCATTATTTTGGAATAAAATTTTAAAATCCATTCTTATTAAATTCTTGGAAAATATTATACTCATGTATAAAAAATGCATTTTGTTGATAAAATTGAAATATAATGATAATATTTAATGTTATAATTAGTTATAAAAATATATTATTGATTGATATGTTTTATTGGAAAAATGTAATGTGTAGATAACTACTCTTATAAAATTTGGAATGATAAATTTTTTCTGATTGATAAATGTGAGGATATTTTTTCCATGGAAGCTGTGTTAAAATACTCTCTCAGAAGAAATAAATTATGTATACAAAGAAATGTGAATGTTTTAAAGGTTAAATAAACCAATGTGATCCCCAGGTAATATATGATTCTTTATAGATATAGAGATAATGATTCCTAAAAACCACTTCCATGTATAATGATGTGGTGGTTCCAACCTCCCACTAAGATTATGGAATGTATTTTATTTGTTTTCGATGAAATGAAATTTTGAAGTTGTTGAACAAATTTGTGATATTTTTTGGATGTTTTTTGGACTCATAAATTTGTTTCCATTATTATAAATATATAAAAGGGGATATTATGATTTCGAGTATTTAGTTTTTATGTTAATGGATCCCGAACGGACACCCAGATAAATTGTTTTGACCAATTGATGTTAGATGAAATTTTACCAAATTAAGGTTTCCCACTAAGGATATATTAACATATGAATAATGGTAAACACACTCCCTAGTCTCATATATTATTATTCCATTTAGATAGTTCCATTTCCAAAGGTCTCATTTTATGTGCGTGTCATGTTTGATCGTGTATCATTTTCACAAACCACATGTATTACTAGCTCCCCCATGATACTAAACTTCATATAAATCATTTAATAAGATCATATTTCTTATATAGATCATTATTAAATGCTATAAATTATGCCTCAATATGGTATGTTAGGTGGTTATTTCCATACAGCATACTATTTTCAATTTTTTTTTGTAAATAAATCACTTACTACTATTTTTGGTGGGATTTTGGATGATGAATCAACATTAAATTTTTGAAAAGGAATGTTATTACTTTATATAATTATTGGAATGAAAACATATAATATAATAGAAATAATTACAAGGCTGGCATGTTCCTAACAATATTAGAGAATCAATATAAGGGTACCATGTCACATTAATAATTTCATGATCATATTATAATAGTCCATGAAATCTATTAGTCATGAATACATATACCTTAGTGTAAAATTTCCATGTATCAGACCTATGCACTACATAATAGATATCTCATACCATATCATGAATTAGATAGAGTCACCTACATGATCCAATAATATCTTGGGTAGTTTACATAATCATAACATCACCACATTATCCTATATAAGGGTGACTTGACTGAGGACTACAATATTTTTGTTTCAACACCTACATATCCCAAAAATGCATTACATCATCCACATCTCCATGTATTGGCACCCATTTTCCATGGTCAACAATAAGGGAAATTGTTAACCGAGTAATCTGATTTTGGTAACCCAAGTTCCAATTCATTCAATTTGGGAAACCATTTAACAAGGTCTACATAACTACGATCCCCTTACCTATGATAATTTATATGGGGACCACATAAAATTGGTCACAATTATTGGAACATCGTATTCCCTAGATATCATCCATGTTTTCTACTGAAAAATGAAATATACAAAACCACCTAAGATACGTCACTAGGTTGACCATGAAAAATTTATACTATTCTAAAATGTATCCCATTAAAAATAATGATCCAAAAATGTCATGACTATATTTATGGATAACTAATAATTTAGTCAAACACTTTTGTCTACTTAGTAGGAATTGAATCTCCATGTTCTCCTCTAATGTGGTCGGGTATAACATATTTCATACTTTCATATAAGTCAGTACCTGATTCATTACCATTTGGGTTTCCTATGATAAATCCCTAAACATATCGTTAATGTTTCGTGATAGGATATGTCCCTTATACTAGGTATAATCAACTATACTACATCAAAATGTAGTCAAATAAATATGAATAATCCCATTAGATATTTTACCCCATCTAATGTCAAAGTAATCATTACCAAATCACATTAAACAGTATAGATATAGAGTTTAGAATGACCATAAAATATGTGATCCTAACATTTTTGGATATTAATATTTTTAAAATAAATCATTATAAAACTCATTAATTTTAAACACAAACAATGAAGATCTTATAGATTATTGATAATAAAATTATCAAAACATTGTAAGTTTTGACAATATTTAGAAGGCATAAAAATAGAAAATTATAACCATGCCTTAAAACAAATAATGTCTCCAAATATGAGTATCCCAACTATATGGATTTATTTTCACATTATAGATAAAAATAATATTTTCCATTGATGTTCTTGATCAGATCCCCATAATTCATATTATTTCCATAGATTGTGATAAATCATAGAGGAAATAATATTACGGCTATAAATTACATTATTAAAACATGAAAAGTATATACAGAAACCTATAATGAATGAATATAGTCTCATTGAAACATTATTTTGAACGATACCTTACACTATATTAACTAGTTATACATTAGGATTTTGTAAGGATTGAAGAACATATAAAAAATAATTAAGAGTACCCTATAGTTAGAAATAATTCTCAAAAAATGCGTGTGATGAAGTCACTAAATCATCCACTAGACTATTGAGATAAAAATTTACAATGGTAATTCCTTATTGACAACCTTTTTACAAACTTTAGTTCCACATAATATCAAAAAGATTAAAAAATTAATGTTTTTCTAATAATTATAAGTTATATAAATGAATCAATATAATTCCCATATTGATAAACCAATTCTATAAGAGATTGTTAATAATGATATTTATTTTAGATAATCTATTTTTTATTACAGTGATTTTTAATAATATGAATCTATGATTCAAAAACAAAATACTAATATATATTCTTTTTTTATTTTATATAACATATGAATTATCTATAATTAATATTTAATACTTTAGGAATTTTCATTTCACAGTTAATTAATTTTTATGTTATTTTATGGTAATTCATTGCAAACAAATATAATTAGTACAATTAGTAATAATAATAACAAGCACATACTAGGTCTGATAGCCTATATATTATCCACAATATTTCCCTTATATTAATTCTTTCATATTTGGTAAAGTAGAATAAATAACATTAAACACAAGATGATTCTAAATAAATATTATAATATTAATTTCTTAATAACAATTATTGAAAAAATGGAAATAAGAATTAATAATACAATAGTTGATTAAAAATAGAACATAATACAAATAAAATATGAAAATTAGGAAATGCTTGATGCACTATAAGAACCAAACTCATGAACCATTATAAGTTATGTAAATGGTTTTTTATGTTATGGATGAGGTTATAAACTATTAGTTATATATCACATAACCCAAATAAGGTATTATTGATCTAAATCCATTATTGTGGTTTCATTGATCTAAATTAACAAAAAATGATTAAATATTCAAAAACACCCCTCTCATAGACTTGTAATTTCTACCACTCACCACTGATGACCCTGAAAACATATAATCAATGAATAATTAAAAATTTATAACCAAATATATTCAATTGATCTATTTTACATATAGGTTATACTGGTATCATACAAATATAATCTCATAAATCCTAAAGAGGTATCTTAAAAAGAGCAAACAAACGAAGATGTAATGTTCTTGACTGAACTCTTAAAATTTTATTATTCTTCTATCAAACCATTATTTTTTCCATCCATGAAAGTAAAATTTTATAATTATTCAAATTATAATTATATTTTAATAATATTGTTGAATATAATTCTACTACCTTCACTCCTATAGATCCTAAAAGATCAAAATATTTCCAATATGGTTGGTTCACCCCCTCCATGAACAATATAATTTGGGTTTTACACACCCATTACAGATGTTTTTAAAAAATATTATTATTATTAAATATGATTTTAATTAGTATCACGTAAATAATTTCATATTTTATTAATCAACATAATAAAGAATAATAAATATATTTATTATACTTCATAATGATATGTGAATGGGGATATATTAAATAAATTTTCTATGTTATCATTTTTACAAAATTATGGATAAAAATATTACCAAAATAAATGATATTTGGGACCATTATATTTTTTTAATGAAATTAATAAATCATCAATTATCTTTTATTATTTTATTCACATTTTAAAACAACATCAATAGTAATCCACAAGTTACATGACCATGTAACCAACAAGTTAACACAGTTAGATTAATGAATTTAAACACTATATCTCATTTTAATGGTTTTTAATTATAATATATAATGAAAATAACTCAAATATATATGTTAATGGTTAATAATTAAAAAATATATTAATTTTACTTAATTATTTATGAAATTTTGTGAATGTGAAGAACAATTGACTAATATAGGGCATGTGATCTCAAAAAACAACACTATTTCCTTATGAAATTAAATTTATACCTATTAATATAATTTTTAATCAATTTTATAATAAATAATGATACTAAATTTTTAATATATTTCGGTTACATGTTTAAATATTTTTTTCAACATTCCATTGATGGGTTAATACATGTTTCTCTTCATACAATGAACTACTTATTTAAAATAAAACCTGTTGAAAAAGATATTTTCTACCCATTTGTACATTTATTTAAGTCTCATTTAATTATTTCTTCTTCTCATTAATGATTTCATAAAATGAAGGAATATTTTAAAAAAAATTATTTGAAAAAAATATTTATAGAAAATTAACTATATAATCATGGATGGTTCATCAAAAAATATATGTGATTCAGAACAATAAAATTGATAATGGACAATAAATTAATGAAATATTAAATTTATGAATAAAATAAAATGGATTGATCTGAATTTATGGACAAAAATCCACAAATATATTATATGAAATAGAATGAGAATAATGGAAATCAACTTCAAAAACATAATATAACCTTTGATAGACCCAATCAATAAATAGAGGACATCAATTCTAGATGTAATCAGTGACACTATATAAGAAGATAGAATACGTAAAAATATGGTACAACCATTGTAAAATTAATTTGCAAACACAATATCATATTAATACAAGATTGAAGTGTAGGGGACTAATAGAGACACTGAGTTCCTTCCAATAGAATTGATTGAAGGAAGAAAGGAATATATCTAATGGAGTTCCATGATATTGATGTATAAGAGATGGATCTTCCTATAATGATAGAAAATTTCCATTAATGTATCCATTACTGGGTCAAAAAGAGGAGGGAAATCTTTTTCCCCTGTTAAAAATAATATAGGAGCCTATACGCGAGTTGGTGTCCCTAGGAAGGAACACACACCTATTAAAAGTCCAAATGCTTCAAAGTGTCCTTTGAATGATAATTCAATGGAAGTGCATCATATTTTTTCATGATAGTAGAACATCCTTCTCATCCTGATCTCAACGGAGTCTTATAAAACCCTTAATTTCCCATTAAAACTATATAATTATGATATTTTGAGGTTTTCAAAACAACATAAACAATCTATGAAATTTGATGGATGAACCATAAAATTCATAAAAATTAATGATCAATTTGTTTCTTCAAAAAATAAAAAAAATAGAATTTGATGATTTAATGTATCATCAAAATAGGACATCGAATCAATGAGTTATAAACCTATGAAAACAAAATATGAAAAAAAAAATCACCCAATCAATACATAGGTTTAAAATAAAAACCTAATGAACCCAACCACTGATTAAAAGATTCCATAAACCTATGGACTGTGATTTCATTCAACACAAAAACAACCATGATTTCCTGATACATACTGCATCATTGAACCCACAACTCAGAAACATTTTATGGGTTGATTTCACCAATCTACATGCATTACATTTTAACCATATTTACATCCAATGTGTATTATGCATCCAATAATTAACTATCATACAAAATACTATCACATGGTGTCCTTGATGTGTCACAGGAAGAATAAAGAGTCTCATAAACACATCCACCCCATTTAAATATAACCATCTGAACATTAACCCATAATAATAGATTATTATTTATAATATATTCAATTAAAAATATAAAAAATAACATTCACCCTTAAAGGGGTGTTTTTTGAAAATTTAACCCTCCCCTATTAGTTCATTATAAAATCATTTGTCAAATTCACTAAAAACATCCAAAAAATATAAATATCTTCTCAACCATTCCTCGATGTGCTCGATTTCATATGATATTGTTTTTACCAATCCATATAATCCATGATTCAATGTCATTGAACTTTATTGAAACATCCATTCTTCCATAATTTTAGTGATATCCTTGAACACTAGGTTAATCAACATCTGACAAGATGATGTCACCAGTATAATTACATTCCATTGTAACCATATTTATAACCAATGTCTACTATACTTTCTATGATTAACTATCACACTAGAATCTACCACATGGTGACCCTAATGTGTAACTGGAAGACTATGATGTCTCATAGGCTCATCCACCCTGAGAATATCTAAACACATAAACATCATCCCAAGATGATGGGTTATTATATCAAAACAATTCAATTCTATCACTAAAAAATAACAATCATCCCCACATGGGTGTTTTTTGAGAATTGAACATTTAATTAAATATATCATTAAATTAATTGTATGTAACTATTTAATAATTATTGATTAAAACATTAATTTTTAGGCATTTATACAGTTTATATATGTTTCTTATAAGGTATCTGAAATATATACCTGGAATGTCTAGACTCACGGTGAAGATTCTCATATCAAATTCACTTCATTGAGGCATGTTTTAATATTATAAAACTAATTTTTATATATAGTTTTTATATATAAATTTTTAATTTAATATAATGAATATCTAAAACATAAATGTATTTTGTGTTAATATTGTATTTTTTTCATCCAAGGGGACTTGGTTTAAATGATTCCAATATTGTAAGTGGTTTCATAACTCAATTTCATTTCAGTAGATTATACTCCCACTTCAATTATTATATTATGTCACGATTGTCTGTGAAGTGGTATTTATTTTATTTATATATTATACAATCATTTTATCCATAGTTTCACATTTTTACACATAATCACATAATTTATTAATTTTCAATTCAATGTTGTGACATTATAAATGGTTTTTATTGTTTCAATCTCAATTTCTGGAGCCATTATTCAAGCCCCTCCATTCGATTTAATTATTTATTGAAATTTCTAACAATTTAGATTATTTTCATATTGGAGTTTATGAAATTTATTTTATTTATAGAGCCATATCATTCTATTAATTCCATTGAATATTGACTCATAATATACTGAACTGGTACAGTCTTCAAGTTACAATCTCTATTATTTTTGATATTTTTTTATTTTTATTAGAACTTATTGAGGAAATAATAAAATTATATTGAACATAATATGTTTTATTATTAATTTTTATTTAATTTAGTTTATATTATTACGTTCCATTTCCTTATTTAGTAGCTATAAAAACATTTATAAATGTATTTATAGGTGATATTGATCTTAAATCTTCTTTTATATCATTATTTTTCCACATTTATATCCATTTTCTGTAAAATTTTATTCAAAATATAAATATTTAATGATTTACTAAAGTTATTTTAAAATATTATTTACCTATTTTAATAAAAATAAATTAATATTTATAAGAATTATCAATTTGCGTCACTTTTTACTATCTATAAAAAATCATTGAAAATCGTTTTAACTTTTAGAATTTATGTGGTAGATGTATTTTCCCACCATCATAGACATTATTTTATTTGTAGAAACCATAATATATTTTCATGTTTAATTTAAATGAATTTTATATTTAGTATATCATATAAATTTTTAGATTTTAGAAATCTATTTTCAATATAGTTGGGGTGTTTTTTTCAATATTGTTTTGAATGGTATTTTAATTGTATTTATATTCATCAAACACAAAAACACATGATGTTACATATGTTCAAATATGGAAATTTTTTAATTATACAATTAAATTTATTAACCATGATAGATTGTGATTATTTCAAATTAGATGTCATAGATGCCATTTTTTTCCATCATAAAATCAACTTATGAATAGATTAATTCTGTTTCCCATATGTTTTATGATATAATGAATCTTTTATGAGTTATATTCATGATATGGTTCATAGAAATATTTAATTACTAGGTGACCCTATTATAGATCCACAGTGCATTGGGTAATGATTATATATCGTGTATATATATGTTTAACATTTAGAGAAATGGTTATTCCAATTATAAGGACTCAATTAATGGATACATTGAAATTATATTCCAAAAAACATTGATGAATCGTTGTCTTCATTTTTATGTCTATTCATGGAATTTATTTGTCTCAAAAGGTAGTATCATAATTTAAATGGATTTTTAATATTTCCTTTAATCGTGATTGACTTTATATGGATCATAATTATTTTTTCATATGACCCTTTAATTTTATAAAACATTATTCAATGTCACCTATTTTATAATCATCTTTTTTATTGCTATGAAATATAATATATTATGTTCATGCACATGGATTATTTCATCATACCCTTATTAATATATTATTCTCACAAATAAAATTGAATATTTAATCTGTATTTTGACACATAATGACTATTTGAAAATATTGTTCTAATGTTTATTTTCCCCCTTATAACAAATAATGATTTTAATGATTTTTTATTTGAATTTTTCCATTTTTAATTAAATTTATGTGTGATGATGATGATATAATATTTCATTTAAAAAATAAGGGAAATTAGAAAAATATACAATTGAATTCAAGGATATTTTTAATTTAAGAGTTTGTATGATTATCTAAAATAGTAAATGGAAATGGTTACCTCTTTTTATGTGGTCCAAATAATATTGTGATGTTGTATGTTTTTGATGGATGATATTGAATCATGTGAATCATTATCAAATTCATAAATGTAAATATGTTTTTCATGACATTGGATCTTGTATTGTGAGTTCTGGAATTTTTTAATTTTAATGAAATAATGTTTGTTGATGAAATTGTGGATGAGGATATTTTCATGTGAATATTATTTAAGAGTAATAGACTCTGTTAGGGTTTTATATGTATAAGGTTGATCATAATAACAAAGGCTTATACACTGATATTTTTGTTTTATATGATCATATTTTAAGGTGACTAGTGATAATTTGGGTGATGATTTATTGGGGTGAAATATGTGAAACCATTACATTTAATGTGAAGGATTATATAGGATATGTTATATTATATGGTTCTTTATATATGATTTTTTAATGTGATAAAATATCATATTATAAAATTCATTAATGTTAATGTTTTCGGGTTTAATTGTGACACATGTTTATTTATTTCACGAGTTCTCTATGTTGAACCATTTGTTTTGTTGTGTAAATATTGGAGTTGAAACAAATATTTATTAATATGATTTTTTAATAATTTTTTTTACCTTGTGTAACCCATTTTTGGTTTGGATTATGTTTTATGATGAGAGGAATAAATAATTCTCATTTATGGATATAACATCCTATAAATAAACAATAGGGTTGATTTAGAGTTCCCCATAACCTCATTTGTGCTTCCAAATATAAATGTGTCTTTCTATTATCAGTGAGGTTCTGATTTTATCAGTGGGGGGACAACTCGATATCAAGTCACGTGGTTGATAATAAAAGTAAAAAGAAATCAAGATTTTAAATGAACAAGTCGAATGTTAATAAATGGAATACATATGGTAATAGTTCACAAGTTTGTAATCCAATAAAAATTAATGAAAAGAAGGTAAATAATATAAAAAATAATAAAACATCTAATTGGTTATTAAACAAATTATCCCTATTCCCATGCTCTGTGATATATTGTTCAATATTCCACCCGAGGGACCATTCCATTCACTGGATCCGATGTATTAAAATCTACAGGAACACTAAAATTTCTAGTAATTTTGTCAATAAAATACACAATAGGACACCACTAATTAATCCTTAACATATTTGAATTACATATATATCATTTTATTATATGATTTGAGTAAATAATCAGATAAACATACAACCATACCTGTATGGAATCATCATGTGATATAAAAGACACCCTGAACACAAGCACAAGATTCTATGGATATGCATAAAAAAGGATTTTATATATAATAAATAAGTAATATCACAAATGAAACACATCCCACCCCACCTAAATGGTGGTTGATATTTTTAATTACACTTGTTCTATCATGTTAAAAGCTAGTAATCATATAATTTTAATCACCTATATCATAATCTATAGAAATTCCCTACAGTTTTCTTCTAGATATCAACTAATTAACATCCCTGCAAGGTAGTTCAATTATAAATGAAATAAGACTATATCAATATTTTTATCCATTCCAATCATTAAGAATGTTTGGTCAACATCACCAAAACTCATGGATCCACCATTTCATCTCATCACCTAAAATAGATACACCCAGGATATACAATGAATCAAGAAAAAATGTCTTAACATCTAACAATAATCCACACTAAGATCAAATTTCATAAGACACAGATTATCACATTATAATAATCAATAATTTCTCATATAAACAAAAAAAAACGATAAAATTACATCATTATTGATTAAAAAATGAATAATCATCATATCATGGACATAACATATATGTGTCCAGAAATGATATTTCACATACAACTATATGTTTCTCTATTCAAGCATAAAGTGAAATTCATTGTGCCTTCTCCCAATCAACATTTTCACCAGTTGAAAAATGATCACCCGAAAATGACTCCTATATCTTGTCCCAAATGAACATTTCATGGGTTTTATAGTAATTAAAGGTTATACAAGTCAAATTGCACAACATATTCATAAGTGGAGATAATATTAATCAAGGAGGTCTGAAATACTACATCAAGAAAGAAGAGGATATCTCTCTAGAAATATTTTGACTTCAATTGCAAAGTAGGGTGAACAATATAGATGTTTTTAATAGACAAATAACTATTAAATAATTTGTATAACTATGATAAAATGGTAAAAGAATAGGACATATGACAATAACACCATAACATAAGGTGTAACATAATTGTGTTACATGGTGTTATGGTGAATATAATCATGTTGGGATATACACTCTTGGGGTGTACATTGATGTACTATGACATAGAGTCATATTTGAATATCTATGGAATTGTGATACAATTCTGAATAAAATGGTATTGATGTGAATAATAGGGGTAAATATTTTTGATAAGTCTATACAAAACCCTAAAAATAATACATTTCATAATTTCTAGAAGAAATTACCTAAATTAAACACATAATAGTGTATTTAAATATAAATATCCTATTGAAGAGGAAATAGGAACATAATTTCATTAGCCATCGAAACTAAAGATAATTATCTATATTTATTTTGTCTAAGACACCATGGGGTATCCTTCTCGAACTACCATCAATGGTGAATGTTGTGGCATTCAAAACCACATCTTCCATCACACGATATGACCTAATTCCCTATGGTGTGTCCTCATATCTAAAAAACCAATATGGTATAGCCATTCAAACCATGGTATAGCAGAATCCACTATAAAATGGTTATATGGACTTTAGTATTTTCCCTAAAAATATCCTCTAGATTTATCCCTGCCATAGATCAACTAAAACATATATTGAGGTCCATTAATGTTAAATAATTAATTTTTTATAGTATTTTACAGTTCATCGCCAATTAAAAATACTAATCGGTGATAACCATAATTAGGGTTACTTCTCAATAACATTAATCCATTGAGTTCGAATGTTATATTTTCAATCGAATGACTCATCTTGGATATTTTTTCAATGTATATTCCCACGATTACATATAATACCTATCATATGATCTATGTATAATGAATCTATTTCAAAATATTCATCATTGATGTATATTACACGAAAAAGATTGTGTATCTACCACATAAGATGATAAATATGGAACAGAACATTCCATCCACAATGAATTGGTGAAAGGTCCATATGGTGCACAACTTCCCCCACCATTTCAATGATCTATGAGTTTCCATAAAAATTATATATTACCCTAGATCCTCAAATTTCAATCCCCCAATTGATAATTCACTCACAAGAAAAACTAGTCACCCAAAAAAACACTAAAAGTCTCCTCTTCGAGTTGTCATAGGATCTTTATCTTCCTTTATTAGAGATAAAATAAAATCTAGATCATAATTACTCAAATAAATTTCCCCTAAAACATATTTTGTCCTAAATCCATAGAATATGTTTCCTCATACCATAAACGTGGTGAATGACAATGACTCTCATATACAACCTCAAAACGTTTCATCCAAAATGTCCCCTGGTAACTGTTATTGCATAAGAACTCAATGAATGGTATGTAATGATCACATTCTCCACTAAAGCACTGAAAATAAGCTTTAAGGGTATCCTCTAATATGATTATAGTTAGAGTATACTCCATGTATGTCTGATTATGGTATGATATGTTCAATTTCAATTTCATTCATAGGGACTTCTTTATTGACTACTGAAAATGTAAAATTAAATATTTATTAAATTATAATAAACTTTTCATGGAAACATGATTAATTTATATTATCTCATAGACATAGTGGTTTCCTGTCTCTAATAATGTTTCTATCTCTCAAATAAGTATATTAGGGGAAATTTTTTTTAGTTGATCGACAATCACCCAATCATCGTCCAGATTACTTGATATACATATTATATACGTCACATAGACCGTCATGATATTATCCCTCACAATGATTGGTAATGTAATTGTTTTAATAAATCCACTATGTCATTTATTCTCAATAATTACTCAGGGTTAGGTAATGAAATAGGAGAATAAACTAGTAATAACCGTCTTCACCCTCGGAAAATAGAGTGGTTGGATGACACTATGATATATCTTGGTTAGACCGAGATTTTCATTCCATCTTAAAGTAATAATTTCACTCATCACCTCTTCTCTGAGGGAACCATGGTAAATTACTCTCCAATATTACAATATCACATCATCCTCATTCATAAACAATTAGGGTATTGATTCACATACAATTATCTATTTCTAGTAGATTGAACTATCAAGTTCTTTCTAAATATATTTTTCACCAGATCCATAAATGAGGATGTGTTCACAATAGGGGATCATTTCAAAAATATATTATCCTATGAATAATCCACACTCCATTAACCTAATAAACTATTCAATTACTAATGTATAACTAAGGGTTCCCCGTCAATACGATGGTTAGCCTATTTTTAAGGTCTAAGAGGCTACTCAATGGAATTAACATCCCCATGTTCATATTACATATCAATGTCAAAAATATTAATATAATAAAAAAATAACCTAAAACTCATATTCAGGAAATTAAAAGAGAATATATAATGGAGGATCATATTGTCTTTTAAAAAAAATATATTACCAAAGCTATAGTGTAACTATCACTATAGAGTATGAACCATAACTGGGTTCTCTATGACTTTTATAGTGTAGTTACGCTAGTGGGGTCCTAGATTATGTTACACATAAGATACTACCCACTCTATCCCAATTATTACTACTCACATAGAAACATGTGATTCATCCCACTACACATATAATCAATCCTAGGATTAGAGTGTTTCAATACAATTCTATTTTAAACAATCAATTTTCATCAAAATAAGGCATATTTATACTAGAATAATCACTAGACCTTCACTCCATTACTCATTCAATAATTGATGGGAGATGATATTCAGGTTATGTAATAAATATTCTATGGTTCATCTCATACGTAACCCATAAGTCTCATATTCACAAACACATTCTAAGGATATTACCATGACATTATTTTCACACCATTTCTTAGGAACACATAAATACACATAATAGAAACAAAATGACATAGCTATATCACCCCTTGATTCTAGAAGTAACACTTCAAAAACATTGTGCAATGAATATATTATCTAAATGTACTCATGAATATCTCATGGTGTCCAACATGATTATGTGGTGTTGCACTGTATACAATGATATCATCTATGCACACTATGATGAATGATTCCACTCATGTGTGAAATAACATGTTCAAGAGGGACATGAACCCATATAGTAAATTTAATATCTCTAAAGGCATCAATATTTACTCATAAATACCATTCCAAATCTATAACAATATCTTTGTATTTTCTTAATCTCTGAACAATTAATTTTTGTAGCCTAATCAAAAATCTGTCATAGAGAACAAACATGCACCACATAAGAAATCAACAAGACCATTAATCATAGAAAATGGAAATAATTTCTTCACTATAACCATGTTAAAATTATATCAATCAACAAAAATTTTAATATTACAAACCAAAATTAGATATAATAACACAAGTTCACAAAATTATTATACACACAACAAAATTTAGAAATTATTCTCTAATTCATCATTATATACAATAAGATTCTACAACTGAGTTTAAACAATTTGATAAAATGTTATCAAAATGGGGTGTTTATATGGGTTGATATCTAACTCAATGTCATATAATACATCCGCAATGATTCCAATGAATTAATTTATATATATATAATAACAGAGATCCAATATTGGAGGAATATATGTTGGCACTTTCAATGACCCGATAGAAAGAGAAAATACATATATCTATGTTGTGATCACACTAATGTGACATAATTTTAGGCCATATCTGCCTCCACAAATCACCATTTATCAGGTCATAATGATCATATTCCACTTTTTTAAAATTTACATCATACATGTTCATTATAAGTCAATGTGATCACAATAAATGGTTTTCCAATCCATGTTGAGAATCACATTGATGGTCATTATCCCTAGAATCATGAACTCCCAAATATGTCCATAACAGAGAATAAAAATTTGAAACATTTTATATTTCAATATATGGTCCACATTTATACACAAATAAGTGTAAACTGATACCAATTTAGATAATAACATCACCATTAGATCTATTAAATTACGAATGGTGGTTAAATGAAGTAATGCAAAGAACCAAAATTAAAATAATGAGTAAATATGTTGTAAGTGGTCAAAACCACAACTCAAATGGTAAATTTCCTATCCCAATCCTCAAAAATAACCAAAACCACTACATAGAATCTACATATCGCATATCTATGAGTCTATACATGATCCTTCATCATCTATGTTGTATATATCCTATATTGAGGTCCTCAACTCCATGATTTTCATAATCTAAATGCACCCTTTGATATGAAATTGATGAAAACCATAGAAGAAAACCAATCATGGAACAATTGTTAAATTATAAAAAAAATCCCTAGAGTAGTGGTTATAATGGTCACTTATCATTCAGTTGTAGGACCTGTTTGAATAATTTCCCATATATTATACATAATAAGAAATTCTCAAAATAGTCTATCTTCTACTCTAATGATTCAAGAAACATTTTCTCTTCTAATTACTAGAAGAAACTCTTATGGTAGTGGTGGATAACTAAGTCACAATCCTTATTTATGTTGTACGTAATCCGGATGGTTTGTCTTATTCTATCCCCTTCTCAATGATTATGATCTTCTCAAGTTACTATAATGATATAGTCATATCACACCAACAAAACTGAAATCTCATCTCTAATAAATTCATATCACTAACATCCATGACTTATATCCTTCATTTCTATCTAATAAAACCTAAAAGGAGAAACATATTCATAAATAAGTATTTTAATTTTTAAAACATCATACAACCCTATCATAATTTCGTGAAATCCTAGGAATGATGAAACTTCATTAAATTTTCAATGTACTACTCGAGAAACAGATTCATGAAGGTTACCCCTACAAGTGCCTCTCATCTACTAATCTAAATTGTTAAACACAATCATCATCTGGTTGTTCCCTGAATCATTTTGATCTCTAAAATAATAATATCCTCCTCAAGAGTCTTGACCTGATCTAGAATACTCTTGATCAAGTCCACCCATTCCTTTATATCATGAGGTCCACCAGTACCTTTGAATCGTATTGGATAAAAAAGATGAAACCCCTGATCATGAATAGTGATATTCTTATGGGTGATTCTTCCTTGGACTGCCACTATCTGAATGTGTCCCTACTAAATGAGATATAAATCATAAACCACAAAGGAAGCTTTATGAGCATGTAGTGGAACATCCTCCAATACTAAGGGTGTATTGTAAGATCTCAGACCATCTTTCAGGTGTGTTTTTCCTTTTTCTGGAGTTTTTGAGAAAAGTGGAGTTTCTGGAAATTTTTGAAGTACACGCCGTGTACTTTCTTAGTACATGCCGTGTACATCGTTGCAGCTTGAGTCCATGTGCTGGATGTGTCATGGACACACACATGACCATGTAGGGGTCAATGGAGGCTGCCTAAAGTAGAGTACGCAAAAGACTAGTACACGTCGTATACTCCAAAAGTACATGTCGTGAACATTATTATTTTTTCACTAAATAAATCGGGGTCGCGTCTTAACACTAGAACCGTATTATTCTCCAGCATCATTGACCAAGAGCATTCTGTACAGTGGTAGATCTTCGAAGAACCCCCGAGTATCCTTCCGTTCTCTGAATCAATCATCATCGATTGCATTGGGACCACAGCGGTAAGCTCTTCCTTCTCATAGGTCCTAATTACCCAATTCCACCTATTTAGCATGATATCATGGGTTGAGTGTTATGGATGTTTCTATAGATTTACGATGTTCCAAATAGATTGAATCTTTTAGGTTTGAGTATATCTATCTACTAACATCGAGGTAGGTGGTTTGTGCCTTTCTGTAATATCTCATTGAGTTTTTGTGCAAATTCTACAAATACCATTGAACAGGGTATTGCATGTTTCCTATTTTCCCTTTTTCCCCTGCTTTTCGTATATTCTTGAGTAGAGGTTATTTTTTTTGAATATGTTAATTCAATGTGCTTTGGATGTTTTTCCCTTGCATTTTTTTCATGTTTATTACTGATTGGTCTAGTTTTTCCTGTTAGGCTATTGCTAGTTCCAAGCCTAGTTTGTAGGATGGCATGACTGTTCATCCATGCTGAGATGCTACAGATTCTAGCCAAGTAGTTCTTGAGGATACTTTGGTCATTACGCGATGTGATGCTTGCTAACTTTACACAGGGCTGTGTGAACCTACTCTAGTAGACCATTGGGAGAATGGACGTAAGGCCTTATCCAACGTGTCTTTAAATTAAGATGTGAGACCATAGGGGGAATTGTCGTTGAATGCTTTCTTAGAGAGTCTGTAGTTCCTCGATGCGGCCCACGGGGGGAATGAGAGATTGAGTGCTTCCCCAATGTTCCTTTATTATGATACGAGACTATAGGGGGAATTTATGGTGAGTGTTTCCCTATAGAGTCAACTCCTTAGATAAACCAGAGGGGTGAGACTGTGTGTGCCTCCAAGAGGGTTTCTACTGCTTGTAGGTTGAACCATTGGGATTAGGCTGTGAGAAGTAGCCAGATGTGACCTGTTTTTTCCTATTACTTGTGTGGCTGCTTACTTGTTTGTAAATTTTATGCTAGGAACAGTAGATTGTTTGCTACTGAGTACTTTCATGTTTTCTGATTTCTGTACTTTTACCTACCATATATTCACTAACTGTTAGGAAATGATCTTCAAGTAGTTTCCTACAAGGATTTTTGTCTCACACCGGTTTGGACCATGATATTGGGACCGGACAAATTATATTGTTGCAGGTATGGATAAGCGCAAGATCCCTTTTACATCATGTTCTTTATTTATTGGGAGATGGAGAGCATGAGACCAAGCTGAGGCTTGCACTACTGAGAAGTTGTTTATCTATTTTATTTTATTTATTTGGGTCTACTACTTTATTCATCAGTGTCACTTGTTTGGTTGTCTTCCTAGGTACATATTCACCTTGCATAATTTATATATCATGCCCAGTTTCCTACTTATCAGTCTTCTATTGTTTACTCTTTTGTGGATATTTACTACTTCCAGCGTTGTATGTGTTGTTACTTCCACTGTGTACTTTGTCAATGAGGGCATAGTTTCCACACTATCACACCCAAGTACCTCGTTGCTAGTCGGAAGCCTCTGGAATTCAGGGAAATGCGCTTGAAGCCATGTGACCAACCGGGTACGAGGCGCCTCTTGGTGGCTTTTGGAACCCAGACATTACAAAGTGGTATCAGAGGATGATTTATTTTCTATTGAATTACTGTTTGGAGCCTATATCCAGTGATATGATGGAATATTTACTTGGTAATAATCCATGAATAATAGTAGCTAACCCATGTATAGGGAAAAAACATCCTACCTCATTTACTGTAATTTACAGGTTTTCAAATTTACTGTTGATTTGATTTTACTATTCGGTGATTCACATGCTTTGTGCTGAAACCGTTGTTGTTATTAAGGTTCTATTTATGTCACATCCTGATGAGATGAGGGTATTCCATCTCATGCATCATATATGAACTTGTTATAAATCACATTCAATGCATTATTTCTCTACCATATATGATTCCTTAGAAATTTCATGTGGTTGTGACAGTTGTTCTATAGAATATCCATGTTGTTGTGATAGATTCTTGATAAAAAAAATATCTACTTCTTGTTAGAGATGTGTTTGAGTAAGGTTTTAAATAAATGAACACCAAATTTTGGTTCTTGAAGTGTTATGGGCCCTCATGGACTGGAATTTTGTTTATCATTGACCTGTTTACCTTGTTGGTAACCTGTATAAGATTCCAATATTTGATTCGCAGGGAGTATGGGTCCTCACAGATCAGAATTTTGCACCTTAACATGTGTTTTCTGTGATTTCTAGGCTCTGGAACAGCTATAATTCTACTGCCCTGAAAAACCCAGAATACTAGGAGTGTAATTTATGAATACACACAATGTAGTTTTTAAACCATGTCACTGATTATGTGGGCAGGGACACGGGGTTACAAGAAATCATCCATGATCACGCCATGTATAGTACATACACACCATGATGTAGTGACTGAGTGTCTAACTGTGTGACTAATGACACAGATGGTTGAAACATTGACTATACACACTGTGTCCTGTTTCTCACACGTTGTGAAAAGTAACCTAGGTACCCGGCTGTGTCACTAACAACACTGGTCAGGAAAATCGTTTTAGTACACACCGTGTGAACATGGAGCATGCCGTGCAGAGTGAACGGTGTAGTCGGCCGTGTAGCTAACCACACAGTCTGATGGGAATTCTTTGTATACATTGTGTCCTTATGGAACATTCTGTGTAGTGTAATATGGTAACACAAGTCGTTTCACAAACGACACAGGCCAAGTGAAGCTTGTTGAGTACACTCCATGTCTAGCTTGAACACACTGGGTAGTTTTGTCATAGGGGAGAAATGTGGACCGTATAGAAGGAATCGGGCATGGGAAGTAGATTAAAGTACACACCATGTGTTTGGATAACAAATGAAGTGTTTGGGGTGTTACATGATCAGTTATGTAAAAACTACATGCCCATGTAAATGACTTAAGGGAACAAGGCGTGTAGTCATTATACACGCCGTGTAGTCTTGTTTTGTAAATTTTTTAATGCTTTCTTTCCCCTGTTCTCTTCTAAGGCTCCTAGTTTTCAGTCCATGGTAATGTGATTTAAAGTTTTCATTTGAACATTCAGTTTCATGGCTCCAAGACGTCCCACGGTTGAACACTAATTTCCAAGCGGTGAACAGACACAGGATATTGCTGATTAGGGACTTCCCGTAGATCCTCCTGTTATGCCAGCCTTTCCACTAGTAGTGATACCGGCTACATCCTCTAATGCACAGTTTAGGGAAGGATTTTTGAGGACGATGTAGAACTTCCATGGAGCACCGCCCACAACATCGAATATGGAAGACTTGATGCATGTTTTCCAGTATCAGCATCCTCCCACCTTTTCTGGGGAAGGAGGACCATAGGTTGCAGAGTCATGGCTAGAATCTATGATGAAGATCTTCGAGAATCTGGAGACATCTCCAAAAAGGCGGGACAAGCTCGCTACCAACATACTATGAGACTCCTCCATGTGGTGGTGGGACGTGATCTCACAGGCATTTCATCAGTAGGATATGGCATGGGAGGAGATTTAGTGCGTCATTTACGACTACTTCTATTTGGAAACCCTGTGGGCCGATCGATCCTAGGTGTTCATGATCCTAGATTAGGGTACTCATTCTATCATGGATTATTCCTCTCGTTTCACTAATCTTCAGCATTTCACACCCCTCTAGAGCGCAGATGGGTTGATCTTGGTAAGGAAGTTTGAGGATGGCCTCAAGCAGGAGATCTCCCCATAGGTGAATAACTTCAGGTTGATTCCATCACTTCCATCATCAACCAAGAACTGATTACATTGTGAAATTTGAGATATTACGGAGTTGAGAGCCACAGAGGTTCCTCTTCCATGGTTAGTGATTCACCAGATGACAACATGAAGCATCATAGGTAGTCTACGCGTGGTGATCTGAGGCAGTGAGATGCATCTTCAGGTAGCCAGGTGGTATGCTACTAGTGTGGAAGTGCTGGACATATGAGACTACAGTGCCAGAGAGACCCAGTGGAGTGCCGATGTTGTGGCATGATGGGTCACCTTCAGCTCTTCTGTCAGGTTTTTTCACCAGCAGCTAGTGACAGGGGTTCATCCATGAATCCTCCTTCAGGAGAAGCCTCACCAATTTCTCACTAGTCTTGGAACAGGAGTTCTCCCATCTATTTAGGCTGAGGTAGAGGTCGTGTCTGGGGTGTTCAGTCTTTGTTCTATCAGCAATATCAGGGAAGATCAGCTCAATGAAGTCAGGTAGGGCAATAGGGTCGTGGTACAGGTCGGGCTTTTGTAGTGGAGTAGACCTCGCCAGAGTAGGATCCCGGAACCTCTATAGTTTGAGGTACGATCTTAGTAGCTTCAGTTTTATCTTCTTATCATTTCGATAATGGCGATTTCCATAGCATTATCTTTGTGGCTATTATGGGGAGCCTTGGTATCTTCATCTATTCCTTTACAGATACATTGACTCTTGACACACCATTGAGGACTAGAATGGTTAGTGTATGTCAGTTTAGAGAGTGCCCTCTTGAGGTTGCGTAGTGTGCCTTTTTAGGGGACCTCTATGTCCTAGGGATGACGGGCTATGATGTCATTTTGGAATGGACTAGATAGTTCCCATCTAGACAGTCGTCAGCTGTTATAATCACATGGTGACTTTCATATGACCAGAGGGTGGATATTTTCTACATCGGGATGAGTGAGATGTCCAGGCGAGTCAAGCAGGTCCCAAGCATCATGGAATAGATGGAGTTATATCCCATATTACTAGTCTATATCTGGATGATCATGGGACTTCACAGTTAGAATTCCCTCCAGTGGAAGATCGTTTTAGAGATGACTTTCCATGGGAATTTTCGGGTTTTCCTCCAGAGCGTGAGGTAGAATTCCTTATTGAGAACGTTCTAGGAGCGACACTAGTGTCCATTCCTGCATATAAGATGGCGAACCCTGAGCTAAAGGAGCTCACGAAATAGTTGGAGGTGTTACAAGAAAAGGGTTTCATCCGACCTAGTACTTCTTCTTGGGGTTCACCTATCCTGTTTGTGAATAAGGCAGACGAAACCCTTAGGCTTTCTGTGGATTATCAAAAGATGAACCATATGATAGTCAAGAATGGATATACCTTTCCTAGGATTGATGACCTATTTGATAAGCTTTGAAGAGATCATGTGTTCTCGAAGATGGATTTGAGGTCCGGTTATCATCAGTTGCACATTAGTCCATCAGATATACCTCTTAGAGCCTTTATGAGTAGGTATGGTCTACACGAGTATATGGTTATGTCGTTTGCCCTCACAAAGACTCCTAATGATTTCATGGAACTGATGAACCAAGTGTTCCATCCATACATAGATTCTTTCATGGTGGCCTTTGTGGATGATATCATGGTGCACTCTCACACTCGACATGACCATGATACCCATATTGAGATCATGTTGATTACACTGATAGAGAAAGAGTTAATTGATAAGCTCTCATAATGCCACTTTTATATGGATATGACTCACTTTTTTGGTCTAGTTATCTCAGAGAAAGAAGTAATAGTACACCCATTGACACTGAGAGTAGTATTTTCATGGGAGCATCCGAAGAACGTCCTTGAGTTGAAGTTGTTTCTAGGGCTAGCTAGATACTACAGACGCTTCATACGGGACTTTTCATGTGTAGCAGCACCATTGAAAAGTCTGACCAAGAACGAGACGAAGTTATTATGGTCATATTCTTGTGAGTCAACCTTTTAGGAGCTGAATGGGAGGTTGAATTCCCCACCAATACTAGTCTTGTCAGATACCGGAAAGAGAAACAATGTTTACTATGATTCTTCAGGTTTCGGGCTGGGAGCTGTACTTAAGCACGGAGACCGAGTCATCGTTTATGGGTCTCTGCATTTGAGGAGACATGAGAGGAACTACCCGATGCACGATCTTGAATTGGTGGTATTTTTTCATTCCCTACGATGTTAGAGACATTATCTTATGAGAGAGCACATTGTGGTTTTCACCAACCCCAAGAGTCTCAAGTACATATTTACCCAGCGTCATATGAATCTGAGACATCGTTTGTGGGTTGAGTAACTTTATTCCGTTGACATTGAGCTTTCCAATACGCTGGAAAAGGGCAATGTATTGGCTGAGTTGTTGAAAAAGGGGACTTAGATACATGTAGATCGGGTGGCCATCACTGAGTGGAAATTTATGGATCTTTTATCTGAGATTCATTTGGAGGTTCATGACAGATAGGGGTAGAATTTTCTATCTCCTCTAGCTGTCACCTATACTCATCTATATCGGGTAAAAATTAGGCAGCTATCAGATTCTGAAGGCCCAGTCCTATGGGAAGGCGTGTCAGGAGAGGACCTTATTATTGGATGGATAATAGGTGAGGATGAGACAATACGTTTCCCAAGACATGTATGGGTTCTAGCAGTCATACGCGAGGAGCTGATACGGGACATTCATTCCTCATTTTATGCAGTTCATCTTGGCGTTACAAAGATGTATCATGATCTACACCACCAGTATTGTTGTCCATGTATGAAAAGTGATGTTGTAGGTTTTTTCATGAGGTGTTCCACTTGTCAGTATGTGTAGGAAAAACATCAGTGACCTGTAGGTCTTTTACGACACATACCCATTCCTGAGTGGAACTTGAATGACATCGCGATGGACATAGTGACTGGTTTGTCGAGATCTCAACGAGGGAATGACATAGTATGGGTTTTCATTGATAGACTCACTATTGTTGCTCACTTCTTGACAATCAAGAAGACCTTCAGTGTTGATGAGCTGGGATGGTTGTACATCCAAGAGATTGTACGTCTGTAGGGAGTTCTGCACTTCATAATTTCAGACAGGGATGCGTGTTTTACTTCTCGGGTGTGGCATTGCTTCAGAAGGATTGGGGTACACATGTACTTTTGAGTACATCATACCATCCCCAGAAAGATGGCCAGTCCATGAGTACAATTCAGGTTCTTTATTTTATGATCCGATATTGCATTCTAGACATTGGAGGTTCAAGGGAGAAGCATATACCTCTTATGGATTTTGCCTACAACAATAGTTTTCATGAAACTAATGAGATTGAACCTTACGAGGCTCTATACGGTAGGACATACCCATCACTATTATGCTGGATGGAGGTGGGAGAGGTAGCTTTGCTGGGACCTCATCTTGTTTAGGAGACCTCATTGTAGATTGAGTTGATTAGAAAGAGGATGGCTATAGAGAAGTCACGATAGAAGTCTTATGATGATAAGCAGTGAAGACCTCTAGAGTTTGAGGTTAGGGATCCAGTTTTCTTGTGTGTCTGACAATGTTTGGGACACAAGAGGATTCAGAGACAAGGTAAGCATTCACCATGGTACGTTTGTCCGTTTGAGGTGTTGGAGAGAGTTGGGCTGGTTTCCTATTAGTTGCAGTTACCCTAGAGGTACCGGGCTATGCATGAGCTCTTCCTCGTCTCTCAGCTCGGACGTTACTTTTCAGACCCATCTCATTTCCATAAACCTGATGAGGTTGACCTCGAAAAAGATGCATCATTTGAGGTGAATCCTATTCGGATTATCGATCGTAGTACGAAGGCTCATTGTGGTCGGTCTATTACTCTGGTATGGGTGCCATGGCAGCATGGGCGAGTACTGGACGATACTTGGGAGAGGGAGACCGATGTACGATCACAGTTGCCAGAGCTATTTGGGTATTCTTCTTCTATGCCACACATGGTATATTTGAGGATGAATTATTTTATGGGGGAGGTTTGTAAGAACCTGGACTTTCATTCATGTATGTTTTTTCCTTTTTCTGGAGTCATTGAGAAAAGTGGAGTTTCTGGATATTTTATAAGTACACGCTGTGTACTTTCTGATTACATGCCAGGTATTTCATTTCCGCTCAAGGCTGTGTGTTGGCCGTGTCACGGCCACACACACGGCCATTTAGTGGTGACCTAGAGGCCACCAATTGTAGAGTATAGAAAATCCTTGTACACACCATTTACTCTAAAAGTACACGTCGTGTACTTTCTTTTTTTCACTAAATGCACCAGAGTCGTGTCTTAACCCCAAAACTGTCTTCTTCTCCATCATCATCGACCAAGATCGTTCTGTACGGCCATGGATCATTGATGAACACCCAATACTCCATCCATTCTCTGAATCGACCTCCGTTTATTGCGTCGGAACCATAGTGGTGTGCTCTTCCTTATCCTGGAGCTTCATTTCCAAATTCCTACTCTTTCTCATGTTATCGTGGGTTGAGCATTTTGGAAGTTTTGGTAGATCTACGATGTTCCAAGGAGATTCATGAAATGAGGTTTGAGTACATAAATCTCATACTGTCGAGGTGGGTGGTTTGGGCCTTTCTGTAAGATTTCTTTGAGTATTTTTGCAAATTCACCCAATACACTTGAACATGGTATTGCGTTTTTCCTATTTTTCCTTTTTTGTTCTCCTTCTTTTCATATATGCTTGGGTAGTGGATATAGTTTGTGAATAGGGGAATTTACTATTCTTTGGATGCTTTGCACATGCATGTTTTTCCTGTTTATGTCCATTTGGTCTATTTTTTACTATTAGGCTATTGTCTATTCCATGCCTATTTTTTAGGATGGTAAGAATGTTCATCCATGATGAGATGTTGTAGATTCTAGCCAAGTAGTTCTTGAAGATACATTGTATGTTACGTGATGTGATGCTTGCTGACTTTACCCAGGGCTATGGGAACCTAATGTAATAGACCATAGAGAGAATTGATGTAAGGGCTTCTCCAGAGTGTCTTTAAATTACTATTTGAGACCACAGGGATAATTGACATTGAATGCTTCCTCAGAGAGTCTGTAGTTCCGCGATGTGGGACATATGGAGAATGAGATGTTGAGTTCTTCCCCAGAGCGCCTTTAGTTCAATATGATACTATAGGGGTAATTGACGGTGATTGCATCCCCAGATAGTATATTCATTAGAAAAACCAGAGGGGTGAGACTGTGTGTGCCTCCCAGAGGGTTTCTAGTGCTTGTAGGTTGACCCGTCGGGGTTAGGCTGTGAGAACTACCCAGAGGTTACTTGTTTGTTCCTCTTTCTTGTGTGGATGCTTACCTGTTTGTAAATTATATTCTAGGAACTGTGGACTGTTTGCTGCTGAGTACTTTCCCATTTACTATTTTCTGTACTTTTATGTAGAGACCCGAAACTTAACGTACATAGACATTACATTACTTGTGTGGATTACTTAGTACATAACAAAATCACACACACAAGGACCGTAATAGTTTAGTGTCTTTGGAATCTCGGAATATAATCTTCTAATCATGGTGAAAGATCTTCAACATCTCCCATAAAGATATTCTTTTTTTAAAACCTAAATCATTTATTTATGTCCTGGGGAAAAGAAAACATAAAAGGGTGAGCTCAAATGCTCAGTAAGGTTAAATAAAATAAATATCAATCACGTCATATTCATAAGAACATATCTTTTGGAAATCTTAACCTACAAAAGAGGTCATAATTTCATAACATGGGATAAATCATAGTAGTGAAATGTAATCCCAATAATCATTACTTAAAACATGGAACTTTGTGGCATTCACACATAATCATAGAGAATCATTTATTATTAGTCAAGACTCATTTCCAAGACTATAATAGTGGACAACGTCCCTTCCTGAACCGAGTTCACTCCTCGTTTCAGTCCTGTTTCACTGAACTAGTATAACCTACTGTTCCAGCGACGTCTCTCTCATGAGATATAAAATCTTTATCCAATGTATTGGAGGGAGATATAGGTCCCACCAATCTCATAATGATACCATTCTTATGTGTGCCAAAAAATCATAAATCATACATCATTGCATAACCCATGTAGTAAAAATGGGAATCTTAAACATCGTGACATCATAAAACAATTCATATAAGATAAAGGAATTCATAAAAATAATTCCATCAAAACTTAATCAAATCAATGTAATAATATAGATAGAAAAAGAATCCTTTATTATCTTAGATGGAAAATAATTTTGATAAAACACTTGAACTCCATTCTTGAGGAAAATATCCTTTCTACTTCAAAAACACTTTTCCTTTCTTAACATGTCATACAATTATAAACTAATAGAAGTTGATTAAAAATAAACATGAAAAACTTGTAAAGGAATCTTCTTGGAAATAATGTTTTAAAAATCCATTCATGCCGTATAAGTTTAAGAAAACATTCTTCGTACTTTTGTCAGAAAAGTCAAAAAGCACCTCGTACAAAAAATGACAAAAGATTCCTTTCATATCCTTTACTAAAAACTCACCGAAGGGTAACATTGGATTTAGAAAATTGTAGGTGGATGGAAATAATATTACATATTGAGGAAAAATGGATGTGGATGATAAAATACACCCTAGTAAATGCCAAAGTATAAACAATCTCGGAAAAAATGAGATTGTGATATTTCCCTTACCTTAGGTCTGATTTGCTTCGTAAGTGTCCGAACCTCCTGTATAATGATTTAAATAATGTCATTGACTTATTAAAGAATCGTATTAATTTTTAAGATATCATATATGGTTCAGTTATGAATTTATATTACCCGTTCTTTTGTAAATTCCATGTTAAAGAGCGTTTTGGGTAAAATTGTTTACTTTTTCGTCTGTGTTTTGACTTGTAATTATTCATATGATTACATAGATCATGATTTCATAATTAAATAATATAAAACATTATTTATATATAATATATATTCAGAATATACATATATATAATAAATCAGTAAATGGAACGAGATACACCATTCATGGAGACGGTAGGTCGTACGTACGCATGAACGCTGTTTTCTTTTCCATATTGAGTTGAATGGAATTAAGTAGATGACATACATATATATACACATAAATCCAGTATCATTATTATTTCATATATTTCATTATTACTTATTATATATAATTTATAATCATTCATGAATGGTTAATGTGGAGAATGAATCTCATCGTGTCGTGGAGACGGTAGTCCGTACGTACGCACGAGCGATGATATCGTTCTCATGATCATGGGACTGTATTGAAGTGTATGTATACTATTTCAGAATGAATATCACTTTAATGTAATCATATATAGTTATTATGTACACCATTAAACCCATCCAAGTAAGGTGGGGGATGTAAAATAGATTTCACCACGGCGTGGAGACGGTATTCCGTACGTACGCACGCACGGTGATTTTGTTTTCCGTAGGATGGATAGATGGTGAAATAGGGTTGTTTCATACTTATAATAACATATCTGTATATGATTGATACTGTTGTTATTACATCATAAGGATAAAACTAAAGAAGAAGAAGTGGAAGAAGAAATAAAGATGAAAGAATCGGCAATGGAAATTACCACTTCTTTGAAGCGCCTCTTTGAGACCTCCTCTTAGGGCACTAAAATTGGTCTTTGAGCAAGACCAGATACTCTAGAATGTTGCTAGGGAAGTGGAGAAGATAAATTTTCAGGGGTTGGACGATCTTGAAGGCTCAAGGTGTTGTGAGTAAAAGAGGGAGGGGGTTCCCCTTTATAAGGGAGGAGAGGGGCACCTTTGGAACAACTAAAAATATTGTTTTATTATAAATCCAAATTCGGTTTTAAATAGCTCAAAATTGATTTATTTAGAAGCTAAGGTGGGGATGGGTCGAAATAATCTCATCAAATAGAATTTAGACAAGTTTATGTTTCTATTTTAACCTTGTCATTTATATTTAACTTTAAGTTAGATAATTTTACTTTTACTGTGTCTTCTGGTTTTCTTACACTATGAGGTTAATAAACATACAATAAGAAGCCAAATGGACCCCAGGTTGTTTATTATTAATATATATAATTTTATCTAAGTCATGTGGCACAAAAATGTATTTTTAGGAATAAAATAACAATTAATAATATAATATTTTTTTAAAAACTATTCTATGTCAATTTTGACACTATTTCGTAATTGATTTTTGTGAAAATAATAACAGAATCATTAGTTCTTAAAAAGTTAATTAAAACAATACTAACATGTCATATTAACCTATAAAATTATTGAAATTCATAAAAAGTCTTAAATTAAATTTATTTGGGTATTTATATCATCAATTATGTCAATATTTCATTAATAAGACAATTTCTGCATCATCTTTGTGTCATAATAAATGATAATTATTTAATCCCTAAAAATTCGAAATAAATTCCTATGATGTATATAATTGCATTAGATTTTTGGAGACTATTCATGTTCTATGTTTCATGAAGTTTATCACTAAATTAAAATTATTAAAATTATAAGATTTAAGAAAGTGATATGTTGTCACATTCTTTGGTTTTAATAATAATTAACTTATTTTCATGGAAAAAGTCCATTAAATGAATCTAATCCGACCATTCGGTGATATGGGTCGACGTTTAGTCATAAAATAGGATTTTTCCATGTGTTAGGGTAATTTTATAATATTATATCTACCCTTAATTACCCGATTTACCTTTAACTATGGTAAATAAAATTTACCGTAGTTACTATTCATAGTTCCCAAAAATAAAAAGTAGCCTATTAAGATAATTTGAAACCACTGATTCCAAATATGGAATCCATTTTTTCAAATTCAATACACAGAAGTTGCAGAAATTAAATTAAAATTAATCCCGTTGTTGAAAGAAAACAGGTTTTTCTTTAAAACATTGCAAAAGGATGAATTGATTTATCCTACGAATTCATGGTAGAATCAATGCTAATTGCATAGATTATATTAAATGGTAAAAATATTTTATATTTATACTTTAAAACCCTTCAATATTATAATTTAACCATATAAATTATTGTGATGAAAAAAGTTGTTTTTAATTAAAATATAGCGTGTTTTTACTATTCATCAAAATATAAAAGTTACCAGAATAATATGAAAAATTTATCCAAAGTAAATTTTTATTTTATGATCCCAAATAAGAATTTTATTTTGTCAAATTGAACTTATAAACCTTTCAAAAACTAGATTTAAAGTGGGTGCGCCATCAAAAGGCGGCAAAACTGTTTTTTTGTAAAATACTTATTTTACCCGAAAAATTTATTTTGTTCTTATACCATGTTTTAGAAAATTCATAATATAAATAATAATGTTATAAGATTCAAAATTTAGTTAATACTATTCATAACGGCTAGTTCATAATAATATTATAATAATATATCGTTGTTTAGTAAAACCCGGTATTGTGTACAACACACGCTATCGAGGAAGGTCGTGATTGCGTGTAATGCAAGCCAAGTCAGGGTTGCATGCTGTGCAAGAATCCAACGTTGTTTCGTATAACATAATCTAACCATATTTCATTTATACATTGAATATATATATATATATATACTCAATGTTGCGTAGAATAACTATTATCAATATTTTGTGTAACACGATCCAAGAATAGTGTTGCGTATAATGAAATCTAATACGGTGTTGCGTATAGAGCAAGGTAATCATGGTGTAGTATACAACACAAGACATTAATGAAATTAAAAGAATATTTTTCATAAAATCTCGGGTTGTTACATTCTACCCCCCTTAAAATGAATTTCTCCCTCAAAATTCGTCGGGGTTATAAATGGTTTACTATTCGAAAGTTTCTTTAATATAAACCCACATAGTAAAAAGGAATACTAAAACAAATCATTAAAAACAAAAGTATGAAACATAATGGTTACCCAAATAAACTAATCACTGGGTTTCCACATATGTGAAAATATGGATATAGAAGAGAAATCTAACCATAATGTTCTGTTGGAGAGTGGTAGAGAACATGGCTATGGAAAAGCCAGCAATCACAAAGCCATAAATTTGTGACGATCTAAGGTACCATCTGATTAATCAGAGATAAGAGCACTAGGACAACATTTTTGGTTTTCAAGATCGTTTCCCTAAAGTTGATGAAATTGGAATTAGAAGAAATATTTTCATGATTTTGGTATAGTCTCAACGTTTGTCGTTCTTTGGACAATTTCCACTTCATCTCTTAATGAAATGAAGTTTAATTTGTCATTCGTGATGTGTTAGCAGATCATGTGATAGAACGATGGTTCATTCCATCTGTCTCAAACAAAAGGCTAGAAAAGTTATCAAAAAATACATAAGTCCATATATAGTGAGATTAATCATATATGGTTCCTTAAATGGACTTTAACTTCATATATCATACTGCTTAATATAATAAAACTAGTTTCTACTAAATAGGGACTTCCTGTAGGCCAGTGGTAGGCGATAAAGGCCAGTCGCACTTCGGTTGTCGGTTTGATTCCCACAGCCTTGTCCGAAGCGATGGGTTGTCGCCCGTCCTGGAGGTTGTCCTTTTTCTAAAGCTATATTACTATAACATCCCATAAATAATATCAAAAAAGTTTTATCCTTAAACAATACTAACTTATGTCCAACAAAATACATTCCAATATTTAGGTTTACCTAAAATACTTCATTCCAAGCTCATAGTATGATGAATATGATCACGTGAATTCCATCATTTATCCCCCATATATCATAATATATATCTTGTTGGTCAAATTACAAACTTGTGAATACAATAATCATGTATTCTCTTGAAGAATGAATAACCATTGAACCATAGTGAAAACATGAATGTAGTCAAAAGATAACTCTTTCCACAAACCAAAATCCAAAAATTATATATACTCAAACCATGATATAACATTCTCCTTATATCAGTCATGAGCTCATGAGTACTATCCAACATTTAATTTTCTCCTTATCCCTTTATTATGTGCATATCATCTACATTCCAAAAATATCTGAATAACCTTTAATGGATACTGGTACCATTAATCATACACTTTTAAAACTCGAGGAAAGACAATAGTGTAACAATACTTAGATGTCTCTTTATTCCATAGTACCATGATATTACTTATACAACATTACACATTATAAACATGTAATCATTCCACTACATTCTTAAACCATTGACCAAGATTCAACAATTCGTTCATCTCACATATCATTTGTAGCCTCTTCATCATCATCAACAGAAATACTACCCATACGAGCATACTTATTCTCTTCATGAGACTTTTCCTTAGGGAATTGGTTTGCATAAAGCCTGTACATTCCACATTTAAAACATTTAACCATTTTTGATGTCATACCAATACCATTATCCTCATCCCTGGTGTTAACTGAACCGTTTCCTTTGCACTTACTGGCTTTGTGCCATTTTTTTCCACAACCAAAGCATCTTCCAGTTCCTTTGAAACATTCTCCTTGATGCCTCTTCCCACATGATTTACATAGGGGAAATTTAACATTCTTTCCCCTATGATAATCATGAAACTTCATCTTTCTCTTATTAGCCGAGTCCGGAAACGTACCAAATTTTACTTTATTGATCATATTATGATATTGCTGATTCGGAATAATAATGATGTTTGGACCTCCAAATCCCATTTCATTTGGTTTCTCATGAAGAATATCATTCCATTGTCCATCATATCCTCCATTATCGTGAATCATCTTATTTCCAGCCATTTTCTAAAACCCAAATAGAATAGTGTGAGAGGCAAAAATCATAATAAAGGGGGAGTAACTTCAATATATAACATCTTTGGTTTAATCTAATATCGTTACCATAGTTCTAGGACTATATCCTATACGTATACTTATCCTTAGGTACATCCCTAGACATACCTTAGAAATATCTATAGGGATCTCACTAACGTTTTCACATCCTAGTTTCCAAAGGTTGACAAAAACTTTCCTCAGATACCAACTGTAGAGACCCGAAGCATAACGTACATAGACATTACATTACTTTTGTGGAATACTTAGTACATAAAAAAAACACACACACAAGGATCATAATAGTTTAGTGTCTTTGGAAACTGGGAATATAATCTTCTAATCGTGGTGAAAGATATTCAACATCTCCCATAAAGATCTTCATTTTATTAAACGTAAATCCTTTCTTTTTATCCTGGGGAAAAGAAAACATAAAAGGGTGAGCTCAAATGCTCAGTAAAGGTAAACAAAAGAAATATCAATCACATCATATTCATAATAACATATCTTTTGGAAATCTTAACCTGCAAAAGAGATCATAATTTCATAACATGGGATAAATCATAGTAGTGAAATGTAATCCCAATAATCATAACTTAAAACATGAAACATTGTGGCATTCACACATAATCATAGAGAATCATTTCTTATTATTCAAGACTCATTGCTAAGACTATCTTAGTGGGCAAAGTTCCTTTCTGAACCGGGTTCACTCCTCGTTTCAGTCCTGTTTCACTGAACCAGTATAACCTACCGTTCCAGCCATGTCTATCTCATGAGATATAAAATCATTAACCAATGTATTGGAGGGGTATATAGGTCCCACCAATCTCATAATGAAACCATTCTTATGTGTTCCACAAAATCATAAATCATACATCATTGCATAACCCATGTAGTAAAAATTGGAATCTTAAACATCGTGACATCATAAAACAATTCATATAAGATAAAGGAATTCATAAAAATAATTCCATCACAACATAATCAAATCAATGTAATAATAGGGATAGAAACATAATCCATTATTATCTTATATGGAAAATAATTTTGATAAAACACTTGAACTCCATTCTTGAGGAAAATGTCCTTTCTACTTCAAAAACACTTTTCCTTTCGTAACATGTCGTACAATTATAAACTAGAACAATTTGATTAAAAATAAACTTTAAAACTTGTAAAGGAAGCTTCTTGGAAATAATGTTTTAAAAATCCATTCATGCCGTATAATTTAAAAAAACATTCTTCGTACTTTTGTCGGAAAAGTCAACAAGTACCTCGTACGAATAACGACAAAAGATTCTTTCATATCCTTTACTAAAAACTCACCGATGGGTAAAATTGGATTTAAACAATTGTAGGTGGATGGAAATAATATTACATATTAAGGAAACATGGTTTTGGATGATAAAATACACCCCAGTAAATGCCAAAGTATAAACAATCTCAGAAAAAAATGAGATTGTGATATTTCCCTTACTTTAGGTCCGATTTGCTTCGTAAGTGTCCGAACCTCCTGTATAATGATTTAAATAATGACATTGACTTATTACATAATCATATTAATTGTTATGATATCATATATGGTTCACTTATGAATTTATATTACCCGTTCTTTTGTAAATTCCATGTTAAAGAGCGTTTTGGGTAAAATTGTTTCATTTGTCGTCCGTGTTTTGACTTGTAATTATTCATATGATTAAATAGATCATGATTACTTAATTCCAGAATATAAAACAAGATATTTATATAATATATATTCAGAATATACATATATATAATAAATCAGTAAATGGAATGAAATACACCGTTCATGGAGACGGTAGGTTGTACGTACGCATGAACGCTGTTTTCGTTTCCATATTGAGTCGAATGGAATTAAGTAGATGACATACATATATATACACAGAAATACAGTATAATTATTATGTCATATATTTCATTATTACTTATTATATATACTTTATAATCATTAATGAATGGTTAATGTGGAGAATGAATCTCATCGCGTCGTGGAGACGGTAGTCCATATGTACGCACGAGCGATGATATAATTCTCATGATCGTGGGACTGTATTGCAGTGTATGTATACTATTTCAGAATCAATATCACTTTAATGTAATCATATATAGTTATTATTTACACCATTATACCCATCCAAGTAAGGTGGTGGTGGAAGATAGATTTCACCACGGCGTGGAGACGGTATTCCGTACGTACGCACGCGCAGTAATTTCGTTTTCCATAGGATGGATAGATGGTGAAATAGGGTTGTTTCATACTTATAAGAAAATATCAGTATATTATTGATACTGACTTTATTACTTTATAATGAAACAACTAAATAAGAGGAATTGGAAGAAGAAATAAAGATGAAAGAATCGGCAACGGAAATTACCTCTTCTTTGAAGCGCCTCTTTGAGACCTCCTCTTAGGGAACTGAAATTGGTTTTTTAGGAAGACCAGAAACTCTAGGATGTTTCTAGGGAAGTGTAGAAGAGAAGTTTTCAGGGGTTTGGTGAGAATGAAGGCTCAAAGTGTAGTTAGGAAGAGAGGGAGGGGTGCCCTTTTATAAGGGAGGAGAGGGGCACCTTTGAAATAACTCAAAATATTAATTTATTATAAATCCAAATTCTGTTTTAAAATGCTCCAAATTGATTTATTTAGAAGATAAGGTGAGGATGGGTCGAAATAATCTCAATAAAGAGATTTTAGATAAGTTTAGGTTTCTATTTCAACCTTATCATTTATATTTAACTTTATGTTAGATAATTTTACTTTTACCGTTTCTTCTTTTTTTCTTACACTATAAGGTGAATAAACATACTATAAGAAGCCAAACGAACCCCAAGTTGTTTAGAATCAATATATATAACCTTTTCTAAGTCATTTTGCCTAACCTTAGATTTTTAGGAATAAAATAACAATTAATAATATAATATTTGTTTTAAAAACTATTTTATGTCAATTTTGACACTATTTAGTAATTGATTTTTGTGAAAATGATAACAGAATTATTAGTTCGCATAAAATTAATTAAAACAATAATAACATGTCATATTAACCTATAAAATTAGTTAAATTCATAAAAAGTCTTAAATTACATTTATTTGGGTATTTATATCACCAATTATGTCAATATTTCATTAATAAGACAATTTCTGCATCATCTTTGTGTCATAATAAATGATAATTATTTAATCCATAAAAGTTCTAAATAAATTCCTATGATGTAGATAATTGTATTATCTTTCTTTAAACTATTAATTTTCGAAGTTTCATGATGTTTATCACTAAATTAAAATTATTATACTTATAATATTTAAGAAAGTGACATGTTGTCACATTCATTGGTTTTAATAACAATTAACTTATTTTCATTGAAAAAAGTCCATTAAATGAATCTAATCTGACCCTTATGTGATATGTGTCGACTGTTAGCCATCAAATAGGATTTTTCCAAGTGTTAGGGTAATTTTATAATATTATATTTACCCTTAATTACCCAATTTACCTTAAACTATGGTAAATAAAATATACCTTAGTTACTATTCATAATTCTCAAAAATAAAAAGTATCCTATTAACATAATTTGGACCCAATGATTACAAATATGGAATCCATTTGTCAAATTCAGTACACATAAGTTTCAGAAATTAAATTAAAATTAATCCCCTTGTCGAAAGAAAACGGGTTTTTCTTTAAAACATTGCAAAAGATTGAATTGATTTATCCTACGAATTCAAGGTAGAATCAATGCTAATGAAATACATTATATTAATTGGTAAAAATATTTTCTATTTATAAAAACCATTCAACATTATAATTTATCCACATAAATTATTGCGATGAAAAAAGTTGTTTTTAATTAAAATATAGCGTGTTTTTACTATTCATCAAAATATGAAAGTTACCAGAATAATATGATAAATTTATCCAAAGTAAATTTTTATTTTATGATTTCAAATAAGAATTTTATTTTGTCAAATTGAACTTATAAAAATTTCAAAAACTAGATTTAAAGTGGGTTTTCCACCAAAAGGCGGCAAAACTGTATTTTTTGAAAAATACATATTTTACCCGAAACATTTATTTTGTTCTTATACCATGTTTTGGAAAATGTGTAAGATGAATAATAATGTTATAAGATTCAAAATTTAGTTAATACTATTCATAACGGCTAGTTCAAAATAATATTATAATAATATATCGTTGTTTAGTAAAACCCAGTATTGCGTACAACACACGCTATCGAGGAAGGTCGCTATTGCGTGTAATGCAAGCCAAGTCAGGGTTGCGTGCTGTGCAAGAATCCTTCATTTTTTCGTATAACATAATCCAACCATATTTTATTTATACATTGAATATATATATATATATATACTGAATGTTGCGTAGAATAACTATTATCAAAATTGTGGGTAACACGATCCAAGACTAGTGTTGCGTATACTGCAAGCTAATACGGTGTTGCGTATAGCGCATGGTAATCTTAGTGTAGCATACAACACAAGACATTAATGAAATTAAAAGAATATTTTTCATAAAATCTCGGGGTGTTACATTTTACCTGCCATATATTCACTGACTGTTAGGCACAGATCATAGGGTGGTTGCCTACTAGGATTTTTGTATCACACCCTGTTTGGGCCATGCTTTTGGGCCCAAACAGATTATATTGTTGTAGGTATGGATAAGGGCAAGCGCCCTTCTACTACAGGTTCTTGATTTCTTGGGAGATGGAGAGCATGGGACCAAGATGAATCTTGAGATTTTTAGGAGTTTTTTATTTGTTTTCTTTTGTTTTTTTGGGTTTTGTACTGTATTCGGCATTGTGACTTGTTTGTCTGTTTTCATGGATACATATGCATCTTGCATCATTTATATATCTTGCCAAGTTGTCTACTTATCAGTCTTCCACTGTTTATTATTTGTTTGATTTTTACTGCTTCCACTGTTGTATGTGTTGTCACTTACGCTATGTACTCTGCCAATGAAGGCATATTTTCCCCAGTATCACACCCAAGGCCCATGCTGCTAGTCGGAACCCTCTAGCATTCGAGGAAATGAACTTGAGGCCATTTGACCAACCAGGTACGGGGAATTTCTGGGTGGCTTCCAAAACTAGGATGTTACATGTATTCTTAGGAGAACCTTAGGAAACCATATCATGTAGTCCCATGAAACATACTGTAACGCCCCGACCCCAATTGCCCAGATTCGGTGCATTATTACATAACATTGAAATGATCACAAGAAAGATCAAGTCTCTAAAGACCTATTTGTTTAGTAGCCTTGGAAACACTAGATACGTTCATAAAGTTTTACATTACATCATAAAAATGAAAACTACAACAACATAGTCTCTATAGTCCACACTCTTATCCCCTCATACAATCCCTGCAGGTCATTCATAAATTACTTCTTCACATCCAAGGAAAAATAAAACATAGAAAATGGGTGAGCTCAAATGACTAGTAATGATACCAATATAGCAGAAACTTTCATAAATAAGAACAAACATTTAAGCCAATGATAACTAAAACAACAGCTTTTTAAAGTTGAAATTCAACATAGTATAAAAAAAATAAAATGAAATAATGGCATCTACTTATTCACATGGATAATCTACTAATCGAATAATCACATGAAATATAAATAACCACATTCATAATGATGGAATTCATAACTCCATACTATCATAACCACATAGCCAAGGCCTCGTGCCAAGACTACAAATAATATTTTGTCAAGGCCTTGTGCCAAGACACTAGTTTGTCTCATGAGACCTACCGATTCATCGAGGAGCTATGGCAGGCTCCCCCCGTGAAATGCTAAGTCCAATGCATTCCCATATGAAAAGTTTTAAACATAACATAATCAATCGTTTTAAAAAAAGCATAAGAAATGTCAATACTTTCTTCATAAACCATGAATGGTTTAAAAATAACACATCCACAATAAAACATATCACAAAACCTTCAAAAAAATACAAATGTTTTGTATCATAAAAAATCAACTTCAAATAAGCTTAAAATCCATAAAAAGATGTTGACATAGATGAAATCGAAACTATTTGAGAGAAATATCTCTTTTCTTGAAATTATTGAAAAGTCACACATTTATAAAGGAAGTAATTTAAAAGGGATTTTATAATTACAGTGTCACATACCACTTTGAATCTTTTGAAAAGAAATATCTTTTCAAAACATTCATGTTCATATAAATAAATACATAAAATCATTTTGAAAACATGGACATTAATTAGAAAAATATAGAATGATAATACTTTAAAACATTTAAAATTATGATCTTGATAAAGAGTACATTTCAAAAATTCTTATAATATTAATTTTAAAATCATTGAAAGTCACATAATTATAAAATAAAACATTTAATTTGAAAATATTCTTATAAGATTGTAAATGAATCTTAGATTATTTTATAGCGGCGTAAAATAGCCGCTAATGTCGTATAAGTTAAAAAAACATTCTTACCTTAATTCTGTCGAAATGGTTAAAAAAGACCTTGTTTGGAAAACGATGGAAAGATTCCTTTATAAAAAATTTATAATAGTAAAAAAGGGTATAAATGAATTTAACACATATTATAGTAAATAGTAAAAATGTTTTGAAATACATTTTGAAAAAACATGGATGTGGATGATGAAGAAGTCCCAGTAGATTATTACATATAAACAACCTCAGATAATGATGAGATTGCGAAAAAACCCTTACCTTGTACATTAACTTGGTAGGGGGTAGGTTAACCACCTTTATAAATGTGAAATAATTGTTATTAAATTATACAAGAATCATATACATTAATATGATATCATATATTATCTTTTAACATTACTTTTTTAATAATATCTTAGAATTATCGTCGTTTTGGTTGTTAACTTATTCATTTTCTTTTATATGTTTTGTTACATATGTCGTGTTTGTTATGGATAGGATGCATATTATTCATATCCAGAATTATATCAAGTCCTTAAACTTTATTTTTAATCATCAAATAAGAATTATACTTGAATGGATACGATGGAGAATGAATCGCATCGCGTTCGTGGAGACGGTAGTACGTACGTACGCATGAACGACAATATCATTATTTTGATATTAAAATAATATATAATTGGATATTATATCATATATACAGAATAATTATCATTATATATTTATTATCTACATGAATTACACATCATTATTCTACCCATCCAAATAATAATGTTTCTAATAACAATTACACCACGACGTGGAGACGGTAAGCCGTACATACGCACGTATGGTGACATGTAATTCAAAGGATGGATTGAATACTGAAATATGGTTGTACCACGTTTATAATAACATAAAATTATATATAATATACTGGAGTTATTATTTTATAATGGTAATAACAAAGAAAAAAGAAGTGGAAGAAGAAAGGAACTTGAAAAAGGGTGGTGAAATCATTACCTCTTCTTCAGGTTCTTCCTTTTGATTTGATCAAAAGGGATCCTTAAGATGGATTTATGACTAAAATAAGGACTCTAGGATGAATTGAGGGATGTTGAGAGAGTAATTGGTCAGGGTTTGGCCGAACAAAAATTCTTGAAGGTGTGAATTAATGAGAAAGGGGAGTTCCCTTTTATAAGATGGGTGAGGGGCACCTTTGGAAAAGATAGAAATATTATTTTATAATAAATTCATATTCGGTTTATAATGTCTCAAAAGTATATTATTTAAAGTTTAAGGTGGGGATATTTCTAAATCCACTCAACCAATAGAATTTATACATGTTTGGGTCATTATATTAACCTTATCATTAAGTATTAACTATTAGTTAATTAGTTTCACTTTCACAATGTCTCTTTGTATTTTTATATTATATGGTTAATAGACATACTATATACATCCAAGCGACCCCAAGTGGTCCATTAATGATACAAATATCATGATATAAGTCTCTTGGCAGATCCGTATATTTTTAGAAATTGAATATCAATTAATAATATAATATTTGTTTTAAAAACACTTTTATGTCAATTTTGACACTATTCAATAATTGATTTTTGTGAAATTAATAACAGAATTATTACTTCAAAAAAAGTTAATTAAGTCACTCATAACATGTCATATTACTCTAGAACATTATTGTAATTCATAAAAAGACTCAAATTGTATTTATTTGGGTATTTATAATATCAATTAATTTAATTTTTCACTATTATGGTAATTACCTCATCATCATTGTGTCATAAATAAATTAAATTATTTATTGACTAAAAATTATAAGTAAAATATAATTATGTAGGAAATAGTTTTATCTTTCTAATGAATATTTATTGTTTAAAATAAAACCTATATTACCCTATGTAAAAATTGTTTTTCTAAAAGATATATGCTTATGTCATTTTAGGATTTTATTTTAACTTAATTAAAATAAAGTGTCCCTATAACCTAAAAGTGGCTCCATGGGGTCCCAAAATCGACCCAATGATGCCCATGGTCGGACATGTATCCACAAATATGGTTAGGATACGTTTTAGGGTAATTTAGTATTATTATAATATTATTTTTAACCCTTATTTACCGGATTTACCCTTTAACCATGGTAAATAAAATATTTACCGAAGTAATTATTCAAAATGTATAAAAATGAAATTTACCTATTTACACAATTTGGAAATCCTGATTCCAAATATGGAATCCATTTTTCCAAATTCAAAATACAGAAGTGGCAGGAATTAATTTAAAATTAATTCCCGCTGTCAAAACAAAAAGTGTTTTTTTAAGATATAATAACTATCAAAAGATTGATACTTGTTTATGTCTGATTTAATTGTGAAATTATTTCCAATGAAGAAAATTGTATTAAATGGTAAAAATGTATTCTAAATATACTTGAAAAACACTCAAATTCATAATTTTTCATTATTACTTATTTTGATTAAAAAAATTGTTTTTAATTAAAATTTATTAATTTTCACTATTCATCAAAATATAAAATTTATCCGAAAAGTACCAAAATTTCCCCTTAGGCTAAATTCGATACTCAAAATCCAAAAATGAAGTCCATTTTGAGAGATAAAATTTTATAAAATTTCAAAAAGTATGTATTACTATTCATAACGGCTAGTTTGATTAGTTGTGGTGTGTGTTAGAACATGAAGTTGCGTACAACACACACTACTGTATTATTCAAAAAGAAGAGTACCGAGGAATGTTGGGGTTTTACATTGTAAATTTTTGATGTACCCATTCTAAATAATAAATTTATTTAGTGTAATTGAATATATAAATGTTTTAAAATATTGGATTTAAAAAGGGTTAACCATTAAAAGTCGGTAAAAGTGCATTTTTGAAAAATACTTATTTTATCTAAAAAATGAATTTTTTTCTTACATCATGTCTAAGAAAATCATAATATGGATTCTAAAATTTTAAGGAATATATAAAGTTAAAAATTCAGTTAATACTATTAATAACCTCTTTGGAACGGCTAGTTTGGTAAGTCATGGTGCGCTTGAACTCGGTGTTGCGTGTAGTGAAAGTTATTGAATTATATTGAATAAATAAAACACTATGTAATCTTGGGGTGTTACATTCTCCCCTCCTTCAAAAAATTGCACCCTCGTAATTTGAAATTGTTCTTCGAAAATAAAATGTTGAAAATAGAAAATATCATTGTGGGAAAACCCAAATCGAAAATTGGGTTAATAAAATTTAGCCTTAATAAGAGGAAAAGAGAAATAAAAGGGTAACCACCAAATAATGATATCTATTAGGAGAACATTGGTTTAAATTAGAGACATATAATTGGAGGAAAAATGTAAATATTTATAGGTAGTGATTGAAGACATCAATCACAAACAATTGTATAATTGAGGTCCATAAATTTATCAATCTATGATGATTTGAAATACCATCGGTTCAAGAAAACATAGGGTATTAGGATAACACATTTTTGGTTTTAGGATCCCTTAAATAAAGTAGAAGAATTTTTTTCTTCATAGAATAATAGAAGAAGAAAAATATATTCTTGACAAGTAGAGTTCCATCCTTTAACTAATTTCAACCACAAACTCATCTTTCAATCTAAAAGATAATAGAACGTTAAAAAATATTCTATTTATCCTATTCATATAGGGTTCCAATAAAAGAAATTATAATTCATCTACCAGATCTTAAAAAAAACTACATTATTTAATCCAGGAAATCACGTGGGCCAGTGGTAGGTGATACACCCTTGTCACCCTTCGGCTGCGGGTTCATGTCTCGCGGCCATGTCGGACGTGACGGGTTGTCGCCCAACCTCTGGGTTGTCCTTTTATGGTAATCCAAAAATAATCCAAACTAAAACAATGAAAAAAATTTCAGTCCAAAATTTATAAGGAAGTTAAAAAAAATGAAGATCCTTTTTACCCCGTAATATCATGTTAATACCTTCATCATCTATTCTTTTATAACCCTGAAACATCCTGAATTTCCATAAAATCATATTTATTAAATTCATGATCCCTTATTCCTTATAGAATAATGGATATACTTCATCCATCCAAAAATGTTGTAAAATCCAACAATGATGGAATATACAAATCATTTATCAGTTTCAAGGAAGTCAAGAATATCCAATATAATTTACCAAAATCAACCATAGGTTATTCCAAAATATGTAGATCAATATTAGGACTATAATAAGATTTATCCTTCCTTCAACCATGTAATTTACAAAAAGTTTAACTTGTTTTAGAGTCAATATTCTTAGTACCATAAAATCTCAAATCCTCAATGAAATATTACTGTATTACAATCCTTATTTATTTCCAGTACATCATTGATACAACACTTCAATGAAATAAATCAAAAATAACAACATAATAACACTAGTCGTTCCACTTTATCTTTGGTAGTATCATAACTTGACTATTATCCAATAGCATCATTTGTGGCAGAGTCTGATGATTGTGACATAGGTTCGCGTAGTGTCCAAACTCCTTTCAAATGAAGCATAATAGATTTGAAACCATTTTCTTACCCTTGCAGTCACGTACTTGGTGCCCTTTTCCTCCACACTTATAACAAGAACCCATTCCTTTCATGAAAGTTCCATGGTGTTTCTTCCCACAATTATCACATATGGGAAAATTCTTCTTTTCCATCTTCCCTTTATCCATCTTTCTCTCTTCCATCCTTTTCGTCTCTTGCATCCCTTCAAAGCCATATGACTCAGTATACTCTTTACTTATCTTATCAACAAATGATATTATTTCTTCATATGATGATAATACGTGGGAGACTATTTCCCTTATAAATGATGTCTTTATACCATGAAAGATATGATCCTTCTTATTCTTTGGATCATATGTATTACTGGGGTTCACATTCCTTCTACTGGATGCCATTTCTATACAATAGCCTAAACTAGGTCAATTTATGAATTTCATTGAATAAGTCCAAAGTTGTAAAATACCAAACAAAAGTTTAACAATTTATGTATATAATCCATAATCATAAAAATGTTTTCTTTGAGTAAGTATATACTCATTATCCCTTCATAATGGTTTATAAAGAAAATGAGAATTATCCTAAGAATATCCCCTGGGAGTGTCGTAACCAAGAGTGCAGCAAGGCCCGTTATCATGCACCAATTCCTGTTTGCGTTTAGCTCTAAGAGGTGTTTTTGTGTCTTACCCATAGGTACATCTATACCATAGCCGCCTCTACCTTCTCGTATCTAGACAGTGATGTATTACTCCAAAAACTCAAAAAATTTATACAATACCAAAATTCTAGGATGTTCTTCTATACTAATCCTTAAAGTCCATCTTAGATCTATGTTCTCTAATCAGAGTTTATCTAAATCTAGCTTCCTCGGTTTGTACTAAACTTCCTCTTATACCAACTGTAACACCATGACCATAGTTGCCTAGATTCGATGCATTATTACATAACATTGGCATGATCACAAGAATGATCAAGTCTCGAAAGGCTGATTAGTTTAGTATCCTTGGAAACACTAGATACGTTCATAAAGTTTTACATTACATCATAAAACTGAAAACACAAACAACATAGTCTCCATAGTCCACACTCTTATCCCCTCATACAATCCCTACAGGTAATTCATAAATTACTTCTCCACATCTTGGGAAAAATAAAACATAGAAAAGGGGTGAACTCAAATTCCCAGTAAGGATAACAATATATAAGGACACTCATAAACAAAAATCATTTAACGCAATGTATAACTAAAACAAAAGAATTTTAAACATGATCTTCAACATATTATAGCAAAAATAAAATGAAATAATGACATTTACTTATTCAGATGGATATTCTACTAATCGAATAATCAAATGCAATATCAATATCCACTTTCATAATGATGGAATGCATAATGCCATACTATCATAACCACATATCCAAGGCCTCGTGCCAATACTACAAATAAGATATTGTCAAAGCCTTGTGCCCACACAATGGTTTGTCTCATGAGACCTACCGATGCATCGATGAGATATAGCGGGCTCCACCCATCAATTATTAAGTCCAATGCATTCTCATATGAAAATGTTTAAACATAACATAAACATTCGTATTAAAACTAGCATACAAAATGTCAATACTTTATCCATAAACCATGAATGGTATAGAAATAACACATCCACAATAAAACATATCACAAAACCATCAATATAATACAAAAGTTTTGTATCATAATAAATCAACTTCAAATAAGTTTAAAATCAATCAAAGGATGTTGACATAGAAGAAATCAAAACTATTTGAGAGAAATATCTCTTTTCTCAAAATTATTGAAAAGTCAAACATTTATAAAGTATGTAATTTAATAGATATTTTTGAATCAAAGTGTCTCATACCACATTGAATCATTTTAAAAGAAATATATTTTCTAAACATTCATGTGTATATAAATAAATATTTAAAATCATTTTGAAAACATGGACATTATTTAAAAAGATTTAGAAAGATAAATCTTTAAAACATTTAAAATTATGATCTTGATAAAGAGTACCTTTCACAAATTGTTAAAATATTCATTTTGAAATAATTTAAAAGACACATAATTATAAAATAAAACATTTACATTGAAAATATTCTTATAAGCTTGTAAGGGAAGCTTCGATGATTTTATAATGGTGGAAAATAGCCGCACCTACCGTATAAGATAAAAGAAAACATTCTTACCTTAATTCTGTCGAAAAGGTTAAAAATGACCTTGTTTGGAAAACGATGGAATGATTCTTTTATAAATAACTTCTAAAATAAAAAAAGGGTATAAATGACTTTAAACCATGTTATAGTAAATAGTAAAAAAATTAAATATATTTTTAAGAATCATTGATGTGGATGATAAAGAAGTCCCAGTAGATTATTACATATAAACAACCTCGCATAATGAAGAGATTGCGAAAAAATACATACCTTTAACTTTTACATGGTTGGGGGTAGGTTAACCTCATGTATAATGGTGAAACAATTTTTATTAAATTATACATAAATCATATAAATTAATATGATATCATATATGATCTTTTAAAATTTCTTTGTTAATAATATCTTAGAATTATCATCCTTTCGGTTGTTAACTTACTCGTTTTATTTTGTATGTTTTGTTACATAAGACGTGTTTGTTATGGATAGGTTTTATATTATTCATATACAGAATTATATCAAGTCCTTAATCATTATTTTTAATCATCAAATTATAATTATACTTGAATGAATATGATGGAGAATGATTCTCATTGCGTTCGTGGAGACGGTAGTCCGTACGTACGCACGAGCGACAATATCATTATTTTCATATTAAAATAATATATAATTGGATGTTATATCATATATACAGAATCAATATCTTGTTATATTTATTATCTACATGAATTAAACATCATTATTATACCCATCCAAATAATAATGTTTTGAATAACAATTATACAACGACGTGGAGACGGTAAGCTATACGTACACACGTATGGTGACACGTATTTAATAGGATGGATAGAATACTGAAATATGGTTTTACCATGTTTATAATAACATAAATGTATATATAATATACTGGAGTTATTATTTTATAATTGTAATAACAATGAAATAAGAAGTGGATGAAGAATGGAAGTGGGAAAAGGGTGGTGAAATCATTACATCTTCTTCGGGTTCATCCTTTTGATTTGATAAAAAAGGGCTCCATAGGTTGGAATTATGACTAAAGGAAGGCCTATAGGATAAAGTGAGGGATGTTGAGTGAGTAATTGGTCAGGGGTGGATGAACCAGAAGGATTTGAATGTTTTAATTAATGAGAAGGCAGAGTGCCCTTTTAAAAGAGGGTTGAGGGGCACCTTTGAAAAAGCTAGAAATATTATTTTATAATAAATTAATATTCGGTTTATAATGGCTCAAAAGTGGATTATTTAAAGGTTAAGGTGGTTATAGGTTGCAATACACTCAACCAATAGAATTTAGACAGGTTTGGGTCATTATATTATCCTTATCATTAAGTATTAACTCTTAGTTAATTAGTTTCACTTTCACAACATCTCTTTGTAGTTTTATAATATATGGTTAATAAACATACTATATACATCCAAGAGACCCCCAAGTGGTCCATTAATGATACGCATATCATGATATAAGTATCTTTAACGAACCGTAGATTTTTAAGATTTTCATATTAATTAATAATATAATATTTGTTTTAAATACGCTTTTATGTCAATTTTGACACTATTCAATAATTGATTTTTTTGAAATTCATAACATAATTATTCCTTCAAAAAAAGTTAATTAAGTCAATTATAACATGTCATATTAACCTATAAAATTATTGTAATTCATAAAAAGTCTGAAATTATATTTATTTGGGTATTTATAATATCAATTATTTTAATTGTTCACTTTTATGGTAATTACCGCATCATCATTGTGTCATTAATAAATTAAATTATTTAATGAATAAAAATTTTAAATAAAATATAATTATGTAGGAAACATTTTTATCTTTCTGATGAATATTTATAGTTGAAAATAAAATATATATAACCCTATGTAAAAATTGTTTTTCTAAAAGATATATGCTTATGTCATTTTTGTATTTATTTTAACCTATTCAAAATAAAGTGTCCCTATCACGTACAAGTGGCTCCATGGGGACCCAAAATCGACCCAAATAAGACCATGGTCGGAAATGTATCCACCAATAAGGTTAGGACATGTTTTAGGGTAATTTAGTACTATTATAATATTATTTTTTATCCCTTATTTACAGGATTTACATTTTTACCATGCTAAACAAAATATTTACCGAAGTTATTATTCAAAATATCTAAAAATAAAAGTTACCAATTTACATAATTTGAACATCCTGATTCCAAATATGGAATCCATTTTTCCAAATTAAAAACCCAGAAGACGAAGAAATTAATTTAAAATTAATTCCCGCTGTTAAAACAAAAAGCATGTTTTTAAGATATAATAACTATCTAAATATTGATACTTGTTTATGTCCGATTAAATTGTGAAATTATGTCCAATTACCAACATTGTATTAAATGGTAAAAATATATTCTAAATATACTTTAAAACCACTCAAATTCATAATTTATCATTATTAATTATTTTGATTAAAAAAAGTTGTTTTTAATTAAAATTTAGTAATTTTCACTATTCATAATAATATAAAAGTTATCCGAAAAATACCAAAATTTCACATTTGGCTATATTCGATACTCCGAATCCAAATATCTATCCCACTTTGAGAGATAAAATCTTATAAAATTTCAAAAAGTAGTTATTACTATACATAATGGCTAGTTTGATTGGTTGTGGTGTGTGTTAGAACTCGAAGTTGTGTACAACACACGATGCTGTATTATTCAAAGAGAAGCGTACCGGGGGAAGTATGGGGTGTTACATTGTAAATTTTTTATGTCCCAATTATAAAGAATAAATTTATTTAGTCTAATTGAATATATAAATTTTTTTAAATATTGGATTTAAAAAGGGTTCACCATTAAAAGTCGGTAAAAGTGCATTTTTGAAAAATACTTCATTTATCTAAAAAAAATGAATTTGTTCTTACATCATGTCTAAGAAACTCATAATATGGATTAAAAAATTTTAAGGATTATATAATGTTCAAAATTTAGTTAAAACTATTCATAACTTCTTTTGAATGACTAGTTTTGTAAGTCATGGTGAGCTTGAACTCGGTGTTGTGTGTAGTGAAAGTAATTGAATTATTTTGAAGAAATAAGACAATATAAAATCATGGGGTGTTACACATACCCATGGTAGAAAAATGTATAAAAATGATAATAATTAATAATATAAAAATTCCATATCAGAATATTTTATCTCTAAGTACTTTTTCTAGATGTCTATCATCAACCCCTAGATTACCACTCCAAGAATAATAATTGGTATTGTTCCCTACATGTTAATCAAAATCATTATATATATACCAACATAAAAACACTATTAGTTCAAATAATTAATTATTTTAAAAATATATCTTAGTAATATTGAATCCATGATATACAAACCAAGATAATCAATCTTAATAATATAGAAATAATTATTGAATTTAATCAATGAACATCATTTATTCAAAACGAAATGTATATATATGAATTGGGAACCTTCATTCCTTGTCATGATGTGTGAATGAACATAAAATATCATAAAGTTTTATAAAAAAATCATGTGATTCACTCAAAGGTAATTTAATCAATATTAGTAGAAAAAAATTCCCCTCATTATGGAAAATCATAGGTCCACTATATTGTGTTGTAAAAACACAATCATACTTCCACTTACCAAGTCTCGACCATCCTCTCTTATATCATCTCTATCCACAAAAATGATTGATAATAATCATGTTAGTGAGTCATGATCCCGTAATAAAATTTTTTATGAACATGATATGAACCACAATGAATGATTTTGAGTATCACATGACCTCATATGCACCTCCCCTTAAGTCGGAGGCTACGATCTAGCAATGAGGGGATTTGTTCACCAGTCAGAGACTACACACTGAATATCATTTCATGGGGTCAATAATATTACTAATAATCAATAATAGTAGAGAATATTTTAAAATTAAGCATTTATAAAAATATAAAAATATATCCCGATGTAGTATTCTTATCCATAGTATAAGTAGAATATAAATACATAAAAAATTAAGTAAACATATGATGTGTTATCAAGAATCTATCATGTCATGTCCCAAATAATTCTCCACTGCTCGACTATTCACACTAGGGCCTTTCCCTTTCACTAGATAAGAAGTAACTAAAAGCACTAGTGATCCAATATTATAGTAAATGATTTGAGGTAAATAATTAGTAGGATACCACCATGATGATCAAAACACAATTTCACACAATATATAATATTGTGTTATTTGATATTGGTAGATAATAAAATAAGAATAAAACAATACATGTCTATAATTATGATCCATTGACTAAACCTCTGCAATCCCTTTCCCCCCCATCATTGGATGATCGTTGATAATGATATTTGTCTTGGTATTCAAGTATAACCCCCTTTAATACACACATCAACCTTCCTATGTAGTTGTTATAAAATTCAATTCTGTACACACACCAGGTTGATATCTATTTAGAATACACTCTTAATTAACTATGGGATGATTTAGTAGGATTCCCATGCTATTGTATGCTATTTAAATACTTATACACGTCCCTCTATATAGATCTCAACACATGCCATTCTGGAATTTGAGTCTATGTTGTGTTGGATAACAGAAAACTATTGTATATACATCTATAGGGATAGGCATGACACCCATTAAGGATGTATAGGATATATCAAAAAAACCATAAGGCTTGATAAGATCAAATGAATACATGATATATAGTTTTATTATCTATAAAATACTATATGAAACACATGTCATAATGAAGAACAACATTCAACACCATGAACAAATGATAAGAGCCACACATAATCACACTGCCATAATAAATAAATATTTATAGCAACATAATCACCCATATAAAATACATTTGAGGAATGGTTCAATCATGAATAAAAATACAATCATGTAAATATCATATACATGGAACAAATTTGTAAGGAACGTCAAACCTCATGGTTTTCAACATTAACATCACGGTACATCAATAGTGTCATCACATGAACCACATTTGAACCATGAAAAACGTGTTGGTCAACCAATAACTCCTAGAAAAGGTCTTAATACAACATTAAATGGATTATAGAGTAAGTTAATATAGAAAAAAATAAATGGGTGGAACCAATTAACACACAAATATAATCTTTATTGGGGTGGACTACAATTTCAATACAAGTGGGAAGAGGATAACTCTCTAAAAATTTAGTTGTCTCCAAGGAAGAATGATGGGGTTGTGGTAGGGGTGATCTATAAAAACCAAAATATCAGAGACCGTAATATTATGTTGTAGAGGTATCCATATTGATACATGACATGAATGTGATAGTGTTATGTGCAACAATATGAAGAAGAAGGGGTTTCTAGAGTTTTGAACCACGTTAAGATTCACCCTGATGGGGAGTGAGGTTATATTAAAAGGAAGAGAGTCATTATGATCCCTTTGGAACCCCAAAATTATTTATAATTTAAATGGGATAACATGTATAAAAATGTAAAATGTCGAGGGTCAATCCACATGATAACCCCTAGTTAATATCTTTCACATTTTCAAAAAATGTATTTCTTGAATTATAAAAAATTGGCATTATAACTATATAACATTAAAATACCAAACACTAGTTTATTATATTTATTGGGTGTCCATAAATTCTATATTAGAAGGTTATATATGGTTTTATAACCAACCACAACGTAGCTTCCTTGAAACACCCTCAATAGTGTAGGATGCAGCATAGCCACAACCAGCCACCATCCCCATGACACAACGTCATACCCTACATCAGGGACTCAAAACCATAACACCCCTATAATTTAGCTATGCCCATAAAAATACTACATACCCTCTATGGTGTGGTCTTGGGAATTATAGATCAGTACAATAAGTTTTGGCTGTCTGATTTTCCTAATCACACGTAAACCAATAAACTCCTTAGAAACTCTTCATTCATTATCCCATGAATAGATCAATTATAAATTAAAATTAAGAAGATGGATTTTCATTATTTAACTTTTATAGTTTTATAATAGAATTATGTGATCTTTTATATGTTAATTTTAGTGATTTGGAAATGATAAATTCAGGACGAGAACTCATCATTTAGAGAAAAATATGATATTTTGGGGGATATTGATTAAATTTTAATGGATACTTGTAATGTAAATATTTTTTCTCTTTTTATAAGTAAATATAGTAATATTAAATTTAAATTCAAATAAAATAGTCTTAAAAAAATTATCCTATTTTTTTATTTGTGATTAATTCTTATTTTATTCCCCACAACATTGAATTACAGTTTTGTGGTTGTGAAAAATATCTTGATTATTCACTTTCAAGTAATCCATGATCTCTTTTAATAAAAATAATTATTTAGACATTAATTTTACCTCTAATCACGTTTTTATATTTTAATTAATGTTCTCCACATTACAATCGTAGTTATTTATTATTAGAGATTACCTTGATGTTTCTCTTTTTGTCTTTCCATGAGGACGATTTATTATGCAATTTTCAATGTGAGATATAAAGAAAATAATTTTATAAAATCAAAGACATTATTACTAATATCAATATATAATTATTAATATTAAAATTTTTAGGGGTGGAGATTGTAATATAAATATATTTTTAAAATAATGCTATGTTTAGTAGTATATATTACCCGCAATGTTGAGTGAAAATGAACTATGAAATACTATTAATTTAATGATATACTTTTATCATAATAATTAAATTAACATTCATTTATAGGAATAATTAAATATGTTTTTTAGATGAATCTTATAATCAATAAAAACGTATTAATTAATGGTAAATTAATATTGCTTTTTTGTGATGTGAATTTATTACTCATAAAATCATGTTCATCAAAAATATAATTATTTTCACTTATTTATATATATTAATAATAATTTTTACCCAATATATAATTTTTAATTTAAAATATCATTATTAGTTTTTAAATCATCACAACCATGGTATAATAGGGTGAATTTTTTTGATTTTTCAATAGGAATGATTTTAGGGTGAATAGTGAAATATACTGATTTTTTAAAAACAACCATTTTAATTCATTAATATCATAAAATATTATTTTAATTTCATATTAATAACTAATAGGACTCATTAATTTGTAAATAATATAAAAATATAACATGTAATCATAAGTACTATTTAATTTGAAATAAGTTCATTTTTTTGTAAAAAAACAATTTTTCTCATTACTATAATTGTTTTGGTTATTTATTTAAATACAAAAATAATATATAAAACTTATAGGATCTCAATATTGAAATATTTATATCTTATTTTAATTCATGAGGTAATTTTTTTAAAGAGATCCATTATATATTTTTTCTTTGTGAATAATAACTTAACTAATTGTTTTTCTCTATGTAAGGTAAATCAAAGAATTTATGTTAAAATAATATTTTTTGGATAAAAATTCATAAAAAAAATTAAACAGATTGGATGATTATTTTAAACCATTCTAATCGAAGAATATAATTTATTATAATTTATAACTATTCCTCATTGATATTGACTTATATATTTATATATATAAGTATAATGTAAAAAATAATGCTCTCTTGTTTCAAAAAAATATAATATTCTTAACAAGGAAATATGAAAATAAATTTAGTTCAAAATATTTATTTGAATTATAAATTATAATATTTCATGGTAATTTAATTATACTTTTCAGTGTTTATATAATTACCTTAAATTTCTTCAGAACGATGACAAAATGCTTATGCAACCGGTAGAAAAATCAAGTATGTAATAATAAAAACACTATATGAATTTTTATGGGGATTATATTTTATCTTGAATTATATATATATATATATATATTAGTGGTTTTTTAATTTATTTTATTCTAATTTAGTTACTTTAAGGTTGTTTCCATTCTCAAAATAAATGTATAGTTTCAAAAATTACATTAATGTTATTTTATAATAAATAATGTTTTATAAAATGATATAAAATTAATATAAATTTTATATTCATCCAATATATTAGGAAAAATATGAAGATAAAATATATTTTCAATTTATGGGTCAGTTTATCATTTATATTAACATTTCAATCCCTTATAGAGTAAACAACATTATTATCATGGAAACTGTTAAAAGGGTTAAAGGGTGGTTAAAACACATAGATATGGTCGAAAATAAATATAAACAAATTAAAATGTAATTTGTTGAGGGGATTTATTCTAAATATCATCTTATATTTTAATTAAATTAATTATTTTCCATTTACTATGATAAATAAATTTTATTAATTTAATAATTTATATTATTTCAAAATTTCCCCTTTACAAATTATAAAAGGGAAGTCCTACCCTATTTTATACATTTCATTTGAGAAATATATATCATAAAGAAATACCCAACCCCTTCCCATCATACCTCCACATATTCTAATAGTCTTATTTTATACAAATTTTCAACTATATAGGGAATTTTTTAAAATAAAAGGTAGTTGTTTGAAGAAGTGGTATATCATTTAACTGAATGATTTAGTTTTATTTCTTGTTATGCCTCGATAAAAATTCTTAAAAAATAATGATATAAAGAATTAAATATAATCCACATACATATATTTTTAAATTTTAATGTAATAAAAAATATAATTCTTCTTCACACAATAATGGTGAATTGAATCAATCACTCATGTGTAGGGAGAACTACTACCACATAATAAAGTTAAATTTGTTTTCACATGACTCCCTCTAACTACTAGTTATAATTTTTTATTTATTATATATATATAAATATTATTAATTAAATTAAAATAATCCCATGAATATAACATATAATATATTTTTATTACCATTCAATCCAATGAAAAATGATTACTTTGTATGTTTATACGTGTTGAATAAAAACATCATGATGAGATGTGATTCATTTTACATCATCACATAACATGGATGAATGTTATAATGTATATTAATATATAATATGAAATTAATTATATAAAAATAATCAAGATAATATAAATAAATAATTAACTTTTTCCATCATTTTCATTGAAAAAATAAAATATTTCGGATGTCTGTATGATCAACATTAATCATGATTTTATGATAGATATTTTTTCAAATTAAATTTTGATGATTTGAATAAGACATATAATTATATATATAAACATAATTATGTCATTATTAATTTTATTTATATGATGTATTAATTACCCTTTTGATAATGGTCAACACATTGAATCCATTTTTAAATTATATATTGATCAATCTCAAAAGTCCCAACATGGAACCAATATGTCAAGTAATAAAATATGGAATGAAGATAAATAAATTAGATTGATTAATATTGAAGGACTAAACATATAAAGGGTTCCCATGAAATCACATTATGTTTTAATGTTTCTTGTACATGGGCTAGGGGTCATACATATAATGTCAAGACCCCCGATAATTTATTTCTTCATAATTTCTCTTTATCAAAAAATTACTTAATGTTATAAAAATGTAGCATGTATATGGTGTATATAATAAAATTAAATTTTGATATCATTAATTCATAGTAATAATGGTATTCAAATTTATAATTAAAATTATTTAATACATATTCTTTTAATTAAGATATTACCAAATTACTATGAGTTTTCAAAACTCAAATTACATTTGATGGATTATAACTATACATCATTGATGATATAATGTAAATATTATGTGTTATGTTTATATTTATAGAATATTTTTATTCTATTTTTATTTACACTTTTTAATCTTAACTTTTATATTAATTAATGTCAATTTCAATATTATGATCATTGCAATGGATTTGTTTTTATTAATCTCATATTCATGAGATAATATTCATGTCGTGCACCGTGATTTGTATATTTGGTAACCTTACAACATCATGAGGAAATTTTGGTATAATTATTCATGATTTTATTGAATTTATATATCCATATAAAACTCTTTATTACAATTACTATGGTTTCATAAAATATGAAAAATATAACATCATTATGATACAATCTCCATTATCATAAATTTTTTAAGGATGATGGATTTTTTGGATTAAATAATATGATATTATTTTTCGTAAACACGTTATCTTTCGTATACACTAGACATTAATATAGATATAATATTTTTTCCAGTTCATCTATTTTTAATCTGTATAACATAATTAATGTTCTAGAAATGTGAAATTGATCGTATATGTTTTTTAGAATGATAATATTTCTCTTTAATATATAAGTTTTCAAGAATTTATTAATGAATCATATTTTATAGATATAAATTGTATCCTAAACTAAATTGTTATGATCTATTATTATATTTTATTCATTATAAAAATGAAATTTCTTAATATCTTCCACATGGATAAATTTTCATTCCCATTACAAAATCCTTAAAAAAACTCTATGTATAGAATTAAATAAATCAACTTTCCCAACATCATGACTATGATTTTCATAAAATAATCTAGTAAATCATTTTATGTTTATTTTATTTGAAAATTATTTTCTAAATGCTTATGGAATTTATATATATATATATATATATATCTATTTGACGTAGAAAGGGTATTTTCTTGAATAATGTTTTTGATCAGCTTTTAATTGTTTTTCATTTCATAAATGACCAGAACCATTGAGACTAATTAAAATCGAATGGAATATTTTTTAATGATAAAATCATAATTTTTTCTTTTTTTGGATTATTACTCCATATGATATATTTTATGTGCGACCATTTAATGATCATTATTTAATCAAGTTATTAATGTAATATTGGGGTTTTCTATGAGTTTTAATATTAAATAATTTTTCTTGATATATTATTCATTGTATATTTATTTCAAATTATTAATTATTAGCAGAAACCAATATATATCTACACTTAATTGGGTAGTGATTAAGTTCCCAATATAATATTTTTTATTTCAACTATATTGGGTATTCTAATTCTATAAGGTTTTCTATTTGTATGTGTTTTTTTAAGGGTTCAATAATGATGATGTCCCTAGGAACCTCCATGAATATTTATATTATTTATAATTAGTCAAATTTAGATATATTAATTTCAAAATATTTTACTATGATTGAGATGTTTTTTGAAGATTATTTTAATAGATATTGTCATCACATTGGACATGATTACTAATTCCCATGGCTCTTTTATATATTAATGAATTATTACTTGTTTATGATTTATGATCATGTTTTTCATGGGTATGAATTCAATAATGTTATGATCATGATCATTATAAAATCCCAATGCAGTTAATATATAATGATGATCATTAATGAAATTTATTTTTTAATTCTTGTATAAACCCAAAAAGAGTGTTTGAGTTTTCCCAACATATGTTTCCTTTCCCTAGAGATATGACGTAGGTTTTATATTACATAAACATAGAATGGTGTAATGTGTGAGGGATTTTGTGGGTGATTCTATAGACATAATATGTAACATATAAATATTGTGATAATGTATAAAACACTCAACTGATTACTTTTATTTTGTTTGTATATGATTTTGAAAAATATTCATTGAAACTCTAAGTCTAAAATCTATTTTGTGTGTAAGAGATTTAATATTTCACATTATTGTTTTTTATATGGATTAAATTTAATCAAAATTTTAAATATAATTTATAAAAATCTATTAATGATGTTATTTAACTGGATCTGACATTATGTTTATGGGGATGTTATACAAGTCACTTGTTTCTGATTATTTCTTTAAGAGAAAACTCATGTTTCAAACATAAGTCAAAACATCACTTACTATTTTCAAATACATTAAAAATTACTTTATAATATATAAAAATAATAATATAATATAATTTGGTAAATTATTATACATATATATATATATAAATTTAACAAAACATATTCTTTACCTTCCATCCATAATGATATAAATAAATATTGACTATTCTTTTATACGGACAACCACATCCATGACAGGATGTGGATGAAAATTCATAAACACCTAGAAATGATAGTAAAAAAGATGGATATATTTTATAAATATGATTTATATGTTAATAACACATTATGAAATTATTATTATTTCTATATACTCTCATTCAGTCCAATCATTGTGAGATGGAGTCATTAATTGTCCAGAAAATGGACCACCACATCCATGATTGAAGAATTTAATTTCTAATCACCAAAAACAATTTATTTTTCCTTGAATGGATTTAATGAAGATATATAATGATTATTTTATTTTCAATCTTTTATATAGATCACATTATCAATTTCATAATACATACCCTTTCTCATTAAATATTTGTAAGAAAACATTATTCTAATAGATATAACATCATATTTCAATGACCATATAATGAAATTGTAATAACTTATTATTGGAACCCATATAATGGTAATATAATGTTTTAATGATATATATTTTACTATTTAATTTTTTTAAATGGTGTTTTTAATATTTAAAATATATATTAATATATAACCACTAGATTATAAGAATATCAAAAATAGATCATCTAAATTTAAATTTTCACAATTCATTTTCATGTATTCCTCCTAATATAAATGAAATATAATTAATCATAGAAAAATAATAATTATTTAACCCTTATTTATTTTCAAATATAGAACAAAATTTAAATTTCCAAGAATCAATCTCTTCTTCATGTTTTTTATACAAAACAATCAACCTAATGTTCTAAGACCTGGTAGTTAAAAAAACTATCATTGATTAATATATATATATAATATGTTTATAAATATAATTATAAAAGTGTTGGTAGGTTAATATTATAATTATTTTATAACATATTATAATATTTATGGTCAATATATAGGAGGTTATTTTACTTTTTCTCTATATTGAAATAAGTTAAACAGGTTTTCATATCAAATTCCTCTCATTGAGAAATTATTTGTAATATATATCTAATTTAATTTATGTTGTATATATTATTCATAATAGATATGTAATATAACTAAATACCACTTAATAATTTTTATTATAATCAATTTATATTTTTCTATATTTAAATATGTCTTCAATTAATTTTTCATCAAATTTTTTTGGTTTCTTTATCATGTTTTCAAATCCATTATACATTTTTTATATTACGTGCGATAATTTACCTTATGTTGTATATCCACTACCCTATTTCATTAAATAGTAATTATTGTCACATATTTTTATGAATAATTATTTTCAATTTAATTGATATGATCTTATTCTTACAATAGCATTACACTATGTGTCATTAGAAAAAAATTCCAATTCATTAAGTTACGATTGTATATATTCTTCTGATTTCATATTATTTGTATATATTTAGAACATTGATTTGACTATAAGGAAATATTTATTTGTTTCATGAGACATAATTTTTCACTGAATAACAACTTCATAACTTTTTCAAACACAAAAATAATAACATCTATAAGGGATTTTCTTATATCAAAATTACACTATTTGATCAATATTATTATTTTAAGAGAACTAATTCTATATGTTTGATAAATTATTTTTATCCTATTTCATATGATATATCCTATTTTGACTATAGGTAAAATATTATTTTAATAAAATATCCATGAATCTAATTTTCATAAATGTCTTGTGTTTTTATGAAAATATTATCATATACAATAATGGTAGATATACAACACTACCATTATCATTTTTCTATGATGGTTTTTCATTTATCAATCTCAATCAAAAATATTATTTTAATAATTTAAACTCTATATTTATCAACTAAACAATTAAATGTAATTTTTAATTATCAATTTTTTGATTTTTAAAACAATATCATTTCATGGAATTGAAATGTTTTTATATACTTTGAAAATTAAATGTTTTATCTTATAATACCTATATTTTTTATAACAATTTGTATTTTTTCAACGAAATTTTTATAATCAATATGATATTGTTTCAAAATTATTATCTTTCAATTTAATATATCATTTTGGAAATGAATTTTTACATCAATGTTTAAAATGTTATTATGAATACTTTTATATATTCACTTATATATACCCTCTAATGATTATAATTAATGATGTTATTTTTTGATGACACTATATTCTTTATAATGATATATAGTCTTTTAGAAAATTTGATTTATGATATCCTTTGATTTCTTATGTGCATGTAAAGTAATTATTCAATTAATGGATTATTTAATGAAATATTATTCCATGGGGTTTTTATGATATCATAAATTATTATTTTCATATTTCCCATATAAGTGTGGATCTTTGAAGGGTGGGGTCCTATAAAGATTTGGAATTAAATCATTAATGTTTCATAAGACACGACCTGATGAAATATTTCATCAATGATAATCAATAATAATTTTTCAAAATTATTCTTTGTAAATGATATAGTGTAAGATTTTTTATGTTTCAATTGTGTGAATGATATATGTGAGTAATTATTCATTTGTTAATTATTCGGATTAGATACATGATGCGATTTTGAAAGATTATTGTGAGAATAATATACATGAAATATTTTAAATGGTTTTTCATTTATTATGGTGTAAGAAGCCTTTTCCACTAGATGTTATAATATTATATTAGTGAAATATTTCATTATTTTAATATTATTCACTAACATTACTTATATATATTCCTAGGATTATAATTTTTGAATTAGGAATAATATTTCATGATTTGGCATATTTTTCTATGGTATATGTTTTTTCATTTTAGATTACATTTCGTTCTCTATTTTCTTATGGATATGAATTATTTCGCAATATTCATTTTTAATTATATTTCTCCAAACCCTATGATATATTTTATTATTATTATCTAAAACTTGATAACATATTAATATTTAATCACTTAATGAATTTTTTTGATTATCTCTTTTTATTGTTTCCTTCAAAAGGATATAAATGTATAACATTGTAGCTGTATATAGGTTGATATAGTGTTGTTAAATTGTTAATAATTTTTTACTTGTATGATATATAAAATTTTTATATATCTTTTTCTAAAATACACTAATCATATATTATTTATTTGGAATCAATATACATTCATCTTTCACATTAAAAAATATTGTGATTAAATTATTTTATTTTAGAACCGAATCAATGATTGTGAGTCTTTGGAATCTCAATTGGTTTTAAATTATGGTATAGTTATTATATAAGATTATTTTATATATTTTATGAGAACATCATATGATTACATTAATTAATACCTAATCGATATATATAAATGGTAATTATATGCATAGGATAATATTTCTTTGTTTTTTGTAGTTGTTTCTGTGGAAAATGAGATGATTAAGTTGAATTCGGTTCAGATCGATAATTTATTTTGAGGGGATCAATTTATTTCACAATAATTAACATCAAATCACCATTTTCATTCATAATGTAAACTCTCAATGGTTTTCACATCCATAACAAGGCTGAAATCGTTATTCCAAATGATTTTGATTAGTTTGGATATACAACCCAATGATGCTTAAGAACTCATATTGATTGAGATGATGGAAGGATGAGAATATCTCAAAATTTGGGGGATGGGGTTGTTTACTAAATATAGTCTCTCTTATATATATGTATATGATTTTTTTAGAATATATTTCTTGTAATGATATAGGAATACTAACCATAACAATGTGATTATATGTTAATAATTTTTATATGATAAATAATAAGATATAATTAGTAAATCCAACAAAATTTATTAGGGCTTTTTCATCCATTTCCTAGTAAAGTGTGGGTGGTTAATTGAATAAGAAACACAACCAATCACTTATTAGTTTTCTGCAATGAATGGAAATAATTAATATTCTAATACGGGGATTGATCCACTATGAGCCATCTTATATATCATGATTGTAGAAGGAATCAAAACCCATGTTGTCCATTAAATCCCATGCAGATTAATGTCATCGATATATGTATGAGAACTTATGAATCATGTGTTTAAGATCAATAATTTAGGAGATTTACTATATATTATATGTATGGTATTAATCAATGTTATCATTGTTCTATCACACCCTTATGACTAACCCTATTGTAGATAATGATATATGGGGTATTCATATCTTGTCAGTCATTGGGTATTACACACTGAGGTTTACCTTGTTGATGGAGATTCCTAATTTGAATGATATGACCATTGAAACTCCCAAAACCCACATTAACCATGATCGATGTTAAAATCATGGAAAATATGTAATCAACCTCAAATTATTTAGAATTAGTAATTATGAAATATGAATTTTCTCGGGAAGTTTAATATGGATCTTGGGCCTTATGAAGGCATTATATATATCATGTTTGTAGTAGGAATCATAACCATCATAGTTCAGTTGGAATCTCAGTCTTCTAGTGGATGATATAGGATAATCAAAACATGGGAATGATTATGTCCCAATGAATGAAATTCTACAGACATTCTAGGCCTTTAATGAATAGGATTATATTTTTATACTTTGATATAGGATGGAATACTACTTATTCATGATATTTATGGAATCATAGATTCTATATTTTAGTGTTTTAGGGATTATAATTTGAGGTTTACCATTGTGAATGATATGATAATTGAAATTTCAAAATCCCACATGGTCTATGATTAATGTGTAGAATAAGATATTTAAAATGGATAGTGTGAATATCTATGGATGTGGGGTGTAATTGTTGTGAAATACACTTTGTTGTTTTTTATGTTTCTCCAGCCTTATAGAGGTGTCTCAAATATATTCGGAATGTGAGGAATTATATTAATATTAGTTAGATGAAACTGGGTCTAACACTCTAACAATGCCCCTTATAGAGGCTTCATAAAGTATTGATGTTCTATGATTCCACCTAGACAAGGCATTCTTATTTTTTTGATATAGGTTTATTTTCTACAAAACATGCCTTGAACATCTTGTTGACATTGAGGATGATTTCTTCATAAAAAGTCGAATAATAATCACATAATATAATTGATTTGTCTTAGGGACATCACATAATTTGTGTGGATAGGATAAGTGCTTATGCATGAAAATGTATTACTTGTCGGGATGACCCAACATGACTCTATTGGTAGATCATAGAATCCTTCACATGATCTCGGAAAACTAAAATTAATGGAATACGATGATATAGATGAAATTCCATGGTGTTATCTCTAAGGATGGTTGACACACATGGATGGGGTTGTGTGAGTCATTATGAAATTTATAGAGGGTGATACATGTCCAATATGATTTTTTTTGATTCTCATCATAAAAGATGAAAAACATGTTCAGAGGAGATATCACGATCTAACTGGTTTGACCATAGGTCTTCACGATATCCAGTGGACATACCCAGGTTCTATAGTGAGACTCATATGACATGTACCAGATCCACTATAAGATCTAGGAAACATGTATGAAGGAAATAACATGGTGGGAATGGTGAGCCTGATTGGTTTTACAGGACATGGGGGGGGGGCATGCTCGGGGGGATTTATTGAAGTTATTTTGACATGTCCATATGACATATCTTTTTCCATATAATATAATAAAGAATATAAATTTTATTTGGGTGGCATGTCCTATTGTTATCGTGTGACCTAGGATTTTCACGAGAATTATATGAGGATCGTCTTATGTGTTCTATGCATAATTATCATATATTTTATTTATTGTTTTGATCTTTTGTCATGAAATAATTATATATATTTAGTATTTTATTGTTTTATGTCCCATGTGATCTACCAGATATGTAGATATTTCATCCCATGACCTTTTAGAAGTCCTTGATGTGATCTATATGGTATCAAACAAAGTTCATCTGCATGTTTAGTGATCACTATGATTGTTCAATATATCATATATTATAAAAAACTGTTCTGTTCGTGAGAGACTCCACTCCATGAAATCCACCCTGATGCTTAAGTGGACATATGTGAGGTTTCGTTGATGCATTTTCTAATGATGGGGTAGAGTGTTTATAGGAATCTCAACATAGTTAAATTTGCATATTTTTTGGCATGTATCGTGAAATGAATGATGGAGTTGGTGGAGGAATTTATGTCATGTGCTTATATGGAAAAAGTGGTCTGCATTGTTTGTGCACAGTTTTCCCTAACCATGATCCCTTTCCCTAGAAATCATGCATGTGAAATACAATATCTTATAATCTAATTTAAAATCAAAAGAACACCCATTTTTCTTTCATATATCACCCTTGGATCGGGCTTGAAAATTTATAGGAGATCATAGATCCTTCCATAGGGATCCATGGGGATTCAATCATTTCTCCTCGAGATCAAAAACTCAGATCAATGATTTTTAATCTTCCTGGTATGTGGTTTTAATCCCATTTATTCTCTCGTTATTTCCACTTTCAGTCCCTTATCTATTCATGGAATATCTCTACCATTCCAGGGATCCAAACCTATGATATGATATTTAGATCTAGGATTTTGGATCATGATAATAATTTCTAGATCTTGATGCATGTGATCTGAAATTTGGTTTAGGGATTTATTTTCAAAGCTGGATTGATGAAATTATGCCACTCAAATATTAGGGATTCTGTTGCGATTACATTTATAAATAAACCAATGTAGTTTGTCTAAATTAAACCCCCATAGTCGTGGATTTGATATGTTATTGTCATTTTAGGAATTGATAGATTCCCTTGATAATATTTCTGTTCCTAAATTGGATAAATTAGGAATTAGGAATTGAATTTCGATTTAAAGTTGATTAATTTATTAATGAATCACAGAACAAATGAAGAGGGGTTTTGAACATATTTTTTTTAAGATTGGTTATATATTGGGGGTATTGGTTCTGATATATTGAATTGATTGTGTTAAGATAATTCATTTGGGGGAAATAAATTTTATTCCATTATATTGATCAAAGAAAATAAATAATGATAATTAATTTTGATATGTTCAGATTTGATATAGATAATATATTGTGAATAATTAATTATGGAATGATAATTTTGTTGATAGATTAATTAATTAATGGATTATGTGCTTATTTTATGGTTGAGTTTATTAAAGGCATTTGAAATATTTATCTAATTGTTAGACTGTTAATGGAATAAAGTGGATAATTATTTTGAATTAAAGAAAGAATAAATGGATGATATTATTGGGGTACTATATATATCATTCTAGACCAATTATATGTTGGTACTTAGACATGGAATTATTCTCCAATAGTTATCGAATATTGAGATTATGGGGTTCTAGTAATGGCTACAAACACGAATTGAGATATAGAGTTATAGGCAATGAAACCAATACTCAAAAAGATTTGGGTTACAAGACTTGGTGTTCTACAAAAAATAAATGATAATAGTGAATTTTGATTCAAATGAGAAACATGATTTGAAATAGGTCATATTGTCATGATTAATGATTAAATAAAACTGTGATAACTATTTAAATTATTCATTGTATTTATTTCTTCATAAAACGACATAAACTATTTTTTTGAGTGGAAATTTTTTAGACATCGTTGGTCATGTCCTACTGAGTCATAGTAACAACCTATTTGGGCAGACATATTAGCACCCGAGTAAACATTGTTATTACATGATAGGATAAAGAAAATTCCTTAAGATAGGTTGATATATTGGATTGGACCATGGGTGAGGGAATCTGACATAGTTCAGAACCCCCTTGGGTGTCATTGTGTCATTAATTTTAGTTTCATTGAATACACATGACGTTCTTTTCATCATAGAATGTAATACCTTTCAGTTATGTATTTTATTATTTTTTATTATCACCTGATGTGGTTTAGTTATGGTTATATATACCTTCCATGCTTGGTTATTTATTTATTATTTTTTTGGTGTTTTGTTCTGAAGAAAGAGGGTATAGTCTCCCCAATACCGGCTTTCCATAACCACACTACTAGTCAGCATCCTATGGAATTTAGGGAGTCACGCTTGAGGGCATGTGTCCAACAGGATTGGGGCACTGTTTAAATTCATCCTGGTCAGGATGTCACAAATTGGTCTCATAGAAGATTTCTTTCAATTCTTCTTCATTTTTCTTACTATTTTGGGAATGGTAGATAGGATACTAGTTAGAGTCAAGGTATGGTAATGAGTTAATTCATTGAAGTTGCAAACACATTTACAGCAGAAAATCGGACTACTCTAGGTGGGATTGTTGTGATTGCTCTTTGTGGTTACTATTAGATATTATTTCACCTTAGGAGATGAACTTGTGTTGTGATGTGACATTTGTTTTGAATGTTGTTGAATTTGGATTGGTGTCCTAAATTGGAACTAAAAATGAGTCTTATTGCATTATTATATTCTCTAAAGGTTGTTGTGAAATACATCATTCAAGGCGCTCACAGGAAAATGGGTTATGGGTATGTTGTGGAACTTGAACTATTTTTCCTTATTTTGATAATGAAATAATGATATAAAAGGAGAATAAATGGTTTTCTAATGAGAACATTGATTGATGAAATGGGTATGATTATTTAATTGGTGGTTATATTAATTAATTGTAGATAATGTTATCAATTAACAGTTGACTTAATAAATGAGTATATATGTACCCTTTTTAACCATGATCTAGAAGTAGGATGGTTAAGGGTATTGATAAGTCCTCGGTGTTAATCACTTAGTTTGGAATAGGGAAAATGACATGTTTATACTTTTTGTGTTAGTTTCTTCACTAATATAATTTCATTAAGGTTGTTTTTCGAGTCCTTAGTCATGTGTTTGTATTTGTAGAGATATTTCTTTATGATTCTTGTTGGGGGAGAGATCGAAGGGTATGCCCGGAACGAACATCCAGAAAGGTACATGAGGCACCATTGGTGCAAGATGAGGAGGAATGAGAAAAATAACGAGTGGACATTTCTTGTGTCATTAAATTCCTAGAGGCAGATAGACAGAGAGGGTTCATAAAAGCGTGTTGGAATTAAAAAACGAGTATTATCTTCAGAACCCTCTAACTATTACTGGAACAGGTGGACATGTGGGAGCATAATTCTAGATTTAGTCCATAGAGATGATACTTGAACATTTGGATACTCTAACTAGGAGGAGGGCCACGTTGGCTGCTTATATTATATAGGGGTTAGAGAAGCGATGGTGGGACATTATTATACGATATAAAATGACTAATGGAATTTTATAAAATGATTTTCTAGAAACGTTATTAGAGAACTTCTACCAAGAGATGCCGAGACAATAGAAGGATTCAGAGTTTATGCATATGACCCATGGAATCATGCCCATAATGAATTTCTCTGAACATTTCATATATATAATGTATTTCTCTCCAGCATTAGAGGAAGATGATCCCTCTTCGGCAAAATGATTTCAGGACGGACTTGTGTGTAAAAATTATGTCCCATGAAAATATAATTAGGATGAATATATTCTCATATGTGGTATTTTAGGCACACATTTCATAGGGGAACATGATGGATACTTCATTACCTGGCTAGGTAGATGACAGTGAAAGATCAGGGAGTGTTCCATCGAAGAGTATGAAGTGATATTATGTGGATCTTAATCATGATATTGGAATGAAAGGTAGACAATTAAAAAGAAGAAGTCCATCAGATCTTAATCATGTTCTTTTCCACCAGTGTGGTATTCAAGGAAAATTTTATACACATTATACTTGAACACCATTGGCATACTTTTTTTTTCAAGATGAGACACATACATATGTTCTACAGGATGCGGGAGTAGCCTGGTGCTAAGGGAGCCACTACAAAGAGTCAGAGTGCGGGAAGGGGGTCTTCTACACCTTATAGGCCTAGCAGTTGGAACTCAATGGGTATATAAATTGGAGGTAGTGGACACGGTTCTTTTGGTAATGAGAGCTCATATCATCAGAGTTGTGCAACTAAAGGGATTAATATTATGCTACAAGGATGAGGGGTAGGACAGATACATGCAGTGCAACCTACACTTCATGAGAGTGAGGCTAGTCCAACGATAGTGATAGGTACTATTCTAGTTGTTTGTAGATTTTCAATTAACTTTTTTTATATCAGTGCATCTAATTCCATTATATCTGCAAATCGTGTTATTGTTTTGACCATGGAGGTGGAGTCTCTAAGTGGAGTGATGAATACCATTACACCGATGGGAACACAATTCAGGGATATTTGTTTATACTATGAATTCTCACTAGATATCAGAGAGTTTCATTTTATTTATGATATATATACCCCTGAAATAATGGTTATTGACCTGATTATGGGTATGGAATGACCTTTCACATACTGATCCATCATAGATGGTTACCACATAACATTGTCCTTTTAATCTACTTAGGGTGACAAGTATGTTCATCTTGGAGAATGGAATATCCATGTAGTTCGAGTTGGGATAATTATTGAGAAACTATGATATCTCATAGCCCATGTTTCTTGTTTTTTGTGGGATGATGTGATTGTTAGGAAATTCATATTTCCTCGAGTATTAGAACTAATTCAAGAATTCATTCCTTAATAGTTTTTAATGTTTTCACTTGAGAGAGAAGTGTAATTCACTATTCTTCTCATTTCGGGGTTGATATGGTATCTATTCCACCTTACAAAATTGAACGGAATGATCATTAAGATATCAAAATTATGTTCGATGAGTTGCATGATAAATGGTTTGTTCATCCATGTAAATCGCTCTTGGTATCACAAATTTTGTTCTCAAAGGAGGTCGATGGGATTTTACTCTTGTGTGTCGATTACCAGAAGCTGAATACAATGACTGTGAAGAACCGATATGCTCACCCGCATATCAATTAATAATTAAACTAGCTATAAGGGAAATGTGTGTTCTCAAATATCAATATAAGATCAGGGTATCATCATGTGAGTGTTCAGAACTATTATATACCATGAACTACTATTAGAAGTAGGTATGGCCTTTATGATATCATTGTGATGCCGTTTGGGTTAAAAAATGCTCCAGTAGTATTTATGGGCTTCATTAACAAGATCATTCATCATTACATAGATAAGTTTTTGGTGGTGTTTGTGGATGACATCTTTGTGTACTATAAGACTCATGACGATCATGCCAAACAACAAGTAACCATCGAAGGTACACGAGAGAGCATCATCTGTATGCCAAGCTATCTAAATATCAGTTTTGTATTGATTAGGTACACATTTTGGGGCATATCATCTCTGATGAATGAGTGGTGGGGGACCAAAAAATTGTGTAGAAAGTGGTTTATTGGGAGCATCCAAAGTATTTTTTTCATATCAGATGCTTTTTTGGATTTTTATGTTATTACAAATGGTCAAACAAGGAAATTTCTTGATTAGAAAAACTGATATCAGGTTTGAAAAGTAATGGGAGAATGTGAAATTGTGAAAAATCATGTGAGAATGCTTTCATGAAATTGAAGAAGTGCATGACATCAACACCAATTTTAATCATACCTGAGTATAGTGAGGAGTACACTGTGTAATTTGATGCTTGTGGGATTGTACATAGAGCAATATTCATGCAAGGGGATCATGACATTGAGAAAAAGTCTCTGTAGTTAAGGCCACATGAACGAGATATACCTATGTGTTTCCTCATGTTGATAGCAGTTGAATATTATATTATGTTATAGAGAAACGATCTTTTGGGTAAACAATTTATAGTTTTACGGATTACAAGAGCATGGAGTATATATTTTCACAGCAGATATTGAATCTTTGGTAGTGATGATTGATAGAGTATATGTTGTCCCATGGATTTTAAAATGTCATATACAATTGGAAAGGGGAATAATGTGGATGATTCCTTGAGAAGGGAACCTCAGAGACAGTTGGTATATGAGTCGAGTACATAGTAGAATATGATGACATTTCTTGTGGAGATTTATGTGGTAGTTCAAGAGGTTCATGAAAGGATGACTCCGGTTTCTCTAGTAGTAGAATATACAACATTTTTTAGTATTAAGCACCAGTAGTATGAGGATATAGATTGATTATATGTAAGGTAAATTCATGATGTTTAGGAGACACCTTCCGACTTTGTAATGTAGGAGGATAAGATCATATATGTGAAAAAGCTGGTTCTTGTTCATATTAGTATTTGTGGGGAACTCATGCGATATCTTCATGTCTCAAAGTGAGCAGTAAATAGTGGTGTGAAAAAAAATTACCATTACCTAGGACATCAATTGTGGTGTCCATGAATGAAAAAGGATGTAGCAGGGATTATAACAAGTTGTTTCACCTATCAGTACGTGATGGTAGAGAATTAATGACCTAGAGGCCTACTACAGCTATAGCCTATTCTAGAATCGATGTGGGATGATGTCACTATGGATTTTATGGTTGGAAATCAAAAGAACCTTTGGATGAATGATTCTATTTGGGTTATTTTGGATAAACTAACGATGGTAGCACATTTTCAGACTATCATGGGAACCATTATGGTAGAACTATTGGGATAAATGTATATACAATAGATAGTTTATCTTCATGGGGTGACATGGACTATTGATTCATATCACGATGTGTTCCTTACTTCATTCTTCTGGAATAGCATACATACGGTTCTTGGGACACATGTTCCGTTAAGTACAACCGTCCACCCATAGACAGATGGGAATTCAGAGCATACCATTTAGGTGTTAGAGTATATTTTTCAAGCATCTGTGTGTGACTATGATGGTTAATCAGAAAATATCATCACATTATTAATGTTAATATATAATCAATGTTATGAGGATACTATATATATTAGACCACATGAGGAAAATTATTTTAGACCATGTAGATCACTACATTGTTGGTTAATGGTGGGTGATTCAGAGATGATGGTACTACGACTCATTATAGAGATATCGAAGAATGTTTCATTGGTTCAGAATCGTTTAGATGTGACTCGGAGTAAGTAGAAGTCATATGATGACAGATGAAGATAGCCCCTAGAGTTTACTGAGGGAGACCATATATTCCTTCAGGTGTCTCCATGATTGGGTCAGCCCATGATATAGAGGTAGGGAAAGTTGGATCCAAGGTTTGTAGGACTGTTTGAAGTGATTGAGAGAATCATACCGGCGGCATTACAATTTTCACTTCTAGTGAAATTCAGTTTTTTGCATCAAATTTTCTATATTTTATAACTATGGTGGTATCAAACCGACCCTTCTCAAGAGATTGATGTAGAAGAGGTTGTCCTCGAGATAGATGCATCTATTAAAAAGTATTTGATACTTGTTCTGGGTCACAGTGAGAATGTGTTATGGGGAAAGACAAAGTCGTTAGTTCAGGTGTTATAGAAACGTGGATGTTTTCATAAAGAAACATGGGAATATGAATCCGGCATGAGGGCACTATGACATAATCTTTTTGTCTTATAATCATAGTGATGTTTGTGAGGGAATCTCGAGGTTGAGTGGTTATATTGTGGGGAGATTGTAAGATCTCATCCTTTTATGGAGTCATCATGGGAACATTATCATTTAAGTTTGAAGCATTTAAGTTCATTTTATTTTTAGTAGAGTCTTAGGGTGTGTTTGGGTAAAAAAAATTCCAAAAATAAAGGACAGTGTGTTGTTCATGGTTTGTTCATGATTTGACAATCAATGAAGCCATTCCGTTCCAAGCATGTGAACTTGGACAGAGTGGTCTATATGGTTTGTGCAGAATTTGAAAAAGTGTGCGACCAAACTATGTCGACTGAGAAAACCAATACAGAAAGTTCCACATTGTTGATGCACAGTTTTCCCGAACCGTCCGCCACTAAATAGGAAATTGTGCACATGGAATTTAATATCCAAAAATATATTTTAAAATCACACAAAACCCCTAGACTCACATATTTCAACCATGGATCAGGATTAAAAAATAGTAGATGATCCTAGATCCATCCATAGGGATTTCACGGGGATCCTATCCTCATTCTTCGATATTAAAAGCCCTGATTGATGAGTTGTTCTCTTCTCAATAAGTGGAATTCATCCCATGGCTTCTCCCATTATTTCCTCCATCATTCATTGATTTTTTTATGGAATATCTCCAGTGTTCCATGGATATAAACATATGATTTGATATCTAGATCTATTATTGTAGATCTAGATATAGAATTTCAATATATTTATTCCATTTATCTTCATTTTGGTTTATGGATTTAGATCTATATATTGATCAATGATGTTGTGCCACTCAAATTTTGGGGATTTAGATTGGGGTTAATTATATCCATAAAATGAGGCAGGTGGCCTAAATAAAACTCTCATAGTTTTGGATTTTATATTTCCATGTGAGTTTGTGAATTTCTTTCTTCCCTTGATAATTTTGTTCCAAATTTTAGTAATTACGAAGGTGGAATCGATTTGTGATTGACTTGGTAATTAATTGATAAATGAATCACAGAACAAATGAAGGGGGTTTCTGAAATAGATATTTTTTGGAGATTGGTAATGGGTTGAGATATTATTTTTTATATATTAAACTGATTGTGTTAAAATATTTAATTGAGGGAAAATTAATAATGTTCAATGATTTTTTTCAAATATAATTAATTATTCGAATTAATTATGACAAGTTGATATTTTATACGGATTATTAATTGTGAATAATTAATAATGGAATGATAATTGTTTTAATTAAATAATTAATTGATGAATTAATTAATAGATTATGTGATTAGTTAATTGTTCTGTAAATTAATGACCTTTGAAATGTTTAACTAATCATTGGATTTTTAATAGAATAATGTGGCTAATTATTTTGAATTAAATAATGATTAAATGGATGAGATTTATGTGGTTCTAGACATAGAGTTCTAGAAAAATTATAATTTTGGAAATGGACATATAGTTTCTCCAAAATATTTATCCAAACAAGAGAATATGGGGTTCTAGGTATGACAATAAACATCGAATGAGATATGGAGTGATAGGCATGGACACCTACATTCAATGATATTTTTTTGTTTTTGAAAAGTAATTCAAAACCAAATGATTGATAATAGTGAATCATGATTCAAATAAGAAACATGAGTTTAATATATTCCTTTTGTGATGATTAATGATTAAATGAAAATTTAATAACTGTTTATATAATGCATTATATTTATTGATTACTGAAACATCATAAATGATCTTTTGACTGGACCTTTTTAGACATTTTTGGTGGTGTGTTATTGAGTCTTACTCACACCTTATTTTGTCTTCTTGATCAACACCAGTGTAGGCATTGTATATTAATTACAATATAAGGGAAAGACCATATGATAGGATGATGTTTGGGATTGAAACATGGGAGAGGGAGCAGGATGTGGTTCGGGACCACATGAGAGTCGTTGTGTCTTTACATTTAGTTTCATTGAAGACACTCAACATTCTCATTGTCATAGAATTTTATACCTTTCAGTTGAGTATTGTATTTTATTGTTTTTAATATCATTTGACATGGTATTTTTTTGGTTATTTATATGATTACGCACTTTGTTATTGATTTCTACTTATATTGGTGTTTTATTCTAATAAAAGATGGTATATTATTTCCAAGACTGACTTACAAGAATCTCACAACTAGTCAGCATGCTCTGGTGTAAATGGAGGCACATTCTAGGGCATGTGGGCAACCAGCACAGGGCACCCAGTCCCAGACGTCACACTATAGGTCTGTATCTTATTCTAATTTCGATAGTCCTGGGGAGTATATTTTGATTTCTTACAATTTTTTATTGGTTCATTCCATGATATTCTATTATTTGAGAGTATATTTTTGATGTGATATAGTGTAGAGTCATTTTGGTTAGAACTATAATCAATATTGGTATGAGTATTTTACCTTTGACCTTATATCACTATATTTTATTATATTTTACCTCAGACCATATATCTTATATTGTTATGTACTTTTCTCATGTTCTTTCAATATATTTTTTATGGTATTTTATCTTGGACTGTAGGATTACATGTACATTAATGTAATATTTCTTTGACATGATCATTGATCATGGAATATGGTGTCTACATGTCAGTAATGAAACAAAAATACCTATGTTTTCGAGTTCTCTCTGGGTTTTTCTGAGGATTGTGAGGATAAGATCTCCTTTCATATAAAGAAGAGAGTTTTCTACATGGTAGGACAAATACACTTTTTTTTGGTTTCATTTTAATAAAAGGAAGCACCACAGTTTTCATTGGGTCATATAAGATTTATATGGGTAATATTGTCCATGTATAGTCTTTTAGGGGGATAGGTTGACCTGGAATTTTGAATTATGGGTTATTAATTCATAACCTAATAGTTTTATTCAATGAATATGGAATAGAGAAGACATTTCCAGGATTATCCATAATACCATCAGATAACAGGTTCCACCATAGTGTTTCCATGTAATACATGGATTTATGTTTAATTCATTCACGGAGGATATGCCTCTAGTTGGTATGTCAATTCCCTTATTCATTTGTATCATGGTAAAGAAAAGATGATTTCTACTTATTTTAGAGGGCCATGGAATATTTATGAAGACTCAAATTTCTATATTATGTGTTCATTTATCAAAGGAATGTTGTGTAGGATGAATTTTTGAACCCATGGGAAGATCACTTCATTTTTATGAAGCTCGTTCCCAACCCAATGTGGTTTCGAATCAATATGGGTTAGACATAAAACATTTGGAAATTGATTTATGTGCTCCTACTATATTAAAAGGTAAATAAATTGTGACATAAAATAGTTGATGTAGAGTCCACTTGAATATATTGTTAAGGGTATTGTATATCATGTTACAATTTCATTAGTTCACATGGATGGTATGTGAAAATTAAAATAAGATTGGACCAAAACACACTAAGGGGAAGAGATCATATATGGTGACATTTTGGAATAAAGAATTATAAATCAATTTTTTTATGTGTGAGACATTTTTTTGAAGACCATTTTTGTATATGGAAGAACCATAAAAAAACATGTGTTGTCAACCAAAATGTTCCCTTGAAGATGGGTATCCTATTACAAGGGTTAAGGGGCATTATACATATCCTAGGGAATCAAATAAAAAAGTTTGATATATGGATATTTTAATATTTATGAAGAGATCATGCACTTAAAGGTTCTATTACCATGCCGAACACATGATCTTCTCTAAAGAATATATGAAAAATAAATAATGTAAATATTTATTAATCCATGAGGTCCCGAGAGTATATCCATGATTTTACATTGGTAATAGAGTTGGTCCTATGAGATTATGACTTATTTTTTCTCCCCACTTGTTTCATATAATTTTTTTTGATAAAGATATTAATGAGAGATGACATGATTTTACTCATGCCTCTATTTGTGGGTTTTCAACCACACATGCTTTGTGTCAATTTATCTATTATTTTGTATTCCTTCTATGTGGACCATTATAGAATATAGTTTATGTTTGTACAACATTAACCATACTATAGTAAATTTAAGGTCATTATGTACATCGAAAATAATTTTCTTGATGTTACACAGGATCCATATTAGGAAACACAGGGTCATGAGGAATCCAAAATCCATCAGATTATGAGATGAAATTGTTTTAAATAATGGATTTTATGTTCTTAGGATAAGATTAATGATATTGGAAAATCATGTTGGAGATATCCTAGATTACCTTGAGGTGAGGAGATCCACCACAATGAAATTAGGCTCACAAGGATTATAATTCTCTCTATAAATAGCCTTGAATTATATGGTAGTTAGGTCTCATACATTATGCATTGATTGATTGGTCTAAAATAGAAATCCATTTTCTATTATAAAATCCCTAAAACATTTTCAAAAAACATGAGTTGATCGAGATGTGACGTTTGATATATTAATAGAGGTGCATAAAATATAGATGAAGCACCCAATATATTTTCTAAATGTGATAATGCCCTTGTGGTCCTTGGATAATGTATAGTAATAGAAAGTGATTTCTTTAGTTTAAATACCTGTTTTAGGGATATAGTTTCTTTCAAGTCGTTTAACAACATTTATTAAGGATGTTTTCTTTTTAAATTAATGTCATTATGTAAGGATATGGGTTCCAATCTTAAAAATAATGTTAGATATATTACATACTTTGCAGGGATGCACATATATTGGAAACGTACATAGGGAAAATGGGATTTTTTGTATCAAAACCTATGTAGTTGATATTTTTGTTTTGACATTTTTTGTATATGGGTCTAGGATTAGATATAAGGGTGTATGTACGTATCCCATAATGAAATAATAAATAAATACATAGTTATTGAATGGAAAACTATCTACAGATTCTTAACCCACACATATAGGTGGGTATTTTTCTAGTAATATTTGTATATTTACCCATTACTAAAGATTTAGGCATCATTATATACTATATAATGTTGAGAATTATTCCATATGTAGTTATAGAGAAACCATGCACTTTAACATCATTTAGAAAGTATGTATATTTTCTAACATGAAAGGGGGTATTGTAGTGGTCACCAGTATGGAAATTTAGGAATCACTAAATAACCCACGGTATTAGGAATCAAGACACATGTAGATCATATGAATCCTCTTGTCCATGTATAACCTATTTGCATGGATGGGTAATTCGTTATGATTATTAATATTTTTTAATGGATATGAGGCAGGTTATTCTTCCATCACTACGTATAAGGTTTTTTTAGGAATCAAGTAAATATTAATTAATTATTAGAGTTGTGGTATGATACCAATCCCCAACCATAGTGGGACCCTCAAGGGAGTATTACCAAAATGTGTTGTTCCATATCATGTCAGGGACATTAGCTATTATATTTAACGGCAAATGAAAATCACTCAACGAATTCATTTAATTATCTCTTATTTAAGACCATCATAATCATGTCATGATCTATTTTTCTGTTTTTTGTGTGGGGAGTCATTAAGTAAATTCCTAATCTCACATGAATTTGTCTCTATGTGACAAATATTTACTAGAAATGGTCTCTCTCACCATGATGTGAAGATAAATGATTGGAAATAGAATTCTGTATCATGTGGTAGCTGAACCGTGATATGTGATTGTGGAATACCCACATATCTCATTAAAATTGGAATAAACCCATTAATTATTATATATTACTATACGAATTAATGTCTTATGGTGACGACATCATCTATGAAGTTTCATTGACTTGTGGTAAAGATGTGGATTATTCTTCATGATAATGAATTGATACTATTTTTGGGACCAATGATAGAGAATTTATCATCAATAAATATCATGTGGTTGTAAAAATAAATCAAAAACATAATTCATAGATGTTGATACTCTCATGTCATAGTTAACCCTTAAACAAGGATGGGGGAATTCCATCCCTCTATCACATAGTTATAGTTAATATGCTTGAATCTTTAGTAAGACAATGATTCTTTTGATTTTTAATATAATGGGTTAGTAAATAATAATTTATTTATAATGTCATGATATAAGTATGATCTCTATTAAGTTAAACATTATATGGTGATGAAATAAGATGTTTTTTAGTGTAAATTATTCTTACCAGAGTGAGTTCAATGAAATTTTACATCCTATGATTTTGAATAATTTGTGCAGTTTAACATAATGTGTCCTAGATTAGTGTTTTTGTATAGATGAATGTCATGTATTTGGGGTGGTATATACTATATATTATAAAACTTTTCTATTGGGATGATAGGTACTTGATGATAGGTATGAATAATATTTCTTAAAAAACACATTGCTGGGTGGTGTGAAATACTCTCAGTCCATTCAGTATACTTAGTAATAACTATTTTGATTGACATTTTGTATGATTTAAGGCCCCTTCCATGTTTGGTACAGATTTATAGTATTCATTCATGAAATCATGGGTGTCATTAAATCCAATTGCAGTACACCTTGGAGAGATAATCATATGTGAAACTTGTTATTAATGTCTTATGAGATATGATTCTGATGGAATTTAAGATTGTGCAATGTACATGACCTTTTCTCATTGAGACAATCCTATTCAAAAATAGGCTATTGACATTTCTCCTTATTTTACATTTTTTCATTAATGGACAATTGGATTTAAAGAAATGATAATTATATGGGTAATAATGTCACAATACTATAAGCGAATTAATATAGAGTTTCTTGTGTAACAGTATGCGTGGTCTCAAGGTAGGCTCATAAATCATGTAATATATTTTATATCTCAGAAATATTATCATAGGTCACTATATTATAGATAATATTTGATGGAGTCTTATTGAATGAATTTATTTTTCCATTTACCACATCCTAATAATTAAAAGAAATATTAGACTCAAAATTTTACTCCCAGTTTTGTTTCATTAACTCCATTGAAAATAATTTTGTACATTTTTTTGTCAATATTTTATCAATGGACTCCGAAATTAGTGATGATATGTGACATTATAAATTTTGTGATATTATTAATATTGAATTCCTCTAGGATAACAGACATATCCTATTTTGAGAATATGTTTGTAGTAGAAAGGATTTACTTGAACTACTTTTTTATGGATGGGGGATATCACCCCAAAACATCAATTCCATAAATGGAAAATGGGGATGGATATTTAGCTTAATGTAGAAATTATGGGGACTAATGAACTAAATTTTTACTGATCCCTCTTGAATGATATTTTTTTGTGATTTCCATATATCCATAAATCATGGATTCCATGTAATAACCCATCTTTTTGATGTGGTGGGAGATCATGGTCCCAAATTGTTGACTGTTGTTGGATCCCACGTATGCTTCTTCAATTATGGGGATAATCTCTCATTATATTATGAATCTAGGGACGATTCCTTCAAATCCTCTATTATAGATGGATTTTTTCACATTCGGGTCATCTTAAAGGGTAATGTTCCCATTATGGTGTCGAATATGTTCCAATGGAGCTCATTCTATTGGGGGTTTCCAATTTCGGACCTAACCAATTATGGGATCCATCTATCCAGGGGTGTGTAACATCCTAGACTATTATATATAATATTACCCTTTTGATTTAAATATATGTCTTATTATATATAGTTACAGAAAACACCTAAACTTATTTTATTTTTTATATCTAATTTAATATAAAAGACTATGAAGAGTATTTAATATTTATAATATAGAAACTAAACATTGAACACATTATTTGTAAAAATATAGGGTTTTAACAACACCTATTGACATAGACATAGCCAGTGATGGAATGGAACATTAGGCTAGTGCGCTATGAATCCCATTTATCATAAATTCCATAGGATATAACATTATTAGTCATTGATATAGACCAACCCCAGTATGAGATCAAAAAAAACATTATGAGATAAACCATATACGAGATATGTTTATGCTCATCAGGATCATGACCCCAATCATTTTCACAAAACTGCTCCATGAAATTCCAACTGTTACACACCGTACTCTTCGAAAATTTTATTGTGTATAAATAGGATATACATAAAGACCCTAGAATTACATTCATGTAAATTTTTTGTCAGAGTAGGACACTCCAATGGGTTTTAATTGAGTTCCAATAAAAATTTCATTCTAAATGATTTTATATTTCCCCCACATTGGAAATAAAAACACCCCATTTAACCAAATTAGAAATTTATAAAAGATTTGGTTATTCGAATAATTTCTCAAAGAGTGATTAGATCCCAGTTAAAACAACATTTATTATTAATATATCATCGAAAATCTATATACACTAGAAAATTATAATATAACGACTATATAAGATTAACTATCTATGTAATGGGATGATTTATTATTTAAATAAATACAAACATAGATAACCAAATATGAAAGAACATATTTTCATTTAAACAAGAGGTTTAGTCTCATGATGAAAATTAACTCTCTCCACATGAAAATTACCTACTGCTAAGTAATATATATATATAAATATTTATTCACACCCTAGAATAGTTTTAAAATAGTATATACATCTTTTCACATCAACAAGACAACTTCCACTATCTTTTTAGGAGTGAAAAAATAGGGAGGCCACACTGTTACCAGTTCCATTTTTAACTATTGGTGAGAAAGGTATAAATGATATATTTTTAAGATATATATGTAGATTCTAGTTTTTCACAAGATTAATTGTGTTTTCATAGAATCGAGATTTTCACACATTACTCATATATTCAAAAAATACACCAGGAGAGGATATAAAAAAGAATATAGTTAGCATGATTTGTGTGACTGGAAATGTAGCATGAAACTCCTAGAAATTGTCTTGAAGTGTATAATGAGTTGAAATTCATAAATAGGAAGAAATTTAAGGCATCATTGGATCTTATGTCTTTTGTTTCCAATGGAGTATTGATTTTCATGATGATATCTTCTCCTCTGTTAGTTGGTTACATCAATAAGGTTCTTCCCTTTTTCATCTCAGTAGTATGTTTTATATCCTATACTAGGAGATATCATTTTTTGGTTGCACAATATCAAAACCGAGAATAAATAATTTTTTATCAGGTATTTTCATTATATACTCTAGCAAACTAGTAGCATGATCTCAGTCATATCATGGTACTGCATGACAAGTAATGTATTTTGACACTGATGTAAATTTTTTCTAAATAATAATAAGAAAAGGTAATTAATATAGTTACACTACTTCGTTTAAAAAATGTGAACATTATAATTAAATTTTAATTTAAATGAAAAATGTTGAATTAACCGTGTCTCTGAATGGTGACTTGGTCTAACGGTGTCATTGAATGGTGGCATGGAATGGTGTCTTGGATAGGTTTCTTGCAACTGTGTCTTCGAATGGTGTCTGTGAGAAGTGACATGGAAAGGAGTATTGAAATGGTGTCATTGAAAAGTGAAAAGGAATTGTGCCTTGGAATGGTTGCATGGAATGGTGAGTCAAGTAGAGGTGGGTCTATATAGTAGATGTATGAAATGATTGTGATTTGAATATGATAGTAAGATTACATGACCATTGCTCTATATATCAATAACTAATACTTTGTGAAAACTTTTAGACGCTGCTGACTATGGGTTGGATAATGGCATGTTTAGATTTTTAAATATTTCAAGATCTATGTTGATAGTGAGAAAATTTAAATAGCGACATATTAACAGTGATTTTCCTTAATGGCGACTAACACATAGACAATTTTCTGCAATTAGTGAGATGTCAAACAATAATTCCTTCCAAATAGTGACTCATCCTTTGTTATTTTTTTCGAAATGTATTATGATGTAAAATAATAACATCAATGATTATGATAATATTTAGACACAAGTAAACATAATTAAACATGAAATAAATTAATGAAGCATGATTTGTGACCATTAAATCCAAATGAGGAAAACAATCTCCCCATTTTGTATGATCACAAAGCATATCATTATACACAACACAACATTTCATTGATTGCGATCAATGTAAAAAAAGCAAATGTTCCTCTTGACAAGTCATACAGAACTTTAAATATTAATGTATAAGATAAACATAATCCAATAATATTAAATATTATTTTTATTCCAATTCTCATTCAAAATTCAATACACATTCTCACCCTTTAGGGAATATCAATAACACACTAAATAATAATAGAGAAATTTCATAAAATAGATTTATAGAAATCAAATATTAGATGATAAAATAATAATAAATTGGATGAATTAAAGGTAAAAATATATACCTATCAAAAGGATATAAAATTATGATTTGAAAAAGGATTGAACTATGGATGACATTTCCTTATGATAAGAAGTATGTGGAGAAACTTGAGGTACAAAAGTGGTATAGTTATACACTTGATTAATGCTGTTTGAAGTGCTGATTAAAGTGATATGAACTCCAAATGGTTCTATAGTGGTAATTATTTGAGAAGATGTAGGTCATGTTCGGGAGAAAAAATATGGCATAAATGATAAAGTGAATAATATTGAGATATTTGAAAATGTTTAAGGGTGACATAAAGAGAAGAAAAATTTTATCGACTGAATGAAGCTCTAAACTAAGAATGAAAAGATCCGTTGATGAATCTAGAGGGTATATTCTTAGTAATAGGTCGAATTGGGAAGCCATCTAGATCTATATGGTCATTAATCATTACATGATTATATTTAATCAATAAGTTGAATAAATACATGACGATCCTCCCACCATTCTGTATTTCAATAGTAAAGTTATCTTTTTTCATTAATTTATAATGCTTATTAATAAGCTCTTTGAGATATCTAACATGTTCCGGGAAAGAATGAGTGAAAAGGGAAACATTAAATTCCTTGTCACGTACTTGTAATGTCTACTCTATTGATGTTTGGTATAAATAATTTTTAATTACAACTCATCATTCATGGTGGTCAATTTTGGAGAATCAATTCCCTCTTCTGAATAATAAATGACCATGGTATGTACATTGTCAGTAAGTTCTCTATTTTTTATAAGTAACTCTTAATCTAAACAACCCAACATTGCATAAATTTATTCTATAGTAACGGATATTACCATCTCAACATTCCAATATTTAATAGGAGTTACAGTAGCGGTATATGCATCTCTTAAATCATCATGGATAATAGATCTTAAAATATCTATCTGAACCACTCGAGGATGAGGTGTAGAAAAATGAAAAGACATACAAGAGTTATATCTTGGAATTCATAAAAAATATTATAATATTATCTATATAAAAAAGTCATCAATTTATCTCTAGAAACGGGAGAAGCCATTTAATCACTCAACCTCACACTCACCATTTTTATTTAATGATGTTTATAAACCAATTGAGTTTTATCCTATGAGATAAAATTCTATAAAATCCATCTTGAATCACATTCACCAAGTCTTTACATTTCTTATGGTTTGGTTATAATTATTTTTTTGACATGTGAGAACAATTCTTCCTAAAAATCATTGATGTCATTCTGACTCACATAATTGGTAGGGAAAGGTGAAACTGAAGGATTATGAGCCTCTGTGATATTGGTTCCAAATATATCTCTCTAAGCATAATCCAATTACATAAACATGGATCCCATAGTATTATGTTATTTAATATCAGTGTCTATATATTCCATGAATGGAATGAAATATCATGGATATAGATCCAATTTATCCACTACATACAATTCAAAATGAGTGACATTTTCAATATTAACTCTAAGAGACTGTTGATCCCCCACAACATGTTCTTCATTTTTAACACAATCATGATAGTGAAAATTTACATTTTAAACATTATCATTAACTAGAAATGTGTCTAGTTTCTTTTGAGATTCAAAGACTAGTTTTTTATTCACTAAACTAGTTTCATAATTATATTTATGTTCGATATTATAACTATTTTTACTATATCTATTATCAGTGCCGCCATTAGTTTTATCATTTTATTCTTACTCCCCTTATTAATAACTATCTACTTATTAATCTTAATTATCATCGTATTCATCATCATTGTCCATTTCATGCATTCCACACCCACTAGAATATTCAACATCTTAAAATTATTCTATTACAATATTATCATCATCGTTTAGGATAATTTCTCTTATGTGATGATATTTTATAAGGATAGGTGATCTGTATGTAATTCCTTCAGAACATATAGAAATTTATAGTTCACTAATGTAATAATTTTTTTTTTCATAATCATCCTCATCATCTTTTCACCCTAATATAAATATTTTAAATCCTCATATATTCTTAATATAATATCATCCATAACCATTAGTGGTGTGGTGTATTTAACTAAATTAAAATCATCCTAAATATTTTTATTTTCTTCTAAAAACAGTTTCTTACAATGATTGCATATTATATTCTTTATTTTTATTATATCATTGGTAATGTGAAACCCATCATAATTAGTGATTGTTTCCTTACCTTAAATCAGTAGACATTTATCTTTCCAAATGTTAGAGATAATATTTGTGTTAAAAATGGATTTGTCCATTGAATGTGGAATTATCATCTCACACATATGAACCATATAATATTTACATATAATGATCATATATACTTGTTTAATATGATATAATAAACAAACATCGATATATTTTTATGAAATAAAGTCATCTATACTTGTAAAATGATTATGTTGATGAAATTTAAACACCATTATACATTCCCCATCATGATCAGTGGCTATGGGTCGTCTAGTAACTCAATTTCCTGATAACTCAGGTAATTATTCATTATAATAAAATATATCACTGGTAGGGGGTTAAATACCTTGGTGATCTTTATAAATACCATCATTTGGTATGTTTGTAGTTATCCCATTTTCTAGATGAAAAAAAATCTTTTATCCACTTATTCTATAATTTATCAAATATTCATTTATATATTCTTGAATGGAATGCATATACTAATAAGACTCATTAAGAAGCCTCAAATATAGGGATAATTTTTTGTTAAAGAATCATTCCAATTTTTTTTTATTTAAATACATTCAACATTAGAGACTTACATGGTATCATATAGTCGACACACATATTACATTTCAGGAATGACTATTTTTAATTATGAAGTTGGGTTTAATTGGGTTGTATTTAGGTTCACTTGAGTTTCCTTTTTCATGTTAATTAAAGGATTAGACTCATTAAATGATATCTCATAGGTATTATTTACATGATAAATTATGAAATACTCCAAGGTTTTGGTTCGATGGAAGAAGTATGTACAATTTTGGGAGAGAATGGTTTGGTTTTGGGAGAAGTGTTCCGTAGTAAGTGAGAAGTGATTTAGACCGATTTAATTTTTATCATTAAAGGATTTCAAAATCCTAAGTCAAAAATGAAGAATACAATAACGTGAAAAAAACAATTATTTTATGTTAATAAATGAAAAACTAATGAAATGTAATATATAAAAGTGACTCATAACTGTGATTCATCAATGGTGTATCCCAACCAAAATTAATCAACTATGAGTAACAATGGAAAGTCATAAATGGTGAATCCAAAAGGCGATTCATCAATGATGCGTCCCAACAGCGAGTCATCCATAGTGACTCCCAACGATGAGTAACCAATAGTGAGTCTGAACAATGAGTCCTGAATATGAGTCCCTACAGCGAGTCATCCAAAAATGTCCTACCCAAATCAAGTATGAGGTTACTTTTCTATCATAATTTATAATCTTATTGAAAATATCATAAATATGATGTTCAGTTATAATGAATTCAGTAGTCATATCACATTTTGGGTAATTATCTCTTTAAAAGTGATGTATTACCTTAATATGCATTTATCTCATAAGATAAATTGCATTATTAGAAATTTTAATAGAACATGTGTTGTCGAGTTTTATAATAAAATGACACAATTGAAATCCATAGTCTAGTAATGTGCACTTCATCCATAAAATATGATCACACCAACTACTAGTAGCTATGTATTTATCTTTAGTGGTAGATAATGAAAATTAAAAAATTTCAAGCTACACCAAGAATCAATGTAATTTCCAAAAAATTGTCATGTTCTAGAGGTGATTATTTTATATATATTTCAAACACCATAATTATTAGCAGAATTACAAATTATTTAAATTGATTTCCCAAAATGGTATAATAATAATAATTTGGAAGTATATATGAGGTATTTGAATTTTTTTTTGACCTAAAGAAGCTCTGATTCTTTAATATAAGCATAAAAATAAGCACAAATATATACACAAAACATATTATCAGTGTGACTTTTAGTTATTTATATAAGACATCATATCATACCTCTATAATTGGTTTGATCCACTGTGTTTCCATCATCACAATGATATACTTTTCATGTTGTACTTATAGGAGAATAACTACTTTTATTTATATATAAAAAAATTAAAATATCATTAGTATATTTACTCAAATTTAAAATAAAACCTTCAAAATTTTGAAAATTTTGAAATCCATGAAAGAATATTAGTTCACCCATTAAACGCATTTCCATATTATTTTTCATGATTTTTGAAAATGTGATATATAATAATTTCTTTAAGATACAAATATAATATCAAGAACATATATTTGAACAACTAAAACTCCCCTGTATATCATTTTTATGAAAGGATTTGGGTCAAATATACTTGTATGAAAACATTTATAAAGAGAAGAAGTGTTTATAGTATCTTATTTTGATCTAGGAGATCATTTTAATTCATACAATGTTTTTTAACATTAAAACATGATTTTGAAGATGAATATAAATAAAATTGGGTGGATTTTTCTAAAAAAATATCATCAACTATATAACCATTAATGAAATCAATTTATACATCCATTTGATTTATTTTGAAATTCAAATGTTCTTCCAAAACTGATAGTATTATAATGGATTTATAGCGGGCCACATGTGCAATGTTTTCCTCATTGTATATTACTTATTCTTATTTATAACCTTGTGAAAATAGTCTGGCCTCATTTCATAATATAGTTCTAGATTCATCATCATTTTTTATAAACAAACATTTAGTTTATATTGTTATTTTTTCTTTGGGTATTTCAATAGTTCCCTTACATTGTCCCATTGAATTTAATTAAATTCTTTTTGTATTTAGATCAACAAGAATTCATCATTCATTGCATCATTCATTTTATTAGGTTTATTCATTGATAGAATGATTGGTGATCATCCTATGTTCTTAGATAATCTCTAGTCATTGTCCCTTTTTCCATGAATCCAAATACAATATCTAAACTATGGTTTTTTAGCATTTTTATAGGTCTAAAAAAGAAGCAACGGTCATATCTGTTTCTTGTCTAGGTTAGGGTTCTATTTGTTAATAATATGGGAGTTTTCTAGGACTGGAAAATTTTTATTCTTTTTTACAATAGAATTAAATGATTTAGAATTTATTTTTGGATTGGGAACATTGACCTCAATATTTTCAATGGAGTTTTTGGATTCATGTGGATTTTTTTCCTCAAAATTTATATGCATAGATTCTTTCACACATGATGTTCTCCAATTATAGACTCTATAAGAATTAGTAGAGATTTAATAACATAGTAATAGTCCCTTAACACTCTTAGAGAAACAAATTTCTTGATTTTTGTTGTATTAAGAATAATTACTTTACAAAAAAACTATAAAGTGATTAACATCAGGTTTCTTATTATTCCTTTGATCATATGGGTTTCTATTTAGAATGGTTTTAATTAATGCTCTATTGATTATATACAAGGTTATGTTCATATATTTTTCCTAAAAATAAATAGGATGATCATATTTATTATGAAATGTTTATGCTATATATTTTATGGTTCAATTTCTTCATTATACAAATCCATTATAATGGGATATCCTAGGGAAAGAGAAGTTTTGACTGTAGAAATTTTGTGACAAAAATGATTCAAATTCATTATTTTCAAACTCACATCAAGGAATAAATATTACATTTTCAATTATATATCGATTTATGTTGTTTACTGATCTAACATACATGTTGAAATATGAACAAGCTTCACTTTTGTGAGCTCAATAGACGTTACATGTATACCTCAAAGAGCATTGTTCTTAAACATTACCAACGTGATTCCCATTTCAACAGGAATCTCTATATTTTCCTAATAAATATTTGTGAACTAAATCATGATATTGAGAAGTTTAATCTTCATTCATTGGATGAAGACAAATTTTATATTATTATTATTTTTGAAAAGATTTACAAACATTATCATTTAGAAACTATAGTCTAGGTAGATTCTTGACTAATCCTTTTCTAGTATTTTTTCCCAGAGAGTTAATGTTATAATGGAATGGTATCATATTCTAGAGCCAATGTTATTAATTAATGGCCCTAATATAATAAAATTTAAAAGATAAAATGGAATCCATACAAAATCATAAAAATTTTCTTTTCTAAATGTAATAATAATTTAAATCATTATTTGAATTGAAAAAATTATAGGGATAATTTTTAAATTTCAAATTAATACCATCACAACATAAATATTAAATTCTATTAATATTGTAATTTATACAATCATGAAAATTATCATTATAATTGAAAATTGAATTTTTTTACCGATTCATCAAGGCCAATAATTTTCCATTTTTCATTGTTAGAAAAGGTGAAAAATCAACCATTAATGTTATGAGGTTATTGAATCTATAGTGGTACCCTATCATGTGTTTTAATAACTACGGTCAACATACCTTAATATCTACCCTGAACTCTTCAAACAACTTTCCAATAAAAATATTATAAACAGGAGATGAATTTGGTACCCAGAATTCCCTGGGTCCAGTAACATTAGCAATTAAGGATTTTGGAACTGATATTTTCAACATTGGTTAACTATAATAAATTTATAATTTTTTAGAATAATAAACATTATCTGGTCTAGAATAGTTATATGTGGTAAATAATTTTCCATCATTGTAATTTAATTTTTTTTTCATATCTAGGCATAAACTTTAATAATCCATGTTTGGATTTAAAATTATTTTTTTATAAAATTTCTTTGCCCATGATGGAAACCAATGCATGTAGTATATTTAAGAGAAATGTTTTTAGCATGAATTTGAGTTTATTTAATTTTTACCTTTTGTTAATGTATTCTAAATCCTTATTTAATTACTCATTATTGGGTTTTTGTTTGGTATTCTCATTTAGTAGTTTAGAATTATTTTCATTTTCATTAGTGAGTTCAGATATAACAATAGTAGATTGTTCATGTTTGTTTTTGAGATATTTATATTTATATTATAGATCATAGAATGTATCATCACATATTTTCCAGTTTTAAAAAACTCACTCATTGGTTATTATTTTAGAAATGCCTTTTTGAAATTCATATCTAGGATGTTAATAATTATATGCAGGAGATACTATGGATACCATGATTGAATTTGAAATAAAAAACATGTTTCTGTTTTCCACCTTTTCATCACAAGATGATTCAGATTCACTATATATGACCTCAGTAGTACTCTACATATCTTCCATGGCCATCTTCTCTTAACTATATTTTTTCTTATATTTCATATATTACATTAGTTTTCGATATTCAAACTTCACATGTAATTTTATTGTTCATAAATAGATGATAATATCATTCCCATTCCCACTTTTTTACAATATTTTTCTAGTTACATTTGTTTTCATATTTACCTTTGTATTCGGGAATTGAAGAGGATTTTTTTCTTAAATTCCAAAAAACTCTTGGATATATTATCCATTTTCTCATTAATATCAGTTGATTAATCATTTCAATTATAACTTTTAGCATGAACATGGGTTTTATATTTGTGTTCAGGTGTAGTGGTTATGAAATCAGATGACTTTCTTCTAGGTTAATCATCTCCATATAGATTATCCTTCAGCTCTTCCAGCTAAATCATAAAATTTTATATCAGCTCCTATATATATAGTGACTCAATGTCACATGATTCTCTCATTGATACTGTTGTCACACTCAATTATTCTAGAAGACATATCATGATTTAAATGATCATTTATTTTGCATTGACTATATTTCATAGTAAGATCATTTTATTCATGATCTAACAAAACTTGAGATACATGTCTGAGGTAAGATCATCAAAATTCATTTTGATGTAATGATATTTTATAGTATATGTGTTTAGCCACATTTCTTTAAAATTTGGGGTTACTTCTAGTGAAAAAACAAATGTATCCCAACTATCAAATGTTGTTTTACATGTATAAATACTATTGAATTTTTTATCACTTAAAGAACAATATAAGGCATCATATTTTGGATATTATAATTATATGCAGTCTTAGTTTTAGAATTCCATGTTTTTCTTGTAGCAGAAGAATTTTTATACTCGTCAACTACACCATAATATTTTTCAAAACCGATAAATTCAAAATTCATTTTAATTGTGATTTTCCATTGAGTATAATTTGTGCCATTAAAAATGGAGGTGTATCAGGAGAAGAACCTTCCTAAATATTATCTAAGTCAATGAATAATTTTTTTAAAGAACTATAAATTTTTATGTAAATGAAATTTTTAACACTTTATGAAAAAAATAAATCATAGTTTAATATAATTTAAAAAATATATATTAATTGAAACCTGAATATAAAAATTCATAGATCCTATATGTTGTTGGGAGTAAGACACCATAGTGTGGGTGAATTTAGTTCCAATCGTAATTTCTACCTAAAATATTTATTTACAAGCCCCATAATTGGAAATAAAAATTTCTTAGTTAACAAAAGGAGACATAAATACAATATTTGGTTATTATATGTATTTATATAATTGTTGTTACTTATCATTTAAAATAATATATATAATTTTTCTAATTTTTGAAATCGATTTAATATGAAAAATTCTAAAATAAAAACAATATAATATTAAATATAAAGGTAATGTGATGTTATCATATATAAATTATCACAAAGCGATAAAAATTAATCATGAAAGAACATAAATGAAATTAAAAAAGCAATTCAATCTCAAGATAATACTAAATCACACCCACTAGGGAATAACCTTCTTTTAAGAATTTTATATAAGTAAACATTTATCCACACCATATATCATGGAATAAAATTTCATACACAACTGTCTTGTTCAACATGACAACATCTATAGTTTTAATGGGTCAGTAGAAAATATTCAACAGAGGCAACTCTTCCATTGTTTATCATGGGAGTAAAAGGTGTAAAAGATAAATTTTGAATATCTTTATGTATCATCTAGTTCCTCATTAGAGTTACTATGTTTTCATTATTAGATATAGAAACAATCTTCTTATAGTCTAGAAATAGTATATCATTAGAGAAAACTAAAGAAAAAATAGTTAGAGAGCTATGATTGATTAGAATTGAAGCTTGTGACTGTATGAAGTTATCTTGATCTATAATTTGAGCCAAAATTATAGAAACTAATGAAAAAAATATAATCATGTCTACTTTATTCTTATCTATCTAAAGGGTTATTAATTTTATTGATGAGTTCTTCTCCTCTATATGTTTATTGCTTCATAAATGTATTTATCATTGAGATATCAGTTGTATCATCTTGTATCAACACCTAGTTGTTATTTAGATTTTTAGGCACACAACTTCACAACATGGGAACCTTATTTTTTATTATTTATTTCCTTACAAATTTCAGCTAACAAGGAGCATGATCTCAGTAATATCTTTGTACCTCAAACCTCATACTATAGTCTGGAAATGATTTAAATTTTATCTAAAAAATAATGAAAATGTTAATCTAAATAATTATAACAATTTTTTTACATATATGACTATTAATGATAAATTTAAATTTAAATTTCAAACTATGAATTTATGTTTTCGCTGAAATGGTGAATTATTATGATGGAGTCTTTTAATGATGTCGTGGAATGAGGCCTTGGAGCAGTACCTTCAAATGGTGTCTTTGAATGTATATAGAGAATGGTGTATTGGAATAGTGTATATGAATTTTGACTTTAAATGATTTCATATAATAGTTTCTTGGAATTTGTTCTCATTTATAATTAAATCTATTTGTTTTTAGGTATATATAAATATGAGTTGTATCTAATAGTAGGTCAAATTAGTGTTGAATCATGGTATCAGTAACTCGTACTTTGTGAAATTGGGGAGAAGCTTTTGATTGTGTGTTGAATAACTATGTCTCTTCCTTTATCAAAATTTATTATCTATTTTAGCGGTGATACAATTGAATGTGAGACATATTAATAGCCAATATCCCTTAATGATAACTCAAACATAGCCATTTTTTCATTTGTATGTGTGAGGCTCCAGCATCATCTACTCAGGTGAGGCACCGACTTCCAGTCCTGGTGTGTCTTGGTTGACGATGGTATCGAAAATTTGGGAGAAGGATTTGGATCATGGTGGGTTAAGGTGTCTAGGAAATTAAAATTCATGGAGGTGGATTTTGGGGGGTATTATCATGCAAGGTATTTCAGACCGTCATTGGTGTGGCATGGCGTTGACCCCAATTTGGTATAGAGGGGATGGGATCTCTTGGTTCTGGCTTCCGGCTGTCTTGCAGTCATCTAGTTCATCTGATCCTTGGAATTTAATCATTTTTTATATTGTATTGAATTTTTTGGATCTGTTTGTGTGTAGTGGATGGTTTATTTTAACATTTTGATCATTCCACTTATTTTCCCCCATTTCATGTGGTCTTATTGGGACGAAATCTGGAGAAGGCGTGCCTTCAATATAATTCTGAGAAGATCCATTCCAAATTTATAATTTCTATTTTAGAGATACCTAGAAACCCTTGTCAATGATGATACATTGGTGTATTTTTGGGACATCTAGTGCGAGGTGATGGTGGAATAGATCCACGTTTGTCGGATCATCTTCTGGATTCTCCAGTGACTATAGTGGTGGTGGGAGTCATAAGGATCATGGTTGGGTTCTTTATGGTTTTTTCATAGTGGTGGCTAACACTTGATTTTATTTATGATGTTTCTAAATTTTGATATCCAGATATTGTTTTTGTGATGGTGATTTCATTGGGACCTATGGTTGATGGTTTGATGAATGATGAATCTATTCAATTATAAGGGGATTCTATTGAAGGGGATCAGAGAAGAGAGTTTTCTTATGGTCATTTCTATATAGAATTTGTTGTTTAAGAGGGTATCACATTTCCATCATTTATAGGAATGTGCATTCATGCATGAGAAAGCTAGCATATTACAGATATGTTTAGTGGAATCTTATCTTAATGTTTTTGATGATGGGTAGGGCCACTTTCGTGCCGAATAATGAAATGTTATGTATTGAAATATTGTCCCATAGTAGATTTATTGTCTTAATTCATGGATTTAATTTCATGTTCCCCTTCCTCCCTTAAAATGGGGAATATTCTAATAAAAATTAATTTTCAACCAGTCTATCTTATTAGTGACTCATCCCTTTTTATATTGTTAGAGTCTGTATCCCACATCGGACTTGTGGTCCGATGTGGTGTTTCTCATCCATTATAAAAGAACGCCTCCACCTCACTTTGAGGTAAGGAGGTAGGAGGCTTTCCACATTCTACATGGTATCAGAGGGATTTACTCCCGACCCTCCCTCCTGATTTTTCCCCTTCCTTTAGGGTTTCCCCGTCCAGGGGGCGGTGGCTCCAATCCACATAGCCTCCGCCCCCCCTCTGGCTCTGCCCTACCATCCCGGCAGCCCTCCCTCCCGGCCCTCCCTCCCTCCTGGCGGCCCTCCCTCCCGGTGGCCCTCAATCCTCCCGGCGGCCCTCCATCCTCCCGACGGCTTGCCTCCCGCTGCTCCCGGCCCCTCCCGCTGCTCCAGCGACTCCAGAGCCTCCTGCGCCTCCCACTCCTCCCGCGCCTCCTGCTGCTCCCGTGCGCTCGCGGCTCCCAGATCCCGACGGATCTCCCTCCAGTCCGGCGACCCCTCTCTAGAGGCCCTCCTATGTGCGCTCCCTCTAGAAGACTCTCCCACCAAGCGGCTCTCCCTCTGGCGGCTCTCCCTTCTGGCGCGGCTCCTGGCTCCCGACTCTCCCGGCCCTCCCGTCCCACGACGCTCCTCATGTCTAGCGTCCCTCCGCGTGCCTCCCGGCCGGCCCTACCCGCGCCCTCCCGGCCCTTCTCGGATTTTCCGGCCAGATCCGGCGATTTCCCATCCGGATCCGGACCGCTCCGGCCAGATCCGGTGATTTCCGGCCAGATTCGGACAACTCCGGCCGGGTTCAGCCTGATACAGGATACTCCAGCCAGATCCGGCGATATCTGGACTGTTCCGGGCAGATCTGGGCAGATCCGGACTGTTCCGGGCATATCCGGGCAGATCCGGACTGTTGCGGCCATCAACCGGCCTCCACCCGTGCGAGCCTCTCCACACAGGTGGCCTCCTCCGGCTTCCAGCGCTGCCTCCCAGCCTCCTGCACCCTCGTCGGCCTCCTCCTGCAACATCCCCGCCTCACCGGCCTCTACCGGCACCTCCCGGTAGCCGCATCTCTGTCCGCTGGAACGTCCATTCGCTACCACAGCAACTCGACCACCTAGGATTCGGGCCCCGTTGGCGCCGCCAGATCCCGCAACACTTCTGCGGAATCCAAGCCTCCCGTCGCTGGCCCCGCAACTACGTTTTTCCCGGTGCTAGTTTGGATTTCTCGGCGTTTCATCGACCGGCCCCACTAGTGCTGCATTCCTGGCGTTCCATCAACTGGCCGGTATGCATGGTAATCTGATGCGCCCACAACATCTTACATCCATCATCCTGCGAGGGAGCTTCGATCGTGAGGGGGAGCAGCAACTTTTGTAGCATTCTTTTTATTTTGTCATGTTTTGTCATCATGTTGGGTATGTCCATCTTGAGGGGGAGTGTTAGCGTCGGTTTTATTGTTTTCTTTTCATTATGTGTCAAAGCTAGGTACACCTAACTTGAGGTGGAGTGTTAGAGTCTGTATCCCACATCGGACTTGTGGTCCGATGTGGAGTTTCTCATTCATTATAAAAGACCGTCTCCGCCTCACTTTGAGGTAAGGAGGCAAAACGGTTTTATCATTCTACACATATTATTCCAACATGTCTTATGTAGTAAAAAATTTACATAACATATTATTCATATATGTAAACATGAGTTCACATAATAAAACATGTTTTATCTTAATAAAGTATGATCTTTAGCATTAAAACTAGAGAACGACGACTTACATTAATTTTTATACGATAATGGATATATTTTCATCCCATTATTGCTACATTATAAATTATTTTTATTTTGAAACAATAAAGATAATATATTATCGTTTGTTTTTATTCAAAATCATTTAATTTTTTTTCTCAATAAATGTATTTTGGAAATAAATAATGTTTTAATAATATTTAATTATCCTAAAATAATTAATATGTATAAATGATCATATACTTTATACAACGTCAAATATAATTTTTATGTGCGTTAAAAAATGTTATTTTTCAATCCCGTAATTTCAATAAATAACGAGAATTATTTTAAAATTGAATATTCAACTATATACAAAAATATTTATATAAATTTAAAATTATTTTTTGAATCATAATATTTTAATTATCTAATGTTTTATTTTTCATTAATTTTTGAGAGTCAATATTTCATGTAAATATTTAAATATCATATAATATAGTTTTTGTATTACAAAATCATAATGACTGAAAAGTGATCTAATAATTAATATAATTTTGATCCAAGACCAGATTTATGTTTTAAATTTAAAATGATTTTATATTATTTTATATTAATTATTTTATAAATCCATTTTGAATCCCTCATAACATATTATATATTATATTTTTTAAAAAATTACTTCTTTAGGATTATGACTCACCTCTACATAACCAATTGAATTATATTATTATATGGGGCCCCTATACACATTAAATAATAAAACCCAATAATATTTTTCTAAACTAGGGAAAAACCCATTGGATGGTGTGTTGTTTTGGTTATTTTATTATGTTGACTCAAAACCAAATTTATAAGAAAATACCATTTTTGCATATATAAAACCATAAAATATCCATTATATCCTCCATAAAAATACATGTAACTAGACCACACTCTTCCCTACACTCCCTAGATTCCTCCCAAGGATTCATCATGCTCTCAAGAATCCTCCCTCAAGCCATTGGATTCACACGCTCAAATAAGGGATTCTCCATTATCCATTTCTATCTATAACCACTTTTATGTTATGTATTTCAATTTGAATTTACATATAATGATACATGTTCCACCATATTATTCATAATTTTCATTCGATGTATGAATGATGAGAACCCCTTTAAATCTCATTTTCCCTCTATGAATCCATATTTACACTAGTTTCTATACTGAAATTTTTTAAGTGTTCATTCCTTTATCTTCATTATTAATGATTATCCATTGTCGTGTTCCTTATATTTACAATTTCTCATAATGGGACATTTCATTTCATGTCCCTAGTACATTTCATTTTATGAATGAATTATTTGATACCCCATTATCTCTCATCAACCCATTTTATGAATTATTAAGTGCCGCCATTATGTTGCTCAAATTTCATCCCATTTTTTGATGCCGAAACAATAGTAAAGTGAATACAGTATCCATTTCCCAACAGATTTATTCACATTTATAAACATTTAATTGTTTATTTGGAATGAAATATTATTATTCCAATATCATTTATCATAGAATAAATTATGATGATGAATGAATGAATGTTGTATGATCTATGTGTAACACTAAAGTAATAGTATGATATGAATAGGATGGGTGCACCCGGATAGTACACCAATTCATTTGGCAATTCTAAGAATCATAATACATCATATTGGGATAAAGAGTGAAACTAATAAAATTATGGGTCTTTTCCACTGCGATTTCATGGTGGGTTTAGCCTTAGGATATGCTTAGGATGTTTTGTCTTAATTTGTTCCCACATATACCATGTAATGATTATCATGCCATATAAAGTATCATTGTTAATGTTTATGATTACTACTCTTTTTATGAATCAATTATACATCTATTTTTATCAATTATTATAAAACCCTTGTTATTAGATTTTTTTTACATTATAGAGATTTATAGAAGACACATTTCTTATGTATGTCCTCAAATTATCTCATGTAGTTTTATGTTCAAAAGAGTATTATGAAAATGTTAATGAATTTCTAATCAATGGTATTTCATTCCAGGATTTTTATTGTAATGTAATGCACATAATTCCCAATGAACCTATAATTATAAATCATATGGGTTGTATTAAGTGTATTCTTAAAAGTTGAATCATATTTTAATTTGAAATAAAGATCATTGTTGTTATAGTTGATATAAGAGGGAAATTTTAGTAATTTTTGGTATTATGATTGGATATCTCTGGAAATATCCATTAGGATAAGAATATGTATAGTTAAAAATAATTAAACATTGGATGGTATATAGTATGAGATTTATCTATAAATTTCATCCATGTCTAGATACTATAAGTTGATGTGGTTCTTGAATAGTGGGACCTTGGAGTAAAAGATCCAACAATGTATTCCATCCCTAACACATGATATCCAGGTACACGACAACAAGACTTAATACACACCTAGTTTGATAATACTAGTGGATATATCATGGTAAATTCATATACTCATTAAGATACATTATCAAGGGAAAATAATTCACTTATGAATACATGCTTGTAAATAGATGACGAATATCATAGATTGAACCTAGAAATTCACATGTTAAGAATAATAATGTAATTTATATGTTATCCATTTAATTAAAGTGGAGTTACTTTTTATGAGTTTAATAGTTGAAAAATATACACCCCTAGTTTTAGTTTTAGTCTATCTAATGTATATAAATATAAGGAATCATGTAAATAATCAATGTGATTGGAAATGTGATGACATCTCAAAAAATATTAGAAACAAACTAATAAAGGGAGGAAAGGAATTATCTATTTAACCATTATTGAATTTTTTATTTATTAAAATAAAAAGAAAGTAGTTAATTTTTCAAATCAATGGACTATGCCACAAATTTTTTAAAACAACCAACAACCTACAAGGAAGATGAGGAAAAAAATTTCTATCACAACTGGTGTGGTGGATCCCTGTATTGAAGTGGTGATAGGTTCCCAATTTATTCATTCAGGAATAGAGACTCTACTATTTTTACCAAGTAATATTCATTTTGTAATATCTTGAAATTATAGTTGAACTATTAAAGACAGACACAATTATTGGAATTAGATAAATCAGTTAAAAATGAAAATTGGGAAATTATTTTATCCCATGTATATAACTCCTCCCTAACCACAATTTTTCTGAAAAAGTTAAATGAGAAAGTTATTGTAATAACATTTGTGTAATTTGATGAAATTATAGGCATGGAATATATTTTCATATATATCAAATATAAATTTTTACAAAAAGGAATTCAATCTCTATATGGAAAATAGACACTCAATTTTTTATAAGCTAAAAGATGAAAACGAATATTCTTTAGAACCACCATCCCATGAATTAAAGATATTACCCTAAAAAATAGTGTATCATTATAAAATGATTGATTGTAAGGTTAGTATAATACGCAAAGACATTCCAATTTTGAGGGAATATGCTGATTTGATTCCTGATGAATTTCCAAGTCTTCCTACTCATTTATAGGTTGAATATTCAATCAATATTATACAAGGTTTCTTCCAATATCCATGATGTCATATAAGATGGATTTTGTGGATCATGATGAGTTAATTAAAAAATTAAAAGATAATTTTGATAATGGGTTTATAATCCCTTGTTCTTTATCATGGGGTGGACTAGTTAGCTTCATTAACAATATGGTTAGGTCAATGCACCTCTACTTTAATTATTTGGAGCTCAATATGATCTTGATAAAGAACATGTATCCATGTCCCTGGATTGGTTACATGTTTGACCATCTACATGTAGAAAAATTCTTTCCCAAGTTTTATCTATGGTCTATATATTACCATTTTTGGTTGATGGTGGATAATATCCCTTAGACTGATTTTTACATGGTAATAGCACTATTAGTTCATAGATATTCTTGGGAACTCACTAGTTCTCCATCAATATTCAAGTACATATTTAATATAATATTTATAGATTTCCATTAAATATTTGTTTTACCCTTTATATATGATTTTAAAATACAATCCATTACTAAGGGGTGCATGAGGATTATTTTATTATTGTACTAATGTTTTTATGAATATAGAAACATCATGAAAATTAAAACAAATGTGATTTCTGGTGTAACAAAGTCTCATTAATGGTGCATATCATTACATGATATGGGATATCTATGGATCATTAGAATACAAGAGAAATTTATGGATATAAATTGACAACATCTATGAAGGATACCCATTTTTTCCTTTTTCCAACTGGATATTACAACCGATTTGTGAAAAAATTCTCACGATTGTGAAAAACACATTCCAAGATACATGCAAAGGTAGTCCTTGTTTTATGGATTTTTTAATGTGAGGAATGATTAAATATAAACGAGGAATATCAATAGACATGTTCACACATTACCCATTAGTGGAGTACATTTTGAAATATATAGTAAATATTTTAAGAAAGGACTGAGATGTGTGTTGATGCAAAATAAAAAATTCATATCATATGCTTTAATGTAGTTGGATGTTCATGAATATAACTATCCAATTCACGATATAGAATAGGATACATTGATCAAAACTTTAAAAATATTGATTCATTATCTATTATAGTAGATTTTTTAAATTTATATGGATCCAAACATCCTCAAGTATACATTGACCTGAAAAGATTTAAATATACACTGATGATGACAATTATAGGCCATAAAACCGATGATTTCTCAATCCTCTGCCATCTTATAGAGGAAGATAAATTGGTTGTTTATCTATGTAAAAATAATCTAACATCATTTTCAATGATGATAATTTAGAGGGGAATAATATTATTAGAGCAGCAATCGAAGGATATGGGAATCATAAAGGGTGAAACATCAAGAATACATTAAAACATTATTTCTCAAACATATATTTTTGAAAGGATAATGGATTATCAAATAAATATGGTGGATATTTATAAGAAGGTGGAAGCCTTGTGATATGTGATTTCCTCAGATATTAAAATCAATTAAAAATGAATTATGAGATTGGGTTCAAGACTATGTGATCTATAAAATCATTCAAATATGAAGGAACATAAGGATAATGCACATAGTTAAACATTTTCCATTCACAGAGGATTCCCAAAGATGTATTTAGATCATGAAAAGAACTATTGGTGGGACAATACGTAGATATAGATTACGGAATATATATCAAATTGACTGGTATGACAGCATGTGATGGCTGAAAATAAAAAGTATAAGGGTATTATGAAAACTTTCCCCACCCCAACATTGAAATTGGTAAACAACACTATAGACATCACCACCATATGTCTAATAATATCTATAGGAAATAGTGTTATATGTTTTTTTTGTGGATCATTTTGAATCTTTATATTACATTATATCAATTTGAAAGGACAAATTTTTAGATAAACATGCACGAATATGAATTATAGATGTGGAAGGGGTGAACAGAGTACAACTACATTTTTCTTCTAATCAATATTTGATATTAACCTCCAACTTATTGAAAACACTCCAACGTGCTCTAAAGATTGAGATAAATTTAAATATGGACTATCATCCTCAAACTGATAGCCAATATTGGTTGACAATTTATACACAAGAAGATATGTTGAAATCATGTTCAATGGAATTCAATGGAGGATGGGACTGACATCTTTCTCTGGTCGAGTTCTTATACAAAAATTGGTTCCACTCAAGAATACAAATTTCTCCATATAATTTCATTTATGTGAAGAGGTGGAGAACTCATGAAAGTTTGGTTAATGTTGGGAAAATATTTAATGGACATGAAATGTTCTGGGAAATGGTTGAAAAGTTTAATACCATACAGTTCAAGGCTGATCAGAGTCAACAATAGATCTATGGTGAAAAATAATGAATATAAAAAGATTTTATTTTTGGTGAATGTGGTATTGTTATGAACATCTCAATGGAATAACATTATGATATTCTGGATGAATAGAAAACATTTTCTATAGTATATCATCCCTTTTTTGATCCTTGATCACATAAAAACAATTTAATATCAACTAGCACTCCCACCAAGCATGTAACCTATATATGATATATTCTATGTATCCTTCATGAAGAATGTATATACCAAACTCATAACATGTACTCAATCCTGAGTTTGTAGCATTGAAGAATGACATTTTCTATGAACTGTATAATGAGAAAAACATATCCCATGGAGATAAGGTTCTACAAAATATAATAAGTCACCTTATCAATGTGTTTTTTAGAAACACAATGTTTTAATAAAAAATATAAGAACATGAGGAGGTTATTGATGAAATGTTACCAAAATCAAATTAAGGGTGGGAATAGAAAATTTCTATGGAGATATTTTTTAATTGGAAAATATTTTAATGACATCAACTATTATTAATAAAATTGTCCTTTATATTTAATTAAATGATTTATAATATATGTTTATAGAATACTCATGCACTTATTTTATATTATTATATCCATTTGAATTTAAAAGATATTTTTTAATTTTTACAGCTGGACTTATATAAATTGAATAGTGATCATAGGATTTTCTTAAATATAGGGTTTCAAAAAAATCCAATTAACACTACCATATAATTTGATGTCCTTAAGACGTAGTATTATGCCCTATGAACCCCATTTATCGGAGATTTCAAGAGTGATATAATTTATCAAATTTCTTCTTTATAGAGAACATGTTGAGATCCAATGACATAAGATTGTGGAAAACCATTTACATGGGAAGTTCAAGCTTATCAAGATCAGGATCAAAAAATGTTTGTTGAACCACCCCATTAATGTCCAACCATCATGAAAATTTCACTTAAGGTGTTTTTAGGATTATTAAGGGGGTATGTATCAACACATTATAATTATTATTATTTATATTTTTTATGATAATGTAAATATTTTAATCTAATTATAAATAATTTGTAAATGTTGTTTATTCTCACATAGTAAAGCACTAATATTATTCTTTTTGTTAATATTCAAAATCAATTAATGAATTAATTTTGTTGAATTATATTATTTTTGTAATAAATAATATTTTAATAAATTATTTTTAATAATTAATTTTTGAAAAATATATATGATCATATAATTTTTATTAAGTCAATTGTAATTTTTATAATGGTTAAAACCTATTAGACTTAAAAAACTAGAATTTTCAATAAATATAGGTTCATATTTTAGAAGTTAATATTTAAATATTTTGAAAATAATTTATATAATAAAACTAATATTTATTGAATTATATTTTCAGAATTTTCTAGCAGTTATTTTTTCACAATTTTATAATATAGTGTATTTTTCTAATAAAAATGAAATACCATATAAATATACATCATGTAATATGACATCATAATGACCCAACAGTGATGTAATAGTTACAATATATGTGATAAAATTTCAAATTTATGTTCTCCATTTAAAATATATTGAATTTATGTTTATTTTATTAATTTAATAAATCAATTATGAATCCTCCAAAACATGTAATGTATTTTATGGTTCTAAAACCATTTCATCAGAAGTATGACCCACCTCCACAAAATCAACTAAATTTTATTATTATGTTTTGAAAATTCCCATATGTAATAACATATACCAATCCCATTTGGATTAACCCATGGGAAAAAACCCTAGGTATGGTTTTGGAATTGGTTATATTATTATGTTTAGTCTAAAACCAAACTAATATTGAAATCACCCTAATTTACTATATAAATCTATCCCATAAACCATTTTTCTGAAATCATTTTTTATTTATGTCCAAACATTTCCCAATACTTTTTAGCGTCCTCCAATGGTTCCCCAATATATCGTTAAGCCACTTACATGCCACTATAGTAACACACTCAGGTAAGGGATCCTCCACCCTCTTCTTATATCGAGAACTCCGTATATGATATGCCTTTTAATTTATATTTTTATATGTTGGGATATTTTATTCCATAACCCCCTTACTGAAAAATTGATTTATTAATTATGATATATCCCGTCACTGTAATTCTTCCCTCACATGAACCCTTAGGTACACCTATTACCAAGAAGAAATTATGTCAAGGGTTCTTTCCTTTATCTTATTTGTCTAAGATTATTCTATATAGTATGACTTATATTTCCAAATTATATTATTGTTAAATTTTTTTACATGTAACTATTAATTTTAATTTCATTTATAATAAATGAGTGACCCCATTACATCACATCAAACCACTTTATAAAATTTAATGTTGCATCATTAAACTACCAAAATGTCACTAAAATTTTCCATTCGTAAGAAATTTTTTACAGAATACCATACTCATTTACTATCATGGATATTTAGATTTAAGTAAATATACATTTTTAATGGGATATACATATTTTCATTCTATAATCCATTATCATGGAAAAAATATTATGATTATTGAATCCATGGTGTATTATATATGGTGTACACAAAATTAAGAGCATTAAATGAATATGATTAGTGTGCCAAAAAAATTACTACAATTTATTGGATAATTTGTAGTATCATGGTAAATCATGTTGGGTTAGGGAGGGAACATGATCCCATTATGAAAATTCTTTCACCATGATTTCATGGTGGATTTATTATTGGGATATGTTTATGATGTATGTATTATGTTATTGCCACACATCCCATGTTATGATTATAATTCTATATCATGTATAATTTTTCATGTTTATGATTCCTACAATTTTTATGCGTTATTGATATTCCTATTTTTTACATTTATTATCTTATCCATTTTATTCCATTAATCTTCCATTACTGGTCTATATATCTCACCCAAATCTTATGTATGTCAACAGGTTATCCCATGAAATTTTATTTTATATGTAATATAATGAACATGTTAAAGAAGATTTCAATAAAGGTATTTTATTACACGTTTTCCTATGTAATGTACAGAATTTTGGAAAATTGTAGACATACCTATCAAATAAATTGTATTGTTTGTATTCTTAATAAATAATTAAAGTATTGACATGAAATAATGACAAGGTTTATTATAAGGTGGATATCAATTCATTATGATATAGGCTACTGTTTTCCTAATTTATTTCTTTCATATAGTAAATAATTAATTATAAGACCATTATTTGGTTCATTATATAGATTATTGATTCCACTTGATCATTGTAAACCACGATTGTTGATGTATTATCCAATACGTCTTTGAAAATATTTTATGATTGGGGATCATGAAGAAATATTGGATAAAAAATTGATTTCATCCATTAGTCCACCAATATATATAGAGATAGAGGAAATTCATGCTTTTTGAGGGAATGGTCACCATTTATGTGATTTATAACATTTTTTTAATTACATTTGATTTGTATGTAGGATAACTATAGTTGTAGATCCAGTTACAGCCCCGGGATGAGGGATTATTATTTATCCACATTTTTTATTCACCCTTCAGATAGAGGGAAATGGTATTTAAAATCTTCTTTTTCTAGAGAGAAAAATATAATCCATAAACCCACCCTATTGATATTTGGGGTATTTAAACTTTTCCCAATAGGACATCGGGATGCACGATCAAAATACATCTACCATTTTTTTGTATTTTCATGGGAATAGAAAACCTCATCTTCTTGGATTTTTATATCAATGGGTATACTTTATATAGCGGGATGTTATACAAGGAAATATGATATGGATTTCCCTTTCACTGCCTTCTATAATAATAAATGGATGTAATATTTCTATAGAATGACCGCCCATTAGTCCATGATTGTACTCCACATAGGAAAAAGATGGATTTAAATGAATGGATAAATATGAGGGAGAAGATGGACATTGTAATGCTACATGTAATGCATCATCATATGCACTATAATGATGACTAAACAGAAGTTCTTATCAACATATGAGTATTAGTTATTAATACATAGAATTTTTTCGATGAGGTATTAATGACTATTCAATCTCCTTGCATCATTTTTTTATATGGAGGGTTCACAATGAGAGTTATATGGGGGAAACATATAAGATTAATGTCCTCCCTTTCACCAAAATCATAAGAACTGGTGGATGTAATAAATACATCCTAATGATCTTGAATGATTGTTGGAAGTAATTTTCATATTTATAGTATATTTCCTTCCTTATTATCTAGGTAAATTGGAGATATTTTCTGGTCAGTTTTTCTATGAAATGTTGAATGAGGTGATGTTCCCTTAGACCCCCTTCAATTATTTGAGATTTTTTGTGGGATACATTGTTAAAATATGACATTAATATGATGTTTCATCCTCCATTTTGCGGTGGCATTCAAGAAATACATGGAACACCCCTAATGATACATGAGACGTTCATTTTAGTGGATTCATCTTCAGACTATGTAATTTCATCATATATAAGACTTTGTGAATTTCCAGGATGTGACCACATCACTGTCAAGATTCAATCGCCAGGATTTCGATATTACATTTGACTACTCATTAATGTATTTCTTAATGATATGATTCCTGTAGAATTTATATATATTTCATGCATTCTATATTCCATAGGAAACGACATGATATTAAAATATTACCATGATTTATCTGATAGGATGTATATTTTTCACCATTACGGTATATATTTGTTTTATTGTACACTAGATTTCAGTCCCTAATGGAATTTATATGGATGCTTAAAGATTTATCGATTTGGATTTATGTGATTGTAATGAGGAAATATTCTTTTTTTAATTTCAAATAAAATTCTATGAAATTGAGGTAGTACTTAGTTTTCACATTTTTTGTTCATAAAATGGATGAATTTTTCACAACATATCTGATATGGATGTTCAAGGAAATTGTTTTAATTGATTAATTTTTCATTTTCTACATTTTAATTGGTGTCATTAGATGGGTGAATGCTTCTGGATTCCTGCTTAAAGCCATAACACTCATCAGGTATGTCTTGATAGAGTGTTTCCTCATCTGGATTCATTCATGTGTTTAATATTGTTCTATGTGTACAAATATAAGTGTTTATTTGGAAATTCAATATTCATCTCTTGATCGTTGAGATGAATGGTTTAAATAGTCATTGTAGTTTGTGGGTGTTCTTATGTTTCTATTTTTACATGTCTGAATACATCAATGGAGGAGGAGACACCTTACTTGAATTCAAGAGGGCCTTCCAGTGAAAATCCCCATTTTATTCCACCTCTAAGACTGTAGATATATTTTTGGACGATTTTAGAAATTAGTGGGTATATCTATCACTGTTGGGGTGAGCAAGGACCTGAGAATAGACATTATCATCTAATATTACATAAGTATTCATAGAGATATGTCGAAGCTGATTGACCTATTAAGTGTCATGGGGGCTAAAAGAATCATCAAACACTATGGTGATGTTTATTTCCTCACCTAGATTTGTGTTGATCACATAGTCACTATCGATTATACACTATTGATTTGGAGGGATGTTCCCCAAAATATTTGGGTCTAAAACCTACATATCATATTCTACCATTTCTTGTTTATCTTAGATTTTATTTAATCATCCTTCATAATATGAGTTATTGCATCTATCGAATGGGGAACTATCTCTTTTTATTTTGAAAACATTTCGGTTTATGGGGTATTTCTGAGTGTGATGAAATTTTGATTGTAACTTCATGTGGATATGGAGTATGGGCCTTTCAAGTAGAAAATATTATATGGTTTCTTACTAGATAATCGTAAACTCAGTATCAAATTTGAGATTCTCAAACATATCATTTAGACTTATATTCCCAATAGGGAATTACTCCCACTTATAATAAACATTAATGGTCATATTTGTAGGAGATATGACCCATTAGCTATTCCCAAATTATTGAGGGTTTGAACCCTGATGAATTTTATACTGAATCCATTATCGAACCGAGAACATCAAACATCAACATTACTGAATGTATCCAAAATATATAAGGGAATTATTTTCTGTAAAATATTAATAAAATTGGTCCGTAAATGAAATAGAGTCATGGCATGATAATGTCATGTTCTACAATCGATAATGCATGTTTTAGATTAATATATTTTGAACCACTACGGCCTATAAAAGGATTTAATGAGAACCTACTTGGGATGTTTTAATGCTGGAGAACATATAATGTCAAAATATTGGCAATTAAAACCTCAAGTTGTTTTATAGTGGAATTATTTTCAGGTAGAGGTCTGGGATTCCCAATGTGAGGATAATCCTCAACATGTGAATCAATAACTGAGGCATTTTAGGTGGACAAGACTTCATTTGTTGTATAAGTACATGGGTAATCTACTATTAGTGGAACAAGTTGAATTAACCTTCACCATTATCAGGTATGACAAGAAAATTGAACATATTCTATAAAGTTATATACTAAAACTCTAAATGGTCATGTAATGAATGGTTCTAGGGAACATCCATGTTGCTTTTGTTCCTACTAGAGCACATTCAAATCATCCTCATATACATATATGTCCTCTATATTGATGTAACATAAATATTGGTTCTAAGCATACCCACGATGTCCCTTGTATCCTTGGTTCTACACATGTGGCCTCATGATCCCTATTTTGGTGACATAAACTAATATACTGAGGAATATTAATTAGTGGAGAAGGGTTATGCCTAGTGTATTACATTAAGAGAATCAATGATGGGATATTCATATAAAGACTGTTATTTCGGGGGGGGGGAGAGTTCCCTTGATTTGGATTTTGGAGGAATAAGTAGACATGATTCATAGATTATGTGGCAGTAGAATATGAAACATCTTATTCTATTTCCTATTACTTTTGATGGTCTCATCCACCTTAAAATGGCATATCTGGTGTTACCTCTCTAGTTGGTGGAACTGTTGTGGGTTTTCATAGTTTTACTATTAAGGTGTAATTATATCAATAATGATTTTTTCAATCCATCTAGTTGTAAAAAATTATCCCAGGCCTAGTGAGAAAAATCATCCAATAAAACTTATATTATAAATATGATATGGTTATGTAAGCCACTTACTCTAAGGAGTTACTCAAAACCACCTATCTGGAGTCGACATTGATTTGAAGGATATATTTGATGTCAAATCAATCTTATATATTAGGAAATAGTCTTATATGGAAAAGCCATTAGTTATGACAGTTGGTGAGGTTGACCTAACTAGGCTACCATGGCTATGTAATCATAAGTATATAATTTTCAATGGAAAGGATGAAATAATTGTGGGAATTTTGATTTCAGAAGATGTGTGATTTATTTATCAATTCTTCCTTTTTTGGGATACCGTGACATCTTTTTTCTTCCTTCCAGGAAATATTTTGTGGTAGTTTCCCATTAATAGGATGTAGTGGATGGTTTAGGACTAGCCTAGGGGATTAGATTGGAATTTCCTATAGATTTAGAGTTAATGTTGTAGATTTTTCTTTTTCAAATATATTTCCTTATTCTGATTGAATGAGATGACATTTGAATCAGGTTTTTTAATAGTTTCTTCAAATTGTTGTTTAATATATATGAAACCACAGAAACCATAGACACATAATTTGGATTATAGGAATTTTTAATTATAATTATATTTATTCAACACCCATTTCGATCATTTTATATTCTGAGAGTGGTATACTGAGTGAAATGGTTAAACCATTCCATCTAGATATGAATTTATAAACTCTCATTTTTATATTTCATTAAGTTTTTCATGTTTATGACTATGGTTTTCCACAGTGTGATGTTAAATGCATAATGATATTCATTACGCTGGTCTTCCAATCTTTAAATGGATCCTATATGATGTATGATGTACCAAACCAAATGTATCTTGTTAGAGTCTATACAATACTCATGTTCATTTTCTGTTCTTCTTGATTTTGAGGGACCATTAGCATACTTCACCATGATACGAATTGAGTGAGATAATATTCCAAATATCTTGCATTGTCAATTCTATAAAATGTATTCTTATTAAAATTTCATTGGGGAAATTTTTCATCAACCATATTGGGATATATCTTCTTATTAGGATGCAATGGTTCACATCTATATTCCATGGCTTACATTTGGGTATCCATGGAATCGATGAAATTATAAAGCACTATGGGTAATATTTTCTTATTCACCTACCATATACAAGGAGGTGCTGGGGGTCGATAAGGTATACCCATTGTAATCTCCCACTAAATCCTAATTCCTCAAACTACTAAATAATATCCCAAGATAGGGAAATGATGTTTTTGCAATAGAGATAACTAATGTTCATTTAATATTCATTATTTATGTTGACCAGGTTCCTGTTCTAAGAACCATTATGACGGTATAATGCTCCTCTTGCTGGAAGATCATTTCAGTCGATATTTATTAGAAGACGTATATTTGCCTCATCTTGAAGATGATACCTAGTGGTAATATTTCCCTTAATAATATATTTTGTATGATGCATGAGAGTTTGTATCGCACTCTCATATTGTGAAAAGTATTCCTTTATGGAAGGAGATTCATCTCTTCTAGGTAGTGATTAGGATGTATACATACCTTTTACATTTTCATTTCCATTTCTCCACTATAGATGTGGTAGGTCGACATTTAGAGGTTCTTGGTTTTGAATCCCCATGTGGATATGGATTCATTTATCATCAAAGAGTGTAGCCAGATCAACCACCTCTCATGTTATATTTTTCTTGTTGCAGCCCTCTGTATTTTAATATTGACCCAGAATATATGTCATAATGACAGTAATGATAGTTACATCGGTGTATATGGAAATTGGTTATCCCATTGCAATAAACTCAATAGGATAATTCCATACTACCTTTAGTATGGTCATATCTCAATCCATTGTCCATATTGGTGTATTTAGGTTAGTGATCATAGTGGGGTCTCATTTGCTTCACTGTACACTCCACATGACATGAACTATGATTAATGAAAATGAGAGATTTTGTTCTCTTATTTTCTGAACTAGCCCGGAATAGCATAGTTTTCCCTTATGGTGGTAGGAATGGATGGAACTATGATTTTTGATATTTAACTCACAACCAAGACTAGATGGATACCATTTTTATTGATTATTATTATTAAAATTACCCCATCTGCATTTGTTTTTGTATATTCCAGGCCACAATTGTCACTGATTTATCCTAGTTTTGGGTATATGATACTTCTTGTTGAGGATTTTATCACTCCTAGAATATGAAATGGGATATAAATATTCCTTGTAATGTAGGCTAGGGTTGATCAAGAATCAGCATGGACATCCATAGATCTTTCTCAGGGGATGAAGATCTGGGTAATATGGATTGAGATATAAATTCCACCAACCTATTAAGATGGGTTTTAGTTATAGACGAAATAAAAATATCCTATATTACATTATGAATTGAGGATATAAGGGGTGTATGCAATGGTTGATATTCCACCACCCTATTAGGATATGTTCTTTCCACAACTGCTGCTATGGAAGCCAATACTATGACACATATGAGTGGTGAAACTATTTTACTGTGGGAGCATGGTGCAATTCCATCCCATTATGAGAGTAATTTTCTATGGGTTTCTTTTTTTTGGTAAGAAATTTGGATTAGAGGACTGAAATCAATTCCCATTACATTGAGGGGTCACGTTCAATGATTTCATGGTTATTTGATCCCTCTGTTTGAGATGTATGGACATTATTAAATAGGTGGAATTTCATTGTATCATCTAATTATCATGAGCAATACCTAGTCCCCTAATATCATTGGAGGATAGAAAATTGTAGTTTTTCAAATAAGAGTGCTTTATCTTATTCAAGGGTGGGGTAAAGTGTAATGCTACATATATTCACAATCCTCCAATATGGATTCATGACATGGATCCTTACATCATATTTTGAAGATGTGTAATGAAATGGTTGTAATCAGGTTGTATATTCGAACTGTACATATCATGTTTGGATCCCAGGACAAGGATTTACCATCCAGGTATAGATGACAATAGCGTATCATGATGGTGGGAAGGTGGAACTCATAACCTGGATAAAGGAGTTATCTTTCCTACAATAAGTCATGAGTATCACAAATATTTTGGTATATATAAGGCATTGTCTCTATTTGAAGATCATCTGAGTCCTCATCGTTTGATGTGGAGAGGGTCCATGAAATCGTGGGGTGATTTTCTTCAGGATAACTCTCTCAATATATTCATTTTATCCTTATGATAATAATTTGTACACATCTATTTTATGTCATACATAGAGGATTCTTCCTAGGGTCTCAGGCTAATAATTACCAATTATGTTTAAGATGATGGGGAAATATATTTGGTTTTTTCTAATGTATCAATAACCTATCTATACAATGGTGTTTAATTTTTTACACCACTATATATGAAATTTTCGAGGTAATGGGTGTATTTTCCTATTTGTGGTATATATTACTATCGGGATGTTGACCATGACTGATGTCATGAGAAGAGTCATTGTGATCCATCTATTCATAACCACGAGGAGGTCTATTATTATAAATAACATCTTCTACATTAGATGAAGAGTTTAAAAACCCTTTGGGTGTTTATAATCTCTCTTTAATGACCTCAAGAACCCTAAAATAGATAAAATTAAGGATATAGGACTCATTATACGTCATTGACAGAATATGTATAGATTCCGTTTGGAATTGTGTCTGGAAATAAGCCATCCTTAAGAAAGTTGTTGGAAGTTGATAATAATCATCTCACTACATTGATGTATGATCCCACTATTTAAAATCTATTAGAATATGGAAATGATATTTCTAATTATTTACTATAATATGCAACCTTATCGAGGAATGTTTCATTTTCACATAGTGGGACTGAGTCAGAGTGTGGGTATGAGTGAAATGCTTAGCCTTTGAAATATGCATTTGGTATTTCTTTATGGTATTATAATCCCTATTGAAGAAATGTTCCACTCTCACTTAGTGATCCCCAGTTGGAGTGGGAATATTTTCCCAGTATATGTATTCCTTCACAAAAAAATATGTCTACATGCTTTAATAATGGGGTAAGGTATGTGAGCCTCCACAATTTGTTCGGAAGAATGTTTGTATAGTAGTTCATCAATGGAATTAGTAATATCCACCTATCTTATATGATCTGTTGGAATATTCTATGAAAATTCACTGAATGAAATGTGAGATTTTCCCTGGGAATATGCCATTCTAACTTTTTGATCCTCAGCCGGAATGTGGCTATGAGCCCATTTTTGGGGCTTTACAGTATGTCATTAGAATTATTTTATAGGAATATGATTCATTATGATGAATTTTTCGTCACACTTGGTGATCCCAGATGAAGATGAAAATAAAAGTCTAATCTTGGGTCTTTGTAATATTCCACTAGAATTTTGTGATAGGCATGTTCCCTTATCCCATTCCTCGTTCCTCTCTCACCATGAAATCTCTAGTTAGTAAGGGTGTATGATCCTATAATTTTTCCTAATCCTTTACATGAATGTCATGATAATCTTCTTAGATAAGATAATGAGAGTGTTCTTACTTCAGAAAAAACTATATTTATCGGTGTTTTATGCTTCCATGGCTATAGGATTAGGAATATGTGTTTGACCCTATATCTATACCAATACTCTAATATTTTGGTTGAGTTATTTGGATATTTATAAGATTTAATGACACATTTTTAAATTGTACATTATGATGTAAAATTATAAATTTTATGTATCAACTATATACTAGAATATAGCATTGAATGGCGTATGGAGATGATCTCCCTTCCATCCTCTTTCGGCCATCAAAATATATTGTTGAGCTTTATGCATGGTAGAATTGATATGCACCTACATCATTCTTACTGTCAGAATATTCATGCGGGCCTGCACTGATTGATAAATGATATTATCAGGCTCACTATTTAATTATTGGATATACTAGGAGAAATAATTAGTGGGCATGGGTATATGATCACACATAGGTTTATCTAGAGACTTCCTTTATTGATGTTTCTTCATTGTTTTCCATGCATAAGCGTAATAGGTGGTAGTGTGTTGGGTGCTAACCTCTATAAATGAGTGATGGGTATCAATGTTATGGTGTTGGTGATGATGGTTAAAATGATACATTCTCATTAAATCTTGTACTGGAAGGATTCCTTACCTAACTCCATGGTCTAACATAATCAGATACTGATGGTGGTTATTTTCTAGCTCTTGGGATATGCTTCTGAAGTAGTTTTCTCTAGAAACGGTACACCCTAGATTTACATTATATTTCTTTAAATGATGCAGACATGAAATTTTTATCACATGTAAACCCTCATGTGTAGCATCAGGGGTTTTGATAATTCAATGTCAATGGAATTTCTGGGCCACTTTTTTGACCACCTAATTATGAAATTTTCAAGAAGTCATGACCATTTTCTGAACCAGAGGGTTTTTAGACATAAATAATTTTATGAAATGGTTTTTTTATGATTTCATTATATTAGATCAAGGTTTTTTTACTGTGGTAAAAATATTCAGTAATAAATATAATGAGGAATAATTTAAATATTCATTAAATATCCTCGACATGATTCTTGTTAAATCAGATATGCAAGGATAACACATTGGTCATTTTATTCCAAATTTGGTGATTCTACATACATGGAATTTTTATTTGATGATGGAGTCATTTAATGTGAACGATGGTTATAGAAGATCTGCGTTTTGTTTTTATTAGACTTGACATGTTTTTTTACAGTATATGCCCAAAAATTGTCCTGACACATGGAAAAACATTCATCATCTTATTTGAGTGTTTTACTTCAAGATCATTAATTTTTCTAGGAATATTAAAAATAAAAATGGACTAATGCATGATCATGTCATCATTATATTAATTGATAGATTCACATCAGGATCAAAAAAATTTTGGTGGATAGGCGAGGGCTATGGTGAATTTTGTTTGGCCTGACAGTTTATTGTGAGGGGTTCAATATCATGCATAATCATTGATATCAAATCACCTTTTTAAATTTTAACAAAAATATACAATGGTTACCTCATCCATAACATTGTAACGAATGTCTTTCAAAATGTAGGTGGTCAGTTCGGGTTTCATACTGAATAATTCATAAGTACACACATTAGATGAGAGAATGGGATTTCGAGATCATTGATCCCTTTTGGTGATAATTTCATTCAACTCTAGGACACTCTTATGAATTAAATATATAATCAATAATCCCAATATATTCTTGATTCAACTTTAGTTACCTTATCAAAATGATCATAGGTAAAACCCGTATATATAAAAATAAAGGTGGTATAATTAGTGAATTCAAATGTATGTATTTATGTTTCTTCATACATTTCCATGAAACGTGCAGCTATGTACATGATAATGTCTCATAACTAGGCACTATAGAATTTTTGTCCATGATGGTAGGAAGTTAATATTTTTCCGATGTGATGGGTCATTTATGAGGTTTCATATGTATCATATAAGTAGTAGGAATCAAAACGCACATAAAACATTAAATCCAATGAAGTATAGCATCATGTATAAAGGATGCATGTGTGGTCCCATAAACACCTCATATTTAAGCTCATGTCTCATGGAAAAGTATGACGTGTCATGTGTATAGAAGGAGTTAGTGTTATACTAGTTATTTTATTACCTTGGGATTTAACCTATGGTATATTATCTTATATGATTGTAATCCTACAATTCCACTCATTATGTATTACAATATATGGTTTCCTTTGTTGGTGATGATTCATGATGTGAATAATATTTCCATTATAAATCCTAATAACAATATGATCGGCACTCAGTTTGAGAAAAAAGGGATGAGATTTAGTCAGTTTCCCATTAATTGGATGTATTAATTATAAACTACAAAATCCTAGGGATGTTTAATATGGATATTTTTCCATATAAATGTGTTCTATATATCATGGTTATGGTAGGAATCGATGTCTTCATAGTTCATTTGGAATCTCATGCCGATAGTGTATGGTGAAGATTGATCAAACCATGGGAATGATTAGGTCCTGATATTTGAAATGAAAGACACATAGGGAGACCAACACCGAAGTCAATTCCTATCTCAACTTGGGACATAGGAAGGAATCCTTTATATCAATGTTTTTACAAGATTAATGTTCCCATAGTGAACTTGATGGTGGGTTACACACTGTAGTTTGCCTTAGCGAATTAAATGGTTAATTAAATTTCCTAATCCCAATTGATAAATTATCAATGTTTGAATTAATGGATAGAAAATTTCATGTACCTTTATTTGTGGATGATGGTACTATGTGAAAGGACTGACCATTGGATTTTTATTATGTAGATCAATATGTAGGGAGGTTTCAATTATATCATAGGTGTGGTATGATTGAGATTCCTCATTTTCCAATAAAAATGGTTCTTGTACTCTATGATTTCACCTTATAGAAGTTTTATGTGTTATCAAGAACCTAGAAACCATCTTTAACTATACTTCTTTTCTTCCTAACATACACTTATTATATTTTTATAAATCCTTGATTTTTTGACATGTTAGAGGTTGTATTCCTGACATGTCCAATGAAAATCACATGATCATGTTTATTTTTCAAAGGGACCCCACATAATATGGTTTTAATGCCTGAATATCATCAAATTACCATCTATTACTTGTTTATAGGACATATCGAGACCTGTATGGATGATTCTAGAAGCCATGACAAGAACATGACTGCCATTAATGGAATGAGTTGCATGATATAGCAAACATTCATTGGTTTCCTCACGAAATCTAGTTGTCATTCTTGGAGTGAGTTGTGAGAGTCAGTGTGACATGTCTAGACAGTGTACATGTCTTGGAAGAACAGTATAGGTGTCATCACCAAAGTAGAATGACATGTCCATAGAATGTCATAATATTCTCGCTGTTTGTCTATAAAACATTGCATGTGCACGTTACAGGACAAAAATTATAACATGAGACTCATAGGACACAACTTAGTGTCATTGTATTATTTAGGAGACATGTTTACAGGAGAATATTAGGTATGAATGGGATGACCAGATGGTTTTGTGAGACATGAGAAGAATTCCTAGGAATCATCATGTGACAATCATGGATATTTCTAGAGGATTATCATGATCCAAATAGTATATCTTTATTACAGCGCATGATTGGGGAAATATGTCATAGTGCTAATGTGTGACCTGAGTGGTTCAAGTGATGTGCATGAGGATCAATGTATGTGTTCTTTCTCAAAGTATTTGTCCTTTTTAGTCATTGTTTCAGAATTTCATTTTTAATTCCTTATATTTTTTTATTTTTATCTTGTTTTATGTCTCACATGATCTAGCATGTATTTGTTAGGTTCTTTCATGACCATCAAAGATACCTTTGTTAGATCTATGAGTTATAATGAATAGTGAATATGCAAGCTAAATGATCTCACTGGTTGTTCTATAGATAATACATAATGAATGAATTTTCATATCATGAGATAAACCATTATGATAAATCAACTATGATGCATGTGTGTGATGGTTAATGCTTCCATAGATGCAATTTTTGATGATGGGGAGGGCACATTATTTAGATGTACACCCAGATTATGAACCACGTTGTGAGGTGTGTTTCATGAAAATCCATAATGGAGTTTGTGGAGGGATCTGATGTCATATGTTTTGTGAGATTACTCTGTAGGTCGTTCTGGGAGCATCCAATGATTTTCATCACCCAAAACCCATCCCATGAATGAACTATTTATTTTATTATATGTAATTAATGCAGTCTTGTCTAATCATGTGGGTATTCCAAGGAACATCAAAATTGAAAGGTGATATTCCCAAGATCCTTCATGAGATCACGAAATCTATCGAAGGTCCTTCACAATATCACAGGGTAATTCTATAGGACCATTCACGAGAAAAGAATGACATGACCAATAGATATTTCAAGATCAAAACAACTTGTAAAAGTGTCTTCTAAGACCATGTGGGGGAGTTATATTACCTGTTTTGATAAAAGAGGATTCCACCCATTTTTACAAATTGTTTCCTAATTTATTTTTCAAAAGCATTGGGATTTCATGATTTTTTATATGTTGTGTATAAGACAATTTTCTATCCCCATCGTTGTGGCGTTGAGTGACCAATAAAGGGACATAAGGTATTGGTTGTGAAATTCCATATAAAATTAAAACTATTAGTATTTGGATCCATATAGGTATTGGAATTCCACCCTGACACATTTCATGAACCTCATATGATGAGGGTGACATTTCTTCATTCTCGTGTCTAATAATGTTGACATGTCATTAGGTGATTCCTTGTGATCTTGTGAGTTTCATGAGCGAATCAAAATATTTTTTATGATAATATGAGGCTTATTTAATTAACTTTTTTATTTTAATTATATATTTTAAAATGTTATGGTATTTCATGAGCCTGTTTAATTATTTTAATGGAAAATAATTTTTCCCATTGGTGATGCATTTAATAACAAAAAAATGGTCTAACTGTGATGTGTGAGTAGTTGAAGAACAAGCCCTTAATTATGTTTTTTGGAGTAGATAGGGTATAATGAAGATACATGGACAACTATGAATCCATATAGGTGTTGAAGATGACATGCCAATTGGCATTTTCATGATGAGTCACACATTAAAATGGGAGATTTCAATGTATCATGAACAACTTGAGCATTCCATCTAATATTTATGAATGCAAGAGGAACCGTTATTTTGTATATTTCCACCCTATTTTCAATGTTTTTTATATATTATTTTTCAGAAATCTGATGTTTTACAAGTAATGTGACATGGGGAGTTCATATTATGCTTCCACCATGTGATTAGTGATTGTCCGAGATGAATTCACAAGGACAAGGAGTCTTTTCCAAAGGGGTTTCACTGGATCTTCCACAGACTATTCACTGTGTGTGACCATATTCATTACCTTCTGTAGGTCATATGATCACATTTACCAATGAGGTTCACAATATTTTCCTAATCATGGAAAATTTATTCATTCACATTATCTATTCGAAAATTTATACACATATTTTAGTATTTCATAAATTTTGGATATTCTGATTTTCATTTGGTGGGAGTCCTCCCTAATGTAAAAATTATTTTTCCTTAAAATATATTAAATTATTATCATTATACTATAATTAGATGATGGATATATAATATATAAACCTAGGTGTAATTACTTTGAAAAATCATTTCATGATTATTAAATCAACCTCCCCATGGTTCTGTAAAATAATTTCTAACCACTGATTTAATTAGACACGACTATTTGATATTCTTTGGCCAACGACTTTCACTTTATGTAATAAATATTATGTATTTGAGTATAATAAAAACATCATTGGTTAGAAAACCTCATATAAAATTTTCATGGATAATTGTAGGAGGAAAAATTAGAGTCATTCGTTTAAAAATAATAATAATATATTAAATACAAATGTATCATGGGAGAAGATGATTTTAGAAATAATATTTACAATTAATATATTGATATTATAATATCCATTTTATATTTAGTATTTGGTTGAAACATGACCATTCAAATAATGTTTAAAATATGTGTATCCCCAAAATCATTATGTATTATAAACGATTTAGGGTAATTCATCAAATATTTAAAATAGAAGTATTTACCTAACATAATGGAAAAAGTTAGAGATCCTAGTATTTCTAAATTTAGTGAGGGTGATATCAAAAATTAAATAAATTTATATTAAACACACTTATTTTCATTGTTGATAGATATTTTCAATGATATTTTTGTATATTATAAAATTTTATAAGATTATTTAAAGTATATAATGATTTCATTTATTATTTTGGCTTTAAATATTTCAAAATATTTATTAAATGTTGTCAATAACATTAACATGTTATTTTATAACACTATTATATTTATAGAGATACCAATTGAAGAACACATTATTAAGGTAAATATGACACTTTGGTCAAGTATAAGTTCAATTATTATCTAATAAAGTGTTCATTTATTTTAAAAAAAATATATATATAAAGTATAAGAAACCTTGAAATTGACAAATAATTAATGAAGTTTTTTTATACAATTTTATGTTTGTAGGTAGTGTTTATTTTTGGTAGGATATGTGGGTTTGAATTAGTTTCTTATATTAGATTTTCAAATAGATTTTGGTATTATATTCTATAGATAATATATGACTAGGTTATATACATATGTTGGTATTTAATTGTTTGGATGGATAATATTGTTTAAATAGAGATAATTGAAATTATATAGAATAATAGAATTAGGTAGATGTATCATTACTAGTTATCACCCAGATGATTATTTTGTTAATATTACTTTCAACTATTCTCATGGATTTTTAATAATGAAATTTCACAATGAGAAAATATAATTAAGTGGGAGAATTTAATGACAATTAAATATAGACCTTCTAAAAATGATGTTAGGTTTGATTACTTTTGTTTCAGACTTCACCATATATAAACAAGGAAAAACATGCTAAAATGAAATTAATATAAAAATTATAATTTTAAATAATATTACAAATCATTAAACGATGTTACATTTAGAATATAAACAATTTATATTTATTATTATTTAAAATTATTTTTTTATTAAATCCTTATTCATTAAAAATGTATTAATAATTTAAGAAACTTATTTAATATTATTTTTCCTGATTTTAAAATTTATAAATAAATTATAATTCTTCACATAAAAATACACTTATTATGATTTATTTTAGTTATTTTCATTAATGTATTATGTTTATTTAAAAATACATTTTTCTAGAAAATAATAATATTAATCATTTATCATTATGTAAGAATATAAATGAAGATAAACATTTCCATGTAATAAATTAATTTTTTATAATATAATTATTTTTCATAAAATATTATTTTCATCACATGTACATCTATATTATGAAAAAATTAATGTGTAATGTTGTTAAAAATTATTTTCTTAATTTTATTAAAAAAATTTGATTATGAAATTGGTTTCGGAATTTCTTTAAAAGGGGTATATAATTAATTTCATCAATAATAATAACATATTGAATAAATAAGGATATATGATAATCTTATACAGTATAAAAATTATATAATTGAAAATAGTGTTTTTATATATTAAATTTGCAATGTGATATATATGTTTATTATAAAAATCACATTTTGAACACTAAAAATTTTAATTTTTAAAAAGTATTTAAAGTTTTTTATCAATATGAATAAATAATTTAGAAAGTCCAATATTAATTTTTCTCAATAACATTAACTAATTTGTATAAAAAATATTAACATGTTAAAAGTAAATGTGGGAAAATGTTAAAAAGATGAAGAGATATTGAATAAAACAATTATATACTATCTCTAAAATGAATGTATGATAATTATAAATACCCTTACACACACTACATCATTTTTTACATTATTTAAGTATTTGTATTTGAATATCAACAATTATTATTAAAAATTTAATAGTTACCCACAAACCTAATATTCTCTTCACTTCTAAAGGGTAACACTTCATCCACCTCAAGACTCAGAAGACGTAATATTTCTACTTTAAATCTAAAAATCAATCCTACCATACCTTTATGTAATTCTAATAAGATTATTTCTAAAGATATTTTTCTTAAGATATTTATTTCGATAGAATTTTATAAAAGAACACTAAATTTTCAAACGTGACTATTACATTCACATACTCATTTCGTTATCACTAATACATAATAAATAACAAAAAAAAATTAATATAATTATTTTTAAAACAAAATACTTATATTTAATAATATTAATTAAATAATCATAAATTTAAATGCCCTATTATAGACAACAAAATTGATTATGTGTATATATGAACTACAACATCCAGGACATGATGAGGTTTACCTTTAAAAAGATCATACAATTTAATGTATCAAGGATGAATTTAAGTGATAAATATTTTTTATTGGTAAAAAATGAAATTTCCAAATGATCATTTTTAATATACCATCATTCCACCAATTTGATGAAAAATGGGATCATTAGTTGTGTGCTTGATAGATTAACACTTCCCTTAATAACGAACAAAATTTTTCATCACCACTAATTATTGATGGTTCTAATAATGGTTTAAATTAATATATATGTTTTAATTAAATTTTTAATAATTTTTATATAAAAAATTATCATTAGGTAAATACATCAACTTACATAGTAAACCATTATAACACATTATAAAATATGTTGATTTAACTGCAATTGAAATATATATATATTTTTTAATTATGTGGTAAATGATAATGTGATGTCATATTATTGAATAATTACTTAAATATATCTTTATTATATTATTTTGATTATTAACGGAATGATTTGTTAATATATAAAATAATTATTACAAAATCAGTTGTTGATCATTAATCACATTGAAACTGGTTCATCAATATATCTATTTTGAAAATATGTATTCATGTATTACAACTACTTATGTTGGAAATAATTAATCATTGAATAAGAATGACCAATAAATGAAGAATTATATGAGATTATTAACCTGAAAATACATAGATAGAATCAATACCATCTACATGATGGATGTATGAAATAGTAAACAAACTCCTCAATCATATGACTATAAAAAAAACTATCATAGATTATTATATTAGTAATATATGGTTATAAAATAATAATAATTTCGTTTTATTAAAGAAATTTTTATAGATAAGTTATTATAATATATATTTTAATTATATAAGAAGTATATCACATTTTTAATACAAGTGAACAATGGTTAGGGTGTTATGTTTTCAATTACACATTTCTATATAAGTTTTGTTTTATAGTGATAATTAATTAAAAAATATCATTGTGCTACCAAATTGAAATTTTATGACATAAAATATGTTTATTTCTGGTAATTAGAGTACAATTTAAATATTAACACTAACTTTCAAGAAGATTAGAGTACAATTTTCCTAAAATTTTATTGGTTTCCTTTTCCCATTCTCAAATACATTGACATTTTTGATATTCTGTACTATATTAAATATTTTAAAATAAATTAAAATCTATATTTCATTCAATTACAACGAATATATCTTATTTTCATTAAATTTGAATATTAATTTAATGAAAACCATATTATTTATATATTCCTATTAACGTATGTAATTTTGGAATAAAAATTTGTATTCCTTCAGTTATGATTTTCCTTCATGTATTATTTCATATATATTTTGTACCTTTATTAATTAGTTTTTATTGGGTGTTAATTTTTCCTATAGTGGGATTGACATTTTTATTATATAATCACAGTTATAATAACTCGTAGTTATTGAATTATTACATCCATAAGGGATTCAGTTACCTCAAAGATTCATCTATGAGTCAAAATTTTGTTCAGTGAGATTCATTCATCTGTCTTAAAAATATTATTCTATTTCATGTTTTATAAATTATGTAATCCTTTATCTCATATAAAAATGAAATTATCTATATCAAATATTATTAAACTATTATCTCCTTTCACAAATATTTTTTATGTTTTTTATGGTAAAATATCAACACCATTAATAATGATTTTCCCTATTTTCCCTATTTATATCTCATTTTTCTAAGGTTTCTATTTTTTTTTAAAAAAAATTAGTTTATTAGGTGTCCGTAATAAATTTATTATTTTATTTGATAAACAATTTTTAATTACATCTTTTACAATATAGTTTTTCTATACAAGAATTTCATGATATTTAAAATGTTTTATATCTATGAAAAATATAATATTTTATATTCCATTATATATGATTTTATAAAGATCATGATTATCAAGGATTCTTAAATTATTACCCATCATAATATAGTATTTATAAAAAATAACATTCCATTTAAGAAAATGTTTTTGATACTGATCTGTATATTAACGAATAAATATAATTTTTAATTCTATTGTGTTTTAACTTTTATTTACCCAAAAAAATTTGTCATTCAAGAAGTGATCTATTAATAAAAAGAAACTTGGATTATATTGTTATTAATTTGGAGAAATGGAATTTTTTATAGAATGTGGTTTTTGATGATCATGTTATGTGATGTTATTGAATGGTATAAGAAACCCTTCAGCTTTATATGGTTTTTATATGGATAATGAATATATTTTATTGAGTGTAACACATATGTTTTTATGATTAATGGGTGGGGTCATACACCTCCATAAAAATAATTTGATTTGATTTCATAAATAATTTAATGACTTTTTGTTTCATGAATGGGATGTCTATATCTTTGTTTGAAATTTATTTTTTTAAATGAGTTTTGGGAATATTTCTTCAAATGTATATGTTTTTAATAAGATATGGGAAGAATAGTACACATGTAAGTTGTGAAATGAATATGTATGAATGATTTTGGTAAATATTTTTGTTTGAATTTGATGTGTGACTAATTTTTTAGAATATTCATTCTGGATGTAATGATTTATTCTATGTTCACAAGAATTCATATTAATATGAATTTTTATAACTCATTTCTATGATACTATTATATGACATGAAAAAATCTGATATAACTATGATTATATTCTTTTACTAATAAATTATTATACAATATTCCAAAAAATCATTTAATCACATATGTTTGTTCTTTTTATATTACATGACCATTTATAATCACGTATAGAAAACTCCTATTTTAAATGTAGTTTTTAATAAAAAAATTACTTAAAGATATTTTCTAAAATATTTATCTTATAAACATTGAAAACATATTGAAATGTCTTTCCTTAATTATAATTTTAGCTCATCCATTTCATATGATTTCCATCCCCATGTTAAAAATGTCACTATAGACTATGAAACTCATAGATGGGGATCTACTTTTGTTTAAATGAGAAGAAATGTTAACATGTACTATAAAATAATTATCTTATAGAACTTATCTCAATTATAAATAAATCATCATTTTAATAATTGTGAGATTTGTAATACATAATAGTTCTTATCATATGGTTATGTTGTAAAATTACTATAGGGTAATCTCACTTTGGATCAGGGCTAGTGTATTTATAATGTGATTTTAGATCTATTGTTTGGAGTATGGGTCCTGAAGTAGCACATATAGAAATTTAGTTTCAATAAATAATTTACATATTTACAAACAAAATTTCCAAAATTGATCATAATTTTTTATTTTATATTAGTGAATAATATATGGGGTAAAGACTTATTATGTTTTTTGTGGTAAAACTTTTTTAACAATGGGGTTAAACTAAAAGATATAATCATAAATATAACTATTACATGTCTAAAATTATTTTGTTTAATATATTTAAAACATTGACTTATCTTATCTTCCATCCATTATCAATTTGGTCACACATTCATAGGAGTGTGAGATTATGTGTTTTATTTTTTTGTGTATTTACACATTTTTGACCCAATATAATTACAAATTGATGTCCTTCATCCCAATCATTCACACATTACAATCCATATATAAAATCTAAAACAAAAGAATATAAAATTAAAAATATTTCCACATTTTCTCCTTATTATGGATGTCCCTAAAAAACTATTTTTTCAAAATATGGTTTAAGCCACATGATGATTCCAAAAAAATGGGTAATTGTATTTAGTTATATATTTCAAGATTTGGATTTAATTAAAATGCTCTTACTATATAACAATAACATTATCTTGATTAAATTTGTTTCTTTAAAAACCTTCAATGTTTATATGTCAATGTTATGATCATTTTTTACCTCTCTTACATATTATTAAAATGAAAAAATTGTTCATATCTATATTTGGACTACCAACTCTATGAAGAGATGTGATTCATTTTTCTTGACCTCCGTAAATCGATATTCAAATTTATGGTTATGATAAATATATATGATATAAGTAATGATATTGGAATTTTTAAAAGATATATTACTTTTTTGTCTATTTCTATTTAAGGTAAAATGAAAGCATTACTCGTTCAAATGAATAGACGACCCCTCCATGATATGATGTACTTAATTTTTCATTACCACATTATATGAATTTTATTAAAAAAATTGTATGAAAAATATGTTAATTAAAACATGATTAAGTAATTGGAGAAAATGATAATATTGAAAAGTATAAGGAATTGAATTGTAATACCGAAACATTAAAGAAATTCAGACTTATTTTTAACAAGATGATTCTTTTAACAATTAATTATTTGTAAATGGGTAATTGGAAATTTTACTATAATGAAAAATAGTATGATTACTATGAATATGATAATTTTATTGATGTATAGAAACCTAAATTATTATTTTTTGGATTTTAACGTCACATGTGAATAATTTTAGGACCAAACTTATTTGTTCATGTTGAAGTCTATATTTTAACATGGATTTATTATTCATGAAAATAAAATAAGTTAATTATATGATAATTATCTATTAAAATGATCTTGATTTTTAATATATTGTTCATGATATTTCATATTTATTTTATGATGTTTTTAGTGCAATTACCTGTTCCTCAATATGATTTCCTGAAAATAATTTTATATAATCAAATATTTATTTAATATCATTTTCTAGAATATCTGATATTATTTTTTTAATGGGTCCCATATTTTTTAAAAAACTCCAATTTTAAATTTTTTTCCAAATTTTTAAAAATAATATTTTTTTTATCATTTATAACATAAACAAATTTTCTCACATTAATGTTTATTCTTTTGTGATATGAGCCTTTTCATGAACAAATTGTAATTTAAAAATAATATATTTTTATTAATTTTATTTAAATATGTCTTCTAGAAATATAATGACGAAAATGGTATTGCATATGTATTCAATGACATTTTCAAATGATTTTCAATTATTATTTATCATATAATTTAGCATTTGATGATGTTTTTTTTTATTTTCTAGACACATAATATAGTAATGAATTATATGTTATTTCTTTATTATCTATATAATTATGTGATCATAAATCATTATTAAACCCATTTTATTTTCTTTATTGGTAATGTTAGGATATAATGAATGATTCAATGATCTTGTAGAAAAGATATGTTTTATATTCATTAATTGATTAGTGGGTTTATTAAATCATTAAATTAAAATGGGAATTGACCTATATCTTATGAGATAATATGAAAAAATGTAATGTGAACCCATTGTTTGTATTTAAAGATGATAAAGTGGGATCCTAGACCATTATGGGCCATTTTATACAACATGATGATGGTTGTGGAATTGAACCATAACTAATGAAAAGATTTTCTATTATTATGATTATAACCCTATTCCAATGACATGTTATTTTTTATTATATGTTCTCATGCCTTTTTTATGATTAATATCATTTCCATACTCTTCGTACTACTATCATTTTAATTTGTAATGATTTATTATTTTACTACTGAATTATGGTCTATTACTAGTTACATATTATATTCTTTATTGTTGATTATTCATTCATACCATGTGTCTTATCTTATACGTGAACTTGATTTTGAATTGATATGTACAATATTTTTTTCTAATGAGCATATGTTGTCACCAATTCTAATTTTTTCTTTTCCCAATTATATGAATAGTATATCTAAACATAATATATATATTAATTGTACATTGGATGAAAAATTTTTGATAGATATTTATGATCAATCATGAAATAAGATTATTATATCTCTAGTCTTTAAATAGACAAATCCTTAACATTAAATAGATATAGTTTTTAAAATTTAATTAATATTCATCTAAAATGATGAAATATTTATTTATGAAATGAGAGGGTACCCAATGATGGTATCATATGTGGGTTTTTTCATTTTAAGTGATTAGGATATGTATATTATGTTAATTTAGAATAATACTACATATTATGAGATTATTTTCATGTAGATTGATCTTAAATGTGTCATTGGAATATAGAAAGTGTCATAATTTTTAATATAAAATAAATTTTTTAAAATTATATCATTTCCCACTCTGGTTATTGTTACTTTATTCTAACACAATGATTTTTTTGTTTTTTTAATATACTATAACTAGGACTATCATGTGAGGAATTAATTTTTTTGATAATGTAATGAATTCCCTCATTGGTATTAAAAAATGGAAAGTGAGTGAGAATGAAATATGTTACAATAATGAAAATGATCCAACCACAATTAATGAATCAAAATTATCTTACAAAATATAAAGGGTGGGATAAGAAAACAATAGATCATTATTGATTATTCTTCCAAAATATTTTAGTTGTACAAATAACCAATGACTTTTGAAAAATGCATATGTACCACTGGAATGTTATTTTTATCACTATTTCTCAGATCATGAACGATTTATCTAGGATTTGAATCATTTAACAAGTAATGAATTAAAATTATAGAAACTAATTAAAATTTAGAGTTTGAAGAAGAAATTTATTATAATTAAAGAGATATGATTATGTGTGAACCTTTATGTAATTAAATTCCATAAACAAATTGAAAAAATTAAAATATAATTAATTAATATTAATTAAAAATTTGTTGAATCAATTTATAAACTTGAGAAACTTTTTATATACATGTTATTTATGATTGTTTTTTTATAAATAACCTTGGAATAAATTCATTTTTTCTTTAGTGGCATGAAATAATGTATAAAAAAGAAACTATCACTTAGAGAATATAGATTCTATAAATAAATCAATTGATGTATCTTCTATATATTAATAGAGATTATAGTGCCCAATAATTTACATGGTTTGGACAATAAATGAAAATATATTAATTTTTTATAAATTTTAGTAAATAAAAACATTGTTGAATGGAAATTAATTTTTACTATAATAGATATTTTTAATGATAAATGGGTGACGTAGTCACTAAGGGACTATATAATTTTTCGGTTGTGGAATATATGTTCATCGTGAAAGTGAATAATGAAAGGACGAATTGGGTAAAGCCTATTAATAAAATGGGGATAAATTTAATATAAATATTACAACGATGCACAAATAATATATATATATGTATTATTATAATTATTATAATCAGTGTCTGAATCCAATGATTAATTATGGAAATTGAAAAAAATAATTAACTAGAATAATAGATAATGTGAAAGCTTATATGATCAGAATAACTAATTATTTTCAGCCGAATGAAATTTGAAAATGGAAATATCAATCTAAAACTAAAAATTAATTATTTTATTTTATTTACACCTATACAATTATGGATGAAAAATTTTATAAGGGAATCATATAAACTCATCCATAATTTTTGTGATCAATAATTAGTAAAAAATATTTCTTTTTATATTATTGAAACTAAATTAAATAGATCATATATAAAAAATATTTACATTAATTCTCATGGAGGATGTATTTGATTCTTTCATTTGTTAATTATGTGGTGATTTCAAACAGAAATTTACAATCACTATATTGGTCAAATTTCAATTTCCATGGAAGGGAAGTCACATTTAATAATAAAATTACTCCCAATTTTTACATAAATATTAGAACGAATATTAACATATAATGTGATATACTTTCATTTAATGGTTAATATTAACATTTAATTAGGTGTATTAATATCAAATGATTATAGAGAAACTAAAAATATAATATAATCAAATTATAATGGAATAAGATGATTTATTTCTTAAATAGTTTCCTAGTCCGTCCCAAAATCATGAACTTGATTTTTCAACAAAACTCATATCAGGTGCAATAAAAATTTTAAATACTCTTTAGAGAGGGGAAAAAATGAGTTTCAATAATTTCAATATTAAACATAAATATAATATTGATGGGGGGTTTATTTATCCATGTGGACACCCATGTGGTGCACATAGAATTTTTGATAAGAAGAACTATAATTCAATGATTCGTTTATTTTATTTTTGAGAAAATAAACAGAATACCTTGAATGAAATGTATTATAAAAATCTTATTGGTTATTATAATTATCAAATTTAGCAATCTCGATAATTATTTAGTAATGACCTATAATATAGATATCATCATTTGAGGATTGAAAAATAATATATATCAATGACAACTATAATTTCATTTTATATAAACTATAAACTTATTGTGATTCATTTTGGACTTATGAATTAACCTAAAATTATAGATTATCTAATGATTATATTCATTATAAATTACCTCGATCATATTGTGTAATATATTATAGAATGATATTTTTAAATATTCATAGATTAAGTAAGAGCATAATGATAATTTTAATACTGTGTTAATGTCCTAGAAAAACAATTTGTAAAATAAATTATGTAAATTTAAATTCATTATATATAATGTATCATTCAGGGGCCATGTGTTCATCATAGATGTGATATGGGAGGATACTTCAATGAAAAATGTTTCTAAATAATGACCTAGACTAACCAGGGTGATATAAATTTATAATTTTCATGGGATAGTTTTATAATACCAATAAATTGTTTTAAATTTCACCTATATATCAAATATACTAAATATTTTAACATAGAAGGGATCATCATTACATTGGATTGATGAATGCGACATAAATTTTGAGGAATAAATGTTATTTTTAGTCAATGATCTTATGATCAAACTACCCCTAGTAGAGATTGGATTTCAATCAATAATGATTTTTAAAGATGGAACTAGGATTGATTCTAAGGATGAATAACATTATTGAATGTTCTTAGTCAGTTTATTTTTTCAATAAGTGGGTGAGGGATCGTATCAATGATACTATTTTTATTTTAAAAATATTTTTTAATTGAAATAACGTTCAGCTATTATTAATGATTCAATTCCCAACTAAAAAAATTTGAATTCAAACATCACTATTAAGATAATGATTTGCAAGGTTCATTATTCAATAAGAATATCTAGGTCATTAGATGGTTTTGGAAATAATTCGATACCATTTAATCAATAAATAAAAAATACATAGATTTAAATGAGTATAAGGTACTATTACACTCGTGTACAACTCTGATACAATCCCACAACTACATATGCACCCTCATAGGGAAAATAGAGTAATAAAATTCTTATGTAACAACTCATGTTACCTGTGATTGTTTTTGATTCAAAAAATCATTCAATTTAAATAAAATTCATATATGACTTACCAAGAATAATGCTAAGATCCTCCTAGAATTTTTTATGAAATCATTAGCTTCATTTTACTGGGTCAAATTTTCCCATTCTGATTCCTATGAGTATGATTATCATTGATACAATTCTCTAAACTATATTTTCTGATATAATATAATAGAAATAAATTGACAAAACATCAATCCCTGATTCTGATATACTATGTACAATAATTCCTCAATCGATGAATCCTAATATGGAAATACCGATGTAGATTAATCCATCATAGTATGATATTGAGACTAATACAATTGATAATACATGTAAGATGATCCACCGAGTATGAAAAATTCTGAGAATGATGAGAAGCTAAATACAACGTTTCAATCTTTCCTCTTCTCTTATGTCATCGTTCATCAAAAATTTCTGTAATGAAAATGAATATGGTATCACATTCTCTCAATGTATACTGAATACTTTTCTCTCTACTCTTGTTAATTGTACTCCATTTTCAATCATGTACAATGTACTTTTGACATTTTATAAGTGACCTAAAGCAGGATTAGTAGGAATCCCAAAATCATTCTGGATCACCTAAATTTTCCAAATTCTAAAATTCAACTGAAATCTTAGAGAAATTATGACATCTTCAAAACATACCGAATCTTCATGATTATTAATTATAATTCATCTATTCTTAAGAATTCTATTTGATTCATTATTATGATTTCTATATATGAGTACAGTTTTTTGCAATCATATTTCATCAATACAAATCTATGTATCAGCTAAAGACAAATGTATGTAGAAAAAGATTAAAATTTTATTTTCTAAATGTGATTCTCATAACCAATTTGAAAAAAATCATTTATTTTAATGTTATGATCTCCCTAAAAAAATCATTAAACAATATATTTTCATTTATTAAATCATCTAAATAATGTAATTAATCCATTTTAAAAAATTTTATTACATATGTAGATCATCATCTTCTCTTTTTCTCTTGACCCACTTGAAAAAAACATTTAAAATGTAGGAAAAGTAATTAAACTTTTGTCCCTCGTGATGACATAATTTGAAAATAAATAAAAGTACAAAACTTTCATGATACGATCATTTCAGGGTATGATCTATTATGGGTACATTCTTTTCTCAGTACCATCATTTAATGGTAATCATCCTAGATACGATCATTTTAAATAAGATCATGTTGAGTGATATTTTCTTGATTCTAATCATTCTATGTATGAAATGTTTTTATATTATATGATGGAATACATGATTCTATTGAATAATCTTTACCACCTCTTCAATTGATACCACATATTCAATCAGCATCACCTCTTCATTTGGCACCAGTTTTCAATTGGTATTACATCTTTAATCAGCACAACATTTCAATCGACAACCCTTATCTATCGGCATCACCATTATTATAAACATTAACATAGCTTTAACTCCCCATTTCTTCGATCAAGATTTCATCAAAATTCAACAATTCAAATCATGTTTTAAATGAAATATAAATCTGAAAATATTTATCATAATATAAATATTTAATACAGATTGCCTATGATTCCATAGAAAATAGTCACTTATTTTTAATCATATCTAGATTGAATCTAATTCCCATTTTCTTGCAGCATTTTGTTTTCACTTTCAATCAATCCCGAGGTGTGTGCGATCAGAAACACTCCTTTCAAAATAGGTACTTCTCATTACGATAGACATTCACAGTGATTCTGATTCATTTTAAATTAATGTTTTATTTTCTTCATAACATGTGTCCAATTTTTTTGAATAAAATTTTTAATATGATTGTTGTGATAAACAAAGTGATGGTATTTCAATAATTATTTTTGACAATAAAAGACAAAACATTGAAAACCAACACCTTCATCATCATCATGGTCCTAACAATTTCCCCCATTTGGTTTTTTTTCAACCATGTTTCATAAATCACTATACATTGTATCCATAGGTAAAGGATTATATATGATCAATTCTATGAATACATGAGGAAAATCATTGTTGGAAACATGAATAATTTATGGAAGAACCATGTTGTCTGAATAGGGCTTACGAAAACCATCTTTATTTCTCTTTCCTCATCTCTTTCTCAACCTAATCATTTATTTATATATTATGTAATACAAAAAAATTCATTCCCAGAACCACTCTAACAATTAGTTTGAGTCGTTTACTCACAAAATAATGCTGATTTCACATCTTACCCACATCTCTCTTTTTATGCAATAAATTTACAAGTCAATATTCTCCCATGACAATAAAATACAGAGGTATGATGAGAGTGGGGAAAAACATAACACATCGTATGTGAGAATAAGGACATATTACCGCATTCAACCTTAATTTATATAATGATTTCATTAGAAAGTGTTTTTGAAAATTGCATCCACTTGTTCTAATATTGGAACATACAATAGGTTAAACTCATTCATCTACACAGTCACATTAATGAAATTATATTTGATCTCAATATTATTTGAATGATAATGTTGAACATGATTATTAGTTAAATTGAATGTACTTTTATTGTCAAAACCCCATATCAGGGGAAACATAACTTTAATAAGTAAATCATTCAATTGTGTTTTTATCCACATAAATTGAGTTTCGACAATAGTGGCAGCAACATAATCATCTTCACATGTACCAATGGTTAAGGATTTCTATTACATTTATTTCAAACTCACACAAATCATTTACATAAAGAATACTATATCATATGTGGTTCTTATATCATTAACAGTTCCTTCCATATCTACGTCCAAATATACAATCAAATTAATACTCTCCATACTGCAATACTTGATTCAAAATATGGTTGGTCCTCTGATGTATCTTATAATTATTCTCTAAGTATGTAATAATGATTCTTTTGGTGTAATCTGAAATCTGGAACATAAGGTAGCAACATAATCGATGTCAAGTACTGAGGAAGTCAAATACAATAGACTTCCAATCAGCTTTGGATACTCTTTCTGATCATCATAAATTCCTTCTCCATATTAATATAGCTTTGAACCTAGTGAATTTGGGTGGAAGTGGTTTTGTGTTTTCTATAATGAACCACATGAGAATTTCTTTATCGTACTTTTCTAGGGATAGAAAATTTTATTCTTTCATTTTAATGATTTGATGCCCCAGAATGTATTTCATTACCCCAAAATTGAAAATTTTAAATACATATTTCATCTCATCATTGAATAATTCACAAAATTTTTCATCATTCCCAATAAAGATAATTTCATAATAAAAAACAATAAAAATGTAAGAATACACTACTCATTCTCATATATACATAATGGTATCCACTCTTTTTTTTGAAGAAATTATTCTTCCATTAGAAAAAATCTGATTTGGAATATCATTCCCTCAGAGCCTATTGTTTCCCATAAAACACATAACTATCATACTTCCTAAAAGACAACATTTTGTTCAATATATACATACTCCTGAAAATATCCATTAAGGATTGAGGATTTAATATCCATTTGAAATGATGCTGAATCCTCATTGGTCATAAATAGCAAGAAATATTCAAATAGTTATTAAAAATATACTATAATAAAAAGGACTCATCGAAATAAACTCCTTCTGTATGTTAATACCCTTTGTAAAACAACCTTGTGTGATTTCTGATAACATAACCTAATTAAATTAGCATGCTCTAGAAAACCCATTTAATGATAATTATGTTTTTTATTTTCAATCTTCCTTGGTATTTTTATTATTAATCATATAATATTCTTCATTCTTGTATTTAAACTATTCTAGATTATCCAAATCATCACTCACATCATTTTTTTCTACTTTTTAATACAATGAAGTAAGTGTGATAACATCTACGGTTCATAGATTTTTAACATTTTGATTTTGATCACCAATTAAATTCATATATTCCACTGCTTTCCATGTTCTAGGATGAGTTTTTAGTGTATCATGTTCATTAGTTGAAATAAGTGATTCTGATTCATCTACTTGATAATGAGTACATTTTTCTGTAAACTTATCAGAATTGTTTTCTTCAACATCCACATATTCATTGTCTACCAGAGAAGGATTATATTCCTATACCTTTTCCATTACATTCACATTAACTAAATCATAAAAACTATTTGTTTCTTTTTTAAAGAATTTATTTCCTCATTATTATAGTGAAAAACTGAATAGGATACCTTAACTACCTTTCTATTTAAATTTTCCATATTTTCCACTTGTCATATTAATAACACATGGACTCCCAAAAACTATAAAGTGATTTAGGCATTGAGATTTTTCATAAAATAATTCATATGGAACAATATATGGTTGGGGATTATAGATACAATAATTAAAATGTAAATAGTAGTACTAAATGCTTGAATCAAAAAGTAATGAATGTGGTCGTGCTCATGTGACATGGTTCTTCCAAATTTTCCCATTCTTATGTACTTTATTTCAGAAACAACATATTATTGGTAGTGTGTGGGGATCTATACTCATGATTAATTACATGATTCTCGGGATAGTCTTCAAACTATTAAAAATTATATACCTAAACATTATATATTTACATCTTTTTCTTTTAATACTTATATTTTTTTCATATTTCCTTCAAAAAAAATTATACCTTTTTGAAGCTTCTGATTTATGTTTCACATAACTAGCACATGTAATATGAGTAAAATATTAAATGAATGTAGTGGTGTGAATATATCCATTTGTTGATTGTTTTCCCATTGGAAAACATATATTATAATATATCTATTTAGGGGGTTGTTTTGAACTAATATAAACATTATTATGTAAATCAATTGTATTATTTTCTTTTCAAAAGATAGTGAAACAACAACATCTTCTTCTTAAAAAATTAGGAATATCTTGAACACAATATCTTTTAGATAACCTGCTAATTTATCTTTGACACATATGTTCAATCCTTTTATTCCCTAACAGATTCTCTTGACCATGATCATGTAATAATGGTTTTGTGAATCCCCAACCAAAAAAAATTATTTTTCATAATTTGGTATACTGTAACAATATTCCCATATTCATCACTCTCCACAAAAAACACATATTCCTTGAGGATAATTTTTATACCTTATTCACAAAAATTTAGAAATACTTAGAATATTACATTTCAACCCATCAATATATAATGTTTTCTTATATTTCATTTGTTCTATTCCAATGATGGAAGAACCAACACCATTGATTTTTAATGATTCATCATATCCAAATTTCAGTTTTCATTCATTAAAATCATTCAAATTCATAATTTTCTTTATATATCATATCATATGTGATGAACACCCACAATAAAGTATGCATGTTCATTCTCCTTTTGTGTCTTTCAATGATATTTGATTAATAATATAATTTTCTCATTTCTTTTCTCCATTCACCTTCAGATTCTAAAAATTAAAAATAATTTGTGAAGCAAGTAAGAAAACAATACTTAAATTTTAACATTTTCAAGGTTGTTAAAATCATTCAAAACTAGTTCTTAGTGGATAGAACCTATTTTCAATCTTCATTTTACACTTTTTGGATTTCTTCTTTACAACCTTCATGGTCTTATTTCATTAAAGATATTGACTAACCATCAAGATCTTCCTTTTATAAACTATGGGATAATATTTATGATGTTGATGGATCCAAAACATACATTGCATATGTCTTCATCACCCACAAGACCTGAAATATCCATAAAATTAGTATTTTTACTGAAACATCCATTACGATTGAAATTGTGATAACATTTTTCTGCCACTACCTTCTCATTCCATAATGAGCTTCCAAATATAATGAATTTCATCCAGATTATTCTTCTTCATTTCATCCTCAGGGAAATCAAAAGTATTTTAAATCATCCCAAACACATATTGGTTCAAAACATGCATAGACTCTGGTTTCATAAGGACTTAATCATTTCTAGCATTGTTTGACTTTAGAACATACAAAACATTCTAACAATTCATTTGTTTTAGAAAAACATTTATTCTTCTTTTCACCTAATGAAGGAAACTTTTATTTACCTTATTTATTTTATAATTTCATAAACTCTTACAAAACATAGTGAGAGAGTTTTGTAGAACTATGTTTATCAATTCATTTGTATAATGTTTATTTTAACAAGATCCAACTATTTTTCTTTCTCCATCAGCTTAACTCCAAAATTGGCATTACCGTTCTTTTCATCCTAAATAGAATTATTCACATCACAAATATATTTCACAATCTTATATTTCTCTTGAAAAATAATGATTAAAAATTGAACAATACTCATCTTCTATCTTTTATTACATTTCAATCCATCTGATCCTTCTCATACATTCTTTCATTTATTATTTCAAATGTATCTCATGTTGTGTTTTTTTCATTTTCAGAACTATGGCCTCTAAATTATTCATTATTCATTGTTACATTGAGAGTATTTTCAATACCATTATTAACTAATTTTTCAAAATCTACATCACTACCTTCTTCTTCTTCGTCTATTGACAAGAAACATATTCTTTTGGTAATAATGAATTTATTTTCATTCCTGGTGTATTTCAATTTTTTATTATCACCTTGTTTATTCCACATTCTTCATGGATTTCATTATTCATCGTCACTATCATCCTCATTGTTTTATTATGGATATTTTTATTCAAAATGAAAAAATAATCCACATTCAAAAAAATTTAAGGGATGTTTCCCTTTTTATATCACAGTACCTATATTCATATTCCTAGAAAACTAGTATAAAATATCATTGATATTTTTACACACACCAATTTCATAGACTGAATCATGTTCTTATTCTTCAATAAAAATCTTATTTATCTTTTATTTCATTTAATCCATGAAAAAAAATTTCTCTACCAAATTATTTATATATTCACTGAAAACACTCTTCTCATTTCATATGTAATTATACTTCTATGAAAATCATCCATGGATAATGTTACAGAAAAACTGACATCCAATAAATAAACATTTTCATTGAATTTATTGGGATTGATTCTCAATATTCTTTAAACAAAATATGACTCATATATATTTTCACCAAGACATCTGATACTACTCACAAGATTATTTACCTTGGTAATGAACTACCCACTAGATTCATGATCACCCATCTTCATGTCTTCAAAGTTTAATATCTAGATTTCATGTTTTAACATCATTACATTAATATTGATTTCATATATATATTTTTAAAATTTTCCCATATACCTTGGTAATTGAAAAACATTCAGTCTAAAGAATTCAATTTCAGAAAGTGCTGATAGTGTAGCATTATTTTCCTAACAATATTTCTCTATATTATCCTTTACCAACAGATGCATGTAAATATTTATCATTAATTGGTGGAAAAACAATATTTTATATTCAATAACATCTTAACCGATAACAATAAGTTAAGGAAACACCCTATTATTCTAGATATGATAATTCATGACATCAAAAATCAGAATACCTTTATTCTTCATAATGTTCAAATTCCCCATCAGTTATGAATAAGAAAAGGGAACCAATGCTCTGATAGAAGTTTAATGTGAAAATTCAGTGTATTTATCACTGAGATTTTTAGGGGTGAAATAGTGATACTATTTCTCATTTATGATTATTTTCTATTGATAAAAACATCTCCTCATGTATCAGATTCAATTCCATTCTAAATACAACACAATCCATACATCTACAAGAACAAAACTATTTACAAGAATTATTATTCAATAAGAGTAGAAATGTCCTTGGAATGGTGTAGAAATGATCCAATTACATATAATCCACAATAAAACAATCTTTGGATTACAACATTTAGGATATACCCTTACACTAGGGTTTCACTATAAAATAACCCCGCTAGTGCATGTGCACCCCCTTAGCACAAATAGGGTAATAAAATTGTTATTTAACAACTCATGTTTGCAACTATAATTTTTATATCAACAAATATATTAAATGGAAATAAAAACATTCAATTTCATAATTATAATAAATTAATGATTCTCCTAGAATATTTTTTGAAAAACTCAATCCAATTTTCATAGTTCATATTTTCTAGGTCGATTTCATCTTAGTATTAATATCACTGGATTTTCTTTCTATTTCCTATTTTCAAATAGACAAAAATATAAATGAATCAACATCATATCAATTACTAATTACAATAAACATAGTTAAATATTTTCTCATTCAAAGAATCCTAATATGGAAATCCCAAATCCAATTAATCCATCCTGATATGATGATCATTCAAATACAATTGAAAATTCAAATATGATAACCAGCTGACTATGATGAATTCTGAGTACGATGTTCATCTGAATACAATTTTGTGATCTCTACTTTTCTCATATGTCTTCTTCCCATCAAAACTTCTTCAACATAGATCAATAAAGAATTAACTTTTGTCATTGAAAACTCAGAGCATCCCTTGATACGATACTGAATAGTACTCTATCATCAGTGAGATACAATGTGCTTTTCAACTTTTATATGTGACCCAAAATAGGTTTAGGTGGGAATCACAAAATCATTCATACTCATTGAAATTCACCAAAATCATATTTCCTCTTGAAATCTCGGAGTAATTGTGACTTCATCATCAATTCGTGAAGATTCTTAATAAATCTTCTTACATATTGTATTTATTTAATATTCAATTTTAATCAATTGTATGATTTAAATACATGATTCTAATATTCATCAATCTGATTCCAAAAATACACATATTTGTATTAATAGAAAACAAAAGTACGAAGAAATGGATTCAATTATGACTTGCTAAAAGCAAATCTCAGAACCAATTTAAATAAAAATCTTGTATTTAAAAGTATAGATCTCACTTGAAAAATCATTCAAAAATCAATTTTCATTTTATAACTCATCTATAAAATGTACTTAAACACTTTATAAATGGTTTAATACATTGGGGTTCATGTGCTTCACTTCTTCTCCTAACCCACATGAAAAAGATGACCCCAATCACAGAGAAAGTAAATAAAATCATAACCCACATGAAGAGACCACGTTAAAACAAACCAGATTATGATCCTATTTTAATAGGATCATTTTTGGGTATGATGGTTCCTACTTAGTCTATTTTTTGGGTATGATCATCTTGATGACGATTTTCCAAGATACAATCTGTTCTGAATAAGATAATCCTGAGTATGATGCTATGAATGTCAATAATTCTTAGTATGTAATTTTTTCATATCATCTGATTGAATACAAGATGATACAATAATATATCACCATCTATTCAATCTATACCACATATTCAATCAGCATCACCACTTCAATCAACACTACTTTTCAATTATGGTTACTTATTTAGTTGGAACTACTTTTCAATCGGCACCACTTCCCAATCAGTATATCCTTTCCAATCATCATCACAATATCTTTCAATTCCCCTCTATTCCATCAATATAGAATAATATGTTCTCAATTCAACCCATGATTTATAATAAATTCAAATCACCCGAGTATTATTTCAATTAAAACATCCAAGTCACACTGACCGTAATTCTCCTGCAAAACAAACACATCTTTCCATTGTCTTCAGAGTGAATTAGATGTTCATTTATTTACAAAAAGGGGTGTTAACACTTTTTCAGACCCAAGGATACTCCACTATGAAACAATCCTTTAAAAACCCATCTTTTCATTATGATGAAATATCATAGTGAAACAGATTCTTTTGAAGATAGAGTACAATTTTTTGGAAACATGTGTTTTATAATATTCAGTAAAAATGTCAGTATGATGGTTTCCAAAAAAAAACTATGTGAGTTTATATTAAAAAAAATTTCCCTACAAGAAATTATACGACTTGAAAACCATTACCTTCATCATCAATTTCATCCTAACAATTATATAATCTTGTAACTAATGTAAATTGATGATTAGGAAAAAAATTACATGACTAATTATTTTTAATGGGAAATGATACTTTTTATAATTTATGATAGGAATGTATTAAATTTGTGGTGAAATCTATAACATATATAATGACCAACATTTTGTAAAATTTTTATTCACATAAAATGTGTTTCATATATCTCATAGGAAATTGATGGAGATTATTGAATATGTTGGATTATCATTAAATTCATACCCTATTAAGGGGGACATGATGGATACAAATTCTATGCCTAATGTGCTCTATTAATTTTTCTATAATATGGAGTACACGAGATTCAATGATTTTTTATTCACAGTGGAATTACCATTAAATTATAAAAATGGCTAAAAGATCATATCTATTTCATAGAAATGATATACCATACACTCATGTGAATATTAATTACCCATATAATGATAATGTTTAGATTCCAAAAAATGTATGTAATTTTCATTGAATATAGTCATTATTTTTATTTAATGAGAAGATGGATGAAAAATGATTGTGTCCCAATTATACATGAAATAAAGAATGTAATAACCTAGTTTTGTTCTTAGGAATAGGTATATTATATTTCAGTCTGAATCATTACATAAGAACTAATATATAAGTTGAAGGAGTTATAAAATTTTTCTGGGGTGTCCAAATAATGGTCGAAGACTGTAATCAATGTTTTGTGAAAACTGAAATTTTTTCAAGATTAGCGCATGGTTGGTTCTTGGTTTGTATAACCATGTAAATTTAAATTTATGAATAAACTCACTTTGTATGGTTTGTGCATTTCCATGTGGAATAACCATGAAATTTTCCCTTCTACCTAGAAAACCTCACACTATTTTTGCAAGGTCTGTCAATCAGTGTGGAAAACTGTGATTGGGCCTTTTTTCTGTGTAATTATAAAAAATTTCCTTTAATGATCTATTATGCCACATCAATCTTACATAAACTGAGTTTATACTAGATTAACCCTTCTCTCCCTCAATTTGGTGCTTTTTTGTAGATCAAAAATACCGATTCAAATAACTCCATCTAGATTCTGTTGGATCATATTTCATCTTGTTGGATGAACAATGATAATTAACCAATCCCTCTTTAGTCGTTATCCTTCACTCTTTCTCATGTCTTAGTTATCAGGGTATGATAATTTTCCTCTTTTTATTAGGACTACTCAAATTCGAGCCAAATGCTTTGAAAATATTGAAGAAGAAGAATCATACAACCCTAATGTGGGTGGTCTCTAAATCACCCCTAAAGTTATTTGATTTTCAATTTGAATTATAGGGCCCATATATTTCATTAAGTGCACTTTATGAAATAAATATCAAATATTTGTACTTGATGTAATAGTATGTATATGATCAAACATATATAGGGTTAATTTTCATTGGTTATGAAGGAAACTCCATCCCTTACATGTAGAAGGATATTCCATAATTGTTGTTTAGTTTTGTGACATTTTTGTGCCACCATTTGGGTGTTCCTATGCTTTAACTACATAATGGTATCATTTCTATTTTAATTTGAGTGATTAATATTTTGAAATACATAATGTAAAGTACCATGTGTGTGTATTAATTGAACTGAAAATGTATGTTCATCAAATTGATAATTAATTATGAATGATTAATTGGGTACATATCCATAACACCCCTTAAAACATTAATGGACGTTAGAGGAATTAACCTTAAATTATTGAATTTACGTTAAATTTCTTAAATGAATGGTTGAAAGATAAATGGAATTAACACGATAATTAAAGGGAAGGTTGGAACCCAATGAAATTTATGATTAATAATGAATGGATTAAATGGTTGTCTCATACATTAAATTATCACAATAATGAAAGGTAATTCTTGAACCATCCTTTTCAGGATACATGACCTTATCAAATAAATTATTGGTAATTCCAAAACAAAAATAAATATTACGTGACCTCGTAATTTTACTAGAATGAAATAACTCATGATCGGCATGGATTTTGGTCATAGAATACCATGGGATCCTGGGAACCCCATTCTAATTCAAGGATTCATCTTGGTTATGTTGAGACCCACCTAGATCATGATTCTTTTTTGGTCATTGATTCTTGATATGACACTGTATGATCCCTTAATATTATCATTAGATGCCACAAATACACTATGTGGATCAAGCATTGAAAGGTAGGTTTCTTGATTACATCCCATAGGGACCTGTATCTACTTAGCCAAATTTTACCTGTGAGGATCACCATGGATTTAGTAGGAACCATATTGATGAATGACAATAACTTTCTCCATTGATTACACTCTAACACCTGTGATGTTTCGATAAATACTGAGTTGAATACCCTTGAAGTCTATGTAATCTTTGTTATTACCTTGTTACATCACTATTAATGATCATTACAGGTTTCCTTGTTATATCTTGGAACCATATCAATTATTAACATGTGACTTATTTGCAAATAGGTAATAATGAATGAATTAAATATTGAAATGTTTTGTCACCAGTTAGGGTATAGATAATGTACTTGTGTATTTATGTACATTATAATGGTTTAATATAAATATTCTTTCTTTTACAGTGTTACATTTCCATTACATGGGACAAATATTATAGACACCATTGGTGGTGGCCCACTGTGATTTATCTCACACCTTCTCGAGGCGCTGATTGGTACCTGAGGATGATTACAAGGTTATAGGGTGTGAGTAATGGTGATAATGGTCTCAAACACTTGATTGATTTATTTTTAGGAAATATTTTGATAGTAAATGACCTTGTCAGGGCATTGGAAGCCTTGGATCATATTTTATTTCATTTAATTTTTTTTGGAAAAATTTCTTCCTTCTGTTTTTTTATGTTTTTCATATTTTTTAGTTACCGAAAATATCAATAGTTATTGAATGTTATTCTAGTTTTTTAACTAATTTTTATTGTTGTTTATTTTATAATGTAACTATTATTTAATTACATTGAATCTTCGATTTAGCTTTTTTGCCCCTATCTATTGTGAAAAACATTATTAATGAGGGAATAGTCTCACAATGAGCACACCCTAGGTCCTTGAAACTAGTTACATGACTTAGGAATTTGAGGAGATTCTCTTGAGGCAATGTGGAAAACCAGGAATGGGGAACCCATTCATTGGCCACTAGGTCTGGGACACCACAATGTGGTATCAAAGTATGTTTTTTGATCGTGATTTTCTAATTTTGAAAAAATAGATTGGATATTTTGAGTGCTCAGGACATGATCATAAGACATTCATGGGCATTGAGAACCCATGTTCAGGGTAAAAACAATGTTTCCTAATTATAATTATTTTTATGATTTTCCCTATTATAGTTGGAATTATTTCACCATTGGGTGATTCACATACTATGTGGTGTAGTTCATTATTACTCTATTTGATTATTTACTTTCATCCTTTTCCTACTGAAATAATAGAAATTATCATTGTTATATGCATCATTATTAGAACATATAATTCACATTGAATGCTTATTTCCATGTCATACTTGTTCTTTTAAAAACTTTTAATTTATTAATGTTATTTTAATTGTTGAGTGATGTTACTATAATTGATTTAACATGCATTTTATCTGATTGAGATTGAGTGAATTATTATCTCAATTCATGTGGTGTATTTGTTCTATGGTTTGGGATGAGTAATTTACTGAATAGATCCATTATTCAATAAACAAATATGCGCTATTTTTGGTGATATGTGTATTAGCACTAATTCATCAGAAATGGATATCGATTATAAATTGAATCCTGAAATCTAAAGTGAATTTTTTAGACATACGTATCCTTCTTTATCATGTTTATCAAAGGTAATTGAGTGAACATGGATATTTAAGGTGAAATGAAATGAAACTTATACTTGAGAATATACCAATATTTTGTTGTCTATGCAGGTATTTTAGGGTAGTATGAATTGGGTAGTGACTTACCTTACATTCAACTTATGCTTTTGATCCTATATTTCTTCTTAAGATTTTTATGGGATACGTCCATGCAATTAGTACACAAATGTCCCCACGATGTCTGCATGTCATACAAAAGGAGGGTGGTGATGACCATGCTCTTGATGTGGTGGTCCCTATTCTACCAATATCACCTTCAGGTGTTCCACATTAGTCATCAAAAGCTATACCTGATATGAGAACTCACATACAAGTTCAGTATAGTATCCTACATCTGATGCAGTCTATACATGATGCTTCACATATTTCACCTAAATTGGTTGATCTGGATCTTGAGTTCCAATCGTAGATTCCTCTTACATTTTTTTAGGAATGAAGGTCAACACGTTGGTTTGCCTTGTCTTTAATCCACCCTATAAATCATTGATAATCTATAAATTCCTCCACATATGAGAGATAATAATACTATTTAAATACTTCGGGATTCATTGAGTTTTTGGGATATTTTTACCTGATCCAGTCATCATCAGGGCATGTTATGGGTAAATTTCTAGTAATCTATCTATGATAAGTTCCTTCCTCGGACAATGAGTACTGATAGATCCAGTGATTCATTCATCTCAAGCAAGGTTGTATGTTAGTTAGGGATTATTCAGAAGATTTCAAAGAGTTTTAGTTCATTTTACCACATCGAGCCAGTGATGAGATTTCATGTGATATACACATTAAGGATGGGATATAGTATTTCATCCATAAACCGATGAATGCGTATTCCCTACCTATGTTTTGTGAGATAGTCAATGTGGCTCTAATCAAAGAGCACACCCTAAGGGATGGATATAATACTAGGCATATAGGTCATGTGGTGTGTCAGGCCATTAGTTCTTCCAGTGGCATTTAGCACTCTCTCAAAGGTTCATCATCAAGAGTGCAACATGATGAATCTAAATGGGAAATATCTAGAATTTCTATATGATCATTCCACCAAAATGGAGTGGAAAAGGCTTCGCACCAAGACCAACTTTATATCTAATTATTTTCCACGACATCAAGAGGGGAATTGTAATAGCATCGGTATGTTTGGATAATGAGGAAGTCGTTACCATGGTATCCAGACCCCTGATCAACTGCAGTGCCAGTATAGTAGTATGGATCTAGTAAGTCCATATGTTCCATATGTCTGTGGATCATGTATTTTTCCTTCAATGCAAAAAATACGCGAGGATCAGGATGCATGACTATCTATTGTACGTGGTACAATTCTAGTATCCTCTAATATAGTGTATAGATTTTTTGATATTGGTTATTTGAACTCTATTAACTTTTTATATATCAAGGAGAGTCATAGAATATAGATACAATATTATTGTGGTGTAATGACCCTAGATATTAAATTAGATATATGAATATAAGGAAAATTCCAGTGGAAAAACTACCCCCATGTTGTAGATAGTTACTGTTTCTTTTGAATCCTCTTTGTTAATGATATAAAAGGCTTTGATTTCATTCATGCGATCAGTTGATTGGTTCACTATAATGATTTTCTATTCTACTACCACAACAGGGTATCGATTACGTAACCAAAGGGAATAAGTTATCAACATAAGGCTTAGTGGGACGTACATGCTAGTAGAGCAGGACAAGAGAGTCATCAGTTAAGTGAAGTGTCTACCCAGATCACAAAACTATTCATGGAGATCAAGTTTTTTACAAATTTAATTTACATAAATTATTGGATATTTTATGGGATGTCGTTCCTAAAATCATTTATTGATTACCTCTAGAGAGAAACGTAGATTTTACAATTGATCTTTATCTATGAGATTCTCCAGTGTCCATTACTCCGTACTGTATAGGCCATAAAGAGCATCTGGAGATCAGTAGGTAGTTGAAGGATTTATTGTAAAAAGGAATTATATATCCTAGTATATTTTAATGGGGTTCACTTGTGTTTTTTTCATGATAGAGGATGGTACCATACATATTTTTTTTAGATTAATGATGGTTGAACCAACATATAGTCAAGAACCGGTATCCACTACCTTGAGTAGATGATCTATATGACCTAATCCTAGGAGAAAAGGTCTTCTCTATGATCAATAAGAGATCAGGTTATTATAAGAAACATGTTAAACCCATAGACATATCATGTATAGATTTTTTGTAGCAGGTATAGTTTATATGAGTACCTTGTTATGCTCTTTTGTCTTATGAATGTACCCTCCATTTTCATTTCACTGATGAATAAGTCTTTCTCCCACTATTCAGATTCTTTTTCCATTGTCTTTGTGGACGAAATTATGGTGTGTTCTCACACACAAAAATACCATCCCAAACATCTTCCTATCACTCTATTTAAGTAGATAGAGAATCATCATTATGCCAAGCTTTCTAAGTGCCACATATTTATTGAAAAAGGTCACTTCATATGTCATATATTATCAAAATTAAGAGTATCCATTGACCAAAAAATGGTTAGCAATTTCGTTTCATGGGGAAACCCAATAATGTGTATGATATACGAAGATTCTTGGGTATATGAAGATATTATAGGCGTTTTGTACAATACTTTTCATGCATGTATTCGTCTTTTTTGGGGCTGAAAAATAAGTGTTTCATATTCTTAAGAACTATACCATGTGAGAATTTCTTTCAGGAGATAAAAGGGAGGTTGGTATCGGAACATATGTGCACACATTTGGTGGTGGTAAGAGGTTATAACATATTCTATGTTGCTTTAGAAATTTTCTTATGAATAGTACAGATGCAGGAAGATAATGTCATTGTGTATGGATCTGGGCAGTTGGGGCCTCAATAGATAAATTACCCAAAGACGACCTTGATCTAGTAGTAGTTTCCACACCATACATTTCTGGAGACATTATTTGATTGGTGATCACTTTATAGAGTATAGGGAAGAAAATATCCTAAAATATATCTTTTATCATATTGACTTGATCATTAGATAGAAATTATGGATAAAGTATATACAATCCATTGATTTTGACTTTTCCTATATGCTTGGGAAGGGAAATGTGGTTGTAGATGCACTGTGTCAGAAAACACAGGCCCATGCAGTATATAAATCATGTGGTTAATGGAAGTTAATGACCAAAATTTTTAAGACACATATGGATTTTCATGATAGTCATGATTAGTCTTTCCTCTCATACTTAAATGTTAATTCATACCTCCATGATATGTTAATGATTATACTATTCTAAGGTCCTAAAGTCTAGGTTATATGTTAGAGTATATCATGAGATAATCCTCTTAGGTATTGGTTTTTGTATAGAGATGACTTCCAGCAACTACATGGATGTATCTAGGACCCTACATAATTAAATGATCATTTGATGAGAGAGTCCTAAGCATCAATATGGGATGCTTCTCCAGATATATCCATGATATATTGAGATATGTGAGTCCAATATTTGTATCTTGGGGAAAACGTCATATTACAAGCATTATCAACAGGTGTTCCAAATGTTAGAAGGTGAAGATAGAGAACTAGAGACCTATAGGTTTTCTAAAGCCTCTTCTTGTCCCATATTATAAATGGGAATATATTTCCATGGATTTTAAAGTTTCCTTACCTAGGTCATCAATGGTTTTTGCTGCTATATATGTTGTAATATACTGATTAAAGAAACTATTTCACTTGTTTAATATTTGGGAGACTAGTTCAGTTCATGAGATTAGAATAATATATGTCTTTCAAATCATATGACTACAAGGGGTCCCATGTACTATCATTATATATTATAACTCTCATTTAACAACATAGTTCTTATAGGGATTTCATAAATCTTGGGGAAAATAGGTTCATCTATGAACACCATTTCAGTCTAAAACTAATGGATAGTTGGAGAAGACAATATAGGTCATATAGGATATCATTCAAGCATGTTTCATTGATCTCTGTGCTTCTTGGAAAAAATATCCCTATCGTTATGTTTTCCGATAATAAAATATTTCTAGAAAAAATTCAGATAGCTGATTTTGAGGCCTTATACAGTAGGCCATGATGTTCACCCCTATGATGGATAGAGATAGGTGAGGAAGCCCCACTTGGTCCTAGTTTAGTTAAGGAGACATCATATTTCGTTAATATGATCAGAAAGTGTATGAATACTACTCAGTATATATATAACACTAATTCCAATCATTGTCAATGACCTCTTGAGATTGAATTTGGGGATCATGTTTTCCATTAGGTATCTCCTAGGCTTGGACATAGATGATTATAGAAGTAGTGGAAGTTTTTGCCTCATTAGGTAAGGTCGTTTGAGATTCCTTATAGTGTTGGGAAGGTATCCTATTAGTTTATACTACCTCAGATGTACTAGGTCATGCACTATGATTTCCATGTCACACTACTTTTCCACTATCATGATGATCCATACCATCCTTCGGATCCTGATAATGAGGAGTTAGATATTGATGCTACTATTGAGGAGTATCCATTACAGATTATGGACTAGAGAATGAAGGATATCCATGGCCATTATCTCCCACTAGTATGGGTGCAATGGAATCACAGTCAGGTACAATATGAGACCTGGGGGATGTATGCTGAAATACATGCTGACTGAAAATTAAATTTTAATTTAAAAGTCATTTTTGAGGAGAATGTGGGAAACCCGAATGACATAAATGAAATAATACATATCCATGCCTCCAAGGTCAAAATAAATACAATCAAATTCAAAAGCACAGAAATGCAGGACCCAAGCAACAAAAACTATATGATCACCATCCACCTTCTCAACACTTCTCATCTAGCTGCCAGTACAATGATGCATGAGCCCTATACTGATGGAATGCACCATACCCTCTAAAAATGTCCATTTTTGGATAGAAATGATTAGGGGAATGCTCTCTGCTATGATCATCTTCTAGAACAGTCCCTTGAAAATAAACGAATGCACTATCTCATATAGACCAAGGTCGTAGTTCCACAAGTGAACACACAAAATTCAAACCACCAAATCCTCCTCAATAAACATTAACATAAACCAAATCAACCTTCATCAAATCCTATGATATAAAAATTTTCTTCCAATATCAACACCTTGAATACAGAAACCCATTGGACTACATCATACCAAGACCATATCTGATCACTTCTAGCCTACTGTCATCATCCTCCTTCCATCCGAAATCAGAAAACTACATTGCAAAATCTACGAATAAACAAACAACAAACAAGATTCCAAACCATGAAATTTTCAAAAACCTTTAAAGAGAAGCATCATGACTTGTAGAAATCTGAAGAACCAAGAATTCACAGATCAAGGATTTATCAAATGAAGAACTATTATCAATGCACATACTCAGCAAAGGAACCAGCATATCCCAAACCAAACAAATCAGACAACTACAAAAAAAACCGAAGCAGAATTATAACAATCCGTGAAAACAATTCCACACCATCACACCTCAACAAAAACATGTTCACTATCTGAAATAGAAATCCAATATCATCAAACCAAATATGAAGAATCAAATTATTAATCAACACCGCAATAGAGTGCAGATCACGGATGTCTAGGGGTTCCCATGGAATCTAGACAGATATGCCAGAGTAGACCAAATTAGACCCCAGAAACAAGAACAATCGAAATCCAAAAACAAATGAATTCAAAAAACAATGAAAAGAATCGGCAATAAAAATGTCGAACAATAAGAACAACAACCCCTGAATATGAAAGCACATCACCATATCCTAAACTTACCGGATAAGAATCACTGAAGACATAACAGATACACGAACCTCTGAAACAATCCAAATGAAAAAAAAATAAGACAAGAAAAATAAAAATAGATCATCACCAGCACACCGAAAAAATGTCCCGAACCAACCATGTCTTGTCACCGCCAACCATGATACTTGAAGATACCACAAAGAACAACCATATGCAACCACCAAAGGCAATGTGGAATACCATACATCACTAACACTGGAACCCGACTGTGAACCATCACTGGGCTGCCATGGAACCCTATCCAGTGAAGAGGGAATCAAGGGAATAAAGGCCAGTAAGGATGAAATCGAGACAACCATGCCCAAGAAGGATGCCACCATGATAGGGGGAGAGCCTCCACGATATCACTGATAATGAGGAAGAGTGTCATTCCTATCCAAGACGGAATGAGGTGGCATCGACGAGAGGGAAACCCTAGAGCATGGTGCCCCTTAGAGGCTCATCGTTCTATTGATTCCAAGTTGAATGACAATGAATTTGTTACTAACTTCATCTCATTATCCCAAAATTTATGCTAAATGTAAATAATTGTTCTCAGACAATTTATATGCACCCTTGGAAGGGGAATTTAAGGAAGATTACTTCTGAATGGGGGAAGATTATATGAACCCAGTATTCCCCTAGACATGGATCTATTAATTTTTTTATAAATATTTATTTTGGACAAAATATCGATGCCCAATTAGTTATCAAATTTATCATGGGTGTCTGAGGCATGTTTCAAAACATAAATCCATCTTTTTGAGAAAACTGGATAGTTCTCACTATTAGAGCACGTTTGGAGCATGGTTTGGATAACCGTGTAGATTGAAATTTTCGGACAGAACCACTTCACAATGATTTTACGTAGTGATGCAACATTACTGTGAAATTTTCCCTTATACATTGATAAACTCACATTATTGGTGCACAGTTTTAAAAACCATGCAGAAAAACCATGCATGTTCCTTTTTTAGGAAATATTACAAAATTTATCTTAATGATCTTCTAAGATAGGACCATCTTCACTAATATGATTTTATATAAGATGAATATTTTTCTATGTCAATTTGGAACTTTTTAATATCAATGATTGGGATTCATATAACTCCTTCAGCCAAGATCCATTCGATCTTTCATTCATCACCTTGGATGCACAATAGTGGGTACTCAAGTCCTCATGACCTTTTATCCTTATCTATTTCCCTCTAAAACTATATCAAGGAATGGGAATTTCCCCTTTTTCATAGATATCCACTAATACAATCCAAATAAAGGACCAATATCAAAGTATAAGGATCGTTATACCATATGGTGGGTTCTCTATAACTCATCAAAAATGTTCGTCGATTTTGGATTTTTCCAGTGGGCCCCCACTGATTTCATCAGGTTATATTTATTGAATTAATATTCCATGACTATAGTTTTTAGAAATGTATGGGTATTCTCTTACATATATGTGGTTATGCATTGTTTGTTTTTTACCCAACTCCATCTGTACCATGTTAAAGGTTGTTCAAATAATTTTTTAGTGGTTTGAGACATTTTTCTACTATTCTGGTGTACCTTGACATGATTATCCTAAGGGAATGTGTTTCAATATTAATTGGATTGATTTATATTGTGAATTTTATAATGTAATGTACCATGTATACATAACACGTTTTCCACCTATGGTATGTCCTTCTAAATGATAATTAAATGTGAATGATGAATTGTTTTTATATCTAAAGCAAACCAAACATCATAAATGGAACGTAGCATAAAAAACCAATAATTATTTTATATTACTTAAATTTATTAAATTAATGGATACATGATAAATGGAATTATCACAATAAATAATGACAAGGTTTTTACCAAATAGAATTATTGATTATTTATGAATTTATTAAATGTTTTCCTACAACGTAATCTTGTCATACTAATTAATGGAAAGTCTTGAACTAATGGTTTCATGCTAATTGACCTTAACACACTAATGAAAGGAAATGATTGAACCAAAAGAAATGCTACATGACTTCATACATAAAAAAATTCCTCACTCGAGCTCATCTTAGATTATGATAATATAATTTAAGAGAAATTGAGAACACCATTCTGATTCATGGATTTGGCTTACATAGGTTGAGACATACATATATCCTGATCTATGTCTGTTATTGGAAGCCCAGAATGAAACTCTATGATCTGATCATATTATCATAGGATTCCTTGGATACACACCCTGGATCATGCATTAACAAGTATTTTCCAAGGTTATAGCTCATTTGGACCTATCATTTCATTGCCCCATATTACCCTGTACAATCACCTTGGATTTGGAAGGAAACCTATTGTCGAATTCATAGAACATGCTCCATGGATTACACTATTATCCATGCAGGGATAAATTTATTTCTGAGTTGGTGACCATTCAGGTCTATGTCACCTTTTTTATTACATTTGGACTTCACTGTTAATGGTCATTGTAGGATTCCTTGTTAAAAGTTTGAACCTTCTCTATTATTAACACACAACGTATTTAAAAATTGGTAGTAATGAAATAAAAAAATTATGAGTTGTTCTGACACCAGTTGAGCGGTAAAGCTGGTACCTGGGTATTTAGAAACATTTTACTTCTTTAATTTATATATATATATATATATGATTTTACACAGTTACATTTTTATTACACGATATGAATTTTATAGAAACCGTTGTCGGTGGCCAACTGAGATATATCTCACTACCTCTTCAGGCACCATTTGGTACATGGGGAAGATTATATTGTTGGAGGTGTTTAAAAATGGAATCAAACAGCTTCAAATACTTGATTTCTTGTTGTATAGGAAGGATCATGACAGAATACGTCCAATTCAGATCTCGAGATTCTTGGTATAATATTTTATTTCATTTATAATACTGCGTAACATGTTATTACTTCTTTACTATATCTATCTTTTCTAGTAATCTAGTGACATGACATATCATCACCATTTGAATGTTATTCTAATTTTTTCAGTAATTGTTATTATTTTCTCTTCTTTTGATGTGACTTCAATTTAAATATAAGTATTCGTCAATTTACCAGTGTTTACATCCATCCTCTTTGCATCAATTTGGTAATGAGGGAAAATTCTCCCCACAGACACATCCTAGGCCATTGATTCTAGTTAGTGTCCTCCAGTGTTTATGGAGATTCACTTGAGGCCACATGGCCAATCATTCTTGCTGAACCCATTAAGTGGCATCTGGGTCTAGGACTTCTTAGAGTGAGGGTTTTCAGATAATGACAATAGTTCATCACTCTCAAATAATATTGGATGTGGAAATGATTATATTAATCATAAAGATCATTTCTAGGAGTACCCCTCTTAATCATAGTTGATTGAAATTTAAGGATTACCACAATTCTCTTGATAAGTCATTATATATATTTTATTTTGGTGTTTATAATTATAATTAGGTATTATCCTGATATTTTTTCATTGTTATGAGAAGAATAATGTAATCATAAAATAAAAATCAATATATATATATATATATATATATATTAATGTAAAATTGGATCAAAAACTTATTATAGTCAAATATTCAATATAATAATATCATTCACATGATAATTTATATGGATCCTTATGAATCCATCTATGGGATGAAGTAAAAGGCTTGAAAAATATAGGTATGATCATGTGGAACAAATACAATACAAACATATTAATGATGAGGAAATGGATGAGAAATATTAACCCATTTATCGTAATAGTAGGTTACAATAGAGTCCAAATAAATGATAAACTAAATTTTTTTCCAATGATTTATAGTTTAATTATTTTTATAAGGTATTCCATTTAATATTTCAATTGATGAATTTTATTATATTAGGAAGGAATGAATAGATATTACCTATGTATATCTATCACAATGGGATTGTTGATTGGATTAGAGTTGTAGATTATATCATAAAGCATCCCCAAAATGGATAATTAGTTAATAAAGTATTTTATGTACATACATCAGAGAAGTAAATACCAGATCCTTATCATGTAATTGTTTCTGATGTCATACCATAGCACCACGATATTTATTGGAAGAACCACCAATAATCTTATTGAATTCTTGAGATAAATTTTTATGTTACATTATTGATCACAAGGTAATGGTTCTATATCAGATACATAATTTTGAGGAATTCTTATGATGAAAAGGATGTGATTGTTTTGAGGCATCCTCAATTTTTTGTATTTTTGTGATAGAATTTTTAGGGGTGTGTTCTTATAAGGTGATAGAGTTTAATACTCGGAGATTATAAAATATATTACTATTTAAATTATTATTGTGTTTTACATAATTTGAAGAGTTAATACATAAACATAGGTGAATAATATTATTATTTTATAAAATTATTTTTTTATGGAATTTGAATGGAATATATTAATAGACAATAATTTAGAAGTTCTTTTGGAAAAACTATTTATCCCAGATAACTGTTTTTTAAAATTTGGGGTGGGGAAATTGTTTTTATCATTTAGTTTTTATTTCAAAAATATTATGGAATATTAAACATAAGAATAAATAATTTTATACATGTCAAAAATTATTTTTTCGACTACAAGATACTTAGTAATGAAAATAATTTTTTTAATGGTAAAATGATATTTTATCTAAAATATTTATTTATATGAGAAATTTGATTTTAATGAAATAAAATATTGATAAAAAAAAGTATTAATTTAATGAATTTAAAATATTATATACTTATTAATGTAATTTAATTGTCTTTCAGTTTTTTTATCTTTCCATAGTGTCTGGATTAATTTTTTTATTCAAAAAAATCATTTATTAAAAATGGTTTATTCATTTAAATATAATATTTAAATGTTTATTTTATTCAATATAGAGAAATGTAATTTGATATAATTATGCATGTATTTATAATATCAAATTCCGAATTTACAATGATTTCACATTCACTTTTGGTATTAGTGAATTGTAACTACGTAAAGAATTGATTAACATTGTTAATGTGAAAAAGGGTTAGTTGGGCCTAATGTAAATGAAGAAATTAAAAATATCTCATAAAATTTCTTAAATTTACTAATTTTAAAATATTAAAACATATCCCTTTATATGCTTCAAAAAAATTCTATCTGGTGAGAAATACACTCGAATATGACTTTATTATATTTTAATGTATAAGTATTTAATAGTCATCCACCAACCTCCCTTACAAAATAAAATCATACAGCTATTAATCATTAATAGATTTAAAACTATTTACGGTTTCCAATACCTACCTAAATACCATCAAAAATCATTTTCAAATTCCATTATTTTCCCCCTAAAATAATTATTTTGATGGCCTAATGAGAAATGCAACATAGGATTCCCCAAAAAATATAGTTGTATTTATAAATATAATCTGAATTAATTTATTTGATACAACCATAAAATATTATATAAAAATAATATTATTATAAAATAAATATTATTAATATAATTAAATTTTTTAATTTTAATGGTACCAAAAATTTCCCTCATATCCTCTCTATAAGAAATGATAATATCGTTTCAACATAGGTGTGGACTAACACCACCATGAAGCAATGTGCATCATATTTCTTTTTCTCCATACATATCTAAGATTATTAATTTATTTTATGATATAATATGTTTTTATTATATATATATGATTTTATAAATAAAAATTATTATTTATAATTTTTTTACCCACTTGTGGACAAATGAATGTGTTACTCATGTGTATGTACAGACTACCGTCTTCATAATGATGTATAATAAATTTTTAAACAAAAATATATATTAGTACTTATAAAATCATATATAATTTATCATGATTAGAATTATTACATGACTATGATTCTTGATATTATGAATCAATATCAAAGGCATAAGAAATATAATTTTTGAACCAATAATTCATGTAAAACAGACAAGTTTTCTCCAAAATGTTGATTTTTTAAAAGAAATTTTATATTGGATATTTAGAAACTATAAATGAATTTTAAAATATAATATATTTATAAATTTTAGTTTCTATATTTTTATAATAAATAAATTTATTTTAATGGGCATTAGTGTATGTACAATGATTTTTATCAATATATGTAGTAGATTGTGCAGCATTGTCAATTTAAACCTCTATTGTTTCTTCATCGATCTCCGTTAGTAAATATATTATATATATATATATATATATCTAAAATTCATTACATTATCATCTCCTATAGAGACATTAATTTGTTTCTTTTTTTCTCTTTAATGTTACTCTAATATGTTTATAATTCTTGAAAAAAAACTTATTTTCAAGAAACACTGATCTTATTTCCTCCTTAGGTGAAAATCCCCTTTTCCACATCAATATGTCCTAATATTTTAAGAAAAATTTTATTCTTTTATTATATGAATATTTTTAGTCATTATTATGCCAATTATATACATTACGAATGATTTTAAAAGGAATATTCATATCATTTTGGGAATGGGGTGTTTTCTTTAAATTTCCACCATATTAATGAATAGATTCATAATTTTAACATTTATCGAATAAAAAATTATTCCCATTATGATGAAATTTATTATTTTTAATGATTCTATGGTATTATTCATTTTTAAAGTTATAATGAAATATGTTTCTCAAAATAATAGAATATTTTAATATTTAAGGTACCATAAGGATGAAATATTTTCCATGTTTTCAAATAAGTGGTGAAATTATATTTTAAATGTAGTTTTAATCTATTTGTAACATCATTTGATGTTAATTATTATTAAATAGGGATATAATATAATTAAAACTTATGATTTTTTTACCTAGATGGATTATGATGACATTATGGGGAATATATTGTGAAAATGATTTCCCTTCCATGAGTCATGATTTGATGGAATGATGAATGTTTGCATCATCATATAGAATTCACATTTATGGTTTATATTTTTTTGATTATTTGTTCTATAAAATATATCAAATGAATTGTATAATTATCAATATATCATGAGATAATGTTAATTGGGGTGGGGGAGAACACATAATATAGATGAAAAGAGGATGGGGTTAAACAGAATCTATTATAAGACATTTTCCACTACATGATGATGGTCATGTAAATTGTCCAAGAATAAATATATTATCCTCCATGGATATAACAAGGAATAATATAATATTACATGTTCATAGTCATATAAAATTATTTTATGGATAATGAATTTATATATAATTCCTCACTCATACATGTCATCTATTTTGATAAGATAATGATTTATTCCATGACTAGTTAATTATAAAGTATTCCATATATTTTATGAACACAATATATTATGATCATTCTCTCATAAAATAATACATATATAATGATTAAATATATTATTTTATGGATATATCAAAAATCGTAACATACTGATTGTACGATCGAAATGTGAATTTTGATGCTCAATTATAAGAGGGGAGGGGAGAGGGTGGATTGTAAGTTAAAGAAAAATTCATTTTTAACCTTATGGAAAACTATTTTTAAAAATGGTACACATGGTAAATTCATAAGACTTCATTTAGTTCTACAATCAATATAGGTTATGGAAATGTACTTCCTAAAATGAAACATAAGAAAAATTTACAAGGAAAATATATTTCCTAAAACCATGTTGAATTATACTTATCAGAGTATACAAAAGTTGAAGAAAGTACATGATGGTTATAATTTCTTACATTATCAATATACATCAGAAATAATCTTAAAATAAATCAAGTTACAAGTATGAAATCTTTTATCCCAAATAAAAGGGCATCCAATAACCTTTTATAATGATCCCTTGATTTATAATTTCATGAATATATGTCTTACCTAGGCATGGGTAATATCATTGTAGTAATATCAGATCTATCTGGAAATCACTACATTCCCTCGAACATTAAGTTACATAAAACCTCTATCATCCTATGCTCGGAAGTCCACAAACATTATGATAGTTGGAACCTCTGTCTTCCTATCCTAGGAAGTCCCCAATCTTTATAGAAGTCAGTTTCTCTATATTCCAATATCTGGAAGTCCAAGATTTTACATAGTAAAAATCGGAGTCACACAAAGAAACTGAACAAGATGTTCTATACTCACAACGCACGAGAGACTCTCTCCCTAGAAATCCCATTAGTAGAATGAAATATCTATAGTTATCAACAGATAATTCTCTATTTTGTGCATGTTCTAATGATCTCTTATTTATAGGAACATATCCAATGGTTAGTTACCTTCTACAACTGTCATATTCATTTCCTTGAATCATGGAGGGACCTCCACATGTGTCACACAAAGAACAGTTAGTTAGAAACATATTTTATGACATCATTTCATAATGATAATAGATGTATGCAATTTAAGGATTCTTCACCAAATATAATTTTATGAGTCTATGTAAAAATAATTTTCATAATCTAACAAAATAAACATTTGGAGACTATAAATCATTAATATTATGATTCTCATTTTTAAGGAATTAAGAACCAAAATTCTATAGATATCAGAGTCTGAATTCCAATAAATTCAGAATCTGAATTCTACGGAATTCAGAGTCTGAATTTAGAGTAATTGAGAGTCTAAATTTTGTGGAATTCAGAGTGTAAATTTCAGAGAATTTGGATTCCTACTAAGTGAGAATTCGGAGTCTGAATTTTAGAGTATTCAGTGTATGAATTTTAGAGAATTCAGAACCTGAATTTCATAGAATTAAGAGACTAAATTTTAGAGAATTTAGAGTCTAAATTTTAGTGAATTCGGAGTCTAAATTTCAACAAATTTAGTGTATGAATTTAAATAATTGGCTGTCTGAGTATAAGAGAATTCAGAGTCTAAATTTCTGAGAATTCAGAGTCATAATTTCATTGAATTTGGAGTCAGAATTTTATAGAAATTGGAGTAAAAAAAATACATTATAACCAAGGATTAATAAGATTATGAGGTTTTAGATGTGAAACCAATTTTTACACATAATAATAAAATGATTTAGATTTAGAGAAACTGTGAACAATAAAAACATAGTTAAGGATAAATTTTATGGGGGAAGGAAATTTTCATTTTTATGATAATTCATAGGGAAAATGTAATTTTCCTTTAGATAGAGTTATTGTGATTTAAAAAACATAGAGGAATGGAAAATTCTAAAGGAAACCTTATTGACTTCACAATCTCCCCATTTTAGGAATGCCCAAACAACCTTATGAAATAGAATATAAGGGCATAGATTTTTATTTGTGGACTTGAAAATAAAAAAATATATCCCTTTACATATGAATCAAGGTGAATATGACTAACTCCCTTATAGGTTTTAAAATCCCTAAAAATCTTATTCTCGACTTCCTTAAATAGATTTTTCATTTCCCTATACAAGGAAATCTTATTAGATAAATCATAACCTTAGATAGACACCCCATACATAGGGAAATAAATTTTTTACTTAGTATTCTTTTTATTATTCATTTATCCTGAATTTTTTTTAAAAAAGGAATAACGGGGATGAAAAAAAATTGGTAGCTGAAATATTATTACTAAAAAACAAAATATATTAAGAGAAACCATGAAAACATCATTATGTTTGAAATTATTTTTTCAATGAAAGAAATAATACTAATTATTGTATTGAAAAAATAATCCATCTTTTTTCATTTTGTATTAACTTCTTCACAATTGTGTTGATCTTATTAAGCTCTTTGTGATCTTCTTTGACAAGATTCAATAGCTGATCCTAATATTCACTTTTCTTATTTAAGGTTTGATCATTTGATTTTGATCATTAATAATTCTTTCTTGAGATTTTAAAATTTCTTCATGATTATTTTGTTTTTCTTCAAATACTATTCTATGATCCCTTTCCCTTTTCAAATTCAATGACACTAAATTCAGCTTCCCGTCCAGGCCATTGACTTCCTACTTCCAGGTTGTCTGTTCAAGACATAGCTTTTCCTCAAAACTTTTAGTTAGATCATTGAACATTCCATCTTCGTTGTAAAAAATAATTATTCACACATTCTAGAAAATCATCATGGATTCTCATCTCTTAGATTATTTTCCATCACCACTTTGTTATTTCGTCACATGAAATTTTGTGAGATTCATATCCAATAAAAAATGATTTGAAATCGGCCTCAAGGCTTACCAAGTTTTCCAAAATCATTGTAACTAAATATGCTTTCTAATTAATGGAATTTTGAGTCTACTGGAACCTAAATTAAATAATTATTAACAAGGAAATGGTATCAACATATGCCTTTAAATATTGGACTATAATGTCATGTCCAGGAGAAAACAATTTCGAATCTGGTTATTTGATTGGTGTGAATTGTTTTTCTATTTCGTCATATTTTATCATCAATGAACCACCAACATATTTCTTTTTCTTAATGTTTTCCATGGTGTATTAAACAAAAAATGTTTTCCATAATCATATTAAGGAATGCACTCGGTTTCTTTTGGTGATTCATTCTCACTATCTGACCGTTGAACTATTTTATATTCTTCATGATTTTTGTTCTCATCACATATAAGTAAATCCTCCGGTTGAACAAAATCATGATTGCTACTCTCTTATTCATATAATTTAATCACTTCATTATGGACATTTTCATCTTTTCCCATGGTAGTATATTTTGAAGATATATCTTCATAGGTTAGGATTGAAAAAAATTCATAGGAACTCTCCTTCTCATGATATTATTCCATTATCCTTATATTGTCATCTATGTCACCACATCCTTCTTCTTCAACTTACTCTTATTGAAATATTTCTTATTCTTCTAGTATTGGAATCACCATCATCATTCCTATATTCAATGGATGTGATTATAGAAAAAATTATTTTGGTAGTAAATTTTTTTCCAAAGGCTTTCCCAGTAGCATTGAGACTATATTAGAAAATCTAAGCCTCCGACATAATCTCCCTCTGGTAATTTTTTTTTGCTTATGAAGATATTCAGCAACATTCAGCTTTAATTCGTTTGCCTTATTATGGTCTAGAAAAAACTAGGCTCCCTTTGTTTCCTATTCTAATTCTGTCATCTCCACATCGCATCCACTTCATCCAGATAAGAATTTTTTAACTTTTTATTAGGCTGTTCTGATTTTGTTTCCTCAACTGTAAAAGATTTTTCTATATTATTTCTTCTGTCACCTTCATATTCTTTCAAACATTCTTTGAAGTCTCACCCACATCCAGTTTCTTAGTTAGGGATTCTATTTCAGCTTTATATGAAGTATAAGAATCTCTAGATTTAGTTTTGTGGCCAACCTTCATCCTTTCGAGGGTTTCATCACTAAATAAAATGACATTGACATTCCATGTATTTGAAACTCAAGTAATTTTAAACAATTTTAGATAAAAGACTATAATATTGTATATAATAACAGGATACATGGTGATTTGTTTCTTTAGAGTCCTATTCCAGATATTCATGATTTTATGTAACAATATCTTCACCAAATTATTCTTTCTGAGATTCACCAGAAATTCTAAAGTATAAGTATCGCTTTTCTTCAGGGTATCCTTGTCACCTTTTCCCGAAATAAGAAATCCCTTAACCCATAACTCAAGAATGCAGATATTTGTAGAGAGATGGATAATCTTCAGAGTCTTCAATTATTTCACACCAAGTCATTCAATCACCTTCCCCTTGTGGAACAATCATGATACATATTTTAGCTTATGAGACCAAGATTATCTTCACATGTATATGGAATTACAATTAGATTGGCAGCACTACTATAGTAAAGAGAATAAGTTATTCCATAGCTCTTAAATGAAAATATGTATTTCCATCCTTCATAAAATAAACTTATGGATTCATATGATTATACTAAAAACTACTAATAAACGGGATGACGAGCCTTCAGTTTGGATACACATTAACTCTCCCAGACCTTCAACGTGATATTTTTAGATATAATATAATTATATATATCAAATAATTTCAAATATACTATCATTTCAATGTATATATACAATTCAGATACTTCCATTATTGATGAAATTTGATTCTGAGTAGAATCTTCCATAGTCATTTGGAATTGTTGAAAATTGGTAAATTTATAACGGGCCTAAAAAAGAGGGGCAGAGCATCAGAACACCAAGACATTAAAGATTGATGTGGGATAACCATTGAAAGGGATATATATAAGTGTTTGATGGGACCTCTCACCATCCCAATGAGATCCAATAGTTAAAATAGTTTTGATCATATCTAATGATTGAGATGTTACCCGATGAAATTATTTGTTAGGTTTTGATATTTTGTGGTTTTTTAGATAAAAATTCAGATTTATGAAAAAATCTATGCGAAAAATTTTCTTAAACATTATGAAATGACCAACACGTAATGAAATGATTACGAAAATTAAATAAAAGAAACATAACTTCTATAATGATTGTGAAGATGTAGTAATAAAGAATATTTTTCTTGAAGAACATTAGATTATGTGAAATTTTCATTAGTAATTATAATTTTGAAATTGAGAGATTTATAATTTTCAAAAAAAATTATTATAAAAATAATGATTACTAAAAAAAATATTAAGAAGAAAACATACTCCCCCTATGGAAAAAAGATTCTTACTATAAAGAGATAGGTTTCAACAAAAGGATATTATGGGAAATTACCTAACAGTTATCATTCATAATTTTTTTAATGTTTTCAAATCTAACAGTGGGTAATGATTTTGTGAAAATATCAGAATGTTGATCTTGCATTCCAATAAATTTCTGAATGATATCCCTTTTTTTTGTGTGATCCCTAAGAATGTTATGTCAATTTTATCTGTGTCTAGAAAGAGATTGATGTGCTGGGTTTTTACATAGGGAAATGGAACTAGTGTTATCACACAATATTTGTTTTTTTTATAAAACTCATCTGATAGTCTGTGATTTTGTGTTGCATCAAAAACACATGGGAACAACATATTCTAACTTCTACATATTCAGCTTCAGTAGTGGAAAGTGTTACTGAGTGTTTCCATTTTCATGACCAAAAAACTAATAAATATCTATAGAAATGACATGTTCGAGATGTAATTTTCCTATAAATTCTACACCAACCAAAAGCGGCATCTGAAAAACTTTTTATAACCAAATCGTTTCCAAAATTATAAAAGAGTCTTAAATCCATGATTACCTTTAAATAGAGAAAAAAAATTCACTACCTTCAAATGATATTCTGTTTGATTGGATATATGTATTTCTTATAAAAAACTGAAATCATTATGTTTGGAAACCTGTTTTCACGTATAGAAAACTTCCAATTATACATCATAATGATGTTTGATCTACTAGTTTGCCACATTCATCTACATTATGTAAATTTAATGTACAAATGATAGTACTTATACTCTTAGTGTTTTCATAACCATACTTTTTAAGAAGATCATTAATATAATTATGATGAACTATATAAGTTCCTTCTGGTTTTCAGGAAAATTGAAAACCTATAAAAAAATGTTAATTCACCAATCATAATCATTTCAAACACATATTTTAATATATTCACAAATGAATCAGTGAATGATTTTTATGTTTAACCAAATATAATGTCATCAACATAAATTTGAACAATTAAATCATTTTCATATCATTCTTTATCAAAAGGTTTGGAAGAGCATTTCCCTTAACATAGTAGTTCTGGAATAAAAATCTTGTAATTCTATCATACCATGATTTAGGTGGTGGTTTATGTCTGTATAATGATTTTTTATGGTTGAAAACAAGTTCAAGTTGAATTTATCTTCAAAACCAATAGGTTGTTCTACAAAAACAACCTATTCAACATATCCATTATGCAATGCACAATTCACATCCATTTGAAAAATTTTAAATTTGGAGAATGCAGTAATGGAATGTAAAATATAGATAGATTCAAGTCCAACTAATAGAGAATATGTTTCTTATTAGTCTATTACTTCTTGGTGATTATAGAATTTCCCAAATAATAAAAATTTATTTATTACAATGATTCTATTTTCATTACACTTATTTTTGAAGACCCATATTACTCCAATTATAAATGTTTCCTTAGGTCTTTCAACCAATGTCCAGACATTATTCATTTCGAATTCATTTAGCCAATCCTGCTTGGATTTTATTCAATAATCATAACCTAAATCTTCATCGGTACTTTTTGGTTCTAATTGGCAGTATATTTGAAGATTTTATACTTCATTTCCTAAGGATCTTCTATTCCTAATAGATTTATTTATCTCACCAATGATTCTATCACAAGGATGATTCTTAAGATACAAATAATTTGAGTCGTATAATACATATTCATCAAAATATTGTAGGAAATAATCTAGTGTAAATGTTTCAGAAATATTTTTTTCTACATTTTCTTTATCAGAAGGTTCTTTTATCAAGGGTTGGTAATCATTTTTTGGAAACCCATCCGATGAAGTAGGTTGTGTATTTTTTAAAACAAAATTATTAGTTTCATCAAATTTAACATGTACTTTTTCTTCAATAGTAGAAGTAATTGTACTAACAACTCTATAAGACATATAAGTTGTGGAGTTGCCTAGAATATTTTCATCATCATATTTGGGAGTAGATTTATGTAAATTATATTTAGTATTCAGAATTATTACTTTGGAACCAGAGGCTTTGTTGTATGAATGTCTAGGTTTACTAAAATTCCATAATTCGTAAGGGGTTTTGTTAAGAAAATATATAATAAAAACATGATTTGTAGTTTATCAATAAGAACATACTACTTCAATCCAAAAATGATTAGCTATAAAATATTTACTCAACATAGATCTAGTAATCTCTCGAGGAATTATATTTCTTCTTTCAACAACACCATTTGATTGTGGAGTTCATGGGTCAAAGAAGTTGTTAGTAATATATTTTATACTTAAAAATAATTTAAAATCTAAAATTTCAAATTATCATCAATGATTACAATGAATATTTATTAATGGAAGATTTTTCACATTTTTAAACTGAGATCTAAATATTTTTAAAATAATTACAATATTCAGATTTAATGGATATAAAATATACCCACGTAAATCTAGTGTAATCATCAACGAAGACAAATAAAAAAATATGCCTCCAATGCTTCCAGTTTGTATTGGACTGGAATGATCCATATAGAACAAATGTAATGCATCATTACTTGAGAATTCACCAATTGATTTAAAATTTTATTTATGTTTCTTTCTATATTTAGTAGGATTAGTTCTTTTAAAAAACTGTTGTTATTATCCTTAATGAAAACTATGTTTAACAATGTTAAAAAATATAAGTTCACATGACCTCTTTTAGTTCTACAAAATTTATATGTTCTAGAAATGTGTTTCTAGAAATGAAACGTAAAAATTGTTTACAAGGAAACGATTCTCCCTTAAAGCATATAAAATCTTACATATCAGAGTATACAAAAGAAAAAGAATGTATAAAACGGTTATACATTATTCCTTTATAAAAATATAGAAGAAATAAACATGAATCAAAACAAGTAACATGTTTTAAATCTTTTGAACCAAAGAGATGGGTATCTAAAAAACACGGATAAAGGTCCCTTGATTTATACTTTAATGAAAGTCTGTCATACCCACACTCTGGAAAACCCTCAAAAAGAATATCTTAATTAGTCTTTCTATCCTTGAAATCCCTCAGTCATTATGGTTTATGATACCTCTATATTCCTATCCTTACAAGTCCTCAAAAATTAATGTAGTCGGCACTTCCTTCTTCTAGTCCCCATAATTCCTCAAACATTAAGGTAGTCGGTACCTCCGTCTTCTTCTCCTCAGAAGTCCTTGTTTGTGTAAAACAATAATTGGAGTCGCCCAATGCATGTTGAAAAAGATATTTAGTATGCATAAGGCATTAGAGTCTCCCTCTCTAGATATCACATCGAAAGCATGCAATCTCTTAAGTTAGCAACAAATAATTCTTAGTGTTGAGCTCATTCATATAAGGTTCTATTTATAGGAACCTCTACAATGGTCGGTTGCATCCTCCAATGGTCATATTTTTCGATTAATATCAGAGGAAAATATAAACATGTCACTCTACCAAATGGTTATTTAAAAAATATTATATGACATAATTTAATAACTATAAAAAGTGTATGAAAAATAATGTTTTTTAACCAAATATAATTTTTAGATTCTAAGGATAAATAAAGTTCATTGTCTAACCAAATAAACATTTGGAGAGAATTACTCATTGATATTTGGATTCTAGTTTTCAAGGAATTTGGATCCTAAATTATATAGATTACAGATTCTGGATTCCATTGAATTCTGAATTGGAATTACGAGGAATCCAGAATCATAATTCTATGGAATTATGAATCTGAATTCTTAGGAATTCGAAGTTTTAATTTTAGGGAATTTGGAATTAAAATATTATTTAATTTGGAGTTGAATTTCTGATCATTTGGTATCTAAATTTCAAATAATTCATAGTATGAATTTCATATAATTTTGAGTTTTATTTTCAATGAATTCAATGTCCGAATTTCAAAGAACTCAGAGTTTGAATTTTAGAGAATTTGAAGTCTGAATTTCTTAGAATTCTGAGGATTAATTTCTGGGAATTCGGAGTCTGAATTTTATAGAATTCAAAGTCTGAATTTTATAGAATTTGGATTCTGAATTTTCTGAAATTATGGAGTCTGACAATTGCATACATATTTACCATGGATTTATAGGATTTTCAGGGTTTATATCTGAAACCTATTTTTATATATAAGAATAAAATGAGTTAGATTTAGTGAAACTATGAACAATGAAAACATTGGTATGTATAAAGATTTCATGGTGAAATAAATTTTCATTTATTAAGATAATTTTGAAGGGAAATATAATTTTATTTAAGATACAGTGATTTGTGATTTTCAAAACATATAGGAATGTAAAATTCATAAGGAAACCTTTCTGACTCAACAGTAATAATCAATGAACACCATTTCATATGATTCTATCTCCACTAGATGGATATAATGGATTTATATATAATTTTTCTAATAAGGTTGTATTGAAAGAAGAACCATGATGGATATTTTAACGATTTTTAATCAAAAGTGATGCAAATGTATTTTTTCATGAATTATTGTAAACCTCTATGGTCTTCAGTAATGTTTTTTATTGAAATGGGTTGAATATTTATATAAATTAAAGTTATATTTTTGAAAGAAATTATTAATTTTCCTTAGTTACTATAATATATATGTGCAGTTATTTTTTGAACATTTTTATCTTGAAAATATCGATAGAAAAAAAATACAAACACAGATGTATTTAAAGTGATATATGGTGAAAAATAAATCATAGGATTATAAATAGGTGTAAAAATTAGAAAAAATTAAACAATAAAACTTTTTAAATTTGTTTTATCACTCCTATAATTGTATATTGATTAATAAAATATTCATTTTGTTTACTGTAAATGGACTGGAATAAAAGAAAATCGATTAAAAAAGAATGTGGTATGAAATTCAATGATTCTTCTCTAGAGAATTTTAATGAAATGATACCAAAAATATCATATATTTTTAAAACTCACACATGAATCTTTGAATCCATGAATCATAATATGTATCCAAATGAGTAAATGATGAACCAACAAACATTTGATCAATTCACGAGGAAACACTTACATTTATTTAGTGGTTATAATTATCTAAATATAGTAAATAAATAAATCTATATAAATAATATTATATTATCAATTACTATGTCAATGTATAATGAAAAAAATTGTAATGGTTGTGTATTATTTGAATGTGGAAGATGCAAATGGTGGAATATTAATATAAATATTATTACAGTGGAAGAAATTGATTCTAGGGATTGGAATGTATTTGAGAGGGTAATTTTCAATAATTACATTCCTTGAAATATTTTTATCCAATTGTGAATGTCAATTCATTATTATTTTACTATTGTATTTTGAATCAATTAGTATAAGTAAGGTGAATTTTACTAGTCATTAATAAAAGTATTATTGTTTTATAAAAGAACTTGAATGAAATATTGATTGGATTCATTATATACTAAAACCATGTTTTTGAAATATTATATGCATGAGGTACTTTTATAAAATAGAAAAACTAATATGTGGTTATATAAATGTATTAATAGGGATTACATATTCTAATAAATCTATTGATATTGAGAAGAAAATTTAGATATTTTTGTAAGGAAATATTGATTAGAAATCCCATAGTGGAATTAAATAGTGTTTTACATTATTAAAATGTATTGATATAAGTGCGGGGAAATTATCTCCAATAGACTAATAATTAATTATACTATAAAAATTAATTCTATAGAGATTGTTATTATAGAATAGTAGTATAGAGAAATATCAATGAAATGAATTGAGAGAAATATCATATAAATATACAACAAACACTCCAATACTATATTGATATGATTTATGTGAATTTTTTTGACTATGGATAACAAATTCATTATATATTAATATTGGAAACATGAAAAAAAATTTCTTAGAGTTATCAGGATTGATAATTTGATTATAAACACTAATTTGGGATATGAGAATGATTTGTTGAAATATTCACTTAGCGTCTACTCCAGACTAAAAATGAAATTTATTCAAGTTCAAGACACTATTTAATATCTAGAGAATTTTGTAACGGTATCACATTACCATCTAAATGATTAAATAATGGATCATTTGTTAAAACACCTAATAGTTTCATGATCACATATAAACTCTATAGATCCAATCAGATGGATGTTTTCAATAATTTGATTCCTATAAATCATTTCTTACAACCTCTAGATGAATTATATCATATTTTTTTCATGATTAGTCTATCTCAATAGAGATCCCATTACATTTGATGTGGTGAAAAAGTCATATTTTATAATATAAATAATTCCATGATTGAATATTGAAGATGTACTGAAAATGGATTTCCATTAGAAACTACCTAAATTGTATGAGTCATATTACATATTCATTACTGGTATCAACATCTTGTTGTTGTGGATAAACTGAAAAATGAAATTATACCAATTATAATAGAATATTTTTATTTATATCATAATTATTTTCTTAATCATTACTCTACTAGTGAGGTTATATATTCAATATGACACCTAAATGGTGTTATTACTATTTAAAATAATCTATAGAATGACCTCAATTGATTTATTGTAAATTAAAAAGAATATATTAAAACTATATTATGGGATTCATTCATCCTATTGAATTCACCTGTTGTGCATATTTTTTTGGTCAAGAAGAATGATGAGTAAATTCATATTGTTATTAATTTTTTAGATCCTAATACAAATATTATCTATAAAAGTTGTTATTATCAGCATATTGATGATAAATTTAATAAACTATAAGAAAATCATGAATTTTTACATACTTAAATTTAATCTAGATTTCATCATTTGTGTGATTGAAAGGGGAAGATAACCATGAAATATTTTTGAACTATGTAGATCACTAGGAATTTATAGTTATAACATTTATATATATAAATTACCCATATATATTTATAAATTTATTTAATAGAACATTTTATTATTATATAAACCTAATTATTGTGGATTTTGTTGGAAATATTATTAAATATTCAACAATTTGAGAAGTCCATGATGAACATATAGTGATTTTATATGATCACCTTGATGAAGGATAACCAATACTAATTTTTTTAAATGTGAATTTTGGAAATAAAAAGGATCAATCATGGGTTATGTCATCACATGAAAAGGGATATCATTGGATTGTTCAATGAGAGATGTTATTGAAGTGTGGCCAAGAACAAAAACATAGAATGAAATAAATAATTCACATGGTTTAGAAATAAACTTATTCATCTATATATGAAATTTTGTATGCTTATCAAATCCATTAACTATATACATATGTAAGTGAGTCATGATCCATTGGACTAAAGAATATTGTGGGTTAGTGCACCTGATCCCACACTAACTAGTAAGGGATACCTGTTTCTAATGTATTGTGATGAAATAAAGAATGTAATTTGATGTATTATATTTTTGTATACATTTAATTAGATTATACCTCATAACAATTGAATGTAAATGGTCAAAATTACATGAATTGTGATTTGGAACTAGAATTGAAATTTTTCCTCAAATAATTGTTGTGTAATTATGTTTTATAGTTAAATATGAGAAATGTATAGTTACCATAATATCTTGATAATATATTCACACATAAATAGATAACAATGAGTCGATGGAAATGGTTGGAACATATTATTGAATATGATCTTTTAATGCATTGCTACAACAGGGGAGACAACAAGGTGGATGATGATTTCATTTAGAAGGACCAGGTTAGATTTTTTATGATGAGGATTGAATGAGATGAAATAATATTATATTTATAGTGTATTTACCTTGATATCAATACTATGGGATAAATTTCAATTCACATTCAGTTGAATATTCAACAATATAGTCAAATGGAGAGTGATGTGAAACCAAATAACAATGTAGAGAAACAAATGAATATATAGTGTGTTCCAAATTATTGTTGCAATATTGATGGGATAATAATATTTAGGAATATAGTAAATGTAAATTAAATACAATAATTAATGAAGTATTTTTATTATTATGATCAATGTATTTCAATGTAATATCCTGGTTCAAGGTTGCTCCCAAGGGTGCCCCGTTCCCAGTTGGCCCCAAGACCTCAAAAGAATTTCCACAAAAGACAAGGGTTGCCGACTAGCTGTGAGGGCCATGGTCTGATAGTGGGGAAATATTCCTTAATTGGTAGATTTTATATAGTGGAATAAAAAATAGTAGACAATATCAGAAGTACAAATAAAAAAAATATTTAAACAGCTGATGACAAATATGAAAATAACAAATAGAGCATATATAAATTATTCATGTCAGATATGTCTAGGAAAGAGTCAAAACAAGTCACAATGATGAAAATAATTTACATAACCATAATATAGAAAGAAAATTAACCTCCAAAAACATCGTAATACCCATATTTGTCCCATGCTCTCCAGCTCCAACAAAAATCATGTACCACCTGAAGAAGGGTGAAATTCCTTAACTATACCTACAACTATATAATCATTTTGGGTCCAAAAGCAAGACCTAAATAGGTTATGAGGAAAATAACAATAGGAATCCACCAAAATATATATGCCTAGATATTAATGAATATATATATATAACATGATATATGAGGAAATAAAGCAATAAACTAGGTTTTACTCAAATGTAAATACTCATACAGTTTTCAATTACATTCATTTTTATTTATTATTAATCTATTCCAATAGTTAATCTTGGGATATATCATAATATATATATCCCCGGGGTAATTTTACCAAAATAGACGTCTCCGAAGGCTACACAAATAACCCTGTAAGATCGAGTCCAAGCTTGAGCTTTTCCTAGGCAGACCCATTACAATCATTCAACCATTACCCAACAAACCTTTGGGAATGTTCTCATGGTCTAAAAAATATGGTAGAAAATATAATAATGAAATTATAACAAAATCTTGGCTATCTATGATGGCCTATAAACTTGGGTCTACATTGCATCAATAATTTATAAACGTCTTATGGGAAGCTCTCATGGTCCTACCCCCTATTTCATCATAGCATAAATTAATCATAAACAAACTCATGGGTATTTCTCACGGCCAATACGTTTGGGTAATATTCTACACCAAGTCTCTCAAAGCACTGTTTAAATAAACATGTAAACCCACACATTTTTTGGGTTTCAAGGCTCTCACGGTCCATTGGAAAAATAGTATGCATATAATAACAAGTTTGTACATGTAATCTATAACCTCTATGAGGATAACATCCACAGGAATAACACATGAAATACATATAATAAATTATAATATATCCTAAATATATCATGGCATCGAAACAAGGTACACCTAATAAAAAACCTATGAAAAATCACCATAAATAGACAAAAAAGGGAAATACACCAAAGGGGTTTCCCAAAAATAGGGTATCTAACCTTAAGCATTTGCAACAACCCCTTTTCTATCATTTAATTCATAGTAGGTAAAAAATAAGTCCAATTTCCCAAATCATGTAACACCATAATTGTTGGTATGGGTTAGTTTTATCATATATAATCCAATGATGAACAATGAAAGTCACAAACCACCAAGCATGATGACATACGAACAATACTCTTGAACACTAACCCCTGAATCGGCTAATAATGATTTTAATTTAAAAAATTGTTAAAATGATCATCACTCAATAGCTCACAAGAGAGAATTAATCAAGAAGAAAAAATCTAGGGGAATTGAGAAATCATATTTTGAAATCCAATGTAACCAACGACTTCTTAATCTGAGCTCGGATGAGGAACTAGGTGGGGATTGAATTTCACAGTTGTTCTATTGCTCTCCTATATGAAAAGATGGAAGAAGAAAACGTTTCTGAGGGTGAGATGTTATGCCACACCAATTTATAAAATTAAAAATTTACACAATATGTTCTGATAACGTGTGGACCATGTGTTAGCCATAACCAGCACTCGACTTAAGCGATTTTACCAGGTCATCACATGGTTGTGTACTTGGATGATAAATGACAAGTACATTGTTGTATGTGGTACTCATGTACATGGTGTTTACTCTTAATTAAAAGGCATAGACACAGAAAATTTCCATTTCATCCTTTTTCCAAAATAAAAAACTAAAATAATGATCCTTACTTGAAATGAAGATCTGGGTTCTTAGAAACATCCCCCTTAAAGTAATTCATTCCAAAATTTCCCTTCCAAGGGTGGTTAAGAAGAAACATCATAAAAAATTCCATTGGGATCATATGTGGCCTCCCTCTGCCATGTCTCTTCAGGTACTCGCCAGTGCTATAATAACACCATTACTATAAGAATATATTAGCCACAGAGAACCGTCGTACGGCGATCCACAATCCAAATAGGGTGATCATTAAATCATTTATCCCCCTCAAACTCAACCTCCTCTAATTAAAAAATGTGAGGTGGTTCTGAAAAGTAGCATCATAGCTGGAAAACATTAAATACACATCGTGTAGACCAATACCACTTTGGTAATTGTAAACGATATGCAAAAAGCCCCACTCTCTCCAAAAACTAAAATGGACCGATGCATCTCAGGGAATGATTGCTTTGTATCCTAATACCCATGTGTCCCACCCTCGGGTTGACAAGTAAAAAAACCTGATCTCTGACCACGAACTCCAGAGGACGTCTCTGTCAATCAGTTTATGATTCCAGGAATGGTTTTATAGTATCCATCCTTTTCTAGATCAACTCAACATATTCTGTCATCTCTTGAATAAGACAAGGTCCCAACATAGCTGCCTCTCATACATCCAGCCAAAATTGGAGTGATCAACAAGGCTAATCATACAAAGACTCATACGGTTCCATATCAATTGCCACATGAGAACTATTGTTGTAGGAAAACTCCAACAGTAGAATTTTGGTCTCCCAATAGCCCCCGAAATCTAGGATACATGCTCGAATCATGTCCTTCAAAACCTAAATCATGCACTCAAACTGGCCACCCATCTAGGAAAGTTATGATGTTCTAAGATATTCATGTGTAACCAAATACATTTGTATTCCCTTCCATACACTAGATGTAAACTAGGCATCCCTATCTAAAATGATAGAGTGAATTAATCCTTGAAGATTTACCATCTCTCATATGTAAAACCATCTAAGATCATCAACAGATAAGGATTCCATGATCGGTATGAAGTTTTCAACCATTACGAGTCTTCATAAAACTACTCATACTGTATCATTTCTTTATGGTGACAGTGGTAAAACCATCACGAAATCATTCATGAAATCATTTTACTTCCAATCAAGAATGGGTAACTGATGTAATTTCCCTACTGGTTGCTGATTATCTTCCTTAACATGCTTATAGGTGGAACATCTTATAACAAAATCAACAACATCCCTCTTCATGACTATCCGCCAATACTGACAGTGTAAATCCTGATAAATCATCGAGACACCAGGATGAACATCCCATACAGAGGCATGGGAATATCAAAAATTCTTCATGCTTATGACCGATGACACCGATACCTTCCCATGAAAATCAAAAAAAAACATCATCCCCTATGGTTCACTGAGGAGTAGGGTATTCTCCTGACATACTCTTCCATATGAATATGATTTAGGAAATTTTTTTTGCTTCATTTTCACTATATCTAGTAGACCAAATGTAACATCTATAGAAGAAAGAAATTTTTCCCCTATTTTCCATGTACCGATAAATTAATATTAATGAATTGATCCAGAAGCTTCCACTCACAACTGAAATCCTTAACTACCTATATATGTGTCCTCTTGCTCAATGTCTTAGACACTGCATTGCCTTTCCTAGGAGTGTAGGAAAGCTCTACGTGAAAGGACTGATAGTACTCAACTGAAATTAACAATCTTAAATTCATATCATGCTATTTAAATATATACTTGATGCATCTGTTTTCATTGTATACTACAAAATTATCCAAGAAAAGATAATGTGTCCAACAGTATAAGGAATTCAGAACTACATACAGCTTGATATCATGCATCGGGTAATTCACCACTTGGGGCATCAACTTCATAGACATGCATGGAACAAATCCTTCCCATGAATAAGTTCTACTCCCAACCCAATACTTGATATATCATAGTAAACAGAGTAACTCTTTCCTGAATCCAAAAAAAATCAGTATCAATGCTGAAATAAATATCTATTTCATCCCCAGAAAGGCTGATTCATGAGAATATTTGCACAAGTAAATTTCACCCTTATTAGTCAGGTTATTCAGTGGTGATAATAAGATTGGAAAGCCTAGAATAAAGCATATTGAGTAACATGAAATCCACAAAAAAGTCTGTATCTCAATGATGTTCTTCATATTCTCCTAGGAAACTACTATTCTCACATTATCTAGATCAACTAGTACTCCTGTCTATGTGTAGACATGAACAATGAAGTGAATATGGTCCATCTAAAAGAATAATATTGAGTGCTTATCATATAAAGGATTCCCTCTTAGTGTAATCAATATGATCTCAACATTGATATCATGGTTGTGTCGAGTGTGTGAATACACAATGATATCATCAACGAAAACATCCAAAAATAATCTACGTAAGGATAGAACACTCAGTTCATTGGTGCCATGAAAATGGTCGAGGTGTTTGTGCGATCGAATAGAAAAACCAAATATGCATATAGACCATACCTGCTCTGAAAAGATGTAAGAGGTATATCTGATTCTCTCACACACAACTTATGATAACTGGATCTCAATTAAATCATCGAGAACACATGGGCTCATCACATAGGAACAAAAAAATTATTAATCCCTGGAAAGGGATATCTGTTATTAACCTTAAACTAATTCAGAATCTGGTAATCAACATAATGTCTGAGGGCACCATCCGTCTATTTCGTAAAAATGATAGGTGAGCCCAATGAGAAGTAATAGGTAGGAAGAAATCTGTCCACTACTACTCCTCCTACTGCTTCTTAATGTCTTTTAAATAAACTGTAGACATTCAATTTTGAGGAATGGATATCAGTGCTACTCCTGGAACAATCTCAATAGAGAAATCTACCTCTCTCTATCTAGATGTAAACCTAGATAATCCTCTGCGAAGACATATTTGAAATGATACACCACTAGAGGATAGTCCATATTTGATGTCCCCTAGTCATAAAAATAAAAATTATCAATATGGTATTTAATTCACCCCAACCCATGTCACTTAGGTGATTCTATGCTCGCCTAGACATCACAAATTCACTTGAGTAGAAAATACCTTCCCTTTTGTAACGTGAAACTCACCCTGTCACGATAACAATCAACAAAGGCTTGAAATGAGATCAACCAGTCAATTATAAGAATGAAATTAAATAATGTCTTATCAATAAACAAGATGTACCATATTATTTGACTCCCATCTAACTCAATAGGGCATTGCTTTGACAACCATAATATAGATTTCGTAATCACCAACGATGTGTCTAACATCACAACATCATCAAATTTAATGATACTGCTCCCCATGCTCTCAACAATGGAAACAAATAAAAAACTATGGGAGTATCTATATCAATAAGTACATAAGTTAAAACTAAGAAAAAAAGAGTCATAACTCCAATCACAGAGGCTCCGGGATCCTGCTCATTCAAGGTATACTCCATCTAAAAGTCTGGCCTGTACCGTGGCCCTGTGACCCTGCCTTACTACCCAGAGCTGATCCACCATTCATTTTCTGAAAAACTATCATTTGGATACAACATCCACCACCACCTCCTTGGACATAACATCATTATGAACTCCAGTTCCTTGACTTATGAGAAACTAGTGGTCCTTCTCTAGAATGTGGGGTCATAACTGATCCCCTCTCACTTGTAACTGGTGAAAAACCCATATAAATGAAAAATTGGAACCATATTGCTTCATGATTGGTAGTCAAATGGGTATATTAAGAACCATGGTATTGTGTTACCAATAATCCCACACTCTTATAAGCTCACATATCCACCTAAAGATACATCATTGCTACTAGAATCACAATGTACAGGCTCCCTACAGTGCTTCCAACTATCAAACGATGGAGTACAAGCCCTGGATGGTGAACTGCCCTGGATCGCATCTCCCAACTCCATCATATTGCAAAATTAATCATCACATTATTTACTATAGTAGTCACTGAGTTCAGCCTAACAACATTCACCTGTTATTGAATGTCATACATGAGACAATCATCAAAATTCCTAGCCAGTGAAAACTCATCACCTACCCAAAAAGGTGTGAATTTCTACAATTTTGTGGAGAGAAATGATTAATCTATAACTGAAATAGTTCCATATCCACATATATGATCTCTCAGGATCAGTCTTCCTTCAATGTATTAGGGTATAATTAATCATAAATTGTCCTAAAAAATTTTCCCAATCCATATCCTAACAACATCCGGCCTCTATGATTACATCCCAGCATCTGTTGGCAGAATCACGTTGCATGTACATCGCGAGCATCAACCTCCTATCAAGAGGAATCTCCAAATCCTCAATGATATAATACATTGATTCCAACAATGTATCAGCATCTCGTGGTCCTCCATCCCATGAAAATGTGGGTGGATACTCTAGCTAGAACACGGGCGTAAACTGTTCCATAGTTTGGGAAGCATGTGGTGCTCCTTGCAGGGTCTGCATCATCCTCAAAAGCCCTCATTGAACTATGAACATACACCTATGTCCAGTATAATAGCTGGTTCCAAGATGGACATTATTATAGGATCTACTACTAGTACCATATCTACCTTTTCTATTGTTTGTTCACCGCCATGTAAATGGATTAAAACTAAAGGACGTCTTGGTTGCATGAATATGCAAGGTCAAGCACACACCTCAGTTTATGATAATCAAGGATTTGAACATAGAATTTCATAAAAAGAAAAAGACAAGGAACGAAATCATGTTTTTCAAAATAGGGTGACATGCTGAGTAGAACTGCCACACGACATTTTCAATTGAGTTATCAACATGGCTTGTGCCTCTGCCAGCATGGTACTGTAACACCATGACACATGTAGTGTTCCTCATGTGACATGGAATGTACCATATTATTTTATCTTTCCAGCTTTCTTGTACATTGATAAAACTACACGATTCTCTCCTAGTGTAACTCTACATGGTCTGCACACTCTACACACGGTGTGTACCACTTATGTCCCACCCACCCATGTCATTGCTAACACTACTGGATACAAGATTGATAACTACAAAACGTGAAAAAGATAGACACGATGTGTACATACAATGAATCAACCACCAGTTTCATTAGTTCGAAGACCAGTTATATGATTTTTTACAACAAGTTGTGTATAATATAGACACAATGTGTTCTACCAAATGATTCCCAATACTATGTCTCTTCTCACATAGTCATTGACAAAGTCAAGTACTACACAGCATGTATGACCTTTACATGGGGTGTACTTATGAAAATTCATTATTCTTGAATAATAGAACACCCGATGTGTGTTCAAAACATCACAAGCCGTGTTGTATCGATTTCCAGACAATAATCATCTAGAACACCCCTAGAACCCCCAAATTCATTAAATTTATGAAGATCCATGTGTAGTTTCAATCCTTTGGAACCCATAAATCCTTCGATTCAATATTTTGAATCCTATTTCATATCTTTCAATAATATAATTTATTTATTGTTCAAACATGATCTACAAAATTCGGATCCAAGAGGTCCCATAACACGCCAGGGACCAAAGTTGGGTGTCCCTCCAAATATAACTATACATATACCAAAACCCTATCATAATAGTAGGTATTTATGTCATGAAATATATCAAAAAATCATGCATATATACCACAACATCTATCAAAACAACATGCAATATGTAATGTACCATAAATGGCATGACAATAATGCATGACATGTGATCTCTAGAATGTTCTTATATGATACATGAGATGGAATTACCTAATCTAATTTGGATAAAACATAAAAAGAACCACAATGATATCAATAATAACATCATTAGACATGTACATAAACAAATGGTGTATTAACATCAACTATAATGATTTCAAAATTAGAAAAATTGTAATATTTTAAGTAACATGGATTTCCCCTATACACGGGTTAGATACTCCATGGAATATATTATTACCAACTACCCATTCATTCTGATCACAGTCTATATGCTCCAAATATTAAACCAATGAAGAAAAGAAACTCCTTTGATACCACTTTTTAACATCCCTATTCTAGGTGCTTCCCAAGGTCTCCCCATACCCAGTTGGCCACATGACCTCAATCGCATTTCCCTTAATGCTAATGGATGGTTACTAGCAGCAAGGGCCAAGGTCATATTGAGGAGAAAATATAGCCACACTGATAGAGTATACAAAATAGAATAACAAATATTAAACAATAGAGAAGGAAGAAATACCAACAAAATAAGTAAAACAATAGAATACTAATAAGAATATAACAAATGTAGCATATATAAATGATTTCTACCACATGTCTCTAGAAAAGTGTCCAAACAAGTAACAATGTTAGAAATAAAATACCACAACAGAATTCTTAACTGAATGCAATCTCCAAAAACATCATAGGACTCTTCTTGGTCCAATTCTCACCATCTCTAATAGAAATTAATTACATAATGAAGAAGGGTGATTTCCATTATTTATACGTACAATCATTATATTTGTTTGGGTCCAAAATCTTGACCCAAATATGGTTTGAGATGAATCCTAGCAAGAAACCACAAAATAAAGTGTTCCTAATTGTCAGAGAATATATATAGCAGACAATATGTATAAATGAAGAAATAAATTTGGATGTACCCAAAAGTAAACAATCCAATAATATTCAATTAAATTCAATTATATTTATTATTCATATTTTTCAAAATTTATTCATGGGATCTATAATAAGCTCTATATCCCACCTAAGTAATAGTACAAAAATTGATGTCTCATTTGAATATCTAAACAACCAAGAAAGAATGAGTCCATGCATGTTCTTTGTCTTGGAAGACTCATCACAATATATCAGCCATTAATAAATGAACCATTGGGAAATATCTCATGGTCTGTACACTATAGTCCCACATAACATAGATTAATGATAAGGACCTCCTAGGTAGTTCTCACTGTAAATACTCTTAGGTCTACATGAAATTAATAATTAATAAAATGATATCTGGGTTGTTTACATAGTAAATTCCCTCTGTGTGAAAATAGCATTAATAAATCATAAACATCCTCCTCGGTATATATCACAGTCAATAACCATGGGTCAAAGTCCACACGAATTCTCTCACGGTCCTGTGTAAATAAACAAGTGAACCCCCACTATTTTTCTGGTCCAATGTTCTCATGGTCCATTGGAAAAACAACACACGTATCATAAAACAACATCACAAGAAATCTATAACTACAACAACCCAAACATCCACAATAATACACATGAAATTTATATAATCAAAAAAAAATCTATCATAAACAATTAAACGAATGGGAACAAGGTAAGACTCATAAGAAACCTAGGACGAACAATAATAAACTATTAAATTTGGGAAACACAAACATGAAATGTTCTGTAAATAAAGAAAATAACCTTATACATATGAAACAACACCTTATCAATTAATTAAACCATAGAAGGTAAATAATAGGGTAAAATTCCCAAATCATGAAATACCCCAAATGTGGGTATATGAAACATTTACATATATTATCCAATGATGACCATTGAATTATAGAAACAATCGACATTGATGTCGTACCATCAATACTCTTGATCATCCACCCTTTAATCAGCCTAGAACAATGTAGATCAACAAATTGGCTACAAACGATCATCCCTATAAAACTCAAGTGAGAGAATGAATTAGGATGAAACACACTAGGTAAAATGAAAACTCACTGGTGGTAAACCAACACAACCAGTGACGTCTCAATCAGAGCTTCGATAGATATCCGAGGGGGGATCAAAGTTATCATCCATTCTAATTCTCTCCAATACGAAAAAAGGGAAAAAATGTTTCTGAGGAAGATTCATGACCCACACTGATTTATCAAATTAAAAGAAAATAACATGGCAGGTTGATTTAATGTACATGACGTGTATTAGCCTCAACCAGCTCTAGACATTAGCTGGTCAGCCATGTCATTTCATGACCAAGAACATGGCTGATACATGTCATGTACATGAATATATTTGGTACCCATGTTCATAACATGTACTCATAAGTACATTGGGTGTACATATGAAATTATCATTTCTTCCCATTTACTCAAAACAACTCGAAAATATATATGCATACATGAAATAAAGATTCAAGTTCTTACAATAAATTTTATGATATTTATTGATATTAAAGTGATTTTGTGTATGATAACATGAAGATAGATATTGTAGAGTATATATAGAAATGCTTCCTAATAATTAATGTCGTGAAGGGGATAAATACATGGAATGTTATTTTACAAACCTTACCCTAAAATGTGTTGAAATGGAAAAATTAAAAATGATTTAATCATGGACCTACCCAAGATGTCTGAGTGACATAAGGTTTTTTTTTGTATTCCATCTCTAAAAAAGTCAACAGTTTTCATTTCTTCTAGAGAATATTTCGCTATTGATCAACTATCTACATAATATGGTATGTATGTTGTAAGGGTTCATGAACTACCACTATCAATAATACAAGATCATGAATAATGATTTACATCAGATTTATAAACATTTTATAGGAAATAATTAAATATCAAGTTGATTTTTTTCATTGTTTATCAACAATATAAAAATAGACACATTTAAGGTGAAATTATAACTAGATAAGTTGTTATAGTATCTTTCTTTATAAATTATATGTTTGTTGGAATCAACACCTTATTATATTAAAATATTCTAATAAATATCCTAAAATCAAGAATTATGGTGGATCCTTGTAAATATATCATTATAAATATGTTTTGGACAATGAATGATTGTTTGATGGTTTGGAATGAATGATAACGGTGCATGTGCTAACATAAGAAATGAATGAAAATGATAGAGTCATTCATTTCTATTTTATAGAAAATAAGTACTTTTATAAATGGTATGATGATAATAATATATGAGATTTTATGTTCAATATTTTTGATAACATATTCTTTAGAATATATCTCTTTCATAATATTATGGGATTTTGAAAGATGTGATAACAAAACATTATGTATGTTTCTCCCTTTGAAAATATTTTCCACATTCAAACTATAGATTATAACATTATTTTTCTTCCAAATATATATAATGATCATAATGTGTTCCATGTATCATTTTTTTGACGTGTAAACATGATTCATTAGATTGAGAAAACTCAATTATTAGTCCATATAATCATGATCCTTCTTATGAATAATAATATATACAAATTTTTTACCATAAAGATAATGCAATTCGTAATAGAAATACTCATATTGTTAATGTTATCAATAGAAATAAAATATATTATGATGATATTTAATGAAATTATAATGTGATCTGGTAGACTTATCTTCATTTTTATTTTGATATAGATTCTAAATTTTATGGTTTGTATTCTTATATGTGTGAAAAATATAACACAATGAGATTCCAAGATATATTTTATTAATATAAATAATAGTTTTTGATAGCTTGAGTATCATGAATCCAAAAAACTGTTCTAATTTTTATACATTATAAAATAATTCCCAGTATAATTTAAATAAATGAAATGAAATTGTTTAAAATAATTTATATTTCATTTTGGAAATAATATACATAAAAAACTAACTACTTTTGATGAAACATAGATTGAATATATATGTTTTTTTAAAAAAAAGTATGATATTAGAAATAAGAAAATTTATTTTTTACACAATTTTATAATTAATTACTTTTTATATATTGGATAGAAAATAAAATAATTCAATTTGAAGGGAAAAGATTAATTTTTTGATAACATTTAATTTTTCGACATAATGTGTTTTAATGTGAATAAATTAAATCAACAACTCTTTATGAACAATTTTAATTAAATTTCATCATAATTTATTCAACATAATTGTTCCACATTAATTTAATGGAATTATTATAATATTTAATTCTATTAAATTTTGGTATATTGTAAAAAAATTACATTTTTCTAAAAAGGGAATTTATTTCATTTTTTTAACTTATTTTTTTGAAAAAGAATTTATTTAGCATGTATTAATTGAATATAAAAATAGGGGTTTCATATTTATAATTAAAATTTCTATATTTAGAATGATGGTAACTTTCATTTGTTATCATAACGAAGAGTAACTTTAGAAACAATTTTTTACATTAGTTGTGTTAAAATGGTGAATTAGGTGGTTATAAAAAAATTAAATATTATATATAAGTAAAACATTTATAAATTTTATTTTTTGAGGATATTCATACCTCAACATATGTTATATCTATCATTTCACTGTTTTTATATTGTCACAAAACTATAGAATATTATATTTTAATATATTGTATATTATATTTTTCCCACCCACCTCACTTAGCAAAGGAGGTACCGTCTCCCTCGAACATTAAAGCCATTTTATTCATATAGATTATACATGCCAAATTAAAATTCCATCCTAAATTCATTCTAAATTTTATATTTCTAGTGTTCATACCAAATGACTATCCTTTTAAGCAACAATGTTTATCCCCAATGTTGTTTTCCGAATAAGTAGAAATTACTTTTTCCAAAATATTTCAAGATTCTTTCTTCCATGACATCATAAAAATATTAAATATGAATGTTAATAAGATTAAATAATTATTATTTATATAATGTTTATACATTTCCATGGAAAAAACTTTTTGTACATCCATTCAATCATATGAGAAATTATTATAATGCTTTTGTGTAGGTGTAATATTCCTCCTCTATGAAGACATGTGATTAAATTTTCTTATATTCCATAAAATTATGATCATTTTGTAGGATTTAGTTAGTATATTAAAAAATTTATTATATAATTATGATTCTATAAATATTTATAAATATTTATTATTCTATTATCCCACACATTGGAAAGTGAATGAATTTCTCATTCTAATGAAAGAACATTCTCCTTCAATTAAGGATGTAATTAATTTTGTATCATACAATTTTATAAAGCGCCATAAAAAATTAAAATATAAATGAATATAATATGTAAAAATGACTAATATATTTTGGATTTTAATGCCACAAAAAATATGAATGGATTGAACCATCGAAGAATACATGCTTGTAATACAATCCAATTTTCATTACAATAATGGTTTTAATGAATACTTATAAATAAATTGGTAATTTGAAATTATATGGGAAAGTTAAATTCAAAGATAAATATAAATATTTTTCTATTATATATTAATAAAATATATAAATTTATCATTAAAAAACCTATGTAAACGTATTAATAAAGAAAGGACTTGAGGTTAGTTATTATCTTGTTATATCATTTTAATTTCAAGACTCTACTGATTAAATTTAGTTTGGATAACGATAATGATATTTTCAATTATACCCAAATGTTTTAATATCATCTAACTATTTTATTTCATGTTTCCAGTCATATCTCCTATCTTTTTTACTTCATATGATCAAGAATTTTTTTATGAAAATACCCCATTAGTTCATTTTTTGTCAATGATAATTTTTATTCCTATTTATCTTCATATAATGATTTAAAGATTATTATTTAAAATGAAAAAATTATTCATAAATATTATTTTCTACTCCATTTTACATAAATTTCAATTTTATAATATAAATATTTATATTATTTTCATAATTTTGAACTATTATACTTGTAATAAAAGATGTTACATGAATTTTTTTAATATTAAATGCACAAAAAAACTTTCATCTAGTCATGGATATTGTTTTATATTAATATAAAATTAAAATAATCCATAGTTATATTTAATGAGAATATATTTCATAGTATTCTATAAATTTTTAATTTATAATGATATTAATAGAAGTTTATATTTTCCCTTTTTGGATATAAATGATCAAATAATATTATAATGTTTTTTTGATCTATTATAGTATCACTTTATGATTAATTTCTATCTATGGGGATATAATCCAATTATATAATCATTTATTTTTTGGTGGAGGTATTTTTATTATTTTAGTGGGAATTCTTCATGAAATATACTTCCATTCCATTGGTCATCTAGTGATGCAATGTAAAATGATTCTATGATCTTGTGGTACCTAATGTATGTTTTACAGATATAATTAGTACGCATAATAAATCAATAAAAATTTGATTCATAATGATTCATATCTCATGATATAATGTGATATATTATGTGGTTAAACTCATTCTCGTGATGAAAATAGGATTGGTAGTGAACCTAGTCAATTATGGGATTTATTACATTATTTAGTGATGTTATATTTTATGAGACAAGACTAATAAAATGATTTCATATGGTATGATTATTTCAAACATACAATTACATGTAATTATGCAAGAGATATTATCCTATTAATCATGAATAATTAATGATGATCCCCTACTCCGAAGACTCCTGTCTGCTAACATGATATTGAATTATAATAGGACATATGAATTATGATACATGTATTTTTAGGTATGAAAATTTTATGTTATGAATAGGATATATGACCCTAGTTTTTATCCTATCATTACATATGATCATTTACTAATATCTCCCATGATTTCCTTTAGTGAGAATCCAATGTCTCCATTTCTTACACTATCTCTTCCACAATTTATAAATAATTGATATAAGTAGACTTTTCCTAATAAAATTTCATTCAGTGGAGAATTTGTCTTTTATATATTGAATATAATTCATTAAATAAGATGATTATGTTTATATTATTAAAAATAATAATAATTATTGTCTTTATGTCTGTATTTTTTGGAAATCAATTGAAAATATATTTAAAATAGTGAAATATTTTGGCAATAAATTATATGGGAACCTCAATAAAATATAACATTTCTAGTCTATAAATAGTTTAATATATCTAACAAATTATCGAATAAAAACAATTATAATTTTTAATTTTAATAATGATAATAAATGAATGTTGGGTGAGAAATAGATGAATGTATTAGATGTAATTTTAATCCATAATCATGATAATATAATGTATTGATCTTGATAAGAGTGAATCTATTATAAATTTTCTTATTTAAAAATTCAATATATAATACCAATTAAATGGTTGTTAGGGAAATTATATATGTATCTATTGTAGTGAAAATTAATTTAGTCCATGCTGGGTATTTTTATTTTCATTCATGCATTGATTATTAGAATTGATATTTTTGAAATCTATTATTGCGGCACTATTATTATATATATTAAACATTCCATTAATGTAGAATTATGGGATAATTAAAGAAGTGTTAAAATATTATTTTAATGAGGTAAAATAAAGATGGGGGATAATTAAACATATACATATGAATGTTTTCTTTAGTAATAGATTATGTATTGATAATACAGTGAATAAACATACAAAAAAACTGTGTATTGGGGAAAAATAAATAATCACTATGGGTTAATGGTTTAATGACGAGATCCAATACATTTATTATAATAACTATTCAAAATATTATATAAATTATATTCAATATCATATCTATTGAAGAATTCATTAACATAGTTTCAATGAACTTAAAATAAGGGGTTCTTTGTTTTCTATGAATAATTAAATTTATGGCATTTTAGAGTGGAGAAATTAATTAATGAATGTATACATAGATAATGTTTTTTAATTTGTACATTCTAATGTATATGTCTTTTTCTATATATAGAGGTTCTTTAGAGGTTATTTGGGTCCTTTTTTGAGTGTTTTATTTAGTTTAGAGTGGCCTTACTATGAATTTATATTATAGGTGTCTCATCATATTTGTATGGTGATGGTGGCATCATGACTGGGGTTGATTTTGGTCAATCCATTGAATATGATTTGTACAATTACCTGAATGTATAAAGGAATCATGTTACACCATGACTAAACATGAATACAATATTGTCATTTTTATGTAGGGATATTTCCTATGAAAGTTTTTATACATTTCTGGAATCCTTTTATATCCATAAATCTTTGGAATAAAATAAATAATTTTTAAATGTTTGGGGAAGGGATTTTTAGAAATTTTACACGTATCGTTGTATAAAATTGATTGATATAAATTTTTTTCTATAATATGTCACTTGAGTTCCATTCATCTAAAATAATAAAATCGATGTTCAAGTATATCCCTAATGGGAAAACCCAAAAGAAATTTTATATTAACTATCAAATTTAATCCATTAAGGATTCCATTTTTTTATTTGATGTTTTTTATAGTGAAGATAGTATCAAAAAATTAGATAAATTAAATTAAATAAATGAATTTATTTAAAAAAATCCATTATGAATTGTTATATATACGAGCCTGCCTATATAAACTAGATTATGGAAAACCACTATTATTTTCCACAAAATACATGTAGATTAATAAAATTTTCAAATGAATAATTCGTGGTCTTTTTATGAGGTTAATTGATGAAAAACTTATATACATTCTTAATTAATATGATAATCATATTATATTACATAAAATAAATCAATAGAGATACATTCATTTCCAATGATCCATCCAATCCCGTTGCAGGTCCCTTCATTTTATTGTTGCTTACATATTCATGATTATCACAAAAAATTTAAAACCATTCTTCCTAAATTAATTTTTTCTTTGAAGTTTTCATTACACTATTTATTATTCTTATTAAGAATCATGTCATTTATCGGATTATACTAACTTTTAATTTTTTTTATATGAATCCAATTGAAGCCCTTATTCATAAAATCCATCAAAAATATCACATTTTTTATCTGCAATTTTACCATTAAATATTCAATTATTCATCATTTTAATGGTGTTTGGAAAAAAATTTATTAGAAAATCTAGTCCCAACCATGGTTAATAAAAAATTCATTATTTTTATGATATTGAATTCAAAGATGATTATTTATTAGTATATCATTATTTTATTACATTAATAGACTAATAACATTTGATACAAAACATCTGGGTGTTGTTAAAATATCTTCAGGTGGATTGAATATATCTCTATTTCCGAAAACAATTTATCATGCTATTATTACTAGATATTTTTCATTCTATATAAACTATGAAATTGTATTTTTAGAGAGAATAGAGGTATAACTAGTCTATAAAAGATATTAAATGATACATATTGATTTTTTATGTTATAAAAGTATTTAAATTGTTTAATTTTGAAGAACATATGGCATGTGCTCCCATTGATGTGGTGTTGGGGTTTCATCGAAATATAGGTAATAAACCACTATTTTCATGTACACATGACTTGATAACTCATATTAAATTACCTCATTATAAAATCTCTAGAGTACAAAAACTAGTTTATAATATAGAAATACATGCAGTGTACATGAACACATTCATATAACCCAAACACAGTAGAGAAACATTCCCATGTACCTATCATGACCTCTAATTCCATCTTAGAGAATCATAAAATGTATATATTGGGAGGATTTTTCCTTCATAATAACTATGGGGAGTCATGTATATCACGTGAATTTGAATTGATACTCTTAAAGAGTGGAATATAGTAAAATTTATCTTGAGAATGGTTGGGATCCTATACATGACATATTCATAGGGTGTTATGTCTTTCACTGAAATTATAATGGAATGGTTCTTTTATATATTTGGTATATTTGCTCTCATATATGGAGCTTATAATTGATATGTATCATCCACTGTATTATAGTATTTAAAAAAAATATCAAACTGTAGGTGTCCACCAATGTTATCAAGGTGAATAGACAATAAATATTAATTAACTATTTAGAAAAAGAGATTTAGTATAAGAATATGTGTGTGGATTAATGAGAAATATATATCAATATTTCATGAGTACCTCTAATAAAAATATATAAGTTATCGTCTGTGATTTTTCATTAAACAACGTCTATTGTTATATGATTATACTCACACTCTTTTAATGATTTATTATTTTTAATTTCAAATAATACGAGATGGTAAGAATATACCCACACCTATATGAGATCATTCCACACATGAAATCATTTATATAGATTATATGTCATTCGATTGATTCCTAAGCGTACTAAGAGCTGGTGGATCATACTTGTATTTTTAAAAGGTAGTGGAAGAAGTATTTTTCCTTTTATATAAGGACTCCCATTCAGTATTTTCGAACATATATTGAGATTTTTGATTTTTTACCGTTTATTACAGTTTTTATATACCATACGTTATTATAGGAAATTAGCATTACATTAATTCACTGTGTTTTTATCAGTTGTTCACATTATTAATTAATTTTTTAATATGGGGATGTCTGTGCATGTACTTGTACGTTGGGATGAGGTATATTATTATTATTATTACTCTGTTCTAGTTAATATCCCATGTCCTAATTTTGGTTAAAATGTGTTATTACCCCGAACCTACTACGATCCTTGAATTGTTGTTGATTCTGGTGGTGATATAGTTATATCCCATGAATGGATGTCTTATCACTAACATATGGAGATTTTTTTGGCATGATTATTTTTTTGGAGTTTGGGAAAAATTGGTAACATATCATGAGATCATATTTTAGTCCATAAAATAGAGTTACAGTGCATCATCCTTACACAATGTGTCACGAACCAAATCTGGTCGCCGCCCAAACCGGCACCAAACCCAGCCCGTGACATGACCCGAAGGGCGTCCCTATCCCCACGGGCTGGCACAAGTGCCCGGGTATTATTTATTTAGGTTTGGGAACGATTTACCCAAATATGAAGTCATAAACCATTAAAAACAATCAATAATCTGAATCTGAAAATTTATACCAAATGATGTTTAAACAAAAACCAGAACTGAATACATAGGTTTAGAGTCAATACAAAAGGTCCAAAGACACAATGGAACAAAAACAAAATAGCCCCATGGACTCCACATGACAAGGGGTCATCACCCCCAAGTCGTCTCCACTACTCCGCCCCAAGGATGAGGACTAACACCCTGAACCGCCATCACCCTAAGCCTTTCCTTTACCTGGGTCAAAAAAATGGTCTACTTACACCCAAGGGGTGTAAGTAGGGTTTGAGCCTAAGCCCAATATGATACCACCCTATGATTCCATGGAGCATGCAATACAAGGTGAAAAAGCAAGCAGTTTTAATATGCAATTAAAAGCGGTGAAAAATTCCACAAAATGAATCTTTAAATTGAAAACATTTTTCAAGATAAAACTTTCAGAATGGTAACACATTTAAATAGGAATATTAGATACTGCATTATAACTCCAAAGACACCCAAAAACAAGGGCAAATACCACAAATCCACTGAGCAACAAAACCGGGAACACCCCTAGGCACTAGATAGTCTCAGGCCCCATGTACTTCGTACCTCAGTGTAATGTAACCATAGTAAAATCATTTCTCGTGCACGAGCCACTAGTAGGGAAGATACCCATAACCTATTGGTCCCCAATCATCATCCACATAGTTTAGTTAGAGTTGTCGTTATCCAAATGCTAAGTGAAACAGGGACAAAACCCATCCGGTCCACTAGCCGTACTAGTACAAATCCGCCCCACCTAGGTACCCGGGCTTCCCCCTTTGTGCTCAAACAATTTCAGGATTTAACACACATCCATTTTAATGTAAAACACCACTACTGGTCACATACACCAAATATAGTATCTATCTCATTTTATACCACTTAAGACAGACAACAAACTCTTTGAATTTGAATACATCAATTTCACAAAATCTCGTGTAGTTTTGCACACAAAACCCCTTAAGAAACCCACTTGTACACGATGTTCACAATTGTAAGTTACCAAAATAGTAAAGCCAGCCCATTAAATATCAATTAAAACAAAAAATCAATTTTTGGGCATCCTCATGTTAAACAAGAAGTGTTATCTTTGTAAAACCTTCATTTTCACACAAAAGTGGAACCAAAACTTCACTTTCTTTACAAAAACAATTAAAACCGATTTTTTCAGCAATTACCAAAGGGGATAAACATAATAAACAATGTTTTGTGCCTTATTACAAATCAATAAAAACAACTAAGTATTTATAGGGCATCCACGAATAAACAAACAAAACACTTCTTTGGAAAACCCCCAATTTCACACCAAATTGGCATTTTAAATTCAATTGCAATGGAAACATCATTAGAACCAATTTTTTCAGCAATAATAAAATTACATAAATTTGAAAATATGATAAATACATCATGCTAATACACAATGATTGCATGAACATTGGAATCACCTACCAAATCAAATGAAACCATTGAATCCTTTGTGCGAAAACACAAACGCACCACCGCCGCACCTCAAGAAGGGTAGATCAAACCTAAAATTGAAAATTGGTGCAAAAAAACCCAAGGTTAAACCTTAGGTTCGAACCCCTACCCACTGGTCATTGTTCACTTCAATTAAAAGGTAGGAAACCCAAAAAAATAGAATGAAACCCTAATCAATTTGAAAGGAGAAAAGAAATGGACAAACTTACTTGAGAAATCTAGAATGAATCTCCCCAAAACACCAGTATCTGAAATTTAAAACGGCCAAAACTCAGGGGATTTTCTCACAAGAATTATTATGTAATTTAGGAATTGTAATGGAGGGAAGAGAGTATGAATTGAGAGAGTAATTATTGAATGAACATACCTCATCAAATCTTCCCTATTTTAGAAACCCTAAGATGTTCGTCCCTAAATCGCGATCCTAAGAGCTCCAAAGAGGAGGGTAAAGAGACTGGGGGCGCGGATGGGTGTAATGGCCGCATATGAGGCTTGGAATCACCGAAAACACGCAAATATTGAAAGAGATATTAAAGAATTAATATTTATTTTTAATGCAGAAAATGGGCTTTCGGGCAGGCCCAATTCCCTAACTAAAAACCCATATCCACCAAGATTATGGATTTATAAAGGCCCCAAATTTAAATTTGGGGTTAATATGTCAGGGGAGAACAATTAGGAGTTGGAATGAGTCAAAAATATTAAAAATTGAAAATGTTATAAATGAAACAAAATTTATTTTTAAATTTGGAATTGGGCTCGCAGTTTGGCCCAATTCATGAAAACTCACATATTCTCAATAAAACCTTTGGAAACCACCAAAACAAATCATGAGTGGAAAATAAATTTAAAATAACCCTAAAATATGTTACGTATGTGAAAATTCTCCACACCTTGAAAACTTTCCGCCCCGGAATGTCACAGCATGTTCAAAGAAACAACTAAACCCAACTGAGAAACCAATAGGTACACCCTTGCCAGGGTTCACCCCCAAAGGTCAAAACACCTCCAGTGATCAATGAAGGAAGGAATACTCTCACAAATCAAACTTACACCACTTTCCAAAAACCATCAAGAACATTCAGGCTTTATCCCAAATAAAAACTTCTCAAACACAATCTGAACAATACTCAAGCAATTCACCCAAACGAACAACAACTTTGAACAAGGTTACACTTAACATAATTTAACTAAACTATTGGGTGCTCTCCAGTCCCAATGTTTACTCAAGAATGATGTTGGTAGCTAGATATATCTGAACGATACTATCTACACCAAGCCAAGACCATTGAAAAATCTAAGTTACTGGTACGGGGGGGACACAAATACGCTCCCCACCATAAGAGAAAACCAATATTTTTTTTTGAGACATAATCAAGAGACTAACAGGGGGAGGACTAAATGGACTCACCAGTACAAAGGATATACTTCCATCCAAAATTTACAAAAGAAATTATATAAGACTCTTAGTGGGTCTCCCCACCATAATAACCAATCATCATAACCAACCAGCACTGGCCGGTAAAGAAAGACCCCAAAATTTAAAGAGTTGGGGCGACCACATGGTTAGTTTGCATGGTTTGGGAAGCCATACACTAACAGTTGGGATCCATCTTTCCGCATGGTTTTCTGGGGCATGGTCACTATTATCCAAGTGAAAACTGTGTTCACAAACCGTGTAGACAACCAAAAGGATGAGGGAATAACATTGGGTGATGACATGGGAACACGGCCCTCCACCTATTTCCCCCGAACATGGAAAACAGAAGAATGATTATGACACCATAGGTTTAAAATCATCCTAACTTTCATACTGAGGAAATGACTTTGTACAAGGGTTTAAATGACACTGGAGTTTCCCCTGACTACGCGCCAGCTTCCCTCCGAGACCTATGGCTGGAGCTCAAATGATTGAAGCATCTTCGGCCTCGCAGTTAGGCTTTGGAAACCCCATGAACGATAATTCATCTTTCAATGAAACCAACAACTACAACGCAAACCCAGATATGTTTTCCAGACATAACACATTCCAAACTCACTTTAACCGATCCCGATATTTCACTAAAACAAGGGCTAAGAAGATACACACACATCACACCTTGTTTCTTTAGGTGAGAAACAATAGAAGTAAAGAACACCAACATTCAGCTTCGTCTAAAATGGAAGATTTTGATGTTTTTCCAAGGGAGACATTCTCACAACATAATAGGGACTCTCATAGGATTTCACGACATTCACCTCTATGGTTAATCGAGCACATGACATCATAAGGAATCACTGAACATGACCATTGCGACAGATATAAACAATTCATGGAGAGGTACCTTATACAACATACCCAAACAACACACAATTCTAGAAAGTGGCCACAATATCCTATCGTGACCATATTTCCCACAACGGTGGTTTAACATGAATTAATGCATCAAAGAAACTTTGAAGAACCCAAAGGTCCTCTTAGACACCATCGAGACACTCATCCACACTTACAACCAAAGAACACTTCCACCTTTGACGAATCATGAAACTTTAGAAACTAAGGTTTCTTTCAACCTTCCACAATAACATTACCACTACAAGAGGATCCAAAAATCAACGAAATGAATGGGTGTAGACTCAATCAACAATGATCAATAAAATATCCCTTATATTAATCAACTAGAGGATTTTCAAATGGCGAAACAATATGGATTGCACTTCAGCTGTGCATTAACCCTTAATGGGGGAATACCTTATCCAATGAGAGAACCCAAGGACCCAACCAAGCTGGTCCATTAGTCATAACATGCCTCAAACCAGATCCGAATACATGAAGGGAACCACCATAAAGGCATCTCAAAACATTTTCCAAAAGAGACCACTAATCGTCCCTACAACACAGCTCACCGACAAAACACAAACCCAAAACACAGTTCAAACAAGAGGGGTTCTTTGACTCAAAACTTCCCACAACATCAACATTATCAAAAACCCATAATAAAAACTATACCAAACTATTCATTAATACATCATGTTTTTCTTTAAAACTATTTCTTTGAAAACAAACGGTTTTGCAGTAAGCGTATCCACCAATGGTACCCCATGGGCATCACACATGCATGTTTTTGTGTCACACCGGGCACCCTCCTCATAACCATCCTAGCACTCATCCAGTCATGTCATCAACCATCCATCATACCATATAACGCCATGCATGTGGTCACTCATGGAAATACCAAAGGGTAAAACAAAAATTCCTTCCACTTTTCAAAAACAAAATGCTCAACCAACCCAACCTTTTTCTCAAAACTGCTAACAATGAGATCAAAATCCCAATTCACATCTTACAAAACATTTCATAAAGACACAACAATTTGGAAAAGAACCCACATTCAAGATATTCATATCAATATCAAAAAATATCATCCCATTAAAACACCATTTTATTATTTAGAAAACACTATTGGAAACACTTTTCAAAACCAACTTTAATATAGTTCCTTCTTTCAAAAGAGGTGTAAGCACACCATTTTAGATTTCAAAACAATTATGAAAATTATATTCCTCAATTTCATAAACCAAACCATTCCCTCTTTATTTGAAAATCATTTCATAAAAACATTACGCTTATTAAAACCAAATCCCCATAAAACCAAAGTGCCAGGATTTCAAAACTAAAGCACAAAACAATCCGAGAGGAAACTAGTTTCAATGGGTGACTTGGAAATATGGTTGGAAGCCTTATTCCAATCACTTCACTGTCACAGAGAGAGTTTTAGGGAATATCCCCAGCTTCACATGGCTTGCCAGGCCCTGCGAGCTCACTGAGACCATTAACCCACCTCTCTTTTCATTTCCCCTAATCATCATCAGACCAAGAAAACCAAAGGAATTAGATAAATCCCGACTTCCCATGGAGACTCGAATCCTGTCCTGAGGTGTGGTGATCAGGCACACTACCCATAACCAAACTACCAAGTCCCAACAATCGTAACATTATACTATCCCGACTGTTCCCCAAATAACGTGACCCAAAGAGTTAACCAGAACCTCCTCTAATACCATTTTGTCACGAACCAAATCTGGTCGCCGCCCAAACCGGCACCAAAACCAGCACGTGACATGACCCGAAGGGAGTTCCCTATCCCCACGGGCTGGCACAAGTTCCCGGGTATCATTTATTTAGGTTTGGGAACGATTTACCCGAATATGAAGTCATAAACCATTAAAAACAATCAATAAACTGAATCTGAAAATTTATACCAAATGATGTTTAAACAAAAACCAGAACTGAATACATAGGTTTAGAGTCAATACAAAAGGTCCAAAGACACAATGGAACAGAAAAAAAATAGCCCCATGGACTCCACATGACAAGGGGTCATCACCCCCAAGTCGTCTCCACTACTCCGCCCCAAGGATGAGGACTAACACCCTGAACCGCCATCACCCTTAGCATTTCCTTTACCTGGGTCAAAAAAAAGATCTACTTACACCCAAGGGGTGTAAGTAGGGTGTGATCCTAAGCCCAATAGGATACCACCCTATGATTCCAAGGTGCATGCAATATAAGGTGAAAAAGCAAGCAGTTTTAATATGCAATTAAAAGCGGTGAAAAATTCCACAAAATGAAACTTTAAATTGAAAACATTTTTCAAGATAAAACATTCAGAATGTTAACACATTTAAATAGGAATATTAGATACTGCATTATAACTCCAAAGACACCCAAAAACAAGGGCAAATACCACAAATCCACTGAGAAAAAATTCAGGAACACCCCTAGGCACTAGATAGTCTCAGGCCCCATGTACTTCGTACCTCAGTGTAATGTAATCATAGTAAAATCCTTTCTCGTGCACGAGCCACTTGTAGGGAAGATACCCATAACCTAGTGGTCCCCAATCATCATCCACATAGTTTAGTTAGAGTTGTCGTTATCCAAATGCTAATTGAAACAGGGACAAAACCCATCCGGTCCACTAGCCGTACTAGTACAAATCCGCCCCACCTAGGTACCCGGGCTTCCCCCTTTGTGCTCAAACAATTTCAGGATTTAAAACACATCCATTTTAATGTAAAATACCACTACTGGTCACATACACCAAATACAATATCTATCTCATTTTATACCACTTAAGACACACAACAAACTCTTTGAATTTGAATAAATCAATTTCACAAAATCTCGTGTAGTTTTGCACACAAAACCTCATAAGAAACCCACTTGTACACGATGTTCACAATTGTATGTTACCAAAACAGTAAAGGCAGCCCAATAAATATCAATTAAAACAAAAAATCAGTTTTTGGGCATCCTCATGTTAAACAAGAAGTGTTATCTTTGTAAAACCTTCATTTTCACACAAAAGTGGAACCAAAACATCACTTTCTTTACAAACACAATTAAAACCCATTTTTTTCAGCAATTACCAAATGGGATAAACATTATAAACAGTATTTTATGCCTTATTACAGATCAATAAAAACAACTAAGTATTTATAGGGCATCCCCAAATAAACAAACAAAACACTTCTTTGGAAAACCCCCAATTTCACACCAAATTGGCATTTTAAATTCAATTGCAATGGAAACATCATTAGAACCAATTTTTTCAGCAATAATAAAATTACATAAATTTGAAAATATGATAAATATAGCATTCTAATACACAAATATTTAATCAACATTGGAATCACCTACCAAATCAAATGAAACCATTGAATCCTTTGTGCGAAAACACAAACGCACCACCACCGCACCTCAAGAAGGGTAGATCAAACCAAAAATAGAAAATTGGTGAAACAAAAACCCAAGGTTAAACCATAGGTTCGAACCCCTACCCACTGGTCATTGTTCACTTCAATAAAAAGGTAGGAAACCCAAAAAAAATAGAATGAAACCCTAATCAATTTGAAAGGAGAAAAGAAATGGACAAACTTACTTGAGAAATCTAGAATGAATCTCCCCAAAACACCAGTATCTGAAATTGAAAACGGCCAAAACTCAGGGGATTTTCTCACAAGAATTATTATGTCATTTTAGGAATTGTAATGGAGGGAAAAGAGTATGAATTGAGAGAGTTATGATTGAATGAACATACCTCATCAAATCTGCCCTATTTTAGAAACCCTAAGATGTTCGTCCCTAAATCGCGATCCTAAGAGCTCCAAAGAGGGGGGTAAAGAGGCTGGGGGCGTGTCTGGGTGTACTGGCCGCATATGAGGATTGTAATCACCGAAAACACGCAAATATTGAAAGATATATTAAAGAATTAAAATTTATTTTTAATGTAGAAAATGAGCTTTCAGGCAGGCCCAAATCCCTAACTAAAAACCCATATCCACCAATATTATGGATTTATAAAGGCCCCAAATTTAAATTTGGGGTTAATATATCAGGGGGGAACAATTAGGAGTTGGAATGAGTCAAAAATATAAAAAATTGAAAAAGTTATAAATGAAACAAAATTTATTTTTAAATCTGGAATTGGGCTCGCAGTTTGGCCCAATTCATGAAAACTCACCTATTCTCAATAAAACCTTTGGAAACCACCAAAACAAATCATGAGTGGAAAATAAATTTAAAATAACCCTAAAATATGTTACGTATGTGACACAATGATTTATATATTATAATTTTTTAAATAGTACAGAAGGATTCTAATTTTTGGGAAAACAAATTTTACATAAATCATATAGTTTTTTTTATTCCATGTAAATTTTTAACCAACTCCATATATATTCACATTCATCATGTTGTGTCATGTCTACCACATGAATCATCTGTGATGTCGAAAAATGTGGATACCAATATGATATTGTAGAGATGACATGCCTAATGATGTTTCATTGGTGTTAGAACCTAAAAATGATATTACCCCTCCTATTGGATTTCTAGTTGTGCCTATAGATATTGAAAATCATTTTTACCCTACACTTATAGTATTAGTGGATACTCAATCAGCATTTGGGAAATAATTATTCTTCATAGTTCCATAATATTATGAATATAGGATGATCAGACTTATTGAGTTTTAGTATAGAGACCACCCTAGTTTTGAGATGATTGAAACCTCTAGAGAGTTATGAAAACAAAATTATGGAATGGGTAATATTATTATTTAAGACCCATCCAAATTAGAGTGTGTTTCTGGAGTGGATGCATCCTCACATACAAAACATAAGACAGTGGTGTATAAGGACATAAATTCAAGAGGATTTGATCCTCCCTTAAAAAGAGTTTTATAATCTTTTAACAAGGGAGTACTTTCTACTGGCCATTCAAGTGGTCTGTATTTATGAGATTCGCGAGCATTAGAAATGAACATGATTTTCAAAGAATATGTAGTGTGGTTTGTAATTTTCTAATAAAACTCAATGTATAGTATTTATTAAGCATACATACATGATGAAAGCATTCAGTGATGGATTCATTGAAATTATAAAGATAGAGAACATCACCATTGAACATCATTATATACAAGTGAATTGTAGATTAAAATTTTGGTAAATTGATTCATGTATAAGTTTCATCCAGTGGTGATAGGATCTAGTAGCAACCATGATGTGGACTCCCTAAATTAGGATGTTTGATAATATTCAAAATGGTCAAAACACTCTGGGATCTATCATATTTTAACACAAGCTTGTTCATAAGATGTTCAACAATCATGAATATGATACATAAAGCCCAGGTAAATAAGATCATACATTTATAATCATCCACTAAATCATATGTGGGACTTTTTCAAGCATTCGGTAATTGTAGATAGGTAGGAATTGGGCATGTTATTGAATAATAGGTAGATATGTCAAATGTGAGATATATAGTTTAGAAGAAATAATAGTGGAAAAGGTAGATATTTGGTTGGGGTCTAATGTTACGATCTACTACTACAACCACCACACATATATGTTCTGAGATATGAATAGTGAGATGGTGTTGTTAGATAAAAATACTATAATAGAGGGAGCCATATGATCAAGAGGATATAGAAATTATTTGAGGTAAAATCTATGTCTTCTCTAAATTATTCTTAAAGTCATTAGACATATAAATAAGGCTTTAATTTCATAGGGCATCCATTTTTTCAAGACCTACAAATTGCAAGAGATATTTTATCTTGACCCTTATGTAAAGATAAATCCATTGGGATAGATTTACTAATTCTAAATTTCTTCTAATAGTTTGATCATACTCTTGGAGGGGAGTTCCATATGTAGAAACATTATATTTCTAAAATTAGACCATATGTTTTCAGTGATGTTAATGAAAAAATATCTATAGTTTAGACATATATTCACTATTATCGATGGATGATGTTGTGTGTTCGTGTTTGTGGGACACAAAATTCATTCCATTTTCATAAATAATCTTATTAATAATAGTATTGTCCCATTTATATGAGGATGTATCCTTTTACACCTACATTCGGATATATGGCCATTGGAGCCGCAACTGTGATGTTATTTGAATCACCTAATGTGGTTATTGAGTAAGATGAGATATTCAATGATGAAATATCAATATAACATACTTATAGAGAGGATGAATTTTGCAATTACCCCCACCAAAGGAATTCATTAGTGTCTTGAATAATATATTAGATGTCCTCATTAAGACTATGTGATTCAATTATTTTAGTTAATGGATTTTTGAGGAAGGGATAACATCGACCAATTTTGTCCTTGTGGGTAGCCCTGGTGATTATATCTATGAATGTGGATGGTATATCGAGGTTATTCGATTATTATGATCACCTAAACTAGATGAAATTCATGAATATAAAACTATATCAATGGATTGAAAAACATTTCAAAAAACTGTAAGTGGATAAGTGGTTATAAAATCTTATCCTTATCATTAATTCCTACTAAAAAATGGTTTATATAAGGATGTAATGAATATAGAATTATAATTTAGCTAAGTCCAATATGATTAATTGTTAATGATTTTTTGAAGGGACTCCCTAGAATGTGTATATGGACCTCATGAACCATATTGGCTATCCTTTACATTAATGGATTGAGGTGGTCTTCATAGTTTCTACCCTTATGTAATCATAATATGTTTATCAGTATGAGATACATTTTATGATGGTATTATAAATACAATGGGGAACAATATTTATGGGAAGCACAGACCTTCCATTTATAGATTTGATAGATCAACAACCTAGAACATGTAATCATTGATGTGGTAGTATACATCAGACAAGGAAGATCAATGTAATACTGTCTTTAAAGACAATAATGAATGTGATATTAGTGAAATAGTTTGTTCGGTTAGAGGGTTATTACCCAATAATTATTCTTGATATCTAAAGAGTCATGGTAATGATTATTTCCTTGAACCTAAAGGTGTAATGATTGGAGTCCCATGTGTGGTTTTTTTGACAGAACTAGTGGAATGATTTTTTTCATTTTAATTCATATAAAAACACTGATAGATTATTGAACCTGATAGTTCACATCAAAAGATATGAATTATAAAACCCATTATTTAGAACTAGAAAAAATAGTGTTCACTATAAATAAGTAATGTCAATATATTTTGGGAGATCAATTCATCATCTATTATGATCATGATACTCACATGTTTGTTTTCTATTAAAATAATCTAAAATTATAGAAGAAAAAATGATCTTACATCCTAAAAAATATGGATTCTAGAAATTCTTTACTTTGAGGAATGTGAGGGTGGAATAGATTATACCATTATGAAATCACATTCAATTTTGTTGAGAGAGGTTTCATAGAATTTTTCCTTTTTAAGGTTTTATATAATATTTCAGGAAACAATATCATATGTATTGTTTATGGGCATTACCACTCCATGTATTAAACTTGTTTGGGAGTCTAATCTTAGATATATTAATTGTGAGGTCTGGTATGACTATATATTCACCGGACATGCTCTTGATTTATTTTATAAAGATAGGGATCCCACAATCCCTTTATGAATATAGATGATGGTGCTATTAAAAATTTAATAGGATGTGTTGAGGAATTTTAATATATCATTATAAAATTAAAATTTCTAAGTAAAAAATATATACAACTTAATGTAATTTAAATTTTTGTAAACTAGCATAATGGTTAGTGGTTCTGTGTTTATATCATGATTCCTTATCTATATGTAAAATATATCTGAGTAGAAACTACTAATGGGTTTGGTTTGTCTTTATGAGGTGCCTAAATTGAATTGGGATTCAATCCTCATATATATTTTTATATTAATTTCATGATATATGAGATGAAATTATTCTCTTTTAGTGATTTTATATTAAATCATTATGTCGTATCATGTCCATCTGATTACATAGTGATGTAACAAGGAGATTTTGGGATGCTTTTACAAGTTGTAGGTTTTATTTATTCATGAATTTCACTTGATTGTTATTTCATACGTTTTTTCTTTCTAAATGTACTAATTGTAGGTATGATTTTTGGTGGCTTATGGGAATCAGTTTCATAAAAAATGGATTTTCACCTAGGATAGATAGTTAATTATTTTGGGTCATTAATGTCTTAGATGACATGTTTGTGAGATTTGATGTTGTACATTTATTGATTATTTGAGGATTATATAAACATGTTCTATATTTCATAAAAATATTTCGACGATCTTACCCTTGGTATGAAATCATATGATCACTTTTAAGGGAGGAAAATTGAGACCCAATTTTTCTGATAAGAGTTGGTAGAATATGTTCATGTAGACCTAGAGTTAGGTAATACAATGAAAAAGAATTTTCATATCATCTAGGAGAAGTTGGTGACTTTCTAAACCCATCATAGTCCACATGACTACTGAATAATGGGCCTTTAAATTAATATGATATGAAGTATATTTTCCTAATGAACTAACCTCATTGAGGACTGTAGATATTATCTTATGGTAAGAAACATCATTATTTTTTATGAATTTTTTTTAGATATTATGCAGTGTTGTAGAGGTTGTGAATATATTATCATTACCCCCATAGAATGATATGGTGGATGTATATTGTCAAATTTTTCACATGATGTGATACATGAAAAACCTATTAATCATCATTCATTGTCTAGGATTGAAATTGTGTTTGGAGATAGAATCAGGGAGTAAACAATGTTGATTGAGGATCAATTGGATATGACCTCCTTGGCTGAGTGATCCTATTCTTATTCATTCATGGGAAACATGATAATTTCTATGGAAGATCAATGATCAACGATAACTAGTTGGAAGAATATTAACAACAACAATTTAACAATTTTTTATTTTCAGGATGAAATTTCATGATGGTGGGGAGATATTAACTGCCCCATTTTTTTTGAGGATTTGGAATAATTTAAATATAATAATATAAATCTGAAATATATTTAACATGAATTCTATTACTCATAGGGAATATTATTAATATATTAAATATAAATAATATAATATATGATACATAATATTTTATTTTAAATAATGGAATATATATTGATTAGTTTAGGTAATGAAGAAAATGAATCATTTATTAAATATAAAAATTAGGCTTTACCTAAGAGTTCAATTATGTATTTTTTATTAATTTATTTTACTTTCGTAAGTATACTAGTAGAATATTAGAGAAAAAAATTAATGTGTACTTTTATATCATTAGTATCTCGTAAATGATTAATTCCTGTTGGATTCCAAAAACCTCATTGTTATGGAAGAACAATAAGGTTAAATCTATAACCCTGAGATATTAATATGATTAAGAGGCATGTCATTGTTTAAGTTGTATTGGGGTGAATTAGGGAAAAATATTCTTAGGTATTGTTGATGAACATGAAAAAAATGGATCTAATAAATTACATAAATACAGATATGTTCTTCTCAAGTGGACAATCCAAACTCCAAGTACGAATTTCTATTTTTTTTGTTTTGTTCCCCCTTCCTAATTATCCAATTGAATATGAATTAATAATTAATAAATTAATTCATTGATTGAAAATTAAAGGTAATTTTTAATAATAATTCTAGGAAACATGTTTATTCATCATATGTATATATAATTTAATTTAACTTCTACACACACATTCCATAGCCTTGTTCCTAAAGATCATTGATGATTTCACTTTGTTTTCATTTCACCACCCACTATGTTTGATAGTACATATTTTCATATGATATCACGATTGTTAAATAGTAAATTTGTTTCACCATGTTAATGAATCTAGATTAATTTGTCTTATGAAATTGATTTTTGTAACTAATTCAATATAATGATTGAATGGTTTTGAACTTGATCAAGTATGACCAAACATGAATTTTTAGACATATAAATGGAATTAGATTCATCAATGATATTCTTGATTTTTTATAGAATCCAAATTTAAATCCAAAAGGAGACTATTTTTAATGAGAAGAGTTGTTTCATTTGATTTATGGGGTTGATGATCGATTTTCTAATGAGAATAGAAGAAGATCTGGTCGGTGGGGTGACATTTCTCATGAAATATTGTACCTGGAAAGGAATACATATATATGTTAAATGTTGTTCAAAATAATGCACTACATGAAGTTATTTTGACACAATGTTATGCATTTTGGAAATATTATGTATCATAGACCATAGTCTATCTCATAAATTTATGATAAACAATATCCATGTACCATTTTTTTGACATATAGAGTACACTATCATGGGAATACTATAGTTACCATCGTAGAGTATATAAAAACTAGAAGATTTTAAGATCCCCTGAAGATATATATGCTCATATAACAATCATATCCTCTACACACCATATAAAAACCAACACGCCATTTATTATAATAAAAACATTTCATGTAATAGAAAATGACATGGGAATAATACGTATTAGGGAAACATGTCTGTTGATCTATTAGACAAACATTTATCTTATAGAGATCTTGGATAACTTCTAATTGGTATGGATTTTACACTCTTAATCATTAGGGGGTGTCATGTATCTCACCTAATGGGATATATGTCCCTATGTTGAGTATTATCACACTAATGTTTATATGATTATTCAAAGGATCAACTACTTGTTATTTTATGATATATCCACGAATTTATACCACATTATCATGTTATAGATTCTCTATCCCCGGAGATTAATTTTTCTCATTTATGGACCTTAGACTGGAGAGGGATTCTCTATTCTACTAATATTGTCAATGGATCCTACAATGTTATTAGAGGTACGATATCATGAATGATTCTTTTGAATTTCAATAAATTGAGCATGGATGATTTTCTATCTGTGGCTAAATGAGATATATTACCAACTATGGCATTCGAAACTATTTGAGAAAATAATTGTTATCATAATTATTATCATTCATAAGCCACCATATAATTTTTGATATGAGTAGAATCACTCTGTATTAATTAATAATGTTTTTCATTTTAGGGTTTCTTATTTGGAATGTATATACTCACCATACAAGGGATCTTTAATCATGTTTCATGTCTTTTCCAGAAGATACAACTTTTGATAAATTCATAAGGGGGTTATGATCAGGATGTGCATATTGAAACAATATATTGATTGTAGTGGGTGAGAAAAATTTTCCCTTATATATTGAACCCCGTGTTGTATGATAAACACTATAACAAGATATTGGTCCTTTAATTTCCCATTGAAACATTGTTTTCATTCAGTCATACTCAATTATTTCATATTAGTGGTTCATGCATATATTGTGTTCTAATTATTAGTATTATTTACTCCATTACCTAGTGGATGTGAATATTTGTGTATGTTTATAGGTACCTTATGCTAAGGCCACCAATTGTGTGAGATTCCAACTTTTAAAAATTCACCATCCTCGATACAATTTGATATTTTCTTGGGGTTTCAAACTCAACCAACTTCTTACTATGGAACCCATGGTGGGTTAGGTCATGAAATTACAAATGTTGGTTCATTACGTTGTATAGGGTGTAATGGATTCATTATAACACTTTCTTATTAGATCGAGTTTTGGCCTTTGGAATAATTACATGATAACGAAACACACATTTTAGTATGTATATGTGTGTTGTTAGGACTATACCATATTGAGGTTTCTATAACATATTGATCACCCTCGTATAATTAATTTTTAATATTTCATGAACCCTTATATATGTTCAGATCATTTCCATGGTCAACCTGACAAAATGTAATAAATAATTTAATATAAATTGAAAAATAAATCCCATAATAATTTTTTATGTTTATAAGTGAATTGTTAGTAATTATATGATTCAATTGAAACTCCTTGAAGGCCAGACTAAGGAGAGTCATATTGTTGTTGTTTATAGAGGCTGCACCATAAAGGGATAGGGCCATGTTGTAATGATAATATTCCACTCCATGAATACTTGGGACTCATATTTTTGTTCCTCCTTAGAGATGTGTTCCATTCAATGACAACATGATCTATGTCACAGTGAGTCCCATGAAGAGGTGGGTGAATCCATGAGATGTTGGGTTGTTCTATGAGTGGAAGAAATAAAATGACATCAACCTGAGGAGGCATAGTTTCATGTCATTAAATTCCCATATTAAATATTTTCTAAATAAGATATTTTTTCTTTTCTAGGTTTTCCAATCTCAAATTTTTGATTGAAATGGTGGAATGACCAATAATTTCATAGATTGAATTTACATAATAAATATGTAAATTTTTCATAATTTGTAATATAATATTTTATAATTATAAAATTTCTCTGATAAAACTAAATTAGTTTTTTGAATATTAATTTAAACATTACATTAATTGAAAACAATATCCATGATATTTGAAAAAAAATCCATGGGATAAAAAATTGGAAATTAGATTTCTAAAAGGTAAATATTTTGATATTCTAGATCCTCCAAAAAAACCATATATACATTCAGCAATATAAAATTAAATTTAAATATTCATAATGAAATATTCATTAATGAAATAAAAACATATATAACCTTCAGAGAAAATATATTTGAATGAAGAATTATTTAAATATGATATATTAAATTGAATTAATGAACACATATGTCTATTACACGTTCGACCATTAAGATAGTAATATTCCCGTTGCAAATATAATATTAAAATTAAGAATATAAACCTGAACAATATAATAGTATCCACAATTATGAAAGTGAAAAATAATATTTAGGTTAATTTTAAAATAAAAAATGATATATTTATGATGTGGTACATGTTAATAAATGATTAAAAAATTATGAATTGTGTGTATATAATTTTTTACAACAAAATGTTTTTATTTTCCTTATAAAATAAATAAAATAAAATAAAATAAGTATTATTTTGATAAATTATATTTATAAATTAAAATTATATTATATTATAATTTTAATAAAATTTATGAGATAATAAGTAATTTTCTATAGTGAATAAAATTTAATAATAAAATTTAAATATTTTTTAATATATAAGTCGAATTTATTTACAAAATAAATTTCTAATATTGATGATATAATATTCATTAAAATAGTTTTTTATTTCTAGAATATTAATATTGAAAAAAAAATTGTGAATTTTTTTCATAGAAATAAATGTGTAGAATATTTAATGACTAGTGAAATACACTAAAAAGTTGTATTTAACATTATAAAAAAACCATGAATTTTGTTTTCATTGAAAAATATAAAACTAATTAACTAATAAAAAACAAACTAAGCTAATGTATATTGTCATAATAGTTTTAATAAATATAAGGACTTGATCCCAATTAATAAACTAATAAATATAAAATTTAGAAACACCCATCATGCCTATTAAAAATACCTCCTTCAGATCCACTTTTACTAAAAACATATATACCTACTAGATTTCTTTTAACATATTCTTAATACTATCCCACTCACCATAATTTAAAAGGCCTTATCTATTTACCATTTCAATGAACATTAATGGGTTATCATTGATGAGGTGACCAATGGAAGAGGTAATTTTATCTACTAAATACATTCAAATTTGTTCTTATTATAGAACCCCATATGGTTTCATTACACTTAGACAAAATAATATAATTATTTTAAATATATTTATATGATAATATTTTTATGAAGTATCCATTATATAAATTCTTTTTTCCAGATTCAAAACCAAATTTTTTTTTACAATATGGTTGGATCACAATAAGTCTGAACATTATACTACGTTTTTGCACACCGCTTCCATGGATTGTGATAAAAATATTATTTTTATTGAATAGTATTATAACTATTATAATATTTCTTCTTTAATTTTATGTAAATACTGTATTTCCATAGTATTAATGACCATAACTAATATGTTATGGTAAACAAAACAAACTATATGTACACATTGTTGGACATAATTGATTTTTGTAAATAAATCACCCATATAAGATAACTACAAAGGATATTTTCGGACATTGAAAATTATATAGGGAAAATAATACCATTAAAATTACCAATATATTTCTCTTTCCATTTGAAAGTAACGTAAATAATTATCCTCAAGTGATAATAATTATCGAACCTGAAATGAACACCCTGTGAACAATGAAATTAATCATTATATCTCATTAAAATGGTTATAAAATAAAATAACAAAAAAATACTAATTAAAATATAGATTCAAAATTTTAGGAGTAAAATAAATATTAATTATAATTTTATTACTGGAAACATTATTTTATATAGAATAATGATACTAAAACCAAAAGTATGGGATATTTTTAAAACATAGTTTCTTCTTTGGGTTGTGACCATTCCCAATATAATTCAATTTATCAAAATCCATTTGATTTTATTAGATATTTAATAATTATATATATATATATATGAATTTATTTATCTTACATACATATCTTATTTTACCTTCCTTTTATAGGATATAAATTCCATTTGTTAATTATTTATGTATCATCTATAAAATCACAATCGATTAACAGTAAATTTATAATTCCAAAATCATTTCATGTTATATTTTAAAATGATTAATAACATTAATCATCGCATTAAACCATGTTATATATTTTATAAAATACTTCACATAAATCCCTAAAGTCTAAATAATATTCAATACTTATTCTTTCCAAAATATTCATTAAACAATTACATAAAAAACCATTTTTAAATTTCATTTCTATACAGTTTATCTAACATTTATCATGAAAAGTTTCCAAATGAACACTTAATTTGGATAAATATGATTTTTTACTAATATATGATTATATAACTAAATTAATTATATCTTCTATTTGTACTATTTAGGATACCTTCTTGTATTATGGTATATGATATGATAATGAAAATCGTTTACTTGTATATGAAATTCATATTTTTATGCCTTATGATTTATTTCTTTTAGTGGATCATATAATCTAATTCATTTTGTGATGGGTAAACATGTATATTTTCCAATTAATTTAGTATATTTTTTATCATATGAGGCATATATATTAGATTATAGATTAACACTAATACAAAATGAGACTATGGACACCATGTGATATTGTCTTGGATGTTAACCATGATTATTTTTATTAATTATTTTATTTTTAAACAAATTTATAGTTTTCTATAATCATATGAATTCATATTGTTAATTTTATATTCGAATAGTATTATTATGAATCCATTTATTTTTTGATATCTTAGTCTACCTTTTCACTCATATATAAACACAATATTATTATGTTCATTCCTATATATTTATTTTTAGGTCACACATTTTTCTTATGTACTCCCAAATTTATTGAAATAATTTTTTGGTTGTTGATTTGAAATTAATAGTACATTATGGAGGCTAAAATAAATTCATGTTATTTCAGTTTCACAATGTTTTATTTCGAACAATTTCATCCAAAAACATTATGTATCTCAATCCATGGATTTTGTTTTATTGGATATCTATATTAAAAATAATATAATAATGTGTTAAAAAAATATCCTACTATAAATGGGTTAAATGGAGGTCCATGATGGTCATACACTTTCAATATTTTCATCTATATTATCTTCATTTTTGGGGGTGTTGTAGTGGAAATTTCTATCTAATTTCATGTATGTTTTTTTTTTATTTTTTACACTTATCATATCATTATTCAATAGTCATAAATGTTTTATTTTTATTTTGTTATTTAATATTTATTCTACAATATTATAGTTTTAATTGGTGGATATAATTGGTGATTATTATATGAGTTTATTAACATAAATACATTGGACATTAGCATTCTGCTACTCAATGAATCATTGAGAATATAACACCTTATTTGATTTTGGCCAGTATGCATCTTATATTTAAATCAAATAATAAATATTAAATTAAAATAATTAATTTTATAATTTTCATCAAAATATTGAGGATCGATTATTAGTGTGATCTTCGAAATAGAATAGATAAGATTTTATTTTGGATGGTAACATTGTATCATAGGTAGTTGGTACCTGTAATATGAAATTATATTAATTTTTTGTATATGATTATGACATTATCTAGGAAATAGTGAATTTTTTAAAAGGAAACTGTGGATTAGATCACTGTATTAACGGGGATAGAATGTATTTGATCCAATTAGAGTTTGATTTGTGGATTCACTAAAAATTGTTGTTTTCATCCGTCAATAGACAACATCACCATGTGTCTAGGCCTTGTTTGACCTTTCTAGGTACCAAAAAATGACATAAAGAAATTATGAGATAAATATAATACTGAGGTCAGAATATTAGGGATAGGTAGATAGTCTAGAGGGTCATATGATGTTGCAGAGAAAACATTTCATCTAATTCATGAAGAAAACATGCTATTAAGGGTGGATTTGAGTCTCAATATCATCTATTAGTGTGATAAGACCTTCTGGTGTTACCATTGTGTAATATAGATGCTTTCATCCAATGGATGTTATTGATATATATTTTTAATGATATATAGGATTTAATATATCTTGCTATAGGGAATACTTTTGTAATGACCTAGAAATTTCGTGAATTTTTTCTTAAATTCCTGGGATTTTTACAAGTCCGTGAAAATTTACGGAGCTTGATTCTGAGGCCCTGTGTTCCCAGAATCAATTTATGTAGTTTTTTTGGTAATGTTTAGTAAACGTGTGAGCATGATTTAATAACTTTTGAACTGGTTCTCGGAATTGAAATCTGAGGGCACCGTTGAGCTCACACCATCGGTGATTTCATAGTGAGAACATCAACATAGTTTCATACTGTCGGGAATGGGAGTTAGTTTTGGGGTTATTAATTTGATTGAATAAAAACAAAGTGTTAACTTGATTTTTATTTTAATGTGGTTAAAACCTCCAGGAGGAGGTTAGTGGTTTGGGCCACCACACCATAACCTCCCATGAGAGTTTATGTTTGGGGGGGGGGGGTCAGCTTCATATAACCTCTGTTGGGATGATATTATTTAGTGGTGCCCACCCAATCTTCTTAACCACTTCTAATTCCCCATTGATTAATTAGAACTCCTCTCCTCCTCTAATTTTGAATTTAAACCATTCCTTTACATTAATTAAATGAGTTGTCTCATTTAATGAAAGACATCTAATTGTCTTGTTTTTCCAAATATAATATAGGGAATGTAGTCTTTTATTTTTGGGCATAGCATTCTTTTGGTGAAACTTTTTAGAGAGTAGGAATAAATTGGATGAAATTGGAAGAAAAATTTTCTCAACGAAGAATGACAGACATCTCACCCTCTTCAACCAGGGAAACATGTGCATGCACCACCACCCACGAAGAATACCGACGTTGTCATCTTCGACCCATCTTCTTCGAACTCTTCCTCTTTCAATGTTGAAGAAGTGATGCCGCCTTCCCACAACAACGTCAACAATCATCGTCATACAAGGTAGGGGATTTTACGTTTGAAAATTATTTTTTTCCTTCAACACACAGATATTAAATTGGTTTTCCCAATTGTTATCTCCATGACGTGGAGGGCTCAGACCGTAGGAACATGTCCCAACCCTCCACCTTTGGTTGTTCTTGTTTGTTGACAACGGAGGAGGGCCACGAAGAATCCGATGGCATAAGGACGCCAGGTCGCCACAAGGGTGCAGCACCGCCGTGGTGCATGGAGGACTAGGTCGTGGCCAGCACAGGCCATGGTGGAGCAAGGCGGCAGGCCGGTCCACCGGAGTGGCGCAGAGCTGTAACGCCACGCGGAGAAGCAGGGGGGCCACAGCCTGGCCGGGCCACGGTGGAGGTGGTTCGGTGTCGTTGTGTCGCACGGTGAATAATAAAGAGCCGCGACAAGGGTGGTTCGTGACAGAGGGGAGGAACCGCTGGGCCGTCACGCCACTGTGGAGGAGCCAGAGGTGTCTGGCGTCTGTCCAGCCGCTAGTGACGGGGAAACGGCCGGTCTCATAGCCATCCAGACAAGGCGGGACCCTTCGAGTCCCACTGGTCATCGAAGTTGGTTCCTTCAAAACCCATGGGTCGTAGCCCCCCCCCCCCCCCCACCACCACGGTGTGATCAGCCTGGCCACACGGTCCAGCCAGCTAGGCCACGTGGGATAGCCACCGGGTCGGGCCGCCTTCGGGCCTGGTCGCTTTGGGTTCGGGCCACCACATCGGGCCAGGCCGCCACAGGGTCAGGCCGCAATCGGGTCGGGCTACCCTTGTCGGCTGGGTCTCCCCCTCTGTCTGGGCCGTCACCGGTCCAGTCCATCCCATCATGCCAGGTCCGACCCGTGGACTAGGTCGGACCCCAGTCTGAACCCGTTTAACCCGAAATCACATTTTTTGTCCGTATCTTGTGCTATAGGTGTCAAATCGAAGAACCGTCTGCGGAGACAGAATGCTTGAAATAAAAAGGTACTTTTGATATACCCAAATTAAGGTTTTAAACTAGTTGGGGTATGGTTTGGTGGGTTTGAACCAAAAAACCCAATCAGGCCCCTAGAACAGAAATGCCAATAAATCACAGACCGGGCGTCCGATTGATGCACCATCTATCGCGTTGGGATCCATATGATGATATGGAACTACTTGATACATCAACTTGAGACTTCGTTGTAGATGATGTATCGACACTTGGCTCAAGGTGCGGGCCCTCCTGAAACCGATCATGCTGTGTGCGGGAACCCTATGGCTGGATGCGATTGAGATGATATGATCCAACGTGGACCTACTACTGTACTAGGATCCTCCATGGGTTCGATAACGACGATAATGTAAAAGGATCCTCCATGGGTTCTACAGGGATGTTACTAGACCAGGATCCTCCATGGGTTCCATAGCGATGAATTCCGTACCGAGATACTCTGTGGGTTCGACGTCACTGATTTTGTTACAGGATCCTACGTGGGTTCGACAGAGGAGATGATTTTGTGGCTCTATCTAATCATCTCTACCCCTCTACATGAGTTTTATACCTGTGTGAGCTGAGTCTTGACTTTTCGTTGTTATTCTTCATAACGAATTACTTTACTTTCTTTGTGGAATGGGTTGTGCTTAGGCTCGAGTGTTCAAGCCAGACTATGATTGGTAACTTTGGTATATGTATGGGAATATACCTCTATGTATGGATGGTTAATACATTGTGATTTTATCTTACTTTTGTGTTTTATCATTAGTGTATTCTAGGAGACCTTCAGGGGTCTCAAGGTCCCTTACTATGTATTGTTACACTCATCCATGCATGGGCTTCGCCCGCACCTAGTTGTGTTTTGTGCAGATGACTGTCAGCAAAGATCAGGGCTGAGGGTGATGGATGGGAGGCTTCTTAGAGATGGACTAGACGGGACGTAACTCAGGGATGAGTTGTTCGAGATCTGTACATACCCATCAGGTATGATTCCCCGTTGGATGATCCAAGAGTTGTTTTCCCTATTTTCTTTTACTTGTACTTGTACTTTTTGTTCAGTTGGGTTTGTATACTGGACCATATCTATTCAGCACACCTTTCTTTTCCAAATTAGTTCTTGTTTCATATACTCTTTGTGTTCAGACTATGTGTGTTACAGGTTTAAAAGAAATGCCTTTTGTTTTTAGCAGGGATTCACCTTTTGTGTTAGTTTCCATCAACTGGCCTATGGAATGCGGGCTTGGGTTAGCCACGTCAAGGGCCCAAATGAGGGGTTGTGAAAATTTGGTATCATAGGAGTCGGTTCTACCATAGAACTTGGACTCTGATTCATTTAATATAAATAGTGATAAGTGTTTTGGGAGTGGTAATGAGTTTAGGGAAACCGGTGTTGGGGCAGCGGCCGACGTATCCATACACTAGGTCTCTGACTTCTGACTTTCGACTCAGTGCACAAAAACACTAATTGCGAGTCTGTTTCCTTTTAAAATATTTCTTCGTGATTACTTTGTGTCAGATCACCAGGTATATTATTTTTATTGTGGAACACCTATTTCTTTTCAGGATTTCCCCACCTAGGCAGCCAGGCAGGCATCCGAGTTTTGTATGAGATGGTAGCCCACCGAGCGATGAGGCCTCAGTGAATGGAACCATCATAGTGGAGGTACCAGCGATACCACAGCCCACTGGGACACTGATACCACCAGCTCTAGAATTAGAGATTGCACGCAATCTATGTGCATTGCACGAGTTCTAGATCTATCGGCATCCCATGTTTAAGGTAGAGACAGACCCACATGCAGTTGAGGATTGGATGGAGGCTGTTGTGAGAGTTTTCAGATAGGTAGGGACACTAGCCGACCTAATGGTTATCCTTTCCATGAGTCACCTGCAGGATGCAATAGTAAAATGGTGGATCCTGATGCACCAGGTGCATGAAGAGGCATCCCTACTATGGGAAGACTTCGAGAGCCTCTTCATGTTAGAGTTTTTTCTATCCACCCTTCCTGCGGTGTAGATTCTAGAGCTGCTTCATCTAAAAAAAGGCAACATGATGGTTGAACAGTACTCAGTGAGGTTCACAGACCTCTCGCACTACTCCACAGATATGGTGTGGGACCCATTATACAGGCCCCAGACCTTCGAGTAGGTAATCAAGCATGATATCAGGTATTCGATGATCTCACTCAATATTCCAATGTACGCAGGGGTGCTGGAGTGATCCCTTCTTGTGGAGAGTTTTCGGGCTGAGCGGTCACGAGCATTAAGACCCAGCACCGGGTGACAAGTAGCAGAGTCTTTCATAGTCGGCAGTAGAAAAATATCATAGAGGTCCATGTGGACCAGGCCACTAGTTGGGAGACCCCATAATACAGGTTCGGTTATGCGGGGAAAATGGGACAGAGCTGGAAATACGATGAGTAAGAAGTGCTATGTGTGCGGTGGGCAGGGACAAATGGATTGTGACTACCTGACCCTCTATGCATATGTGCAGAAGACCGTAGAGGTACCTCCCAGGTATAGGAATAGTTTTGATCATGGTGGTCTACCCAGAGCAGGTGGACGTGGCAGAGGAGCTGGCCGTGCAGTAGGTGGTGGACAACGTATTGAGTTTCTACCACCACCACCACCAGGAGGTCCACCCCAACCATAGGGAGTCAACGGACATGGGCGGGCTCAGCTCCAGGTAGTATAGGAATATGACCAGGATGTACCTTAGATGATTAGAGTTACTATTTGTGTCTACTCCACCCTTTCTGTAGTACTTATACACACAGGTGCGAGTCATTCTTTTATTATTGCTACCCTCGTTCGGAGCTCGGAGATTCTGACGGAGCCTTTGGCTTGATCAATACTACTATTGAATCATACTGGAGGAGACTCGATGATTACTCACGGGTTCCAGTAGTGTGAGCTTACACTAGGAGGCAAGAAAAATATGGTGTGTCCATGAGGATGGGATAAATTTTACCTTCACCAGCGAGAATAAATCCTTTGCAGTGCAGGATGGACTTACATCAGGTAGGGGGTAGCCGATAACACATCAGTTGGCTAGCCTCATTCTTGAAGCGGTTGATGTTCAGAGTTTGAGTTTTCTAGTTGTGTTAGATCAGTATGCAAATATCTTCCCTGATGACGTTCTAGGACTACCTCCACGCAGAGAGGTAGATTTTAAATTGACTTGTACCTTGAGACGACACAGATATCCACACCAGCTTATTAGATGGCTCCTGCGGTGCTTCGTGAGCTGTGGGTACAGTAGGAGGACTTGTAGGGGAAGGGATATATCTGACCCAGTGTTTCACACTGGGCATCCCGGATTTTGTTCGCCAAGAAGATGGATTAGAGTTTGAATCTATGCATTGATTATCGGAACCTGAGCCAGGTTATCATGATGAAAAATTACAAACTCTTGAGTATTTACTACCACATTGATCAGTTGAAGGGAGCGCGTTGGTTCTCGAAGATAGATCTCCAGTCGGGCTATCACCAGCTCCGAGTATGAGATGAGGATGTGCAGAAGACATCCATCAGATGCTGTTATGTCCACTATTAGTTCTTGGTTATGCCATTCGGCATAAACAACACACAAGCAGTGTTCATATGGACTCATGAATAGGATCTTTCAGCCATACCATGTTCTCTTTGTGGTAGTTTTTATCAATGACATTCTGATCTACTTAGCTACCGAGGAGGAGCATGCCTACCATTTGCGGGTAGTACTGGACACACTCCGAGAGAACCATCTTTATGGTAAGCTCTCAATGTTCTTGTTCTGGATCCAAGAGGTACACTTTTTGGGACATTTCATCTCAGAGGCTAGAGTTGTAGTGGATCTAGCGATGATCGAGGTAGTAATGTCTTGGGAGCCACCAAAGATTGTGACAGAGGTACGAAGTTTTCTGGGACTGGATGGGTACTAACTGAGATTTTTGCCAGACTTTTCTAGAGTTGCAGCACCACTTTTAGCATTGATGTAGAAGGGGAAGCACTTCGTGTGGTCAGAGAGATGCCGACAGATATTTCAAGAACCGAGGCGGAGGCTAACTAGTGCTCCCATATTGAGGTTACATAAGGAGGGTGTTGGGTGCATAGTCTATTGCGATGCATTAGGGACCAGAAACTGATGAATCCTAATACAGGAGTGAGTAGTGATAGCATATGGTTTTCGTCAGTTGAGACAACACAAACAGAACTACTCTACCCATGACCTAGAGTTAAAAGAATTGGTCTTCACGAAAAATACGTGGCAACACTATGTTATGGAGAGTGTTTTACATTCTACTCTGACCACTATATTCTCAGGTAAATCTTCTCGTAGTAGGACATGAACCTGAGACAGCGGTGTTGGCTTGAGTTCATCTAGTACTATTACTTCGAGATAGTATATACTCTTAGGAAGGAGAACGTTGCTGTAGATGCTCTCAGTAGGATATCAGGCATTTAGCTACTATGAGAGGTGATGGAGAAGCTGGCCTTGTTGCTGTTATCCTTTATATATTGAGATGAAGAAGCCATTCTTTAGTCTCTTACAGTCCCACCTCCACTTCTTCAGAGAGTCAAGGAGGCACAACGTGGGCATGTTGACTGCGACGCTCGACATGCACAGATATCCATAGGGCAAGCACCTGATGGATTTTCTATTGGTGGGGAGCACATAATTATCTTTATAGGACATAATATGGTACCAGGAGCAATTCAAGAGAAAGTGTTTTGGGAGATCCACGCATCTCCTCTATCAGTACATCCAGGTGTGGAGAAGATGTATCAGAACCTTCGATGACAGCACTAGTGGATAGGTATGAAGAAGGAAGTAGCAGAGTTCATATCATGATGCCTCACTTGTCTTCCAGTGAAGGTATAAAACGAGGTTCAAATAGGTTTCATTCTGCCCACAGAGGTCCCAAATTGGATGTGGGACACGATATCCATGGATTTGGTGACGGGACTTCCACATACTTCTAGAGGACACGACTCTGTATGGGTGATCGTTGACCGACTCACCAAGTCAGCCCACTTCCTACCGATTAGAGAGAAGGACTCAAAAGAGAGCTTGGGATGCCTCTACATATTGGAAATCATACGGCATCATGGTGTTCTGTCGATTATCATCTCCGATCAAGATGCTCGTTTCACTTCCTGGCTATGGAAGGGGTTGTAGGAGGTTATAGGCACACAGTTTCGCTTGAGCACCTCCTTTCATCCTCAGATGGATGGTTAGACTGAGAGTACATTTCAGACTCTCATGGACATGCTTTGTGCATGCGTCCTTGACTTCAATCACTGCGGGGAGGATTACTTACCTTTGGTTGAGTTTGCGCACAACAAAAACTACCACTCCACCATTGTGATGGCACATTTCATGTCTCTGTAGGACTGACCTTGCAGATCACCTCTATGCTATTCTGAACCAGGGGAGTCAGCACTCATGGGAATAGAGATGGTGCGGGATACCACAGGGAAGGTGTAGATCATCTAGGAGCGGATTAAGACTGCACAAAGTAGGCAGATGTCATATGCCAACAGGAGATAGAGATCTCTAGAGTTCAAGGATGGCGACCACTACTTTCTACGGGTCTCACCTCAATGATGTATATGGTTATTTGGATGATGCAGAAAGTTATCTCTGTGATTCATCGGACCTTTCCAGGTCCTCAATAGAGTGCCCGAGGTGGCTTTCCGCCAGACTCTCCCACCTCAGTTGCATCGGGTGCATGACATCTTCAACGTATCTCAGCTGAGGAGATATGTGCATGACCCATCGCATATCATCCACCATGAGGAGCTGGACATTGATGACGGGGAGACTATGATATTGGATCCTATGGAGATTGAAGATCGATAGGAGAGGGTCCTGCATGGATGCTCAATACCTCTAGTGTGGCTTCCCTGGAAGCATTGGAACCTTCAGGAGAGCACATGGTAGCGGGATGTTCAGATGTGTGCTCAGTACCCCCATTTGTTCCCTCAGTTCAAGTTGTAGCTTACTGAGGCGTAAATTCCTGAGGTGGAGAGATTGTTATGACCTAGAAAATCTATGATTTTTTTTCTTTAATTCATGGGATTTTTACGAGTCCGCGAAAATTTATGGGGAATGATTTCGAGGCCCAGTGTGTCCGGATTCAATTTCTGATGTTTTGTTTTGGTACGTTCATCAAATGTTCAAGTGGGATTTTATAACTTTTGAAACGATGATCAGAATTTAAATCTGAGAGAACCATTGAGCTCGCAGCATCGGTGATTTCTTAGTGAGACCTTTACCGTCATTATGTACTGTCGAGAAAAGGAGTTAGTTTAGTGGTTTTTAATTCGATTGAATAAAAATAAAGTCTTAACATTATTTTTAATTTATGGTGGTTAAAACCTCAAATAGAAGGTTAGTGGTGGGGGATACCACACCATAACCTCCCATGATAGGTTATGGTGGTGGGGCCCACACACACATAACTTCCCTTGGGAGGATATTAATTAGTGGGGCCCACCTGAGCATTTTAACCCCTTTTAACTCACCATTGTTTAATTAGAAGTCCTAAACTAATCTAATTTTGAATCTGTTCCATTCCATTCAATTAATTAAATGAGTTGACTCATTTAATGAAAGACAACGAATTGTGTTGTTGTGCCAAAGAAATAATAGATAACTTCCTTTATTATTTTTGGGATTAGCATTATTTTTTTGAATCATTTATGAGAGGAGGAAGAACTGGGAAGAACATGGAGGAAAAAATTCTCTCAACGAATAATGATAGACATCTCTCCCTCTTCAACCGGGGAAAGAAGTAGAAGCACCACCTCCCACGAAGAACACCAAATATGTCATCCTGAAATCATCTTATCCAAACTCTTTCTCTTCCGAAGATGATGAAACGATGCCCCCTTCTCGCAACATCGTCAACGATCATCATCATACGAGGTAAGGGAATTTTCTTTTGAAATTGTTTTCGTCCTTCAAAACAAAAACCTTGGATTGGTTTTTCCAATTGGTATCTCCATGACATGGAGGGCATGGACAACACGAACACGTCTCGACCCTCCCCCATTAGTAGTTCTCTTTTTTTCATGATGGATGTGGTCTGCGAAGAAGTCGGTAGTGCATGGCCACTGGGTTGCCACAAGGGTGCAGCACTACCGTGTCGTGTTGAGGACTTGGCCATGGCCAGTGCAGGACACGATGGAGCGAGGAGGCCTGATGGGCTGCCGGAGGGGCGCGACATCGGCGCGCCACATGGAGAAGCAGATACCTACATCCAGGTCATGAAAAAGGTTGTGATGTGCCATCATGCAGAGCGGTGGACAGCAGGGAGCCACGACCAAGGCGGGTCGTGGTGGAGGAGCGGAACCGGGGCGCCATCGCGCCGCGGCAGAGAAGCCAGGGGCGGCCGGTATTGGGTTGGCCACCGGCGACGCAGAAACGGCTTTCCAGACAACTAACCGGACAAGGCAGGACCCTTTGCGTCATGTGGGTCACTGAACCGATGCCTACATCCAGTTCCTTCGGAAGCCAGGGGTATGACACCCCCCGCCCCACGGCATGGCATGGCTGGCCACGCCGTCCAGCCATCTAGGACAGACGAGCCATCTATCCCTGCAATGAGAGCCATCCAACAAGGCCACGTGGGCCTTCCAACCGGGCTGGGATGCCTTTAGGTCCGGCTGCCACAGCAGTCTGGGCCACCACTATGTCGGGTCGCCCCCCACGGGCCATGTCTCCCTTGCCGGTCGGTCAGGCCACGCAGGCCAGCCAGCCGGGCCAGGCCGCCTTCGGGTCGGGCCGCCTTCAGGCCGGTCCGCCACACAAGGTTGGGCTGCCACCATGCCAGGTCGGCCTTGCGGGCCTAGCCACCCCCTAGGTCTAGGCCTTCACTGGGTCAGGACACACCATCAGGCCAGGTTGGACACGCGTACCGGGTCGAACCCCCATCTAAACCCATTTAACTCGAAATAACATTTTTCTTCTGTATCTTGGGCTACGGGTGTTTGATCCATCAACCGTCTATGGTGAAGAAAATAATATAATGAGACTCTATTTTTGGAATACCCTACATATAGTTTGGACAATGTTTGGGTATGGTTATGTTGGTTTGAACAGAAAAAAAAACCTACCAGGCGACTGGAATGGAAATGCCAATAACTTACAGACTGGGCGTCTGATTGACGTGCCGTCTGTCACATTGGGTTTTTTATGCTGAGATAGATCTATGGGAGACATAAAATTGGTACTTAGTGGTAGTTTATGTATCGAATCTTGGCTCAAGATGTGGGCCCTACCAAAATCGAACATGTTGTGTGAGGGAACCGAACGGCTAGCTACGACTGAGATGATAGGATCCTACGTGGACCTACTACTATACTAGGATACTCTGTGGGTTTGATAGCGACGATACTATACCATGATATTCCGTGGGTTTGATTGCGATGGTACTAGACTGGGATCCCTTGTGGGTTCGACAGTGATGAATTTTGTACTAGGATCCTCCTTTCATTCGACAACGCTGATTCTGTTGCCGGATCCTACGTGGGTTCGATAGAGGAGATGATGTAGTGGGTACATCTAATCATCTCTACCCCACTACATGATTTCTATAATTTTTTGAGTTGAGTCTTGAATTTCAGTTGTTATTAATCATGATGAATGACATTAATTCCTTTGTGGAATGGGTTGTGCTTAGGTTCGAGTGTTGGAGTCGGACTCTGATTAGTAACATAGGTATATGTATGGGCATATACCTATGTAGGGATGTTTGATACTTTGTGATTGTATCTTACTTATTTATTTTATCCTTACTGGATTATGGGAGACCTCCGGGGGTCTCATGGTCCCTTATTGAGTATTGTTATACTCACCCAGGCATGGCCTTCGCCCGCACCTTGTTGTGTTCTATGCAGACGACAGTCAGCAGTGATTGAGGATGAGGGTGACAGACGGGTGGCTACACAGATATGGACTAGATGATACATACCATAGGGACATGTTTTTAGAGATCTGTACCTACCCTTCATGTAGGATTCCTCGGTTGACGATCCAGGAGCTGTATTCTCTACTTTATTTTACTTGTACTTGTACTTGTTATTTTGTTGGATTTGTATATTGGCCCACTTACTTTCAGAGAACCTTTATTTTCTATAATAGTACATTTTTCCTCTGCTTCTTGTTTTCATACTGTGTGTGTTACACATTTAAAGGCAATTCCTTCTCTTTTTATCAGGTATTCTCCTTTGGTGTTAGTCGCCAGCCCCTGGCCTATGGAAGGCGGGCTTGGGGTAGTCACGGCATGAGCCCAAATGAGGGGTCGTTAGAACATTGAATGAATTGGAATTTGGATTCCAAGAGGATTATAGTAATATTCCTCCAGATGGATCCTTTTTAGAGATAGCTTGTTGTGATTTTAAAACTAGGTTAGGATTGGATTATCTATATTAGGGTTTGGTAGGTATTACATTATCATAGGAAAATATGGAGAGATTCTTCATTTTAGTATTCATGAGTATAGAATATGAACAGTTGGGAGGACCTATTTGATTTCTTAAATAGTGGGATTTGAATTCTGAAATTCATGACCTACTATGAATATTTGATTGAGATGATTTTCAAGTGATCAAATTGTGTACTAAGATTGTTGGTTGGGTATGAATTAATGTTTCGGGCTAGGTATTTTGTGAATAATAATAATCATTTGTGATGGTGATTATGGGGGATTTTATATGATGTTCTGTTACTGGTATGTGTATGGGTCTATCTAGGAGACCTATATAGTGATGGTTTCATTTGGGTTATATGGGTGGTTGGATATCATTGACCCCCTTAATTTATTATTATAGGATGATGAAATATGTGTTATTTATAAATATGGTTATACATCATACATATTATTAGGGGTTGTTTAGATCATGCAATTTCATAGAAATTGAGAATCCCAGCACTGATAATAGAGATGTTAGTCTTGTCATGGGACCTAACTACTTAACCTATGGGTTTTTGTGTGAGAGGTCGACTATTATGATTTCCTCCACAATATTTTTTTTACATTATGTCACAAGATATGATTTTATTGTATTATCCATTTAATGGTGTTGATTAGATATGGGATATGTGGGAAATTATGAATCCCTTCACATGTTGATGTTCTTATGTGGTGTGATAGAAGATGTTCCCAAAATAACTTATCATCAGGTGTTAGTTTGTTTATATGAGAGGAATAATATCGATATTTCCTCATCAGATCACATATTAGACATATTGTGATGGTTAAAAAAACCATATGTACTAGGGGTTGATTTTTTATTTATAATTAAATGATATGTGAACCTCCCGCTATTTTTTGGGATCTAGTATTGTTACATTATAAGACATGATATGAGAATAAATTTTGGTAAAAGAACCTACCCAACGAAATGGGTAGTCGATGAGGTATAGTATGATACCTTACACTAATAAATAGTTATTAGGTATTTCCTAGTGTGGAATCCAACAATACATATTCAGTTATGGAAGGTATATAGAATGCTGTCACTTTTCCTTTACTGAGGGTCTAGAAATTTTAGTCGGTGTCAAAGTGTTTTAGATAGAAAATGAAGACATGAAATGAATTCTTATTTATTTTTTCTTATATCATTTACTTTATAAATGTATAATATTTATATTCATCAAATTATTAGGAGAACATAATGGGATGATTATAAGTTGTATTTACCACACCCCACAGTGTCACTGTGGTATTCTTGAAGACAATATATTGGTTATAATGTTTTATTCATATGATATGATATGAATTATTTTTAAAAAAACATTATAGATTATTATAGATTGGGTAATGGTGTGCATCTGGGATGTTCATAGATCATCTTGGTCTGTATTTTTAATATATTAATATTTTTTTCATAATTAGACAAATTGGAGTGTAGTTGGGATGTATTATTATATGATTAAATTAAATATTATATAACTGAGTGACATTGCTGAGTATGTCTAATCTGACATTCCAATACTGAATATGCATAGATATTTACTTAATAATGATGGTGATAATGTCAAGGGAGAGTGTCGAAAACATATTATCAAATGATGAATAGTTTTTTCATTGACTCTAAAATATGGTTTTGGGTTCTTGATTCATTGTGAGAATATTATAAGAATACTTGAAAATTAGTGTAGCCATGGAATTAAAAAGCGTACTCAAATAATTTTTTTCATTACTATTTGTATGGGGTACATTTTCCTATGGTATGTTTCAAATCACATAATTTTCATAAATTAGGGTAGTTTAGAACACCTTTTTATATCAATTTGAACATTACTATAGCTATTGGATTAATAATAATTTTTTTATTTTATAGTTATTTAGTTTATTCGTGATGGTGTGTTTATTTTAGATCAATATTTTTTGTTTTTTGACTTTTCCAATAGAGTAAGGAGACATGAATACATTAATCATCACAATAATTATGGGTTTAGATGTTATATGTGTTTTTTGTGTGATTTGTTTTCTATCATATGATTTATTAGTTCATTAATTTATCAAATAATATATATATATATATTTACATATAAATATATATTATTTGTAGAACATCACACTACTGAAAAATTATTTTGATTCATAAATGTGTTTATAAACATAGTTAAATACGATCATATGGCGTCATGTTATTTAATAATCAATATATGTTATTCGGTGAAAGTGATATGTAGAAACCTATAATGGTTTTTTATAAAAATTGGATCTATCATGGGGGTAATATTTAGGAATTGAATTATTTTGAGATGTTATGAAAAAGTTTCTGTTTCCTTGATGATGTCAACCCCCATGTGAGGATTCAATAAAGAATGATTAATCCCTTAATCTTTTAAGATGTAATGTAGTTTGACTTATTTTTGCATCAATGATGTTTTTTAATGGTGGTATCAGTTGTATTAGAAGGAATATTGGTTTGTGTGCTGATTTTGATGATATTTTGGGTCATTATCAGAGATAAAAACATATTGTAAATGTAGAGAATGTGATGATACTTATAGATTGTAAAAAATACAGCAGTGGTGGAAATAATTGATACAATATTTATCATGATTGGGATTCTTATAGTTTTTTTGAAATGAAATATTGTATTAGTTTTGGATATAAAATATTACCATGAAATAAAATCACTGTTATTTTTATAATAACATGAAACATGGAGTGATTTTATTGAATCATTTTTGAATGAGTCTAATTAATATATTTTGGGCATATGAAATAATATATCATTTGGGTTGGACGTGATAGATATGAATAGATTGAAAGAACTAATGAGATGGTTTTCAAATGTATGAATAAATATTTAATGAGGAGTTAATGGTTTAGAAGAGAATTATTGGAAAATAAATGATCTTTATGGGATTTTGAATGTCTATAATCCATGGTGATTGTTTGAATTTTTTATTGGTGATATGACTATGTATAGTATGTTGGGAATTTTTAATATTCTAGTGTATATCAAATTATTTGTTTAATAATGTTTGAAAATTATTTCCCATTATACTCATTTATTTGATAGTTGTCATGAAAAATTACTAATTTTTGGTTTAGTGGACATATGTTAGGTGAGTTGACCCCGATGATTTGATGACATTCTAATGGGTAGTGTGCCCTCATTATTTAATGATAATGATACATATCCATATATGATGAGTGTAAAAAATCAAGAATAATAGGGGTATTACTGTATGGATGGTCCTAACATGGGACTTGGTTGAGGTATTTTTGAATGTGGTGAGTGTTTCTCAAGAAGGGTTACATGAATAAAATTTTCTGACCCAATTTTTTCATTATTCAAGTAGAAGTGTAAGTGAAGATATATTCTGTGGAGTTCACTATAGACTCTCGAAGGGTGTCATTAAATCCATATATGGATTGTGGAGAATTCTAAAGATGGTTTTTTGGGTATTATTTTAATTATTACTGATGGTTTTTATGTGTTGTAAAATGAGTATATTAACATTGTATATCAATAAATTATGTTTGGGAACATTAAAATGTTGGGATATGATGATATACTATTAGGATTTAGTAGAATAAAAATGGTGATATACCATTGGTGGGGACCACTAAAATTGAGAAATACATAAAAACAACATGTTGGAAGGGGCATCTATGTGGTAAAACTAGTGGTGTATGGTTTACATGACACGTTATTCTAGTGATAAAGTGGGTCTCAATTAATCATGATCATGGGTGAATACTATATTTTGGATTCAAATGAATTTTTGGTTGGATTCAATGTTTCTACATAGGGATCAATGTTGAATATAGTTTCCTTGAAGGGTGAGTCCAATTTTAGATATATTTATTTTTATTGCTGGAATATGAATATATAATTTTTTGGTTGAACGTGTATTATTACAAAAAATGTTATGTTACAACATCATCTCATCCCGTCAGATGGATTTTCGATGGCACCAATAATTGATGCATCATGACGATGTGAATTGATGTGATGGATCATTAGGGGGTGAGTATAAGAGATTTAAATGATTGAATACTAATATAGGATTGACTAGTTTATTTATATATAAATATATATATTGAGGTAGATACTATATTTTGTATATCATATTAGGTAGAACATGTTTTATTTAGTTATTTAACAATTATTTTTTGTTTGGAACAATGTATTTATATTTGGTTATTTTGTACTGTATATATTCCTAAAATAGTTTAGAAATATTATTGAATTTAAGAATTTTTATAAAATTAATATAATATAATTTTCTAGTTTTATATTGAATTGTAATGGATATGGAGGCTGATGATGGTTATTTTATTTCATATTGAATGATTAAGGGTTAATTTATTTGAATGAATGGTTATTTTATGGTAATGAATAAAGGGAATTTATTGAATTGGGACTCATAATGGGATAATAAGGTATTGGTTAAATGTGTTGAATAATTTATATATGAAAAAAGCGTATAGTGTGGTTTTGGATGATTGGTTGAGTGTTTTTGATTGTTAGGTAATCCATGATATTAATTTCTTCCAATAAGGCTCAATATATTTTAATTAGTGATGAAAATTACCCAATGAGTATTTAATAGATTTCATGGCATAATTTTCATATGGAAAAATGGTGTGAAGGAGTTGAGGTTTTATTCATGTCATAAAATTTGGGTTTTAAAATGTGTTGATATTTTTGGTTTTTATATTGAGGAAATTTTTTTAAATAAGATAGTTTACACTATGGAAGAGTTGTCACACCATGAAAATATCAACCTTGTTTTGGGCGATTTCATGGAATATGGTGTGAAAAATGAGTATGGATCTTATATAGCGGGTTAGATCATAATTGTTGGGTGATCATGTCATGTTGTGGGTGGAAAACCATTGTGATGACCCTTACATATTAAAATTTTAAAAATTTAATTATATAATATTGCCAAAATGTGTCCTATGATGTGACCTAATAATTTTTTCAATCATTAAAAAAAATTAATGTCTCTTATTTTGAATTATGCCTTTTTAATGTAATATTTTCTAATTGTAATTTCATAGGGTTGATATAATTATTACTTGTTGAATGGGATTCATTATGGTTTTTCTTGGAGTTAGTTCTAACGAACCTGAATCTGTGAAAAATATTTTAAAATTGTATTTGTGGTTGGAATATTAATAATCCACTTATCAAATAAGTATTTATCTTTTTCTATTCAATTTTTTTGGATAACATCTTAAGAGTAGTTGTTACACTCTAAGGTCACAATAGTTCCCCACTACGATGAGAACTTGAAAGTGATATGAAAATATTCATGAATAAATATTCTATAGCTAGAAGATATTATTTAATGGAAAAATGGTAAAGGATATCATGGGTGGTGTCTTGTAGGACAATGAGGAACCGTCTCGTGGTGTATGCCCTTGGTAATATCCTGTATGGTATTATGAGAAATACAATGTCTAGAAGAAAGTCCACATTTATATGATTAATTGGATGTCATATTATAAATTCATTTTTATAGGTCATAACACATTAAGATTATTATTAGTGTGTATTGTGAGTATCTTAATTTTTTTTAATGATGAAAACTATGATGACAGATGATCGTGGTACTGTAAGATACATTGGGTGTTCCAGGATTAATATTTCAATAATGAATAATGCTAAAAATGATTTGTTCCATCTATTATTTGTGATATTTTTATGTCTTAGACACTTTTATGGGAATGATATACCACATATAAATCAATGTGCAAGGTGTTCCATAGGAAATATATATTTCTAGATAGTCCATGAAAGAGACATGAAACATAATGGATGACATACACGACATGAATCATTCTTTATTGGTGATATTGTGATAAACATATTATATTACATAGAAAGAGTTCATATGTGGGGACACATCTCTACAATATTAATTTCTTTCTCTATGTCTTCCTGGGCATATTTCAAGATGATAACATTGGACTTTAGGCTACATCACCTAATGCTAATGAGAAAGTGGCCTAGATGGTCAGACAATATGAGTATTCATAATCTTATTTATATTGAATATTATTATTTAATATTTATATTTTTTAATTAAAATTACTAACATATGTTGTTTAATATTAATTTATGTACGCTTCATCTTATATAAATATTTATGGGAAGGGGGTCATCTATAAAACTCAAATTTCATTAACATAGAGTCTGTTCATTACCTTATATCATTGGCATAGATAAAATACTAGAATACCAAAGGAATATTCATTTCAGATGTATTGGAATCTAGATTACCTAAATGAACCATATATTACAATTTTAACATAACAAGCAATAAATAAAATTCTTTGATAAAATCATTATCCTACTAGCTTTACAAAGCATATCAGTCAAAATATACATTCTAGAATCATGGGAAAAAAGAATGATATGAAAATGGTGAAAAAAATGGTCAATAATGGTAAGGTTAAATTAGAAGCTATGAGTAAATATAGAATAAAAATATGAAATTGTAACTGATAAAAATTCAATTTAAATTATCCCAATATATATGAAACCTAAACATGGACATTCGAAAAAAATAAAATATCCTCATTGAATAAAAATTATTAGATAATACATAATGATGGAAATAAGAACTTTTATATTATATCCCCAATATAGCTACTACAAAGATCTATCATCATGATATTTTATGTCTTTTTCTAGAAACATGTGGGATTTGTTTCAAGATCATTCCTTCTTGCAATTTAAAACTACTTGAAAATAAAGGATAAGGGTTTTTGCAAACTAATTTCATCTCATTATACCTACCAATATATTGTGAGGATATAGAATACCTCTCATGACACAACCATGTCAAATGGATTACCCATATAAAAATATAAAAAATAACAACAATCATACATAAAAATAAGCATACGAAATGTGAATACGTTAACTATAAAACATAAATGGAATCAAAGTTTCACATCCACTGTTAAAATGATCATAAAACCTTAAATAAATAAATTATATTGTATTATAAGAGATCAAACTAAATGAAACATAATTTTCAACATTATATATTAACATAGTTGAAAACTCTCTAATATAATTGTAAAAAATTTCTTGACAGAAATCCCATTAGTCTTTGATATCATTTATTAAAAAGACCCAAAATTTTAATACAAAAAATTTTAACATAAAAAGAACTATGTAAAATAAAAAATTAATATTCAAAACATCATTTCATCATGATGGTAATAAAATATTTTCATGTTTTATATGTTATGAAAAAACAATTTCAGCATATTTTTGATGAAAACAGTCATAAAATTACTGCACTTGGAAGAATAAGAATCATTCAAAACATTTTATAAAAAATATAACATAGGAATACTAATTAAAATACCTGAATTATAATAGTAAATATATTTCAAAGATACCCATACATGGATGGTTAATATTAACCAAAAAATTATTATTTATAAACAATCACAATTAATAATGGGCATGTGAAATTATCCCTTACCTTGAATTTTCTTTTGAGTGAAAATCATTTAAACTTCTGTATAACTGAATTAAGATAATTAAAAAGTTATTACAAGACCATTGTAATATTTATGATCTAATATATTTTTCACTTATAATATTTTGATAATTTATTTTCAGAATTTATTCATTATTTTCATTATTTTGGGTGTTAATTACCAAGATTGTTGATTATGTTTTTAACTGATATTTGTTGTTACAATAAATCATATCATGAATTAATAAATTAATTAATGTAATATAATATCTAAATATCATATATATCATGTATATATGTATTTCTATGAATCCATAATATTTGGAGATATAAATGAAATTCATTATTAATGGTCATAATACATCATACATTCACATGAATTCTACATCCATTTCATTTTCCATTTAAAAAAAATAAAAAAATAAATGATATATATTAATATTATAATTATTTTACCATATACATGAAATATATATCTGATATTTTATTTAAATAATCCTTATTATGTTCCATGTATGGCATGAATGAATTACATCGCATTGGGTAAGTAGTAATCCATACATCCAAAAATTATGTAATCATATTTATAAAATGTGGAAATCAAACGGGTATGTGTTATAAATGAATTAAAAATTAATAAATACATAATTAATTTCATATATAACATATATATATTAATATATATTTATATATATAATCCATAAAAATTCCCAATAATGAATGGTGGTAAATGATAAATTATTATTCATCATTTCTTATTGCTGTAGTACACTATGCAAAAAAAATTGTATGTATACCGATAGATGGAATTGTGTGTATGTGTCAATGGAACCCATAGATTAACAACGTCTTAGTTTATTGAGGAAATGTGTTTGGGTTTATACGATTGGAATAATGATATTTTAGGGGTGTATAATAAAAATAAAACTAAATAGTTCGAAGAAATATCTTACCTCTTCTATGGGTAACTAATTTTCGTTTCTAGAAATAGGATTCTATTAATGGTTTTTTTTCAAAAAAAAAGCGGATTACAGGATTAATATAGTAGACTTGGGATCTTAATTGGGATTTTTTTCTTGATATTGTAGGCTTAATGTGGTGAGAGGATGTGAGGGACTAAATTCCCTTTTATAATTGTAGTGAGGGGTATTATCGAAAACACTTTAAATATAAAATTAATATAAATTTAATTTCTTTTTTAGAGGGATCAAAAGTGATTTAATTATATTATAATTTATGTATGTGTTTAAATACTCTCAACCGATAATTTTTATATTTGTTTAGGTCAAATTATCACCCATATATTTTGACATTACCCATTAGTTAAACTCTTAAACTCTTACTGCAACAACATGGAACTTTTAATCACTAATGGTTAATATAGATACTATAAAAATAAAAAATACACTGAAATGAGACATTTATGATATTTTTAAAATTCTTCCAATTATATGGTCAAAATTTATTTGAGTAAAAAATTTATTTCATTTAATAACATAATATTTATTTTAATATATCATTAATGTAAATTTTGACACAATTTATTAGGTGAGTTTTTAAATAAATATATTCAAAATGAGATAAATTATAAAAATGACATAAATACATTATTAAAATGTAAATTTAATCTATAAAATTCATGGAAGACATTAAATATCTAAATTTTATTTTATTATAATATTTGTATTATCATTAATATGATTCTTTTATTAATAATGCAATTACTGCATCATCATTGTGTCACTATTTTAGTTATTTATTTTTTTACTAAAAATTATAATTAAATTTCCATAACCAATATATACATTTTACATTTAAAATTACTATATATAGTCAAATATATCATCTTAATAACCATATATGAAAAAATTTAATACTTATTAAAATAATAGTGTGACAAATTGGACTTCACATAGAATAAAATTCTATTCAAGACTTATAGTTATCCAAGTGGCCGCAAGAGGCCATAAAATTTTCCCACTGATTCTGTTGGTCTAAAAGATTCATTTAAAAAAATAGTACATCTTTTAGGGTAATTATATAATACATAGAGTGTTATTATTACCCTTAATTACATTATTTAATCTCAACCATATAAATTGTAATATTACTAAATTCACTATTCATATGTTGAAAAATTATATAAACCAATTTACATAATTTTTACCAACTTTTTAAAAATATGGAATCTATTTTTCAAAATAAAAAACACAATAATTTTATTACTAAATCCATAATTAAAACCATTGATAGAATGAGTAAATGAGTTTATTAATAAAAATCATTGAAAATAATTAAAAGTTTCATAATCCATTTTCAAATGTGAAATATATTATTATAACCTATATTTGAATAAATTTAAAAATATTGTCTAATTTGATGTTATAAAAACTACCAAAATAATGTAACACTATAAATTAGAAAGATGATTTTTTATTTGAAATCAATAATTTATCACTATTCATCAAAACGTCAAACATATCTAAAAATACCAAAAAAAAATCCAAATTAAATGTTTATATTTATATTTATATGAAGAAGATTTTTCAAATATAATATATAATGTTTCCGATAATGGATTTAAACTAGGATACCCATTGAAATGCGTTAAAAATCATTTTATAAAAATATTATTTCTGAAAGTGTAATAATAAGTTTGTTTCTATATTATTAGTATCAAATATATTATATGAATATCAATAATATTTTATTAAATATTTTAAAAAATATATTTAAATAATGTAGTTATTTTAATATGTGAGGATAAAATTCATTTTTAGCCTAAAAATAGTTTTTATAAAAACATTCTCATTATATTCAATTGGCTCTCCTATAGATTTATTATTAATTTATAACCAATGAATTAAACCATATATTTTCATATGTTAGTTAATAATATTCATACCCACCATCATAATGTCTTAGTTATATCTTATTATATTAACATATAATATTCTAATTGGTGTTGGGTAAAACTCCACCTTCTGTGTAATGCAAGCCAACTAATTATTGTGTGTGGCGTACAATTAACCTAGTTTGGAGTATAAATTAACATATTAAAAAATTAAACATATACAAAAATGAAAATATTGTTAATTCATGGACTTTTAAATTCTCCCCTCTTTCGAAAAATTACATCCACACAATTTGAAATTTTTTATCAAAAACAAAATTTTGATACATGAAAATTATTATGTGAGAGAAACCAAATAAGAAATAGGAAAAAATCATATTAATAAGACATAAAAGTAAATGTGAAAGAGGAAAATGTCAATAATAATAATTATTATTTAGAAAAAATAACAAATTTGTTTAAAATAATTTAAAAAGAATATTGTAAATTAATTAAGTGAAATTAAATATTATAATAATTTTTTTTATATATAAAAAAATACATTCAACAAATTTAAAAAAATTTATTATATACTAAATTTTAATTGATTATTTCAAAAATAATTCTCATTATCATAGATAGTTTTATTGAAACAATCACCTTTTATTAATAATATTTGTTCACAAAAATATAAAACCATTTTTCATGAAAAATATGTATTTAAAGAATATAGTGGCTTCTCTAAAAGTTTTATTAGATGATTTTATATATATATTATTTATAAAAATCTATTAAATATAATTTAAAATATATGTATATTCCTAATAAATCTTCCAATTTAATATCATTATATTAACACTGTACTATAATAATGTTTATTTAGAATCGATGTTCTGTGCATCACAAGTAATAAAAGATGATAAAATTATTTTAAATGAAATATATCGTAAAATATTATGTTTCTAAATTTTTGGGGTTTTGTATATTACATTATTTTTTATCTTATATAGAGTTCATGATACTAGATATTTTATTGATTGTATAAATTTCAAATGGATTTGAAAAATTTATGATATGTTTGAACCTCTTATCATATTACTGAATAAATAATTAACTTATATGATTGGCCATTGTTCATTTTAAAAATATGGGTTTCACTTATTTCCAATGTGATATTATGATTTTTGTCATTTGTGAAGAGTTATATTATATGAATAAGTTAATTTCACTTATTTAATTTTTTATTTTGAAGAACATAATTTAGATTAAACAATATTAATCTACATTGAAGATCAATCAAAAGAAATTATTTGATATTAATTAATTTAAAATTCAATTTATTTATGAATTTTTTATATTAAAACCATGGATATTTTTAAATACCATATAATTTGGTGTTCACACAATGATAATGATGAAAATTTTCTATGAATGAGATTAGTTAAAAATATCTTATGATATAGTGCATGATTATATTTTTTTCTCTTTCTTGAGATTTGAAAATAATATTTTTTAAATAATAAAATAGATTATAATTTAGAATAAATGGTGTTTCATAGATATTTTTAAGGATATATAGGGAGATGGGGAGTGAATTGTGATATGTAATGTTTTTTATTTTTTTAGAATACATTTAATAATTTCGTATGCTATATATAAATAGGGATTTTTAAAATTTTATTATCATTTTATTTATTTGAATGTGCATGATTAACGTGATGTGTTGATTATCATATTTTTTTGTAAAATTAATATTATACTGTGAAATTTTTGAAGAAAAATAATGATTTTATTATATTATCAAAATTATACAGTTGTTGATAACATTAAAATATTAGTTATTAAAGTTTTTGTTTCAGATACATGTTAAATGAGTAAATTTAAAAGTCAATGATTATGTTTTCTTAAATGTAAAACTAATAAAATTGTAAATAAAAAATAATAAAAAATAAATAGATATATTTGAATACTATTGTTCTATTATATTATATATATATTTTTTAATTCATATGTAATATAGAAAAAATATTATTTTGATAACATATAACTATAAAAATATTTTTATTAATAATTAATGTGTATTATTATTGTTATTAAAGTTATTTAATAACCTGATATAAAAGTATATACTTATTTGTGAGGATATTATTAAAGAGTATTCATGTAGAAATTTTTCTGTGAGGTAAATATTTTTTTCGGGTCTTGTTGGATGTGATTATTTTTTTAAAACATGTTTAGGGTTTATAGAGGGATTATTTCTATAATTTATTGACACATTTATAAACTATGAATATAATATCTATGAATTTAATAATGTAGTAAATTATTTTTAACCTGTTTCATGGGGAAATATATTGATTGTATGGGATTCAATGTTGTTAGTTACTATTATCCAGAACCATCCAAAATCAAGTACCTAGGTAAATCAGTAATAAAGGGATGTCATGTTTGACCTATCTCAAAATTATTCATTTTGAGTATAACCTCATATATAAGGCGGATACTGTATTTCATAAGGCTTTTCCTGAGATTTTTTCTGGATAATCAAAGCTCCTTTTTGTTTTTCTACCTAGATGTTTCCTTCCAACATTTCAATCACTCTCATGTTAGGGTGGAATGTAGACATAATTTGATCAACCCAATTACAAATATTTTTAATTAATTTATTTTCATTGGACTGGGTATTTGGAACACATTTCATACCATCAATTTTTATTAAGTAATAACATAATAAATTGTAATAAAATTGATAAAAATAAATATATTAATAATAACAATTTAATATGTTATTATTTAATAACTATTTATGGTCAAAATGGGTTCCAAATACCCAGTCCCATAAAATATATTAAAAAATAGTTCAAATTGGGAGGATTAAATATTGTCTACATGCCACCCCTAACATGAGAGAGATGATAATGTCTAAAGGAAAAATCTAGGTAGAAAGACAAGAAGGATCATCGATCCTCCAAAAAAATATCAGGAAAAGCCTCAAGAAATATAGAATCCACATTATATATGGGGTTATATTCAAAAATAATAATTTTGAGATAGGTGAAACAAGACACCCCTTAATTAATGATTTTCCAACGTACTTGATTTTGGATGCTTCTGGATAAGATAAACTGCTAATATTGAATCCAATATAATCACTATACTTCATAATGAAATAGTTGGTTCAGGGCGCAGCATAAGCGCATGGGTGGGAGTACCCAACTTTAATTTTAGCGTTATAATGATCAATCTGAGATTTGTCATGATGTAAAATGCCGAATCTTCAGAATATTATGAAGAATGAAAAAATAGGGAGTCCTAGAACCATAGAGATATGATCATCATATGCTGGTTATCATTAATTTAACTAATTAAAAAAAATTACCTTGATGGAATTATTTCTTTGTGGATGTCTCACTTCATAATCTGGTGTTATTCGTCATTGTGTTGTAGAATCCGAGTGTAGTATTCCTCTAGCGGTGATTCACACATGCTCCACGTATCTCTGGACATCATCGAGGGTATCTATGGGTGATAGAGAGGAAGAACCATTTCATGCAATGTCCTCCTTCGATCGCCTTGATCTGGTGGTGGTGATCTCTCTTGGTCTTGAGAGATTTCATGGAGTTAGAAGTTCTTTTGTCCTTGAGAGAACTCTCTAGAATAGTTGTGCACAACGATTGGGGAAAAGTGTTGGGGATTGAGGATATTTATAATCGGGTTTGAGGTTATAGAGTTATGACAATAAATAAATGTGTAACACATTTTATTTATTTCATTATCTTTTATTGAAACCCCCCATGTCTAATGATTAATTCCTCGACATGAACCCACACTGATTAATATTATTTAATAAAAAAATATTATTTCCTCAAAATCCCGACTGAAAAAACTACACACTATGTAATCATTAATACAGGGCGTGTACTTGGTTTTCCATTAAAATACATGGAGTTTACTTTAATTTTCCATTTTCATTATTTCCTCCACCACATTTATTAGTCCTTTCATAATGGCTATTTGTTTCAAAAATAATTGTAACTGCATTACATACTAATAAATATATATTATTTCGTCCACAATATATTTTCTCGAATAACTAGTGTCGAAATAAATTAAATATCACATCCTTAAATAATTATTAAACCACAGTTGGGAATAATATATATTTTAATTGTAAAATTGTTATTTAACTGAGATACATGGACACACTTAGTGTGTGGCCCTCTAGGCCTCTTTCTCGATGGCATTAGGCAGGATTGCCTAAAGTCCATGATTACTGTCTAGCAAGGGGTCAAGGCACCGAAGAGAAAAATGTTGATGCTGCATTGTCAGGTCACCTCATACGAACACTTACAGTTATATATAATCCCTTTGTCATGATATCTCTAATCAAATGGGTTGCATGCTAGTGACATCAACCCATGTGCTCAATTATTCATTCTTTGACTCTACGGAATTGAACCCTCACATACCTTACAATGGCCATGTATCTATTTAGCCTATATGAATTCCATCAAAGGGCATGATAATCTACTTCCATTATGTAATAGAAGGGAAAAATCCTTTCTCGCATTATCTATTATTGCATTATTACTCGCGATGCACCCAACATATCCTACCTCACCGCGAACAATGTGTCATTAATGTTTTCGTCAATACATTTGAGTAAGCGTGTTGTAATAAACATTAATACTAATCTTAAAGTCTAAGGACCAATACACATGTCTGCATATAGGAACAACCAATGACACTATGAAATATAGATTTCATACTGTCGGGTCTCGTTCTCATAATATCCTCCTGGATATTACCAAGGGAACACACAATTAGAAGGTTCCTCAATGTTTTTTGAGTTCTCAACCCTTATGGACTCTATTATTTCTGTCCCTCAAATAACATCATATTGCCATAGAACATATATTCAGGAACAGTGTTGTGGAACTTCTGGGTTCTCATAATAACAGGGATCCACTATGACCCTTTAATACAACAGCTATCCTTAGGACATTATCACATGCATCGCCACACAGAAGAACAATCAAGATGTGAAGATTATTTTATTAATGAATTAAGTACAATGTAGTTGGTTACAAGACCCCAAATCCAACAGAATCCCACTTTGATTAGAGCCTACTACTAACAACCTTTAACACACTTGCTCTCACGTGATATTTAGGCTTATACAGAGATAGGCCTTTAGTAATGGGGTCCAACACGTTATCTTCTGTGGTCACTCTGATCAATTCAACATCACCCCTCTGATAGAAATCGATCAAGAGGTGAAAATTCTGGAGTATGTACATTTTATGTTTATGTGACCTTGGTTCTTTTGCAAGAGCAACTACTGTAGTGTTATCACAATAAAATGTGATGGGTTCTTTAATGCTAGGCACCACATCCAGATCCTGGAAAATGTTCCGAATCTAGATTGTTTCTTTGTCCACATCAGAAGCCACTACATAGTTAGAATCCACTGTAGAATCTACAACAACTGGCTGCTTTGAACTCTTCCAGCTCACAGTACCTCTATTGAGACAGAAAAAATATCCAGATTGTGACTTCAGATTGTTCTGACCTTTCTGAATACTAGCATCTGAATAACCTCTTATGAAAAGCTCTTCGTCTCTTACATACACCAGGAACATATCCTTAGTTCTTCTCAAATACTTAAGGATAGTTTTAATGGCAGTCCAATGTTGTTCTGAGAGATCTTCTTGATATCTTCCTATCATGATCAGTGAATAGGAATCATGGAGCTTGGTACATAACATGGAATACATGATGGATCATATAACCGAAGCGTATGGTATCTTACCAAATCTATCATTCTTCAATGGTGTCTTGGGACAAATTTTCCTAGAAAGATGTAAGCCATTTGAAACTAGAACAAATACCCTCTTTGATTATTCCATAATAAATCTCTTTAGTATCTGGTCAAAGTATGTACCCTGACATAGTCCAAGCCACCTATTTGATCTATCACAAATGATCTTGATCATTAGAATGTAGGCTTCTTCACCCATGTCTTTCATGGAGAAACACATGTTTAGCCAGTCCTTAACTGACTATAGGACTGGTACATCATTTCCAATAAGCAATATGTCGTCAACATTTACTACTAGGATAACGATTTCATTCCCATTAAACCTCTTATAAACACATGGTTCACATTCATTCCTAATTAAACAAAATTCATTTATGGCTTCATCAAATCTAATGTTCTATGACCTGAATGCTTGCATAAATCCATAAATGGATTTTTGCAACTTGGAATCTTTTTTGGCTTCACCTGGTGTCACAAACCCTTTTGGTTGTGTTATATAAACATATTCCTAATGATTACTCTTATGGAATTCTGTTTTGACATCCATAAGCCAAATCTCGTAGGCATGTTAAGATGATATGGAAAGTATTATTTTTATGGATTTAAACATGGAAACTGGAGAGAAGTTTTCATCATAGTAAATTTCTTGATGCTTTCTGAATCCTTTAGCCACTAGCCTTGCATCATAGGTGCTAACATGACCATCATGTCCAATTTTCTCTTGAATACCTATTTTCATTGAACAGGCTTTACAGAAACTGGCTCATCACCAGAACCCAGACTTGGTTCTGATACATGGAATATATCTCAAAATTCATTGCTTCTAGCCATCTTGTAGCTTCTGAGATTTCTACTGATTCCTTGTACAAGAGAGGTTAATCATTTTCCAAAACTAATGATTCACCGTCTTTGGTGACTAGGAAACCAAATCTCTCTAGTCCCCTTACCTCTCTTGAGCTCTTACATAATACATGTGTCTCTGGAACCTCTTCCACGGGGACCTGTGGAAAATGTTACTATACCAACTAATGTTTATCTTGAGCATCTAATTCATCGAAGTCAATCTTTCTGCCACTAACATTTTTAAGGATGTGCACACTCTAAGGAATGACGGATTGTCTAGAAACAATCACTTTCTTTTCTAATGGGTTATATAGGTAATATCCTTTTGTTTCTATCGGATATCCAATAAAGATACACTTCATGCCCCAAGGTGCTAGTTTTTTTCCTGATAAGGCCTTAACAAAGACATTGCATCCCCATTCACGTGTGTGTGACAAAATGATTTTGTTTCCATTATATAACATGGATAAAATTCCATTTTCCTCCTTAGTTGGTACTCTGTTTATTGTGTATGTTGCAGTTTGTAATGCATATCCACAAAAGGATAATGGTAGATCTGCATGACTCATCATAGACCTTCCCATGTCCAACAAGCTGAAGTTTCTCCTTTCACTAACACCATTTCACTATGGTGTATAAGGAGTGAGCTGAGATAGAATCCCAGACTCCCGTACAAGGTCAATGAACTCTTGGTTCAGATATTCTCCAACTCGATCCGATCGATGTTTCTTTATCTTCTTACCAAATTGATTTTACACATTATTCTTGAATTCCTTAAATTATTCTAGGGACTATAACTTATTCCACATTATGTAGACATTTCCATATCTACATAATTTATCTGTAAGAGTAATGATATAAGAATATTCACCTCTAGCTTCAACTGAAAATGGTCCACATTTATCTATGTGCACCAATCCTAAATGCTCTGTGACCCTTTCACCCTCTCCACCAAAAGGAGTCTTATTCATTTTAAATTGTAAACAGGAGTGACATATATCAAGTGGTTTTATCTTAGTAGAGTCTAAATTTCCATCTTGGGAGAACTTTGTAAAGCGCTTCTCATTTACACGACCGAGATGGTGATGCCACAACTAGGTGATGTATGAGTCATGTGAGTATGTTTCGTTATCAATTTCTAACACTTGGTTTCATAGTCTAATACATAAAATCCATTATTTAAATGCGCCATACCATAACATATGTTATTATTATAAAAGAGACAACCCTTATTTCTAAACATGAAAATAAATCGATATATATCCATAAATTATACCAAAATTATGTTCTTGGTAACATTAGGAACATAATAACAGTTTTGAAAAACCAAAATCATCTGAGTCAGCAATGAGAGGTGGTAATCGCCAAAAGCCAATGCAGCTAGTCTTATTCCATTAGTAGCACAATGTTCTACCTCTCCTCTGGTAATCATTCTAAATCAACATGATTCTAGCATTTGAATATAGATGTGAACCTGGCAAGCTGTATCTAATACCCAATGAGTAGAAATAGAAAGATTACAGTCGCTAATGAACACAACATTAGCATCCCCACTCTTCTAGGTTCACATCCTCTTCCAATGGACTTGAATTCCACATGAAAATCACACCGCATCCCATTCCATGCCCTTCCAATGGATCTTACCCTTCGTGGAAGGATGGAGCTCGGGGGATTTGGACCGTTTATAAGTCTTTGGCCCCTTTTCCTTGTCCTTCCTTTTCTTATTCACCATAAGGACTATGGGTTTGTCACTCCCCATGTCCTTATCTACCTGGTGAATTAAGGTCAGAAGTTCCAATAGACATTTCTCATCGTTTCTCGTGTTATAATTAACAATGAATCTATAGAAGGTCTTGGGTAGTGATGATAGGATGAGATCTGTACGGAACTCATCCAGAAACATAATTACTAAGATATCAAGGTGTTCAATGTAGCAAATACGCTTTACTATATTAGTCCCAGCTAGTGCAGACTCTCTATGTTTAGTTGTAAACAAAGCGTTAGAGATCTCATATCTCTCATATATCTCCTTTTATTGGTAGAGATCCTTAAGGTGAGACATCATGCTATACACATCCATGTTTTAATGTTTCTTCAAGAGCTCATTAGACATGGCCAAGAGAATTAAAAACAAGAAATTTGTTGCATCATCCATGTGTTTCATGTAGAGAGATAGTTCCTCATAAATGGCCTCCTTTAGAAGTACAACTTGAATAGGCTCTGACAATACATACAATTTCTTTTCGTGGAGAAGGATGATGCATAAACGCCTCTGCGACTCTTGGAAATTAGTGTTGTTGAGAAGGTTTTCCTTCTCGAGTATGGTTCACAATGGTATGTTTGATGTAATTTTCATTAAGTTTCTACAAATTAAAATTAGCAATGGTTTATTACTTTATTATAAAAACTAAGGAAGATAAATAAATTAATACTTATTAGTCTCCCACTATTTTATCGAAATCCTATATCCCTCACCATTGATTTAAGAGTACTCTGTTGCCTGAATATTCTTGTGGAAATGATCAATCTTACCACCTCATTACCCCAACTAGAGTTGGTCAATCAACATGAAGGGTTTTAGGTAGGATTTCCAAATTCCAAGTGCATTAACTCGCAGCTCCTTGAACCACTGAGTGGACTCCCCAATCCTGAAATCTTTTCATTTTGGATTTATTCAACCTTTACCTCTTGTTAACACCAAGTACTAATTTGGAAGTAAATCCTTAATGGGAACCAAGTCATGTCAACCCAAAACCTTGAATTAGAATTATTTGAAAATTGAAATCACCCCAACTGGGGTTGGTCAAGCACTTTGAACTATCGTTCGATTCTAACAATGATTATGGAAGACTATACCGACTTAATATTTCTTTGAGGGATTTTATCCTTATAAGTAAATTTACAATTTATTATCTTTAATTGCATGATTTTTAATATTAAGTGGGATATACATAATTGAGTAACCATGTATAAGATAATATTTACGTATAAGTTGGCTTTATTTTAGTTCCATCTTGCATGATCGGTTAATTCATTAATTTTGTGATTGTGACAGCACACAAATGATAACTAAACCATGAAACTGAAAGAAATAAGATAAATGATAACATCATGAGATTATCTATTGGTTATTTTATCTAGAGGTTGATCAAAAAACCCAAGACCTAGGGTAAAAACACCTTCAAACATTTCAGGTTCGTGTTTACAACTTTCCACATTTCCACCATTGTATCTCATTGCATTAGTTTCACCTTGGATCATGTCTTGAGCAAACTCCACTGTTTTGGGAATCCATCCATTACATATGCCATTATCTCACTCGTAGGTGAGGTGTAAAAATGGGGTTTTACATAAAATAATCCTTGGGAACATATTCCCTACATATTAATGAGGAGGGGGTCGCATGGAAAAAATTTTAATTTAAATAAATAAATTAAAAGAAACCAATCACATTCAATGGTCTTTTTCTAGATCATGATGATTCATGCATGCAATTATATTACGTATTAATAAATCTAGCATTCAATTAATTAATTGTTCTTGTTTTAGATAAATCACGCGTGAATCAATTGATTATCTTTAATTAATCATCCCTTTTTATCTTAAACCCTTTTTTGTGAATTTCCTTGATATTCTCATCCATCATAATTTTAAACATATAAATTCATTTAATATTATCTTTGTACATAACTGTGAATTTTGAGAATCCCCAGTGAATTCCCATTTTCACAGATATTAAATTAAACACACACATATATATATAACACTTATCACGTGTTGTGCCTCAGATTTACGCCTGCACTATGGTACACGTCTCAAGGGTTGGTATAATATAATAAAAAAAAATAACGTATGTGAGTAATTTGGAAAAATATACGCCGTGTAGTTTCGAATGCATGACTTCTACTTTTGTTCACCGTCCATCTGATCTACATGCACGGGACATGGTGTGTTATTGTACTTCTGAAATTTTCAGAGTACACGGCGTGTACAATTGGACACACTCCTTGTAGTATCCATATTACATGGTTTATAGCTGGGAAAGCAATGTACAGGGTACATGGTCCAAACCTAACACGAAGGGACTACACACAGTGTTCAGTTGGACCACATGGTGTGAAATCTGAAAACCGCATACCACTTGTTCCTGGTCAACACACAGTTTAATAAATAACTTAGATATGTTCCAATACAAGACCTGATTTGGCGTATCAAAAAATGAATTGAACCTATACTATACATCATGTACTTCTGAATACAAATCATGTATTCTGGTGTTGTATGACCAGGAGAATTTGGCACCTATGGGTGAGTTCCTCAAATTTATTTTAATCAAAATTAAAAGAATAATTTGTTTCTGTAAGGTGAACAACAAATGAGAGGGGAGGAACAGATCTCGAGATTCATATTTTTAAGAACTATTAACATGAATTGAAACAACTAAGTTATTAAATTCGTAAATAAAAAATGAAAAACTAAATAATTATAATCATTGATATGACTGCTCTGATACCACTTGTATGCTTCGGCCGCAGCGGAAGTGCTTTGGTGAGCGTGCCCATAATAAATTTTAGTGTTAACAAATATCAATATGATATTTATCCCGATGTAAAATGCCGAATCTTTTTAATATAAAGAATAAAAAAACAAAAGTGGGAGTCCAGGAACCATAGAGATAGGATCATCATATTTTGGTTATAATTAATTTAATTAATTTATAAAAATTACCTTGATGGAATTATTTCTTCGTTGATGTCTCCGTTCACGATCCGGTGTGATCCGTCGTTGCGCCATAGAATCCACGTGTAGGATTCCTCTATCAGTGATCCACACATGCTCCAAGTATCTTTGAAAGTCATTGAAAGGATCTGCGGGTGGTAGCACGGATGAACCTTCGTTTGCGATGTCCGCCTTAGATCACCTTGATCCAGTAGTGGTGGATCTCTCTCAGTCTTCAGAGAGTTCATGGAGGAAGGAGTTCTTTCGGCCTTGATTGAACTCTTTAGAATTGTTGTGAACTATGAATAGGGAAAAGTATTGGGGTTTTGAGGATATATATAATTGGGTTTGAGGTTATAGGGTTATGAAAATAAATAAATGCGTTACACATTTTATTTATTTCAATAAATCTTATTGAAAAACCCCCATGTCGAATGAATAATTCCTTAACATGATCACATAATGATAAATATCATTTAATAAAATGATATTATTTCCTCAAAATCCCGACTGAAAAAACTACTTGCCTTGTAGTCATTAATACACGATGTGTACTTGTTTTTTCACAAAACTACACAGCGTGTATATTCAATATATTGGAATGAACCTTTATTTTCCATTTTTCTTTATTTATTCCACCACATTTTTTAGTCCTTGAGTAATGGATATTTATTTCATAAATAAATGTAACTTGATTACTTGCTAATAAATATATATTATTTCATCCACAATATATTCTCTCGAATAACTAGTGCCAAAAAATGCGATCAAGCATCCTTAAATAATTATTAAACCATAGTGGTTAATAATATTTATTTAAATTGTTAAATTAATATTTACCTAAGATACATGGAGACACATAGTGTGTGACCCTATAGGCCTCTTTCCCATTGATATTAGGTGGGCTTGCCTAAATTCCAAGATTACTGTTTAGCAACCGGTCAGGGAACCCAAGAGAAACAAGTTGATGCTGCAATGAAGTGTCACCTCATGAGAATTCTTACCGTGTAATATAATCCCATTGTCATGATATCATGAATCAAGCAGGTTTCATGCTAATTCCATCAACCCATGTTCTCAAATATTATTTCTTTGACTTTACAGAATTGAAATCGTTTATACCTTACCATGGACATGGATTTATTTAGGCTATATCAATTCCTTCAAAGGGCCTGAGATATCTACATCTCTTATAGAACAGAAAAGAATAATCATTTCTCATATTATCTATAAATTTAGTATTACTTGTGCCGCACTTAATGTATCCAACCTCACTGTGAATAGTGTGTCATCATAGCTTTCATCATTTCATATATGTGTGTGAGTTTTAATACCCGTTGATAATAATATTAATGTCTAAGGACCAATACACATGTCTGCAGATTGGAACGTCCAAGGACATGATGAAATGTAGATTTCTTACTGGTTGGTCTCATCCTCATAATATCCTCCTAGATATTACCAATGTCGTACACCATGAGAAGGTGCCCCAATGTTTTATGAGTCCTCACCCTTAATGGCTTGTATTATTTGTGTCCATGAAATAACATCATCTGGACATAGAACATATATTCAAGAATAGTGTTATGGCACTTCCGGGATCTCATCATAGTAGGGATCCACAATTACCCTTTAATGCCACAATTATCGTTAGAACATTATCACATGCATCGTCACATAGAAGAACTGTAACACCCCAAGATTTCATGGTGTGTTATTTCTTCAAAATAATTCAATAACTTTCACTACACACAACACCGAGTTCAATTGCACCACGACTTACCAAAATAAAGCCATTAAAAAGAGGTTATAAATAGTATTAGCTAAATTTTAAACTTTATATAATCCTTATAATTTTAGAATCCATATTATGAGTTTCTTAGATATAATGCAAGAACAAATTCATTTTCAGTATTGCACTTTTATCAACTTTTAATAGAGAACCCTTTTTAAATACAATATTTTAAACTTTTTGACTAAATGGGGACATCATGAATTTAAAATGAAATATCCCATGCTTCCACGGTATGCTTTCCTTTGAATAATACAGTAGCGTGTGTTGTACGCAACTTCGAGTTTTAACACACACCACAACCGATAAAACTAGCCGTTATGAATAGTAATATATACTTTTTGAAATTATATATATTTTATATTTTAAAATGGACTTCATTTTTTGATTTGGAGTGTCGAATTTACCCTAAGGTGAAATTTTGGTACTTTTCGGGTAACTTTATTTTTTTGATGAATAGTGAAAATTACTAAATTTTAATTAATAACAACTTTTTTAATCAAAATAATTAATTGTGATAAATTATGAATTTGATAGGTTTTAAAGTATATTTAGAATATATTTTTACCATTTAATACAATTTTGGTCATTGGACATACTTTTACAATTAAACCGGACATAAACAAGTGTCAATCTTTTGATAGTTATTATCTCTTAAAAACACGCTTTTTGTTTTAACAACGGGAAATAATTTTAAATTAATTTCTGCCACTTCTGTGTTTTGAATTTGGAAAAATGGATTCCATATTTGGAATCAGGATGTTCAAATTGTGTAAATAGGTAACTTATATTTTTAGACATTTTGAATAATTACTGCGGTGAATATTTTATTTACCATGGTTAAAGGTAATCCGGTAAATAAGGGTTAAAAACTAATATTATAATAATACTAAATTACACTAAAACGTGTCCTAACATTATTGGTTGATACATGTTCGACCATAGGCATCATTGGGTCGATTTTGGGACCCCATGGAGCCACTTGTAGGTGATAGGGACACTTTATTTTAATTATGTTAAAATGAGTAAAAAATTACATAAGCATATATCTTTTAGAAAAACAATTTTTAAGTAGGTTTATATATGTTTGATTGTAGACTATAAATGTTAATTATAAAGATAAAAATATTTCCTACATAATGATATTTTATTTATAATTTTTAGACATTAAATATTTTAATCTATTTATGACACGATGATGATGCAGTAATTACCATAATAGTGAAAAATTAGACAAATTCATATTATAAATACCAAAATAAATATAATTTGAGACTTTTTATGAACTAAAATAATTTTATAAGTTTATATGACATGTTAGGAATGATTTAATTAAATTTTTTCAAAGTAATAATTCTGTTATGAGTTTCAAAAAAATCAACTATTGAATAGTGTCAAAATTGACATAAAAGAGTTTTTAAAACAAATATTATATAATTAATTGATATTAAATTCATAAAAATCTAAGGATCGGACAAGAGACATATATCATGATAAGTGAATCATTAATGGACCACTTGTGGGTCGCTTGGATGTATATGGTATGTTTATTAACCATATAATATAAAAATACAAAGAGACATTGTAAAAGTGAGACTAATTAACTTAGAGTTAATATTTAATGATATGGTTAATTTTAGTTCCCAAACCTGTCTAACTTATATTGTTTGAGTTGATTTCGACCCATCCCCACCATAAAATTTAAATAATCAACATTGGAGCCATTAGAAACCGAATATAAATTTATTATAAATTAATATTTCTATCGTTTCCAATGGTGCCCCTCACCCCACTTATAGAAGGGAACTCCTCCTTCTCGTTTCTTCACACCATCAAAGCCCTTTGGTTCGCCCAAAATCTGCCCAAATACTCTACCAACTTCCCTCAATACAACATAGAGGCCGTAGTTTGATCATAAATCCATCCTAAGGAGCCCTTTTGATCAAATCAAAAGGAAGAAACTGAAGAAGAGGTAATGATTTCACCACCCTTTTCCAAGTTCCTTTCTTCTTCCACTTCTTCTTCCTTTGTTGTTACCATTCTAAAATAATAACTACAGTATAATATATATACTGTGATGTTATTATAAATATGGTACAACCATATTCAGTATTCTATCCACCATTTGAATAACATGTCACCATACGTGCGTACGTACAGCTTACCGTCTCCACGTCGTGGTGTAATTGTTATTCAATATATTATTATTTGGATGGATATAATAATGATGTGTAACTCATTTAAATAATAAATATAACAAGTTAATGATTCTTTATACCATCCATTTATATATTATTTTAATATCAAAAGAATGATATTGTCGCTCGTGCGTACGTACGGACTACCGTCTCCACGAACGCGATGAGATTCATTCTTCATCGTATCCATTCAAGTATAATTATCATTTTATGATTTAAAAATAATGTTTAAGGACCTGATATCATTCTGTATATGAATAATATACAACCTATCCATGAAAAACCTGGCTTATGTAACAAAACATATAAAAGAAAATGAGTAAGTTAACACCCGAAACGACGATAATTCTAAGATATTATTAACAAATAAATGTTAAAAGATCATATATGATATCATATTAATATATATGATTCTTGTATAATTTAATAACAATTATTTCACCATTATACAGGAGGTTAACCTACCCCAACCAAGGAAAAGTATAAAGGTAAGAGTTATTTCACAATCTCTTCATTATCCGAGGTTGTTTATATGTAATAATCTACTAGGATCTCTTTATCATCCATATCCATGATTCTTAAAAATTTATTTCAAAACATTCTTACTATTTAAAAGAATATGGGTTAAACTCATTTATACCCTTTTTTGACTTTTATAAGAGTTTTGTAAAGGAAACATTCTGTCATTTTCCAAACAAGGTTCTTATAACCTTTTCGACAGAATTAAGGTAGGAATGTTTTTTTTAACTTATACAGCGGGTGCGGTAATTTTCCGCTGTTATAAAATCGTAGAAGATTCCATTACAATGTTATAAGAATATTTTCAAAGAAAATTTTTTATTAAATGATTTCAAAAATAGAAAGAGATATTTCTCTAAAAAGAGTTTTGATTTCATTTATGTCAACATCCTTTGATGGATTTTATGCTTATTTGAAGTTGATTTATTATGATACAAAACATCTATATTGTATTGAAGGTTTTGTGATATGTTTGACTGTGGATGTGCTATTTATATACCATTCATATTTTATGATGAATGTATTGACATTTCGTATGATATTTTTAATACGAATGTTTATGTTATGTTTAAACCTTTTCATATGGGAATGTATTGGACTTAATATGTGACTGGTGGAGCCCGCTATACCTCCTCGATGCATCGGTAGGTCTCATGAGTCAAACTAGTGTCTTGGCACAAGGCCTTGACAAAATCTTATTTGTAGTCTTGGCACGAGTCCTTGTCTATGTGGTTATGATAGTCTGGCATTATGCATTCCATCACTATGAAAGTGGTTATTGATATTGCATGTGATTATTAGATTAGTAGAATATCCATGTGAATAAGTAAATGGCATTATTACATTTTACTTTTTCCATAATATGTTGAAGTTCAAGTTTAAAAGTCTTTTGTTTTAGTAATGCATTGCCTTAAATGTTTATGCTTATTTTTGAAAGTTCCGCTATATTGTTATCCTTACTGGGCATTTGAGCTCACCCCTTTTCTATGTTTTATTTTTCCCAGGATGTGAAGAAGTAAGTTATGAATGTCCTACAGGGATTTTATGTGGGGATATGAGTGTGGAATATGGAGACTATGTTTTTGTAGTAGTTTTTTACTTTATGGTGTAATGTAAAACTTTATAAATATATCTAGTGTTTCCAAGTCTACTAAACCAATCGGTCTTTCGAGATTTGATCTTTATTGTGATCATGCCAATGTTATGTAATAATGCACCGACTCTGCGTAACTAGGGTCGGGGCGTTACAGTTGGTATTAGAGGAAGTTTAGTACAAACCGTGGAAGCTAGATTTAGATAAACTCTGATTAGAGCACATAGATTTAAGATGGACTTTGAGGATTAGTATAGAAGAACTTCCTAGAATTTTGGTATTGTAGAGATTTTGTGAGTTTTCCGAGCAATACATCCCTGTATGGATACGATCAGGTAGAGGCGGATCTGGCCCAGATGTACCTAGGGGTAATACCCGAATACATCGCTTTGAGCTAGACTCGAACGGGAACTGGTGCACGACAACGGGCCTTGCTGCACTCTTGGTTCCGACACTCCCGGGGGATATGCTTAGTATAATTCTCATTTTCTTTACAAACCATTATGAAGGGTTTATGTGTATATACTTTCTCAAAAGAGACATTTTATCATTATGGATTATATCCATAAACTATTTAATTTATGTTATGGGTTTCACAAGTTTGGGATTAGGTATTGTTATTCATAATCAAATCTAGTGTATGCCATTGTTTAGAAATGGCACCCAGTAGAAGGAATGAGAACTCCAGCAATGCACATGATCCAAAGAAAAGGAAGAATCATATCTTTCATGGTCATAAGCTATAATTTATAAGAGAAATAGTCTCCCATGTATTATCATCTTGTGAAGAAATAATATCATGTGTTGATAAGATAAGTAAAGAGTTTACTGAGTCCTATGGATTTGAAGGGAAGCAAGTGAAGAAAAGTATGGAAGAGAGAAAGATATATAAAGGGAAGAGGGAAAAGAAGAATTTTCTCATATGTGATAAATGTGGAAAGAAACACCCTGGAACTTGCCTGAAAGGAATTGAGTTTGTTATACATGTGGAAGAAAAGGGCACAAAGTACGTGACTGCAAAGGTAAGAAAATGGTTTCAAATGTACAATGCTTCATTTGCAAGGAGTTTGGACACTACACGAACCTATGTCCCAGTCATCAGACTATGCCGCAAATGATGCTATTGGATAATAATCATGTTATGATACTACCACAGATGAAGAGGAATGATTAGATTTCTTATGTTTATTATGTCATTTGAGTGTTGTATCAACAATGTACTTGTAATAATAATTATGTAGTATATAAGGATTGTACTGCAGTACAATTTCATTAAGGACTTGATATTGTGTAGAACAAAGAAAAGTGACTCAATAGAAGGTTAAATTTTTGGAAAATATATGGTTAAGAGAAAGATAAACCATAATATGGTTCTGATACTGAGGTAATGATTTTAGATTAATAAATGATTGATTTGGATAAATTATATTGGATATTATTGACTACCTTAATGCTGATTAATGATTTGTATATTCCATCACAATTGGGGTTTAAAACATTTTTGGATTGATGAAGTATATCCAGCATTCTATATGGAATAAGGGAGCATGAATGTAATCAATATGGATTATGGTAATTCAGGATGTTTCAGTGTTTTAAATGAATACATGATGAAGGTATTAATATGCTATTACGGGGTAAAAAGGATCTACATTATGTTTACCTTCCTTATAAATGATGGACTGTGAGAAGTATTTTGGATAAATTCTAGTTTGAGATTAATTTTGGATTTCCATAAAAGGACAACCCGGAGGTCAGGCGGCAACCCATCACGACCGGCAAGGCCGCGAGACTTAAACCCGCAACTGAAGGGCGACAAGGGTGTATCACCTACCACTGGCCCACGAGATGTCCTGGATTAAATAATTTAGTTTTTATTAAATGATCTGGTAGATAAATTATAAATTCGTCTATTTTGGAATCCTGTATGAATAGTATAAATAGAATTTTTTTACGTTCTATTATCTTTTAGAGTGAAAGATGGGTTTGTGGTAGAAATTTATTAATGGATAAAACACTAATTATAAAGTAAGTATATATCCTTATGATCTTAGCCAATCAAATAAATAAATTCCTCAACATTAAGAAAAGAAACTTAGGAAAAAAATGTTGTCCTAGATGGTACCTTAAATCATCACTAATTTATGGCTGTGGGATTGTTGGCCTTTTCATAGACATGTTCTCTACCACTCTCCATCAGATAATTGATGGTTAGATTTCTCTTCCATATCCATATTTTCCTACATGGAACCCTAGAATGTGTTATTTTTGGTAATCTTCATACTTTCTACTTTTATTTTAAATAGAGGCCTCATTAATTGATTTTTTTATGTGGGATTTCAACTAATATATTTTGAAACGTCAAAAATGTGTTATCCCAATACCCTATGTTTTGTTGAACCGATGGTAATTAAAATCATCATAGATTGATGAATTTAAGGACCTCAATATTATACTTGTTTGTGATTGATTACCTCAATCACTACCTATAAATATTTACGTTTTTCCTCCAATTATATGTCTCTAATTTCCAACAATGTTCTCTTAATAGAGATCATAATTTGGTGGTGACACTTTCATTTCTCTTTTCCTCATATTAAGACTAAATTTTAGTAACCTAATTTCCGATGTGGGTTTTCCCAAAAAGATATTTTCTATTTTCAACCTTTTATTTTTGAAGAACAATTTCAAATTGCGAGGACACAATTTATTGAAGGAGCGGATAATGTAACACCCCAAGATTTCATAGTGTGTTATTTCTTCAAAATAATTCAATAACTTTCACTACAAGCAACAGCGAGTTCAATCGCACCCTGACATACAAAAAAAATACATTAAAAAGAGGTTATGAATAGTATTAGCTAAATTTTAAACATTATATAATCCTTGTAATTTTAGAATCCATACTATGAGTTTCTTAGATATAATGGAAGAACAAATTCATTTTCAGTATTTCAATTTTATCAACTTTTAATAGCGAAACATTTTTAATACAATATTTTAAACTTTTTGACTGAATGGGGACATCAAAAATTTAAAATGAAACATCCCAAGCTTCCACGGTACGCTTTCCTTTGAATAATATAGTAGCGTGTGTTGTACGCAACTTCGAGTTTTAACACACACCACAACCGATCAAACTAGCCATTATGAATAGTAATACCCACTTTTTGAAATTATATATATTTTATATTTTAAAATGGTCTTCATTTTTGGATTCGGAGTGTCGAACTTACCCTAAGGTATAATTTTGGTACTTTTCGGGTCACTTTATTTTTTGATGAATAGTGAAAATTACTAAATTTTAATTAAAAACAACTTTTTTAATCAAAATAATTAATAGTGATAAAATATGAATTTGAGAGGTTTTAAAGTATATTTAGAATATAGTTTTAACATTTAATAAAATTTTGGTCATTGGACATACTTTTACAATTAAACCGGACATAAACAAGTGTCAATCTTTTGATAGTTATTATCTCTTAAAAACACGCTTTTTGTTTTAACAACGTGAATTAATTTTAAATTAATTTCTGACACTTCTGTGTTTTGAATTTGGAAAAATGGATTCCATATTTTGAATTAGGATGTTCAAATTTTGTAAATAGGTAACTTTTATTTTTAGACATTTTGAATAATTACTGTGGTAAATATTTTATTTACCATGGTTAAGGGTAAATCTGGTAAATAAGGGTTAAAAATAATATTATAATAATACTAAATTACCCTAAAACGTGTCCTAACCTTATTGGTTGATACATGTTCGACCATAGGCATCTTTGGGTCGATTTTGGGACCCCATGGAGCCACTTGTATGTGATAGGGACACTTTATTTTAATTAAGTTAAAATGAGTACAAAAATGACATAAGCATATATCGTTTAGAAAAACAATTTTTAAATAGGGTTATATATGTTGGATTTTCGACTATAAATATTCATTATAAAGATAAAACTATTTCATACATAATGATATTTTATTTATAATTTTTAGACATTAAATAATTTAATCTATTTATGACACGATGATGATGCAGTAATTACCATAATAGTGAAAAATTAGAGCAATTGATATTATAAATACCAAAATAAATATAATTAGAGACTTTTTATGAACTAAAATAATTTTCTAAGTTAATAAGACATGTTAGGAATGATTTAATTTAATTTGTTCGAAGCAATCATTCTGTTATGAGTTTCACAAAAATCAACTATTGAATAGTGTCAAAATTGACATAAAAGAGTTTTTAAAAAAAATATTATATCATTAATTGATATTAAATTCATAAAAATCTAATGTTCGGACTAGAGACATATATCATGATAAGTGTATCATTAATGGACCACTTGTGGGTCGCTTGGATGTATATTTTATGATTATTAAACATATAATATAAAAATACAAAGAGACATTGTAAAAGTGAAACTAATTATCTTAGTGGTAATACTTAAAGATAAGGTTAATATAAGTTCCCAAAACTATCTAAATTCTATTTTTTGAGTTGTTTTAGACCCATCCCCACCTTAAAATTTAAATAATAATCTTGGAGCCATTAGTAACCTAATATAAATTTATTATAAATTAATATTTCTAGCTTTTCCAAAGGTGCCCCTCACCCCTCTTATAAAAGAGAACTCCTCCTTCTCATTTCTTCACACAATCAAAGCCTTTTGGTTCGGCCAAAATCTGCCCAAATAATCTCCCAACTTCCCTCACTACAACCTAGCGGCCTTAGTTTGATCATAAAGCCAACCTATGGATCCCTTTTGATCAAATCAAATGGAAGAAACCGAAGAAGAGGTAATGATTTCACCACCCTTTTCCAAGTTCCTTTCTTCTTCCACTTCTTCTTCCTTTGTTGTTACCATTCTAAATTAATAACTCCAGTATCATATATATACTGTGATGTTATTATAAATATGCTACAATCATATTCAGTATTCTATCCACCCTTTGAATAACATGTCACCATACGTGTGTACGTACGTCTTACTGTCTCCAAGTCGTGATGTAATTGTTATTCAATATATTATTATTTGGATGGGTATAATAATGATGTGTAACTCATGTAAATAATAAATATAACATGTTAATGATTCTGTATACCATCCATTTATATATTATTTTAATATCAAAAGAATTATATTGTCGCTTGTGCACACGTACGGACTACCGTCTCCACGAACGCGATGAGATTCATTCTCCATCGTATCCATTCATGTATAATTATCATTTGATGATTTAAAAATAATGTTTATGGACTTGATATAATTCTGTATATTAATAATATACAACCTATCCATGACAAACATGGCTTATGTAACAAAACATATAAAAGAAAATGAGTAAGTTAACACCCGAAACGGCGATAATTCTATGATATTATTAACAAATAAATGTTAAAAGATCATATATGATATCATATTAATACATATGATTATTGTATAATTTAATAACAATTATTTCACCATTATACAGGAGGTTAACCTACCCCAACCAAGGAAAAGTATAAAGGTAAGGGTTATTTCACAATCTCTTCATTATCCGAGGTTGTTTATACGTAATAATCTACTGAGATCTCTTTATCATCTGTATCCATGTTTCTTAAAAATGTATTTCAAAACATTATTAATATTTAAAATAATATGGTTTAAATTCATTTATAACCTTGTTTGACTTTTATAAGAGTTTTGTAAAGGAATCTTTCCGTCGTTTTCGAAACAAGGTGCTTTTAACCTTTTCGACAGAATTAAGGTAGGAATGTTTTTTTAACTTATACGGCGGGTGCGGTAATTTTCCGCTGTTATAAAATCATCGAAGATTCCATTACAAGCTTATAATAATATTTTCAAAGAAAATGTTTTATTAAATGATTTCAAAAATAGAAAGAGATATTTCTCTAAAAGAGTTTTTATTTCATTTATATCAACATCATTTGATGGATTTTACGCTTATTTGAAGTTGATTTATTATGATACAAAACTTCTATATTGTATTGAAGGTTTTCTGATATGTTTGACTGTGGATGTTCTATTTATATACCATTCATAGTTTATGATGAAAGTATTGAAATTTAGTATTCTATTTTTAATACTAATGTTTATGTTATGTTTAAACCTTTTCATATGGATATGCATTGGACTTAATATGTGACGGGTGGAGCCTGCTATAGCTCCTCGATGCATCGGTAGGTCTCATGAGACAAACTAGTGTCTTGGCACAAGGCCTTGACAAAATCTTATTTGTAGTCTTGGCACGAGGCCTTGGCTATGTGGTTATGATAGTCTGGCATTATGCATTCCATCATTATGAAAGTTGTTATTGATATTGCATGTGATTATTCGATTAGTAGAATATCCATATGAATAAGTAAATGGAATTATTACATTTTAATTTTTCCATACTATGTTGAAGTTCATGTTTAAAAGGCTTTTGTTTTAGTAATGAATTTCCTTAAATGTTTTTGCTTATTTTTGAAAGTTCCACTATATTGTTATCTTTACTGGGCATTTGAGCTCACCCCTTTTCTATGTTTTATTTTTCCCAGGATGTGAAGAAGTAAATTATTAATGACCTACAGGGATTTTATGTGGGGATATGAGTGTGGAATATGGAGACTATGTTGTTGTAGTAGTTTTTCACTTTATGATGTAATGTAAAACATTATGAATATATCATGTATTTCCAAGGCTACTAAACCAATCGGTTTTTCGAGATTTGATATTTCTTGTGATCATGCCAATGTTATGTAATAATGCACCGACTCTGGGTAACTAGAGTCGGGGCGTTAAATGAACAATCAAGATGTGATAATTCTTTTATTAATGAATATAGTACAAATTAGTTGGTTCTAGGCCCCCAACTTCAATAAAAACATGTTATAAATAATTTTCTACATGATTAGTTTACTATATATTAGCTTCATAGTCTACAAATGTGTTAAGTAATTGTTGAAATAATTCCCTTATAAACCCTATAATAGTAATAAAAAATTATCCCATCCAACAAGACCCAAAATAATATATATCTCACCAAAAAAATTTACATTAATTATCATTAATAATATCCTCAAAAATTATTATATACTTATATATCATGTTATTAAGTAACATCATTAACAAAAATAATACACATTCATTATTAATAGAGTATTATTATTATAATATGTAATTAAAATAATAATTTTATATATATTAAATATGAATTATATATATATATATTAAAAGAAAAATATTATTCAAATATATCTATATATTAATTCATAATTTGTTATTTTCAATTTTTGCAGTCGTACATTTAAAAAAATCATTTACTTATAAATTTACACCAATTATATTTATATGAAACACAGAATTTAATAACTGATATTGTAATGTTATATTCAACTGTATCATTTTGATGATATAATAAATATTTACTTGTCTTAATAAATTTGTCAAACTATTATTAATCATAAATAAAATCATCATAGTAAACAACTCACTTTTAACATTCTCATTCAAATAAATAAAATGGTAATAAAATTTTAAAAATACATATTTATTTATATGATACCTAATTATTTAATGTATTAAAAAAACATATAAAAACATTAGATGTCACAATTCTGTCCCCATCACCCTATATATCATTGAAAATATCTATTAACCATCATTTATACCAAATTACGATTTATTTAATAATTTAAAAACACTTTCTATTGAAATCTCTAGAAAGAGAAAAAATACACTTACATTATATCATAACATACTTTTACATAATTTCGTTCATAATTTATTTTTTCAAAATTATCATCTTGTGAACACCTAATTATAAGGTATTTACATATATCCATTGTTTCAATATAAATTTTTTTTTAAAAAAAATCAATTTTAAATTAATTCATGTCATTGATTTTGTTTGGATAGATCATCAATTTCCAATAATATTGTTTAATATAAATTATATTCTTCAAAATTGAAAATTTAATGACTGAAATTAACTTATTCATATAATATTACTCATTCAAAATGACATAAATTATAATTTCACATGGAAAGCTAGTGAAAACCATGTTATAAAATGAACAAAGGTCTATGATATAAGTAATTCGTTATTCACTAATAGGATAAAATGTTCATACCTATCACGCAATTTTCAAATCCATTTGAAATTTAGGCATACAATAAACTATCTAATATCATGAAAGCTATATAAGATACAAAATTATGATATATAAAAAAAATCAGAAATGTAGAAACACAATATTTTATAATATATTTCATTTAAAATAAATTTAATATCTTCCTTAACATGTGATACATGGAACATCAAGTCCAAATGAACATTAATATAGTATATTGTTAAAATCTAGTTGTTAAACTAGATGATTTATTAACAATATAAATATATCGAAAATTAGTTATAATTGAATTTTTCAAATCAAATATATATAAAAACAACTAATAAATCTTTTAGATAATACCCTGCATTCTTAATAAACAAATTTTTTATGAAAAATAATTATTATTTTTTTGACGGAAAATAATTTAAATTTTATTTGATAATTTTAATAAAATTTTATAAGTTAGGGAACTAAATTTTTGAAATAATAATCTAAAAATTTGAATCTGTTTAATTTTATAAAATTTTCATAATGTAATTATTATTATTTTAATTTTTAAAATAAAGAACTTTATTAAAATATTTATGTTCCATTAAATAATTTCCAATATTTTTAAAATTGTTCTAAAATAAAAAAGTGTTTTTTCATTATAATAATCAAATTATTGTCATTATAATCAATATTTTTTTTGATTTTTTCAATACAATTATTTATTGATTAGAATACATGTTTTTCTACTAAACTTAATTTTATCATGTTTTAATGGTTTAATTTTAAATAATTAAATTATATTTATGTGATTTGATGATTAAAAAATTTATTCTTTATTTATAATTAAGTTAATAAATTTTTCATTACGTCTCTATTATTTTAATTATTAATATTTACTTGGGAAATTATTTTTCCCTTTGTTAAGAGTAAAACATGTAAAATATGATAAATATTTTCATAAAGGCTCTAAATTTCCACTAACATTTTACTTTATTATATTTTATGAGTGTAGTAATAAAATTAACTTCTATCACCTCAAAATATGGTCATATGATTCCATTTTCCTTTTATAACATATTTAATATTATTTTATGAATATATTAATTTCAATATAACAATTTATTGAATCTAATTTAAATAATATATTTTTATATTCAGAAAAATATTTTATTTTCCCTTATAAATATTTTTCTTTAAAATATGTAACAATTAGTTTTGGGGTTGAATTTTATTTTGAAATTTATTATTGTATAATTAGATTATACTCTTATACAAACACCATGCAGTGTTTATTTAATAATTAGAATATAAAAAACATTTCTCAAATTGTTAAATTCCATAATATTTTATAAGATTATTTTGTTTCATGAATATTATAAATTAATATAAAATTTATGTTCTATTTTGAGGGCTTCAATTCTATTTACAATGTTATATTGTTGGCTTAAATGTAAAAGTAAATGAATTGCCCCAAAAATAGAATTATAGATACTTTATAATATACAATATTTTTATAATTTTTCTAAGACAAATAATATTCCATGATAGTTTAAAATGTTATTAAATATCAACAAGAAATAAATTAGGGGTCACTTTTCCTTTTATTAGAATAATAATGACCCTTAAATATTAAAAACACTATGATATTTCCATAATTATAAATATCATTAATGGGTGTGAAAACTAATATATATGTGTTAAAACTTGACTTAAACTAATAAAAATATCATTTTCTTAGTTTAATGATTCATATATTTATCCTATATTTTAAATATATCAATTTGGATCCATATGATTACGAATATAATTTATATTATTTCAATACATTATTTAATTCTAAGAGTGCCCCTTCCCTTATTAATAAAGTATAACCTTATCTCCACACTTCATAACAATGTTTTTATCCTTATATATTGTCTAATACCTACCATAATATATTCATATATTCAATACAAATATCCTAGATATTTGATTCTTTACTGAATAAAATATTTTCTTGTCTAATTCTTTAAAAAAAGATACCTCTCATTGAAGATGTTGAATTATAAACCTATTAAGGTATGTTTTATTTCATCATTTACCTCCTAGAAATATATGGAATCTATTTTGAAATAATTACTCATGAATATTATATAAAATAATATTTTAATATTATTATGGTTCTACCATTTTTCATATCTTTTCCAATTTATTAAAATAAAAACATCTCCCATGTATAAATAGAATAGGGAATCTCCACATAGTGATGCAATTAATTTCTCTTCATAAATATTCATTAATGTTTAAAAATATAGATATAAAAAAAATTTATATATGATATTATAATGATTCTTTAAAGGTGAATTATTAAACAAATATTTATCATTACATCTGTCAACAAGTGAAAACAATATTCATGAATATGTATAAACTATTGTATCCTTTAATACGATAAATAATTATTATACCTATTACATATATGGATGGATATATATATATCTATTTATTTATAATGGATATATATTATATTTAAAACATTTTAAAAAATCTGGACATGATCCCAACCAGATCAATTTGCCGGCCCCAAATTGGACGAATTGGAACTCTAATGGAAATGATAAAATGAAACCCTACATAAAAGTATTTTTATAAAATGTAGTTAATAAATTGGAGTTTAAATGGTATATATAGATCATGTCTAAAATTATAAATATATACATGATATTTTTATATAATAATAAAAAATATAAATATATTATATAGGTTATTAAAATAACATGTCATGTATGTCAGACTTGAGGTAATGGATTTATGTTACAATCTCATTGTATATCTAAATTTTTTATGATTACATATTAGCTAATGATATTTGATAAAATATCCCTTAATAATCATATTACTTTTTTTTCACGACACACCCCTTTCTGGATAGTATTGAGGTGTGGTGTTTGAGCCCATTTAAACTTAATTTTACGGAATACATGAGAAATAATAGGAAATTATGGTGGTTAATTCTATAAATGATAGTGAATAATTTCATGTGTTGATTTTGATATATATATTCCCTTTCTCTCTCATTTGGGCTTCTTTAATTGAGCACATATATATACACACACACAACCTATTACAATACCCAATCTTTGTGTTCTAGTTACTCTCATTCTAGGATAGGAAAGGATGTGTGTGGTATTCTACATGATATCTATGTCTAAAAACATTTGGTTGGAGGAGTCAAATCCCTAGATATAGGTATCGAAAACTCGATGTGAATTTAACTTTCTAAATATTTATATCTTATTTTATATGGATGTGCATACATTACTCTCTTTTTGGTTTGAGCTACTCTTTCAATATACATTGTTCTATGTGTTATACTTTCCTTTCCTCAGGTATCTCTCAAGCTCACTAATATTTTCCTCGAATCCGACTAGGTATTTTTATGATTGCCCCAACATTGACATTTCCCACATGTATCATTCCTTATTCGAACAATGAAGAAGTCTAACCATGAAATTATAAAAGTTTGGGGATACAAGAGCTTGGAGCATGTGTGGTTTCCTTCTTTTGGATTCCTAGAGCAGTTCTTCAAATGTATCTTTACATTAGGGTTTCTGTTAGGTTAGAATATTATTCGAGTTAGGTATGTATTCTTTCCCTTTTCCTTTCTTATTTTATTACAGTATATGAAGTGTTTTAGTGTTACATGATTTCATGGGTTTACATTTCATAAGGTTTTTTCTTTTACTTCTTTCACACGTCACTTTTTGATTGAGTTGGTTATGTGTGTGTACAAGTATTTAGAAATCTTCCTCCCCATGATTGTTGTTTTTTTGGTGCCAGTCGCCACCACTGGTATATGGATGTAGGATTATGGTAGTTTTGACTCCAGACCTATCATGGTTGGGGTCGTGAAGAGGTGGTATCAATAGTGGTTCGATCCTCAGGATTGGGTTCATAAATTTCTCTAAAAAGAACTTGGATGGGTTTTGGAAAATAGTGTCAATATGTCTAAAGAAACACTCTCATTCTAGTGAATCCACTAATGTTGTAACATTCAATATATCCATTCACCCAGACCATGATTACTCACTTTTCAAATAGACATGTGGAGATATTTTTGTTAAGGAACTGTGATACATGCGTCATTGAACATTGAGTATTTTACGGTACTTATTTAGCTATCTAACTTTTACTTTTGTTCATGTTGTATATCTGAATTCCCATCTGGATGCAACAATCCTTGATAACATTATGGATTCCTTCGTGACAGAAGACATCTAGGATACCCACTCAAAAACATGATGATGGCGTCTTGAGTGATGTTGAATATGTAAATTCTCATTCATGAAATCCCCTTTTTCTGGGTGGTCTAGTAGTGACACATCCACCAATTGAGTAGTAGTTATTACCAACAACATATTATGAGGATGAGTGCATGATGAACGCGATTTGTGAGTTCCAGCACCATAGGCTACTTTGGATCGATGTAGAGCCTGACCCTTAAGTGGTAAGGGACTGGTTGGAGTTATTGGTCCATCTCATTAGGATATTGTGGACCCTGGAATATATAATAGTGGATTTTGAAAACAGTTTTTTCACAGGATGGTGCAGGTTGGTGTAATTTATTTTCCCAGATGTTAGACAAATCAGAACTATCATAGACAATGTTCCAGCAGCTATTTGATGAGGATTTCCTCCGCTCATGATTGTGATCCTCCAAGATTAAATATCTTTTGTATATTACACATGGATCAATGAATGTGGCATATACATTGTTAGGTTTATAGACATTAAATACCACTCCATGAATATGATCTATGATGGTCACATCGAGGTGAAAATGTTTGTGCGGGGTCTCCGCTGAGTGATCAGAGCTATAGTAGTGACACTCTGCATTCCTACATATGATGGGGTGTGGTAGTTTTCACATATTATTGGGAGTTTATTATCAAAGGGGAACTAGTTGGTTGGTCTTGGAAGTTGTTGATTCATAGAGGAGATGTCCATAGCAGTTGGTAGACACTAGGTAGATGGGATGCAATGCATTATGCATTCACATGACCAAGTGAATTCATGAGATAAATTGGTGTCACAGATGTGTAGGGATCTGGGTAACCCTATAAAGTGTCATTGAAACACATGTGATGAGAGAGGTCACATGGACTTAGATTGGTCAACCAAGAGAGTTGAGTATCTTGGGAAAGTAGCATGTTGACCACTACTAAGGAGGTAATACCATGATCAATGTGGTCCCTATAGAGGTGTTACTAGTAGAGGAGTAGGAGGAGTAGGAGGACCAGGTGGTGTGGGATGATGCAACGAGATCCTCCCACTACCACCACTCAGTGGTCTAAAGCAAGCTCATAGATCTGGATATCCATGGTCATGGAAAATTGATGACTATGGACATCTATGATCTTTTAGCACACATGATGATTTGAGGAACGATCTATGATTATTATGATCATTATTTTGTGTTAGTGGACATCTGATCCAATCACTAGTTTATCTCATAACTCAATGTTATGGGAGTTGGTGATCCCATTAGAGGAACTATCATATTGTCCTTTTCAATAGTTTCATATGGGAATTTCACCTTCTATATCTTTTATCTTCTGGAACTACTTGAATTTTTTAATGGAAATGTTAATGTCAGACCTACTGGTAATCATGATGAAACCATATGACATCATCATGGGTATGGATTGGATATTAATGGTTTTTTCCCCATATTTATTATCACTGTAGGATAATCAGATGCCGATACACTGATAGGATAGGGTTTTCCATTCTTGGTGAACGAGGCCTCATATAAAGGTTGGAAAGTGTGGTGAGCAAGAGACTATAGAATTTTACCCATCAATAATCATGTCTTACCTTGGTGTGGCAAGAAATTCATGCACCTAGGATCCATCATTAGAAAAGTATTTCATGTATGTATTCTTTGAAGATGAACCAAGACTACCTCCATGGAGAAAGATGGATTTTTACATTGACATGAAACCAGGTACTGCCCCCATATCTTCAGTAGCATATTGGATAACACTCGTCGATCCTAGGGAGGAACATTTAATACTGGATGGCCTTCATGATAAGGTTTTATTTAACACAGTGTTCCTTCTTGGGAATCTATAGTTTATTTTGTGAAGATTTTATATGAGATTTTATTACATTTATTGGATTATCATCATGTGAAATATGCCAAAATTTGGAAAAAGTAACGCTTACCATGGATCGATGACATCTTCAACCATTTGTAGAGTGAAATGTGGTTCTCCAAGATAAAATAGGGATCTAATGACCACCATTTATGAATTTTCATGGCTAATATTTATATATGGTCCTTTCATTGTCCCATGAGAATTTTGAGTTTCTAGTGATTCCATTTAGTGTGAAAAAACCCCATCCATTTTCATCACCTTCATGAACTAGGTCATCATATCGTATATGGTCTGGTTGGTTTTTGTTTTCATAGACGCCATACACATTTACACAGCTTTGAAGATAAAGTATGCAAACCACTTGAGGATTGTACTGGATTTACTATTATATAACCATCTATCTGGAATACTCACAATGCATCATTTCATGATAAATAAGGTTCAATTTCAGGGGACTTCATCTCCAAAGAGGGTCTATCCATGATCCAACAATGACAACAGAAACTATTTCTACATATCCACACAAGAATTCAAAAAATGTTCAGATATTTATTTGTTTGGTCATGTACAAATATAGGTTTGTTGAAGACTTATCCAAGATCACAACCCCTTTGACCAATCTAAAGCATAAAGGACAATCTTTTAAATTGTCTGCGTGGTTCTAAAAGGCTTCCAAGGAGTTTAATAATAGGGTGAAAAGTTCTCTAGTTTATAGAATACTAGAGTAGGGAATTGAGTTTTTAGTGAATTGAGATAACTCAAGTGATGGCTTTGGTTGAGTCTTGATGCCACAATAGGTATACATCACGTATAGGTCAATGCAGTTTAGATGAAATAATATAAACTATATAAATCTTGACTTAGTGTTCACAACTATATTCATTTCCGTTTGTATGTGGAGACATTACTTCCTATGAGAAGACATTTTAGTTTACTCAGACCACCAGAGTCTCAGGTAAATCATTTCCCCATGAGTTTTGAATCTGAGGCAGTGACATTGGTTGGAGTCCCTACAAGACAATTTTTTTTGATAGTATGTACGATTGGTATGGTAAATGATGTATCTTATTCTAATAGTAATAATCCCCATGAATTCATAGTGGATGATGATTTAGAGAAGCTAGCATCCCTAGAAATGATCCTGTGGGAGTAAGAGGGTACAAAATTTCTATAGTTGATGGTGCTAACTCTTTCTCTCTTTGCATGAGTGAGAGAGTCCAAGCTAAGTGAAATTGACTATGAAGTTCTACATGACCAGATATCCACAGAAGATACAACTGATGAGTATTTTGAATGATGGAATCATGAAATCATGTTCTAGGGGAGAACAAAGATTTTATTCACGATGCACAGATTTGTGATGTGAGATTTTCATAATTCTATATTAGATATAAATCCAGGTGTGGGGTATATGCATAGGGATATTCAACGATAGTTTTGTAGTCTTACATGAGATGAATTGTTGCTATGTTTTTCAAAAATCCCTTACTTGTCTGTAGGTGAATGTAGAGCATCAGGTTCTGACAGGTTTTTTTGAAACCCCTCAACATCCCGGAGTGGTACTGGGATTGAATATACATGTTCATCATCATAATAATTCCACACCTAGAAAAGTTAATAGATTCCATTGTGGTGATAGTAGATAGACTCACCATTTTGGTTCATATCCTTGATATCAGGGAGTAGAGTTCGGTGGATTGTATATGGAATTTTTAATTACGGTAGATTTTCCACCAACACTGGGTACCCTAGAAAATTATCACTTATCGTGATGTGTAATTTACTTCATGATTTGGAAGAGGCCCTCAAGGAGGTATTTGAGGCTCGGCTATTGATGAGTACAACATTTCACTCAATGACCGACGGGCAAACTGAGCACACAATTCAGGTGAAGGATGATATTCTTTGGCCCTGCGTTTTAGATTTCGATTGGATATGGGAGGATCACATACAATTGGTAGATTTTTTGTACAACTACAACCTCCACTATACTATCGACATGGCAGTTATTGAGGCCCTGTATAGAAGACCATGTAGATCACATGTGTGCTGGAAAACAGTTATAGAATTGTCCCTCATGGGCCCAACATTGGTGCATGACACAATAGAGAAGGTGAAAATCATGGGTGAATGGATGAATATGTCCCAGAGAAGATAAAACTTATATGAAGATCGCCATCATAGTCATTTGCAGTTTGTGATAAGAGATAATATATTATTGATATTCTCTCAATGATTTGGAATTCAAAGGTTTATCTGGGGAGGAATACTGTCAGTAAGGGTCATCAATATGTTTGATATCATTCGAAGGTTTCACGAGGTTTCCTACTACCTTACCATACCCCCTACACCTAGAGAATGTGCATTACGTCTTCCAAATTTCATATCCAAGGTGATACGTGGATTATCTTATGAATTTCATTGACTGGGTTATCTATTCATAGAATATGGAAAAACCATTGTAGAGAACCAAGTGGTGATCGAGTATCGAAAATAGAAAACCTCACATGAATGATACACACCCTTTTATTGCGTGTAGTGGTAGCACAAAAACATTCTGGTTATTTCTTGAGAATGGGAGAACCATATGTGGTTTCCATATCCAAAGTGGTTGTCCATGTTTTTTTCATTCTTGGAAAAACATTCTTCAATGACTGAATAATGTAAACACATAGTTTCACCTTTTAATACATTGATATAGTTCAATATATATTTACATAGTGGGGGATTATTATAGAGTTCAATTCTGAGGCGCAATATTCCCAAATATTAAATTTATAAATAGAATTTGTAGATTTAATACTATACAGACAAAGGAAAAAGGTTAACACCTAAAATTTATCCTGGAACAGAAAACTGAGGCGACAGTTGAGTCTCAAATGTGGTGTTTACCGTAGGAATGGAATGACATTTATCTGTGCGAGATTTCTATGAGAAAAGTCACCCAAGGAAAAATCAAAAATAAAATAAATAAACCTATTTTTTTTGTATCTAAATCATTATCAAATAACATTCATACAGGGACTCACATTGGAAATATGAGACATTCATTCAGTTTGAAATTTGCTGTCTTTCTAAGGTGCGGCGTAAAATGATAAGGCACAGATGATTCATATTTTTCTACCGTTAGCTGGTTCTGATGTTTTTCTATAAATAGAAAATTAAGGTATTAGGAATAGGGTTATCCCTTATTCTCTCTCTATCTCCAAAAAAACTTCTATATCTATCATTATTCATTGTTCTAAATTGGATCGGGGGTGAATCTCCACTAAATAATTAGTGTATTGAAGAGAGAGAATTGTATAAATGTTTCCAATGACCATTAACTATTTTGATGTAGGTTTTAGATTATTTTCCCCCCATTTTCAATTATTTATTTATTCTAGAATTCAAAAAAAAATTGATTTTTTAGTGTTGAGGATAGGTCCAAAAAATTGGACCAATTCCCGATCCCTATTTTTAACCCCTATTTTGTTGTGTTCTTCGCATTTAATTTTTTATACATCAAAACAATGATGATTCATTGAGTATTGGATGGAATTGTGAATCCCTAGACCTGAGGATCCCAAAATAGATGTCATTTGAAATTTACAACCACCAGTGTGGTCTGAGTGGTTTCCAGAGCATGACATTCATGCAGTTTCAACTTAAGTATTGGATGGTGGTCGCATGCGACTTCCAGGTGATAGGTTGATAGTGGCGCTGGTTGGTTGGAAAGGGGAGAATTTGGGGTTCAGTTGCGCCACATATCCGGAAGGTGAGTAGATCGGTGAAGGTCATGCTTGGATTTTAGGTGGAACAGAACTGAGGGAAGGTCATTGACTGGATCATGAGGTGGATATACGGTTGGGGTCTTCCAATGTCATTGGGAAAGTGGAGCTACATCGCAACCATGATACAAGTGAGGTGGGGTAACTGTGTGCACGATCTGGTGACAACAACCCAGACGACAGGGGTCACCTCATCAATGAGGGGACCAGGACGGTAGTACAGGGGGCCTCCCAGGTAGTGGTTTGGGCCACAGAAGCTGGACATGCTATGAAGTGGTGGGATGGGTTGAATGGTTGATCAACATGAAATTTATACAAGACCAGGTATGCTACCGAGGGCCGGCCGTGGCAGACGGGTCCATCCAGAATTGGTTGGTCAGTTCGATTTGGGCTTATAATGCATCAAAAAAGCCATAACTTTTAATTCGTGCATCTAATTGATTTATCTTCTATGGCCACAAGTACCTTTATTCTAGATATATCATTTTAGTCTGACTTGGAAATTTCAGTACATGGTTTCAAGGTTCTATTCCTTGAAACTCTTGAAGAGTTAATAATAATACCATTATTATTATTCCCGCATATTGTTTCGAACGTGGATCCTACATGAGGTGACCTATTAACTTTCCATAAGTGGCGGCAGAGACCTATTCCTTGGTAAAAAAAATTAATTATTACAATTGGGTGTTCATGGTTGATTTGAGGTGCATTCCCAATGGGTTAATCTTTGCATGTATTGTAGTGAAATGCATCTTGTTCACCAGTATCTATTTTAGATGATCATGTTGTTAATCCCAAGTGTTATTTCAACATATTTTTAGTGTTATAATTCAAATAAATATTTTTGGGAACATGGAATGGGCCCCTTGAGAGATGATTCGATCATAATATGACATTATTCAACACTTACATTGGATTTCCAATTGGAGATACTGGATAGTCTACCTCCCATGTTCTTCCCCAAGGATCATGATTGTGAGATCCGTTGGGATGTGTGGATCCTTATTCATGAACTCATTAAATTTGGAAACATAAAATGAATATTGGTGGAATATTCTTTTTACATTTTTGAAAAGATGAATCCCCCATAAAAAATTGTGTGGGTATTCTATCATCTACTTATGAGTGAAATCCTCCTGACACACTAGGTTGTGGGTCCTCAATGAACAAGAGTGAAATACCACATATATATTTGGGCATGGATCCTCTAAGAATAATATTAGAGTGGTATCCACATAATGTAAAAGGGAAAAGGCCATCTACTTAGTGTTTTCATTATGCATATTTACAAATAAGTGACAATACCTTATTCGATGTAACAATATACATAAAAGAAAGAGTTGTGCTTTCCCCAACGAGATTTGTCCTTGTGACATAACCTAAGACCATGTGGCCATGATAGGCCTACCCAAAGATAATATTATTAAGGTGCGTTTTTTGAGACCCTTTGTCTTGTAGTTCAAGTAATACATGAGGAATACTAGGTATCAATGGTGAATAATTCTAGGAATGTTGGTGACTCATTTCCAAGGGTGGGTTTTGAGATGGGTATCCCCTTACTATCTCATATGGGATCATTTGAAAAAGAATATATATATGTATATATATATAAATACATACATACCCTATTTAATTTCCGACTCCTTGGTTTCCAGTTACTCTCTTTCCTAGAGAGGTGAAGATGTGTGAGTTATGGAACATTATTTCTATTCGTAACATATTCTGGTTGAATGAGTATACTCTTATACTATAGGTATTGAATACTCTATGAGATTTTCGCATTCTCACCATTACTATCTATTTGTGTTGGGGTGATTTTACATAACTCTCTTTCTTGGTTGATCATCATTATTTAACTATAATTTTTTCTATCTATTGTACTTTCATTTCTCCATGTATCTCTTGCCGATCCCCATTCTTTTTGGGTCATCCATGTGAGTATGTTTATACACACCCATTCATGTGATTTTTCCACATATATTGTGAACTAATAAGTCTATGTGCATGTTTGGTCATGACTTTGGAAGAGCTCAGGGAAAGTTGATCTTAGACCCCGTGTAGTGGTCATAGTTTGGATTCACAAATCAGAACTTCCATGGTAGCATTAATTCATGTTTTTATCAGGTTCCGAAAATGATATGCTTGTGGGAGAATTGGTTTCCTTTTCCTTTATTTCATTACTATATCCGTACTATTTTAGTTTCATTTTGTACATGAGTTAACTTTTCATCAGGTTGCATATTTTACTTATTTCCCTGTTCACTTTTCCATTGAGTTAGATTTGTGTGTGTGGGTGTGTAGGAATTTAGGGAATGTCATCATCATGTTTTTTGGGCCTTCATTTCTAGTCACTACTACTGGCCTTTGGAGGCGTTCTTGGAGTTTTTGTGACTCGATACCCATTATGGATTGGGTGGTGACACTCTCCTTATGGATATTTATATATTTTAAATGTTTCATTTCATTTTCCTCCCTTTTTAATGTAATATATTGAAATAATTATTTTAATAAAATATGAATTTATTTTTTTCTTCGATCAAATATCGTTTTCCTTCCATGTAAATGTTTTGAAAAAATAAATAATTTCTATAATGTTATCCAATGATATATTAATTTCATTTTTTCCCATTGGGTACCATTTCCAAAAAAAATAATTTAATGTTTTATTCATTTTCTAAATGCACTAATTTTGACATTATACCAAAAATGTGAATTTGATATTTGTTTTAACATATAGAATATAAATGAAAATTTTCACCATCATGTATGGTCAATTACATGATGTTTATTTGAAGTATTTCCATTGATATTTTCAGTTATTCGTTTTTGAATAATATTTTTAGAATTTATATAAATTAATATTCTTCAAAATGAAAAGTGTATTTTTATCATGAAATAATCCAAGTAATCATTTAATGGAATTTTATTCAATATGATATCATCCATTGATGTGATTAATTATTTACTATGAAAATATTCCATGGATACCATAAATGTTCATTCATTACATTCCTTAATATGATAATGATTTAATGAATAAAAAATGATAGGGGAGGAAATTGTGATTAAGGTTTCCTAAAAAATATGTAGATAGAATAGTTGAGAGTTTTTTACTAGTAAACACCTATGATGAGTAGAGGGGTGTTTCAGGAAGAAATAACTCATTCAGAAAATAGTTTTAAAAGAAAAAATTAAATAAAGTGGATTTTATTCATACATGGGTGAAGATGTTTTATCACCTCGAAGACATTATCACGGATGATCTAGTTATTAAGTTACATACCATGCAGTAGTAATTATTAATGGATAAATCTTTTTTAATAGTTATCATAAAATTTAATGGTTTTGGGATTTATTATGATGTATGATGCATTATTATTTAGTTGTGTGGGGGTATTTTAATAGATTCATTTTGTGAGTGTTCTAACATAACCCAAAAAGAGACTTTTCTTGGAAATAAACTATTAAATTAGTGGTAGATTTCACAATAACTTCAAATAACATATTTCTATCCCATGTGTTAATTATTTTATAATGAAACTATTCTGAAACCGAATTCATTTCCATAGGATAAGAAATTTTGAAAATGTGGTGTATTTTTTGAATCCTGTATTTATTCCATTGATCATTATTTGAGGAATGAATTATGAAAATGTGCAACAAATATATATGATTTTCATAATTTTATAGCTTTCATTTTAATTAAATATACCGCCAATGAGAAGGGAAAAAATATACATCTCATGAGATAATAAACACTATAATGTGTTGTGATCATAGTTTAAAATGGTAAAATATCCACTATGATATTATTTGGTGTGATCCATGAATAAGGATATTAAGAATTGAGGAGTAATCAGAATCCAATAATTTAGTCATGGTAGTGACCCTTCAAAACACTGGAAATTATTTTTATTCTTTTATATACACCAAAAAATACTGTGTTATGAAAATTATATCGATCATGGATCATGTTAACTTATTCAAGTATGATTCATGTATTATAAAAAACCACACTTTCTTCCCACAATCATGATTTTGATCATTGACATAATTGGTATGTGTACCAAATTATAATATCATGTTATCATAATATTTGTTCATTATATGAATAATTAATGATATATATCTATATTTTTTTGTATTTATTTACATTTCATGTCCCCCTTTTTATATTTCAATTCCCCTAGATATGAATATTTTATGTATGTAGGGTATGACTCAGAAGAGTGCTATTTTAGAATATCTTTTTGGGATGTGTTGATTTTGATTCCTAAAATGATAATATTTTGTATATAGTTTATAAAGGCAGTAACCCTTTATTTTTTAAGTGAAATTTATAAAATGTTCTATATAGTTAACTATAATGATATATTAACAATATTTGAAAATTATGGTTCATAACATTTTCTATTAAAGGATATTTTCAGTCATTCATTAGATATTTTTATTATAAAACAATTGTGAATAAACGTGGGGGTAGTCTATGTATAATGTAACCTTATAATATTTTTAATAATTACCAAGGTATACTTGGTTAGAGATATGGTGTCATTATTTTGTCATGTAAGGAATTTATTTTTTTATGATTATGTAATTTCCCCTATGAGTACTATTAAAAAAATTATGTCCTACAGTTTCTGTCAATCAATAAATCCTAATGAAATATTGATAATTGCAAATTTTACCAAAAATGAAATGATATTACTAAGTATAAACCAAATGTATTAGGAATTGAATGAAAAATATTATTATATTTTATGAAAAAATTCATAGATATGAAAAACAATGAGCTATCAAATGATTTATTGAGTGAAAAATGTTACGTTCAGTCCTTAATAAAGCATCAACAATATTTTTTTTCGTTTTTATATTGATCGAGTAGTAATTGATCAAGTTATTAGTACCACCAAGATGATATTTTCTAGTATAAATGTTTTGAAAATTTGAAATTTATTTTAATTATTTATCTTCTAGAAGAAAGAGAAGATCTAATATGGACTATTAACCAGAGAATGTGGTAACATGAATAAAAGGAAATCATTGAGTGGTATGAGATTAGGTGATAATTTTTATATAAACACTATTCTCTTATAATTTATATGAAAATAGTTAAAAAATATATGAGATATATAATAGTATAAAAAACCATTTTTCTTATGGTAAAATAATAAAAATGATTGTGAGTTATGATTTTGGTACTATCATTATTTCAAAATAAATATTGATATATTGTTTAGTGGAATAAAAATGATTCGCTGAAGGAAATTATACATGATATACATCAATAATTATGAATAAGTATCCCAATGATATATTAATGTGGAGATTAATATCAAATTTTTGAATAAATATCATCCTTTTGGTATGAAAATAAACATGGAATAGAAATGAAATTATTATAATGAAAATAATGGGGTGAATAAAATGATCATTCATTTATGTTCAATGTGTGGGAGAATAAATGAATGAAATTTTCATTAGTGTAATAATAAATGTATATTATTTGGAATGGGTAGTAATCAAAAAATCAAATGTTTAAGTGATGTGAAGAATAATATAGATAATGATGGAGGGAAATGCAACAAAATGTACCACTAACACTATAGTGAATCAAATTGAATTATATTAGAAATTATACAAATCAGTCATCATATTTGATGACTAATGATGAATATCAACTTCATAATCTTATTTATTAAATTTTCAAATGAAAATATCATATTATTAGTAGTAGTAGTTTGTGGTATGATAATGAAGTGATGAAATACAAAAACTACAATTATCTGATTTGATTATGGATCTTCTAAATCATTTATATCTAAATTTCGTTATATGGTAAAGAAATCTGTTCTCATCAATTGGATGTTGAATTAGTTCTGAAAACCACAAATGGTACAATGATGACATTTAAAGTCATGTTTCTTCTCTGATTAAATCTTAAGAAAATTTAATTCTAATAAACATTTTATTCATTACCATATTTGACTAAATGTTATCATAGGTATAGATTATATTTATTATTGAAAATTACACCACTGTTGTCAAAGAGGAGAGTCGAGTCTATTATTCGAATTCAAACTATGGTAATATATTAATGGAAACAGAAATATGATATTTTGATCCAAATGTCATCAATTTTTTGTGTCTGGATCACTATTTATAAGTGTTGTTTATCAAATATTGTTATTAATAAAATAAAATCAGACGATATTTCTGTTGTACTAACTTTTTTTAATTTCATTAAAGAATAATTTAATATATTTAATAATTATTTGGGTGTTTATTTATAAATAAAACTTATTAATGGGGATAAACCTATTTCAACATCTCCATATAGAATATACCCTGTTGAATTTGTAGATTTGATGAATCTCCTCAAGGATAATGTCAAAATAATAATTATTATACTATTTGAATCATCATATGGTTCGCCTATTATTTTTTATATCAAGAAATGTGAATTAATGAGATATTTAATTGATTATCAATAGAATAACAAGGTCATATTATGAAGTAATTTTCATTTTCATGATATATATGACGTGTTTGATTAATTACAAGAAGTTAAATATTTTTCCCATGATTGATATCTGATATGGATATTAACAATTAGTTGTAAAGGTGATAAAGTTTCCATGATAACTATCCTAAAAATGTAAGGATTATATAAATGTATCGTGATACATTCTTATTTAACTAATTTCCCCACTATATTTATTGATTTAATGAAAATAGACTTCATAAATTAACATGATTAGTTTTTTCGTAGTCATAATTGATGATATTATTTTATATTACCAGTTTGTGTATGCAAATTAATATTATTTGAGGAATTTAATGATGAACATATATTAGGATAAGTTTTATTAAAAAAATTTCAAGTATTCCTTTCGGTAATTAATCTTAAAATTTTTCAATCGTATATTTATTGGCAAAGGTATATCGATGGATCCATAAAAGTAAGTTGATTTTCAACATTTCCATAATGAAATACTATAATGATATCATTATATTTTTTGGTTCTCCATGATGCTATAAACTAATTTGGTATAAATATTCAAATTGATCATATACACTGAACATGACAATTTAAGGGGATCCAAATTACATAAGAAAGTGAACATGATGATGATTACATGGAACTGAAGATTATGTAAGTCAACAAACATTTCCTTATATTACCATACAGTGGGGAATGATTTTTTATTATTATGGATTCATTGAAGAAGAGTATGAGATGTGTGTCCATATAAAATTATACAATGAAATATTCTATAATATTTAATATTATTTTACAAATATATTAATTACAAGATGATAGTTTATTGTATCAAATTTAAATAATATATTTTCATAATGATTAAATTATTTAATTTTTACATATAAATATTTTTTAAAATATGAGACCATTAGTTTTGTCAAGGTATTTAATTTTTAAATTTTTTTTATTTTATAATTAGATTACTCTCTTACACAGTGAAAACATAGTGTTTATTATATTAATTAAAAAATAAAAATGAATTTTTTAAAATATTAAAAGTGATAATATTTTATAGGATTATTAATTTTTGAGAATTTTATAAATGAATATAAATTGTTAGGCTACTTTAAGGGTATAAATTCTAATTACAATAATATATTGATGATTTAAATGTAAAATTAAATTAATTTACCCAAAATTGAAATTATTGTTATTTTATTAAATTCAATATTTTTTTAATTTTTTTTAAAAAGTAGAATTTTCCAAGTGAGTGTGAAAAAATTTTAAATTTCAACAATAATCAGTTTAGTGGTTACTTTTTCTTTTATTGTAACATTAATGACCCTTAAAGAGTAAAACCACTTTGATATTCTCGTAATTAGAAAAATCCTTAATTGGTGTAAGAGTTATGATATATAGGTTGAAACACGACCAAAACTACTAAAAATTTAATTTTTGAGAGGAATTTTTCATATATTTATCATAAATTTGAATAATATCAATTTGGATCCACAAGAAGATAAATATAATTTTTATTATTTAAGTACATTATTTAATTCTAAGACTTCCCTCCACTCACTTATATAGTGGAACCATTTCTTCAGACATCATAAAAAAAATTATCCTTATATATTGTCCAATACCTACAATAATATATTGATATATTAAATCGAAATAACCTAGATATTTTTTTATTTAAAAAATATAAACATTTCAAGTCATGTTCTTTAATAAAAATATGTCTCTCAATAAAGAGGTAAAATTAATAATCTTTCACTATACATTTTATTTTAGAATTTACCTCCACTAAAAATGTGGAATATATTATGAAATAATTAATCGTGTATCTTAAATATAATAATATTTTAATATTATTATGTGTCTGCCTTTTTCCACATCTTTTCTAACTAATTGAAATGAAAACATCACCCTTATGTTCATATAATAGGCCTTCCCAACATTTTGATACAATTAATTCTTCATCAAAATATTACATTAATTTTTAATAATATAGATATAATGAATATTATATATATATATATATATTATAATGATTCTATAACTGTGAATTATTAAATAAATGTCTATCATTACATTTGTCAAAATGTGAAAACACCAATCATGAATATATACAAGCTATTTTATCCCTGAATACAGTAATTCATTTTTATATCTCTAACTCATATATACATATATATATATATAATTTATATAAATTATATTTACATAATATTAAAAATCAATAGATGATCAAAACATGATCAATGTGCAAGGACAAAAACATACAAATTGGAACTCTCATGAAAATGAAATAATTAACACCTATATAAAATGATTTTAATAAAAATAGCTAATAAATTGGAGTTGAAATTTTATATATAGATCATTTATGATATTATAAATATATGGATGAAATTTCAATATAATTATAAAAAAATTTAAATTTATTATATAGGTTATTAAAATAGCATGTGATGTATGTTGGACTTGAGGTAATGGATTTATGTTACAATATAATTGTATATCTGGATTGTTTATGATTACATATATGATGATTATATTTTATAACCTATCAGTCAACAATCATATTAATATTCCTTTTTTCATGACTTGACCATTTCTGGATATAATCGAGTTGTGGTGGTTGATCCCCTTTAACATGAATTTCTGCTAAGACATGAGAAATAGTAGGTATTGATGGAGGTTTCATATTGTAATGATGGTGAATCATTTCATGGGATGATCTATGAAAAATATATTCCATTTCCCACTCATTTTGGAATCTTTGATTGAGCATATACGTGTACATAGAACTATATGCATTAACCACTCTATGGGTTATGGATACTGTCATTATAGGAGAGGTAATGATGTGTGGGGTATGCCACATGCTTTATATGTCCATAATCTTTTGGTCAAATGAGTCAACTATCCTACTAATGGTATCTAATACTCAATGAAAAGATCACATTATCCCCATTTCTAGATCATTGTGTTTGGATTGTCATACTTTAAATTGTTTTTGGGTTGAGATACACATTCACTATACATTTTTCTATATTCTATACATTCATTTAATAGGTTTTCTCTTCATTCTCAGTAATAATTTCAGGAATTCCTACATAGTTTATTTATAATCACTCCATCACTGACTTTTCACGAACATACAATGCCTTATTGGCATGATGATGAGTTTTGATCATGAGTTTGGATAATCTTAGGGATACAGGAGCTTGGACCACGGGTGGATGTCATTTTTTCGAATCCCAGAGTAGTTCTTCAAATGTGTCTTTACATTATGTTTTTTGTCCAGTTGGCACACTATTCTGGTTAAGTGTGTATTTTTTCCCTTTTCGTTTCTTTTTTCATTACTGTATCTGATGTGTTTTATTGGTCTATGCATGAATGGGTTTAATTTTCATAAGGTTTCCTCTTTTAATTCTTACCCTATGCACTTTTTGACTGATTTGGTTGTCTGTGTGTTCAAGTATTTGTGTAATGGCATCCCTGAGTTTTTAGTTCCTTCAACAATAGTCTCTACCCCTTGCATATGGATGTGGGATTGAGGTCATTTTGACTAAATCTCGGTCATGCTTGGGATTTTGAAAATGTGGTATCAATAGTAGTTTCATCATTGGGATGGTGTTCGAACATTTTCCAAACATTATATTTGATAGGTTTTTAGAAATAGTGTTAACATGTCTCGATAGATGTTATCATGCCAGTGAGTCGACAAATGTTGGGACGGTAGATGTATCCATTCACAAGGTCTCTAATTACCCCCTTTTTGACTCGACATGCTGTGATATTTGTTTCGGGGACCTATGATACATGCATCACATAGGATTGATTCATTGATTATCCTTGTTGAGAAATCTCTGATTTATTGTTGTTCTTTTTGTATATGTATATTCTCATCTATTTTGTGATACTCCTTAATAACTCTAAGGATGCCTCCACAACGATAGACATCTTCGATACACACTCCAAATTGTGAAGATGACCTCATGAGAGATGAGGAATCAGTAAATTCCATATTATTCAATACCCATCCTCTAGGTGAGATAGTGGTGACACATCCACCTGTGGTGTAGTAGTTGGTATCGGCTTCACAATATGAGGATGATCGCATATGGTGTGTTATTCGTGTGTTATAGTGCCATAGGCTGCTAATGATTAATGGTGAGACCGGACCTCGAGTCGTAGGGGATAGGTTGGAGTTAGTGGTCTGCATCATTAGGCGGGTTCAGAACCTGGATGATCAAATAGTGGATTTAGAAACTAGCTTTTTTCACTAGATGGTTGGACACTGGTAGAGATTCGCTACCCAAATTTACGAGAAATAAGAACTCTTGTGGGATGAGTTCCAACAATTATTTCATGAGGAGTGATTCCCCACATGATTGTGATCCTTTTGGATTCAAAACATTTGGTAGCTGCAGCATGGATCCATGAGAGTTCTCTCAAAAACTACTAGGCTTACGGACTATACACACTAATCCCTGAATATGATCTAGGTTGGACACTTCTGGGCATAGAAGTTCGAGAAGGGTCTCTACCAAGTGATCAGTGATAATATAGTGACCATTTTCATCCCTACATATGATATGGTGCTGCAGTGGAAAATTATTATGGAGAGTTTCCAATAAAAGGGGAACCGGTTGGTTGGTCCTGGCTGTAGTCACTTTATAGTATATATGCCCAATGAAATTAATAATATAGTGACCATTTTCATCCCTACATATGATGTGGTGCTGCAGTGGAAAATTATGATGGGGAGTTTCCAATCGAAGGGGAACCGGTTGGTTGGTCCTGGTAGTAGTCTCTTTATAGTAGAGATGCCCAAAAAGTGAACTAAATTATGATGAAAACAATATGATATAAATTTCCTTTATTTGGATATGATTAAATTAATTTATAAAATTCCAATGAAACATGTTTCTAACTGTTACTTATGCTACTATGAATGATTCATAATATTATGGCTCAAGTATGTATGGTTTTAATTATGTTAATTATTGACCTTGTATTATATATCCCTCAAATTCGATGGGTAAATATGGACATAGGTTGAGATAATAATAAGTAGAATATTGATTAATTATACATCAGTTAGAGGGATTTTTCCACAGTGATTGTTTTGGATGTCACCGTTGAATAAGGATAAGATGGATTGGAGACGCAACCCAACCACAATGTTTTCAACATTGATTAAAAATTACATGACTCCAAATTTTGATCTATAATATATTGGGTATGGATTGAAAATTTTAATATCATGTTATAAAACACATATAGACATGTTGTGCTTAATTTATCATTGATATCTTCCGTATTTACCCATTCTGATCACATTTTATCACGTTTTCTTCTATGTAATTACCCCCAAGTTATTATATAATTTCTTAATTAAAGAATTTTTAACAATGAATAAAATGGGGGATTTTCTATCTTGGATATTTTTATCATCTTACAAGAAATAATTAGATTTTTAATATAGTCTCAAAAACACTAACCCTTTGTTGTCATTGTGTTTGTATTTAGAAAAGTTAAAAAATATTCATCAGTTAGGATATGATATTTATAATAAAATTATGGGTCTTTATGAAATATATTCTCATACAAAATTCATTATCTACCCCAAATCAATTCAGCAAGAAATTGAAAAAAAAAACCTTGTATCAATGGAAAATATCTCCTCTGACAACATTTTAGTTTAAATTATAAATCTGAATAAAAGTTAATATTTTAAAAATATTAATATAATTATAATTTTTTTACATAAAAATTAAATTTTCAATTTATTTCAACAGAATTCCAAAATAAAGAGAAATTTATAAAAACTAGATTAGAATTAAAATATGTTTCATAAACCAAAGAACATCAATAATATTATTAAAATGAAGATTTTTTCCATTGGATAATTCAATTAAAAATAATATGAACTAAAACATTAAAAATATCCTATTTATAATAAATTAAACCAATCTCATTCATACATAATTACTTTATCAAAAAAAATTCAAAATAATACCACATATATTTGTTAAATAAATCCATTTAATGTTATAATATCATTTTAAAATATTAGAAAACCAAAATAAATCAAATCCAATATTAAATTCAATATAAAGACATTTTATAACCCCTTAAAATAAATAGTTAAATATTATTATACCCAAATATTTAATTAATGTCATTTAATAATTTTCAAACACGGCGTTAGATAAACTAAATATATATTCATCTTCAAATAGTTAATATTATAGAATACATTAAACATATAAATTTAAAATAAATCAATAATAGGAAATAAAAAGTTCTATAATATATATAAAAACATTTATAATTAGCTATTTTAATAAAAATATTAAGATTTTTAATAACTTTTTTTTTGAAAACGAAGTGTTAATGATATATACAAAATAAAAATTCACTTATAACTCAAAAATATAATAGGAATTTAATACAAACAATACCATAAAATAAATTTTACTCAAACACCTATATTATTGTAGACCTTAGATTACAAAAATGGGGGAAATGATTATTATATATAAAGGATAATTTAAATAAAAATAATGATTAATTTAGAAAATTTTACACATGATAGGAAATTTTTATTATAAAACATGAAAATAGAAAATATAAGATGGTTCATTGGGAAAAAACTTCATGTTCTTTCTATAGATAAAACAAAAAAAATATCATGGAAACTATATATATCTCAGTTTTTCTAAATCCCACACATTGGTAATATTGATATTTTAATCCAAAATAAATAAAAATAACCTAAAATAGAAACAGATAATTATGTATAATATTTTAGTAAGGAAATAGAAATAAATTTTCATATTTAAACATAAATTAATAATATAAAAGTGATTTTATAAAATTATTAAATAAATATATAATTAAATTGAATTTAAAAACCCATCTTTATTAAAGTAACAATATATAATTGATTTGGTATTTCAAAATAAAATTTACATTCCATATTACATAATAATCAACCTGCTAAAGTTATCTTTTATAGAATTTACATTTAAAATAGGTAAATTATTAGTTAAAAAATAACATAGTAATAAAAAAATAAAAAAAAGTAAATAAAAAATCCACAAAAACAAAAACAAATTATAATTAATGTAAAAAAATTACAATTAAATATATATAAAATTTAGTTAGCTATGAAAGTCAATAATTCCTAAATTTAAATGAGAATACATGTTATTGTTTGTAAAAATATATGATCGATACATTATTACACAAAAAGAGAACATGAAAACCAATAAAGGTTTTAATAAAGCCAATCAATATTATAAATCCAAGGAAACAAGAGAATCAACCATTGAAACAAATATTATTAATTTTCATTAACAAAACCACTGTAATATAATTTTTATATCTATCAACATGACCACCTTCCCACTATGAATAGAACGACACAATAATCATGCCCTATTGTTTTATCAAACCATTGGATGAAAATTAGTGATAATTTTATCACACATGAATAAGAACGATTATTATTTCATATTTGATAAATGAAAATATTCTCAATCTTTTGTAACAAATTTTCCATTAGTTTTCTACCCAATGACAATGGTAACATGATTAGGGAATTTTTTCACGGTTATATTGTTTTATTTTCTGGTTTATGAAACTACTATGTGATTGGAATTTCCCTGGAAAAATGTTATGAAATTATAATAGAATGTTTGAGGCTCTCTACTGATGTTTTATATATACCAACTCATGAGATATAATAATTAACTAATCGATGGGGGGTGGGGTGTGTATTATTTTTGGCCAACATATCATAATTGTACATGTAAATGTATATATATTATATATAATTAAAATTTTAAATGAAATAATAATAACATGAAACATTAGGGGATATGATCATAATTAATTGATATGAAAAGGGTATCATAAATACCATTACAATAATAATCCATTAAATAAATCATCTGTGATTGTAAAATAAAATTGAAATAATTTAAAATAGTTATAAAAGGGATGGGTAAAATAAATTGATGATGATTTTATTATGATGAGGTATAAAATAAATTAAAATTGTAATCATAGAAAAAATAACCCTGAATAAGAATTGATGGTATGCCTTAATAATTACATTAATGTGTAAATTATAACTCAAAAAAGGATAAATGAAAAAATTACTCATGGTCCCAAAAAAATTAATTAAATGTAATGGTAATTGATCCTGTAAAGATATATGATAACTAAAAATTAATATATAAAATTATGAAATATTTCATAAAAATAACGGAGATGTATAAATGTTCCCCATGCCAAAAGGCTCGGCCAAACTTCTAAAATTACAATAACATTATAAATAAATAAATAACATTTATTAGTTTCCAATTTAATTAAAAAACTCACATTTATTTTAAATGTTATTTATTATTACTCTTCATTTAATAGTTATTGGAATTTTAATTTTTTATAAAAATATTTCATCATGAGATTTTGTTCCATAGGTTCTAAAATTAAATTTAGTATGGATGTTTTGATATTTTGGACTTTTTAACATGTTTATAAGATCAATATATTTCAAGGACAATGGTACAAAAAAATCTTTTGTATCATTAATTATTTATTAATTTCACAAAATCTATTTATTAAATATATAATTTTTCAGAATAAATATTTTTAGGTAGTTTTAATAATAATAATAATCTATTTTAATTCCTATAAATTATTATCAATTTAATAAATCTATGATATTAGTAGTAAAAAAATTGATACATTTTTTTTATCAATAAATATCATATTTTTTACACAATATAAATGTCTGTGATAGATGTTATGTATCATCATCCTTGACAGTAGAACAAACTGACCAGAGTATAAATAATGCATAACAAAATTACAAAAGAAATTTATTAATAATTGGATAATATAATATTTTTAAAAATATATAATATAGAATATATCATATAAATTTAGGGTGCAATATATTTCATAAAAGGGTGAAAATATTTTTAAAAGAGAAAATCAAGTATAAGCTAACTTAGTCCCCTTCTTTTTTATGAGACTGTTCATTAAAAGATTATTTCTTAGGGAATATTAAATAATTAAAATTATAATATATTAATTTTGGAATTAATTTGGGATATTTTATTCAAAACATGTTTTCTTAATTTTATAAGAAATGTGTTGTGGAATGTGTCGTTTATATGTGAAGGGAAATGATATTTTTAAACCAGTAGTAAAATAATCTATTTTATCAATTATATGACATATATTAATTATTGGTAATAATAGCAACATATTATAATTTTGATTCCATGAAAATCATTTCAGATAAAATTCATTATTTATTTAATCATGTATTTAGATTAACCTCAAAAATATCAAATTTGATGACATATTTTTATGACCATTTTATTTAATTATTTATCAAATGTATCATAACATCCTTTTATCAATTTATATATAAATAATGGAACATTTTCAAAGCACATTATGTTAAAAAAGTTATATATATAATGAATTTGAAATTTAAAATGAACATATATAAACTATTATTGTTTGATTATTATTTGTTGCTTTATTTGGGAAAACTATATAATTATATCCATTACATTTTATATTAAATTATAGTATATTAAATTATTTTTACTATTATATTTGTGATGTTTATTTATAAAATTATTTTAGATGTTTTTTACAAATTTTCACTTTACTATCTAAATAACATGGTTTCTATTCTAGGGATATTATTTTAAATAACTACATTACCCATTAAAATGATGAAATTGGATCTTACCACCCTATATTTTAATATATAGATTAAATCATACATCCTTAAATTAATTTTTTTTTCATGTTCATTTAATTTTTTTATTATATATCGTCATGAATTTTTTAAATCGTAGTTAATTGATTCTCATAGCTATTTTATTTTTGGAATACTCTTATTCATTTAAAAAATAATTATTCATGCTCTTTATTTTTATTTATTTTTAAATTTAAATTTTACTAAAAAAGTTGAATATATATTTCCCACAACAAAATATGATGAATTAATATGTTACAAAAAATTTTTTAAATCATGAACTGGTATATTTATTTTATAAAATTTTAATTTTTTTTCAAAAAAGTATTTATATATATAAATATGATTAATTTTTCATCAAATAATATTTTAGTTACATTATAATATATTTTTACATTATATCCCAATTATGAATTTCTTACACAATATAATCAATCATATACTCACATGAGAATTGATGAGTACAATTTTTTTAATTATTACAACAATTTCCAATCTTTACCCATCATAATTATAAAATTTTCACAGTTATTTTAAAAGGAGAGTATTATTATTTTCTATATTATAATAAATATAATCTTATATATTAAAATATTTCTTATCATAGTAGTGATCTTGTTCAAACAACACATCCAATAAATTTATTAAATTATATAGATCTTATGTCTACTTTCTCATAAGAATCGCGATGAAAAAATCATATAACTTAAGAATAATTAGTATAAGTTATTTTCATTGGGATTCAAATAAATGAAAATTAATATACAATCGATTTCCATTCTATATAAATTGATTTAATCTCTTCTCATATATCACAGTTCACATCTATGGTGGTATCATATAGAATAATATATCACCTATATAATTCATTATATCACGTTGAATAACAACATTAGACATATTCATTTGAAACATATGTAAATTAATACATCTTTGTGTCTATAAAACAATTCCAATCAGTAGTCATAATGCTTTTAGTCCTAATAGATTTGCTTCTATATCTTCACCAAATAAGCTACATTTCATAATTAGAATAAATATTAATTATTGCATGAGTCAATATTTATACATTATTGGATGGTATTATTATATGAGAAGTCATCAAAATAAAACTCTTAAACGCAAATTTCCATTTTATCAGAAGGTAAACATTAAATATTATATTACTGACTTTAGGGGGAAGATTTATTTTGATTATTAATTTTATTGTGTTACAATATGTATTGTTTATTTTAATATTCACTAAAAATTTATAACTCATCTAAAGAATTAATGTTGAAATTAAAAAAATATTATTTATAATTAAAACATTTTCCCCATTCAACATATCTAGTGTAACATCACAGTCCCATATGCCACTCCACAGTTCCTAGAGTCCGGTTTCGTACATGATATAAAGAACATGTCCCCTAATTCTAGAGGGTTATAACTAGAAGTGAGTCCCTAGTTGTATCCATGGGGATACTATTCCCTCATCACTGTAGTGTATCAAAACCAAAATACTATAACATATGTATTTAAGAAGTAATGTAAAAGGGAAAAAATGTCAATAATAATAGATAATAATAATTCCAGAAGTGTATCATATATAATGATAATGATACTTGTGTATAAAAATATACCATTTCATTTACCCAATAATACAATATAAAAAAATTACCAAAATACTAAAAACCCAAAAAAATATCTCTATTTGTCATCACTACCCTAAAGTCTATCTCATTATCCCCTTCTCTTAATCATGCTACAAAATCAAACATCAAAATATGGGTGCTTTCCCTGATCCCTAGATGAATCCAAATATACTATTCAGGTACCCAATAGAGTCTTGAACAGTGTTTCAGATACAATCCCAATAGAAAACAAGCCAAATATCTAAACAATAAAGGATGAGTAATATTGTAATAAAAATAGTGTGTAATTATATTAGTTAAGTGGTAAATGAATGTTAGGACCTTTGGAATGTCCTCTACAAAGGATGTGATGTTATAGAGCCTTAATATACTCCATGTATAATAAGTGTCATGATTAGATAAGAATGAAAATTTAATAAATACATAAATTTCTATCAAATATTCACATTGAATTTATACATATCATGTCATCCATAGCCTCTCTATATAATAATGTGTCATAGTAAACATGACTTAACTGCTAAACCAAGAATATTATATTTCCAAAACCATTACATATTACCAATATATCATTATATAAAGGGCATAATACATAGATTTGAAGACCAAGACATCCTGGCCAAGTTTCATGAGCTTCTCTATGGAGAATCAGAAACAACACTCCCTGTAATCCTTGGACCATGTCATCTAAACATGTCACATGTGAGTCCATGAAAGATAGATCCAAGGGGTTTAATGTCCAGAAGAATCCCAAAAAATCAATACCAAGTGAATATTCTCTAACCATGTAATCTACTACCTCATTGATAACACATAAAGGGAATATTTTTGGAATCATATGGATTCAATCAACACTTAACCCATTTAAGAATTCACATGAGTCCAATTATTATTCAATAGTATAACCACTCATAAAACCAAATTCACATTCAAAATAAACTAATTATTATACCCACTCATTTATTAGGATACAATCAAACACATTTGACGAGTTTACCCACTCATTTATACACTTACCAACGAAAATATTTATCCAATACAAGTTCTATATGAGAATTTGGAAAAAAGAATTATCCTAGGGATGAGATAACTCATATACAATTCAACCAATTTTACCCAAATGATTTATTAATATGATTTATCTAATGATGAATGAATCATCATTCCCTATTGATGGTTTATGAATGCATAAGAATAGTTTTTTTATATGTTACACCAATATGGTTGGCCTTTGTGTTAGGAAATAACCACCATCGGGTCATAAGAAAAACTAAAGAATCTATAACATGGTAAATTCAGTTTATTCAATATATTATTTCAATTTCATGGTATTTTCAGAAAGTAAAATGGGAATGTTAATGTAATCTATCATAATATGGAAGAAAATCCAATAAGATAAATTATAGATCACCTTTCATAACAGGGTAACAGAGTACTAATTAGGTATCATATTTTGATTTTTCTCAGATGAAAATAAAAATTAATATTATACTAAGAACCAAAATTTATTTGATATTAACTTTCACCTAAATATCACATCCAATACCAAGAATAACCAAGAATGATAATTTTTTAATCTCACTAATTTGGATCCAACGGCATATGTGGCACATGAATGGTTGTTCAGAAGGTAGAGTTAACTCAAATAAAAAAATATTCACCCATGGAAAAGATCCAATTGTTCATTTGTTATGAGAGACTATAAAATATAAATATATTTATTTTTAAAGATAATTTAATAGAAAATTTTAGTTTCACCATTTTCTATGGGGTACTATAGTAAACTATGATAATGGGAACCTCACATGGTTTTTTCACACAGTTTGACTAACCATGGTAAAATAGGGTCAAATCCCACAATAAAAATTATTGGTAGGGCTGCAACTATGTCCCCACCCGAAAACACATAATGGGATGTAACTATACTACAATTAGATCTTCATTGTCTAGTCTCACAAAATTTTATCTAATGGTGTGGCCTACTATGTGCTGCTTGATCTAACCATGAACCAGGATTATTTCACCACAAAAACAATTTAGGCTCCATACCATCCTCAGACACCCCCTATACATTCATGGCATCAAAAAAATTAATATTAGGACATATTTGTAATAACTTGATCCCTTATAAATAACATTTTCTTTATTTTAATGTATTATAGAAACTTCAGGCACATTTGTTATTTATTTGGATTAAATGACGATTATTTATTATTATAGTTGATAATATAGTCCTTGAATAATGATCAGATGACTGCATTAAATTTATGTGTTTTAAAAATAATTATTTTGACACAAAAAATGTAGAGGATGACCACATATAGCCGACACAGTCTGTATGAATCTTATTTTGGTGAGATTAGAAATGATTTATCATCACCACACTTAACTCTTTGACAATCCTAGGCTAAGATTCAACCAGTTATGCTAGAATGGAATTTCCTATGGGAGAAGATCCAGTTATTATAGATTACAACCTGGACAGTGTTATCTGATCTTCCCCATGTTTGTATCTGCATCACGCACATTAACTTTATTTCCTATTCGTGTTTCATAAAGAGTTATGTAAAAATGTATTAATTACTTTTTGTCTAGACCCTTTTTAAAAATAAATAATAATTCCTTCAATTTCTTCATAAAAATTGTATTTCTTAAAATGTGATAAATTTGATAAATTGTATATTCAAGTAAAAATGTTTTTCTTGAGAAGTATATAAATTATCAAATTAAATGAAGGTTTTTATTAAAACAATTTAATAAAAAAAATTGTAATAATTTAGATTATATCATTTCCTTATCTGTAAATATTTATGTAATCAATTTGATATGAGTTATATTTTTTAATTGAAATAAAAATTATATTTTTAAAGAATTTATTTTATGGTATTAATGAATTATAGAAATAAATATTATTATAATAAAACATCATTATCAAATTATTTTTTTGAATAATACATTATTATTTAAATTTTATGAAATCCTATCTTATTTTTATCATGTTATGAAAACTATTTTTCTCAAAATCTATGAATTTTAATCAAATGTACATTTACATATTAAAATATTATATAACTTGCTAAACTAGATGATATAAATTTTTTTTCATGGATCTTAGTTATATTTATTATTTGATGTTAGGGGTGAACAATAAAAATATATTATAATTCTACAACTATTACCTACACCATAATGGATATCAGAAAACATCACCATGGGTTTTATCACAAAAATCCAAAAAACATCTAAGATAAATAATGATATTAAGAATGTAGTAAATCACCATATCATGTCTAAAAAAAATAATTTATATCATAAGGGATTTATCATATAATCATCATGACATGATATATGTTAAGAAATTGGTATTAATTTAAGTAGTACTAAAATATATTATATTTTATCAAGATCTATGTATTCCATCGATGTTCAGGTGATGTATTAACCTAGATATTAATACATCGTTGAGATCATATACTTTTTATGACCCTCCTAAGTCAATTAAATATGAGGGGAATATTGAAAACTAGAGGATATATTGATATATAATTCATTTTATTTTAATGGTGGATAGGATCAACACCTATATACTACAAAATTCTATTTTAATAATGAATTATTTGGGAAATCAGATCTTAAATTATGAATCTCTATATGGAAGAAATATAGAAATGAAATATAAATTTTTAAATTCACATAACTGGGGTAGAATATAATATTTCTATATTTTATGATAAATTTCTCATTAAATTAATTTAATTTATCGATTGCTTATGATGAATGAATCCTGGAGTTGAATTAAATTGTGATATAGAATAATAGTATAACCTATTAACTAATTTTATCAATTGATTAGTGATAGAAAAATAATATATATATATATATATTATTTAGATAAATAAAATATATTGGTATATTACTGCTCAATTTTTTGTTAAATCCATTATATTTTTCATGGACTCAATATTTATCCAAATTTATATCTATTTATATTTCTGGATAAAAGAAAATTATTAATTTCCTACATATTATAAAAATAAATTTTAAATAATTTGATTAGATTTTAAAAAAAAATCTTATGGATTAAATATTTAATTTTTTTAAATCTTTTGAAAAGAATTTTATTGATATAAAATGGGGAATACAATTTTTATTATGAAATTTATTTTCAATTATAGAAGTTAAAAAAGAATACTATTATTTTAAATTAGATTAAAATGTAAAATTGGTTCATAAATAATATTATTAGTCTAATTAATGTCCTTGGAATCAATTTTATATATTATTTTTTATATAATCTTTCTATAAATAAGAATACCTTTTTTATGAATAACCAATTTGGGTCAAATTTTGTAGGTTTCTATTTTAATTAAATTATTCCACTTCTTTGAATAAAATTTGTTAAAATTGATTACATATTTGAAATAATAATGATCAGTTTTGTTAAATATTTTAATTTTATTTTTTTCACTATTAATAGTAATCATGATAAATAGTTGGCACAAAGGAAATGCATAAATAAGAAAACTAGAATAAAAAAGTTGGATAAAAATTAAAATATATAAAACATATAAATTTATCATATCGTATATGTAGAGTTCAACCATAACAGTCCATTTCAATAAAATATGGCCAAATTTTTTAATTTTTCTGTGAAGACCCGTAAAATTCAAGGAAATTTTTTTCTTCTTAATTTTCTTTAGAATTTTAAAAGAGCGCGGTTTCAGACGGCACCTGATTCCGAGGCCCGGAGTGCCCGGAATTAATTTCCGAAGATTGGCTCGGGTACGTTCAGTGAACGAACGAGCGGGAATTCCTAACTTTTGATCCGGTGCTCGGAATTGAAATCCGAGGGCACCGATGAACTCGCAGCGCCGATATTCGCTTAAAGAGACCTTTTCGGGAGTTGCGTTTGTTGCGAGTTGAAAGTTAGTTTTGGGGTTTTCAGTTGAGTTAAATAAAATTTGTGTAAGACAAATTTAATTTTAACTTATTAAAAACCTACCAAAGGAGGTTGGAAGTGGGACCAACACCCACTTAACCTCCCTTGGGAGGATTAAGTGTGGTGGGGCCCACATGAACCCCTAGACTTTTCAAATTCCCTTAACCCCCTCTTAATTGACTTAAGTTACTTAATTAATTTTTGGGGTTAAACTCTTTTGAATTTCAAACTTTTGAAATTCTTTTATGTTTTGTAATAATAAAATAAGATGTTATCTTATTTTATTATGGGTTGTTTGTTTGTCCCCTTGAGAGCTTTTTGAGAGCTTCCTCTTCATCTTCAAGCTCTGACGAAGAACGAAGAACGCTCAAACTCCGACGAAGAACGACGCCTCTCTTCTTCGTCCTCGGTGTCAACAAGAGGGAACGCCGCTTCCTCTTCGGAGCTTCTTCGTCGGCATACGAAGTTTCGACAACGACTCTTCCTCCGACGTCAAAGGAATCGACACCGATATTCCACGACTCCGTCAACGTGCGACTATCGAGGTAGGGGTTCTTGAGTTCGTTGTTTCCTTTTTATTTGACTTTCCTCAAGACTTGACCTAGAACGCTCAAGTTCCGACGAAGAACGCCGCTCCGCTCTTCTTCATCTTCGGTGTCAACGAGAGAGAACACCGCATCTTCCTCGGACAACCTTCGTCGGCGTACAAGGTTTCGCCAACGACGTGCCTCTTCGGACGCACCTCTTCGTCATCGAATTTGACGAACGACGACCACGACGCCCGACCTCCGCGACGTCGTCTTCCGCGGAATGTAGACAAATCTTCGAACCTTATACCAAGGTAGGGGTTGTTGTTTAATTCTTTAATTATTCTGTTTCTTGTTCATGGATCGCATGTCTACGTGAGGCTTTGAAATATTTTATATAAGTGTTATTGTTAATGCGAGGGGGGCCGGACCGCACGAACACGGCCGAACCCCCCTCCATCGTTCATGTTTATTCATGCGGGTGGAAGCAAGTGGTGTGGTGCCGTCGCACCACGCGGGTGATCGTACAAATAATTTACGCGGCGCCGTCGCGCTACGTCAAGGAAAAATATTCAAGAACGCGATGCCGTCGCGCCGCGTTGAAAAGAATCATGGCACGGCGAAAGGGGTGCGGTGCCGTCGCACCGCGCCGGACGACGAACACCGCGGCCGGTTCCGGGCCGCGGCGGGACGAGGAGACCGCGGCCGGTTCCGGGCCGCGGCGGGACGAGAAGACCGCGGCCGGTTCCGGGCCGCGGCGGAAGAGAAGACCGGCGGCCGGCCCGCCGGCGTCGGAAGCCGAAGGGGGGACCGGAATTTCCGGCCCCGTTGGAGAAAACCGGTCGGCCAGCTGGTCGGCCGTATACCTTTAAGACCGGGGGAATTAATCCCCCGGCCACCCAAAACCCCCCTCTTTATGAGGGGGGCGGTTTTAATTAAAGGGAAGGGGGGCAGCCGGCCTCCCCCACCCCGGTTCGTTTCCAGCAAGCCCCCTCCCCCACGTGCGGGGGGGCGTTTTTAAATAAAACGGCGCGGCATAGCCGCGCCGCCAGAAGAAAACCGCGGGGCTTAGCCCCCGCGTGCCGCCGCATCGCGGCGACTGGCCGCCGCGGCCCCCGCGGCCTCCGCGCCGCCGCGCCGCCGCGCCGCCCCAGGGGGGGTCGGGCCGGGTCGGCCCGGACCCGGACCCCCCGTTTCGAACCAGATTTGATTTTTGGCCCATAACTTGAGCCTCGGACCTCCGAATGACGAACCGTCTGCGGCAACGCGATCCTTGGATCGAGACGGTCGTTTCGGTATATCGCACTCAAGGTTTCGGTTTACTTTGAGTTCGGCCGGGTTGGTTCGTTCACGAAACCAACCGGGCCTTCGGAGCAGAAACGCTCATATCTTGAGCTACGGACGTCCGATTGACGTGCCGTCAGCCGCGTTGTGTTCCTCTTAGAGAGACAGATCTTTTGGCATACTCCGCCCGAGGTTTGGACGTAGGTGGAGTACGGTCGGGTTGGTTTTGCCTTAAAAACCAACCGGGCCCCGGAGACGAAAATGCCAATAACTCACAGACCGGGCGTCCGATTGACGCGCCGTCTGTTTCGTTGACTTCCTCTTGATGAGACGGAACTTTTGACATACTCCGCCCGAGTTTTGGATACAGTCGGAGTATGGACGGGTTGGATTGTACTCGAAATCCAACCGGGCCCCTGGAACGGGAAAGCTAATATCTTTCAGACAGGACGTCCGCTTGACGAGCCGTCAGCAGCGTTGGTGGTTACGTTGAGTAACCGTCCCTTTGAGTATACCCTATGGGAGTTCGGGGTACAGTTGAGATACGGCCGGGATTGGTTTCGCTCACGAAACCAACCGGGCCCCTAGGACGAATAGGCTAATAACTCACAGACCGGGCGTCCGATCGACGCGCCGTCTGTTGCGTTGAGACCCCTGTGACGAGACGGACCTTTGAGACACTTCTTCGTGGGACTTTGAGATACTTGGAGTATCGACCTGTAGCTCGTGGAGCGGACCCTCCCAGTGACGAGCGTGCGAAGTACGGAGACCGTGTAGCTGGCTGAGACCTGACGACTGCTTGACCGACTCGACTTGGAGTGAGTCGACTAGCCCAGTGGACGGAGCACTACTTTCTGAGGTGCAGACCCATGGCGGACGGAGCACTACCTGTGTGACAGTGCAGACCCGCGGTGCTCGTCCGGAGAGTACCTCAGCAGGCTACTAGGGGGTGTGCACTACGGTGTTTGGGTGACATACCTCGGCGGGAAGCACTACTGTGTTTGGGTGGCTGGCCCGCAGTACTCGACAGGAGGAGTACTTCAGCAGTCTTAGGTTAGTGAGCGGCGGCCTCGGAGTCGTGACAGGACCACTGTACACTCTAGAGACGGAGCTCTTCAGCAGTTACGGTTTCGATAATGAAAATCCTGGTTTGAGCTGAGACTTTTGACCTTCGTGTTTCCTCATGATTGAGATGGGTTACTTGATAACTTAGGTATATGTATGGGCATATACCTGGGTTGTGGTTATCCGTTGATCTCATGATCCTTGTGTTTCCTCATGACTGAGATGGGTTACTTGATAACTTAGGTATATGTATGGGCATATACCTAAGTAGAGTTTATCTGTTGTGATCTTCTTGTGGTTATCCTTGTTGGTTTTAGTGAGACCTTGAGGGTCTCGGGGTCCCTACTGAGTATCGTTATACTCACCCCTGCACGGGCTATGCCCGCACCTCGTTGTGTTGGTTGCAGACGACGGCCAGTACTGGCAGAGGCCGAGTGTTCGAGGACTGGACGGTACCTGGAGGTGGACTATACGACGAGGCGGTACCCAGAGGCAGACCACTGGGCGGGACATACTTGGAGCAGACGGCGGGACCCGAGGAGCAGAGGAGCTATCTGTACCCACCCTTCAGGTGGGATTTCTAGTGGACAGCTCGGCGTAGCTGCTTTACTTTTCAGTTGCTGTTTTCCCTTTCGAGTTGTACTTTACAGTTGGGCTTGTATTTCCGGCCCCTTTTTACTTTCCGCACTTTTAGTTGTACTCTGTTTGCTTAGTGTTACTTTCCGCTTGCTTACTCTGTGGTGTTTGTTTACTTTACAAAGGCAATGCCTTCCCTTTTTACCGGGATTTACGCCATGGTGCTAGTCGCCAGCCCCTGGCCTATGGAAGACGGGCTTGGGGTAGTCACGGCACGGACCCCGAGGGCGGGTCGTGACAAATTGGTATCAGAGGTGGTCGGTTCTACCACAGACTCTGATCTTTCTTTCTGTGAAGAAATAGTGTTGAGAGTACCGAGTGTGGTTTTCAGTTCAGGGAGTCCAGTGTTGGTGCGGGCGGCCGACGTATCCATACACCAGGACCCTGACAACTGATTTCCGACTTTGTGCACGAAAACACTGATTGCGTGTGTGTTTTCAAAGGTTTTTCCCCTTAAAACAGCTCAAACCAGGTCAGCTCACCAGCTATAATCGTTTGATCGTGTTACGTTGTTTCTTTCAGGATGTCTTTTCTCAGACGACCAGCTAGAGCCCGGAGGGATGAGCGTGCTGACAGTCTGTCGAGCGACGAGGCTTCGGTACAGGGCCCTCTTGCAGTTGAGGCACCAGCGGAGGCACCAGCGGTACTACCATATGTTGGGCCACCGATGCCACCAGCCCCAGCAGTAGGCGATGCACGACGCTTGAGCACGCTGCACGAGTTCCAGCGCCAGAGGCCACCCAGGTTCCGGGGAGAGACGGACCCGCAGGCGGCTGAGGTTTGGCTGAAGGCTGTGGTGAGAGTCTTCAGGCTAGTGGGGACGCCGGCAGACTTCATGGTGATCTTTGCTACCAGCCTCCTTCAGGCAGCAGCAGGTAGGTGGTGGAGCCACTTGTTTCAGTTTTGCGATGAGATGAACTTCGCATGGGAAGACTTCGAGACCTTCTTCAGGGTGGAGTTTGTGCCAGTATCTCTACACCCCGAGCGTGTACAGGAGATTCTGCCTTTGCCCCGTGTTTTTCGATCAGAAGCCGAGTCATCTGTGGGCAGTAGACAGATGATGCAGAGGTCCAGGAGGACCAGACCAGCAGTTGGGCGATCTCGGGTTTTAGGACCGGTGGTGCGGGGCACCCGAGGTGGGGTCAGAGCCAGGCATGCCAGAAACGGACAATGTTACTCCTGTGGCGGAAAGGGTCACCTGGCACGTGACTGTCCGACTCCTCGATCCGCAGGCTTGGAGGGAGCCACCGAGGTTGAGGCAGCGACAAATGCTGGAGCTCTGGGAGCAGGTGGACTGGGGAGGAACTAGTGGATACGTCTTTTGTACTTCTAGTTCCATGTTGATGTTGCTTTTGTGTAGCGTCTTGTAATATGAGCTGCAATAATAAAAGACGCATACCATTGTGATGTTTTCTTTCCTGTCCTCTTTTGTGATGTTACTAAGAGGTTCCATTTGACTGTTGACTTGACCCTCACTTGTGAGACATCTACTGGAGGAGACCCAGTTACCACACACTGATGCCGACAGTGTGACTCAACCCTTGGAGGCGAGAGTAACGGTTGGATCTCCTAGTAGTAGCGTCGAGGCCTTACGACGTCATCCTTGGTATGGATTAGTATCATCCATGTTAGGATTGACTGTTTTAGGCAAAGAATGTGGTTCATCCAGGGGATGAGACCAGGTTTCTCTTATCGGCAAAGAAGAAATCTTGCAGCTCATGTGGGACCAGAGATGGTCCGGGCCACGTCAGAGGAGGTCCATGTCATCCAGGAGCGGATGAGGACAGCACAGAGCCGGCAGAAGTCATACGCTGACAGGAGGCGGAGGCCACTAGAGTTCGAGGATGGTGACCACGTCTTCTTGCGGGTCTCACCTCGACGTGGTATTCGGAGATTTGGCCGAGGCGACAAGTTATCTCCGCGCTTCATCGGACCCTTCCAGGTTCTCAGCAGGATTGGCGAGGTGGCTTATCGCCTGGCTCTACTACCTCAGTTGCACCGGGTGCACGACGTCTTCCACGTATCCCAGCTGAGGAGATACGTGCACGACCCGACGCACATCATTGACCATGGGGAGCTTGACGTTGACAATGGGGCGACTTTTACGGAGGTCCCGGTGGAGATAGAGGATCGACCGGAGCGGGTCCTACATGGGCGATCGATTCCTCTTGTGCGCAACAGATGGCGGCACGGGAATCTCCAGGAGAGCACATGGGAGCGGGAGTCTCAGATGCGTGCTCAGTACCCTCTTTTGTTTCCCTAGTTTTTCATGTAGCTTTACGGGGACGTAAAGCCCTGAGGTGGGAGTAATGTAAAGACCCGTAAAATTCAAGGAAAATTTTTTTTTCTTAATTTTCTTTAGAATTTTACAAGAGCGCGGTTTCAGACGGCACCTGATTCCGAGGCCCGGAGTGCCCGGAATTAATTTCCGAAGATTGGCTCGGGTACGTTCAGTGAACGAACGAGCGGGAATTCCTAACTTTTGATCCGGTGCTCGGAATTGAAATCCGAGGGCACCGATGAACTCGCAGCGCCGATATTCGCTTAAAGAGACCTTTTCGGGAGTTGCGTTTGTTGCGAGTTGAAAGTTTGTTTTGGGGTTTTCAGTTGAGTTAAATAAAATTTGTGTAAGACAAATTTTATTTTAACTTATTAAAAACCTACCAAAGGAGGATGGAAGTGGGACCAACACCCACTTAACCTCCCTTGGTAGGATTAAGTGTGGTGGGGCCCACACGAACCCCTAGACTTTTCAAATTCCCTTAACCCCCTCTTAATTGACTTAAGTTACTTAATTAATTTTGGGGGTTAAACTCTTTTGAATTTCAAACTTTTGAAATTATTTTATGTTTTGTAATAATAAAATAAGATGTTATCTTATTTTATTATGGGTTGTTTGTTTGTCCCCTTGAGAGCTTTTTGAGAGCTTCCTCTTCATCTTCAAGCTCTGACGAAGAACGAAGAACGCTCAAACTCCGACGAAGAACGACGCCTCTCTTCTTCGTCCTCGGTGTCAACAAGAGGGAACGCCGCTTCCTCTTCGGACCTTCTTCGTCGGCATACGAAGTTTCGACAATGACTCTTCCTCCGACGTCAAAGGAATCGACACCGATATTCCACGACTCCGTCAATGTGCGACTATCGAGGTAGGGGTTCTTGAGTTCGTTGTTTCCTTTTTATTTGACTTTCCTCAAGACTTGACGTAGAACGCTCAAGTTCCGACGAAGAACGCTGCTCCGCTCTTCTTCATCTTCGGTGTCAACGAGAGAGAACACCGCATCTTCCTCGGACAACCTTCGTCGGCGTACAAGGTTTCTCCAACGACGTGCCTCTTCGGACGCACCTCTTCGTCATCGAATTTGACGAACGACGACCACGACGCCCGACCTCCGCGACGTCGTCTTCCGCGGAACGTAGAAAAATTTTCGAACCTTATACCAAGGTAGGGGTTATTGTTTCATTCTTTAATTATTCCGTTTCTTGTTCATGGATCGCATGTCTACGTGAGGCTTTGAAATATTTTATATAAGTGTTATTGTTAACGCGAGGGGGGCCGGACCGCACGAACACGGCCGAACCCCCCTCCATCGTTCATGTTTATTCATGCTGGTGGAAGCAAGTGGCGTGGTGCCGTCGCACCACGCGGGTGATCGTACAAATAATTTACGCGGTGCCGTCGCGCTACGTCAAGGAAAAATCTTCAAGAACGCGATGCCGTCGCGCCGCGTTGAAAAGAATCATGGCACGGTGAAAGGGGCGCGGTGCCGTCGCACCGCGCCGGACGACGAACACCGCGGCCGGTTCCGGGCCGCGGCGGGACGAGGAGACCGCGGCCGGTTCCGGGCCGCGGCGGGACGAGCAGACCGCGGACGGTTCCGGGCCGCGGCGGAAGAGAAGACCGGCGGCCGGGCCGCCGGCGTCGGAAGCCGAAGGGGGGACCGGAATTTCCGGCCCCGTTGGAGAAAACCGGCCGGCCAGCTGGCTTGCCGGATACCTTTAAGACCGGGGGAATTAATCCCCCGGCCACCCAAAACCCCCCTCTTTATGAGGGGGGCGGTTTTAATTAAAGGGAAGGGGGGAAGCCGGCCTCCCCCACCCCGGTTCGTTTCCAGCAAGCCCCCCCCCCACGTGCGGGGGGGCGTTTTTAAATAAAACGGCGCGGCATAGCCGCGCCGCCAGAAGAAAACCGCGGGGCTTAGCCCCCGCGTGCCGCCGCCTCGCGGCGACTGGCCGCCGCGGCCCCCGCGGCCTCCGCGCCGCCGCGCCGCCGCGCCGCCGCCCGCCGCCGCCGCCCGCCGCCGCCGCCCGCCGCCCGCCGCCGCGCCGCCCCAGGGGGGGTCGGGCCGGGTCGGCCCGGACCCGGACCCCCCCGTTTCGAACCAGATTTGGTTTTTGGCCCATAACTTGAGCCTCGGACCTCCGAATGACGAACCGTCTGCGGCAACGCGATCCTTGGATTGAGACGGTCGTTTCGGTATATTGCACTCAAGGTTTCGGTTTACTTTGAGTTCGGCCGGGTTGGTTCGTTCACGAAACCAACCGGGCCTTCGGAGCAGAAACACTTATATCTTGAGCTACGGACGTCCGATTGACGTGCCGTCAGCCGCGTTGTGTTCCTCTTAGAGAGACGGATCTTTTGGCATACTCCGCCCGAGGTTTGGACAAAGGTGGAGTACGGTCGTGTTGGTTTTGCCTTAAAAACCAACCGGGCCCCGGAGACGAAAATGCCAATAACTCACAGACCGGGTGTCCGATTGACGCGCCGTTTGTTCGTTGACTTCCTCTTGATGAGATGGAACTTTTGACATACTCCACCCGAGTTTTGGATACAGTCGGAGTATGGCCGGGTTGGATTGTACTCGAAATCCAACCGGGCCCCTGGAACGAGAAAGCTAATATCTTTCAGACAGGACATCCGCTTGACGAGCCGTCAGCAGCGTTGGTGGTTACGTTGAGTAACCGTCCCTTTGAGTATACCCTATGGGAGTTCGGGGTACAGTTGAGATACGGCCGGGATTGGTTTCGCTCACGAAACCAACCGGGCCCCTGGGACGAATAGGCTAATAACTCACAGACCGGGCGTCCGATCGACGCGCCGTCTGTTGCGTTGAGACCCCTGTGACGAGACGGACCTTTGAGACACTTCTTCGTGGGACTTTGAGATATTTGGAGTATCGACCTGTAGCTCGTGGAGCGGAACCTCCCAGTGACGAGCGTGCGAAGTACGGAGACCGTGTAGCTGGCTGAGACCTGACGACTGCTTGACCGACTCGACTTGGAGTGAGTCGACTAGCCCAGTGGACGGAGCACTACTTTCTGAGGTGCAGACCCATGGCGGACGGAGCACTACCTGTGTGACTGTGCAGACCCGCGGTGCTCGTCCGGAGAGTACATCAGCAGGCTACTAGGGGGTGTGCACTACGGTGTTTGGGTGACATACCTCGGCGGGAAGCACTACTGTGTTTGGGTGGCTGGCCCGCAGTACTCGACAGGAGGAGTACTTCAGCAGTCTTAGGTTAGTGAGCGGCGGCCTCGGAGTCGTGACAGGACCACTGTACACTCTAGAGACGGAGCTCTTCAGCAGTTACGGTTTCGATAATGAAAATCCTGGTTTGAGATGAGACTTTTGACCTTCGTGTTTCCTCATGATTGAGATGGGTTACATGATAACTTAGGTATATGTATGGGCATATACCTGGGTTGTGGTTATCCGTTGATCTCATGATCCTTGGGTTTCCTCATGACTGAGATGGGTTACTTGATAACTTAGGTATATGTATGGGCATATACCTAAGTAGAGTTTATCTGTTGTGATCTTCTTGTGGTTATCCTTGTTGGTTTTAGTGAGACCTTGAGGGTCTCGGGGTCCCTACTGAGTATCGTTATACTCACCCCTGCACGGGCTATGCCCGCACCTCGTTGTGTTGGTTGCAGACGACGGCCAGTACTGGCAGAGGCCGAGTGTTCGAGGACTGGACGGTACCTGGAGGTGGACTATACGACGAGGCGGTACCCAGAGGCAGACCACTGGGCGGGACATACTTGGAGCAGACGGCGGGACCCGAGGAGCAGAGGAGCTATCTGTACCCACCCTTCAGGTGGGATTTCCAGTGGACAGCTCGGCGTAGCTGCTTTACTTTTCAGTTGCTGTTTTCCCGTTCGAGTTGTACTTTACAGTTGGGCTTGTATTTCCGGCCCCTTTTTACTTTCCGCACTTTTAGTTGTACTCTGTTTGCTTAGTGTTACTTTCCGCTTGCTTACTCTGTGGTGTTTGTTTACTTTACAAAGGCAATGCCTTCCCTTTTTACCGGGATTTACGCCTTGGTGCTAGTCGCCAGCCCCTGGCCTATGGAAGGCGGGCTTGGGGTAGTCACGGCACGGACCCCGAGGGCGGGTCGTGACTTTTTCAATGATTTCATACTTTATATATTTTTATGATAAGAATAAATAATAAATTTTAGTGTCTTAACATAAGTACACATAATTTTTAAATATGAAAAAAATATATTATTTATAGGTATTAATATTCATTATAATATCAGTTATTTTTTATAATGATATATTAAGGTTAATATTTATTTATTTTATAATAATATTCATTTTTTTCACAAATACAACAAGAATTTATTCAATTAATAGAAAAATAAAAATAAATGATATTAAAAGTAGTACATGAAATATAAATTTATTGCATTGTTGTGTTACTAGACTATTATATAATATAATAACATTTATGGAATTTTTTATGGAGGTATATTTTAATTCAAATAAAATCTAAATACCTTTAAAGTTATTACAAATGAGTATTTCCAAAGATGAGATTAATTATATTTTATAAGAAACAATATCTATGTAAATGATCTAAATTTAATTAAAAGAACATATTTTTTCATGTGAATGGTATAGGGAAGAAAATATATACCATGATATATTTCTTGGTAACTTTTACATTTATAGTGACATTCCTGACCTAAAAAATGAAAGAACAATAATATTGTGGATATTTCCAAAAGGTTTAAAAGGAGGTATAAATCTATAATATAACTATTAAAACAGAACTATCATTTTCTAAATTATATTAATTGAGATTATAAATACGTTGATTCATCATATAATTAATATATATAAATTTGGAGGCCCATTTTATTAAAATTAATTTATATTAATTTAATAAAATATGTAATTACCATAGTGCCCCTACCCTCACTTATTGAAGAAAACATCAACTCATCTATAAGTATAACATCTTGATCCTTATAATATTTCTAGTTCCTATAATAAAATCTTCATATCTTAATTCTCCATGACCTATATCTTCTTCTCTATTGAAATTATAAACCAAATAGGCATTAATGTGTATGAAAAATGGGTTTTCAATGTATTGTTACATCCCTTAAATTAGTACATTCAATTTTATTTCATCTTATATCTCCTACAATAATGTTTTATATATTATTAAATAATTAATATGTTTTCATCGATATACAAAAATGATATTATGATTATGGTGAAACTTTATTCTACCACGATTCCATCTTATATAATATTTAAATATCTCTCTTGTGTTAATACAAAATAACATCTCCATATACTAGTTTAATTAGCTATTCATCTCTATTTATCAATGAATTATATAAATATGGACATAATGAATATATAGGATTTATAATATAAAATATGGATTTTCTAATGATAAGTTATTTTTTAATTTTATATCAATCCATCTATCGAAAAGTAAGAAAACTGTTCAACAATATATACATCCAATCATCTCTCTGATTAGTGAATTTTTATTTCCAAATGATATATATTTGATATTATTATGAACAATTAAATAAAAAATTATTTTATCCAAAAAAAACTGGAAATTTAATCCATCAATCAGGACCCTTATATATTTTAAGCATCATTTACAAATTTATATGGTCCTTTTCAATGAAAGTGTCTTCCATAATATTTAATAAATTTTAAAATATTGATGATGTGTTTTCAAAATGAAAATTTTATTATCAAATGTAATTATTCCGCATAATCACTTCATGTAATATTTTATCCATAATAAAATCGTTTTATTTTACCTATGATTTATTATGGAAATTATCTAATTATATCATCCACTTTCGTTCCATGTTTGGATAGTGATAATGATCATATAGTATAATTTTATAAAAATCATTACATTCCAAAAAGTGAAATAAATTTTTATGAAAACTATAAGATATAAATTTTATTTGTTAAGATATTCTAAGATGAATTTTCGAAATGTCTATGAAACATGTTTCTTTCAGTGACTTATGCTATGATGAATGATTCATGATATTGTGGCTCATGTATGTATGGTTTTATTTATGTTAGTTTTGGGCCAAGTATTATATATTACTCAAAATAATTGTGCAAATATGGATATTTATTAGATAATAATAAGTAGAATATTGATTGACAATACATCAGTTAGAGGGATTTCTCCACAGTGATTTTTTTAGATGTCAAACTTGACTATGGATTAGATGGACTGGGTAGGTAACCCAACCAAATATTATAGTCTTAGCAGTAATCCTTGACTATTACGGATATTCTTTTCTATGCTTAAATTTATTTTTTTTTAAATTACATTATTCTAATGTTATTCAATCATGGTCAACTTTTTCATTTATGATTCAGGTGTTTTAAACATAGATTAAAATTTAGATGACTCCATATTAGGATCTATAATATATTAGGAATGGATTAAAAATTATAATATCATTTTTTAAAACACTTATCGACATGTTGTGATTAATTCATCATTGATACCTTCTATATTTACCGAATATGATCATATTTTATCACCATGTCTTCTATTTCATTCCCACAAGTTATGATATAATATTTTAATTATGGTATTGTTTAGAAAGAATAAAATGTGGGATTTATTTCATAGATATTTTTACCATCATCCAATAAATAATTAGATTTTTAATATAGTCTCCAATAACACTATACCTTTGTGGCCATTATATATATATTTAAAAAAGGGAAAAAATATTCATTAGGTAAGATGTGATTTCTATAAAACAATTATGGGTCTTTATAAAATATATTCTCAGAACAAGTCATTATTTACCCCAAATCAATTCAACATGCAATTGAAAACAACATACGCTCAATGGAAATATATTATTTGACCACATTTTAATATAAATTATTTAATTTGAATAATAGTTAATTTTGTAAATTATAAAAATAAATAGTATATTTTTACATAAAAATTAATTTTCTATTTTATTAAAAAAGTATTCCAAATTAGAGAGACATTTATAATTACTAGTTTAGAATTAATATATATTTTCTAAACCAAAAAACAACCCTAATATTAATAGAATAAAAATTTGAACCGTTGGAAAATTCAATGAAACAAAATATGTCATAAAACCATATAAATATCCCATTTAAAAAACATAAACCAAACTCATTCAAACCCAATTAATATATTTAACACTTTAAAAATAATACCATAAATATTTTTTAAGTAAATCCATTTAAATATATAATAGCATTTTATAATAATAGAAAACCAAAATAAAAAATTCCAATATTAAATTCAATATAGAAACATTTTAGAAACCCTTAAAATAACTAATTTAATATGATTATGCAGAAATATATAATTATGGCCATTTAATTATTTTCAAAAATGGAATTATATAGATGAATTATATATTCTACTTCATATAGTTATTATTATAGAGTACATCAGACATATAAATTTTTAATAAATCATTAATAGAAATTAAAATGTCAAATGATTTTTTTTAAAACATCTATAATTACCTATTAAACTAAAAAAATAAGATTGTAATCTATTTTTTATTAAAAAATGTTTTGATGATATATGAAAAATCGAAATTCAATTATTATTCAAAAATTCAATTCGAATTTAATACAGAAAATACCATATAATTTTTTTACAAAAACAACTATATTATAGTAGATCTTATATTACACAAATGAAAAATTCATTAATTATATATATAGAATAATTTAACTAAAAATATTATTAATTTAGAAAATTTTAGACATGATAGGAATTTCATATTAATATTCATAAAAAATGATAATTTAAGCAGGTTCAATGGGAAAAAATTTATGTTCTTTCAATAGATAAAACAATAAAAATTATCTTGAAAACAATATACATCTCTGATTTTCTAAATCCAAAATTTTGGTAATATTGATACATCAATCCACTATAAATGAAAATATCTTCAAATAGAATAATATAATTATATATAATATTTTAGAAATGAAATAGAAATAAATTTTCAAAATTGAACCTAAAAGAAAAATATAACAGTAATGTTATAAAATTATTATATGATTATATAATTAAATTGTAATTAAAACAACCAATTTTATTAATGTAACAGTATATAAATGAATTGGTCTTTCAAAATAAACTTTACATTCCATACAAAATAATAATCAACCTGCTGATGTTCCCTTTTATATAATTTTATTTTCATAATAGTGAAATTGTTATTAATAAAATGAAATATTTATAATAAAAATAAAATAGGTAAATATAAAAAATCCAAGGAATCCAAAACTAATTATCTTTAATGTAAATAATTACAAATAAATATATAAAATTTAGTTTTCTATGAAATTCTCTAATTTATTAAATGAAATGAGAATATTTGTTATTTTCTATAAAAATAAATGATCGAGACATTGTTACATGAAAAACAGAACATGTAAACCAATAAATGTTTCAATAAATCCAATGAATATTATAAATCATGGGAAACAAGAGCATCAACCATTAAACCAAATATCATTCATGTTCAATTTTTTTATAGTGATCCTATAACCATATAAATTAACCTAAACAACACAACGACTATAATATAATGTTTATATCCAATATCATGACAACCTAACCACTATAAATAGAATGACACAAATCAAGAGCCAATGTTTCCTCTAACCATGGAATGGAAATTAGTGAAAATTGAATCACACATGAAAAAGAATTTGTTTTTGATAAATGGGAATATTCCCATTCTTGTGTAACAAATCTTGCACAAGTTTTCTACCCAAGGATATTGGTACTATGATTTGGGAATTTGTTCTTGGTTACATAATTTTACATTATTGTTTATGAAACAACTAAGTGATAGAAAATTCACCAGATAAATATTATGAAATTATAATAGAATTTTCAATGATCTCTTATGAATTTTTATGTATACCTTCTCATGAGATATTAGAATTAACAAATTGATTGGGGAGGGGTGTGTATTATTCATGTCCAACCTATCATAACCTGTACATGTACATGTATATATATTATATATAATTAAAAATTTACATGAAATAATAATAACTAAAATCATTTAGGAATATGATATTAAATTATGGAAATGAAATTGGTTTCATAAATACAATTACAATAATAATCCATTAAATGAATCATCTATGTTTGTAAAATTAAATTCAAATAATTTATAATTGTCATAAATTGGATGGGTAAATTAAATTTGTGATGATTTTATTACTTTGAGGTATATAATAAATAATAAGTGTAATCCTAGAAAAAATAACCATGAAAAATAATTGATGGTATTCCTTACTAATTATATTAATCTGTGATGTATTACTGAAAAAATGGATAAATGAAAAAAATTATCATGGTTCCAAAAAAAATAATTAAATGTATTGGTAAATGATTCGGAAATGATATTTGACAACTAAAAATTAATATATAAAATAATGAAATAGGTTATAAAATTTAAAGGAGATATATAAATGTTCCATATTCCAAAAGGCTCGACCAACTTATAAAATTACCAAAACATTATAAATAATTAAATATCATTCATTAGATTCCAATTTAATAACAAAACTGACATTTATTTTAAAAATTATTACTTATTAATTTTCATTTAATATTTATTGGAATGTAATTTTTTAATAAAAATATTTCTTTAGATGATTTTGTTTCATATGTTCTAAAATAATCTTTTTTATAGATGTTTTGATATTTTTTCCTTTTTAAGAAGGTTGTAAAATCAATATATTTCAAGGATAATGGTTCAAAAAATTCTATTGTATTATTAATATTTTTATTTCATAATATGTATGTCTTAAATAGATAATGTTTCAGAATAAATGTTTTTATGTAGTGTTACTAATAATAATAATATATTTTCATACCTATAAATTAATATCAATTTAATAAATCTATGATATTAATAATAATAATAAATTGATTTTTTTTCATATTCAACAATCAATATCATATTGTTAATCCAATATGATTATATGTGATAGATATTAAGTATCATAATCCATGACAATAGAATAAATTGTCCAAGGTATAAATAATGCATAATGAAATTAAAAAATAAATGATTTAATAATTTGATAATATACAATTATTAAAACTATATCATATAGAATATTTCATATAAATTTAGGGGCCAATATAATTCATAAAAGTGTGAAAATAATAGATAAATAAAAAAATTAAATTATTAGGTAACTGAGCCCCTTCTTCGTTATGGGATTGTTCATTAAAAGTTTATTTTTTAGTGAATCATAAATAATTAAAATTACACTCTAGTAATATTAGAATTAATTTGGAATTTATTATTAAAAAAAATATTTTTTTATGTAATAATAAATGAGTTTTGGAATTTTGCCTTTATAAGTGATGAGATATGAAATTTTTAATCCAGTAGTAAAATAATCAATTCCCTCAATAATATGACATATATTCATTACTAGGAAAGTTAAAAATATATTATTAATTTGATTCCCATAAAATCATTTTAGATAAAATTCATGATTTATCTAATCATGTTTTTACCTTAACATAAAAAATATCAAATTTGATTACATTTTTTGATGACCAGTGTATTTAATTATTTATTAACCATATCATACCTTCCTTTTATCAATTTACATCTTCAAAATTAATCATTTTCAGACCACATTATGTAACTAAATTTATATATGAGATGAATTTGAAATTAAAAATGAACATATATAATCTATTATTATTTGAGAATTGTACATCATTTTATTTGGGATGATAATATAATTATATCCATTACATTTAATATGAAATTATAGTATATTGAAATTTATTTTTTCTATTATATTAATGATGTTTATTTATAAAATTATATTAGATAATTTTTTTCAAATGGTCACTATACTATCTAAATTCTATAGTTTCTATTCAAAGGGTAATATTTCAAATAACTACATTACCCATTACAATGATGACATTTAATCTTACCATCATATATTTTAATATATAAGTTAAATCATAACTTCTTAAATTAAAATTTTAATAATGTTCAAATATTTTTTTATAATATATCATCTATAATATTTTTAATAATTGTTAATCAATCTTTATAGCTATTTTATTTGTGGAATACTACAATTCATTTTTTTAAAATTACTCAGGCTATTTATTTTTATTTATTCTTCCATTTAAATATTATAAATAAAATGGAATATATTTTTCTCACAACAACCTATGATAAATTAATAAATTACTAAATATATTATTAAATGATGAACTCGTTTATTTATTTTATAACATTTTTATGATTATTCTATAATTAAAAGAATGTATATATTTATATTTATTTATTTATGTTTTATTTTTTTTTCAAAATATATTTCAAAGACATTAACATATATTTTTACATTATCTCTCAGTAATAAATTTCTAACTCAAATTAATCAGTCATATACTCACATGAGAATTGATAGGTATAGTTTTTATTCATTATTACTACAATTTCCCTTATTTCCCCATCATAATTATTATTTTTCATTGTTATTTTAAAAGGAGAGTATTATTATTTTCTATGTTATAATAAATATAATCATAGATATTAAAATGTTTTTTCTCATAGTTGTGATTTTCTTCAAAGTACCCACCAATAAATTTAGTAAATGATATTGATCTTATGTCTACTTTCTTATAAGAATCATGATGAAAAAATAATATACCTTATGATGATTATTAGAAGTAATTTATGATAGGATTAAAATACATGATAATAAAAATAAAATCAATTTATATACAATGTAAATTCATTTAATTTCTTCTCAAATATCATAGTCCTCCTCTATGTTGATATCTTAAAAGATAATATATCACCTATATAATTTTTTATATCACATTAAATACCAACATTAGACATATTCATTGGAATAATATACAAACTAATATATTATTGTGCATACAAGACATTTCTAATCAGTAGTCATACTATTTTTAGCCCTAATATATTCCCATCTATATCATCACTCCAATAAGATACCTTTATCAATTTGATTCAATATTTAATATTGTATGAGTCAATATCTAAACTTTATTGGACGATATTATTATATGAGAAGTCATCAGGATGAAACTATTGAACCCATAATTCCACTATTTCTATAGAAAACCATTACATATTATCTTATAGAGTTTAGGAGGAACATTTATTTTGATTATTAATTTTATGGTGTTACTCTATGTATTGTTTATTTTAATATTCACAATATTATTCTAACTCATCTAAATCATTAAGGTAGACATTAAATCAATATTATTTATAATTAAATAGTTTTCCCCATTCATTATCTCTAGTGTAACAGCATGGTCCCAGATTCCACTCAACAGTTCCTAGAGCTCAGTTTCCCACATGACCTTATGCACATCTTCCCAAATGCTAGAGGATTCTGACTAGCAGTGAGGCCCTAGGTGTATCCATGGGGATACTATGACCTCATCAATACAGTGTAACATAACCAAAATACTATAACATATGGATAGAAGTAATTTAATAGTCATAAATATGTTTCAATAATAATATATAACAATAATTCCAGAAGTGAATAATATAAAATGATGATGATAATTGACTATAAAAATAAACCAATTCTTATACACACTAATACAATATAAAATAATAAACAAAATACCAAAAACACAAAAAATATATATCTTTATGTATAATTACAATCCCCTGGCTCTATCTCATGCTTCCCATTTCTTAATCATTTTAAAAAATCAAATATTAAAATTTTGGTGATTTCCCTGATCCCCACATGAATCCAAATATACTATTCTGGTACCCAATAGAGTCTTGAACAATGTTTGAGATACAATCCCAATGGAAACCCATCCAAATATCTAAACAATCCACGATGAGTAATATTATAATCAAAATTGTGTGTAATTAAATTAGGTAAGTGGTAAATAAATGTTAGTTCCTATGGAATCTCCACTACAAAGGATGGGATGTTATAGAGCCTTAATATTGTCCACGTATACTAAGTTTCAAGCTATGATAACAAATAAAATTTAGTAAATAATTAAATTCTCTAAAAATACTCACACTAAATCTATACATATCATGTCATTCATAGCCTCTCCATATAATAAATTGTCATAGTATCCATGACTGAGCCATTAAACCAAGAATATGATATTTCCACAACCATTCTGTATAACCAATATATCATACTATAAAGGGCCTAATCCAAGGATTTTATGTCCAAGACATCCTGGCTATGTTTCATGAGAATCTCCATGGAGAATCAGAAACAACACTCCTTGAAATATTACGACGACGTCATCTAAATATGTCACATGTGAGTCCAATCAAGCTAGATCCAAGGGGTTTAATGTCCAATAGAATCCCACAAAATCAATACTAAAAGAGTATTATCTAACCAAGTATTATACTACATCATTGATGAAGCATAAGGGAAATATATTTGGAATCTTATGGATTCAATCAATATATAATCCATTTAATAATTCACATGAATCCAATTATAATTCAATAGTACAACCACACATTAAAAAATTTCACAGTAAAAAGAAACTAATTATTATACCCACTCATTTATGAAGATATGATCAAACAGATGTCATGAGTTTTCCTACTTATTTATACAATTAGTAATAAAAATTATGCAATAGAAGTTCCATATAGGATTTTAATAAAATGAGTTAACCTATGAATGAGATAACTCATATAAAATATAACCAATTTTAACCAAATGATTTATTAATAAGATTTCTCCAATGACGAATGAATTGAAATTCCCAATTGGTGGTTTAAGAATGCATAAGGATATTTATTTCATATTTCAAACCACTATGGTTGGGATTTGGGTTTGGAAATGACAGCCATCGTTTCATAAGGAAACCTAAATAAATCAATAACAAGGTAAATTCAAATTATTCAATCTATTATTTCAATTTCACGTTCTTTTAAGAAAGTAAAATTGGGATAACATTGTAATATATCATAATAAAGAACCAAATCCAATAAGATAAAGTATTGATCACTTACAATAACATGTTACTAGAGTGATAGAAAGGTATCATATTTTGATTTTTCTTTATATGAAAATAAAAATTAAGATTATACTAAGAACATAAAATAAGTTCATATTAACTTTCACCTAAATAGAACATCCAATACCATGAATTACAAAGAACAATAAAAACATATTGTAATCTCACCAATGTGGATCCAACGACATAAGTGGCAATTGAATTGTTGTTCAGAAGGCAGAGTTAACTCAAATCCAAATATATTCACCAATGGAAAATCCAAAATTGTTCATATGTTATGAGGGATAGTAAAATTTGAATATATTTATGATTAAAGATAATATACTGGAAATTTGAAATTTCACCGTTTTCTAAGGGGTACTATAGTAACCTAAGAGAATAGGAACCCCACACGGTTCTATCACACAGTTCGACTAACCGTGTGAAAATAGTGTCAAAGCCACTATAAAAATTGTTAGTATGGCAGCAACAATGTCCCCACCCCAAAACACATGGTGGGATATTTTTATGATACAAGTAGATCCTCATTGTCTAGTCTCAAAAAATTTTATTTAATGGTGTGGCTTGCCATGTATTGTTTGATCTAACCATGATATCAGATTATGTCACCCCAAAAAATGGTTTTTGGCTCCTAACCATCCTCAGACATCCCTTATACATTAATTACGTCAACAAGAATTTATATGAGGCCATATTTTTAATAACCCCATAATTTATGAATGACATTCCATTTCATTTAATGTCTTATAAAAACCTCATGAACATTCTTTAAATATTATTGGGATTAATTTACCATTATGTATTATTACTGTTGATAATATATTAGTTGATTACAGATCACATGATTAATATAAATTTATGTGTTTTAAAGTGAATTAATTTGACACAAACCAAGGAGAGGATTTCCACATATAGTAGAAATGGTATGTATGAATCTCATTTTTTTGGAGCTCAGAAAGGATGTAGCATCATCGCGCTTCACTCTGGAACAAGCGCAAGAACAGCTTCAAACATTTATGCATGAACAGAATTGCCTTCAGAAGATATTCTAGTTATTATAGATTACGACCCGTGCGATGTTATCTAATCTTCCCCATGAGCCTATCACCATCACAGAAAATACCCATATTTCATAAGTAGTTGTTTTAAGGACATATGTAATAATTTATTAATTACATTTTTTCTAATCCCTTTATATAAATAAAAGTCTTATTCCATTAATTTCTTCATAAAAATTTTATTTCTTAAAAAGTGATGAATTTGATAAATTTTCTTTTCGGGTAAAATTGTTATTTTCGAGGAATTTATAAATTATTATATGAAACTAATGTTTTTATTAATAAAATTTTAAAAACAAATCTAAAAAATTATGAGTATATGATTTCATTATCTGTAAATGATTATATAATCAATTTGATAAGAGTTATATTTTTTAAATTAAACAGTAATTGTATTTTAAATTTATTTGTTTAAAGGTATTAATGACTTTTTGAAGTAAATATTATTTTAATAAAACATCATTATCAAATTATTTTTATGAATAATAAATTATTATTTAACATTTCTGAATTCAAATATAATTTTTATCACGGTATGAAAAGAATTTTTGTCAAAACCCGTGAATTTTTAAGAAATGTACATTTACATATTAAAAGTGTTGATTCATATAAATGATATAATATAAAGATAAAATGAATATTATTTTTGGAATCAAGTTGTCAAAATTATCCAATAGTTATTTTTTCATAACATTATTAATTAGTGGAATTTGAGGGAAAATGTTAAATATGATTAAAATAAAATATGTATTTTATGACATCATAATGACCCCAAAATAATTTAATAAATACAATTATTGTTATTCTCTACCCAATATAAGTTTTTACATTAAAATAATGTGATTTTATATTTGATACATTTATTTTTTGAATCCTTATTGAATCCCCCAAAATGTATAATATACATTATGATTTTAAATTCATTTGTTTAATAATGTTACTCACATCCAGACATGAAATGATAATATATAAATATAATCTATCAATATCTATATAAAATAATTTTACACAATCTTCTTTGACAGAAACCATGGGAAAAAACATTTCTAAGTTTTGCAGTTTTCAATATTAATTATAATGATTCCAAAAACTATGTTTCTAAAATATTAATGAATTAATATATCATTTTCTATATAAACCCACCAAATCTCCCAATTATGTTAACTAAAGAACCATGGAGAACATTCCTACTTATACATCCTCTCTCTATAATCCCCCAATGATTCACCAATCTCTCGTGAATCCCTAATTCAAACTCTTGATGTCACACAATCATGTAAGGAATTACTTACTATCTAATTTTTATGCATGTTCCATTATGTTGTAATACAATTTTTCATTAAATTAATAATTGTGGGGTTTGATTTCAAAAATCCCCCATACATTCCTCTTTATGTTTTATTGATGAGATATGTCATTCTCTCTCATTAATTCCTTCTCTGTACACCCAATACCAAGATGAAATTCTTTAAGGGATTTCCCTCTTTTTATTTCCATTCAAGTATTTCTCCAATATTATATATCTAAATTACATTTAATGTGTTGTGATATTATGGTCCCTAACCCCATTACTATATATATCATTTATAAATGATGTGGGACATATTTCTCTCTCATCAACCCAACTTATGATTTTCCTAATGAAGACCTTATGCTGACGAAATTGCACTGTGATTTTCCAAGCCAAAATCATTATGTAGTGAAAACCATACCCATTATAATATCAAGGGTATTCACCTTTATGGAAAAATACATATTGAAAGGTACTATCATTTATGTATTCAATATTCCATAACCATTTAATAACTTATGATGTTGAATGATTTCTTGTTATATGATCCATATGGCACAGTTATGCATAAAATGAAATATTTATGAAGCGAGCCCCTTGATAGCACTCAAATGCATGTGGTAATGTTTAGTATTCTAATAAATCATGTGAAATTCAGTTTTACTCATGTAATCAATGTTAAATGAGCCTTGGATAATTCTAATCACATGTTGTATGTTGTTTCCACATTTCCATGTTATGATAATCTTTCTGTATCATGCATATATGTTCATGATTCACTTATTCCAATTAATATGCATATTTACTACCATGTATTTTATTCTTAATGTTATTCCTTGTTTATATTCTTAATTGGATTTATAACTCACCCTTTTCTTATGTATTCTTCAGGTTATCAAATGAAATGTTATGTTTGATGGAATGTTGTGGTCATGTAAATTAATATTTCAATAAGGATATTGTATTTAATATCTTAAGTTGTCAAGTAATGTTCATTATCACCAAAAAACTATACCTCTTGAAATTATATGTCTTATAATGTGAAAGGTTTTTAAAAAATCATTTTTATGTGTGTAATAAAAACTAGAGATGTAATGGTAGGTATTAGAGGATATGTTTAGTTATTTTCGGACTAGGGTTATATAATTCTAGTAAATGCCTTAGGGATAATACTATTTTTAAGAAAATAATACATAAATTTTAGTGAGTATAGAGTAATTGGTTTATCAAGTAAATACATCTCTTTTTAGAAAAGAGCATATAGAGGTTTCTTTGGAACACATGTTTCTAGGGGTGATAACCAAAAACACTGTATTGAGAAATACTCAAAAATGAACTGGTGCACGGAAATGGGCCTTGCATCACTCTTGGTTCAATACTCCAATGGGATATGATTTTGTAAATTCACAAGATTAGTATGAGCCACTATTAAGGGAAAAAATTCACCTAAGAATATATGTTGGTAATTTTCTCATGGGTAAAATATATTGATATCTATAAATTCATAAGTTAAGGAAATCAATGTAATTTATAAGATATACCTTCTTGTCATTGGATTCCCCATTTTTTTGTAGACTTATTCCTAACATTCATTATTATTCTATATAATGGATGGTAATTTTAGGACTTGGGATAAAAAATAATTTGAATATCAATGAGATGACAATTCAAATGATATCACCAATATGATGGGTGCGAGAATCAAAATCATTATCATATTACACTTTAACTTATTTTATGTATTTAAATGAATCATTGGTCAAGAGGAACAACCAACCACACCCCCACCCCCCAAAAAACGTGCCACAATTGAAGGCTTTATGAGGAAAATTCATTAATTTTGATTGATCATATGATATCTCTATTGTCGAACAATGGATCAACTACATTGAGAATATATTCTCTATCATGCTAGGTTCCAGACTAGAGAAGGTTATTCTGGCTACTTAACATATTGATTGTAAAGTTGATAAATAGTCGAAATTGTTAAAAAATTAATCATCTAGAGGATGTCGAGGCGTTGGAATGGAAGGATTTTGAGAAAATGTTTTTCGAAAAATATTTTTCTTCTGTTAAATGAATTAAGATTTAAAGAGACATACTTTCCCTAAACAAGGAAACAAGTCCATTAGATCCTATGAGTAAATCATCATAAGGATTGAATGATATTCCATCTGATTTAGCATTACCCTGAAATGAAAGATTTACCACTTCTTTGGTGGGATAAACCTACCCTTAAGAAAGACATATTGATCCGTGACTTGGATATCTATGAAGAAATTGTAAGATTTTATTTCAAAGTAGAAATGGAGGTCATAGAATCAATAGAGTTTCATGTGGATAAAGAATAGGAAAGTATAATTTAATTTCATAAGTCTATTTGATAAATCCAACGGTGCTATGAAATTCTAACACACCACTTTCCAACGGTGTAGAATGAAGCCCCCTTGAAATTTCTTAAACGGGATGTGGAAATTATTTAAGTGTTGAAGAGAAGGGTACTTGGACATTAATTACCAATATGAAAAAACTGATGTTGTGTTAGTGGAGTGTAATTCTCTATTAAATCCTCAAAAACATTTTATTTCTACAATTATAGTAACCTTATACTTTTACATATTATATTACATTATTTTATGCATTATTATACATCCGAGTACAAGACCAGGATAGTAATGTCTAGTGTCTTGGAAGACAAGTTACATAATCCAATATTATTTATTTAATCTCAATATTTATCTTGTATCTTCAATTTTGTTCATATATCTTTATATAATAACCCGGGTATACCATAAAAAAGGGATGATCTAAAATCCCATCCAGGGAATAATCATAAGAACAATGAATTTGAACATGGTATAGAAGACATGACATGATGATATAAAAAAAATTATCACATGGAATAATAATATATAAACCTGTAATCTTATAAAAATGGACTCATAGTAATGTGGAAGAAATATAAAACATGAATTTTTTATGATTCAAGGCTAACAACCAAGACTGTTTCCCATAGTATCACAATTATATGCTAACTTCCAAGACTGTTGCAGATAGTATCATAAGTCTAGGATAACCTCCAAGATCGTCGTACATAACGGCTCATGAGACTCAACATTACCCAATGAATTGGAACACTATATCTTCACCCCCAGCTAAATATTCAATGTATATATTTTACACATAATGAAAAATACATAATTAATCATACAAAAAATAGGGGTTACCCATAGAGACTATTGGGTACCATAATCATATCATAAAGCATAAAAAATTAGTGTATCATAAATGTTCCCATGAATGAAATGAACTAAAATATACATGGATATTTATAATTTAATTGAGGCATGTATCATGGGATTTGATGTAATGTTTAAGTAACAACGTGTGCTAAATGAATTTATGAAATTATAGCAATACAATAATTTTGAGATGTTTTAAGAAAATTTCTATATAGGGTTTAAGAATTGAAAAACGAAAAATAATTATCATAAACTAGAAGTGAACCTGAAATTTTTTCATAATAAAAATGACTTATTTTATAATTACAATGGTGTCTTAAAAGAGAGGATATAGTTCATTTGAAATTTGGTTAAAATTTGTGATGTTCCCTTAAAACATGTTTTCTTATATGAATGTATTGTGGAGGGAATCACATAAATCATGTATATCCCAAAAGGACAAATATTGAAGTGTATTGATAAATTAATTTTGTACATGTAAACTGAATTTATAATATATAACATATATAGATATGATAACTTTATTTTGCTAGAAATAATGAAAAGGAAACCTGAAGGAATAAAGGGGATTCAGGTAGAATTCCTTACGAATTACCCACATGGTATCTGGTGTACATAAGAGGGATTCATGGCAGAGAAAGGGGTTTCACATCACTTATACATCATGAAGGATGTATATGGTACATTTTAAATCATACCCCATCATTAGGGATTACACATAAAATGTAATAACAAAGTGTACGTTCTTGAATAAAAGTGTCATTGAGCTGATCCCTTACCTTATAAATGATGGTGATCATTGATTGATCATAATTACCTAAATTATCAAATCAATATCATTAATTAGTAATTTAAAAACCTCTAATTTATTTAAAATATTTACAATAACCTTTTTATGTTAATTTATTTAAAATATTATTGGTTATGAGGTTTAGTTTCATAGTTCGGGTTTGTTTGTTTTCATGGTTTTTATGGTCGGTTTTCTTTTTTAATGGATGTATAATCATGAACGTTTTAAGTGGTTGTCCAGAATTGAAGTTATTTTAAATTAGATTAAATCAAATATGTTAAGTGGTTTTTAATTAAATTCAGTTCCTTGTATTGAAGTTTAATCATTATATAAAACGTTACTGATAACCTTTTGTTTTAATTGGATGTTTTGTGCTATAATGAACAGGTTTTATTTATAAATCAATAAAATGTGAACAAAAGTAATAAATAATAATAGGTGAGACATAATAAATATATTATTCTCTTGTAAAAACATGAAAATGGTTTCATGAACATAACTGAATAAGGTAACTATAATTTAAAACCCATCATCATTGAATGTGGTAATTTAACCCATCTTGGATGGTGTCTTTACTACAAAAATAAAAGATGAGTAAAGGAGATATGAAAATAACTTATTCCATTATCATAATTAAATTCCATTAAATGTATCTAACCTTAGTTTCCATAACTTTTTTATTATGATAGTTTTTTATAGAAAATAAAACAACGGTACATGTAATGAAAATGAATGAAAAGAAAAGAGGATTTTACTTGTTGATTCAATCCTCCTTGAGAGCCTTTTAAAGTGAGAGGATTTGATCATTTGAGGAAACCAATGGATGATGGAAATTAGGGAGGGTCATGGGGATCTATTTGGGAAGAACATATTCATGGTACTAGGATTGAGATGAGTGAAAAGAAGAGGTAAAGAGAGGGGGTATTAATAGGGGCGAGAGGAGAGTTTTCATAATATTTAACTCCTTTGTTTATTATTTTCCATGAAGACTATAAATAGTCTTAATTCCAGATTTTTTTTTCATTTTGGTTTTTGATAATGGCCTTACATCATCCATACAAAAGCTGATGACATAATAGTTCATGATTTTAACATTTATCATAAATTATCTCATTTCAGTATTCACCAAAAATTAATGTATTTTATAAAAATCCCAATAAGTCACCCTAAAAATGTTTCGATGTGTAGAATCAAAAATAAAATAATGTTTTCCAATATAATTCTATAAATATGATAAATTTTATATTTCATTACAATTACAATATACTCAATAAATAATAATTTTAAAACATTTATTTTCTTATTCTCATATATATGTATATCTTACTCCAGCTAGAATCTTATTTATATACGGTCATAGGTAAGGTTACTATCCTTTAGGATATTTTACTATTCATAAGGTTAAAATTAATATTCATAAGTTAATTTTACTATTCACTAATAATTATTTCTTACATATTGGACTCCAACTAACTTACTAATCACATTGTTGAATGTCATATAATCAAAATTCATATCACATAAGTGAAAAACATCATTTTAATGGTCACATATAACTTAGTATTTCATTTTTTTTCATGTTATATTCTAACATAATCATAATATTTAAATTTACATAGAAAACATTGGGTCGTTATATTATCCCATACCTATGAAATTTCTCTCTCTAAATTTCTTTTTTTACAATCTATGAAAAAATAGGAACTGGTACTTTTCATTCATTTCCACCTTCAGTTCCTAGGTTTCTACTTCGTAATTACAGTTCCTCCACAGTACAATTTCAAGATGAGTAGTGATGTGGTATAGAACATTATGTCTATGATCCATGATATTCACTAGAATATCCATATAATAATGATCATCCTCAAACTGTACCACCTCTGAAGAGAGTACATGTGATGGGTCTAGTATGTACTTTCTTAATAGGGATACATGAAATACATGATGCACGCATTCCATGGTAGGTGTATGTGATTTAGATAGTTCATAGCCCTGACATGATCAAGAATCATGTTGGGGATAATGTACATGGGACATAACATCTCATTTTTCCAAGCCTTATTTCTCTATTCCATAGATATATGCATAAAAAGTACTTTTCTAAAAAATTTAACTCAAGGTCTCATAAAATGTTGTCTGCATAGCTATTTTATCAACTTTGGGCTCCCTTGAGGTGCTGAAAAATTTATTTCTCCATCCTTTCCATTTCATCGACCATTTCAGGTCCCAGTTGCTTATGCTCACTAAAATCATCCTATCATGTTGTTGTGCTGCACCTTTTCTTATAAATGGCTTTGTATTATGCCATTATGATTCTCATGTGAAAAACATTATTGTAGGATAATTCAACCAGGGAAAGATGTTTGTCCTATCCTCTATTAATGTCCTTAGAAAATTCTCTCAACATATCTTTTAGTTTCTGAATAGTTCACACAAATTGGACATCAGTTTAAGGTTGATAGGATGTAATGAAGATCGGTTCAGTGTTTGCAACTGGTTGGAGACTTTTCTGAAACATTGGGGTGAATATCAGATCATGGTAAGATAAAATAAAATAGTTTAAATCCATGAATCTTTTCACTTCATTGATGTAAATCCTACCATGTTAATATAATGATATGTTCTCCCGAATTGAGATAAATTTATCTATCTTTGTCAGATGATTCACAATGACCTATATAGCCTTGTTTCCTCTAGATGTCCAAGGATGTCCACTAACAAAGACTATGGTTATGTTCTCCATCTACCAAGTTTGTATGTGTAGTGTTTTCATCATCCCATAGAATTTTTTTCAGTTATCCTTCACTTGTAGTTATAATAGGCACTTTTATGTATATTCAACAATATCATTCTTCATATTACCCCACAATGTGTTGTCTTAGTGATCTAGATACTTCATTATGATCGATGGGTAAATAGAGAAGCACTACTGGAAAGATGATCTTTCCCAACACTTCTATACCAACGGTTTGTAAAAACCGTTGGTATAGCTACCCTTTCCCAACGGTTCACCAAAACTGTTGGGAAAGGGTCCGTTGGGAAAGGGTCCTCTTTCCCAACGGTTCACCAAAACCGTTGGGAAATGGTCCCTCTTTCCCTCCCCTTTCCCAACGGTTCATCAAAACCGTTGGGAAAGGGTCCTCTTTCCCAACGGTTCACCAAAACCATTGGGAAAGGGTCCTCTTTCCCTCCCCTTCCCCAACGGTTCATCAAAACCGTTGGGAAAGAGAGGGGATAATTTCAACCTTCGGCAAACTAAAGTTCAACCCACCCAAACCTATCCCAACGGTTTGGAAAACCGTTGGGAAAGGGCTTTCCCAACGGTTTTCCAAACCATTGGGATAGATTCTTTAATTTTTTTCCAGGCCTTCTAACCAAGAACATTATATAAATAAAATTTTTAAATAATTATGATAATACATATATATATTTATGAAATTTTGTTTACAAAGTGATGTTAGGTTAGTGGTTAAGTCTTTCTATTATAAACGAGGGGTCCTGGGATCAAATCCCAGCGGATGTTTTATTTTTTGGAATTTATATACCAACGGTTCCATTACTGTTGGTATAGATTTCATATTACCTATACCAAGGGTTTTTTGAAAACCGTTGGTATAGACCTATCGCAACGGCTTACTTGGATACGGTTCTCCAAACCGTTGGTATAGGCTATACCAACGGTTTGGAGGCCTATACCAACGGTTCCAAACCGTTGGTAAAGGTTAGTTTTCTAGTATTGAAGGTCGATCTATGTGTGTCATTCAGAATCTCCTTCATTATCTCTTGATCGGATAGTATATATAATCATGACTGAATACTTACAACTTCATCCTTGAAATTTTTTAATAGGCAGATTTTTTATTTCATATAGCTTCAACAATTTACCGAATTTCCACATCTTTTGTTTGAGAATACATTATTTATCCATGAGCGGTGGTTGATAAATAATTTGAGAAAGGAATGATTATTTTCCACTCATAAGGATTACAATGTCCATCCACTAAAAATTTATATTGATCAAATCCTTTTCAATTCTCATAATTGATAAAGACACAAGATCCTTTCAACATAGAGAATATGCATCCTTATTTTCATTACTGGGATGGTAGTGGATTGAGCAGTCATAATCCTTGATTTGCTCTATCCAAATTTATTGGAGCATATTATTATCTTTGTATTTGAATTTATACTTGAGACTCTTCTAACAATATATATGGCACACCTCTCCCCGTATAGATAATGCCTCCACATTTTCAACAAGATGATCACAACCACAAACTCTAGATCATGCATGGTATAGTTATTCTCATGTATTTTCAGATTCTATGAGAAATAGGCTATCAATTTATCATTTTAATTATCACACATTCTAATATTCTATTTTATGATGCACTATAGACCACAAAGAAATCTCATTTTGATAGGAGTGTGAGTACTGGAATTGTGATAAGCCTCATTTTAAACTCCATAAAATAGTCATCACATTTCTATGTCTCGAAAAACATTACCCTCTTCTGTGTTATCACGGTCATTGGGTTTGACAATCATTAAATGTTCCTCAAATTTCATCAATGATACTACGATAGACCCAAAATGTTTTGGAGATCCGTTACATATGTTTTTTATGTCACTCTTCAATTACCCTTATCTTGGAAGGGTGCAAAAATATATTTTTATTTGGGATAATATGTCCCAATATTTATACTTCCTACATCAAGAACAAACATTTACATTACTTTTTATAGAACTTATCCCATTGTAGATTCATTAACACAACATTCAAATAATTTCATGTTCCTCCTTACTCTCAGAGTATATAAGTATAACATAAATAAAGACTACCCCAAATTTATTGAGTTGATCTCTAAAGACACTATTCCATGAATCAATTAAAATTAATGGATGATTAGTGTGTTTTAAGGAAATCACTATGTGATTATAGTGTCCATACATCATTCTTAAGGTAGTCTTGTAAATATATTCATTTCTCACCATTAATTGGGGATATCCCGAACAAAGATCCACCTTAGATAAATAACTATCTCCAAGATATTGATCAAAAGAATTCATCTATCTATGGTAGGTGATAATTTTTCATTATCGTGAATTTATTGAGATCACGATAGTCAATGCAGTAGCGCATTAAACCATAATTCTTCTTGGGGAAGAAGACTAGTGAACCCCATGCTGATGCACTCAAGCATAAGAAAACACTTCTCTATATTATCTGGTAATTGATTATTAAACTCTTATGGACCTATGATTTACATTATATATGGTGTCTTTGATATATGAATAGATCTAAGAATATGTTCAATTGAAAACTCAACCTCTTAGTTATGAGTAATACTAAAAAACTCTTCAAATAATAAATTAATGTAACCCATCATGATGGGCATGTCTTCAATAATGATTATCTCCTTGTCTCAATCAGTTGGGATAATTATTCTTACTGATAAATATGTAATATCCACACTTGATAATATGATTCTAATGGAGATTCATCTCCCTCCTTACACGTTTAATGAATTAGAGGATGCTTCAGGATATGAAGGGTGATCACCCTTTCTCGAAAGTTAATGTTTTCTTCATATAAAGATATCCAATACATTACCAAGATGGCATCGAACTCCGCTGTTGGATGTATGACATGATTTTATAGTAGACACATTCTACAAACATTGACCAGGGAGTTTTTAGAAACCATGGAATAAATAATTTTCCCATTCATTGTTCTCAAATTTAATTTTTCCTATACATTTAGAGGTGGTTCTAGAATAGATCTACTAATCTTGAATGATTTTAAGGAATTCATAGAACCCAAATCAAATAGTATGTTCCCCACTCTTGAATGAATAACTAGAATATATGTCCCCACATAGTTGACCAGATGCACCTTAGTAGAAGTGATATCATAATCCCTTCCCTGTTTCCTTGGAGTTTGTAGTTGATTTCCTCCAACAGACCTTGGCTTAGGGCAAATGTTTTCATAATTCCCATGCTTCTTGAAGTTCTAACACTGCAACACTTGTTGAGAGTTTATTTGAACCATCATTTCTTCTTACACTTTAGATGTATTTTTCATTTCCCTTATTTTGTTTGTGGACATAAGTCCCATCATTCAACATTTTATGAAATTCATAGTTCCCTTTAGATTGGTCCTAGGATGCTTCTTCCAACAACATTTACCAGTTAGATTTTCAGGTATATTTCCATCATGGGATTTGTTTTTGAACCACCCATGTTGTTATCCATTTATATCTTCTTGACACTAGGCCCACGAGACTACTTAGAGTCTCCAATATCCATTTCATCTTTGAGGGTACCGGAAAAAATCGCCTCATTACTATCGATGTGTTAAACCACTAATGATTATCATAGATTTGGATTTTGTCTACTGATGAAGTGATCCACCCTATATTCGGTGTTTATGACAAAGGTAGAGGTGTACCATGAAAGGATGATATTTTTTTCATCAAATGCCCTAATGGACTCATCATTCTTATTCATAAGATCGAGGAACTCCCTTTTTATTATGAGGCAGAGGGATCGAGGAAAATATTTATTGAAAAACATAATGTTGAATTCCTCCAAATAAATTGAATAAATTTCTACATGGAACATTGTGTTATTTTTCGTGTCAACCAATGATCATCATCTCTATGAAAATGATAAACCACCATTACGACATTCTGTTCTTCCGAGAACTGGGGGATGGAAAATATATTTGAAATGGAGTTGATACATTGTTCCACGAGGAGGGGATCAGAAGATCTTCTAAACATGTTATGACTTTTAATCATAAAGTATTCTACATAATTTTTCTATTTACCTAGAGGGGTAATTATTTCAACCATATTCATGATATTATTCATAACTTCAGCCTCCTGAGAATGTATTTTTATGATGTTTCGAGCTCCCCTTCTCATAATATCACGCATATCATTTGGGAAATCATAACATTTCCTATCACATTGGCTGTTGAAATGTGTTATTCTATTTCCCATCATTATGTATGAAAAAGAACGTACATTTAGTGGTCATGAATTCTTACCTATTTAGAAAAATTCTGAAAATTTGAACATTTGAGGATAAACATGTAAAAGAGATGTATATCCTAATGTGGGATTCATTATGTTTAAATCTTGGTTATCATAGATCTCATTCATAACATATATTATTATGGGGTTTTTTATTCTCTTAATAATGGTTTTTACTAGGCTTATTAATTTACAAAATAACATCCATTGGGAGTGTCCAAACAAGAGTCCTGCAAGGCCCGTTTTCCTGTACCAAGATACATTGGGTGAGGCCTGAAACTCATTGTCGGCATTTTCACTCCAAGGAATAATTGTTATAGAGCCACCTATACTTATTTGTATCTACACAGGGATTTATTATCTTGATTAACAACTTATTTTATACTTAACAAAATTTAGTGATATTTTTTTATATTGTATCATCCTTATAGTTCTCACTAAGGTGCTTTATTCATAACATACAAAAAATAACTAGAACATCATATAATACCAACTATAGTGACCCTATACTTTTATGTATAACATTAAATAATACTGTGAAAAATTATACACAAGAGTACTAGAAAATGATTGAAAATTCTACTGTATAGGAAGACTAGGTACACAATAAAACATTATAAAAACAAATTTTTATTTAAACTCCCTGACAAGATCATAGCTTCCATTGTTCGTATACTTATGCATAGGATAAACAAGGGAAAACATGAAAAATGGGGTCATCTAAAATCCATGAATGAGAATAACCATAAGAACAAAGCATTAGCACATTAGATAGAAGGTGTGACATTATGATATAGAAAATTATGTAACAAGAATCATAACATATTAACATGAAATCATATAAACATGGAGTCATAGAAATAAATAAGAAACAAAAAATATGTATTTATTATGATTGAAGGCTAACCTCCAAAACTGTTTACCATGGTAACACATGCCAAGGCTAACTACCAAGATCGTTGAACATAGCAGCACAATCCAAGGCTAATCTGGATGAACGTGGCCCATAAAGCCTCATGAGACTCAGCTTCAAGTAATGAATTAAAGAAATATTAGTGTGCACTCTTTATAGTTGTAAATTAATATTTTTTCTACATAATTAATCATATATAATCAATCATATATAATCATAAGGGTCACCCATAGAAAATAGTGGGTACCATATTTATGACAGAATGCATATCAAATGGGCATATCATAAAAGATTTCATGAAATAAAAGAACTAAAATATACATGTAAATTAATAATGGAATAAAAGAATGTATCATCTGAATTTATTTCATGGGAAAGTGACAACATGTAATAAATGTATTTAAAAATGTTTATCATTAAATCATTTTTGACTAGTTTTAAGGAAAATTCAATATATCCTTTAAAAATATAAAAGGGAACAATGAATTATACAAAACAAGAATGAATCACATAAAAACTTGTATATCCTAAAAGTAGAATGATGGAAGGATATTGATAAATGAAAATTTTAATAGTATACAGAATTTATAATATGAACACATATAGAAAAGAAAAAATATTTTTGGTATAAGCAATGTTTATCCAACCAGATGAAATAATGGGGATTGAGGTAGAATTCCATATAGATTATCTGAATGGTATTGGGTGTACTTAAGAGAGATTCATGAGAGATAATGGGGTTTCTGATCACTTATAAATCATTATTGATGTGTGGGATATGTGATAAATAACACCCCTTCATTAGGTATGACACATAAAATGGCATAGCGCATAGGAAATTATTGAATAAAAGTGAAATGGAGAGTATACCTTACCTTAAGTCTAATGGTGATCATTACTTGATCTTAATGACCATAATAATCAAATTAGGTTCATCAATTCGTAGTTAAAGAACCTATTATATAATTTTAAATATTTTGTTGAACAATTTTATGTTCATTTAATACCATTTTGAATGGTTATGCGGAAAAATTTCTGTGTTCAGATCTATTTTTTTCTTAGTTTTTATAATCAATTTAGTTGTTTTCTTGAATGAATAAAAATTTAAGTTGAAAGTGCTTATCCAGAATTGAAGTTATATGGAATTATATTTACATATATTATATTAAATGGTTGTAAATTTAATTTATTTATGTGGAGTGAAGTCGAATCATTATATAAATCATTATTGATATCCTTTTGGAATAATTTGCGGTTTATTACTACAATGAACATGTTCTATTTTTAAAATAAAAAACAAGTGTACAAAAGGAATACGAAACCATAAGATGATAAGTAATAGATATATTGTGTATAGGTTTAAAAATAAAAATGGGTTCATTACTAGAACTGAATATTGTAACAGAAATTTAAAATCCATCACCCTTGAATGTGGTAATTTAACACTTCTCGGATGCTGTCATTACAACTAAAATAAAATATTAATAAATGTGGGATGATAATAACATATTAAATTACCATAAAAACTTTATAGTACATGTTTAGTATAAGATATTTCATAATAGTTGTATTTTTATTGTAACATCCCAAGTAAATAAAGAATATAAAATTTTTATATTTATTAATATTTTTTGAATAAAATATAAATATTAATTTCAAGGGGATTCTATTTTCGATGGTGTAACCAATATGCAACAACGAGTTTATTTGAAATCTTACATTGCACACTAATAATATAATAATATTATTTTAAATTGTAGTAAACTATTAGCCTTTTTAATGGTAGGAATGAATAGAAATAACTAAAAAATTATTATATATGTTTTTTAAATATTTTATTAATTACCCAATAAATGATAGAGACTTAAAATGTGAATGAATCCAATTTTAAGCATAAATATTCTAATATTCTTTAAAAGGTCAATTAACATCCTTCTGAGGGAAAAAATTTTAAAATTTACATTTTTTCACTTTTATATGTTATATTTAAAAAAAATAAAATACTTCTTTAGAACCATGACATAAAAATTTACTTACTGTAATTTTTCGTATTTTTTTGATAATGTTTTTTTAATGAATAGTTAAAAATGTTGTATTTTAATTCAAAGACTCTATTTTAATCTAATTCATTTTTATGGTTAGATTATATTTTCAATTTGTTATAATGTTTAATTATAATAAATTTTTACCATTTAATTCAATGGTGGTAATTAGAATTAATTTCACTTTGAAATTGGACATAAACAAGTGTCAATCTTATGATAGATATTGTTTCATAAAAACATGCTATTGATTTTGAAAACGGAAATTAACTAAATAATTTATTAATGAAACTTATATGTTTTGAATATGGTAAAATGGATATCAATTTTGAATTTCAAATATCAAATATATCATAGGGTTATTTTTTGGTATTTTTCTGATAATGTTCATTTTTTAATTAATAGTGAAAATACATCATTTATTTAAAAATTGCCTTTTTATCCTATCTATTTATATAGGTAGATTGTCATTTTAATTGGTTTTAAGGTGTAATCTTATTATTTTATTATAATTTAATAAAATATTTGTCATTGGATGTAATTTCAATTTTAAATTTGAATTAAAAACAAATCAATCTTTTGATAGATTTTACTTATTAAAAACATGTATTTGGTTTTGACAACGTGTATTATTTTTCAATTAATTATTGAAATTTCCATGATTGTAATTTGATAAAATGGATTCCATATTTTGAATCATAATGTTCAAATTATGTAATTAAGGCACTTTTTTGGACATTATGAATAGTAATGATGGTAATTATTATTAATTATTGTGATTAATTAGTAATCGGGTAGTTAAGTTTAATATAATATACCATAATAAAACAAAATGACCCCAAAATGTTTCCAAATCATCTTGTTTGAGTCATTACCGACCTTGGGTTGCTTTATACCAATCTTTGGGGCCCTTGGAGTTACATTAGTGTGATAGTGAAAATTATGATATTTTTTTAAAGAGAAATATAACGAAGGTTTGTAGATGCTAAGTAAAAAAAATTAATTTTGATTACATAAATGATCTCTCAGACTATAAATAATCATTGAAGAGATAAAAATATTTCTTATATCTTGGTATTTTTTTAAATTTTTAGACATTAAATAAATAAATTTATTTATGACACCATGATGATGTAGTGATTACCTTATTAATGAATGATTTAAATAAAATGAAAAGATAAGGTAACATATAAGACTTAAACATGCCTAAAACCTCTTGTATGGGTGGATTTTGTACCCTTATAACATTATCCTCAAAATATATCATTTTGGGACCATTGAAATCTGAAAATCATTTTATAATAATGTATCATTTCAAGATATTCCAAATGTGACCCTCCTCCATCTTATTAAAGGCCTCCACCTCTATCCCCTTATCCACACCACTCAATCCAAAGTCTCATCCATCCTCTGGACATATTATCACTCTCCATCCCTCTATTACTCCTAGAAGTCTCAGTTTTAAAATAAACCTTTCCAAAGAAATCATTTGGCTGAAATCGGTAAGAGTTACTAGATTTAGAGGTAATCTCTTCTCTCAAGTTTCATTATGTTATTTTCCGTATTAACTAACCAATATATTATTATTATTTTATCCCATAATAACAACAGTATAATAAATATACTAGGATGTTGTTTTGATAAGGATTATACCTACACTTACACACACCTATGTCTAATGGTAAAAAACATTTTGTTTATGTGGGTGGAGAAATACTGCGTCACGAAACGATAATTGTTCAATATTTTTTTAAGACCTCTCATGGTGGCCATTATGATGGTACTATATATATATATATATTATCTTTATTATATTTATGTCATCTATATGCTTTTGAGTTTTATATTAAAAACACACTTTTATTCTTTTCATGTTGTGCAAATGCAATAATTTCATATGAGGAAGTGTGGACAACCGCCCCCTCACATGATGTGACTCGTTCATGACAAACATGGAATTTATAAATAATGTAATTAATGAACTTAAGTTACCTATATAACATATATAATATACTAAAATTATAAAATATCTATGTCTCATTTAGTTTTAAAGGCCATTAATATGAAAAAAAATGAAAGTTGTGTTCATGCGTACATACGGCCTACCGTCTCCATGAATGGTAAATTACATTTATTATTTGCAAAAATTATGGTATATTTTTAAATACATTTATTTTGGATATTTATGATATTAAATCCTGAACACCATTCTGGAGATGATGTACTTATAACTACATGGACAATTTTCTTCACACAAGTTCATTTAGGACTCATGTACCGAACATCGACAAAACATATGATATGAACTCACATAATTAACTGACTATTATGAAATGATATTATGTGATATTAATTGAATAACAAACATTAAATTAAGTCTTTACGCATTTATAAATTGAGAATGGTATATTATTCAGGAATGTAAAGAAACGAACAAGACAAGTCGGACTTGAGGTAAGGGATTTCTTATCTCACTTTTAATTCCATGAGATTTACATTGTTCGCCATTTATTTGTTGCATATGGTTTATTGTGTACTTCCATTTCATATAAATTATCATGATTCTATTTATATTCATGGTTTTATGTGATTAATTTGTTTTTTATTATCTTTTGGTCATACAAATCGATTGATTACAATGAGGTAAGGGGTTTTATCTCATTTTTTATTCCTGTGAGATTCATGATACATTTGCCACTATTTCCTTTTGTGTTGTGTATGTACTACCCATGATTGTAATCATTGTGTAATATAATTTAATTTATAAGTATCCAAATCTTCATTTTATGACCCTTCTTTCATGGGGTGTACGTTTCTAAAGGTACCCAAACTGATAAGGGAACCTTTCACCCTTCTCTTTTTGAAAGACTTCTTTTTTTTGGTCTCGTAATTTACATATTATTATGTTGGGATGTGTTCTTATATATCTTTATTGCTGTAAATTTTATGTTCCAGTGATGATATACCCTTTTTATCTCTCGTCAAATAATTTTATGAATTTGAAAGTGACGTTGTTAGGCTATAAATTTTCGGTAAGGGAACATCTTAAGCCAAGTCCAATTCGTAGGGTTAAACCTATACTTCTTGATTATGTCGTGCTATGAATATGTGTGGATAACATCTGATTTTTATAAAATTAATATCCACTTATATTGAGTGTAATTATATTTTTCACACATAATTATGTAATTTATTTATCCGTAATCTATGGATATCATCCTTGTACGGGACTTCGTCTCAATCTCCTTTCATTGAGGAATCTATTGATTTCTACATGACATTATTTTATACGGTGTATAAAACCATTTTGAATTCTAATTTCATTTAAAAGGAATATTTTTACAAGAATAATTTTACTAAACGTCAAAATTAATGTTTTTGTCTTATGTATGTGGTGACAACAAATTCTCCGCCCCCATTACCATTATTTGAGTTTCTACATCCTCTCCAAGCCATACATTTGTTTAAATTAAAAATAAATACAAGACTTTACTTTTATTTTATTTTGGTCTTGAAAATGGTCCTGATAGTGTTTTGATTATATCAATGTGTTTTATTGATATCTTGTGATTTAAATGTGTAAATGTTAGGTTTCCTTTATGCATGTTTCATGTGATACGATTATGTTATGGTTAATGAGAATTTTTTATGAAGTCATGTGGTTATGTGATAAACTAAGGGTGGGTGAGCTTGAGATAGATCTCTAATTCATTGGGTAACATGAGAGAGTTAAAATCTATGTTTTTTCCAAATAGATTTAGGGAATATACTGTGATGGGTATTCCAAACGTAACCATGAGGTTTACTCCCTACGTAAGAATGTTATGAATGGCTCAAAATACTTTTATGTCTTATTATTTCTATGATTTATTCATAAATCTTATGATTTCATGAGGTATGTTAATGTTCTTATGTTTTATGAGTAAAGTATGATTTCATTGATTCTTTGTATACAGGGACTGATGTTTTCATTCCATGTTTTTATATCCCTTACTGAGCTTTTTATGCTCATCCCAGGATTTTGAAATGTTTTCCACAGGACTTAAAGATGAATATGGTCCAGGATGGCATCAAAGAAAGACATGCTGTCTAAAACATGTAACTAGTCATGTTTCTTTTTTATGTGTTTTTATTTTATGAAAAAATGGAAACTGAGTAGAAGTGTATGATATTTAATATTTTGAGATGTAATAGTTATGTCCTAATTCTCTAAAACTCTAATCCTGAAAAAATCTTCAATGAGAATTATTCATTTAATTATAAAATATATAAATTTTTAATGTCGGTTCCTTATAGTATTTATCATAGGACAGTTTAGATATCTTTATAGGTTAGGGTACTCATTAAGATTAAGTGATAATACCATAATGGATAGGATTTCAGAAAGAGTGATGGTTTTTTTAAATAAATTTAATGAGTTTAAGATGACATGAATAATTATATCTTAGTATTACATGATTATTTTACTAACATATTCACATTGAACATTTTATTATTAGTAAATGGATGGATCTAGCAGGCACCATAGTAATCATGAATGTAAATAAAACAGTGACGGTTTTCTAAACGAGAAACTGAATTATATGGGAGGTGCAATGAGAACTCTTGTGGTTATATTCAACCAACTATCTGGAGTCACGATTGACCACCTAAACCATAATGATTTTTATAAGACATCATATATGCGAGAAACAAATCCCTACGGATGTTCAGGTAATAATTATAATGCTATGTATGTTCAAAAACCTATGTGTTAAATATATGGAAAGAAAAACATAGGGAAATGTTTCAAAGGGAAAGAAATATGCTATAGATGTGGAAATGAAGGTCATAATGCAAGAACCTGCCATGGAAAAAGGAGGCATATTTTTGACTCCAGGAAAGGGAAGGAAGTTCTTCTTGAAGGATCAATTAAATGTTTTAAATGTGGTGTGAATGGTAATTTTGCAAACACATGTCTTACGAAGTCGTTTCGGTAATGGGAACACCAGGATTGTACAAATATTCCTTTAGCAATACCTAATGCCATTTCGATTGATGATGAATAAATTGACAATGACCAGTGAAAGGTATGGATTATTTCTTAACATATGTTTTTCTATTATTGAATCATAATATATGATTCATGATTTTGTTTTTAGGAATGACGTATTTCAGAATAAGTTGGAAATGAATGAATAATGGATCATGGAGAATGATGAATGAGTAAGAAGTCAATATATATGGGATTCAAGAGTTATGGTAGATTTTAGGAGGGTGAAATTATGAAGAGTATTAAGGCTCTTTTGATGATGATATTACATTAGAAGACTATTTATAGTATGTGTAACCCTGATGTTTGATATATGAAAATTTTATTCAAGGAATAATTATCTTTTATTTTGTGGATATAGTTATAAAGAGCCATTTCGTTTTATATGATACTTGAATTTGAGGCAATTACCGATTAATACATTTTGGGATGAAAAATGAAAGTTATTATATAACCTTCATGGTTAAATTATTTTATGGATTGTTATGATTAATTTATCTTTTTTTGGGAATGTTATGAAATTATATAGTTTTTGAAAATGGACAACATGCAGACCATGTGACAACCTGTCACATCAGACAAAGCTATGGGAATCAAACCAAATACCAATGTGCAACTGGTATTTATCGCCTACCACTGGACTATGTGAATTCCCTAGTTAGTATGGAAAATTATTTTTTGTTAGATGATTTTATGAATCAATAATATGATTATTTTTTTGTTATCTATGGAAATGATTAACCTATCATGGAGGATATGTGATTAGGTTAATTAGTTTTCAATATGAGGCGTGAAAAGTAACTAATGTTATTTGGCGATAAATGTTAAGATTTTTCTTTGGAAGACTATGTGATTAAATCCATCAGAAATTTGGGTTTCAATCTTAGTTTGGATTACATTGATATTTTTTATGGATTGTTTTTTATTTAATCGTCATTCTTGAACCTTGGGTTCTTTTTGTTGAATTTTGGAGATTAAGAGTAGTTTTTCTTTTTATAAAGGATTATATTTTTGGGGATTATCTGATCTTGTACTAACAATTTTGGTTTTGGTTAAGGTATAATGATATGGGAAATATATAGTTCATATTTTGTGGGTTAGGTGGTTCTCAAGAGGATGATTATAGATATCTTAATGTGAATTAGCCATAAAAAATACTCATCGTCTGGAGAAATATGAGTATGTGTAAGAAATATAGTTAGAGATGAAAGTATATGTGGCAAGTAAGTATGTTTCCTTATGTTTTAGTTAAGTTCATAAATAAATTCCCCTATGAAAAGTAACTTAAAAAACATTGTCTGATAAATTTTCCTCCTGGGGAAACAAATACCGTTTAACCCATCACAAGTTTGTGATTTTCTAGTTGTTAACTTTCTCCTAGACGTATTTTCTATCACTCTCCATCAGAAATTAACCCTTTTTTTCCCTTCCATATCCATGTTTTCCTACATGTAATCCTAGTATGGGTTAACTTGGCTGACTATTGATCTTCTCTTTATTTCTTTTAAAGTGACAGTTTCACTGACTATTTTTTCGATGTGGAACTTTCAATGAAGATTCTGAGACCAATTTTAAAATTGTAAAGATGTAACTCCCAAAAGAGGGAAAGGATGTAAAATACTAGGTAAATAAAGAATATTTAATTTTCATATTTATTAATATTTGTGAATAAAATGTAAATATTACATTAATTGTGATGATATGTTTGATGCCGTACCTGATACGCAACAACGAGTTTCATTGAAATCTTACTCTGCACACTAATAATATAATAATATTATATTAAATGCTATTAAACACATCATCATTGTAATGGCAGGAATGAATAGAAATAACTAAAAAATCATTATATAAGTTTGTTTAATATTTTAACAATTACCCAATAAATTATAGAGGCATAAATTTTGAATGAATATAATTTTAAGCAGAAATATTCTAATATTATTTAAAAGGTCGATTAACTGCCTTTTGATGGAAAAACATTTTTAAATATAATATTTCTCACATTCATATGTTATATTTGAAAACATATAATCCTTTATTAGAATCATGACATCAAAATTTACTCTGTTTAAATTTTTAGTATTATTTCAATGAAGTGAATTTTTTAATGAATAGTGAAAATGTTGTATTTCAATTCAAAGCGTCCTTTTAATGTAATTTATTCATATGGTTATATTATCATTTTAATTGGTTTTAATGTGTAATTTGAATATATTTTAACCATTTAATCCAATGGTTGTCATTATAATTAATTTCACTTTCAAATTGAACAGAAACAAGTGTCAATCTTTTGATAGATATTGTTTCTTAAAAACACCATCTTTGTTTTGACAGCGTGAATTAACTATATAATTTATTAATGAAACATCTATGTTTTTAAATTTTTTAAAATGGAAATAATTTATGAATTTTTAATTTCAAATATATATTAAGGTAATTGTTTGGTATTTTTCTGATAATGTTCATTTTTTAATGAAAATTGAAAAAATACGGCATTTTAATTCAAAATTTCCTTTTCATTAAATGTATTTATATAGTTAGATTGCCATTTTATTGGGTTTTAATGTGTAATGTAATTATTTTTTATCATTTAATACAATTTTTGTCATTGGATGTAATTTTACATTTATATTGGAAGTAACAAAAATTAATCTATTGATAGATTTTACCTCTTAAAAACCCGTCTTTGATTTTGACCACAAGAATTATTTTTAAATTAATTAAAGAAATTTAGGTGTTTGGAATTTGATAAAATTGATTCCATATTTAGAATCATAAGGTCCAAATTATTTAAATAAGTTTCTTTTTTTGACATTATGAATAGTAACGACTGTAATTATCATTAATTATAGTGATTAATTAGTAATCAGGTAGTTAAGGGTAATAAAATAATATCATAATAATAAAAAATGATCCGAAAATGCGTCTGAATCTTTTTTTTTGAGTCATTTCCGACCATTTGGAGCTTTAAACTGAACTTTAGGGCCTATTGAATCACATTGGTGTGATAGTGACATTTATGACATTATTTTTAAGAAAGAAGAGAAATATAACAAAGGTTTGTATATCCTAAGTAAAACAATTTTTATTTTGTTTACATAAATTATTTCTTAGACTATAAATATTATCTAGAAAGAAAATAATATTTCCTACATCTTGGTATTTTTTTATAATTTTTAATCATTATATAAATATATTTATTAATGACACCATGATGATGCAATGATTACCTCATTAATGAACGATTTAAATAAAATTAAAAGATAATGTATAATATAAGTCATAAACTTGTCTAAAACCAATTTGATGGGTGTATTTCGTACCCTTATCACATTTTCCTCAAAATAAACTATTATGGGACCTTTCAAATTCGAAAATCATTTTATAATAAGGAACATTTCATGACTCTCTAAAAGTAACCCTCCTACCTCTTATAAAAGGCCCCCACCTTTACCCCTTACCCACACCTCTCACGATCATGGCTTGTCAATCCTATACTCATTTTATCTCACCAAATCCCTATCTTACTCCTTGAAACCTCACTTTGGGTAGAATCCTTCCAAGTAATCCTTTGCCTCAAATGAAAGAGAGTTACATGATTTAGAGTAATGTATTCTCTCAAGTTTCTTTATTTTATTTTCCTTCTTCACTCACCAGTATCTTATCATTATATGAACCCATAATAACCGCAGTATCATAAATGTACTAGTATTTTGTTATGATAAGGATTCCACCTACACTTACACACACCTCCATCTAATGGTTAAAGAACATATTGTTTATGTGGGTGGTGAATTATTGTCTCATCAAACGATGATTGTAAAATCTTCATTTAACACCTCTCATGGTGGAAAATATGATGGAACTATATTTATATATGATATATATTATATTTATGACCTCTCCATGATTTTTTATTTTATATATAAAACATACCATTATGCTTTTCATGTTGTGGACATGCGATAATTTCATATGAGATAGTGTGGGAAAACGCCCCCTCAAGTGATGTGACTCGTTCATGAAAAAATGAAATTTATAAATAATGTAATTAATGAACTTATGTTACCAATATAACAAATATACCATACTATAATTATAATATATCTATGACTCATTTAGTTTTAATGTCCATTAATATGAAAAAAATGAATGTAGCATTCATGCCTATGTACGACCTACCGTCTCCATGAACGATATATTTAATTTCTTATCTCAAAAAATTATGGAATATTAATAAATACATATATACTGGATATATATGATATTTAAATCATGAACACCATTCCGGATATGATGTACTTACAACTACATGGGCAATTCCCTACAAACAAGTTCATTTTTTGACTCATGTACCGAACATCGAAAAATTTATGATATGAACGTGAAAAATTAACTAAATATTATAAAATGATAATATGTTATATTAATTGAAAAATAAACTTCAATGGAATTCCTTATGAAATTATAAATTGACCACGGTTTATTATTCAGGAATATAAAGAAACAAACAAGACAAGTCAGACTTAAGGTAAGGGATTTCTTATCTCACTTTTAATTCTCTGAGATTTTCATTGTTCGCAACTTTTTTGTTTCATGTGGTGTATTGTGTACATCCATTTGATATATATTATCATGATTTTATTTATATTAATTGTATTATGTGATTCATTTGGTGTTTATTATTTTTTGGTCATACGACTCGATTGATTACAATGAGAGAAGGGGTTTTATCTCACTTTTTGTTCCCGTGACATTCATGCTACATTTTCCACTATTTCCATTTTTGTGGTGTATGTACATCCCATGATTGTATTCATTGTGTAATATAATTTAATTTATGGGAATTTTCATCTTCATTATATGACCCTTATTTCATGGGGTGTACGTGTAGAGACCCAAAGCTTGACATACATAGACATTACATTACTCTTGTGGAATATCTAATACATAATAGAAATAGACACCAAAGGATTGTAATAGTTTAGTGTCTTTGGAAACATGGAATAAAATCTTCTAATAGTGGTGAAATATCATCAATATCTCCCATAATGATATTCCCCTTTTTGATTTCTTACCTAAATCCTTTCTTTAAATCATATGGAAAAGAAAAAATATAAAAGTGTGAGCTCAAAAGCTCAGTAAGGGTAAGCATGGAGAAAATAAAAAAATCATATACATTTGAACGTAAATACATGAGCATAATGTTTAAACATCAAGAGCGTGAGAAATGTCATAAATCATGGATGTACGTAAGGTATATATCAAAAAGAAACATTAATAATGATAAAATAGCATGAGAATAAATCATATAATTGTGGAAACCATTAAGCACATATTATTATTTCTATAGTTGCCAAGACATTGCTACCATGACCATATTTGTGGACAAAGCCCCTTTCTGAATCGAGTTCACTCCACGTTTCAGTCCTGTAACACTGAACCAGATTAACCTACCATAACATCCATGTCTATCTCATGAGATATAAATCTTTACCTAATGCATTGGAGGGAGATATACGTCCCACCCATCTCATTATGAAATCATTCTTACTTGTGCCACAATATAACCATAAAACATTCATCATAACCCAAAGAATAAAATGGGTTTCGTAATCATCATACCATCATCACATAATCCATATAAAACAATTGGATATTTCTTCATAAGAAAATTGAAACCATATAAATCATAGATACATTATACTTGAAACATACACATATGAAATAATGTCATCTTAGATGTAAAATGGTTTTCATAAAGAATATGAAATGAATTCTTGAGAAAAATACCCTTTCTTCTTGAAAATCATTTTATTTTCACAAAATTCCATTCAATTTTGAAATAAATGCATTTTTTTTAAAATAGTCATGAAATCTTGTAGATAAATCTTCATGAAAATAAGGAGTTATGAAACTGTAAAAAATGTTCATGCCATATAAGATAATAAAACATTCTCCTCGTACTTTTGTCGGAAAAGTCAAAAAATACCTCGTATGGTAAACAAAAAAAATATTCCTTACATACAATGTAGTAAAATTCAAAAATGGGTAAAAAGGACATTAAAAATACATCAAAACATTTTTATAAAACATGGACATGGATGATAAATATAACCCTAGTAAACACTTACTAATAAACAATCTCGGATAAGAATTAGATTAGAATAATTATCCATTACCTTAGGTCTGATATGCTTCATATGTATCTGAACCTCATGTATAATGATTTAAATAATGTCATTGATTTATTACAGAATCATATTCACGGTTATTATATCATATATGGTACATTTATGACTTTAAATTACTCATTCTTTTGTAAATTCTTGTTAATGTAGCGTTTTGGGTAAGACAGTTTCATTTATCGTCCATGTTTTAACATGTAATTATTCATATGATTAATTAGTTCATGAATACTTAATTCCAGAATATATAAAATGATTTATATTTAATATATATTCATAATATACATATATATAATAGATCGATAAATGGAAAGAAATACATCGTTCACAGAGACGGTAGGTCGTATGTACGCATGAGCGTTGTTTTTGTTTCCTTATTAAGTTGAATGGAATTAAGTAGATGGAATATAAATATATATAAATAAAACCAGTAGCATTATTATTTCATATATTTCATGATTACTTATTATACATACTTTATAATAATTCTTGAATTGTCAGCATGGAAAATGAATCCCATCGCGTCGTGGAGACAGTAATCCGTACGTATGCACGAGCGATGATATTGTTCCCATATTTATTGAATGGAATTGTAGTGGATGATATAATATCATAGAATAAGTATTATGTTATAATAATCATATAGTTTTATTCTTTACACCATTATACCCATCCATGTAAGGTGGTGGTTGAAAAACAAATTACACCACGGTGTGGAGACGGTATTCTGTACGTACGCACGCAGGATGATTTCATTTTGTATAGGATGGATAGAAGGTGAAATGTGGTTGTTTAATATTTATAATAACTTATCAGTATATTAGGTATACTTATGTTATTACATAATAATGAAACCACTAAATAAGAGGAAGTATAAGAAGAAATAATCTTGAATGAATCGGTAGAAGGTATTACCTCTTTCTCGAAGTGCCCCCTTTGATCTTCCTCTTAGGGCACTAGAGTTGGTATGTTGATAAGACCAGTGCCTCTATAATTTTTCTAGGGAAGTGATGAAGTGAAATGGTCCGAGGTTGGTAGGGCTTCAAGGCTAAAAATGGTGTGAGGAAGAAAGGGAGGAGGTGCCATTTTATAAGCAAGATGCAAGGCACCTTTAAAATTATAAGAAATATTAATTTATAATAAATTCCAACACCACTTAAAAACCTCCAAAAATGACTCCAATCCTAATATTTTATGAGATAGGGTTATAATATCCTTATCAAATAAAATTTTGACATGGTGGGAATTTATTTTAATCATTATCAATATGATTTATCATTATATAATCTATTCAATTGTATTTGTGGAAATAATATTCTAAATTTTAAATCATTATAAATAATTAATTATATGTTGTGAATTGTCAATAATTGTATACATTATTACATTTTAGACCATATAAATTTTAATTTATAATTTTTAAATATTATTGTGATTTTTAAACAATTTTATAATATGTAATTTCTATAAATTAACAATAGTGTCAATTTTGACACTATTCATTATTTGAATTTAAATAAAATATATATAGAAGATATGTTTGAACTAAAATATTTAATACATTCATAACATTTAATTTAGATCTATAAAATTTGTGGAGAACATTAAATAGTTCATATAATATTCAGTTTAATACTTTTAATTTTATTTATTTGATATTTCAATCAATAAAATAATTTCAACATCACTATTGTGTCATTATAAATGATAATTATTTAATCCCTAAAAACTATAAATAAATTCATATGATGTAGATAATGTTATTATATTTTTGGAGAATATTAATGTTTGAAGTTTCATTATGTTTATCACTAGATTAAAATTATTATACTTATAATATTTAAGAGAGTGACATGTTGTCACTTTCTTTTGTTTTAATAATAATTATATTATTTCATGGTCAAAAGTCAGTGAAATGAATCTATTCAGACCCTTATATGATATTGGTTGACTTTTATTCATCCAATAAAATTTTGTAAAGTGTTAGGGTAATTTTATAATCTTATATTTACCCTTAATTATCAGATTTACCTTTAACAGCAGTAAATAAAAATTTCCGTAGTTACTATTCATAATCAATAAAAAATAAAAGTAACCTATTAATATAATTTTGACCCACTAAATCTAAATATGGAATATAATTTTCAAAATTCAAATCACAGAATTTTCAGTTATTAATTTAAAATTAATCATGTTGTTAATCAAACAGGGTTTTAGAAATTAAAACATTGCCAAAGATTGAAATGTTTTTACCTATGAATTAAAAGTAAAATTAATTCTAATTATATAAATTATATTAAATGGTAAAAATATATTCTATTTATACTTTAAATCCATTAAATATTATAATTTAACCATATAAATTTATGCGATGAAAAAATATGGTTTTAATTAAAATATAGCGTGTTTTTACTATTGCTTAAAATATGAATGTTATCGGAATAATATGAAAAATTTATCCAAAGTAAATTTTTATATCTTGATTCAAAGAAGAATTTTATTTTTTTTCAAATTTAACTTATAAACATGTCAAAAACTATATTTAATGTGGGCACACCATCAAAAGGCGGCAAAACTGTATTTTTTGAAAAATACGTATTTCACCTGAAAATTTTATTTTGTTCTCATACCATGTTCCAGAAAATATGTAAGATGAATAATAATGTTATAAAATTTAAAATTCAGTTAATACTATTCATAATGGCTATTTTATAGTAATATAATAATATATCATTATTTAGTGAAACTCGGGGTTGCGTACAACACACGCTATGGAGGAAGGTCGAGATTGCATGTAATGCAAGCCAAGTCAGGGTTGCGTGTAGTGAAAGACACCATTCATGTTGCGTATAAAAAAATCCAAACATATTTCATTTATACATTGAATATATATATTCACTCAATGTTTCATAGAATAACTGCTATCAAATGAACTTGAAATTGTGTGTAACACAATCCATGAATAGTGATGCGTATACTGCATGCTAATATGGGGTTGTGTATAGAGAAAGATAATTTTGGTGTAGCGTAGAACAGAAGATAAGAAATAAATTAAATAGAATACATATCATAAAATCTCAGGGTGTTAAATTCTACCCCCCTTAAAATGAATTTCCCCCTCGAAATTCGTCGGGGTTATAAATGGTTTATTACATGAGAGTTTCTTTTATAGAAACCCAGATCGTAAAAATGAATACTAAAAAATCATTTTTAAAAGTAACGTTTGAAACATAACGAATACCCAAAGTATCTCATCAATGGTTTCCACATAGGAGAACATAGGTGAAAATATGGATATAGAGGAGAAATCTAACCATCATGTTCTACTGGAGAGTGGTAGAGAACATGGCTATGAAAAAATAATTAATCACAAAGCCATAAATTTGTGATGATTTAAGGTACCATCCGATTAATCAAATATAAGGGCACTAGGAAAACATTTCTGGTTTACAAGATGATTTCCATAAAGATGAAAATTTTGAATTAGAATAAATACTTACTTTATTTTGGTATAATCTCATCTTTTTTCATGCCTTGAACAACTTACACTTCATCTCTTAAAGAAATGAAGTTGAATTTGTCTTCTGTGAAATGCAATCAGATCATGCGACAGAGTGGTAGGTCATTCCATATGTCTCAAACAAAAGGATAACAAAAGTTATTAAATATACATAAGTCTATCTATGGTGCGGTTAATCGTATATAATTTCAAAAAATGGACTTATACTACTCCTATAATACATCATAATAAAATAAAAACAGTTTCTACTAACCATGGACTTCTTATAGGCCACTGGTAGGCGATAAAGGCATGTCACACTTTAGTTGTGGGTTTGATTCCCACAGCCTTGTCCGACATGATGGGTTGATGCCCATTCTACATGTTGTCCATTTTCTTAAACTACACTATTATAAAATTCCATCAATAATATAGAAAAAAGTTCTAGCCTTAAAAAATACTAACTTAGGTCCAACATAATTCATTCCAATATTTGGGCTTATCTAAAATACTTCTGTCTAAGCTCATAGTATAAATAAAACAATTACTAGAAATTTCATCTACTAATCATGTGAATTCCATCATTTTATCCCCCATATAACATATGTTATATCTTGTTGGTCACATTATAAACATTTGAATACCTTAATCATGTATTCTATTAAAACATAAATTACCATATAACCTTAGTGAAAACATGAATGCAATCAAGAAGTTAACACTTTACACATACCAAAATCCCAAAAATTCTATATACTCAAACCATGATACCACTTAGTCCTTATATCAATCATGAGCTCATGAATACTATCAAACATTTCATTTTCTCTTTATCCCTTCATTTTGCACATATCATATTCGTTCCAAAAATATCTCAATCAATTTCCATGGATATCGGTACCATAAAATTATTGAAAACCACAATAGACCAATACATAAATATTCCAATATTCCATGATACTGTATACAACATTAATTTGGAATCCCAATACATAAACACATAATCATTCCACCACATTGTTTTCATATTCAACATCACCAATAGTGATCACTTGTGACTTCCCTTTGTCATTTGACTTAAGTGTTTGCTCATGTCGATCATCGTTAACCCTTGGATTAGGGAATTGATTAACATAATTCCCCATTTCACTGCACTTGAAGAATTGAAGTGTTGGTGGTGCGTTCTCAGCAGTCTTTTCCTTATTCACATCATTAGAAACCCTTTTTCCATTACATCAACCCTCAGCTACTCGATGACCTTCATCTCCACACATAAAACATTTTCTAGTCCCATTAAGACAATATCCACCATTCTTGTTTCCACACATTGAGCATAAAGAAACATTCATCTTCCTTTCACCATTGTTATGAGATTTCTCCTTGAACTCCATCTTTCGTTTATTGTCCAAACCATGAGATGGATATGTAACACCAAATTTCATTTCTACCTTGATAGCACAACGCACAATTTCTTCATAGCTAATGAAGTCTCTTATAACTAATTCCCTTCGAAGACTTGGTTTTAAGCCACAGAATAATCGATCAACTTTACTTTCATATTGGATGATAAAGCCAGATCCATACCTGGGATGCCTTGTAAAATTCACTTGGTATATACCAACAGATTCACCATAATTTTACTTAATCTCAAGGAAATACTTTTCCATCATTGTTATAATAATACGAGGGAAGTACTTATTGAAAAATAATGTCTTGAACTCATCTCATTCCATGGATTCAATTTCATCTCGGGGCCTCGTATTCTTAATTAGAGTCCACCATTGATCTGCATCGCCTTCTAAATGGTAAATAGCCAGAATGAATTTTTCATGTTCCAAACAGTGATGTATGGAAAATATCTTTTCAATGGTACTAATCCATTTTTTAGCAATAAGTGGATTAGAAGACCCACTGAAAGAAGGTGGACCTTGCCTCATGACGGACTCAATAGAATATTGTTCCCTTATCTGCTCATTTGGAAGTCTAGAATGATTCATAGCTTGTGTAAGTATCGCAATAATATTTTTCACTACATATCACATAACATTGGTTTGTTCAGGAGGAAAATCATTTCATTGTACATTACATTGATTAAAACGGTTCCTTCGGGTTCCATCCATCGTCTAAAACCAAAAAAGAATAGTGTGAGAGGAAAAAATCATGCTAGGTTAAACAAGATAATAAAGGGGGAGTACCTTTGATATATAACATATTAGGTTTAATTATAATGTTGTTTCTGTAATTATAGGTCTATAATCTATATGTATACTAAACCTTAGGGACATCCCTAGACATACCTTTGAAACATCTTTAGGGATCTCACTAAAGTTTACACATCCTAGTTTCCAAAGGTTAACTAAACCTTTCCTCTAATACCAACGATAGTGACCTACAGATTTACACACATAGACATTACATTACTCTTGCGAAATTTCTAATACATAACAAAAATAGACACCAAAGGACTGTATTAGTTTAGTTTCTTTGTAAACTCTAACAAAATCTTCTAATCATGGTAAAATATCATCAATATCTCCCATAAAGATCTTCCCCTTTTTTTTCATACCTGAAACCTTTATTTGAATCCTGGGGAAAGGAAAAAAAATAAAAGGGTGGGCTCAAGTGATCAGTAAGGGTAATCATGGAGAAAATAAAACAAATCATATACATTTGAACATAAATACATGAACATAATGTTTAAACATCAAGAGTTTGAGCAATGACAAAAAACATGGCAGTATGTACGGCATAGATCATAAAGAAACATTAATCCTGGTAAAATATCATGAGAATAAATCATGTAATTGTGGAAAACATTAATCACATGTTATGATTTACATAGTATCCAAGGCATTGCTACCAAGACCATCTTAGTGGACAAAGTCCCTTTCTGAATCGAGTTAAATCTTTGTTTCATTCCTATAATAATAAACCGGATTAACTTACTATTCCAGCCATGTCTATCTAATGAGATATAAACCTTTACCCAATTAATTGGATAGATATATACGTCTCACCCATCTCATAATGAAATCATTCATATTTGTGCCACAAAATAAACTTAAATCATTCATCATAACCCAAAGAATAAAATGCGTTTCATAAACATCATCCCATCATCACATAATACATATAAAAAAAATTGATATTTCATCATAAGAAAAGTGAAACCATATTAATCATATATGCATTATACTTGAAACCTACACATATTAAATAATGTTATCTTATATGGAATTTTTTTTGATAAAGAAGTTGAAATGAATTCTTGAAGAAAATATCCTTTCTTCTTGAAAATCATTTTCATTTCATAAAATGCCATTAAATTTTAAAAGAAAAGGATTTTGTTGAAAATAGTCATGAAATCTTGTAGAGTAAGATTCATGAAAATCAGTTGTTATGAAACTGTATAAATCTATTTATGCTGTATATGTTAAAAAAACATTCTTCTCGTACTTTAGTTAGAAAAGTCAAAAAATACATCATCTGGCAAACAAAAAAAAATCATTACATACCTTGTAGTAAAAGTAAAAAATTTTTAAAAAGGACTTTAAAAATACATTAAAACATTTTTATAATACTTGGACATGTATGGTAAATATTACCCCATTAAAGTCTTATGAATAAACAATCTCAGATAAGAATGAGATTGGAATAATTATCCCTTACCTTAGGTCTGATATGCTTCGTATGTATCTGATCCACCTGTATAATAATTTAAAAAATTTCATTGAATTATTACAGAATCATCTTCATTATTATGATATCATATATGGTTCATTTATGACTTTATATTACCCGTTCTATTGTAAATTCATGTTAATGTAGCGTTTTGGGTAAAATCGTTTCATTTATCGTCCGTGTTTTGACATGTAATTATTCATATGATTAATTAGATCATGATTACTTAATTCCAGAATATAAAAAATTATTAATATATAATATATATTTAGAATATACATATATATAGTATATCGATAAATGGAAAGAAATACATTGTTCATGGAGACGGTAGGTCGTACGTACGCATGAATGCTATTTTCAATTCCTTATTGAGTTGAATGGAATTATGTGGATGAAAAATATATATATACATATATATATACATAAATATAGTAGAATTATTATGTCGTATATTTCATTATTACTTATTATACATACTTTATAATCATCATTGAATTGTTGACATGGAAATGGATCTCATCGCGTCGTGGAGATGGTAATCCATACGTACGTACGAGTGATGATATCGTTCCCATATTTATTGAATTGAATTAGAGTGGTTGATAGAATATATTCAAATTAGTATGATGTTGTAATAATCATATATAGTTATTATTTACACCATCATACCCATCCAATTATGGTGGTGGTGAAAAAAATGATTACACCACGACGTGGAGATGGTATTCCGCACGTACGCACGCACAGTGATTTCATTTTCTGTAGGATGTATAGAATGTAAAATGATGTTCTTTAATATTTATAATAACATATCAGTATATGAGGTATACTTATGTTATTACATCATAATTAAACCACAAAATAAGAGTATTTATAAGAAGAAAGAAACTTGAATGAATCAGTAAAAGGTATTACCTCTTTCTCGAAGTGCCTCCATTAAACTTCCTCTCAGGGCACTAGAGTTGGTCTTTTGAGAATAAAAGTACCTCTATAAGGTTTCTAGGGAAGTGGGGAAGTTAAATGGGAAGAGTTTTTCCGAGCTTCATGGCACAAAATGGTGTGAGGAGGAGAGGGAGGAGGTTCCCTTTTATAAGGGAGGAGAGGGTAACATTGGAATTATAAGAAATATTAATTTATAATATATTCCATCCCCACATACAAACCTCAAAAAATGACTCAAATCTGAATATTAGATAATATAGGGTTGTAATATCATTATCCAATAAAATTTAGACACGGTGGAAATTTATTTTAAACATTATCAACATGAATTATCCTAATATAATCTATTTAATTTTATTTGTGGTAATATTATTCTAAACTTTAATTCATTATAAATAATTACTTATATGTTGTGAATTTTCCATAATTGTATACTTTATTACATTTTCGACCGGATAAATTTTAATTTACAATTTTTAAATATTTTTTTGATTTTTAAACAATTTTATAATATGTATATTCTATAAATTAACAATAGTGTCAATTTTGAAACTATTCATTTATTTGAGTTTAAATAAAATATATACAGAAGATATGTTTTAAATAAAATATTTAATAGATTCATAAAATGTCAATTTTATCTATAAAATTAGTGTAGAACATTAAATAGTTCATATAATATTTATTGTAATACTCTTAAAATCATTTATTTGATATTTCAATCAATAAAATAATTTCAACATCACTATTGTGTCATAATTAATGATATTTATTAAATATCTAAAAATTATAAATAAATTCATGGGATGTAGATAATTTTATTAGATATATTCATACTATTCATGTACGAAGTTTCATTAAGTTTATCACTAGATTAAAAATATTATACTTATAAGATTTAAGAGTGTGACATGTTGTCACTATCATTGGTTTTAATAATAATTATATTATTTTATGGTCCAAAGACCATGAAATGAATCTAGTTAGATCCTTAGGTGATATGGGTCGACTTTTATTCATCCAATAGGATTTTGGAAAGTGTTATGGTAATTTTATAATCTTATATTTACCCTTAATTACCCGATTTAACTTTAACTATAGTAAATAAAAATTACAGTAGTTACTATTCATAATCACCAAAAAAATAAAAGTAACTTATTAACATAATTTGGACCCACATAATCCAAATATGGAATAAATTTTTCAAAATTCAAAACACATAAGTTGCAGTTATTAATTTAAAACCAATCTCGTTGTTAAGCAAACGGGGTTTTAAATGTTAAAACATTGCCAGAGATTGAAATGTTTATACCTATGAATTCAATGTAAAATAAATTATAAAGACATAAAATATATTAAAAGGTCAAAATATATTCTATTTATACTTTGAAACCATTCAATATTATTATTTAACCATATAAATTATTGCGATGAAAAAAGTTTTTTTTAATTAAAATATAGCGTGTTTTACTGTTCATTAAAATATGAAAGTTATAAGAATAATTTGAGAAATTTAACCAAAGAAAATTTTTATATAATTATTCTAATGAAGAATTCTATTTTCTTAAATTTAACTTATAAACATGTTAAAATGTAGATTTAAAGTGGGTGCGCCATCAAAAGGAGGAAAACTGCATTTTTTGAAAAATACCTATTTTACCCAAAAAAATTATTTTGTTCTCATACCATTTTATAAAAAATATGTAAGATGAATAATAATGTTATAAATTTTAAAATTCAGATTTTACTATTCATAACGGCTAGTTTATAATAATATAATAATATATCGTTGTTTTGTGAAACTCGGTATTGCGTACAACACACACTATCGAGGAAGATCGTGATTGCGTGTAATGCAAGCCAAGTCAGGGTTTCATGTAGTGAAAAAAACCATTTTAGTTGGTTATAACAAAATCCAACCATGTTTCATTTATACATTGAATATATATATATATATATATACACTCAATGTTGCGTAGAATAACTACAATCAAACGAACGTGAACTTGTGTGTAACACAATCCAAGAATAGTGTTGTGTATACTAAAAGCTAATACGGTGTTGCATATAGTGCAAGATAATCATGGTGTAGCATATAAAAGAATATATGAACGAAATTAAAAAGAATATATATCATAAAATATCAGGGTGTTATAGTACGTTTCGAAAGTTACCCAAATTGGTAAGGGAACCATTCACCCTCCCCTTTTTTAAAGACTTATTTTATTAGGTATTTTAATTTACATCTTCTTATTTTGGAATGTGTTATTATATATACTTATTTCTATAAATTAAATATCCAAGTGATGATATACCCTTTTTTATCTCTCATCAACTAATTTTCTCAATCTTAATGTGACGTCATTAGGGAGTCAAATTTATGTAAGGGATCTTCTGAACCAAATTTCAATTCTTTGGGTTAAAACTATACTTCTTGATTATGTCATGATATGAATATGTGTGGATGACATATGATTGTTTTACATGTAATATCCACTTATATTTTGTGTATTTATATTTTTCACACATAATTATGTAATTGATTTATCCTTAATCTAAGGATACCGTCCTTGTACAGGACTTCGTCTCAATCTCCTTTCATTGAGTCATCTTTTTATTTCTACACGACATTATTCTATACTGTGTATAAATCCATTTTTACTTTTAATTTCATTAAAAAGGAATATTTTTACATGAAGTGTTTTACTAAACGACAAAATAAATGTTTTTGTCTTATGTATGTGGCGATAACGACTTCTCTACCACCATGAAAAGTATTTGATTTTTAGCATCCTCTAAAAGACATATATGTTTTAAAATGAAAAATAAATACCATGATTTATTTTTCGTATATTTTGGTATTGAAAATGGATCTGATAAAGTATTGATTATATCAATGTGTTGTATTGATATCTTGTTTTTGAAATGTGGAAATGTTATGTTTCCTTTATGCATGTTTTATGTGATACAATTATTTTTTTCTTCTTTGGAATTGTTTATGAAGTATAGTGGTTACATGATAAACTAAGGGCAAGTGAGCTAGAGATATATCTCCAATGCATTGGGTAATGCGATGGAATTAAATGTTAAGGATTCTCCAAAAATATTTCCGGAATATACTGCGATTGGTATTCTAAATGTAACCATGAGTGTCACTCCCTACGTAATAATGTTATGAATGCCTCAAGTTACCTTTATATTTATATTTTCTTTGATTTATTCATAAATCTTATGATTTAATGAGGTATGTTAAATTTCTTATGTTTTATAAGTAATGTATGATTTCATTGATTCTTATGTGTACATGGACGAATGTTTTCTTTCCGTATTTTTATATTCCTTACCGAGCTTTCTATGCGCATCCCATGTTTTTGAAATGTTTTCCACATGACGTAATGATGAATAGGGTCAAGGATGGGATCAAATAATGACATTCATTCTAAAACATGGAACTATTCATGTATATTTTTTAAGAGTTTTTATTTTATGAAAAAATGGAAATTAAGAAGAAGTGTCTACTTTTAAATCTTTTGAGATGTAATAATTATGTCCTTATTCATTAAAACTATAAACCTGAAAATATCCTCACTGATAATTATTCATTTAATTCATGACTATGTCATGTTTTAAGGTCAGGTCCTTATAATTATAGGTAAGGATAGAAAATAAAACAATGGATCATGAATAAAATTGAAATAAAAGAATAGAGGAATTTACATATGGATTTGATCTTCCTTGATATCCTCTTAATGGGTATAAGATTTGGTATTTTGGGAATGAAAAGGCCGAAGGATGTTCGGCAGGATCTTATACAGTGATTTGGGAAAAACATTGTAAAGTAACAAGGCATGAGATTAGTAAAGCGAAGATGTATGGAGATGTGGTATTTAAAAAGGATTGGATGAGAGTTTTTAGAATATTTAATTCGATAGATTTATATTTTCTGTAAAGACAATAAATAGTGATTATCCCATGAACAAAATATGTAATTTTTTCATGTGAGTTTGATATAATTTCCTTACATCTACCATATATTAGTTTATGACATCAAAATTCATGTATTTATCATTTATCGTATGTTATTGTATATTATTATTCACAAAAAGTGCATGTAATTTAAAAAAATATAAAAAAATCACACAAACCATTTTTAAACATGTAGAATAAAAAAATAAAATACATTTTTCAAAAATTATTTTATAAATATTAATAATTTAATATTTAATTAAAATCACAATTTACTCAAAAAATACCAATTTCAAAACATTTATTTTCTTATTCCTAGATATATGTATATCATACAACCATAGGAATCTTATTTATATACTATCATAGGTAAGGATGCTTATTATTATGGTATGTCTCTATTAATAATGGTAACATTACTATTTGTAATGATATGTTACTTATCAACAAAATTTATTATAGTCATATTAGAATGAAAATAACTTACTTCCCACAACTTTGAATATCATATTTTCAAAATTCAAATCATATAATTTACAAACTTATGTTTAATGGTCACATTGAAATTATTAGTTCATTGTGTAGTGATTTCATGTGATTATCTGACATAATTATAAGATGGAAATTTCCATTGAAAACATTAGGACGATTCATTATCCCCACTTATGAAATATCTCCCTCGAAATATCATTATACCTTTTAAGAAAAAAAAAATAGTTGGGGTAATTTTTCTTCATTCCCTTCTCCAATTCCCATGTTTCCTATTTTTACTTTTGGTTCTTCCACAGTACATTGACCAGGTGAGTAATCATGATACGTAGAACATTATCTCTATAATATAACATCTTCACAGCCTATTCCTCATAATAAATATTATCCTCTCACATTACCAACTCTATAAAAAGTACATGTGAAGGGTGTAGTATGTTATTCCTTAATATGGATACATGAATGATATCATGTACTTTGGCCATGGTAGGATAAAGTTATAGTCGATTGGCCACATCCACGACATGATCAAGAATCCCAGAGGTTCCAATGTTACTATAAACCAACTTCACATTCATTCCAAACCTCGTGACATTATTCAATATAGGTATGCATAGAAATACCATCACAATGACATTGAACTTATTCTATCTCGATTGTTGTATGCATAACTCTTTTATCGACTTTGGGTTACCTTGATGAGCTACTAAATAATTTTTACCTTCTCCACCATTTCTACAACCATATCATGTCTTATAAGGTTATGCTCACCGAATTCATCCCAACATGTTGGTGTTATGCACATTTTATCATAATGGCCATCGTATGGTTCCATTTAGATGATCGAGTAGAAACTATTAGTGTAGGATAATTCAACTAGTGAAAGACTTTGCTCACATCATCGTTTGAAATCCATAGATCATGCTCTCAAAATATCATCCATGGTCTGAATAGTTTTCTCGGATTGGGAATCTTTTTGAGGAAGATAGGTCATACTGAAGATCAGTTCAGTTCTTAGATCATGTTGAAGACTTTTCTAGAACACCGAGGTGAATCTCGTATCGTGAGCGGATACACCATGTAGTGGGAATCCATGTAGACCTATAACGGAATTTATGTAAATATCTGCAGGTGGATCCAATGATAAGTCATATCTAATTGGGATAAAGTGATTTTTCTCCATAATAAAATATATAATGAAAATAATGTATTCTTTCTTCTATATGTTCTTGGATGTTCGGCGACAAAGTCCATGGTAATGTTCTCCCACATCCATGTTGGTATGGGTAGTGTTTGCATCGTCCCCTTATACTTTTGTCCTTCATCCTTGAATTTTTTAAATACCAGGAACGTTGAGGTATATTCAGAATTATCCTTCATCATATTTTCTTACAAAAATATCTTTTGGGGATCTCAATACAACATTATTCTCCATTGGTGAATAGAGAATGTCGAGATATGTCCATCATTCCGAAACTCTTTCATTATCTCTTGATCGGAAGGTACACGTAACCACCTTTTGATGGAAACACATTTTTAAATATAATGTTTCTCACATTTATATGTTATATTTGAAAAAATATAATCCTTCTTTAGAATCATGACATCAAAATTTACATTGTTTAAATTTTTAGTATTTTTTTGATAAAGTTCATTTTTTTAAAGAACAATGAAAAATATTGTATTTTAATTCAAAGCCTCCTTTTAAATATAATTTATTCATATGCTTATATTATCAATTTAATTTGTTTTAAAGTTTAATTTGAATATATTTTTACCATTTAATCCAATGGTGGTCGTTATAATTAATTTCACTTTGAAATTGGACATTAACAATTGTCAATCTTTTGATAGATATTGTTTTTTAAAAACACACTATTTGTTTTGACAACGCGAATTAACAATATAATTTATTAATGAAACTTCTACTTTTTTAATTTGTTAAAATCGAAATAATTTATTAATTCGGAATTTAAAATATAGCATAGGGTAAATTTTTGGTATTTTTATAATAATGTTCAATTTTTAATGAATAGTGAAAAATAAAGCATTTTAATAAAAAATTGCATTTTCATCCAATGTGATTATATAGTTAAATTTTCGTTTTAATGGGGTCTAAGGTGTCATTTAATTATTATTTTATCATTTAATACAATTTTGGTCATTGGATGTAATTTCATTATTATATTGGAAGTAAAAACAAATCAATCTTTTTATATATTTTACTTCCTAAAAACACGTCTTTGGTTTTGACAACGAGAATTATTTTTAAATTAATTAATTGAATATATGTGTTTGGAATTTGATAAAATGGATTCCATATTTATAATCATATGTTAAAAAATATTTAATTAAGACTCTTTTGTTTTTGTAAATTATTAATAGTAATAGCCGTAATTATCATTAATTATTGTGATTAATTAGCAATCGTGTAGTTAAGGGAAATATAATAATATCATATTAATATAGAATGACCCCAAAATGTGTCTGAATATTCTTTTTTTAGTCATGGAAGACCATTTGAAGCATTAAACCAAACATGAGGGCTCATGGAGTCACATTGGTGTGATAGAGACATTTATGACATTATTTTTAAAAAAGATTAGAAATATAACAATGGTGTGTATATCATAAGTAAAAAATATAAATTATGTTTAAATAAATGATCTATTAGACTATAAATATTCATTGGAAAGAAAATAATATATCCTAAATCTTGGTGTTTTTTTTATAATTTTTAGACATTATAAAAATAAATTTATTAATGACACCCAGATGATGCAGCGATTACCTCATTAATGAACAATTTAAATAAAAAGATAAGATAAGGTAAATTATAAGACATAAACATGTCTAAAACCTATTGTATGGGTGTATTGCGAATACCTACCACATTATCCTAAAAAATAAATCATTTTGGGACCTTTAAAATCTGAATATAATTTTATAATAATGTAACATTTCAAGACATTCTAAAATTGACCCTCTTCCCTCTTATAAAAGGCCCCCACCTTTAACCCGTTACCCACACCTCTAAAGACCATGGATCATCCAACCTCTGATCAAATTATCTCTCCAAATCCTTATATTACTTCTTGAAACATCACTTTTGGAATAAGTCTTTCCAAGGAATCCATTGGCTCAAATCAAAGAGAGTAACCCGATTTAGAGGTAATGTCTTATCTCGAGTTTCGTTATTTTATATTCCATCTTCACTCACCAATATCTTATTATTATATGATCCCATAACAACCTCAGTATCATCAATATACTAGTATGTTGTTAATATAGGTGTTCTACCTACACTTACACACACCTCCGTCTAATGGTTGAAGAACATACTGTTTCTGTGGGTGGGGAATTACTGCCTCACGAAACGATGATTGTTCAATATTTATTTAACACCTCTAATGGTGGAAATTATGATTGAACTATATTTATATATTATATATTATATTAAGGTCCTCTCAATGATTTTTTATTTTTTATTTAAAACATACCATTCTGCTTTTCCTATTGTGCAAATGTGATAATTTCATATGAGAAAGTGTGGAAAACCGCCCCCTCATGTTATGTGACTCATTCCTGCAAAACATGAAATTTAAATGGAATGTAATTAATGAACATATGTTACCAATATAACATATATAACATACTGTAATTATAATATATCTATGACTCATTTAGTTTTAAAGTACATTAATATGAAAAAAATAAATGTAGAGTTAATGCGTATGTACAACCTACCTTCTCCAGGAATGATAAATTTAATTTCATATCTCCAAACATTATGGAATATTATTAATACATATATACTGAATATATATGATATTTAAATCATGAACACCATTCTGGATATGATGTACTTATAACTACATGGGCAATTCACTTCAAACAAGGTCATTTTTGACTCTTGTACCGATCATCGACAAATGTATGATATGAACTCTCATAATTAACTAACTATTATAAAATGATAATATGTGATATGAATTGAATAATAATATTTAATGTAAGTCCTTATGAAATTATAAATTGACCAATGTTTATTATTCATAAATATAATGAAACGAACAAGACAAGTCAGACTTGAGGTAAGGGATTTCTTATCTAACTTTTAATTCTGTGAGATTTCCATTGTTCGCCACATTTTTGTTGCATCTGGTGTATTGGGTAGATACATTTCATATATATTATCATGATTATATTTATATTCATGGTAATATGTGATTCATTTGGTGTTTATTATCTTTTGGTCATACGAATCGATTGATTACAATGAGGGAATGGGTTTTTATCTCACTTTTTATTTCCATGAGATTCATGCTACATTTACCACTATTTCAGTTTTTGTGGTGTATTTACATCCCAAGATTTTATTATTTGTGTAATATAATTTAATTTATGGGAATTTAAATCTTCATTGTATGACCCTTCTTTCATGGGGTGTACGTTTCGAAAGTTACCCAAATCGGTAAGGGAACCTTTCACCCTCCTCTTTTTAAAAGACTTCTTTTGTTAGGTCTTTTAATTTACATCTTCTAACATCGGGTTGTGTTATTATATATCATTATTTCTGTAAATTATATATCCATGTGATGAGATACCGTTTTTTATCTCTCATAATATAGTTTTCTGAATTTTAATGTGACATCATTAGGGTGTCGAATTTCTGTAAGGGAACTTCTTAACCAAATTTCAATTCTTTGGGATAAAACTATACTTATTGATTATGTCTTTATATGAATATTTGTGGATTACCTATGATTTTTTTCACTCAATATCCACTTATATTGTGTGCATTTAGATTTGTCACGCATAATTATGTAATTGATTTATCCTTAATCTAAGGATACCGTCCTTGTACGAGACTTCGTCTCAATCCCCTTTCATTGAGGCATATTTTTATTTCTACATGACTTTATTATATATGGTGTATAAATATCTTTTTAATTTTAATTTCATTAAAAAGGAAACATTTTACACGACATGTTTTACTAAACAACAAAAGAAATTTTTTTTTTCCTACGTATGCAGTGACAACGACTTCTCCGCCACCGTGACAATTATTTGACTTTCATCTTCCTCTAAAAGCCACAAATTTTATTAAATGAAAATTAAATAAGAATCTTTAGTTTTATTTTATTTTGTTATTGAAAATGGTTCTGATAATTTTTTGATTATATCAATGTGTTGTATTGATATCTTGTTTTTGAAATGTGGAAATGTTATGTTTCCTTTATGCATGTTTTATGTGATACGATTATTTTATGGTTCTTGGGAATTGTTTATGAAGTTTGGTGGTTCCATGATATACTAAGGGCGGTTGATCCAGAGATATATCTCCAATGAATTCGGTATTGCAAAGGAGTTAAATGCTATAGTTTCTCCAGAAATAATTATGGAATATACTGTGATTGGTAGTCCAAATGTAACCATGAGCGTCACTACCTACGTAATAATGTAATGAATGCCTCAATTTACCTTTATGTCTTATGATTTCTATCATTTATTCATAAATATTATGATTTCATGAGGTATGTTAAATTTCTTATGTTTTAGGATTAAAGTATGATTTCAATGATTCTTATGTATAAATGGACTAATGTTTTCATTCCATATTTTTATATCCCTTACTACGCTTTTTATGATCATCCCATGTTTTGGATATGTTTTCCACATGACTTAAAGATGAATAGGGTTAAGGATGGGATCAAAAAATACATGATGTCTAAAACATGTAACTAGACATGTTTCTTTTTTAAGAGTTATTATTTTATGAAAAAATAGAAATTGAGAAGAAGTGTCTACTTTTTAATCTTTTAAGATGTATTAGTTATGTCCTTATTCTCTAAAACTATAAACCTAAAAAGATACTCAATGAGAATTATTAATTTCATTCAAGACTATGTCATGTTTTAAATCTGGGTCCTTATATTTATAGGTAAGGATAGAAAACAAAATAGTGGAACATGAAATAAAATGAAATAAAAGAATAGAGGAATTTACATCTGGATTTAATTTTCCTTGATATCCTCTTAAAGGGTACAATATTTGGTATTTTGTGAAATAAAATGATAAAGGATGTTCGGTAGGATCTTATAAAGTGATTTGGGAAAAACATTATGAAGGAAATAGGCTTGAGAGTAGAAATGAGAAGAGGTAAGGAGATGTGGTATTTAAAATGGAGTGGATGAGAGTTTATAGAATATTTAATTCAATAGATTCCTATTTTTTCAAAAAAATAAGGGTTGATGATTCCATGACCAATATATGTAATTTTTGTATGTGAGTTTGAGATAATTTCATTACATCTGCTATATATTATCTTATGACATCAAAATTCTTGTATTTATCATTTATCGTAAGTTACCGTAATTTACTATTCACAAAAAAGTGTATGTAATTTAGAAAAATCCAAAAAAAATCACACAAATAATTTTTCAACATGTATAATACAAAAATGAAATACATTTTTCAGAAATAATTTTCTAAATATGAATAATTTAATATTTAATTAAAATCACAATTTACTCAAAAAAACAACTTCAAACCTTTATTTTCTTATTTTTAGATATATGTATTTCATCCAACCATAGGAATATTATTTATATACTATCATAAGTAAGTATGCCTTTCATTATGGTATCTATCTATTAATAATGGTAACATTACTATTTGTAAGGGTCTGTTAGTGATCACCAGAATTTATTATAGTCATATTAGAATGAAAATAACTTACTAGCCAAAACTGTGAATATAATATTTTCAAAATTCAAATCATATAAGTTACAAACATATGTTTAATGTTCACATTGAAATTATTAGTTCATTGTGTGGTAATTTCATGTCATTATCTGACATTATCCTAAGATAGAAATTTCCATTTAAAATATTAGGATGATACATTATCCCCACTTATGAAATATCTCCCTTGAAATTTCATTATACATTTTAAGAAAAAAACTATTATGCCTAATTTTTCTTCATTTCCTCCTCCAATTCCCATGTTGACTATTTTTAATTTTGGTTTTTACATAGTGCATTGACCAGTTGTGTAGTCATGATACATAGAACATTATCTCTACAATCCAAGATCTTCACGGCTTATTCCTCAGAATAAATATTATCCTCTCACTTTACCAACTCTTTAGAGAGTACATGTGAAGGGTCTAGTATGTTATTCCTTAACATTGATACATGAAATATATCATGTACTTTGGCCATGGTAGGATAAAGTGATAGTCGATTGGCCACAGCCACGAAATGATCATGAATCTCATAGGTTCCAATGATACATGGACATAACTTCACATTCATTCCAATCCTTGTGACATTATTCCAAGTACGTATGCATAGAAATACAATCTCACTGACATTGAACTTATGGTATCTTCGATGTTTGTTTTCATAAGTCTTTTATCGACTTTGGGTTGCCTTGATGAGCTACTGAATAATTTTTACCTTCTCTGCCATTTCTCCAACCATTTCATGTCTTATAAGCTTATGCTCACCAAATTCATCCCTACATGTCGGTGTTATGCACATTTTATCATAATGGTCATCGTATGGTTCCAATCAGATGATTGAGTAGAAACTATTACTGTAGGATAATTCAACTAGTGGAAGACGTTGGTCACTTCATCCTTTGAAGTCCATAAAACATGCTCTCAAAATATCATCCATGGTATGAATAGTTTTCTCAGATTGGGAATCATTTTGAGGATGATAGGCCATACTGAATATCAGTTCAGTGCTTTTATCACGTTGAAGACTTTTCTAGAACACCGAGGTGAATCTCGTACCGTGATCGGATACAACATGTAGTGGGAATCCATGTAGACCTATAACGTCGTTTATGTAAATCTGTGTAAGTGGATCCAATGAGAAGTCATCTCTAATTGGGATAATGTTAGTTGTCTTCATAAGACGATATAGAATGACATATAAAGTATTGTTTCTTCTATATGTGCTTTGATGTTTGGTGACAATGTCCATGGTAATGTTTTCCCACATCTATGTTGGTATGGGAAGTGTTTTCATCATCCCCTTATAATTTTTCCTTCATCCTTGACTTTTTTGACATAGCAGGAACATTGAGGTATATTCAGCAATCTCCTTCACGATATTGTCTTACCAAATGATCTTTTGGGAATCTCAATACAACGTTGTTCTCCTTATGTGAATAGAGAATGTCAAGATATGTGCATCCTTTAGAAACTATTTCATTATCTCTTGATCGGATGGAACACCTAATCGTGAACCAATCAATATAACTCTATCATTGTCAATTTTGAAATTGGGGGATTTCCCATTTCTATCATCATTCACCCATTTCTGAATTTCTACATATTTTCATTGAGAATCCATTATTTTCTATATGAGGGATGGATGAGTAAACATTTGAGAATGGATTGATGATTTTCATCCCTTAATAATTCTTGTACATCCTCTGTGAATCTAAGAATATCTAGTCCATCTCAATTATCCCTATAGTTAATGGCGTATGATACTTTCTACTTATAGCATCTCCCTAGTTATTTTCCTTACTAAGATGGTAGTGGGTTTATAATTCATAATCCATGATGAGCTCTATACATTTTTATTAGCATATATTATGCTATTTCTATGTGAATATATATTTGAGACTCTTGTTATCATTATATATCTCATACTTATCCATGTATAGATAGTTTAGCAAAATTTTCAATGCCCACATCACAACTGCTAACTCCAGGGAATGATTTTGTTAATTTTTCTCATGGATTTTCACCTTCCTTGAGGTATAGGCTATCACATTATAATTTTTAATAAGAAAAAACATAATAAATTTTTTGAATCATCACTATACACCACAAAGATATCTCCACTTTTTGGGATTGTGAGTATTGGCACAATGATAAGAATCATTTTGATCTCCTTAATATAATCTACACATTCATGAGTCCTAAAACACACTACTCCCTTCCATGTATAAATGGTCATCAGGTTTGGAAATCATTAATATGTTTTTACAAATTGTCAATAATATCACAACAGACCCAGAAAGATATGGATTTCTGTTACAGATTTTGGATAGGGACACCCTTCAATTTCCTTTGTCATAGATGGTACATTGATATCCCTTTACTGGTAAAAACATACCCCAAGAATGATACTTCCTCCATGCAAAACTCAAATTTACTTTAAATTGCATTCATCTTCTCCCTTTACAGTGTCATTAGTATAGTATTAAATTTCTCCTCATGAACATCCATGCTCTTTGAGTATATCAAAATATCATCAATAAATGCTATAAAAAATTTGTTGAGGACTCTCTAAGGATTTTATTCATTATATCCTTAAGAATTACGGGATAATTAGTGAGTCCAATGTGAATCACTATAAACTCTTATATTCAATACTACATTCGAAAGGCGGTCTTGAAATATCTTCCTTCCACACCATTAATTGGTGACATCCAGATAGAAGGTCCAACATAGGGAAATAACTGCCCCCACGAAGCTAATCAAAAAATTATTATACTTCTGGAAGGGGAGACATGTTCTTTATTGTTTATTTTATTGAGATCACAATAATCAATGTTTATGGGAATTATAACATCATTATTCATGATAAATAGGACTTGAACATACCATGATGATGAACTCAGGCATATAAAACCCTTCTCTAGATTAACTTGTAACTTCTTCTTCAAAACTGCTAGCTATACGGTGGCCATTCTATAAGGTGTCATTGATATATGAAGAGATACAAGAATAAGATCAATTGAGAACTCAACCTCTCAGTCAATATGAAGACGATGAAACCTTTTAGGTAATACATCATGGTAATCCCTCATTATGGCCACATCTTTAATAAAGATTCTCTCCTTTGTCTTAATCATTTGTGCAAGAAACGCTTTCTCATAAAGAACCAATATCCACATTTGAAAAGGTTATTCTAATTGATGTGGAAGTTACTCCTTGAACAGGTAAAAAATTGGAGGATTCTACATGATGTGAATGGAAATCTCACTTTCTTGATTGTTGATATTGGAGTTGTATAAAGATTTCCAATCATTTCCCAATATAGAATCAAAATACACTAAGGGACGTATGACATGATTTTCGGTTGGTTCAATACACAAACATTAGTTAGGGAGGATTTATAAACCATGGACGAAATAATTTCCCCATTCATTGTTCAAACAAAAAATATTTCCTCCAAATATTTATGTAGTTCTTGAATAGTTCTACTAAACATGAAAGGTATGAAAGAATTATAAGAACCAAAATCAAATATTAAATTCAACATTAATGAATGAATAACAAGCTTAAATGTCACAACAAAATTGTCAAACTCCACCTCTACAGTAGTGATATCTTAAGCCCTTCCTTGTTTCCTTGGAGGTTTTTGTTGATTTCCTCCAAAAACCCTTGCATGAGGAAAATTGTTTTCATAATTCCCAGGCTCATTGCAGTTGTAACACTGTACCACTAGGTGAGCATTGATCTAAACCTTCCTTTACTCTTCCACATTAGCAGGATTTTCAATTTATCTTTGATAGTACATGTCTTAAAGCCTCATCATTCATAATTTGATGAAATTTATGGTTCCCTTTAGATATTCCCGAGATTATTCTTCCTATAACTATTACAAGTGGGACATTCTGTATTTTTTCAATCAGGGTATTTATTTTGTCGAACCACACATGTTATTATCTATTTTTATCTTCTTATATTTGGGCCAATGATACCACAGAGAGTCTCCAATATCTATTTCAACCATGAGGGAAAAATGAACAATCTCCTCATAATTGTCGATGTTTTTAATTTCCAACACATTTCATATAATCAAATTTAGTGCACTAAAGAAGTGATCCACCTTATATTTGGTGTACATTACAATTATAGAGGAATACATTACAAGCCTTGTAATTTTTTCATCATTCTCTCTCAGAGACTCATCTTCTATCTACTTGATACTGAGGATCTCTTATTCCATCTAGAGGTGGAGGTTTTGAAGAATATATTTATTGGAAAACATCCTATTTAATTCCTCCCAATACATAGAATAAATTTACTCATGTGAAATTTTATTCTTGATCAGTTTCTACCTCTGAGCAGCTTCCCCATCAAAACCATAGACCCCTAGTACAATTTTTTTTCTTTAGAGAACTAGAGGATAGGGAATATAAATTCAATGGATATAATATTCTGTTTCCTTAAGAAAGGATAAGAATATACACTTATCATTTTATGTATTTTCCACATGAAGGATTCTATGACAGCTTGATTTTTCAATGAAGGGGGATAGAGTTTTACATGATTCAATTAATTATTCATAACATGGCCAGATGAGAGAGTAATATCATGATGTTTTGCACACCCATTCCCATAGAATCAAGCATATCATTATAGAAATATTCTTATTGTGTATCACATTTTTTATGAATGTTTTCTTCATTTCCCCACAATTAACTATAAAAAATAATGTACAATTAGTGGGATTGAATACAAAGATATTGATCATACAACCGAAACATTGAACATAAGAGGATAAAAATGGAATATAGAACTATATTATAACATGTAATTCATTAGGTTCAAATCTAGGTTATCCCTAATCATTTTCTTAACATATATTCGTATGGGATTTATTTATTCCCTTAATAATGTATTTTACTAAGATCATGAATTTATCCATGTGTATCCCCCAAGAGTGTAAAATAAATATAGTTGTAAGGCTCGTTGTCATGTACCAGGATTCCCCGTGTCAAGCCCAAAACTAATGATCAGAGTTTTCACTTCAAGTTACATCTATTCCAGAGCATCCTATACCTATTTTTATCTTGAAAATGTTGTATTTTTTTATGAACCACTTTATCTATAATTACCAAAATTTATGGATTATTTCTTATACATATTCACATCCTTAATGTTCTCACTGAGGTGTCATATTCCAAATTTCCAAAAATCATAATCTGATCCCAATTATAGAGACCCCAGCCATTTACTTAAAACAATACATGATTTTATGTATATTTATACATAAGATTATAAAATACGGATCATAAAGTCTATTTTATTGGAAGACAATGTACATAATCAAAAATTATAGAAACAAATTTTTATTTTAAATCCATTATGATCTCCAATCTTCTATTGTTGTCATAAATATTCATTGGATGTCTTGTGGATAACAGGAACAATGGGACGAGCTAATCTCCCAGTAAGGAATTAACCATAAGGACAATTGTTTTGCATAAGGGATAGAAGGATTACATGATGAAATAAAAAAATCATTTAACATATGGACTAATAACATATAAATATGGAATTAGATAAACATAGAGTCGTATTTATGTGAATGAAAAAAACATGAATTTATTATGATTCAAGGCTAACCGCTAAGACCTTTTCCCGTAGTACTAGAAGCCAAGGCCAACAACCCAGACTTTTGCACATAGTAGCACCTGCCAAGGCTAACAACCCGGACTGTGGCACATAACCCCTCATGAGACTCAACTTCACCCAATAAAATGGAGTGATATCTATGCAAACCCATTATAATATTCCATGAATAAGTTTTCCACATAATTATTCATACATAATCAATCATATATACACATAACAGTTACCCATAGACAAGATTGGGTACCATATTCATGACAGAAAACCTAATAAATGGGTGTATCAAAAAAGTTTTAATGAAATAAAGGAACTAAAATATACATGTAATCATAAAGGAAAGTATTTAGGTATCATGGTATGGGGTTCAAATAGAATTAAAAACATGTAAGAAAATTATTTAAAATTTTTTGGCATTTAAATATTTTTGAAAGGTCTTAAGGAAAATTATATAGAGACATTAAAAATATAAAAGAGAAAAATACATTATAAAAACAAGAAATGAATCCAGAATGATTTTATAAGAAATATTAAACCTTTTTTAAAGATATTTTTGTTATAAAATAGAAGATAGAGAATAGTTGGAATCAAATAAAAATTCGTAAAGTTCCCATAAAACATGTTTGTTATCAGAATGTTTTGAAGAGGGAATCACCTAAAAACATGTATATTGAAAAAGGAGAATGATGCAAGGGTATTGATTAATGACATTTGAAAATATAAATATCATTTTAAAGAATTGATTAGATTGGTTATAATACTTAATTATGGTAGAGTGAAAGATAAGGAAACCTTAATGATTCATTGAAGTTCGGGTAAAATTCCTTACCAATTATCGGCATGGTATTAGGTGTACATAAGGGGGATTCGTGTGAGAGAAAGTGTATTATCATAAGATATAAATAATTAGGTAATTATTGGGGGGTTATAAATCATAACCAATCACTAGATTTTACACAACAATTGGCATATCTAGAGGATATTCTTGAATAAAAGTGAAATGGATTGGATCTCGTACATTAAGTCTGATGGGGATATTTTCATGAACATAATGAACTGAATAATACAATTATGTTTATTAATTATTAATTCTAGAACCTATTATATATTAAAAATATTATTATAATCTTTCTATGTTCATTTATAACCATATTTAATGGTTATGTGGTTATATTTCATTTTTTGGGTCTGCTTGTTTTCTTGGTTTTTATGATCAATTTATTTATTTTCGTTAAAGGATAAACATGTAATTTGAAAGTGGTTGTATATAATTGATGATATATGACCTTAGTAATCATACTAAATATTAAATTATTGTAAATTAAATTTGGATACTTTGAGTGAAGTGAAATCATTATATAAAATTTTAGTGATATCCTTTTTGGTTAATAGGAAATTTGTAGCCACAGTGAACATGTTTTTTCAATAAATAAAACAATGTGTATAGAAGGATTCCATAAACATAGATGAGACATAATAAATATATAATTCTCTTTTTAAATAATGAAAATATTTTCATGACTAGATCAAATGATGTTAACTGAAATTAAAAACACATAATTCTGGAATGTTGTAATTTAACACATCTAGGATGGTGTATTTACTACTAAAATACAATAAGATTAAAAGATATTTGATAATAAATTCATCCATTATCAAAAAAAATCTAGTATATTTAAGGTAATACAGTTTTCCTAAAATTTGGATCCGGATAGGTAAGGATTGAAAGGAAAAAAGGTAACATATAAATAAAAGGAAGGAAATGAAAATAGGAATTTACCTCTACTTTCAATATACGTTGAGATCCTCTTAATTATGAGAGGATTTGGTCTTTTGAAGAGACCAAAGGATGATTCACATAGGGGAGGATCTTGGGGTGTGATTTGGATAGAATATAGGAACGGTACAAGGATTGAGGGGAGTTAAGAGAAGGGGTACGGTGGGGTGGTATTTATAGTGCAGGGGAAGAGAGATTTCATAATATTTAATTCCCTAGTTTATTATTTTCCCTCAAGACCAACAATAGTGATGTTTAAATGACCAAAAATAGTAATTTATTCATGTGAGTTTGATATAATGGTCTTTCATCAGCCATACATCAACTGAAGACATCATAATTAATGTATATACCATTTACCATAAATTAGCGTGTTTTACTATTCACAAAAATTCATGTATTATAGAAAAATCTAAAATATTAAGCCTACAAATTTTTAGATGTTTATAATCAAAAAAGGAAATAGAATTTTTGAAAATAACTATTGAATATAATAAATTTAATATGTATTTAAAATTACAATTTTCTCGAATAATAACAATTTTAAAACATTTACATTCTCATTCCCAGATATAGGTATGTTGTACTTCCACAAGAATAATATTTCTATATTATAATTGGTAATGTTACTATTCATTATGGTATGTCACTATTCATAAGGGTAACATTAATATTCAAATTGGTTTGTAACACTTCCCCAAAAAATTTGTTGGCCATATTATACTCAAATTAACTTACTAATCGCAACTTTGAATGTATGATTTTTGTAATTCAAATCATAGAAGTGACAAAAATATGTTTAAAGGTCACATAGCACTTAGATGTTAATTGTGTTTTTATTTCATGTGATTATCTGACATATTCAAAAGAAGTAAATTTATATTGATAATTTTGAGCCACTGCAACAACTGCAATGAACCAGGGAAATTTTTGAACTAACGCACTATGCCAAGGGTTTTCGGAGGCAAGAAACAACCTCCATGGAAACAAGGGTGAAATTTTTTCATCAGTACTGTTGAAGTGAATTTTAAAAACACCGTGGTGACATGTAAATTAGTTATTAATTCAGGAATAGAGAACATAATTTGTTATTCTGGTTCTATAGATTCACTTATATCCTAAATGTTTAGAATAACAAACCAAACACCATCACAAATCATGGAAATAGAGGTTCCATTGAGAACGGAAAATGTGGTAATTATTGCATCCCATGAATATAACTCCCTCCATTTCACAATTTTTGTATCGAACATTCTGGAAAACAACTTTGTACTCCTTTTGGGGGAATTTTATACAATTATTTGCATGGATTGGCATTCCCTATATAGAGCCAACATAAATTTCCATGACTGTAAAATCACTATCCATATAGAAGATTGACCCCTGATTCTTTAAAATTTAAAGTTAGAGGATAAATATTCTATAGGACCAACATCTCAAGCCTGGAAATTAATGACCAATGAACATGCGAATCTTTCTCTGATGATCGAGTCAATGTTAAGAACTATCCTCGAAGACATGAATATTGTGAGGGAATTCATGGATGTGTTTCCTAAAGAATTTCATGGTATTACTACATGAAAATATGTATAATTATGGATTTATATTATAAATGGTGTATTTCCAATATCTAAAAACCCATATTTAAATGCTAGTGTGGATAATGAGGGGCTAAAGAAACAACTATAGAAGGACATCGATAAAAGGATTATACACCCAAGTGCTTCACCCTGGGGTGAACCAGTCCTCTTTGTCAAGAAGAAGGATGGTTCAAGGAACCATTTCAATGATTATCATGATATCAAAAAAAAACATGATAAAAAACATGTATCCTCTATCATTAATAGATGACTCATTCGATAAACTATGTGGTTCACAATACATATCCAAGGTGGATCTGCAATCATGATATTTCCATGTAAGGAGGAAAAAAGATGACATCCATAATACTGCATTTCATTCAAGGTACGTGCAATATTAATTAATTATAATGCCTTTTAGACTCACTAATGATCCATAAATCTTCATTTATTTGATGAATATTGTCTTTAGATATTACCTTGTCAAATTTGTAGAAGTCTGTAAAGATAATATTTTAATATACTCCAAAACCAAACAGGATCATAAAGAGAATCATGCATTGTACTATAGACCTTACGAATGGAAAATCACAATTAAAAGTATAGAAAGTGAGAGTTTTGGTTTAAGGAAGTCTCATTGTTGTGTTATATCATCACATGAAATGAGATACCTATGGATCCCTCAAAGAAAAATGCAATTTAGTAATGGTCAAGGAAAAAATATGTGACATATATTCATAGCATTATTGGGTTAGCTAAATATTTTCACCGATTTATGAAAAATTTCTCACAATTATAAAACCCTAATACCATGTTAACAATGAAGGGATTCATGTTTTTTTGGAATGATGAATGTGAATAGGTCATCATGGAGTTGAAAATGAGGTTTCTCACATTTATCGTGAACACACTACCCATAAGTGGATAAATGTTTATGGTATTTATTAATGATTTAGGGAATGGAATGTGACTTGTTTTGATGAAAAATGACAATATAATTGCTTACACTTTATGTCAATTGAATATTCATTTATAGAACTATCCAACACATGATCCAGAGCTTGATAGGATGATAATCACTTTGAAAATTTGAAAACATTACCTCATTAGGGAAAAGATTGAAATATATATGGATCAAAAAATCCTCAAGTATATATTCACATAAAAAGAGTTTAATATAAAAAAATATAGTTAGATCTGATCAAAAACTATGACTACTCGATCCATTACCACCCTAGAGACGTGAACAAGATGGTAGATGGTTAATGTAGAAAGGACCCAATGATTCTAACATTGACGAGAATTGAATACGATACAATATTTGTAGATTTGATGAAGATAGGCATGAGATTTATATAGAATGGAATATAATAAATCATTTCACAAATGATTGCTAAACTATCTATTTTGGAAAAGTAAAATTATTCTCAAAAGGATGATTTTAGAATTCACAATAATGTGTAATCTATTACAAAATGGAAATAATTGGAGATCAATGTTAATGAATAAAGAGTTCATATATTTGGTTCGAGACTATATGATCCATCCAATTCTGAGTTAAAAATGAACTTTTGGATGATGCATATAGTTCAAATTTATCCATTCCCCAAGAAAACACAATGATGTATAGAGATCTCTGAGATAATTATTGGTGGAATATCATGGAGAAGGAGAACACTAAGTATACATAAAATTTCCTTGTATGTCAAAAATATGAAGAATGTGAGGCAGAAGTCTTGGGGGATATTTCAACCATTACCCATTATAACATAGAAATGTGAAAACATCAACATGTACACTGTCACCGGTCTTCTGAAGACATCCAATGGAAACAATGCTATTTGGGTTCTTATGGATCATCATAAATTGACTGTACACTTTCATGATATTCAATAAATTGTCTCATCAGATAAAATAGCAGAAATATACATCAAATAAGTGGTAAGGCCACATGGTATATCACTATTGATTTAATCTAATTTAGATCTAGGATTCACATCTATGTTCTCGAAGAGTCTCCCACATTCTCTAAATATTGAGTTGAAATTTAGTATGACTTTTCATCCTCAAACTAATGGACAATCAGAGAAGACTATCCAAACACATGAGGACAAGTAGATATGAGTCACAATTGACTTCAAATGAGTATGTGATCATCATCTTCCTCTTTACAAGTTCACTTACAAAAACAGTTTCAAATCATGTATCCAAAAGGATCCTTATAAAGTGCTTTATGGGAAGTGATGTGGAAAACAATAATGATGGGATGAAGTTAGGGAGTGAATACTTCTAGGTCCAAAAATAGATTATTAAGTGGATTATAATGTTATGACCATCAATAAAAATATTAATTCTACATAGAGTTGACAATAGAGATATGTTGACAATCATCTATGAGATCTATAATTTGATGTCAATGATCTGGTATTCCTCATCATATCATGGTGGAAGAGAGTTATGAGATTTTGGGAGAAGAGAGAGCTTATTAAAATGTACATTGACACTTTTGAATTCTATGATCACATCAGAGAAGTGTCCTATCAACTAGAACTTCCACCTAACTTGTATCAAGAACATGATGAATTTCATGTATCACTATTGAAAAGGTAAATACCTGAACCCACAAATGTACTCTATCTAGAGGGGGACCATTTGGATAATGAACTCTCCTAATGAAGTGAAGCTGGTGTGGATATCAAATCATATTGAAGAAGTTCTATGAAATAATACAATTCCCCACATCAAATTGTTCTGGGGAAACCAAGTGTTTGAAGAAGAAACATGGGAGCTTGAGTGTGTGATGAGACAATGTTAGCCTCATTTGATTAAGTGTTGGAAAATGATATTTCATGAGAGAAATTTTTTAATTGTGTAATTCTGTAACAGAGTGATGTTTTATGAATAAAATTACCATTCATTTAATATCTTATATAACAAGTAGTCACAATTTTTTTAATTATTATTTTGTTTAAATGACCTTTATGCATCATATTTGTTGATAATATAGATGTTGAATAGTGATCAAATGACTGAAATAAATATATTGTATTTGAAGACAATTATTTTGACATGAAAAATGAGAGGATGGCCTCATCTAGTATACTTGGGCCTTACAAAGCACATTTATCAGATATTGGATAAGTGGTAGTATCAATGGCCTTCACTCTTGAACAATCCCAAGCTATGCTTCAACACTTTAGGCATGAATGTAATCACCTAAGGGAGAAGTTTAGTTTAAGAGATATTACCACCCAAGTGATGTTATCTAAGCGACCCCAAAATTCTATCATCATCACATTCCTTACCCTTTGGTCTTAAGCAGATGTTATAAGGGGCTTTTTAATAATGTATCATTTACCAATTTTGTAATCCATTTTTATAAATAAAATTATTATTCCACAAATTCAATTATAAAAGTAAACATTATTAAAAAGTAATGAATTTGATTAAATGTACTTTCGGGTAAAAATGGTTCTTTTGAGAAATATATAGATTTTCATATTCATATATGGTTTTCTAATAATATTATAAAAAAATTCTTATAAATGATGATTATATTAGTTATTTATATGTAAATTATTAGGTAATAAATTTGAAAAGAGTTATATTTCATTACTATGAAACATAAATTTTACATTTAAATAAATTATTTTAAGTAACTAATAAATATTAGAAGAAAAATTATTTTAATAGAAAATTATTATCAAATTAATCTTACTAATAATATAGTTTTATATTACGTTTATTATGTCAAAGTAAATTTTTATCAGGGTTTGATCACTATTTTTGTCAAAACCCATGAATATTCAACAAATGTGTGTTTTCATTTTAAAAATAAAAATAAAAATTTTTATATAAAATTTTAGATAAAATTTATATTATTTTTTGAATTAGGATGTTGATTATATACAACATTTAATTGATCACAATTTTCTTAAATAGTCGAATTTTATGATTAAAAAATAAATAGCATATACATAAAATATGTATATTATGACATAATAATGTCCCCAAAATTACTTAATAAACATTATAATGGGAATTATCAGACCAATATATTTTTCCCCTTTACAGTAATGTGATTTTATATTTTTATTTATTTATTTTACAAATACATAGTTAATCCTCCAAAATATATAATATACTTTATGATTTTAAATTCATTTTTTATTAATGTGAGTCACTTCCTCATAAAAAAATATAATATTTTTATATGTTTTGAAATTGGCCTTATAAAATAATTTTTTCCCACTCCACACTGGCATAAACCATGGTAAAAAACTAGGTCATGATTTATCGTTTTGAATATTTCATTATATATATTCCAAAACATTTGTTTGTGAACTATTTAAGAATACCCCTATCATTTCCTATATAAACACACCAAATCATCCACTTTTCTTCACTAAAAATCCATTTAGTACGTCCCTACTCTTCCATCATCTCTCTAGAATCCACCCAAGGTTCCCCAAACAATCAATAATACCTCTTAAAGCTCTTGAACTCACACACTCATGTAAGATATTCCTTCCATTCTAATTTTTATCCAATATTATTTATGTTGAAATAATCTATAATGTTCAAATAAAAATGTTTGCGTATGATTTGAAACCATCCCCATACTTCCCTCTTTAAGTTTTAATGATGTGATACCATTTTCTCTGTAATTAATGCCTTCTGTGTAAACATATTACCATGTCGAAATTTTGTAATCAATTTCTCTCTTTTTATTTACATTCAAGTATTTACCCTATATTATACATCTATATTCCATTTCATATGTTCAGATATTATGTTCCATGATTCCCTTACTATATATTTCATGTATAAATCATGAGATACCCATTTTTCTTTCATCAACCCAACTTATGAATTTCGATATGATGACGTTATGCTACCGAAAGTGCGCTATGATTTTCCAAGGAAAAATCATCTTGTAGTGAATACCATATCCATTTCCCTATCAAGTGAATTATCCATTATTCAAATATACATATTTATTGGTACATACATTTATGCATTCCAAATTTAATAATCATGGAATAAATTATGATGTTGAATGAATCCATGTTATATGATCCATGTGGTAAACTTGTTCATGAAATTAAATGATTATGAAGGTTTCGTACTAATATATCTCCAATGCATTGGGAAATGATTTTTCTCATGATACACCATGTTCAATGAGGTTTTAATCATTCCAATCCATTTTCATTCAGAGTTTAATAATTATAATTCATGTGAAATGTATGTTTATTCATGACAATCCATACGCAATAAGCCCTGAATCATGCTAATCTCATGTTGTATGTTGTTTCCACATTTCCATTTCATGACAATCAAACTATATTATTCATTTATGTTCGTGTTTCTATACTGATCTATTGATATTCCTATTACATAACATGTATTGTATTCATCATCTTATGTTTTTTTACACACTTATTAGGCCTTATAGATCCCTTTTTTCTTATTCAGGACCCCCACATTTTCCAATTCAATGCAACGTATGAAGGAAATGTTGTGGTCATGTAATCGATGTTTTCAAAAAAGATATTTTATTTTATGTATTAATTTTTCCTGTAATGTAAATAATACACAAAGAAACTAGACCTCTAGAACTTCTGGGTTGTATTAAGTACATGTTTATGTAACAAATCAGGTTTAATTGTGTAATAAAAGGATGGTTTTTTATAATATTTGAAAATTTAAATTAATAATTGATATAAATTAAATTACCTTTACCTCAAAAATTAATGGGTTCTTTAAACACCCCATTTACGAAAGTCATCCCCAAATTTCCCTTCCATGGGTGGTGAAGTACGATTTGAGAATAACACCAGTTGTTATTCATATACAGTGTCTTAATGGTCACTGGTCTCATTATGTAATCGGCCTGGCTTCCATAGAACTAGTACTAATGGAACCGACCGACCATGAAGAATAATCACACTTCGATCCACATGTACAAGATTATCCTGAAAGGAAAAATCAACATATGACACATCCACTTTGGGATTAAATTCATGGGATGTGTATGAGTAGTCATTTAATAGTTGAGATACATGGAAAAAATTATACATGGATTAGTACCTCTTAGGAAACTAAAACTAATTGGCTACTTTATTGACTCTCTCATTAATCTCAAACGACCAGACATAATGTGATGAAAGCTTACAAATATCCCTATTCTCATGTGTCCTATCCTCGTTGAGAAACATAATAAAACCAAATCTCCAATCTTTAACACCAATATAAATGTTTAGAGATTAGAAAACAATTTCTAATTATACTTAAAAGTGGTCATCTACATTCAAATAAATAGGATGTGCTGATAATTCTTCTTTACAAGACATATTTCTAGCAAAGCTATCTCTCCTACCTCTAACTAACCTAGGGGTGTTCAAAATGGACTACCATAAGCCCCTCATAATGTGTTTTCAAAATAATTTTAATGATATATATGACATTAGAAAAATCATCCATGTGTAAATAAATTTCCCAAGTGCCCCCAAAATCTATGATTCATGCTTGAAACCTATCATAATGCCCATGTATTATATGCACTGGATGTTCATCATTCTGAGGCAGGTATAATGTGCTCAGTAGTGGATGGGAACCAATTACCTTCTAAAAACATATCAAAAAAACATCACATAAAGTGATCATCACTATCTTAAATGATAGTGTGTAGGACCCTGTAAAGTCTCACATTATGACAGATGTACATCCTCCAAATCTCATTTAAACATAATGTCTCCCAGATTGTAAAAATAGGAGAATACTTGATGATACTATCAACAAAAAACCACAGAGCATCATTAATATATGGTGAAATCAATAATATTATCATTAAATCCATCATGACCCATCCCATTTCCACTAGGGTATAGGTGATTGTAGTAAAATTCCAACAAGTCACTGATATTCTTCCTTCAACAATAGATAAGAGGAACAACGCATGATGAAAACACACACAACATTTGTCATAACCATAAACCTGTCTTCATGACCCTTGTCATTGTATATCATGGTAACATTTTCTTTCACTAATAATGATGAGGAAAGAATATACCAAATTATCTCCTCATTTATGTCTACTTGAACAGAAATGCGATCATGGATATGTATAATTTCATCCATTCCAATTTTCCAACTTCTAGGTGGCTCTTTATCTAGAACACTCTGTTATAGTACTAGGAACTTTGAATGTGATATCCACCTCATCTACACTGTATCCAAAATAGTAGAGGTCATCACTAATGATGATATTAAATTATACCATTGACATTCATTCCCCTCCATGTTCATCTTAGAGGCTAAATACATAATATTCCAATCACTACTGGAAATCTAAAATACATGTATCTAAGTCCTCTTACTCAGTGTATTAACCACTAAATTGACATTACCATTTGTGTAGGTAAGGTCATCCTCAAAAACATTAGTCACTCCATCCACCAGTGCTTCTTAAAATTCAAAAAAAACTATATAAACATGTTCATTATGAATTTTGTGGATTTTTTAAAAACACAATTTCCTCCAATTAAGTAATATCTCAAATTGTAAAAGAATTAAAGTCTACAAATAAATTGATATAATTCATCTTCTAGTTCCTCTCGTGTGGCATCAACTACTGAGACAAGTATGCCATGAATATGTCCCACTACATCATCACTACTCTAATTCCAATAATTAATGATTCAAAATACACACTGTAACACCTTCTATGCTGTAGTAAAATTATTACCAACACAAGTATCATTACCAATTTCACCTATTAAAAATAGGTATCACAAGTATATGACCATAAAAACTACACACCCTTCTCCTTAAATACCTTCAATGGTGATTCTACGTGTGGTTGGTCATGTATAAAATTCATATAATATCCAGTTATCACTATGAAACTATATACCATAGATATTTCCATTTCTTTCTCCTAGGATACCATAGATCCCACCTTATCTAGGTGGACTGGAACTATTTTCCATGAGATAATGTGATATAGGAAGTGAATATGATCAATATAGATGTTGAAATTTGTATGATTAGATATTAAATGTTTCTCTATAAATGAATTCAATATTAGATCAATAAATTTTTTATGTTTGTTTTAAGTGTGACAATACACCAATAGATCATCAATGAAAACCACAACAAATCAATGCAGCTAATGACGGAAGAATCAGTTCATCTATTTTATGTGTATCGCTAGAAAATTAATTAGACTGAAAGGCATTATAAAATATTCATATTCAACATACCTAATAGGAACGGTTATGTGAGATATGTTATTTCTGAACACACACCCGATGATAACCAGATCTCAAATCAAATTTTGAAGAAAACCAAGCTCCTTGAAGATGATCAAGTAGGTCATCTATTTGTTGCAAGGGATTTAGGTTATTATCTGTCAATTGGTTTGGTTTATGATAGTCCAAAAATATCCTATGTTAAAATCATCCTTTTTCACAAAAAGGATCGATGAAACCCTCAAACATGTGATTGGTCAAATAAACACATATGACTCTAAATCATCGATCTACCTTTGGATCTGCTAGTAGTCTATTGTAACCATTCTATAAGGAGGATTGGATACCAGTGGAAATCATGGAACATGTTTAATGATGAAATCAACCATTATCTATGATGGTAAAACATAAAATTATTCCCATAAAATATCCATGAAATGATGAAACACTAGAGGAATGTACTTAAGACATGCTACATTTTCATCTACATATAAACTATTGATAATAGATATCATTCCATCCATCCTATAATATTGTATTTCATCAAAAAATTTCTTAATATCCCATTCACCCTTTTAATTATATATTTCACCCCCCTTCGATGTAATATACACCCTCCATTGATTTAATTCATCATAAGATATTTAGAACACTAAAAATTCCATCTCGAGTGTGACATAAAACTCTTTCATTTCGGGGACATAAATATTCCACACAAAGTGACACCCAACAAACTCATGAGGTAATTCTCTACACTAACAGAAATCCTTCTATATAATACCATATAGTGTTTTATCCATCACAACTATCTTTGAAAACTTATTCACTAGCCCAAAGATTTAGACAATACATGAAAATATGAATCTATGTGATGCACCTGTATCAAAAAATAGAAGATCCAATGATAGAGTCTTCTAAGACAGTACCTCTCACCGTAGATGGTATGGAACCCTACTCTTTATGGGTAGGTCATATAGAAAATTATTGGAATAAACCATGACCCTATAACACAACCTCACCTCCCAATGTAGGACCACTTTTATGTCTCGGTGCATATACTATCTAGCAACCATTGACCTGACCAACACTACCTCATCATGATTGATCAAGAATTCCCAAGATTAATTTCATAAATGGAACTATGTAACCAGCTCCTAAACCTAGAAAGAGTGATTCCCCCTACCACACACGGATGGATGGGAGGTCTCGCAAAAACACTATGCGTGTCCCATCCAACCACATTTTCATCACTCGAATAGGTAACAATCACACTGATTATTCATTTTTTACATATCTACAACTAGGATGGAAGAAAATTGAGCTACTAGAAATCATATCCTGACTAGTAAAAATTTCACAAAAACCCTCAAAATGTCACTTCCTACAACTAAAAGTCAACCTACTGGGTCATGAGAGAAAAATAATTTACATTATTACCCTAGATTTTCCTTAGGTTCCTCTATATAATCAACGCATGGTTCACCATTTCAGTTATAGAGGTTAATCTGAACATGTTTACATAAGATATGGTTACTTATAAAATATCATCCACAATGAAACTCTCCCTTGATATCTCATTACTAAGGTATGATTGAACAAAAATATGGATCTCTGTAATTATTTCTACGTACTACATAACCATCATAGAACCCTTCTCTTGAAACAAGAACATAGTATCCCACTCTTCCCATAGAGTCTCACGGTATAAATAGTCATCAAACTTGTTTGTAAATCATCATAACCATGTATTGTGGCCTATTATCCCGGTACAATTCATCCCACCAACTCTTCTCTTTTCTATGAAGAATGTACATCACAATATTCAATATCTTTATAGGATGTTTCTTAGGTTTCTCAATCATCAATAATATAGTCTCAAGAAATATCTTTGGAGCTAATGGAACTTCTTCTCCAAAAAACATGGGAGGAATTTTCTTGTATAACACATGAATTATCCCATCTGTATATAGGGTAGTATATATTTCTCCCTGAAAGGTCTGAATGAAGTGATATAATTTGTCACAGAAGTGTGAATGAACACCTGTGTCTGGAACAAATGATGGTACTACAGCAAACACCAAGGAGGATTCCACTAATATCCTATATCCTACTTCTTCTATTGCATGGTCTTCACCACCCTCCTTGTTCCTGACTAGGGTCTTCAGGGTGGTATTCCCCAACAATGTAAAAAACGTTCCTCATATGAAAATAATATAAATGATAATATATAAATAACATATTCCAAGACAAAACCCTCCAATAAAGAAATCCTAAAACACACCCTAATCCCAAATCAATGAATATTTAATGAAAAATTCAAAAAATAAACTAGAGACACTGACACAGGAACACTCAAATTTCAGGCATAGGTCAAGTATTTATTTTCAATGTTCAATTTTCTATTTCAATTTCATTTAATATTAATATACATTATTTAACACATTAATTTAAATGTTAAACATAATAGTCCACAATATGTATAACAATGAGGTCTCACAATCATCATGAACCAAATCATGTAATCCACCTAATTCATATCATAAAACATTCCATATTTTCTATCACCACAACTGGTATTCCTATCATAACACATATCCCAAAATTATGAAACATGTAATGTATTATAAATGTCATGTTATAATGTATGGAATGTGATTCATTTAGTTTTACTAAAATTATGAATGAGGTGAAAGAACCCCATCTCATTGTGTTGGATCAAAATTAGAACCCTCAATTATATCAAAATTTACATCACAATGCAATGGAATATCTCAACGGTGGAATCAAATCAACTATAATAAACATAAATCCTGAAAATATAATTTCATTCGAGGAAAATTTTCATTTTCCTTCATTTGGGGTACCTACAACCACTCACAAACAGTTACCAATTTCCGACACCGTCCAATCCCAATGTATTATCACCAAATATTAAAGAAAACTAGAAATGGAAACCCTCTTATTTCATTTTGTATCATCCCATACCTAGATGCATTCAACAGTTCCCCAAGCCATGTTGGACACATAACATCATGTGCGTCATCCACTTTTTAATTTTCTGGAAACAGATTCCACCCAATTGTTCCTTGAGCCCATTTGTCCTCATAGGCTCATGAACATCTCCCCTAACACTTGATTTTTATAAATTGTAGTGAGGGCCCCATTGTGTCCATGGGTATATTATTCCCTCATCACCAGAATGTAACATAGTATAACTAAAATAACAAATGGATTGAAGATTCTTTTTAAAAGATATAAAAATGAAACTGGAGGAATAGATAATAATAATTCATATTTTTCTCGTATACAATGATGATGATACATGACTCTACAAAGAAGAAAAAATAGTCGCCAAATATTACAATACAACAAAATTCATAAAATACCCAAATGACCAAAATATTTATCTCCAAATAGCATTAATAAATTCATCTCAGTCCTGTATTCCTTTGATCCTATGCAAGGTACAAAATCAATCATCTAACTATGGGAGCCTACCCTTGTAACTACCTATATCCAAATAGTTAATTTTGGTACCAAATATGGGATTTTTTTTGTGAAATACAATAAAATTAGGTTACCACTAGAATATCCATAAAATTTAAGTTGTAAAATATAATATGATAAAATGTGTGCAAGTATAGAATGAATGTAGTAAATGAATTTAATTTTTCATTCCATATCCACTTATATAAAACTGATATTGTATAGCCAAAAGAGGCTTCATCCAAAACACATGTCAATATCTATTAACAAGGTAGCTATTAACAATAGGTAAATAACATACACGACCTCACTATAAGTCCATAAATACCATTTCCACTATTGAATTTCTGAATAGTAATGTGTAAAAGATTCTACAACTAATCTGTTCAACCACACATACCATATTATCCATGATAGTGTTATGTAATAAAATTTTTAAACCAAGAGGGATTGGATCTGTAGTGTATAATATCATGGAAACCTCATTTAGTCCCATGATAATATGGATGGAAACTTGGTATCAACATCTATTAGATTACTTGGACAATTTCATCAGAACAAGTCAAAAGAGAGTTCAGGAATCCCAGATTTATTGGATAAGAAGACCCAAGGAATCCCACGGAATCCAGACACAATAATGACTCATTATCTAAGGTGTCCAATACCTTGTTTAGGAACCATAATAGAAACATTTATTCCATATAATTGATCCAATAAAATTTTTATCTCAATTGATAAGAATCCATTTATAAAATATGTGTATACCGACTCATAAATAAAAATTCACATTCAAAGGAAAATAATGAGTATACCCACTAATTATTTAATACATTATCAAACACATTTCACGGGTATTCACACCCATTTATAAAATTTATATCAATTCCATTTTTGATATTTATGTTCCATGTAAGCACATAATAGAAATAATTAACATGAAATGGTTGAAACACATCTCATATTCAACTAATTTGACCCAAATTATTAATAAATAAGATTTCAATGACATTGAAATCATCCAATCACTCCATCAGAAGATTAACATGGCATACACATAGTGATTTCATATAAGACACCACCATGGATGGCATGTGAGAACAGAAACACCCACCAACATGTCATAATGGAACCTAAGGGGATCCTTAATAGTGTCAATTCCCTTTATTCAATTTATCATTTAAATCAAGATGGCGTGAGGAATTTTTTGATGAGATTCACAAAAAAGATATACTAATAGAGCACCAAATCCAAGGGAAAATTATATATCACCTACCATAATATATAAATAGATTTATCGTCGAGTATAAGATATCAATTTGACTCATGTCAGAATAAAAATGAATATTTGATGAACAACCAATAATTAAGGAATATTGGATACATCATAAAGAACATAGTTTATACCAAAAAGAATATAGGACTACTAAAAATAAATTGGGAACTCACCGATCTACATCAAATTATATGAGTGGTTCATGAAATATAGATCAGATGGTTGATTTACCTCAAATACTAGAATATTCACCCAAGGATACTTTCCAAAGATGAGTTTTCAATGTGCAATAGTGAAAGAGAAAAATATTTCAGTTTAATGATAATTTAAGTATAAAATAATATTTTAACCCCTTTAAAATTGGTTTAATGGTTTTGGTACATGGTTTCTGAAATAGTGCACCATCCTTGGATGGTTAATTGTTTTGACAGTCGCCTATCACATTTTGTCTTCATAGTTTAACTAACCATGAGATAACAATTCCAAAAACCACTGTCAAAATTACAGACATGGCTACATATCCATGTTCTAAAAATCGCACAACTTTCTCTAATGGTTTGGCCTATATATCCCAATTAATTATCCTCATATGGTTTTATCTACCCCTGTCGCCCACCCTACATTGTATGAACATACTATCATCAAGGCTTAGTTCGCCCCAAATCTCCGGTCCCAGGCTCCAAACCTGCCCGAGACACACCTGATACATATATGACCTCAATTGTAATTCATATAATTCCCTATAAAAACAATTAATCAAAGAATTTATGGAATGTTAGGGATTCATTATTCAAATAAATCATAGGTTATTGTAACTAATTCATTGAAATATATGTGTATATATTCACTAAAATACGGTAACAAAAGTTATAAAATAGAAATTCAGTGAACTATATTTATTATATAATATTTAAAATACCTTATGGGTTTTTATAGATTAGTATACATTGGAAGACCCACAATAAAAATATATAGTGATTTTATCCCATTTTGATATTTGTATCAGTAGTTGTTTCGTAATTACATTATAATGTATGTAGTAAAAAATAACTTAATTTATTATAATACACATTTTTTGTATTAAAATTATGACCTCATTTATATTATCCAAAAAACATATAATCTTGGATATCTCTATAAATGATGCTATTATTATTTGAATAAACAATGATCAGATATGTTTTTATCCATTAATTGATTTATATCTAAGGACAATAAATCATATAATTTTGTCTAAATTCTTATATCTACATCATTATAACTATTTAATTCTTAAATTTCATGATTGTTTAATCATACAAATTTATTTTTAGATTCAAATCATCATTCATTGACACTATTTTATTTATATAGAGGATAGGTCGATGAATCACTGATGAAATTTATTATTTGATATCATACATTATAAACACCATGTAGATAATTTTCTTCACTATTAATATTGAAACATCTATGACCCCATCCAAAATAAAGTATTAGGATTCATTAAATAAATATCATTCACAGCATTATTCACTTTTCATGGATGGTATTACATTGAGTTTTCATAATCATGGATTTTCTAAACTATCTTTCTGGGATCATGTTCAACAAGTTTTATTTATGTATATTCTATATTCCTTTTTGTTTATTCTGTATATCACACTTCTCTCCATGGAGATAATGAACCATTAATATTTTATGAAATAAATATCATGAAAAATTAATGATCGATAATTATGTAATTTTTATATACTTAATTAATTTTTCATAGGAATAAACTATTACTTTTACCTTTTTATTTGAAAAGTAAAATCAATTTATTGAAAAATTAGTATATATTACATTAACTTCTTCACATGAGGATATAGTAATTATTTGTGAAATGATAAAACATATAAAATGATAACATAATATTCATTATCATTATTGAATATATTGAATCATGAATATATTTTATAAAAATTTAATATATGGTTTAAAAATAATTAGGAAATTAACACAATGGATTGACAATACATGGACAATCAATGAAAAAATGATTTTATTTCTTTATATTTCTTATGGGAAATTATTAAATCCACATGTAAATTCAATGATTAATAAAAATAAATTTTCCAATTATCAAATGAAATAATTATTTGCGTTCCAATAGAAAAAAATTATATTTTCTATATTTTATAAATAAAATATTTATTCATTTATATATTGAACGTAATTGTCAAAATTTCAGGATGCTATTATAGGACTTCAAAATTTATAAAAATATAATATATAAATACTACCAAAAAATCAATAGTATATATCAATATAGAATTATACATGTTGATTTATATTTATATATAAATTATGATTTGTAATAACGTTACTATAATCAATTAATCGCATATCATGGGAGAACAGAAATCAACAACTCATTTAAATTTCCTCTATAGGTTATGATATCCTAAACAAATATATATATTTAGAAATTATGTATGGTTAAATGTATTTCCGAACATGTTATCTACCGCTTTAAGAAGATATATATTCCTTATTATGATGTTACTAAACTATTTTTAATCAACGAAAATTAATATTAAATAATATTTATTCATTATAATGTGGACCAAAGTACACTATAGAGAATAATATGTTCATATAAATCATTTCCGCAAAATCTCTTGCAGTTGAAAATTTAATTATCAAAACTATACTATGTCGACTCTATTAGTGATCATATAAAATGTCATTATATAATGAAATAATATTCATTAAGATATCTACTATATGACTCAAGGAAATGTGAATTGATTTTCAAAATAATATATTAATATATTCAATCATTATAGGTATATCTTCATTTATTATCAATATCTTCATATAAATAATCTCCTTGTATATTTATTACATATGTATCGTGATCCATCATTATAAATAATTTTTTATATGAAATATATAATTTTACAATAATTGTTATAAATACCAATGATTGATTCATTTATTGAACTACTTTGGAATGTGGAATGAAATTTACATTTACTAATAGTATATTTTATCTCAGTATGGGGAGGTATAATATATTATTAACATATTATTATATCAAAAAAGTAGATAAAATGAATTTTTTATTAAATAATCAATTAAAATATTAAATAGGGATGAACTAAAAATTAGATATTTAATTATTTTAAAATAAGGTTGTTTCATTAATAAATATATTTAAGAGCATTGAGTTCTAGATAAATTTAATCATTTAATTCCATTTACATTATAACATAATGATATTTAGAATGACCATTTATTTATGAAAACATTATAATATAGAGAATATCAGTTTACTGATGCTGATCAACTACTATATAATTAATAAACTAAAAGATACAGTAATGGATGGGGTTTGTTTCACCTTCATAGAATAAAAAATTTATTGTTCTTTAATTAATGTGTTTGTTGGTTTTACATGATTTCTGTTATGGTTTGTAATATGAGTTTGATGAGTACACATAATAAAAACAATACCCCCACCAAATCAGGTCATGTTCAACATCTCTCAGGGTAAGTATTATATTTTCTATAATATTATTTATTTTTATGATACCTATTATTTTTAGCTATATACTTAAAAATGGATGGTTAGTGAGTAATATATCATCAATAATCTAATTTAGCATTCATATATAAATAATCTTTTAGTCTACAAAAATTATTATTTAAATCAATTATAAACTGTAACATATGATTCCTTTTTTTTTGACACAAAGTTATTGTAATTTTGTTTCCCTATACACTATTAGAAATTGTAATATTTTTTTTCTAGTCATCTGAGATGGGGTCCCATGGCCCCAGGTTATTTGTGATGGGACCCCTTCGCAAATAATTTGTTATAGAAAATGGTGTCAATAATTATTTTTGTGAACCCCTAAAAAAACTATTAGTGATGGGATGTGGACCATTCACAAATATTTTCCCCACGATTATTTATAGAATTTTATTTTTAATGGGTTGTCCCCATCACAAAATGCCCTCTTGAAAATATCATTAATAAAATAACAAAAATATGACTAAAATAATATTATTAATACAAATAAAATAGTATTAAAATATAATAATAACAACATATTGTAAAATAATAATATAAATACTAATATTAAATATATAAATAAGTTAATATAACAATAATAATAATAAAATATTATTAATATTAATAATATTAAAAAATAAAATCATTATTTTTAGTAAAATAAATAAAAATATTATATTATATTAATAATACAAATAATAATATAATAATTATAATAAAATAATAAGAATAATATTATTATTATTTTGGAAAAGTAATAATAATATTGGTAAAATAAAACAATTATAATTTAATAAATACCACAATTTTTCTATAAATAAAAATAATAAAAATAAGTATAATATGTATAAATATATATTTAAAATATTAAAATAATTTAATAAAGTTGTAAAATAAAAAAAAATTAAATAAATATTAAATAAATATTAAATAAAAAAATGAAATTTTGGAAACAATATAAAAATGCAATATATAGAAATGTTAATAGTTATTATTACAAATTAATTATATTCCAATGTTTGATCATAAAATCTATCTCTATGAGGTCATCTAAAGAAGCTCATGGAGATGTTGGAATGAACTCCATCCCTAAACCACAAGTCAGAGGTCACATGTAATCTATTTGCTCATGCTACTAAGAATGTCATCAATGCATTTCCTCCTCATGTTATTGTGGCAGTCATCAGACCTCTTCCTACTACTGGTGTAGTTTCTAAAAGTGCAACTCCTACTGCTGATGTTGATGCATCTCCTCTTTCTGCATATGCATACATTCTATAATCTCACTCTAAGCTCACTTATACTCATGATGTTGTACGTCTGATGATGATGACTCTATATGATATCCCCTCGATCAGGAAACTGACATTGTAGTGGTACCATAATAACCCATCTACATCAATCTAGAGTCAATACTATCAACTTGGACCCTCTATAAGGCATACTTGGTCACCATCATCAACGCTACTTTATCAAATATGTGGGCACTAGTATAATCATCAGCCTTGGCATGACTCTCATTCTGTGTTAAAGATGTCACAACCTCATATGACTCCTTCAATTGTTATTTAAAGATAAAATAGTTAAAATATTATTTGAATTAAATTTTATGAATCAAAAATAAATTATAATAACAAAAATATGACTCTAGAAATAACCTATAATCTCTAAAGTGATTAGATCATTATATGTCCTCACATAAATGTCAAACATTGTAAATTTTGGTTGTTATACTACCTATATGGATATAAAATAAACCATTACATTGAAATTCATATATATTATTTAAATAAAGTACTTACTATATCTTCCATGTGCATATTGAATGTATGGATATAGGCTCTATGTGTTACCTCTTATCTCCATAGGCTATTTAGACCTACCAATTATCTCCTATAAAATTTCCACCCAACTAGTGTAAACAGATTCCTTCAAAAACCTGAGATGAAATGTAATTAGAACAGTTAGCATGAACAGAATATTCAAACTCTATCACTCTAAACTTCTTCACTACATTCCCTATGAAACTTTGAAAAAACGGATGGTAACTATCATGTATAATCCTCTCTTATTCCTTATAGATATCATCACACATTCTTTCAGTAATGGGATACCATAAACCCAAAAAATGTTTTATAATATCAAGTTATTAACTAAATAATGTATAAAATAAATATTATTTAATTAAATACTAGTAAATTACTGAACTTGTGGTGCTAAACATCAAATGTAATCTCATCCCATTTGACCCAAGAATCAAAAAAAATAATTTCATAATATTGTGCTCCCCTATCCAATAGCTGTAGGTGAAAGGATATGAAAAAAATAACAAATAATCATAAAATTATGCGCCAAATAAATTAATGATAGATAACTCAAATTCACCAACAAGAATACCTCCAAATGTGTAGATCAATTCCAATATGTGGATTTCACAAAAGGATAGTGTCACACCCGAACTTTTAAGATAATATTATCTTATTATTTTATCAGATTTTGAAAATTTCTACCGAGCTGCGACCAATCCTGTTTGAAATTTTTTTTATTTTGTTGATGAACGAATGCTTTGCCCTTGACAGCATCTGGTGCATGGGCATGGCAAGTTCAAAGCCGCACGACTTTGCTCAGGTCACCGCGCGGCGTGCCTCTTGTACAAGGCGAATAGATAAAATGTGTTTTCATGAGTTGGATCAATATTATAATAATGTCGATTAATGTTATTATTAGTATGGTTAATAGATATAATTATTAACAAGTTCATTATAATTTTTCTTCTAATTATTATTAATAATAATATTACGGTTTAGTTTATAATAATTATTATGAAGTTATTATTATTATTATTATTATTATTGGGGTTTATTAAAATCTTTATTAAGGTTATTATTATGGTTAATTATTAAAGTTTTATTTGTTTTATTTTATTTTATTTATTTTTATTTATTTCTTATCTTATTTATTATTATTATTTTTTATTCTTTTCTTTTATTGTTTTTTTTTCTTCCTCCCTGCTTTCCTGTGTGTCGCGCACAGCCCCTCCCCTTTTTTTCTTCTCGCGCTACCCTTCTTCCCCCTTCCCTAACCCTACGCCGCACCCCCTGCATTTACCCTTCGCGGCGCGACGCCCTCCTCCCTCCCGTCCGGCCCTCGCCGCGCCTCCTCCATCTCCAGCTGCACCTCCTCCCTCTCCGGTCACCGCCCTCGCCGCGTTTCGCCCTTGCCGCGCCTCCTCCCTCTCCGGCCGCCGCCCTCGCCGCCCCTTCTCCCTCTCCGGCCACCTGCTTGGCGACCTCGCAGTGGCGTCCCGCACCCCCTTCGGCCTTCCGCCGGGGAGCCGACGCCGACCTCCCTCACCTCTCGCGCCACCCCGTTCCGGCGACTGGACCTACTCCCCCTGCTCTTGATCCATCCGACGACAGCCCCAACCTCCCTTACCTCATGCTCAGTCCGGCGAACCACCCACCGGCCTCCTGCTGTCCGGATCTATCAGTCACGCCTCACTTTATTAGCTAAGTTGGTTGAATTGCGTTTGATGTGAGATGAAGTTCATGCCACCATTTTATTTTGGATCAGTGTACCTCGAACACCTCTTTGTTGTGATTGATTAGTTTCTGGATCCACTGCCATAGGTGCGTTTCACTTATTTTGATTGTTTCACGCATCCTGTCGATTTGCGATTAGGGTTTCGTATGAGGTTTTGTCTGATCTTGTTACTTTTGGTTGATGTCTTGTCTTTGGGTTCGATTTTGATTTTATTTGGTCCAATTATTGTTTTAGGGTTTTATTGGATTTGGTTATGGTGTGTATTGAGCTGCGATTGAAGTTTTGCACCATGTTTGATGTCGCGCAAAAATGTTTTGGGGAAATCGATGCAGAGGTAGGTGGTTTCGCATATAATCATTATTTGATGAATTAAATTGCAATTTTAATTAATTTAACAAATTGTTCAGTTAATTTATGTTGTGCTAAGGTAGTTTTCATTGATGTTATATATGTGTTTGGTTGTTTGGTACAATGTTTAGATATTATGGGTGTATTCTTGTTGAAAACTAACATTTAATCAGATGTTAGTGATTTAATAAATATTGTAGTTAGTTTATTAATATGTGCAGAGGGTGCAGTTGATGTTTTAGTGTAGTGTCTATGTGCGTGTAGTCATAAAATAAATTTTGATTAAGTCTTTGTCATTTTGAGTCATTCGATGCATTTTGAAAACTGTTTAATAAATTTCCCAGTGGTTTTTTTTAATTATGAAAATGGTCATTTTAATTATGGAGTTGGTTATTTGAATTGCGTGGGTGATGCAGATGGTGTTTTCAATGGTTTTTATTGTGCGTCATTTTTTTAAAACGGAATTGGGGTTTGTGTGTGTGTCATGTTGTGCATCCCTCAACAAGTATTGTAAGTTCTTTTAAATTATGTAAGGTATGTTTTAATGTCTATATGTTATAAATTTTGTTTCAAAGTGGCTTCCCAACTTGAAGTTGAGTTTGTCGTTGGTGCGAGTCTTTGATGTGTTATTTTGAAGTGTTTTATAGAGTGTTTAAGTGTTTGATTTTTTTATTAATTTTTTTTGTGTAGTGCGTTGGACCTCGCTACGATGGTTTCAAGTTGCGGGTGTCAGGAACGCCTACACGTACATGCATGGGGTAAGGTAGATATATATATATTCCCTCTTTGTACATATTCCCTCATGGCGTGGGGAATATGTGCAATGCAGCTAGGGGTGTATATATGTATATGTACAAATGCATGTGCGTGTGTGTGCCAAGGATCAGTTCGAGTGTTCGTCTTCAAACAACGACATGTTTGAGGTCGGTCCTCTATGCCTATGCCTTTAATTTGAGATTCATAATTTCTTGCTTGTTTTAAAAATATGTTTTACATTTACACTGTATCCACATTCTATGAAATCAGGTTACGGTTGCTAGAAATGATTACGCCTTTGATTTGGAAATTTAAATGTATTTTTAATGCTATCGGTCTTAAGTGACCTTTTATTGAAAAATTGATTTCTTAAGTGGTTCTGAATTAGTAATGTGTATTTCCAAAGGTGTTTGGCCTTTTCGCTGATTGATTTTTAAAAGTGTCCCCTTTAAGTAATTAAGCATGGTTGGCATCTTAAGAATGTTTTATGAAAGGCCCAGTTGGCACTTTATGATTTGGTTTGCGAAAATAGAAAACCCATTTTTAGTCATTCCCCCTAAATTTGAAAATAAAATGTGATGCAAGTGTTAATGAGTGGTTTGTGATATGTGCCTAGTGTAAAGGCTTGTGTGTATTTATGTGATGTATAGAGGGGGAATGCACTTAAGTAGGGAGTGCGGTGGTGAAAGTTTGAATGAATTTTGGATAAAGAAAGTGTAATGTACTTGTTTGATTGTTTGATAAAGAAAACTCACCACCATTTGAAATAGAGAACAATGGGAAAACCCGGGTATCCAGGTGGGTGACCAGGACTAGTACGCTAGATGACACGGCAGGGGTTCGTCCCGGTTTGTCTAGCAGGATTGACGCGACAACACTAACTAAACATATGAATTTCTGAGGGTCGTGGCCTTCTAAGCCACGTTTTCTGAGGGTCGTGGCCTTCTAAGCCACGTTTTCTGAGGGTCGTGGTCTTCTAAGCCACGTTTCACTGAGGTACGAGGTCTTTAGGTTCCCACTTGTTATAGCTGCCTCTAGGGATTACCCATGGTGCTCACTTTTTGTCATGCTGCTAACGATGTAACTTTCTTTTCAGCTGTTTCATACTTGATGCCTTGTTTGTGAAAATCATATTTTAATCCAAACTGGTTTCTTTCCATTTTGAAATGTTAATGCATGCTTGAAACCTATTTTTAAATTATAGTGGGAGTAAAAGGCTTTACCTAAAAATGTAAACTCGTTACTTGAATTTGAAAAGGAGAAACACTATTTTATTATATCTTATTTTCAAACTACCATAGTTGGATTTCTTAATAAAGGCGGAGGCATAGGATGTGGTTGTTTTTGGATTTCCTACTGAGCATCTCGGTGCTCACGCCTACATTACTTTTCAGTAGCAGGTTTCAGTCTTGGACCGCTTTTGGAAGTGAGTGTGGTTGTCGTACCGTGGTGATCCACGGGGTCACCTGAGGTATGTCACGTTTCTTTGTTTATTTCTTTTTCCGCTTCCACGTTGTTCAGTTTATTTTCTTTTATTTATATGCTTGTTTAGTTTATGTTTATTTATCTTGTTATGGGCTAAACCGTTCCCAACTAGTTTTTTTTCATGCCCGGCACTAGTTTCCAGCCCGTGGGGATCGGGAACGCCCTTCGGGCCACGTCGCGGACCGGGTTGGGTGCCGAGTCAGATGACGATCCGGCCTGGTTCGTGAAAAAATGGTATCAGAGGTGCCCTTGTTATTTGGGGTGTCAAGTAGCTTGGTGATTAGGTGTGTCGAGACTCGATAGGTAGGTGTGGGAAGGAGGTCATGAACCCTTGCTCGTCCCGAGACTCCAGTTTCCAGGGGTAGTCCAGGATTTGAATTTTCTTCTTTGGATTGGTATGTGTGGATGCGGGATGACCAAGGAAGTGAGCCAGTGTTACGCGGCAGACTTGCATTGGGTAGCGACCCATGTACAGCCCGAGTGCACGGTTCAAGATACTTCCTGTGGTGGATGCCCGCTCGGAGCATGGTCTGCTAAGCCATGTTACCGGGTTGGTATAACCAATAGTCCCTTATTTTTGGATGTTTTAATGTGAGTTATGTTTGACCTTAATTTTCGTTGGTGTGAGTACATCTCAGAAATGAAAATGGATTTTTGTGAAGGTGGTTTGAATTGGGAATGTGGTGTTATAGTGGAAAAGTGGTTTTGAAATGGAAATTGTTTTCTTTTAGCAAATGTGTGGTTTCAAAAGGGAAAATGAGAGGTGTTTTGGAAGTTGTTTTGAAATCTCAGTAACACTTTTTGGAATGTGAATTGGAAATGTTTTTGGAAATTGGAAATGTATTGCCTTAATGATAAGTTACTTTTTCAAATTGGTTGGGAATTTGTGATGTGTGCTTAATGGTATGACTTGGAAATGAGAAGCGTCTTGAATTGACTGTTGGTATTCCTATGAGTGATCACATACATTGAGGTACGCATGTGGAAAGTGGGGAATTGGTGATGTGAGTGGATGAGTGCTTGAGCTAGCACTGGATATGTATGTGTGAGACTTCATGGGGTATCAATGGTGGATATTTAAGTTGTTTTGTTTGCTGAAAAATGGTTTTCAAAAAGGGGGTTTTCAAATATTTAGAAGAGTGAGTGAGAAATTGTTTAGCGTTCTCTTTTCGTGTTGGGTATTCTTTTTCATGAGTCCTTGGTTTTGACGTATTGAATTGTGGTTGGAATAGTGATTTGAGTTCGAGCTTTCTTTTGCGATTGAGGTGTGGAATTTTGAATTATGATGAGTTTTGATTCGGATTCGTGCCTCTTGTTTTGAATATGCTGCCCAGAAAAGTCCCAGAAGTTTCTAGTGAGTCTCTTCTAGTTGTTGGTTCTACCTAGACTCTTAGTGGGGTGGTGGAATTGAATTCTTTTCAGTTGTTGTCCAGCTACCATGGTGATAGTGATCTATCGAAGGTAGCAAACTGGCATGGTGAAATCGTTGGTGTTTCCAGGTTGTTGGAAACTCCCAAAACTATGAGAGTCCGTGTTGGTCTGGGTTCCTTTGAAGGTGAAACTCTGGATTGGCAGAGGAGATAATCCTAGCGTCGTTGCATGATGGTATGTCTTGGAAGGTGGTTAGGACCACTCTCGTTTGATGATTTATATTTGTGGAAGTGAAGGTAAGGGAAGGTAAGGGAAGCGGAAAGGCTCGTGAGTGTCCAGCAAGGCCAACGAATAGTGAAGGCCTACGTTTGGCATCTCAAGATGTTGGTTTCCTTTTCTCCAAAGATTACGTCGCAGAATCAGTTAATGTTTTTCTTGTGTGGGGTCTTCGTCTACTGTTCAAGGATCGGTCCCCTTTGGTGTTTGGGATGGTTCCCCATTCTGTGAGAGCGAACCGGAGGAACCCATCTCCGACAAGTTTTCTAATCAATTCCATCTTCTATTAGTTGGGCCACTCTCTTGTTCGCTTCTTGTGTGGCCGGTTTGGGTACTTTAAGCCGCCTTGTCATCATCATCCATTAAAGACTTGCTGTCGGTGTGGCTGTTTGGGAAACTTAGAGAGTTTCTGCAAGCGGCTTCGTCAGGAGGGGTCTCGACGGGAGAATGTCAGCTCCTGACTGCGGGGCAACAGATGCTTCAAGACATCAGAGCTCCAACCACAGGTCTCGGAGCGAAGCCTTTCACGCAGTCAGGAATCATTGGGTGTGGGGAACCTTGGTTTAATTTTTTGTCTCCAATGCTGAAATGGGGACGGTGTGAATTTCTTTGTTGTAGCTCTCCCGTCTTTGAAGGTTCTGTCCTGCTATAAGTGGCGTAGAGGCCTCGTTGCCTCGTTGTGGTCTTTGTTCCTTGAATACCCCACTTTCGCAGTAAGGAGGCGTGGTGGTATCATTTTCTTGTAATTTTAGTGGTTGCGCATCCTCAAATATGAGCTTTGAAGTTGTCTCTTTATGGCTGTGAGTCTCATGATGATTATCTCTCTCATGTGGCTAGCTCCTTCGGTGACCTGTTCTTGTATTAGGATGTTCTCGTTTTGGAGACACTTGCGTCTTGGGAAATATTGAATAGGGGTTGGTCCGCTACGCAGTTTGGGGTCTTTCAGCGATGACCCCATGTGGTGGGGGTCTAGTTTATGCGGAGAGTTCATGGGTCGGTTGTGCTGGGTTTCTCGTACTGGTCTGTGATCACTGGTTAAAGCTGGTCAGTCCTTAAATGGTGGGAAGACCCACCATGAATCTTGTCGTGCCTTTTTCGAGGTTTGGTCTGTGTGGAGGTTTCCTCTTGGATCATGTTAGAAGTTCCAGAGTTGGGTCATGCTAAGTGCCTCAATATCAGTTGTGCTAGTCGGGTTTTTGTGGTGGGGAGAACCCTCCTCTTTTCCTGATGATTCTTTTCTTTTCAGTTCCCCTCAGAGTTGGTCGGGTGTGACTGATAGAGTGAAAAGTCACGCCGAGTTGTGATCTTGTTGGCCATGTTTAGTTTCAAACTCGAGTTTGATTCCTCGTTCGACTGGGCGACTTTCTGGGGGCAGAAAGTTTTTGTGGTGGGGAGAATTGTCACACCCGAACTTTTAAGATAATATTATCTTATTATTTTATCAAATTTTGAAAATTTCTACCGAGCTGCGACCAAGCCTGTTTGAAATTTTTTTATTTTTTGATGAACGAATGCTTTGCCCTTGACAGCATCCGGTGCATGGGCATGGCATGTTCAAAGCCGCGCGGCTTTGCTCGGGTCACCACGCGGCGTGCCTCTTGTACAAGGCGAATAGATAAAATGCGTTTTCATGAGTTGGATAAATATTATAATAATTTCGATTAATGTTATTATTAGTATGGTTAATAGATATAATTATTAACAAGTTCATTATAATTTTTCTTCTAATTATTATTAATAATAATATTACGGTTTAGTTTATAATAATTATTATGAAGTTATTATTATTTTTATTATTATTATTGGGGTTTATTAAAATCGTTATTAAGGTTATTATTATGGTTAATTATTAAAGTTTTATTTATTTTATTTTATTTTATTTATTTTTATTTATTTCTTATCTTATTTATTATTATTTTTTTATTCTTTTCTTTTCTTGCTTTTTTTTCTTCCTCCCTGCTTTCCTGTGTGTCGCGCACAACCCCCTCCCCTTTTTTTTTCTTCTCGCGCTACCCTTCTTCCCCCTTCCCTAACCCTACGCCGCACCCCCTGCATTTCCCCTTCGCGGCGCGAAGCCCTCCTCCCTCCCGTCCGGCCCTCGCCGCGCCTCCTCCATCTCTAGCCGCGCCTCCTCCCTCTCCGGCCACCGCCCTCACCGCGTTTCGCCCTTGCCGCTCCTCCCCCCTCTCCGGCCTCCGCCCTCGCCACCCCTTCTCCCTCTCCGGCCAGTTTCTCGTGGACCTCGCAGCGGTGTCTCGCGCCCCCTTCGGCCTTCCGCCGAGGAGCCGACGCTGATCTCCCTCACCTCTCGCGCCGCCCCGTTCCGGCGACCGGACCTACTCCCCCTTCTCTTGATCCATTTGACGACAGCCCCAACCTCCCTTACCTCATGCTCAGTCCGGCGAACCACCCGCCGGCCTCCTGCTGTCCGGATCTATCCGTCACGCCTCACTTTGTTAGCTAAGTTGGTTGAATTGCGTTTGATGTGATATGAAGTTCATGCCACCATTTTTTTTGGTTCAGTGTACCTCGAACACCTCTTTGTTGTGATTGATTAGTTTCTGGATCCACTGCCATAGGTGCGTTTCACTTATTTTGATTGTTTCACGCATCCTGTCGATTTTCCATTAGGGTTTCGTATGAGGTTTTGTCTGATCTTGTTACTTTTGGTTTATGTCTTGTTTTTGGGTTCGATTTTGATTTTATTTGGTCCAATTATTGTTTTAGGGTTTGATTGGATTTGGTTATGGTGTGTATTGAGCTGCGATTGAAGTTTTTCACCATGTTTGATGTCGCGCAAAAATGTTTTGGGGAAATCGATGCAGAGGTAGGTGGTTTCACATATAATCATTATTTCATGAATTAAATTTCAATTTTAATTAATTTAACAAATTGTTCAGTTAATTTATGTTGTGCTAAGGTAGTTTTCATTGAAGATATATATGTGTTTGGTTGTTTGGTACAATGTTTAGATATTATGGGTGTATTCTTGTTGAAAACTAACATTTAATCAAGTGTTAGTGATTTAATAAATATTGCAGTTAGTTTATTAATATGTGCAGAGGGTTCAGTTGATGTTTTAGTGTAGTGTCTATGTGCGTGTAGTCATAAAATAAATTTTGATTAACTCTTTGTCATTTTGAGTCATTCGATGCATTTTGAAAACTGTTTAATAAATTTCCCAGCGGTTTTTTTTAATTATGAAAATGGTCATTTTAATTATGCAGTTGGTTATTTGAATTGCGTGGGTGATGAAGATGGAGTTTTCAAAGGTTTTTATTGTGCGTCATTTTTTTTAAAACAGAATTGGGGTTTGTGTGTGTGTCGTGTTCTGCATCCCTCAACATGTATTGTAAGTTCATTTAAATTATGTAAGGTATGTTTTAATGTCTATATGTTATAAATTTGGTTTCAAAGTGGCTTCCCAACATGAAGTTGAGTGTGTCGTTGGCGCGAGTCTTTGATGTGTTATTTTGAAGTGTTTTATAGAGTGTTTAAGTGTTTGATTGTTTTATTAAATTTTTTTTTGTGTAGTGCGTTGGACCTCGCTACGATGGTTTCAAGTTGCGGGAGTCAGGAACGCCTACACGTACATGCATGGGGTAAGGTAGATATATATATATTCCCTCTTTGTACATATTCCCTCATGGTGTGGGGAATATGTGCAATGCAGCTAGGGGTGTATATATATGTATATGTATAAATTCATGTGAGTGTGTGTGCCAAGGATCAGTTCGAGTGTTCATCTTCAAACAGCGACATGTTTGAGGTAGGTCCTCTATGCCTATGCCTTTAATTTGAGATTCATAATTTCTTGCTTATTTTAAAAATATGTTTTACATTTACGCTATATCCACATGCTATGAAATCAGGTTACAGTGGCTAGAAATGATTACGCCTTTGATTTGGAAATTTAAATGTATTTTTAATGCTATCGTTCTTAAGTGACCTTTTATTGAAAAATTGATTTCTTAAGTGGTTCTGAATTAGTAATGTGTATTTCCAAAGGTGTTTGGCCTTTTCGCTGATTGATTTTTAAAAGTGTCCCCTTTAAGTAATTAAGCATGTTTGGCATCTTAAGAATGTTTTATGAAAGGCCCAGTTGGCACTTTAAGATTTGGTTTGCGAAAATAGAAAACCCCTTTTTAGTCATTCCCCCTAAATTTGAAAATAAAATGTGATGCAAGTGTTAATGAGTGGTTTGTGATATGTGCCTAGTGTAAAGGCTTGTGTGTATTTATGTGATGTAAAGAGGGGGAATTAACTTAAGTAGGGAGTGCGGTGGTGAAAGGTTGAATGAATTTTGGATAAAGAAAGTATAATGTACTTGTTTGATTGTTTGATAAAGAAAACTCACCACCATTTGAAATAGAGCACAATGGGAAAACCCGGGTATCCAGGTGGGTGACCAGGACTAGTACGCTAGATGACACGGCAGGGGTTCGTCCCAGTTTGTCTAGCAGGATTGACGTGACAACACTAACTAAACATATGAATTTCTGTGGGTCGTGGCCTTCTAAGCCACGTTTTCTGAGGGTCGTGGCCTTCTAAGCCACATTTTCTGAGGGTCGTGGTCTTCTAAGCCACGTTTCACTGAGGTACGAGGTCTTTAGGTTCCCACTTGTTCTAGCTACCTATAGGGATTACCCATTGTGCTCACTTTTTGTCATGCTGCTAACGATGTAACTTTCTTTTCAGCTGTTTCATACTTGATGCCTTGTTTGTGAAAATCATATTTTAATCCAAACTGGTTTCTTTCCATTTTGAAATGTTAATGCATGCTTGAAACCTATTTTTAAAATGTAGTGGGAGTAAAAGGATTTACCTAAAAATGCAAACTCGTTACTTGAATTTGAAAAGGAGAAACACTCTTTTATTATATCTTATTTTCAAACTGGCATGGTTGGATTTCTTAATAAAGGCGGAGGCATAGGATGTGGTTGTTTTTGGATTTCCTACTGAGCATCTCGGTGCTCACGCCTACATTACTTTTCAGTTGTAGGTTTCAGTCTTGGACTGCTTTTGGGAGTGAGTGTGGTTGTCGTACCATGGTGATCCACGAGGTCACTTGAGGTATGTCACGTTTCTTTGTTTATTTCTTTTTCCGCTGCCACGTTGTTCAATTTATTTTCTTTTATTTATATGATTGTTTAGTTTATGTTTATTTATCTTGTTATGGGATAAACCGTTCCCAACTAGTTTGTTTTGATGCCCGGCACTAGTTGCCAGCCCTTGGGGATCGGGAACGCCCTTCGGGCCACGTCGCGGACCGGGTTGGGTGATGAGTCGGATGACAATCCGGCCTGGTTCATGACAGATAGGGTCAGGAATCTTGTATTCAACAAGACCACACCCCCTCTGAATACTCCCTAGACTACGAGTAATATGAGTATAATATGATCTAATATCATTCTCATCCAAATGTAGATCATCCTCCTACAACTAATCTATCATATCCCCTTCCTTTGGAAACACAAAACAAATATTACTAGAAAATAGTTGAAAATAACTATCCTGTATAAATATATATTAGGTATGATTATAATCAGTATAAAATTGTATCAACGATCATCTTCATCTTCATCTCTACATATGTGGATATAATTCTATTCATATTCCACCCAAAATCATAAATTTCTATATGCTCTTCAGTTTAATCATCTCATATCACTTCCAATTCATTTTTAACATCCTTAATAACATCGTCAACAACAACACATAATTTTTGGGTGTCATCATTGATATTCTTTTATCATAATAAATAAATGGATTTGGAAAGTCCACATTAAAAATTTTGAATCCATTAACTTCAAATGAATCATATACACATTGAGAAAACTCATTTTCCCATGATTAATATTTTATTTGGTCAACCAATCACCCAGATATTTTAAATATGTAGAGTAGTTTTCATAATAAATTTTATGTTCCTAATGACGGAGAAAAAAATTGTTCATTTACTAAAATAATTGTTTTATATTTAATATCAACGATTATGTGGGTCAGATAAACAAGAAGTCCTCTATTAGTATCCAACCACTTTCATATTAAAATCATTATTTAATTATTAATTAGATAATAAATATCAATAATTTCTTCTAGAATTCCATTAAATTCAACTTCGGTTTCCATATGATGAGAACCTCTCAAGATGATACCACTATTAATTGTATTTTTATTCCCTATAAGCACTTTTATGAAATCAAAAACCAATCCCGATATATGAATTACAAGACTTATCCATTTAGGATGGTGGGTAAATCAAGACACACAATTGATTATCAATTTTCTTAGCATGTTGATATAACTATAATTTTTTAGTCAAATATCAATATAGAATGTCATCAATTTATTTTATATGTGAAACCATAAATAATTTGTGTTACCAGATTTTAAATCCATTATGAATTTTTTTTTTCTCTCATCTTTCTTCAAAAGTAGATACTGTAAAATGTGAAAAATTATTCTTGATGTGATTATCATATAACCTAAAAATAAAATAAGATTAATTTATTTTAACAATAATTACAGAATATGTTATTGGATCACTCAATATATAAATAGTGTATTTTCTTTATAGTAATGTAGAATGCATGTATGTGCTCTGTGATGATCATCATCTGAAAGATAGAGTTAATAAATTACACTGATGCCAAGTTCAAAAGATTAAAAAAATGATAACTAACATCTGTTTTTTTTTCATCATCATATTCTTCTTTATGACCCATGTAGTTGGGTTTTGAGATAAATTCATATTAAAAATAATGAGATCTGAAAAAAGAAGATTCCTCTTGAAAATATCCATATTTTATTGATCTTTCAACTGCTGTTTTGTTACATACTTTTTTTATCAATTTCTACTTGCATCTCTTGAATGGGTACATCAATTAAAAATTTACCCAATCTTCACATTTAGCATCATGTGGAAATTTTAATATCCAACGTTCTATTGAGTCGGTGAAAAGAGAGTGAGAATATTTTTTCATGTTTACATAAAATTTAAACATCTTCTAATAGTATGATTGATGCATTGTAGATTGTTTTCTACACACAAATGTGTTATAAATAATAAAATATGTCGGTTATCGCATCCCAAATCCTATAATTCAATATATATCATAATCAAATTAATATAAGCCTTCAATTATAACATGACTGTTATTAATTTTCAGTCTAATAATATAACAATTTCTGAAAAATCTGTCCAAATTAGAATCATAACCATCTATAAGTCTCAAATCAACAATCCAATGACAAATAATAAACAATATTTTTGGATAGTGTATCAGTTTCTTTTCCTTGAAAAATTTCTAGATCTAATATATTCCAACAATTCGTGTTTTCGTCACCTACAAATTTGGGAAAGATCTAATCAGAAATTATATGATCCTTTTTCATAACTAGTGTATCCAGAAATATATAAAATAAAATATAAAAATAGTCCATCCCAATATATATTACAACCATCTTTTGAAAGACAAAAAAATCATAACAATATGGAAAATCTGAAAAAATTCTCTATTTTTTCAGTTCTGTTATTTTCCAAATAAAACAATTTTATATTGGTTTTTTGTTGGTCCAAATTTGTTTGGAGGTTGTCACGACCCCCTCCCCACAATGTGTACCCCTCCTGGGCCGGCAATGTGAGAAGGGAGATAATGACCCCAGAGTCCCGCCTCCAGAAGGCCCCGGGTTGGCGACTAGCACCGAGGGTATAATAACATACAAATGGGAGGCATTGCCCTCTAAGAGAACACATGCAGAAGAGAGAGATAGAATAGACTCCAATCAACTCCAACTTAGAAATGAGATATAAAAGGAAACCAAGTACATATATGATATGTCATGCAAAAGTACTACAACTGAAAGGGGAAACTAAAAGTACCCAAAATAATGTAAAACGATAGCGACCACAAGCCCGAACAGCTCCTCCTCCAACCGCAAGCTAGTAGTAACCAGCTTGATCTCCAACCTACTCCAAGTGACCTGAAAAATAATTTATATATACATAGGGTGAGTATAACAGTATAATCAGTAGGATACTCCCCAAGCCTCTCGTTCAAAAGCAAAGAAAGCATGCTAAAGCCCAGTGAACAACAAGTGAATCTAACTCGTCACCTAAACGGGTATACTATGTTCCCAACCTCACCATGGCTACTCTCACCAAGTAACTCATACAAGAATATAGTATATAGTAAATAATATCAAGGGTACCCCACTACTACATCCCCACTGGTTTGCCGCTTTTCCCCAACGACATACGTCCTGTGCATCTCTCTCCAAAGGCTTGCCCGCAGACACCTGGGCTAAGCTCCACAATCTGCACCTCGTGCACCACATAGGCTTGCCCGCAGACACCTGGGAAAAGCACCACACCGTCCTCACAATCAAAGGTAACCAGGTAGTCTCCGAGAGCCACCACAGCTCACATAACGTGTATCATACATCGGTTATAATACCTCAATCCATTACAGCCCATACTCCGAGTAAGGATCCTCAAGCCATCATAGCCTATAAACGTTACACCTATAGTAGTCCGTAGGATACTATATCTAGAATATATGTGTGTGAATAACCACAATCCATTACAGCCCTCTACACACATATATGGGGTAACTAACCCTTGTGCCTCATGGCCCAAGTATCTACCAAAAGAAGAGAGCGGAGCCAAAGGGGGTAGTCACCCATTCAACCTCCCATCATAATGTTGGGGAAAACACCACCCCCCCCCCAGGGCTCAGAATCCCCGGGGTGTCAGTTGCCCTCACTGACAGGGTGGAGTAGCGTATAGAAACACAAAAATTACAGAATATATAAGTAACTCACATCCACACTATGGGCATTACCCTGTCTTAGATAAAACTGCAGCTAACGTCTCTCAGACTCCAGGCTGTTACTTCTAATACTAGGTATCCTATAATCACACAAACATTTGAAGAGATGTATTAGATTACTCCGTTATCATTTTATCACTTCCACTGTACATTAATTAATTCTTTAAACATTAATTAAGAATGAAAAATTCCACATTAAACTGAATTGGCATCACATTCAAAAACAACTGCTCCTTTTTAATATTCACATCACCTTTAAATTCCAGCAACTCCATCCCCATGGATTTTCACCATTTAATCAAACATTCATTACAGAATTACTTTTCCACATTCCCAGGCATTCTAGAAAAACATCTTATGCTTCTAAACTCAAAGGAGGATCCACACGGTGAATAGATATACTACCCGTCGAGTCTATGCCGCCTATAGAAAGAGCATATACCCATTCTCCCTCGAGAGGCTAAACACGGAAAGCACGTGGCATACCCCGCGCGTCTTCGCCTCCATCGGAAGAAGGGTAGAAAGACCAGATGCCTTGAGCTGTGGGGAAAAGCAAAGCAGATTAACATTCAAGAAAACCACAAGCAACCAGCAACCACATCCATCCCATTCCATCACCCATGGTGTCCTCCCCGACACCCACAAACATAAACTGATGCATCTCGCCACTCTAGGCATCATCTGCTGCCATAACCACAAGGCCTCCATGCCTCCACATATCACAACTACCATCCAGGCTCACATCATAGCACAAGCAGCAGAAAAATAACAATCACAACCATGGGCCCTTGACCCTTTAGCATACAAGAGGGTAACTCAGAACCCTTTTAGAAATTCCCACATAATCTGTTCTCTAATCCATATTGAATTGGAAGAATTGTTATTCGTAGGTTCCAATCATGGATACCTAATCAGCAAGCTATCACAATTAAATAACCATGCTTACTTCCCTAATTTGATTATCCACCAATTAGAACAACTACAACAACGACAATAACCAGATTAATTTACATGCCTCTTTATCTTTAGCCAATTAATTAAAAATTAATTCCGGCTTTACGTTCGTTATCAATTTATATATTGAACGAACAACAAATCAAAGAAAACATAGATATCACTATATCTAGGAAAACATGAGGCAAACCGTTATCATGGTATAAAGCAACAACATGCGATCAACCAATTCTCTTAATCTGGTTCAAGTATTTAATTAGTTCAATTTCATTGTGATCCAAAGGGATAAATAATGCTAATTCTACGATTTCACATATACAATTAGAGAAGCCATGAATCCCCTTCCTCGAAGAGTTCTTGACGTCCTTTATCCACACAACATGTCATGATCCTCCCCTCGCAACAACTGCATCCACCGGAGGATGTTGCGGTACGACAGTACCAACCAACCCCAAGAAAAACCATTAGAATATTGGAAATTACATGGTATAATTATGGAAAAAAGGATAGGAGAAGATGAACCCCAAGAGAACAACGATACAACATACCTTATATCGAAGATTGATCGACACGGCTCAGTTGCATCCAAAACAGAACAGAACCAATCCTAGGGGTAAAGATTGATTGTGCAACTCCTATGGAAAGGAATGAAAGGTTCTAGCATCTCTTAGCTGAGAAGAAATGGAAAGAACATGGGAGAATGATATCTCGTCCCTTTTTAAGATTTAATTGGGCGACTGTTTAAGATCCGGTTAATTCTCCCTTAAAAACGGATCGCATTAACCCACGCGGTTTGACCAAGTAAAACATTCCAAGACTTAGGAATAATTAATATAGGATTTATGGAATTTTAAACGGAATTAAGAGACCTTAAGATAAGGCTTTAAATGTATTTTACGTCAAAGGAAATGTCAAGAGGGGAAAAACTGTAGGAGTCTGGAAACACTGTTCACCCACTGTTACTGTACATGAAACCGTTCTGTGAAACCGATCTGTGAAACCGATCTGTCACACCGATCTGTGAAACCGATCTGTCAGACCGATCTATGAAACCAATCTGTCACACCGATCTGTGAAACCAATCTGTCACACCGATCTGTGAAACTGATCTATGAGACCGATCTGTCAGACCGATCGGTGAGACTGATCTATTACTGTTCATAAAACTGGAAACATTGTTCACAGAATTGGAAAATTGGAAAAGTGTTGGGGATAAGTCCCCTTGACCTCCTGGAACACCTCCAACATCAAAATTTCACAATGTAATGGACCGGAGAGGTCTGGGCCATTACATTAGATACCTCTCAAAACATTCTCATCCTCGAGAATTAAAAACCAACCCAGAAGAAAAGAGGGGTCCAAACAACCACCCCTTAAGATACCTCTCAGGGGAAAACCACCATGAGTTGTTCGAAATCTGGAACAAAACTACAACATCCGGGAGTACGGGAACAAACAATCCATACCCAAACAATTCATTCATAACATCACATGAAAAGTACATAAATAAAACATGAAAGGTCCAACCACAAAGAAAACATCATTACATGAAAGGAGTTAAACATTAAACAACTCTGGGTACTGAGCACGTATCTGTGACTCCCGCTCCCAGGTACTCTCCTCCATGCCACCATGTCGCCACAAGATACGAACTAAGGGGACAGAACGCCCACGCAACACCTTCTCCTTGTGGTCTTGGATCTCCATAGGTCGCTCCTCGAAGGTTGCATCATCATCAACATCGATCTCTCCCAAATCGATAACATGAGATTCATCATGATGATAACGACGGAGCTGTGATACATGGAAAACATCATGTATCTGACTCATATGAGGGAGAATGGATACTCGATACGCCACAGCTCCAACACGAGCTAACACCTCGAAATGCCCAACAAACCGGGGAGAAAGCTTACTTCCACGACCAAACCTTCGCTGTCCACGATGGGGAGTCACCTTCAGAAACACATGATCCACAAAATTAAACTCTAAGGGTCTCCTTTTTAATCAGCATATGATTTATGACGATCTTGTGCTGTCTTCATCCTCTCACGAGTCACCTGAACTATCTCTGTTGTATTCTTCACTAGTTCTGGTCCGAGAATTGCTGACTCTCCGACCCCAGTCCAGCACAACGGAGAATGGCATGGCCGGCCATAAAAGGCTTCAAATGGCGCCATGCCAATGGTAGAGTGAAAACTATTATTGTAAGCGCACTCTACCAAGGGTAAGTTCTTTGTCCATGAACCTCCAAAATCAAGAACACAAGAGCGCAACATCTCTTCAAGAGTCTGGATTGTTCGCTCTGTCTGACCATCCGTTTGATTATGAAAAGCAGTGCTAATGCATAATTGAGAACCAAAAGCATGCTGGAGACCTCTCCACACCCTAGAGGTAATACGAGGATCTCGATCGGAAATGCTCATCTTAGGAACTCCGTGATGCCTCACCACCTCCTCCATATACTGACTCGACAAAACCTCCACTGAGCTCGACTCCTTGATTGCTATGAAGTGGGCCGATTTAGTTAAACGTTCCACTACCACCCATATAGAATCATGTCCTCCCGGAGCTCGAGGTAAACCTGTAACAAAGTCCATTGAGATGTCCTCCCACTTCCACTAAGGAATCTCTATTTGTTGGAGAAGACCACCAGGAACACGGTGTTCGGCCTTCACCTTCTGGCAGACTAAACATTGAGACACACACTCTGCAACCATATGTTTCATCCCAGGCCACCAGAACTGACTCCTTAAGGATCGATACATCTTCGTCACACCAGGATGTACTGCAAAGGGTGAACTATGGAACTCTCAGAGAACCATCTCGCGCATCGCCAAGGGAACAAAAAGCCTGCCATGATACAACACTCGGTGTTGTTCATCCTCCGACCAACCATCAGGGGCCTCCCCACAAACAACTTTGTCTCTCCAAACTTCCACCTCTAGATCACCCAACTGAGACTCTTCCACCTTCTGCATCAGGGATGACTGCACCGTCATCTGGAAAAGACAACCTCTACCCCCAACTTCTCCCATATCAAGATGCAAAGCTGCTAGCTCTTTCATCACTCTCCAGGAATCACCATATTTTCGCACAACATCATTATGTGACTTTCGGATTAGTGCATCAGCTACAACGTTCCCTTTTCCGGGTGTATATGACATTTCAAAGTCGTATTCCTACAAGAAATTCATCCACCGATGCTGCCTGAATTTCAAGTCACGTTGGGAGAAAACATAACTCAAACTCTTATGATCGGTGAAAACCACAAAGCGCTCACCAATGAGGTAAGGTCTCCACAACTTCAGAGCAAACACTACGGCTGCCAACTCAAGATCATGGGTGGCGTAGTTGCATTCATGGGTCGCAATTTTCGGGACCCATAAGAAACAACTGACCTTTGTTGCATAAGTACACAGCCTAGCCCCAGATGTGACGCATCGCAGAAGACGTCAAACTGGACTCCCTCAGCTGGAAGACAAAGAACAGGAGCACTTACCAACTTCTCCTTTAGATACTACAATTCTACCAGACACTGATCAGTCCACATGAATGCTTGATCCTTCCTGGTCAAAGTTGTTAGAGGAGTCACAACCCGTGAGAAATTTTCTACGAACCTCCTGTAATTGCCTGCAAGACCAAGGAAACTTCACACCTCTGACACTGTATTGGGGGCTTCCCAAGACACTACTGCTTCTATCTTCGATGGATCCATAGTTACTCCCTGTTGGGACACAACATTCCCCAAGAAACGAACTTCTCGAGCCCAAAACTCACACTTGGACAACTTCCCAAACAACTGATGTTGGCGAAGAACTACCAAAACGGCTCGTAGATGCTCTGCATGCTCTTCATCAGATGTGGAGTGCACAAGGATGTCATCGATGAAAACCACAAAAAACATGTCCAGGAATTCACGGAACACAACATTCATCAACCCCATGAAAACAGCTGGAGCATTCGTCACGCCGAATGGCATTACAACAAATTCATAATGACCATGACGACAACGGAAAGTAGTCTTTGGGATATCCTCATCCTTTACATGCATTTGGTGATATCCTGACCGCAAGTCGATCTTTGAGAACCAACTTGCAGCCTTCAGTTGATCGAATAGGTCATCAATCCGTGGAAGAGGATAGCGATTCTTTATTGTCACTTTGTTTAATCGACGATAATCGACGCACAACCGCAAACTGCCCTCAGCCTTTTTCACAAACAAAACTTGTGCACCCCATGGAGACACACTTGGCCGAACAAAACCGCACTTCAACAGATCATCAAGCTGTATATGTAGCTCTCGTAACTCAGAAAGGGCCATCCTATACGGAGACATAGAGATAGGGGACGCACCTGGGTGTAGCTCGATCCCAAACTCGATCTCTCGTCGAGGGGGCAAGGATACAACCTCTCCTGGAAAGACGTCAGGGTACTCCTCTACGATCCTAGGAAACGCCAACTGTTGAACCTCTGAAGAACTCAGCATCATCCCATCCATCATGGATGATAAGGAAGGAACTCGTCTATGATTCATTCGAGGATCTCTCTCACCAACAAACACCACTTCCTCTCCATATTCATCATAGAAAATGACCTTATTCCTATAGCAATCCACAATAGCTTTCACTGAATACAACCAATCCATGCCGAGTATGACATCATATGGTTGTATTCGTAAACATAGGAAATCTCCCCAAGAGCGGTGTTGCCCCATCACTAGCTCACAGTCTCTACATACTTCAAACAAGTCATCTCGACCTCCAACTGGCGTATTCAACGCCAAGGGCACTGGAAGCCTCTCTACCTCAAGTCCCAAAGCATGGACAAGGGTAGGGGATATGAAGGAGTGTGTTGCTCCTGAATCAAACAAGGAATACACCAAGGTAGAAAATAAGCAAAGGGTACCTCGGACGACGTCTGGCTCGCCTGGAGCTGGCAACGCTAGAGAATGAAGCTGACCACGACCACCTCCACGGCCTCTATGACCCTGATGACGACCACCACCACGGCCGCGCTCTGCTCTCTGAGGATGGGGAGCGTCATAGGGCTGTCCTCTGCCTACTCCATCTACCCTCTGGTGATCTAAATCTGGTGCAACCTGCTGCTGCTGCCTCAGCTGGAACTGCCTCAACGGAGGAACCTAGAGTGGAGCGCCCGGTGCACGATTACTGCTCTGAAAATTCGAGCACTCCCGCTGCTGATGACCATGACCACCACAAGAAAAACAAGCGCATGATCCCTTGGCATAGGCCTGAGAGTTTCTACCTCTATAGAAACAAGATGAGAAGGGCTGGGACCTACCCCCAGGTGAACAGAAACTCTTCTGTCCTGAAAACCGGGAACCCCGGACCACAGCTTTGCTTCGTGAGGAGTCATGACAATTCCTCTCTCGTGATGATCTGGTCCTAGCCAAAGTCCTCTCAACAACCTATGCCCTCGCCAGAACCTCAAGATATGTCTTCATCATAAATGGGGTGACCTGGCACTGGATCTCTGGATTCAAAGCCTCCTCGAAATGCCTTGCCCTGGCCTCATCATCTGGTAATAGGTTTGATGCATATCGTAGAAGGTTCCTGAAACAGATTCCAAACTCTAGAACACTGGAGCTCCCCTGTCGAAGGGTGAGAAGCTCCTGGTGACTAGACACCTTCGCAGTCGATGAAAGAAACTCGACTCTAAACCTATCTTGAAACTCCTCCCATGAGATCGTTTACTCCTCACGATCACAGAGGAACAAGAACCACCACTTCCTCGCTGCTCCATGCAGCATCGTCACAACCAAGGACACCCAGTGTTCCTTCCGAGCACAAATCGAACTGAAGCCTATCTCGACCTCCTCCAACCAGTCTTCTGTGACTACATCTGAAACGGAGCCCTCATACTTCTGTAGACTCTAGCGCTGAAACTCTCGAAGTGTCTTCCTCCAAGTGTCATCGTCGTCAACCTCTACTCGGCGGTGATCTGCTGGAACATCTTATTGGGCATCTTCTGCGCAAACCTGACGAGGACGTCGACCTAGAGCCATACCTGTAAAATAACAACGGTTAGAGCTCCTAAGCCATGAATATGGAAGACTCAACATTAATTAATTAATTGTTTTGTTTTATTAATTTTAGGTTACATATCCCATGGTCTACCCATTCAAACACAGGCGCAAAGAATAATGATTCATGATCCTTTCCTAGGTCTCTACCCTGCAACCAGTATCACTTTGTTTTGTATCCATCGTAAACTTAGAGGTACATGCAACAGATCATAGGGGGCCCTGAACGCCTATGTCTCTACCGGTATCCAGTGTTTATCCCACTTGCTAAACATGAATGACATCGTTGCCCTACCATCCCATGCATCCTCACCTATGCCTAACTCCAAACTCCATCCTATCCCTCAACCAGACCTCTCATACCACTCTGTCACGACCCCCTCCCCACAAAGTGTACCCCTCCTGGGCCGGCAATGTGAGAAGGGAGATAATGACCCCCGAGTCCCGCCTCCAGTAGGCCCTGGGTTGGCGACTAGCACCGAGGGTATAATAACATAGAAATGGGAGGCATTACCATCTAAGAGAACACATTCAGAAGAGAGAGATAGAATAGACTCCAATCAACTCCAACATAGAACTGAGATATAAAAGGAAACCAAGTACATATATGAAATGTCATGCAAAAGTACTACAACTGAAAGGGGAAACTAAAAGTACCCAAAAGAAAGTAAAACGACAGCGACCACAAGCCCGAAAAGCTCCTCCTCCAACCGCAAGCTAGTAGTAAGCATCTTGATCTCCAACCTGCTCCAAGTGACCTGAAAAATAGTTTATATATACATAGGGTGAGTATAAAAGTATACTCAGTAGGATCCTCCCCAAGCCTCTCATGCAAAAGCAAAGAAAGCATGATAAAGCCCAGTGAACAACAAGTGAAACTAACTCATCACCTTAACATGTATACTATATTCCCAACCTCACCATGGCTACTCTCACCAAGTACCGCATACAAGAATATAGCATATAGTAAAGAATATCAAGGGTTCCCCGCTACTACTTCCCCACTGGTTTGCCACTTTGCCCCAACGTCATACGTCCTATGCATCTCTCACCAAAGGCTTGCCCGCAAACACCTAGGCTAAGCTCCACAATCTGCACCCCGTGCACTACATAGGCTTGCCCGCAGACACCTGGGCGAAGCACCACACCGTCCTCACAACCAATAGTAACCAGGTAGTCTACGGGAGCCACCACAGCTCACATAACGTGTATCATACATCGGGTATAATACCTCAATCCATTACAGTCCATACTCCGAGTAAGGATCCTCAAGCCATCATAGCCTATACACGTTACAATTATAGTAGTCTATAGGATACTATATCCAGAATATATGTGTGTGAATAACCACAAGCCATTACAGCCCTCTACACACATATATGGGGTAACTAACCGCTGTGCCTCATGGCACAAGTATCTACCAAGAGAAGAGAGCGGAGCTAAAGGGGGTAGTCAGCCATTCAACCTCCCATCAGAATGTTGGGGAAAACACCCCCCCAGTGCGCCGAATCCTCGGGGTGTCAGTTGCCCTTACCGACAGGGTGGAGTAGCGTATAGAAACACAAAAATTATAGAATATATAAGTAACTCACATCCACACTATGGGCATTACCTAGTCTTAGATACAAATGCAGCTAACGTCTCTCAGAATCCAGGCTGCTACTTCTAATACTAGGTATCCTATAAGCACGCAAACATTTGAATAGATGTATTAGATTACTTCGTTCTCATTTTATCAGTTCCATTGTACATTAATTAATTCTTTAAACATTAATTAAGAATTAACAATTCCACATTAAACTGAATTGGCATCACATTCAAAAACAACAGCTCCTTTTTAAGATTCACATCACCTTTAAATTCCAGCATCTCCATCCCCGTGGATCTTCACCATTTAATCAAACATTCATTACAGAATTACTTTTCCACATTCCCAGGCATTCTAGATAAACATACTATGCTTCTAAACACAAAGGAGGCTCAACACAGTGAATAGATATACTACCCGTCGAGTCTTTGCCACCTATAGAAAGAGAATATACCCATTCTCCCTCGAGAGGCTAAACACGAAAAGCAGGTGGCATACCCCGCGCGTCTTCGCCTCCTTCGGAAGAAGGGTAGGAAGACCAGTTTCCTTGAAAAGTGGGGAAAAGCAAAGCAGATTAACATTCAAGAAAACCGCAAGCAACCAGCAACCACATCCATCCCATTCCATCACCCCTGGTGTCCTCCCCGACACCTACAAGCATAAATTGATGCATCTCGCCACTCTAGGTGTCATCTGCTGCCATAACCACAAGGCCTCCATGCCTCCACATATCACAACAACCATCCAGGCTCACATCACAGCACAAGCAGCAGAAAAACAATAATCACAACCATGGGCCCTTGACCCTTTAGCAAACAAGAGGGTAACTCAGAACCCTTTTAGAAATTCCCACATAATATGTTCCCTAATCCATATTGAATTGGCCGATTTGTTATTCGTAGGTTCCAATCATGGATACCTAATCAGCAAGCTATCACAATTAAATAACCAGGCTTACATCCCTAATTTGATTATCCTCAAAATAGAAAAACTACAACAACGACAATAACCATATTAATTTACATGCCTCTTTATCTTTAGCCAATTAATTAAAAATTAATTCCGGCTTTTCGTTCGTTATCAATTTCTATCATGAACGAACAACAAATCAAAGATATCACAATATCTAGGAAAACCTGAGGCAAACCGTTATCACGATATAAAGAAACAACATGCAATCAACCAATTCTCTTAATCCAGTTCAAGTATTTAATTTGGTCAATTTCATTGTGATCCAAAGGGATAAATCATGCTAATTCGACGATTGCATATATACAATTAGAGAAGCCATGAATCCCCTACCTCGAAGAGTTCTTGACGTCCTTTATCCACACAACATGTCATGATCCTCCCCTCGCGACAACTGCATCCACCAGAGGATGTTGCGATATTACAATACCAACCAACCCCAAGAAAACCCATTAGAATCTTGGAAATTACATGGTATAATAATGGAAAAGAGGATAGAAGAAGATGAACCCCAATAGAACGATGATACAACATACCTTATATCGAAGATTGATCGACACGACTCAGTTGCATCCAAAACAGAACAGAACCAATCCTAGGGGTAATGATTGATTGTGAAACTCCTATGGAATGTATTGAATGGTTCTAGCGTCTCTTAGCTGATAACAAATGGAAAGAACAAGGGATAATTATATCTCGTCCCTTTTTAAGATTTAATGGGGCGACAGTTTAAGATCCGGTTAATTCTCCATTAAAAACGGATCGCATTAACCCACGCGGTTTGACCAAGTAAAACATTCCAAGCCATTGGAATAATTAATATATGATTTATGGCATTTTAAACGGCCTTAAGAGCCATTAAAATAAGGATTTAAATGTATTTTACGTCAAAGGAAACGTCAAAAGGGGAAAAACTGTAGGAGTCTGGAAACACTGTTCACCCATTGTTACTGTACATGAAACCAATATGTGAAACTGATCTGTGAAACCAATTTGTCACACCGATCTGTGAAACTGATCTGTCAGACCGATCTGTGAAACTGATCTGTCACACTGATCTGTGAAACCGATCTGTCAGACCGATCTGTGAAACCGATCCGTCAGACCGATCTGTCAAACCGATCTGTCACACCGATTTGTGAAACTGATCTGTCAGACTGATATGTGAAACTGATCTGTGAGACCGATCTGTCAGACCGATCGGTGAGACTGATCTGTTACTATTCATAAAACGGGAAACACTGTTCACAAAACTGGAAAATTGGGAAAGTGTTGGGGATTAGTCCCCTTGACCTCCCCGAACACCTCCAACACCAAAATTCCACAAAGTAATGGACCGGAGAGGTATGGGCCATTACAGAGGTAATGATGAGACAACTGATTATACCTATGTACATGAGATCATTTTTAATGGCTCATCTCTTTTAATTATACCTTTTTCTAAATTGAAATCATTTTCTCTAAAAAAATGATCGATTGGAAGGAATCTGTGATAACAGTCAAAAAACAAGGTCTTTTTCCAATGATAAGAATAAAATCATTGTTTTCTCTCAAACATTATATTCAAAAATTTGGAATATGTTTAGTCTCACTATAAATAATGTCATGTGGTGGGTAGTAACATATTTTCAACATCAATGCATCTTTCAGTTGGAAATTTTATTTCCCAGCAACATCATATGTTTTGACACAATTACTCCATAATGAATTTAACTCATCAATCAATATTTTAAAATTAACATCAATATTTTTTTTCAGATATTAGGTAATTAATATGTTAAAAAATATATATGAATATTTCTTCAACAATCAATGAGGTAAATTTTATGAAGTTATAAATAAATTCCAACATTAATACTTTCTAAAGTATGCAACAAATGGACAGAAACCATTAGTTGGAAAATCCCAATAGCACGTTTTTGGATTATATATAAAACGTCAAATGCACTTTGGGAAAATGATTCCATGAATCACCATCAAATGGATAAAATTAGCTTTTACCAATTTATATATTGGTTTTGTGCCATAACATCAATGAAACTGTATTTTGAGACATAATTATACGTTAAAATTAATTTGTAAGTAGAAAATATATCAACAATTTAACAAGAATCAATCCTGAATTCCCATGTTGAGCCTATTTATAACATGATTTTCCAAATGGGGGAATACTATCAAATGAAACTTTTTCATCAGAATATATGATGGAATCATTTGAGAATTCATGAATCTTCTTATAATGAGGAACAGAATTATGAACCAACCACTTACACTCAAAAAAAATTATGAACAACGTTTCTTTCAGGTTACTGTGTTTTTACCAAAATAAATATCAAATCAAAATTCATATTTTATATTTTATATTTTATTATATGATTTAACAACCATAAATTTTCTACCTACATCAAATTTTATTATCATGCATTTACTATATAAGGATTCCTCAGTGAAAATGAAAAACTCATAAAATTGAGATGGTTCCAACTCAAAAGTATAATCAATATCATCCTGAATTTCATCTTGTTGAAATGATGGAACTACCACATCTATTACTAAATTTTGAAATTTTGATGGATCCCTCTCCATATTATTAGTATCTTCTCTAAAATTTCGTTCACAATGATGATACCAAGAATGATATTCTGGTGGAATACTAAAATTCAGTATATGGACCCTAACATTTAAAAAAATTTCAAATGTCCTTAAATCAAATTTTCTTAAAGGTCACTTATTTCTCCCTTATAAAAAAAATTATTTTTTTGATGACTCAAATGATTAGAAAGCATGAAAACCCTAAATTTATATGGGATATAAGCCATACCATTTGGAATCATGTGTTGAATTATCCATGCATGATCACCAAATAATGGTACTGGTCAAAACCCATGATCAACATTTCACTATATAGTATAAAATAATTATTATTTTTGAATAATTTGATATATGAAAAACACAATTCAAAAATTTCCAGAAAATTAAACTTTATTCTCTAGTAATTTATAATAATTTATATTATTTAATAGTTATTAATACTATTAATTTTGATATTTATTCTAATAAAAAATAATTTATATTATTTTATTATAACTACTTCTAATTTTTAGAAATTAAAAATAATTTATACAAATTACCACAAATTTCCTTCAATATAATTTCCATCAGATTTGTGATAAATACATTTCCCAATAACTCATATCCTTGCAACAATATGTTATTGAAATCAAAGTGTAAAATTTCCTCTAATGTACGAATATCTATTTTCATATGGATAATAATGGAGAGCCTATAGGGATTATTGTGCGGGTCTCCCTTATCAAGCATATGAAAAGGGAGATTTGATTGTTGGAGCTGATTATTCAATGCGATCTGTGTTGGAGAAAGTTGTAAGAGTATGAGTCATCAACAAAAAGAGCCTTTATTTCCCGACATCTCATCTTCTTGTAAATTTCTCCCACTGAAATCAGTATGAAAAATATTCTATGACTTATACATATCAATCCTCATGAATATTAAAATTGATATATTTATGTTGAAGATGATTTTTTATAGTGCTTTAAGTTAGAGAAAGCTACGTAGAGATGATCCATCGAGAAAAAGGTATGCCACCAATGTACATGAAATTGTGAAACTTTATTCCCATTTTTTACATTTTATTGACAATTATTGTGGATTATTTTAATGTGATGTCCCTTTTTGCTAATTTTTTCTAATTTTTACTAATTATTGCAAATTATTTTTAATTATTATTATTTATTTCTATTTATTTATATTTATGACTAATTATTTCTAATTATTGAGAATAATTTCTATTTATATAAAATTATATTTAATTTATGATATTTATTTATATTTATTTATATTTATTGTTATTTGTTTATATTAGTTTCCATTTATTAAAAATTATTTCTAATTATTCGAATTTATTGCTACATATTGTTATTTATAGCTATTTGTAGCTATTTAATGCTAATTGTCTCTATTATTTCTTTTTATTCCAAATCATTTCTAATCAACGCTAATTGTTGCTACTTATCCCTATTTATTTCTATATATAGATATTTATTTCTAATTATTGCTAATTATTTCTCATTATTGGTAATTATTTATATTATTGCTAATTAATGTTAATTTTTTCTAATTATTGTTAAATTTTACTAATTACTAATAAATATTTCTAATTGCTATTATTTAAAAATGATTATTTCTATTTATTGCAAATAATTTATATTTATATGTATATATTTCTCTTTGTAGCTAATTATTTATGATTATTTCTCATTATTACTAATTATTTCTAATTATTGACAATTTTGGCCAATTTTTACTAATAATTTCTAATTATTTTAAATAATTTATATTTATTGATAATTATTTCTAATTAGTGCAAATTATTACTAATTATTACTTATTGTTACTAATTATTACAAATAATCACAAATTATTACAAATTATTACAAATTATTAATAATTATTACTAATTATTAATAATAACTATGAATTATTATGAATTATTATTAATTGTTTTTAGTTATTTCTAATTATTACTAATTTATAGTAATTAATAAAAATTAATCCTTTTTATAAATAATTATTCATAATTATTCCTAATTATTAAATAATTTACTAGTTATTTCTAATTATTTCTAATTATTTTAAATTATTCCTAATTATTCCAAATTATTCCAAATTATTCATAATTATTAAAAATTATTCGTAATTATTGCTAAATTTTAGAAATCAATCGTATTTATTCATAATTATTAAAAAGTAATCATATTTAATACAATAAATTACTAATTATTTCCTATTTTTACAAATTAATAATAATTAATACCAATTATTCTGAATTATTACTAGTTATTACTAATTTAATATAATTATTACTATATAATTTTATATATTTTGAATTTAATTTTAATTAATCTTAATTATTACAAATTAATTCTAATTATTAATTTTTATTACTCTTTATAACTATTTATTTCTCGTCGTTACTAATTATTAATATTTTATACTTTTTATTCTTAATTGTTCATAATTATTAGTAATAATTACCAATTATTCCTAAATACTCCAAATTATTCTTCATTTTTATTAATTAATTCTAAATATTACATATCAATCAAATTTATTACTATTTATTAATATTTATCACTAAATATTAATAATTATTACTTTTTATTTTTAATTATAACTAATCATTAAAATTGTGACTAATTATTACATTTTCTTATTATGTATAAATATTTATTCAATTTAGTCAATTTATTACTTATTAACACGAAGTTATACTAATTATCAATAATTATTAATAATGATAACTAATTGTTAATAACTTTACAAAATTTTCTACTTAATGCTATTTACTACTAATTAATATTAATTTATACTACTCAAACGTATTTGTAAAAAAATTATGAAAAATAAAATGATATATTTTAAATTTAATTTAATTATATCTAATTAAAAATCATTATAAATAATATTAAATAAAGTGAATTAACTAAATAATGAATATGATAAATACAGGAAAACTAAATCATTCGGATAATTTATGCTGTGAATATTGCTCCGTTTTAAAAATTATAAGTTAAAAAAAATTGGGAGAGAAAATGTAACTATAGAGGGGTAGATGGGTAGAGAAAGTAGTTGAATGATAGAGAATAATATAAGTGTGTATATATGTGTTAGATTAGTTGCGTTGAGATTATTGGCGACTAGTCTAATCGTAAATACTAACCCTATATTAATTAGGGATAGTGGTGAAGAAGGTGTTTTCTATGGGTCCCATCACAAACACCAACCTACCGACATACTATTGGAGATGGGATATAAATTCTATTATAAAAACTTACAAACATTGACAGGTATTTACGACGGCCTTTTATGCCTGTTGCAAATATCATTCTCTTGGTTTGACATGCAACTTGCGAGAAAATTTTTGCAATAGATACCATCTACCCGTCACAAATAACTTTTTATTTGTGGTGGAAAGTGGGTTACATCGCATATAGTCTATCCTTAGAGAGTATTTGAGACATGATACTTACCCGTCGAAAATATCCCATAGTAAATTCCGATAATTCCATAGTTATATATTATTTTACTATGCCCAAAAAATAAAAAAAAAGATTTCCTTCAAAAAAAAAAATTTATAATACATAAATTTTTATTTATTATCATTTTCATATGAAAATTATAATAATCATTAAAAAATACATAACCCAAAAATTATTTGTTTAGTGAATTTTAACATAGATACATAAAATAAAATTATCTTCATAATGAAAATAATTTTTTTAAGTATTCATATAATTTTTTACACTTTTCCTTTTATTCATATCACTACATATAAATCCCATAAGGCATACATTAGAAGAAAAAAACGAGTAATTAACTACTAAAGGGATAATCATATGAAGTTAATAAATTGAATAATCAATATAAGTTATCATTAATTCATTGACTTATCAGGTGATCCTATTATAAATGAAGTGAACGGAATGATATTTGAAAAATGCATAAGAATAGGTAAGTAAAAAAATGGAACAAAGGACTTATATCACTTCATAAGCATCCATCAAGGATCATCTCAATGATTTGATAACATTATATCCATGGATCTTTTCACATGTATCATATATAACATCTCACGATATAAATGTGTTACCAAATCAATGGGGGGTGATTGTGTTATTTTATTATTTATCAATATATATTCTCAATGAAGATTTCAGCTAAATATATAAATCCAATATTCCTTTCATAAATTTCAATTTTAATATTATTACCAAAAAAAATTGATGTATATATTAGTCATCTATATTGTTTCCTTTCCATGTTTTATTTAAAAACATAATTTAAATATTAGGTATTTTTTTATTAGAATATTTATTTAAAATATTTTCACGTAATACTGATTCTTTTATGACTATATTGAATTTTATCATTTCTTCATTATAATCATTTCATTATACTTTATTAATTAAAATATAATGAAAACTATTTTAAAAAATTGTTGAATATTGAAATTAACAACATATAAAATATTATGAAAATCATATGAGGAATGATTGAATAATAAAATATTAATAAATTTATATCATATCATTCATTTCATACAGAAATTATAATTTATTTAATTTTTAAATGTTATTTAACATATTTGATGTTTACATTTTTATGTCTAATTTTCTATTTATACATGTAAAGTAACTTGTTTTTAAAAAAAATTGAAATCAATAAATATTAATTATTTTAAATTTAAGTATTTAATACCAACGAGGTATCATGTGTTATCATCTGAAAATATTTTAATAATGCATCTCTATGAAATATTATATGATAATTGGAATAGTATTTTATTCGCATTGCACATAGTTTGTCCCTGTAAAACTATTTTTTTGGATATTTTTGTAAAATCTAAATTCCACTTCATTTGAAAAATAAATTCCTAAAATGTACATGAATAAAGGTATAAATATTTAATAATAAAACATAAAAAAATTAATATATGATAAAATACACAAATATAATCAATCATAACAAAATACATGGATTTATTCAAAAAAATATTTTCTCAATGGATAGTAAAAAAACTAAATAGTAAAATTCATAAATTTTATATAACTAATAACATAAAGAGGGATTCACATTTGATATTCATATGTCGAAATTACCAGATATTTAATTGATTGATTTTCTCGGATAATTTTAGAATTTAGGGATTAAAATAAATGTAGTATAAATATAAATAACTTTTTATTATTTCATAATGTCTTAAAAGGTATGTTATAAATGATAAACAATTATGATTTAGAAAATAGATTTATAACCTCAAATATTATATTTTAAACTTGTGAGAATAATTTTTCAAAAGCTATAATGAATACATTGAATACTAGATATTATTTTATGTTTTTTAAAAACTATTATGAATATAAATTATTCCCTAAAACATAAAAATTATATTAACATAATTTGATTGATATGTAATATAATATAATATCAAAAATTTTCCTCATATAAAATACAAGGGGAAATAGTCATTATAAGGGAAAAGGTTATTCATTTTTTCTTTTGATTTAGCGGTTTGAAAAGACCTATATTTTGATATTAAAAAAATAATTCCCCCTATTTTGATTTAAATAACCACCTAACCCCTAATTCTACTACAAGATAATTCCTTATATAAAAAATTTTCGGAATTGTTTCCTCTCTAGTGCATTTTAATGAATTTATAATGGTTCCATGAAGTTTCCTTCCACTTTATGAAGCTACATTTTAAGTAATGTATTTTCATCCCCCTTCCACTTTTTTCCGTTACTTCAGGAAATAATTAGTTTACTTTTCATCTAGTTGTGTTCTCATGATTTTATAATTATTACTTTTTTATTCCTTTAATTACTAAATAATTTGATACATATAGTCACTATAAGTAATCTCATTCCATAAAGAACTTTTTATTCACATTATTATATTAAAGTTGTTTATTTATTTTCTATTCCTCCTTTTTTGTTGTGAATATCCATACTTATTTCCATTTAATGGTATTATAATAGGTGTAATTGTAATACATCATCCATGGATTTCAATATATAAAATCCAAATTCATTTAGCATGGTTTTAGAAGAAAAAAAATTCTACACCTTGAAGGCCTCATGAAGTGAATGATTTTTCTATGAAACCCATTTTTTATTTCCATGAGTTATCTAGGAAATATTTTTATTATGATGATTTAACAATATAGAACATATGATTTTAGAAAAATTAATGGTACACCATAATAACTCTCCAATGAAATTTGAAATGAATTAATCTCTGCAAAAAAAATGTTTATTCATTCATTATGACAAAATCATGGAAATATATTATACAAACCCATTTTAATGAACCATTATGATGTATTTATTAATGTAAATATCAATATTATATCCACATTACAGTTTCATAACTCGAGTACTCATGATCATGATCATGTTTTATGACTTATTAAATTATGATCATGTTCCCTATTTTTGACACATTTTTTATCCACTGTCATGTAATTCATGTTTCCATTGTTCAATCCCTAAATATCATAATTACCACCATTATCTATTTGTGTATATCTCAATGAAACTATTTCAATTAAGGTCCATTAGTTTGTAGTAATAATGTTTTTTAAGAAAATTATTTAATGATTATGTATATTCTGTCATTAAGTAAATGATTAATTATATTCATAGTTTCAAATGCAGTAATCTCTAAATGATGAGGTGTAAATTTTCAATGAAAATTTCTGAAATATAAATATGCTAAAATCATTAATAAAGTATTCTACTATCCAATGAAAAAATAACTTCTACAGATTAGTTTTATTTGTGTAACAGGACATGTAGAAATTAGTGAAAACCCATGTGAGAATCCTAAAAATAGGACACCATTATTAAATTTTTGAATGTATTGAAAATTTGGTTACTATAAATGGAAACCATATATTGATACAAGAAATTGTATAATGGTAAAACTCATAAAATCTATGTGGTTATATTAATGATACGTTCCATCCTAGTTTATTACATTAACATTTTTGGTGGTTGGAGGTGTTCAGATGAGGCTTGGAGGGAGTCTGGAGAAATTTGGTTTCTAAATGCTAAAAGCAATAAGAGTACACGTCATGTAAAATGATTATACGGTGTGAAATTTGGTTACCAGGATTTTCAAAAGGGAAATATGAATTTTACAAATTTCACACAATGTGAGATAGGGTTTTAGTACATTTTATATTTAATGGGTTTAAAATAAATTTTAAAATGAAAAGCAACATCTTTTTAATTGAAGACAGATCACAAGATGTTATATGACATGAAAGGGTATTATAAGTCGGGTAATAAACCCATAAAGTTAAATTTTAAAATTTAATTTTGATCAATTATTCATTCATTAATCAATGTTTCCTTCTTCCTCTAGTGTTGGGTGAACCCTTGGCACATTGATTTGTTCCTCCATTACGATTCCCCCCTCATTGATCAATTCATCCTGGTGGTTGATCATTGGTGATATATGGTGAGTTCTATTCATCATATCAAACATTTATTCCACTCTTCTGTTTCATATTATCTACAGTGGTGTTTCATTGATTCAGTTTGTGTATTTGGTTGTGATTTATTTCCATGGGAAGTAGTGTATGCTCAGCGACACTTCCACATTTTTCAGTTGTGGGTTTATTGCTATTTATTATTAAACGTACAGTTCACAATAAAGAGGTAAGCATCATTTAGGTAAGATTTCCCTCGTTTATCTTTACTTATATATCTTTTAGTACGTGTTTTCTTTATTTAAGCTAATATATATGGTTATGTCTAATTAATTTAATATAATGAAAATTTTTATGAAAAATATGATGAGTAAAGGGGTTGTTTTCATGTTTTTACAGCTCTGATGTTATTGTCATGTGATGTATTAAATTATCTAGAAACCGGACTAAAAATTGTTTTCATTTGTGGTTTTTTTTGTTGATTGAAGTTTTCTGTGGGAACGTTGTCTTTTTTCACTGTTAGATATGTCACCCTAAATTAAGATTGGTTAATTACTGATACCTGGATTCTGAAATGGCATCATGATGTTTCTAGTTTTTTTGACAATTCACCAATGAATTAAAGTGTAATGTGATAAAATACACTTTTTAAAATATGAAAATTTATCTTGATGTGCAATGATGTGTGTGGCTGGGGATTTTGGGGATGATGGTTTCTTTTGTCAAGTTTGTGTGATTGGGATGTAATAGTAGATTGTTCGTACTTGTGGGGAGGTCGGTGTAAGGTTTTTTATGATGTTATTATGGGATGATGATGTGATATTTTATTTTCTATACAAATGGGGTGGTGACGGTCTATGTGTTTTTATGTTTGTGAAATGTTGTTTGGTTATGCTATATGCCTAATTAGTGATGTGACAAATTGATTATTGTTTAATAAAATTTTATTGGATTGGGTTTGATGGTTATAGAGATAAATGTTGTTACTGAAATAATATTATGGGTTGTGTGATCTACAGTGGTAGATTATAAATGATGAAATTAATGGGTGATAAATGAATATGAAATATGAATCCCTGTTTCAAGTCTCTTTACATTTTTAAAACACTATTTTAGATAAAAAATAAATGCATTTGGAGGTAGCAGACAAAGTGATGGTGATGTGAGTTGGTTAGCTGGTAGTAAAATCATAGGTGTGAATTTTTTGTTTTCCCTATATATATAAAAATATAAACATTTATATTCATTTTATTTCCATACACACCCCACCCACATTGAGAAATACGTGATGAATACCCACATAGTCATGTTGGGTGTGTTTTTTATAGCATCTGGGTTGAAGTATGGTGGTTGGGTAATTATTCTTTTATGCTATCTTTTCTTGGAGAGGTATGAATTGTATAGACTACGCTAGAAGAATGTATATTGGTTCATTAAATGGAGGTTATGTAAACTTAGGTGTCTTAAATATGAGTTGTGATGTTCTTTTATAGGTTTCTTTGGGATGAGTAGTGATGCACATTCCTAGAATCCTTCAGTATGAGTAATTATGAGATGTTATATGATGTGACCTATTATGAGTCCTATATGGGTACTGGAGGGTCTTGTTGTGAGAATCAGGTATGATTAGTTTGGATGTGTTTTGGGACTGAGGTCTGTGGATGTAGGATGTTACGAGATATACAGAAGTGATGGGAGGTCTAGGACATATTGTGTTGGGTGTTAGTGGGGCATACCAGGGGGAAACAAGTGTTGGGTGCCAAAATCATTGTGATTCCAATTATATTATATTTTATTGGATTCATTATTTGGTGATAATTTCTTGGTGAGGTTGGTATAGTTAGTATACCATTATTATTGTTTCTTGGTTATGTTGTTTTCCCACAAGTGTTTTGTTATACTTATTCCACTTTTGGATGATAGAATTTGAATTTTCTACCAAGTATACATGTATGATCACTGTAAATATATAAAACCATTTTTATGTTTTCATGAGGGCTACATGGACTATGATAGAAATTACTAGCAGATATCCATTAATGTTTTCTGTTGTAGATTTATATTTATTTTGTGGTATTTACATAGGACACTATCATTTTTACCAGTTTTATTTATACAAGCATGTGAGATGGTTTTGATTTTTTTATATAATGTATTGGAGTTGTACTGGATGATCGATCTTATATCCCAAACCTATATTATTATAAAGGGAAATTCCTCCCATATCATGAGATTCATATACCCTCGGTGCTAGTTTCCAACCAGGGATAATAAGAGGACAAGCATAGGGTTCATTATCTCTCCCCCTCAATGTATTAACCTCAGAGGGACATGGTCATGATAGAGAGGTATTAGACGAGTTTTTGGGATATAGGATGGAGTTTGGAGTTTGGATATCAGAGGATTTCGTTAGATTGTATGGAAACTGTTCCAATTGTCCCTAGTTCTTGACATATTCTAGGGATACCCACTATGATACGATATTTTAGTGCCACCCATTATCCTGTTCATAGACAATAAGATTAATGAATTACCATGTCAGGTGAATTCTTTTCCATCATAGAGACTGATGGTTGGTACATGAATCATGATGATTTGGATTCTTTTTTCAATTGTATTGCATTGTGAAGGGTGAAATTAATGAAATAAATTAATTTATTTGAAATAAATATTAATAAAATTCCATAGGATTGGGATTAGATATTTCATTATTTTCTGTTCATTTAAGGGTCCTATTTTTAATTCATGTGTGGATATGGATGGTGAGGTTCAATAGGCTAATCTGTTTTACCTATATAAAGTTGTCCCATATGATAAATGTAATTAGTTTTATAGGTTTTCTCATGCTTTCAAGCTATTGGATTAGAGAATGAATGAGGGTACAGTTTCAGATATGGAGACAAAGAGATGACTGGTGGAGATCAAGATCATCTTCTGTTTGATTTATTTATCTAGGGTTTACTGGGTCTAATTAGTGGTCAGTTTGACATAGAGAGCTGTGCACATTGGTGGATGATGTATCTTGGAGAGTAGAAGGAGGAATAATTTTTTGTTGGTTGACATAAATAATGTTTTCTAAGAAGAGTTCCTATCATCAACCATGAAGGAAGTGAAGAAGGATGATCTTCATTCTATTCATCAAAGGATCTTGCTAGTGTGGGAGTTGGGAATCCGGTTCAAGGAAATCAAATTTTTCTCAAGAAAATTTTCCATACGAGGTGTCTCGTTTGATATATCTTAAAGAGGCTATATGTCCTTCAATTCATTATTCAGTTACTCCTTTTACATTTATGTAATATCTATGGTTCAGAATAACAAATAGGTGATCAATAATATGAATCACGAGGCGGTTTTTCATGATAAGGAACAAAATTCATTAATCATTGGGTATATTTATTAATGGTTACTATCAGGTTCAAGGACCCTCATGGTTCAGACCGATAGGGAGTTTAAATTAATAACTTTATTTTTTACATTCTTGTGCATATAGTTTCTGTGAAATTTTAGTGTGATTTGTGCAAGTGTGTAATGGATGTGGGTTTCATGTCAATCATAATAACTAATTCCAAGTGGTTCCATGGTATCAGTTTTTTGGATGTGGATATGTTCAATTTCACCCTTCTCAGTTTCTAGTGAGGTCGTTTTATTAGTAGGGGATACAAGTTTTTTCTCCACCAAGGGGAGTTGGTGTAGTTATAGGCCTACCTCATGATGTTCCTTGTGATTAAGGACCATTACCTGAGCATGGACATATAGGTTGTCATTATTATAGAGGTAGTGTAGGTGGGCATGTTTTCTTGGATATAGTGGAGCTTGTAGTTCCAGAGGGGCCAGAGATCATCAGGGGTATTATTAGTTGATTTAGGACCCTAGTTTGTGACTTGTTGGATTTAGGTGCTTCACACTCATTTGTTTTATGCTCTCTATCCCATGCTCTGGGACAATATGTATAGTATATTCTCGTACCCCAGGTGTTTAATAAAATATTTCGAGGCCATACTAGCTTGATTAAAATGTTCGAGTAGATGTAGACTAATGATAGACCACATCAGTCTCCTGGTAATATTTTATTATTATAGATACAACCATATAATTTCATCCACAACATTGACTGGTTATATTCCATGAATTTTATTATCATCTTCTTCCGAAGGAGATTCCTGTTTTTAGACATGGAATGAAATCATGTTTTTTCTTTGATGAATTGAGTTTTTAGGTTGGAAGTTTTAGTATGGAGACCCTTATTGTATTGTGGGTCGAGTTGTTAGTGGAATTAATATATGTTGAGAGGGTAGATATTCCTAGGGTAATTGGGGGGTTTCTATAAGGATTCCCTGATGAGGTTATGATGATAACCTCTCAACACGATGTCAGATTTGTGATAGACGTGTGGCATGGTGATTCTATGATATTGATGGATCTTTATAATATTGCACATTTTGAGTTATAGAAGTTGAGTGTTTATATTGATTATCTGATGTGTAAGGTTTTATCCAACCCAGTGTGTCAGGGTTGGGTGCTCTAAAGTTGTATCCAATGAATTCATATGGGGGTTCATGGTTATGAATCAACTATCAGAGGTTGGGTGAGGTGATAAAAATAAAACATTACCCTCTTCAAATGCTAGATGTTATTTTGGAATAGTGTAGAAGGGATAGATGGTTTTCTAATAATGATATGAGGTTTTAATATAACCTATCGATGATAAGGTGGGTTATTCCCCAAAGAGTTCCTTTAGATACAGGTATAAGAACTTTTTGTTGTAGTCATTCCATTTAATGTTATAAAATAACAAACCCTATTCATGGGGCTTATGAAATCAGTGTTTCATGGATTTAAGAATTTGTTCATAGTTCTATTCATCGATGAAATCATGATTAACTTATATTTAGGAGAAGAGCATGTCAAGCATCACAGAACAATACAAAATGTTCTTTGAACCCATTATATCTCTATAATTTTGTCCTAGTTTATGTTATGAACATGAGAGGTTCAATTTCTCTAGAATTTTGTTTCTCAATAGGGTGTGGTAATATACACATCGAATGTTTTTACGTAGTTATTTTTGGGAAGAAAATATTTACCTGACATATTTTTATTGTTTCCTTGGTATCAAATGATATTATAAAAACTTTTTACATGATTTATTTCAATATAAAGCCCATATAAATGCATTAAATAATAAGTATAAAGATTTTGTGTGGATTGTGTAGTTCCATGAAGCATTCAGTTACTTGAACTTGCATTTAGTCAATGCTCTATTTTTTTTAGCTGCCAGTAGAGGTTGTATTGTTTGAGGTCTTCTGTGATGCTTTACATAAAAGATTGAGATATGTTATAATGCAGCATCATGTAGTGACCTTTTATGTTTCTAGATATATTGATTTGAACTTTTAGCAATGAATATGGACTTTTATTCTTTAGAATAATGATTTTGAGCTCTTTTAACCATTTGGAAATTGGAATTTTATGGAATCACATTTAGCGGGATTTCATATAAGGTTGTTGTATGGGATTCTACATATTCTTAGAGAGAAATTGTGGAGTTGGAAGCCCTCCACATAGATGAGAGAATGGATGGTGGTAGAGTGTTTTGGGTTCAGATTATTGTGAAATATATTCTGATGGAACAAGTGGAGGAGTCTCAGTGGGGAGACTCAGCGGAATATTTTATGTGAGATCATGTTAGTAATGCTAATGTTCTGGAGGAATGGTCGGAGAATATTCAAAACAAGATTTTGATTCATGTGAGGAATCTTGTTCTAGTAAAAATGTGTGATGAAGACCTATGTGATATTCTTAGATCATCTTCAGTGATACACTGAGGAATTTAAAAAAATAATCATGGCTTAAGGGCTGAGTTTTGGTTTCCTAGAATGAAATGATATGTGTAAAAAATTTTAATTTTTTTTGGTTTTATAGCATGTAAAGGTTGAGCATTGATATTTTTGTGGTTTGTTGCAGCACATGGACGTTCCTTTGAGGGAATGGGGTCACATATTAAAATATTTTGTCATAGATTTCCTCATAAGGATGGACTATATTCCATTATTTTTTTGGCACTCATTTATGACTCAGTACTACTTTCCAGTCTCATACAATTTGTAAGATGGAATGAAATATACAGACATTTGAGGATATATTATGTTCATGTGTCTTAGACATTGGTTGATCTATGATACCATACGTACCCTTGTTATAGTTTTTTTATAATATTAGATATCCATCATTCATTAGAAATGATATATTTTGATCTTTTGCTGAGAGACCCTTTCATTTAGATTTTTTTGGAAGAGTTATGGGTGACATCATTTCTTTGTCTTTATGTGGTGAATAGAAAGAAAGATAATGTGCAACTCATTCGTGAGAGGATGAAATGAGTATAGGACCGATACAAGTATTATTTTGATCATTGGATGGTACCCTAGGATTTAAATGTTGATGACCATGTGTTCTTGATGGGTTATTGTTTACATGGATTGAATTGGATTGGATGAGGTAGAAGGATTTATACCATGTTTTTTGGGCCCTTTAAGGTGTTGGGGGTATGTTTGTGAGGTGGAATATCGGTGGGCATTTCCTCCATGGTTGTATTGTATACATGACGAATTCCATGTATCTTACTTCATCAGTATATTTGCAATGACTCACATGTAATATAATGGTGTGATTTAGATATCTAGTTTGAGAATTCATTTTTGGAGTGTCCAGTTGATATCCAGAATTGTCATGTGAAGGAACTGTGTGGAGAAACCATTTCATTGGATTGTGAGTTGTAGAAGCCTGGTGGCATGGATGATTGTACTTGGGGGTGAGAATCAAATATGTGTTCCATGTATTTGGATTTTTTTTACTATTAACATGATTTTCTTCTAATTAGTTATGTTTGAGAGCTTCTTGTTTACTGAGATGATATGTATTCCTAGTTTTAAGTCATGTGTGGGGTGATGTGGGATAATGTATAGATATTTGAAAATAGGAGGAATATATTCCAAATCTAGATGCTTTAACTATTATTCAATTTATCATGTATGATCAATTCTTTTCTACCTAGATCAGATAATATAATGACTCGGAGTATTGAATTTATTGAATCTTAGGTTTGGGATAGTGCAGTTCGTTGGTTATAGATATTTATTGTTTTGGATACATGGAGTATGAAATGGTTTTAAAGTTGTTATTTGGTACTGTAGTTTTGTGAGAGTAGGTGACATGTAGTTGTGGTGATGTGGCTCTGTAGTGGGTCTGTATTTGTTTTTTTTGGCATGTTTGGTTGGTCGTATCATTTGAGTTTTGATGAGATCCTGAAAAGGTATCTCAATGGGTGGTATTTCATAACCCTTTTCTTCTAAACATTGGATTTATATTCCTGAGGGAGAGAATAGCTTGAGAGGTATATAATGTAAAGGTTTGTTCCATCCCTATCTGTTACATTTCTAGTTTTTTTAGGGCGGTATTTGGAGGAGGATCTGAGGGAGTCTAAAGACGTTCGGTTGAAAAATATTTGAAGCAAAGAGATTAAACATCTTTTAAGTGGAATACACGATTTAAAAGTTGTTTACACAGTTTTTACTGAGGGTATGATGATTTTTACATATTCCAAATGATTTTATATTGGGTTTCATGACCCAAAATATTTCATTGTATGGAAATAAATAATAAAATGATGAGGATATGGGTTTTTTTAGGAAACAAAACATCACGTATTACACCATGTTAAAGGGTATTTCACATTTTGTAATAAACAAATCTAGTGTAGTTTTAAAAATTATTTTCAACTAAATTTTTTTCATTTGGATATTTTGTTCTCTTTATATATTTTTGGGAAAACACTAGGTTCCCCATGGTGTTCTTCAATATTTATTCCACCCTCTATGACCTGTTGATCATGGTGCATGTTCTTTGGAATATTTTTGTTGATCTATGGTGAGTTATCTTCTCATTCTCATATATTGTCTTCCATTATTATCGAAGGGAACTAATACATAGGTGTTTCTTTTGATTGGGGTTTTCATTGTGTAGAGTTTGAAGGCCATCAAATGTGGTCTTGGTTTATCCATGGATCCTCATAGTGATGTTGTAGTTTCTATGTTTTGTCTTCTTCACCCTACAGTGCACAAAAAGTGGAAAATCTACATAGATGTAGGATTTCCTTCAATTATATTTTTTTTATTATTAGGGTAGGTGTTTTCTATCACATACCTATGATGTATAGTTGTTTCAGATTAATTAATGATAATGAAAATTTTTATGTTGAAATGGAAGGTTAAATGGGTTTTTTAGTATGTTTATACAGCTTTTTATTATTTTTATGTGATGAATTATATGGGATAAATTCCGTACTAAAAATTATGGTTGTTGGTGGTTTTGTTTAATCTATTCAACATGTGTTGTGGAACCCTTATTTTTTGTGCCTGCAGTGATATCTTCATAAATGGAATTTTATTAAAAACATATAATTTTTCTAATAAAATGGTTCCCTAAGGATTTTAGATGATGAGATAAAACCCAATGAAATAATATGTAATGTGATAATGTCACCTTTTTAAAAATAAAATTTTATCTTGAAGTGCTATGATGTGTGTGTTTGGTGGTTTTGGAGAATATGGAATGTCTGGTAGTGCTTCTGGGTTGACGATGTATGGGTTTTTTCGTGGTTGTGTGATGGTGAGTGTATGGATCATTTGGTCTATCTTATGAGAAATAAATGTGATGGTTTTTCAGATGTTCTTGTGGGGCAGTGAGGGATGATGAGTTATGCTAGTTGTGAAATATGGTTCTCATATGAATGATTCCCAAGTAGTGATAGAATAAAAAATTAATTATTTAATAATGTTTTAATGTCTACGGTTTTTTGGATAGTGAGGTAATGGTGGTTAATGGAATATAAATATGGGTTTTGAGATCTAGGATGGTTGATGATAAATAATGAAATGAATGGGTGTTAAACAGAGATGACATGGCATGAAAATTGTCAGGGTTCCTTACCTTATGAAATGGATTTTGGTGATACTAAGAAATGCATTAAGATGTTGTAGTAAAAGTGATATAAATATGATTTGGTCAGTTGGTTATGAACCCATAGGTTCATATTGTGTGGTTTTTTCAATATATATATATGTATACAATTTTATATTCTTGTTATTTCCATATGAACCCCACTAAAATTGTGCACTACATGATGAAGACCCACATTGTCATGTGGGGGGTCTCTCTCCCATCATTATATGTTTACTGAGGATTGATGTGTAATATCACATTTTAAATATCTATTAATAAAGTGGAAGGTTATGAACATATTTTTATGTATGGGGGTCTATTAGTGAATTGAATAACAGTTTTTGTATCCTAGGTGTCTTCAGAATGAACAATGACATTCTTTCCCAGGTGTCTTCAGGATGATTTGTGATGTGTTTCCCTCATGTATTTTGGAAGATATTTGATTATATTTGACAAGATGTGTTGTGTTGTTAGGTATAGCTGTGTGTGGGTGGGATGTGTTGTAAGACATAAGTGTGTATGAGAGGGATGTGCTTTGGGGACCATGTGTGTGTGGGTGAGATGTTTTCGTGAGGCCCCGCTGTGTGATGGATGAATATGATGTGAAATACTGAAGTGATTGTAGCATTTTGATATATGAAATTCCATGTGATAGTGTCCTACTAGTAGGAAAGTGGAATTGGGTACACATAATGTTTTGATTCCTATAATATTATATTACATGGTTTGCATCATTTGGTGAGTGTGTCTTGGTGAGGTTGGGAGAGTTAATATAGCATTATAGGTTCAAATTGGTTATATTTTATTCATATGTTCTTTAGTATACTTATTTCACATGTGCATGTGATAACTTTATTTTCCTACTACATGGACTTGTATTCAAACCCAACTTATATATAATTTTTTTTATTTTAACATTAGAACTACATGGACTATGATAGATATTACTATCTCAAATCGTTGATTGTTATTGTGTTGCTATTTTAGCTTTATATTTGGGTATATAATTTTTAGAATTACATTTATATCAGTACTATTTATACATGTCTTTGAGAAGGTTTTAACTTTCTTTTATACTATATCATTGAGTTTTTATGTAAGATACATCTTATCTCCCAATACCATAATACTATAAAGGGTAATTCCTCCCATATCATGATATTTTTATACCCTTGGTGCTTTTGGCCAAGCCAGGGCCTACTGGTGGTGGGAAACAAGGGGTCACTGTATCTCTCCCCGCATTGTAATATCATTGGAGGGATGTGGTCATGATAGTAATCACCATGAATATTGATGGATGGGTATCGTCTTTGTCATCACTCGATGCATTGTTAGTGGACCTAAGTCTCCCAACCTGGATAGACACTCCCAGGGAAAAATCTATATTTTTGGAAAACTAATATTAAGTATTTATATATAATATTATGAAAAATAATATTCAATTAACTAGTATGAGGATAAACATGATTGAAACTACTAAAATTATACATTAGTTTTTTGCGTCATTTATTATGTACATTAAATTTTCTCATAGTTCCCATTTTAAAAGATAATTTGTTTGAGTGTTCCCTTACATAATTTTCCTTTATCAGATTCAATTGATGGATATTTAAGGCAATTAAATTTTTTTTATTTTGTACAAGAAAATTAAATTATTATTTAAAATATTTTGTTCCCTTAAATTTTTAATACTACGTTAAGATGGATTAAATGAAATCTATATTGGTTCTATTTTCCCTCCATGATGATTTAATTTCCATATTTATTATATTATCTTGTCATGTTATCAGGAATAAATTTATATATTTATTCTTGCATGAATGACATACTAAAAATATAAAATTACAGTCATCTTCTCCAATATTAGAATTTTTATTTTAAATCATTAAAAAATATCTAAACTACAAAACATTAATATGATCAATTGTTTGAAAATTATTATAATAGGATTTTTCAATATTCCATAATATTAAAATAAATAAAAAGTCATTAAATCATTTTTACAACTATAATGGATGGTATACTATGAGTATTAATTCTAAATCATATTTTAAAAAACATTTTATGCTATATATATTTTTCATCCAATTTTATTTCAATAATTCCAATGAAATCATGTTGGAAGGTTCTATTGATATAATTCTCTAAATGATAATGTATTAGACATTATCAATTTTCTATAATATGGAAAAAATGTATAAGAGTTTAAATCCTTTGTATAACTATAAATGAGGGTAAACTATGAGAAAAAAAGATCAGTCTTATTTTTTAAAAACATTGTATGCTATATATATTTTTCATTAATTTTTTTTTCAATAATTCTAAACAAATCATGTTGGATGGTTCTATTTATTACTATCCCTTTATGATATATAAAAACTTTATTATCAAAATTAATAATAATTTAAAACTATATTTCATTTCCCTAACTCATTTAAACCATGTTCATTCATTTTTTTTCAAAGAATACAGAATTATGAAAGTTTAAAATCCATATAATGTGTGGTATGAACTCATGGTTGAATCATGATACTAAATATTTCCTTAAAATTGTTAATGGGATTAATGTATATAGTGATTTTAAAAATAAAATGTATAAAAGAATATATTTTATAATTTTCATAACAATATAATTGAAATAATCTGGTAATGAAATTTAATGGTGCCGAATGTAACATCCAATGTTTAGAATGAATTTATTTATTAATTAAGTAATTAAAAAAACATTTATTTTTTTAATAATATGAAAACAAAATTTATATACATATAAATCCATAATTTTATTTTATTTACATGTTTTTTAAATATTAAAATTTTATAATTAAATTTTTATTAATTTTTTTAACATTCATTTACAATATTCGAAACAATTTATATATTAACCAATGTCATTGAATCATTTCATTCAATGGGATAATAATAAATTTTAAATTTTTTTCAAAGGATCAGTATATTCATATTAGTGTCATGTATTTTTTTAAATGATATGATGAATTATTAAATATCAATTTTTTCACATAAATAATAATATATCATGAAATTTTACCTTAGATTTTGTTTTATTTTTTAATGATGTTTAACTATATAATATTTATATAATATGGAAAATTATTTTAATTTAAAAATTTTATGTAGCATGTTTTTATAGTAAAATTAAATTAAAAAAATATTTTTCTTTTTTTCTTTGAAATTTAATTCCACCTATGTATTATGTTGTATTTTCAAAATATATTTTTATAATATAGTTTTTAAAAATATAAAATGAAAAATAATATAGTATTTTAATCATAATATGTATTATTTTTCATAGAGAATTTTTTTACTAATTTTTAGATGGTACTATAAAATAAACATAATAATTTAAAAAAATATTAAATGCATATTTTATAGAACTAAAAATTGTTAATTATTGAAAATATGTTAATTAATAGAATTATTATAAATGTAAATCTAAAATAAGATAATAAAATAAATACTTTTAAGATAACTATATTTATTCCTTCAACATATTATATTTTCTTATATAAAAGATATAATCCAAAATTTTCAATTTTGAATAGTAATAAATGAATGTATTCTTAGAACCACCTGGTCAAAATTAATGACCATTTTATTATAAATAATTATATATGAAATTTGTCCTTTGGATAAATTAAAAATATGGTATAAATATAATGTAAGTATTATGAAATCATACTAATGTTAATGGGATGTAAGAAAAACAATAATAACTTTTTCATCATAAAATATTATTATTCTTTAATATATGTTATTTCACTATGATAGTATTAATTTTGAAAACATAAAATGAATTATCATACACAAAGATAATATTTTTAATGCATGATTTACTATTCTTCCAAAAATGGTATCCCATCAACCTCTAAAATATCATTAATTAAATTATTTTTGTCTTTATATATTAAAATATTTAAAATCACTCCACGTAGTTAAGTAAATTAACAAAAAAAAATTGGGATGAAAAATGTTATTTAGTTTTATTACTAGAGAAGTTTGGACAATAATTAATCCCATGGCCGTAAAAATTTATTATAAATGTAAATAGGATACTAAAATAGTTAAGGGTACATGTGAAAACCCATCAATAAAATAAATATTACAAGTAACATACTTTTCATCTACAACCTTGAACATGAAATCCACTGAAACCTATTGGATTTCATTTCCTTTACTAGTGCTTAGAGGTCTACCATGCACGACCCAGACCATATATGTATGTAGGATCCTCTTCACGGTCCATCTGGGTTACAGTCTCAACATCATATTTTCATTCAGTAGGTTGTTCATCATCATCCTCCCTTGGAAACCGCTCAGGATATTTCTCCCATGGAATCTACTTAAGCTATTTCTATCGTGGACTAGCTTCCTTGTCAAAATTCACATTAGTCAAAGGCACTCATAAAAAATTATTACCCTTACATTTTTTCATTCTTTATAATGATTACCAAACACTGGCATGTTTATGGAATAAAACATTATGAAAAAATTAGGCTTCACAACGCAGAACTAACATCCAATGAGGCTTTGGAATATCCTTTAAAAATAACACTACAACCAAGAACAACATTTCTATGTTAATAATGCATCATTTTCACATTAAATGATTAAATACCAGAAGGGTCAACATGAGATGAAGTGGAAAGTGGTTCATATTGCAATAATGATCCAAAGACACATTAAACGCCAACAACAACACCCCACACTGGATTTTTAATATACAACACGAAACTGCAAAATGCAGGTTGCAGTGATCTCAAAATTTTAGAAGAATCACCATGTACAATAGTAGCAGGATCAACTGTAAATTTATTGGTGGTGTGTATAACAACAGTTGTAGGATCCTACACATGTGCACATAACCCAACACATGCCACTTTATGTAGAGGACTTCTATCTAGATTACATTTTGATAAGTATTTATTATCCACTAATATAGATGGATCCACCTAAGTATCACTCCCATGACTAAATTCTAGTCATCACCCCATGAAGTGGGCTCCCCACAATGCCAGGGCTCAAGTTAAAAGTGAGTGGAGGGATAACAATCATCAAAGGGTAGCACACCCACACAATTATTCCCATTAGTAGAGAGGATAGACTTACCACCAACAATATCAGCAAAATAAATAGATATCACATTCATTAATCTATTGAAATAAATGTGCATCCCAATGATTGGTAAAAAATTTTCTTTCACACCATCAAAGGCAACATTCATTCTAGGTAGTGCTACATCAGAAACAGAAGGCTAGTTGAATTTACAATGCTCCCCAAGATGACCAATCATCTTTCAATTAGATAATTAAAACCTTTTATTCAATTCTCCATAACATACCCAATATTTGAAAAATTCAGTTAGAAATTAGGTACATTTTCATACTCAATATCAAGATTGAATTTATACTCACCCAAAAAAAATTCCTAATAATAAGCAAGGACATGTCAAATTCAACAACAATTCCTGAAAAATTTCCATACTATGCCATGACGGTCTCATTATAAAGAATTATGGGTGTCCTAAAAGACATAGTTATATCCCCTAAAATGATGGGGGGCCAAAATACCCATCTCAATCCATTAATACGAATTTGGGATTGTAAAACCGTATTTTCGGCCTTACAAGGATCAAACCAAGGTTCCCAATTCTGAAACATTATGATCATTGGTCATAAATTGAGAAATGCATGACTCCAAGACCCCAATTTTAAATCATTCAAGCAGGAAGTGAAATTATATAAGTTCAGACCTCTTGAAACCATCTTCCACTAACAAACCCTAAATATCTTGAATAAATTTCCATATATCATTAACCATCAAAAAAATGTTCATAGGAGAACTAAGGTGAGCTATAATAGAAATTGTAAATGAATCGATATGCTCTTGAATAAATCGAGTGCTCACTTCAACCACTACATGAACTCTATTTTGTGAGATTTGATTAGTAGGAAAAGAGTAGCCACTACAAAGGATATGGAAATACCTTTCAATCCTCTTGAATTGCAATGAATCTAGAAAATGAACTGAATTAGAACGTGTGGTCTTCATCATCAATCTAGGTCCATCATCTGTACTCTTTGTAGGTCCAACAAATATTTTATTTAGGGTTGAATTAATCAAATGATATCGGATCCATCACAATATTTTGAAGAAAACCTAAGACACGCTGTCAATGAGAGATAACCTCTTGACCCACCATATTTCCTAGCCTCATATAATATATCTAACAAGTTGTTGGGTAATAAGGTATTAGGGTGGCCTCCCCACCATTTTTCCACCTAATCCTCATCGATAACCAAGATGACCATCCCTTGGGCTCATGCTAGTTCCAAACATAGTAGAGGTTCCCATGATAGCTTTATAAGCATATAGTTCATGTTTCCTTGCAAAGAATTCAACCCAAAAACTATTTGTCCATATGACACTTACTTTAACCAACTCACTCATTCCCACGAGCAAACGAGTTGTGGTTAACGTGGTATAGGTGATTTCCACTCCACGCTTATTTGGGGCCCCATTCACAACCTATGATCTGCTCATCCCCATATATATTCGAGCATGAAAGGACTCAAATAGGCACCGGTTCCATTTAAAAGAGTGACCACCTTACACGGAAACATGTTTTTGGGTAACGTGGTATATGGGTGGCCTCCCCACCAACCCTCCACATGTCCCCAGTGAGGCCCAAGGTGGTGAAACCACGGGCATAGTCCAGTTCCCAAAATGATACAGAGGCCCATGAGAGGTTAATTAGATTGTAGTACATATTTCATTATGAGAACTCAAACCTAGAACCTCGGGGTTAGGACACAATTGCCTTTAACAAACTCACCCATGCCCTATTAGAATTTATTATTATTTTTTTGTATTTAGGAATTCGGTTAGCCTCCCCACCTGCGTACCACACATCCCTAGAAAGGCCTATGAATGCCAAACCATCGGATTAGGCAAGTTACTAATGGGTTATAGGGTGCCATGATAGGTTCGTTAAAATATAGTGAACATTTCATTTCAAGGAATCAAACCTGGAACCTCTAGGTCAGGACATCAACGTCGTTATCCAACTCTCCCATGTCATGTATGGGAACATTTTGTTGGGTAATGAGGTATTGGGGTGGCCTACCCACATGCGTGCAGCATGTCCCCATTATGGGCCATGGGGGCCATCCCATGGGCATAGGCTAGTTCACAATTGTGGTTGAGGGGCCAAGCAGTCCAATCCTTGGTATTTATTTTTTTATTAACATGATATGAACGGCTTATGATTAGAAATTAATAACGATTCAACTATATTTTACAATAAATACAAACATATTATCCATTACCAATTTAATCCCAATGACGTTTTTATTTAATTTAAGCGGTATTTATCCTTGAAAATCCATTTTCAAGAGTCCATAAGGTTATAATTATTTTACCTCAATATTTCATAATCCACCTCCAGAGTAAGTGATTCCCATCCTCATTCATCTTTGTTCTCACATACATACGTGTAATGCATTTTTTAATATTATATAAGTTATATTCCCACATTTTTTTTCATCTTTCCATTACTATCTATTGGATTCAAAAATAATTATATACATCCATTATCTCTCATTGAGACTATTTTATAAACCAGTAGGGATTTCCCTTATTTTTTTTAAATCCTTCTTTTATTTCCCATGCTAGTCTATTAGGATGTGAATATCAAAAACTATTTTAATTGAATGTAATTTTATATATGTAATTATATACACTATATTTAGGATTAATACATAATAATACATTATTGCAATATCCAAGATTTAATAGAATGAATATTCCATTAATTTAGGTATATATGAACTCAATAACATAATTACTAAAACCATTATTTATTTCCTACCAGTTAATGAAAAAATTATTTATTTTGATAATTGTTCTATGTGTGACACATAAATTTAGATATATTAATGGTGAACCCATATAGTTATCTAATTCATTTGTTAGATATTTAATTTATTGTGACAACATGTTCATGATAAGTTTTTATATAACAATGGATAAATGATATACATTTCTTTGATGATGAACAATAGTGGTGTGATTATTAAAGCATCATTTTTTAATATTATTGATATTCCCATGTTTTTCATTATTTAATAATGATGGTAATATTTTTCAAATTCCTATTTATTTTTGACCATGATATCTATTTATGAATGAAAAATTATCCATGGTCACATACTTCATATTTATTTTGTAACACATAATGGAATCTATTACCAGTCTTTCGTATTGATTCATGTCACCAAGAAATCATTATCATTGTGATTGACTCATCAAATAATAATTATTTTTTTTAATAATGAATAAATAAATTCTATGTTGATTATATATACATATATATAAATGATGTGTTGTGTTATTATTTTCCAAGACTCAAATCCTATAATGATATTGGGTAATTAAGTATTGAATTATTTTTAGCAGTATTATATTAAAATTCATGTATGAAAAATATAGTCATCCATAATAAAAAACCATCACCTCAAAAAAAATATAAAAATATATGATCCAAATAAATATAAATTAAATTTAAATTATCTAATACTAAACATTATGAACATTATTATTATCACACTATGTTACACATTTGCAGCAATCCACTATTTAGGATTTGTTTATCATCCATGATTAGGTACATTTACTTGATTCTTGAGGATGGAGATCCATTTATTGGGAAATAGCCTAAAGTATAGGTATTTTTATATTTGAATTAATTTAGTATGTGTATAAAATTGTGAATGTATCTTACATATTTTTACCATTTTTAGAAGACATCCTAGACATTGGGTGTTTTCTGCAATAAACGTGATGGTTCTATCTCTATTAAGCAATTACATGCTGCATAAGCTGATGTTACACAGTTTAATTGTCACCATAATGATTCAATGAAATATTCTTAGGGAGAGACAAGATTATATGTGGTGTCCATGTTTGAAATATTTTAATGTAATAAATAATATTTTTAACAAAAATCCAAGGTGTTTCCATCAATTCCATCCTTCTTGTATTAAAAAATGATTAATCAGATTACAAACCATGTAAAAGTCCACTGCTATATTCTTTTAGGATGTTTCATGACTATTTGTAATTCCATTAAACTACACCTACTCACACACTTTAACCAAATCTCACCATAAGCATTTTTGAGAAATTTGAACTCTTCCAAATAACATCTTTTGACAATCAATCATCAGAGTTATTGTGGTGTGCCACTCCAATTAAACGTTCCATCTTTTTTATTTTTCTATTATTCATTGATATTATGTTTGTTGTGTTTAGGTTTTCTTAATGACAAAAATGTTTTTTCTATTGATCCATTTAGTTTTTTTGTGGTGTGCCTTTTATTTTGAAGACCGATATCATGGTTTACAATAACCATTGTCAAATGTAGCTAGTTTTATAGTATTTTAATGTAGGTGATTCTATAAAATACGTTAATGTAATTATATTATTTTCATTATTAGGAAATTACATTTTTATGTTCATTAAATTTAAATGATATGTTGTTATGAAGGATTTCTTGCATTGGATGTAGTTATAATGGATTTTCCATTGAAAATAATTTATTTCAGTTTAATTGTGTTTTTAAATACCCATGAGAAAGGGATTGGAAAATGAAAATGTTTTATAAAAAAACTATTCATGGTTTTATAATGTATTTTGAAAACTGGATTATTAGGAACATTGTGTTGACCAATTAGTATACATTGATAGACTTAGTGTTTGTGGCTCCACTAAGAGGTATCCTCTTTGATATTTATTTTATGTGGATAGTTTTGATAGTGGGTGGATATAATGTTATTACCATTTACGATATTTAATATATAATATTAATTTTTCCATGGACAATGAACTATTAATTGTGGGGTTTTATTATTGTAACTTATCACCGAATGGTTTTGAGCATAGATCTTTACTGAAATTTATTAATATCTGGTTTTATCACATGGAATCAATGATTGTATTTTGTGGATATGAGATCAATTTCCTACCTTGTGATTAATTTACATTATTTCCTATTCATTTACATCAACATTTAATATATTTTTTTGATAATATGAATGATCATTTTGAAAAAAAGGGTATATTATTTAAATATGGATTTGGGAATTATTGATATTTTCTGTAATTATAGTTTTTATGAAATAGATAACATTTTAATTTTTGATATTATAAAATGTGAATAATTTTGGTTATATCATACTAAGATTTGTGCTCAAAACCCAAATTTTAAATTGTGAGGTTTAACATGACTTATTTAATGATAAAGTTAAAGGGAATGTAATCTTTTAACATGTGAAATTGTATATTTTTCAATGACATTATAATTAGGTGGTTTATAGGTGACTAATGGTCACATAGATACTTTTCATTCATACTCTATTTATAAATAATTTTTTGTCTGGTTGCATTGGATTGAATGGACCAAGAGGTATCTATTTATTCTAGATAGTACATTTTTTGTATCTCTTGTTACATTATGTTAGAAATTTTTTTATTTTCATTCTTCGATTCACCGCGTGACGGCTCGCTTAGTAGTATGGTTTTGTGTTCCTAATAAATCTTGTTTTAGTCTTATGTCAAATCTAAGTTCATGATAATGCTTCAAAGGGTGGTGGATTATATCATAGAATACCGGGGATGTGTATGTTACTAATAATTTTTCGTGAGGATTTCAGATGACACATTATTACATAGTGGAGTATGCACCTGGTGAATTTGAATTAGGAAATGTTATTTTTAGGGGTAAATGGTATATTTCATCATCTATGGTGTTATATTTATTTGATACTTCTGATACTCATACATTTACTTCATAAAAGTTATTATAAATTTTATGAATTCATTTGGATCTTATTACATTCTTGTTTCATATTTCCTCACCATTGGGGATGATTTATAAACAAGGATTCAGGTGTACCACATTTTAGGTGATCTAAGCATACCATGAGGTAGAATGGGTATTTTATGTTCTTAATATCATCATCTTCGACATTATTTTCAACATGGATTGGATGATAAGAATTAAGGGAAATATAGATTGCCATTATTGATTGATAATGTTATAATATAATTATTGCGTATCCCATGGCTATAATGGTGAGTGTGACTCCATTTCATGAAGTTCAATACAGGTTACTCATAATTCCTAGGTCACCCTATATAATTATTGAGATAATTAGATTGATGTAGTTTAACCTTGATTTGATGGTTGTATTCTTGTGGTGTCATCTGCATATCACATGAAATTTTAGGATGATTTTATATTTTACATCCTTAAAGGTAGTTCGAGATTACTATTGACCATCTCTTTAGAATTATACACATATATTGAAATCATATTGGATAGTACTTACTGAGATGGTCGAATATAAGATGTAAACTAAGGACCCAGATGCTAATGGGCATTATCAGCATTGTTTTTCACTATGGGATTCACCTGTCCCCTTTCCGATAAATGCAAACAAGAGAAATAGACATAGTATTTACTACTGGAAGTTGAATTATTTTACCATTAAGAACAAATATCCTTTCTCTGACATTGGTTACATTTTTTACCAGTTTGATGGGAATGCTGGTTTTCAAATATTGTCCTATGGGAAGGGGATAACCATCTGAGGTTTCAAGAAGATGATAAAGTTAATAAATTATTTAGGAGCTAGTTTGGGAAATTTTTTCTCCTATTATTTCATTTGGTATGATTAATTTTCATTCTATGTTTATGTATTTTATGATCTAAATTTTTTAGGAGTTATTTTAATATATTGTTTAATTTAATTTAGATGAAATTTTTGTGAAATACATTATTTATAATGATAATGGAGGCCAATATGATTTAATTCTTCAAGGTGTAAAATAACATCAGATTTATCATATTCCTTACATTTGTTAGTTTTGTATCCAAGAAGATGGATTTAAAGAGAATATTATGTCTGATATGGGAATCCCAGTGGATACAAAAAATATATATACTGCTATGACATTGGATCATCCCAGATATATTTTTCAGATCCATATATTCATTGAATTTTATGGTTACTAATGAATTTTTGTACATTAATTATCAATGATCCCAACTTCAATGATTATTTAGACATGAAATGGTGAAATTTTTTAGTGAAATAACAAGTGGAATAAATATTTTAAGGATCTAAAGAAGCAGTTGAATGACGCACCAATTTCTATTATATTGGAACTGATTTCGTGTTATCATTTTTTTTATGATTTTTCTAGTATGGGATAGGGATGTGTCTTGATGTAGTGGAAATAGTAGGTGGCATATGATTCTAGATTGTAATTCAAAAATGATAATAACTATGTTATTCATAATAATGAGTTAAAAGTGGTTTTGAATTGACAATAAATATGGAGTAAAAATATTCTTGGGGATTTGTAAAATTTTTATTATAACTGAATGATATAAAATATATTTTTACTTAATGGTATCTAAACATGCGATTGAGGAATGATATGGAATACCATCATTCGAATAATTTTTTTATTGTGCACAACACGAGGACCAGAAATTTAGTTTTAGATTATTATAGCTTAAAATTAACCACCAATACATGAATTAATCTATTAAGGATTAGATTATGATGAATTTTATTGTATGGAAAAGAAAGGGGTTAGTAGAGTTTTATGGATAGGTTTTCCTTTCATTAGTGTAATGTAATTCATCATTGTATTAGTGATCTCATCTTGAGTTTGTGACAAATTCTATGTTCCCATTATTTATTGAAATCCATTATGGTGGGGAGGCATGTGATGATTGTTCTTGGTCTAAATTTTTCATTTTGTGATTAAGTTATAGGTTGGTTGATCTGTTTTTCTTGGGGTGTGAGTTGATGGAAAATGGACTTTGGTCATATTGATTAGTACACTAGAGGGATACTATGATGAATCATGGCTTGAGATGTCTCTATTGGATTTTGATGATTATGAAATCAATTTTTATTGGTTTATCACATTGTCTAACATGTAAGAGAATTATTTCCTAGCACCAATTTCCTAATGGTTTTTTTCTACCCATACCCATTCAAATATTAAAATTGTATTATATTTTAATAAATTTAATCATTGGTTTTTTACATATTCCTTATCATATGTATGTGGTTGGGATGATCAATGCTCACCCCTATGAAATCCTAGAATTTATTCCCAAAGAAAGAGATTATGCGGGTAGAAAATATTTGGAACTTTTATATCTTATATATTGTGAGATTTTATGCTGTTCTCATTGAGGTGGTATCTAAATGGTAAATGAATATAATGGATATATTTTTCACTGGTTTAAAGGAGGAAATGGGTTATCAAATTTGAGTGACCATGACATATAATCTATAAATTAATCGATATAAAGAGTAGTCTATCTAGGTTCTTGAGGATATGCTCTAATCTCGTGTCCATAATTTTGGTTGATCGTGGGGAAAAAATTTCTTATATCCATGTTTTCATATAAAAATTGTTATCATGTTTTAATTAATATGAATAAATTGACTATATCTTTTGGGAATCCATGTAGATGTCCCTAAGGAATGGTTGTGTTGGGAGAGAAGTCCTTAGTAGGGAAGAGTCTTATTAAAGAGATGATGAAGATGGTGTAGTTGAGCTGGAAGTGATCTATTACATCACAGATTCAATATAAATCCCATGCAGACCATATCCATTGACTGATAGAGTTTTATGTTGTTGATCTAATTTTTGTTATAGTTTCACCTTTATTGGTACATATTCTATTATGTAAGTAAGGAATGTTGTCCCATAGTCTTTGGGGCCCCTATGAGTTTTTTGGATGGAAAAAAATTGTGGAAAATTAGTAGGACAAGCCTTCATGTTTGACTTATATCCCTGAAATGTTCCATGTTTTCTAGATGAGTAGGCGAATAACATATCATTCCCATGTGATTCTATTAGAGGATATTTATTTGGAGATCGACATCACTATGGTTGTGAAACCATATGAAATTATGGATTTCTGAGAGAAGGTAAAACAAGGTAAAATTATTCCTCATTTATGAGGATTGTGGCCGTGTTTTTGAGATTTCCATGAGACATAGGAGTGGGAATTTTTGTTGATTAAAATGATGGATTAAAAGTTTTTATGTCTATAAAACTAAGGAAATTATATTGTATTAAACTGTTTTGGGTGGGGGGAATGTAACACAATGTTACCATATTTACTTTATCCATTGTCCATTCATTATTTTTCATCCATGTTTGAGTGAGTTTTTAGAATTATCTGGGATGGAAAGACCTTTAAATGAAAATTAAATAATGATCAAAAATATAAATTTATTTGAATTAATGTAGTACATAAATAAACATGTTAATTGAATTTCGTGATTCTCCCCATGTTCGATGGATATCCATGGTTCCATGATTTTTTACTAAAAACAATAATATTTATTGTATCATGGGTGATTACACACTATTTAATTTGATTATAATCCATTTAATGGTCTCCATAAATATTCTATGAAACCTAATAACTATTGGAATGGATTAAATGTCGTGTATGGGGTTCACAACCTGTAATTTTAAAATTTGGGGTGTTTATATAATGGAAATGTGTTATCTGAGAATTTCAACCTTTGTGGATTACATGATGTTCAATGGGTTTACCCATCATGTAAATGTAACATGTTTTGTTTTAGGTTGATTGAAGAAGATTTTTATTTAATATAAATATGAAGCCACCCTCTATTGATCTAAATTCCACCATTTGCATATTCATCAAATTCCATCTAATATGGAACACATTGTTCGATGATCAATCCTAATTATAATTCATGTGAATCTCAATGGGTAAGAGTTACGAAATGTTTTTCATTACGTTGGAATAGGATATTTCATTTCATGTTACTAGGTTTCATATACTTGATCAGATAGTGTTTTCTATTTATATATTACATTTGGTTCTAATTAATTTCCTTTTGTTGGATACTCTTGTGGTTTCTAAGAACAATTGTTGATGGTGTCTAGGATTATGTCCTTCTAATTTACGTTTTTTACAATGTGTTTATTAAATTAATTTATTATTGTTATTGTTAATTTTTTTATAAATTAATTGATTTTATATATGGTAATGAATGATTTGATTTAAAAATTAATGAGTTTAATGATTTTTTCATTTACAATTGATATTTCTAATTTGGAAATGGGTTTTCATAAACTAAGTTAGACTGTATGGGATTTATAAATGATATATTATAATTTTGAACATGTTTTTGATTTTTTTTAAATTGGCATATTGAGAATCATGGGTGCATTAGGAAATAGACACGGGTAGCTTTAGTTTGTGAGGTGCCAATAGTATAATGTTTTTAGATATTGATGGATTGTGATGAGACTCGATATTTCTTGGATCCAACATTATGCCTATTTAAAAACATGGTTGTCTTCTTTGCATTTTCTCATAGTCTAGGTCCCAATATAGGGTTCAATTACAATTAGTGTTTTTATCATATTATGGTTTTTATAATAGATTGTTTCTCATAGGTTCTTAAATGATGTTTTATCACATGGAATAACATGATGTTATTTATAGATATGTGAGTAATTTAATAACTTATGACACAAGGAAATGTTTTCATCTATTTTCACAACACGATTTCAACATTCTTATTTGAGAATATGAAATGATTTTATGAAAAAATAAATGAAAATTTATTTTCAAATGTATGGGGATTTATGGAAAAACATTGTAAATATATTTATTTTTTGAATGTAAATAATGGGTAATTTATTATATAATACCTCAAATAAAATCTATAGTGGTATCCTATAATTATTTTTATCACATAATAAATATTCTCTTGGAATGAGGTAAATGTTTAATTTTTTTTATAGCAAAAGAGAAGGGAATATTACCACATATCAGCTTCTCCTTTTCTATTTTCCTTCACAACAAGGTTATTTAGAGTTAAAAAATGGTGAAATTGTCTCTTATCATTCCATCATAATTCATAAAATATGTTATAGCTAGTTTGGAATGGATTTTATGTTTTGGGATGTATATTTTTCAGCCAGAGAGTAATATGGTTGTATATATTCTTTTTTATATTAAATACATGTTTTTTCTTCACCTCTTCATGTGATTACTAGATCAAGTGTACAGTTTGGATGTACAGGTTTCTCTATTGTAATGATGACCAATTATGATCATAAGGAACATTTCAACATCAATGAATAGAATCCCATCATAATTTATATAAATAATATTGTCACAAACACCCCTATTGAAACCCATATTAGTTTAATAGTGATCATGTGATTTTAAATTGAATATTAACTTGAATAGGTCATAAGTTGGGGACAGGAATAGTGGGAATCTATAACAAGTATGTGATGAAATTCCCTATTAATTTTCAAGATAACATTTCTAATAAATTATTCAAATATAAATAATATTTTCGTTAAATGTAAACAATTCCAATTATTAAATATTACTAGATGAAATATATAAAATACTACAATAGATAACCCACTACAAGGATCCTAAATCACCACTAAAACAACTTGAATAATAGATTCCCTACACTTTTACAAGATATCCTCCAAAAAACTCATGAAAATATAAAATGATGAGTACATCATATTATTTTGTATGATCATCTATCCAATAAAATGAAACATCCATCTGTGATAAATTTTTTATGAGAGACATGTGGAGAAATAGATAAATGAATGAATATATTAAAATAATTGTAGGATAAAAATTCATTAATAACTAAAGGTCAACACCCAACCCCCATAGAGTGCATCATCTGTAATAAAAATATATTATGCATGTTCCATTATCCTAGATATAATACCACATAATCATCATATCCACATCCATTATAGACATATCCCCATGTCATCAAATAAAAACAATTAATCGTCAATGGGGAATAACATAAACAGTATGATTAAATAAAAATATCATAAAAAATAACCTTCAAGCTTACCTATCCAAATAGAATTCAATCCAATAAAAATGAGTATAAAGATGGTAGTATAACCCCTAACTAACTGATCGTGATGCTAGGAATGAAAAAAAACATTTAAGCATCATACCACTTTTATATCCAATCATCATGTCTATATACCCAAATCGCATAACCATATATAGAACTATACAATTTACTCAATAACATTCAACCATTTAAAACATACCTTGAACCCAATATAACATTTTACTTGTAAAACCCAATTTATAAGACTCATGTGGATATTTATAATCCATAAAAACCCACAATTTAGGAGTATTTAATAGTCATGAAATATCATAGTAAAATATGTAAAAAAAATTAATATATCAATGGATATCAATTTTAAGGTGACATTATAATCAACATTGAATTTCTCCTCAACTCAATTATCTAATTAAATTATAAATCGCATAATTATTATTATTTATCAAATTATCATTAAATAAATTATGAATATGTCATAACTATTTTATCTCATTATCTTAATTTTTCATCACTCATCAATTTCATAATTTAAATCCCACAATAGGATTAATAATGTATTAAAAAAAATTAGAATCATACAATACATAAAAATAATAAAAATGTATAAATAATAAAAACATTACAATTGAAACATTGGTTACATATTTATATATTATATTACATAAATATGTACTTACATTTAGTTACTATACATCAATGTTCATTACGATAATTCAATAACAAACACAAAATAAACAGATGACTATGAATAACACATAATCATTATATCAATATTTCATAGGTTACTAAATATAATATTATAAAATGGAACACACTCTAATACCTCATAACAATTAAATTATAATGAGATATCCTAAAAAACCTTTTTTTAATGTGATTTAATTTATAAAAAATGTTTTACTTTTTTTAGAAAATATAATGAGTGTTGTGGTAATGTTGTGTTTTATTTTTATTTTGGGTGTTCTATTATTTTAGTGGACCAAGGTTTCTCCAATGGTGACTATATAAGTAATAATATAACCACTATATGTCATTGGATTATATGTCATGAAGGTGGGCATTAGTGTGGCTCCACAACACAATGAGTGAGAAATGTGTAGTCTTGGTGATTTTGAGTGGGGTCTTCCCTCTACCATTTTGTTACTCAAATTTCAAGGTCATAAATCAAACACGCTGAATATTTGGGTTAGGGGTTGAGACCTCTATGATTTATAATATTTAATTTCATCAAGGAACCTTAAACATGATATAATATGGAATTCCAAAAAATTATGCACTATAGTCATTATAAGACTATATGGATATATATATATATATATATGAATTTATTAAATGACCCATGACATTTTTTCCCTGATTAATTTTAACAGATTCCCCCTCCTCACCCACTCAATTGATAATTCCAAACATATACCAACCCAAATTCAAGCACGCACCACCCTCTAATGATCCCTCAACTCCCATGGAACTCTCTTGTGATTTCACTAAGATTCGTTATTCTATCATAATGATGTGGTATATTATCATTCCTTTATCTTGTGTCTCACATTATTTATTTTATCATCATTATTTTACCTCACTCATCTGAACCCTAGAGTGTTTTTTGACCAAATTTTTGTGACACCTTATTCTCTAGGGAACTAATTGTTTTCTTTAGACTCTATCCATCCCATATTAGAGTTCCTGACCATTCTGTATTAATTCTAAGTAGGTATCCAATTATAAAAATTTTAAATTTACATCTATTGGTTTTTTTAATATAATTTTATGTTATTATTTTTTGGTAAGATTAATAAATATTTTTTGAGTCTTCTAGGTGGGATATATTTTTTCAACTAGATTTCCAATAATAACAAATTATTTACTTATTTTAAAGTTTATTTAAAATTTTATATAATTTATTTTATCAAGATATATTTTTCTTATTTTACAAAAATGAACTCAAAATGATTACATCTATTTTTATAAGGGTTTTTTTATTTCTTATATAATTCATTGGTGGACTAACATAGAATTTGAACAAAACATGAAGTATTAATTTTTTTAGAAATAGTCACTAATTTTTCTAAATATAATGCTTGGTTTATAAATTTATAAACACTGTTTCGTTTATATTTTTATTTAATTTAATTAATTTTTATCAATAAACAAGTATCATAAAATTAATGTTGATATCTAAAATTCGTGTTATTTTCAATGAAATTGTATAAGGGAAGTAAATAAATTGTTTTCATTTTTATTAATGAAATTAAAACCCAAATTATTTTTCTATAATACTATTCTTGAAAATTTAATAATATTTTGAAAATAAAAATTGTGCATTGATATATTTATCCCCCATTTCTTGTTATTTTTATATCTGATATCCTTATAGGAATGAAAAATTCTGAATCAAATATGAAATTTTAAATTTGTGGAAGGAAAGAGATTTTAAAAGTTTTTGAAATTTCATTCAAATGGTTAGATGACATAGAAGGTTTATTTTGATCATTTTATTTATGTTAGATACTGTTCATTAGTAGAGGAAGGAAAAATGAAGGAATTCTGGCCATGTGGGTTACAGTTTGCTACCAGCAGTAAGATAGAGTGGTTGGATGTGAACCTGTGAACCCTATATACCCCAAATAAATATATGATTTTAAATAGTATAAAATTATCGACATGTTATTATTATTAAGGGTCATATATTCCTTATTCCTCTCATTTGGGTTCACATGGTGGGGGTCCAAACACTTATCCTCCATTCACCCACTTCATTTTTTGGTATTCACGTGTGATATTCAAAAATTATTGATGTGACAATATCATTCCTCTTCCATCCTTCCATAATTATTTTTTTTCTAATTGTCTATTATACTATATATATGTTTACAGAAATTTCTCTAGAGAATATTTAAATCAATCATTATGAAATTTTTTTTTCTTTCCGAACAACGGTATTTTCCACGACAATGTCTTTGTGGTGTAATTATTTTTATCATTAACAGTACAACAAACACTTTATTATTTATGTGGATTTATGTCATGGTGTTATCAAAGGTTATTTTTTGACCCTTTGGTATTCTACTTCTGTGATTATGGGAGGGGAAGATATCCTAATATATTTTAGAATATTATAAATATTATAGTAAAAGTATTAACTGATAATAAACTATTATAATTTGTTTTATATTTTTTTCATGTTATATGTTCTGAGATATACTAATGGTGTTCTTTTGAGTCATGTCATGACAAGGTGAACTTGGGAGAGACAATGTGGTAGATGATGGGATGTGAGAAAATGGGGAAAATATTTGAATAAGGTAGGTGATCCTATTACAATAATTATAAACATACACATGATGATTCTAATATATATGTGTGTGGTTCTTCCACAAATGTTCCATGACCTTTTATTAATCAAACAATATATCATAATTTAAATACATTAATTTAAAGGAAATTAATAATCTAGAATTAACACCTATGTGAAAATATATAAACCAATTTATGAGATTTTTTATATATATATTTCACTATCTTGATGCCTCGGTGACAATTTATTTAGGCTTGGACTAATCGTATTCTCCTTTTTTATATACCCCATAATGTGTGAAAAGTAACATAATTTGTTTTGATATGGACTTGTCAAAATTTCTTAAAAATTTTGGGGTTTTATGAAAAGGGTTTTTGTGATGTCCTAAGTGGTGAAAACATGGTTTGACTTAGTGGAAATTGCTATCCTTCTATTTTGATACCTAGTTATGTGTGATAAGAGTTTATATGATGTTTTTGAACCTTTTATTGACTTAGGGTTAGGTTTAACACCTTCATTACATATGTCTATGTGTTATTACCTGAGGTGTGATATGGGTAATAAGAAATCTACATATGTTGTATTTTATATTAATTTCCCCCTTTAGGTTTGTTTAATGATTATTTATCCATTACATTTCAAAATAAGTGTGACATATATTTTTAGAGGGGTTATTATTCTGTGACCCATTATGATTTAAGGACCAATTTTGTTGTTTATTTCTAATGGAATGACCTAGGGTACCCATTGAGTAATCTAGTTACTAGATAACCATAATTATGTGTGTGTGGACATGGGTAGAGACTAATGTCATTGATACCATAAAACATGATTATTCATGTAAGGAAAATGGGGTTGAGATGATGTAACATTCAGAAGAAGTCATCCAAAACATATATAATTTTTATTTTTATTTGTGTTTATGTTTGATGATTTTCAATTTTTTTGGATTCATGGGGTTTAGATAATATGACTAAAAAATCCATTATTTCACCGGTATCATTGGAATAATCTGATGAGATGGATGATGACTTTGGATTCATGGAATTCTTGGATTCCAATCTAATGATTTACTAGGGCTAGATTTCATATTTTAGAAAAATTCATTGTTTTGATTGTTAATATATTAATGGATTACTATATTTGGTTTCTAGTATATAAAATAAAGTCCAATTATGGAATTCATAAATTAATTCCCATAATACATTATATTCCGTGATACCAAATGACCATTTTAAATTCCTATGGTGTCCAGGATTTAAATAGAATTATCATTAAACTATAATGACTTCCTAAGACCACTAGGAATAAAATTAAGATTTTAATGATTAGGAAATATTATAATTTTGAAAAAGTAAAATGGTTTCTAGAGTATAACTATTGAATCCCCATTATTTATTCATATGATACCCCATTGTTTCAGGTGGATACAGAAGATATCGATACCCGGAGTAGCTACATGATTTTTGATTCGCAAGTGATTAACCATAGGATGCATGTGGGTAGTCAATTTTATTTCTTGGGTCACCATATAGTCTTTAATGCCTGGATAAATCAAACTTCTATGGTCCTCTGATTCATTTTAATTAGATGTTGTCCTAACATCGAGAAATACTAGGAAATATCATTTGGATCACCCATTGGGATAGAGAATGAGGTATTCCTATTCATACCCTAGGGGTAGATACTAATCACATTGGAAGTGTGATCATGGGATCCCTATATTGTGGATACAGGTTCACCTTCAGATGGATCTCATTCTAAAAGACACCCCTGCAATAGAGGAAGTAATTATGGTTGATTGAGGCTAGAAACATCATGTTCAATGTTAGTTATATATATTATCATATGATATTAGCGTACAAATTTGGGGTAATAATTATATAGAGGTCGGAATGGTCACTAATACATTTACATTGTAATACTAAAATTTTCAAAATAATGTTTTATTAGTGTATTATTTATTTATATTTTCTATCTTATTTTAATATTATACATGATATCAAAAAAATACAATTATCACAAAAATTCAAGTTATAGACTATATATAAATGAAGGTTACCTTCTATGTTATGTACTCAAATGACACTCATTATACCAATTCACACATGATAAAATATCAGCTCTTTTTTCTGGAATATGTTGGATGAGATCTAAGATTACATGATCTTACTATAGTAACTCAAATTTTATTTGAAGATTAGTATAAGGTGATGGTTGATGATCACACTAGATCATCATAAATTTTTGTTTTGAAAATAATATGTCTGAATATTAAAATCAATTTATATGGTCAACCTAGTTGGTGATTGTTCCTCTAAGGTTATATATCACTTAATCAATTTTTATCCCTTGTTTAAACTATCATTTTTTTATATGTCCAATTTGATTGGATTGAATTTTCTATGGTTCATTTTTATTCATATTAAGAAAATTAAATCTTTTATATTGGGTATATTAAACCCATGGAACCTCTATAGACAACAACTACTAGTTAAAAGCCTATCTATTATATAAGGGATCACCTGATGTCATGTGATGACCCATGTAGATTATTTTCATAGTGATCATGTTCAGGGAGATAAAAATTTATATTGAATCATTATTTTTTGTTTTTATAAAACATGAGATATGTTAGCTGTGATAAGTATGAACATGAAAGATATTATGATGAATATCTATCAGGTTCATAAACTATTATCATATGAAGAATAGATTACTTAGGAATCTAGATTTCTATTATTGATATGTGTTTTAATAGTTAATTTATTTTGAAATTGAGTGATTCACAAGGATGTTTGATGGATAATTTTTTTATATTAGATATTCACTCCCGGTATTATATGAATGATTCATCCAAAGAATCATATAAGTCCCAAAATATATACTTGAAGATGATTATATCCTCTATGTAATTCCATTGATGATTTATTCCAACTATCTAACATGTTAGAAACTATTCATACATTGTTTTCCATGTTATGTTATTGGTGGAATTGAACATAGTAGGAACTCCATGTATTTGTATCTTTAACTTAAAGAGTGTCCCTTATATAAATGGTGATAAAATAATGATGCTGATGTTGATTATATCCCTTGTGAATAGAGATTGAATGATCTGGGTGTGTCGACATATCCATTTGATGAAACAATGATGAGTCCCTCTTTAGTGGGCATTAACCAGGTTCAGATATTTTACATGACAGTAGTAACCAATATGGATTTTTCAATATATCCTGGAATGAAAATCTTTATAACCAAAAAATGAATCTGTATTAAATAATATGGGTCATATGTGGAAAGGTAATTATATATATGGCCATAAAAATGAGGTTGTGATTTTCAATGGTGAGATATTTTATACATATTCAGGGTTAAAATCAGTTCCATTGTAAGTTGTTAAGCATGTAATACTATATTTTTCATATATATGAACATAGAGTGTGAAATGGAATGTATTTTCCCTTTGGTATTTAAATATTAATAATTGATTTTTTAGTATTTTGAACCTTGTACAATATGGTTTTGGAGAAGTGTGAGACGTATAGACATTAATCATAATTTTAGATTTCCACTGCCTGGTTTTATGAATCTGTGAATTATTAAATATTTTAACCCTATGTTTTAATTTACATTGATGATATAGTACCTTTCATATAATATATTTTTGAATCACTACACATGCAGTGAAATAATATTTATGGAATGGAATTTAATATTCCATGGGGTGTCATAGGGAAAGTAACAATAGTAAATATTTCAAAGTATCATTACTATATTGGAATACATGACAATTTTAGTGACTAAATATGTATAATTTATAGCCTATATAACAACATGATGAGAGTTAGAGTAGGAAATCATGTATTTTAATTGATTTTTGTGGATGTTAAAAATGTGGTTATCATAATTTAGAGAGAACAAAACAACTTTTTATATTGGAGATTCTTTAATGTTTTCTCTCAATAGGCTATCATGTATGAAATCCGGATTATTTTTTTTTATATACTATTCTTGATTAATTATTTTTGTTGTAAAAAACATGTGTCGTGATTTTTGTTAGTATGAGTATTAGGGTCCTAGATGTAAACTCTTTAACCCCTCATCTTTTAAGTGAACCATTTGGATCATGGAAGGATCTTGGGTAGGAGTTGTAGGCTTTATATGACATTGATTTTTGGGTGGATTTTACTTTTATATGGTTGGAACAATTTTGAGTCTTCAAGATTTGGTGATATGAGAGATGATGCATGATGTGTTTATATTGTGTTAAGTCGAACAACATTGTTACATAGATAACATAATTTGGATTGATCAGTGATATAATATGTGAGAGAAACAAACATATGGTGTTTCTGGAATTATTATAGGTTAACCTTTCATGATCTACTAAATAGATGATCTAAACATCTCTATAGTGAAATTTTTCGTCTTTAGTAGATCTAGTGAAATAAATTGTTTGATCTGAATTAGTTATTTAAGGATGATTAAAGAGTATACATAGTTCTTTATCATGGATCAATAGGACCACAAAGTGAGTTTAGTAAATGAAACTATAGATGTTATTTACGAGGATATGGGTATGTAAGGATCCATTATGGGGAGTAAATCATATATAGGGTGATATAATGATCACTGTTAGTAGTGTTAATTTTATAATGAGTTTTTAATGTTTTTCTAATGAGCATTGAACATGAAACGAATAAATGATTCTTGTTAGTGATAAGATATGTGTGATTACTGGTATGTGCAATATTTTTTTACAGTGATGAATGGAACATGACATGTGATGAGATATAGATGAATTATTAAAGAGAGGGAGAGGGTACTCCCACGGTGGAGAGACTGATAGGATTATTATTTGTTAAAAATCATAATATAAGGTTCATATAGGGGTTTAATAAATATTTAGTCTATAATTTTTATTTTTTGAAATAAAGGAGGGGGGATAAAAATAAATTCATTTTGATCCATTGGTTAATTGTAGGTATAAAATCAATAATGATACTATATGATGTCTAAGAATATTCCATGATCTCTTGATAAATTAAAATTGTTTGAGAAAGATCTAACCAGATATGTAATGGTTATCACAGAAAGATAGGATTTGATTGAAGATTTGAAAAATTGTTGTTTAAAAAATGGGTTTCAATCAGATGTTATGTAATAACTTCACTGGAAAAACGTGAATAACCAAAAAAAATCCATATTGGATGAATTTACAATGATTAGTTATTATAGAATAATATCAGTGGAAGAATCCATTCACCATATGATTGTTCCACCCGAAGAGGACATGATGGTATTTTACTGTGTAGTTGGATACCATATTATATAAATAATATTAGTTTAATATATTTGAATTTTCAAGATAGATTTTTCATATTGTCTATGGATTTCTATGAAAATCATGACATTAGGGAAAGGTTCATTGATAAGTGTGTCATAACCATATAAATTGTATTTTAAAAAAATAGGGTTCTTGTTGTTAGATAGGTTATTTCCCATCTCATCTATTGTTGGGTAATAGAAACCACACTAAAATAATGATTTTATTTCAGGGTGGGTGTTTTTGTTAGTGATTCTATTGACATGAAATGGCATATATCATAATAAATTGTTATGAGAAAAGTCCTATGTCGATAAGAATCATCGGTAGTATGATGACACGGTTTAAAAATGATAAATTTTAATGAGATATATATACATGGACCATCACCATATTGGGGTTCCAATAATAATATTCAGAGATAGCTTATGTTTTGATGAGATTTGTTTCTTTTGTATGAATTTTCCCAAAAAAATTTATCAATCATCCAATAATTGGTCTTGTCTTTAATAATGTAAATTTCAAGGGTTTTTTCTTCAATATAAATATGAATAACCAGTCATAAGACCTTTTAAAAACATCCAACATTTCTAAACATAGTGATAAGGTGAGTCGCCTCTTGCATGTAGTCAATGATTCTATGATTTCACACACATTGAAAACCCTGTAAAATAATATCATTGGGAATAAATCACACTATATTTGTTTTTTGATCCATTCCATACATCATGATTCTTTCTGATAAACCCACGTTCAAATAAGTACAACATAGAATTTATTTTAGGATCATACCAATATATGGATTCATTATATTTGTAGATGGGAAATAAAATAATAAAATAAAATAAATTCACAATATTTTACCAATAATCCATTGGATTATTTTTTAAATAAATAGTGCTTCTTCTGGAGCACAAAGTCCCCAAGGATGTAGTGTTGTATTAATTAACCATCACATCCATTGTAATGGTTTCTTCTTTAAATACACTAGTGATGGAATTTACTATGAATCTAAACAATTTATTATCAAAAATTATTTCATGTATAACTCTCACCGTCATTGGATATATCATTATATTGAATCTGACTCAAATATGGATATCCAATCTATATAAGATATAGTGAGGGATGTTCCATGAAAAGTGTTCTCCCACTAGATAAAATTGCTCTACATCACTTCAAATTTCAACCTAATTTAGTTACATGAATATCGAATGTCCAACCATGTTATGGATTCATTTCAAAGGTAGTGTATTATGGATACATGATCGATGTAGTTCTTTCAGTTCTTGGTTAAATATTAATCCTTGGTTGATAAGGTCGTGTTAGGGGTGACTCACAATAACATTTGAATAAACTCTCAGTTTTTCTAATCTACAGACTCTCCATTCTCATAATAAATAATATATTCAGCTTCATATACGTCCTCAACATTTTCAATAAATTGTTAAACATTATTGACCACAAATGTCAATAAATTAATCAATTTTCTTATGATAATTTTGATATAGTGAATAGAATTTCTTACTTTTCCACCCTTAAATGGGTATTTCAATAATATTAAGACCATGGAACATGAACCCTAGGAGGGGTAATTATTTTTACTTAGATAATGCCAATTTCTCAAGAATATGAATTATAGGATGCCTCTTATATAGCGTATAGGATGGATTGTGTTAGAACACGCTAGTAGGCCTTAAAATAGCTTATTATATAGTCTCTTGCATCCCACCATGTATTATAGGATTTTGAAAAATTATTATTAGGCCATTGTAGTGAATTTTTTTTATGACTAAAATAATATATCAGTATGATTTTGTTTCATAACATGAGATGTGAGATATTTTGGGAAATGTAACATTAGGTTTTTGTCTATAGGACATACCCCCTTGAGGCCCTTGAGGTTGTTCTACGACTATAATTTTTATGACCAGTGTGGAATCAATTGTGAGAATAATTATTCCAAATTCACTTTTTATAACAAATGAACCTTAGTTTGGTGTCTCCACTATTCAATGGACATGGGGATTAATTAATTTCCCTAAAAACTAAGCATCCTTGTGTGTGTGTGTGTATCTATGGGTAGATAGGTTTTTCAATGTCATCCTTGAACCAAACACAAAGCAATCCTTATGGGTCTCATGTGGTGATGGTGTGAATGGGGATTCAAATATCATTTATTGTGTATTTTTTTACTTATATATATATATATGAATTTTCATTTTTGATTTCACGTGATGAATTGTTGTTGGATGATGGTCCTAAAAGTATTGTGATTTATCATGATATTCAAAAATCACTATTTGAGATTGATGATACCCTAGGATACCTAATATATCTAGGATCTAGAATAATGGTTTATGGTGGTGTATTTATGGTCTGAATATCCTTATGTGTGTGAATGTTTGATGAATTTGTTGATTATTAGAGGTAGTTTCATGAATATTACATTAGAGAGGGTGATGATATTTATACAATAATGCATTGAATACCTAGGATTCATTGATTACATAAGACTATTATAAATTTTAACATTTTGTTAGATTCATTTGGAAATACCATTACACGATATTGTTAATCTGGGATAACTATAATTAAAAATGTTGTCTGACATTACATGTTTTAGAATATCCCCTTCACAAATTTTGGACGTCATGAGGATGACAATTAGATAACCTCAAAAGATTAAACAAATAACCCTAGTATTAGATGAATATACCCGATATGAATCAGTGGATGAGGCATGAAATTTTGGATTCTTAGATAAAACCCATCAGATCTATGATCTTATTCCCTCATATTTCATAATTTACACATGAATCTATCACACCTAGGTGTATTGAATTTCCTAGGGAATAACCCTTCAAGGATTAAAATGGAATATTGAAATTAATAACACATATGTATTACCTTGGTTTTTATCCCATTGGATTGAGTATATAGATTTTTTGGGGATTCCCTGAGTTCCACTAGGAATCATGGTAGATTAATAGACTTGAAATCCCATTATTGTGAAAAACGGTTCCTATAAGAATATTTCAATGGCCATAGATACCTTGAATATGGTTTAAGAAGTTATTATTACTTGGTGTTTCTTACTTAAGGGTAGTCTATAGTTTGGCACATTTTCTTAAGTTATATGTTTATTATTTTAGGGTGGTTGTGATTCAATGGTTGACATGGTCCATATAGTACATTCATCATAATACATCAATAGGATTCTTCTAGTATTGTTACTGTATTTTTATTTATGGTTTTTAGTTTAATTATATATATCATATTAGAAAATATCACATACACATATCATTTCATAAATAGTTATTTATGGTACAATTTTTTAAATTTTTTGTATAGAAAACATAATTGGGACTCATGTACACGTGGGTACTTAAGCATATCATGCATGATTTTTTCCGGCACATGATAGTATAACACACAAAACTATATGACCAAGAATGTGTTGTGTGGATGTAACTTGATGACTAGGATGATTGGAGTCTCAATTATTTTATTATTTTTTTCAATATAATTTCATTAATTCTATATATGTGATGAAAATTTTGGGACATCATTGTTATAAACATGAATGTTAGTGATTTTTTATTATAATATTTTTTACCTAATTGTAATCAATATAAACTATTTATTATATTTTATTTATGAAACATGTATTTTCACTATTTGATTTTTAGCTATCATATTTGTGTCATAGTCTACACATCACATCTCTATTGACCCTATAAAACTATAATATATTAAAAGAATAACATAATTATTGATATCATATATGATAGACAACAATAGAAATATATGAGAATGAAAAACCCATAGCTATTTTGATTAATTTATTTTTAAATAAATTATATCTATTTTATATCTTGTAGTACATCCAACCTAGATTTATTCTATGTTTGATAGAATACACAACCCAAAACATGGAGCATAAATGACTCGTTAAATATATATACATTATAACGTTTCCATTAAATTGTGGTTTACGAATAGTATTAACTGATATATGGAATATATATATATATATATAATTGTTTTTCTCAAAATAAATTATTGATAAGTATTTACTAAATAATCAATCAATTTTTAGTAATGTAATTTTAGTCTTCAAAAATATGTTTTCTACCACAAAATTGTTATATTTATTTTAATTAAAAACATAATATAAATAATTTTCAAAACAGATTAGAAATTTATTTTGAAAAAATTGATTTAGTTTTGAAAAAATTTACATCTAAATTTTTATTGTTTGAAAATTTGTGATTTTCTAATAATATTAAATTTTCTATAAATAGAAAAATCGTCTGATTATTAAATATCTACTTTGTTATAAATAATAATGAAAAATGGATAGACACATTATGTTATGAATTTGGTTCAAAATTATATATTAATTATTTAGTAATATTGAATACACATATTTCTTTTTAATCCTTTTAATACAATATTTTATAAAAGTAATTATTTTTCAGGGGTTTTTTGAAAACTATTTTAATGTTCATAATGTTTATCCATTTGAATTATTTAAAGTAATAATAAATGTGAATTATTTAAATGAATGGTGTAAATTATATATAATTAAATATTAATTACTATTTACAAAATAATATTTATGAATCGTATAGATAACATAAAATCATTTTTTTCTTGGGAAATACATTTCTTCAAAACCCACTTTTTTTACCCTTCAACAACTATAATTTTAAATTAAATTTATAAATTTATTTTAACAGAATTTTTTCAAAATAACTATATTATATTTTTTTTATTTTAGTATAAAATAATTTCAACTTAAATTTTTACTATAATGAATTTTTAAAAGGGGAAAAAATTATTGCGGTTATGGTAAATAATGTATTATATTAGGGTGGTGGGGGTTAAACTAATACAATAATATAAAAATTACCTAAAACATGTAAAAATATATTTAATGGAAATAAATAGACATTATAATTTCTATATTCATATAATGGTCCATTTTGGAGCATTTTCTATGTGAAAAACATCAGTACACATTTTTTATTTCAAAAAATTACATGTGTGTCAGCCACCCCACTTATAAAAGGTCACTGCCTCTCCCCTCAACATCAGGCTATTAAATCATTCTGTATCATCCTAACCAACCAAAATACATAATTCAATTCCATGGAAATTATCTATATCATTTATTTTTATCATAAATACATATTTTTAGGTATTTTGGTTATATAGTATTCAGGTTTTCCAAAGAATATCTATCATGCTATATCGTGTGTTTTAATATTCTTTCTTCATCCACATCCTTCAAATATTCTTCAATAAATGTTATAAAATATCACTATTATCAAAAGTAAACAAATATTTTAGTATAATGATGTTATAATTCAGTTCCACAACCTTTAATAATAAATTGTACATTAAATCATCATTCATGTGTATTGAGGACTACAGCCTTACGAACTGATGTCAATCATTTTTCACCATTATATGTCATGTATTGTTATAATGATAGATTTAATGATTATATTTGATAAATATAAAAAATTATACTTAAAATATTATTATATCACATATACATCATTAATATTTTTTGTGGTGGATGTGGAAATTTTGCTCGTGTGTACAGTGGACTACGGTCTCCTTAATTGATGTGATTCATTTTTTGTAATGAATTTAATGGGATATAATAAGTATTATGTTAAAGAATATATTTAATTTTTATGAAATTATATTTATATTAGATTCATATTTTTCATTAGATGATTATAATCTATCATTTTTTCATTACATTGAAAAATTATATGGTTGTCCTTATACACATGCGGAGTACCATCTACATGAAGAGATGTGATACATTTTCATAAACAAAGCACATACATGTACAATATAAATAAATTTATGGAAATAATGTAATATTTATTATATTATTATCAGTATATAAAGATAATATATGTCTAAAATTATTTTTAAAATGATCATTGAAAAATATCAATGTTACTCATTTTCACATATGACCTACCTTCTTCATGATAGTAACATAGGTAATTTATCAGAAACATATTTCATGTTATGGTTATAAATTAATATATATATGATAAATATTCAATAATTATAATTATCCATATTTTCAAATACTGACCTCATTTTCCATGTTCCATACACCAAATATGTTTTGAAATAACGAACCAAATTTCGTCAAAACACCCAATGTGGAATTAACTATTTGAGTATATAAATATATCAATAAAATATATAATTTAATAATGATGTATTAGACACAGAAAATTTAATTATATAAAATTGAAATAAACTTGTAATAAATTATTTAAAGGAAACCCGTGGAATGTCTTCACTAAAGGTAATTTCATTTCACCAATCTATTTCATCTATGAGAAATATTCTATATTCAGAACATATTTTTTTATGTAGTGTATTTATATAAAACTAATGAATTTTAAGATTCATTCCATGAAAATTATTGGGATATATGATTCCATATGATTTAATCCCCTTCATATGGTCTGAATAAATTGATTACCAAAGAAGTTAGGTTTTTTTATCCTCTTACATTTAATTTTTTTGAGTCATATTCTAATTTTACCGCTTATATGTATTTTATGGTCTCTATACATTAAATTTTAAATTTTATATCTTAAATACTTATTCATAAAAGTATATTATTTATCAATATTAAATATTTCATCCACATGGGTTTTACATGAATGTTTTGAAATGGAAAATAATTCATTTACATTATTTCAATTCATTTTGTTATATTACTTATTTAATTCATATTAAATTATATTATTATGTGTGTATTTGAATTTTAATATGAAATTCATTGTCTACTTTTTATATGGATTTTTAAATGTTATTAAATATATATTCATGGATTAATTCTCACATATTTTGATATGTTTTTTTCTTGTTTCATTCATCTCAAATTATATTACATATATACATTCCTTTATGATTTACACATATATTTATTTTTGAGGTTTTTATTGTGGACATTAACATGTTATATCATCAAATGACTTTTGTTCATGATATTTAAGGAATCATGTTATGTTATTACTTCATGTGGACTATGATTAATGATTTAACAATGTGGTAACGACTTTATTTTACAATATCCTTCCTTTAGAGATTGATTATATTCAAGGTTAAATTATAAGGAATCAAATTGTATTTTTTATTTAAAGAAATATATTTACTTTCCACCGAAATTGAATGTTGTTAACATTTTTTATTTCAATTTAATCCCACATTTATTGAATAAATGTCAATAAAATCGTCTTTATGTTATATTGATCATATAGTTTCATTTTGATCATGTATCATTCACTTTGATGTCTTTTTTTCTAAAACATTTGAAAAATTATTTTCATAAAAATGAAAATTCATTAATCTAATTTTCATTATTTTTTACACTTTTTGATTTTTTAAATGAAAAAATATTAATGTATACCAAATGGGTAACTTTTTACTCCCTTCATCAATTTCTTGAAATAAATATTTATTTATTTCATTTATGACATAAACAGATTTTCACGCAGTTGATACTTATGTAAAAACAACCTAAGATAATAAATAGATTGTGAAATTAACCATTACCTTGTACATTTTCATGGTCGAGGGTAGGTTTACCTCTTGTATAATGGTGAAATAATTGTTATTAAATTATACAAGAATCATATACATTAATATGATATCATATATTATCTTTTAACGTTGATTTGTTAATAATATCTTTGTTTTATCGTTGTTTTAGGTGTTCACTGATTCGTTTTCCTATATATGATTTGTTACATAAGTAATGTTTGATATGGATATGATGTATCTTATTCATATTCATAATGGTATTACGTCTTTAAACATTATTTTTAATCATTAAATAAAAATCAGTCTTGAATGGATATGATGGGGAATGAATCTCATCGTCTTCGTAGAGATGGTAATTCGTACGTACACATGAGCGGCAATATCATTCATTTTATATTGAAATTATAGATAATTGGAGGCTATATCATATATAATGAATCACTATCATATTTTATGTATTATTTACATCAATTACACATCATTATTATACCCATCAAAGTAATAATGTATTGAATAACAATTACATCACGACGTAGAGACCGTAAGTCGTACGTTTGGACGTATAGTGACATGTCATTCAAAGGATGGATAGAATAATGAATATGGTTTTTAACATATCTATAATAACATCAATGTATATAGATAATATTTTATTTATTATTTTAGAATGGAAACAACAACGAAAGGGGATGTGGAAGAATAGAGGAACTTGAAAGATGTGATGAAATATTTACCTATTCATCCAATTCTTCCTTTTGATTTGATCAAAAGGGATTCTTAGGTTGGGTTTCTGACTAATGTAATCCCTCTAGTAATAAGGTAGGATAGTTGACAAGGTATTTGGGTAGGGGTTGGCTGAGCAAAATGGCTTTGAGGGTGTGAATTAGATATAAGAAAAGTGATCTTTTTTAAGAGGGGTGAGTGGCACCTTAGGAAAAGATTGAAATATTATTTTAAAATAAAATCATTTACAGTTTCTAGTGGATCCAAAATGAATTAATTAATGTATAAGGTGGGTATGTAAAATACCACTCAAACAATATGTTTTAGAAAAGATTTAGTTGCTATATTAACCTTATCTTTTATATTCAACTCTTAATTAAATAGTTTTACATTAACCATGTCTCTTTGTTTTTTTATATTATATGGTTAATAAACATAAAATAAACTTCCAACAGAACATCAAGTTGTTCATTAATGACATATATAATATTATTTATGACCTTTGTTCTAACATTATATTTTTAGGAATATTATATCAATTACTAATATAATATTTATTTTAAAAACTCTTTTAAGTCAATTTTGACACTGTTTGGTATTTTGTTTTTGCTAAATTCATAACAGCATTATTACTTCAAAAAAAATTCATCTAACCATCTCTAAAATGTCATATTAACCTAGAAAATTTGTGTAATTAATAAAAAGTATCAAATTACATTTATTTGGATATATATAATATCAATTATTTTAATATTTCATTAATTAGTTAATTATTGCATCATCATTGTGTCATATATAAATTAAATTATTTAATTTCTAAATAAATATAAATAAAATATCATTATGTATAATTTTTTATATCTTTTTAATAAATACTTATAGTAAAATATTTCATATCAGTACCCCTATATTACAAATGGTTTTGTTTTTAAACATTGAATTTATCACTTTTAACTCTTCTTTTAATAAAATAATAATAAATAACCTAATCTAATCCATGTGGACCTAAGGGGTCATATTTTATTCCTAAGGTAGATTTTGGTCGAATTAATCTTATCCAATAGAATTAAGAAATTTTTTAGGGTGATAATAATATCCTTTTACCCCTAAATACTCTATTTAATTTTAACCATGGTAATGAAAATTAAATAGTCACTATTCACCAAAAATTATATTCATCTTATTGAACCACATTTTACATACTGATATCAACCGTGTCTCTCGGATTTTTTAAATTACACACACATAAGCGGTAAAATTATGTTTTATTTAAATATTCAAATGCTCCTAAGAGATGGGTAAAAGACGATAAAAAGTTCAATAAAATTTTAATATATCTAAAATTTTTATAAGCTGACTCAAATAAAGTACGTTAAAAATATATAGGTATTATATATCTATTTTTATCAAAAATAAATTTAAATAATAATAATTATTATTTAAATAAAAAGTTACTTTTAAATAATAACTTAGTGTTTATCACTATTCATCAAAAATTAAAAGTTATCAGAAAATACCAAAAATTCTCCCTAAGATAATTTCAATATTCTGAATCCAAAAACGATGTCCATTTTGAAAGATAAAATATAGAAAATTTCAAAAAGTGGGTATTACTATTCATAATGGATAGTTTTATTTGTCGTGATGTGTTAGAATCTCGATGTTGCATACAACGCAAGCTATTGCATTATTTAAAGGAAAATGTACCGTCGAAGCTTGGAGTGTTACATTCTCTCCTCCATCAAATAATTTCTTCCTCTAAATTTCAAGAATATTACAAAAAAATTATTTGGGTGGTTCTTCTTCATAAGTTCCTCGGGTTCCCACATTTCCTCTTCTATATTATGGTTTCACTATAGAACAGTTACAAGACGAGTCGTCCAGTTTATTGGCACTTGTTCTATTGTATAAAGAACATTGATAGGATCTTCTCAATAAGACAGATCGGTTTCAAGTTTTAATTATTCATAGGTGAGTACATGCATTGGGTCAAACATGTATTTTCTCAATAGTGATATGTGGAATACATTGTGATCTTTGGAGAGACTTGGACTCATTGCTAAATAGTATTCTACATCCCCAATTCATTCTAGAGTTTTTAAAGGTCCGATGTTCTTGGGACTTAATTTTCCCTTCTTACCGAAACGTATAACACCCTTCCATAGAGATACCATTAAGAAAACATGATCTCCTACAAAAAATTCCAAATTTTTCCTTCTGTTATCGGCATAGATAATCTTCCTACATTGAGCTACTTTGATGTGGTTTTGGATTACCTTTACTTTTTCTATCATTTCCTCCACCAGTTCTAGGCCTAATAATTTTCTTTCTCCAATATCATCCAACGGGTTGGTGTTCGAAAACTCTTTCCATATAATTCTTCATATAGTGCAATATGAATACTTGAATAGAACCTATTGTTATAGAAAAATTCTACAAGAGGTATATATTGATCCCACATACCATGAAAGTCAAATAAGAAGGATCTCAACAAGTCTTCTATGGTTTAAATAGTATGTTATTATTTTCCATCAGTTTGGGGGTTGTAGGCAGTGCTCAAACGACGGTCAGTATCCAGGGATTTCTGAAGATGTTTCAAGAATCTTGATGTAAAATGTGGATCACGATCAAAAACACTCTATAGGGGTACTCCATGATTTCTCAAAACATCATTAATATATAGTCTTTCTAGACGTATAAGTGGTAAATCTTCTCTTATAGCATGAAAATGTATTGACTTGGTAGGATGATCAACAATGACCCCATATTGAATCGTTCCTTCATGGATTCATTGGTAGTCCCATCACAAATTCCATCGTAATATTATCCAATTTCCACTCAGTTATGGTAAGAGGTTCCATGACTCCGCCAGGCTGTTGCCTTCCAATTTTTACTTGTTGACAAACCATAAAAATTGACACAAAATCAGAAATCTCCCTATTCATGTTGTCCCCCCAAAAATGTTACTTCATATATCTATACATTTTGGTGCTACCAGGGGGTATAGAGAGATTGGAACAATAAGCATCATCAAACAATTCCATTTTTAGATCAGGTTTATTAGGATCACAAAGTCTTTTCCTATATTTCAAAATTCTATCTTCATATTCGAAGTCACCCAATCTCCCATCATTCATAGCATTAATCATCTTTTGAAACTCCTCATTATCAACCTGATATCTTTTTATCCTTTCTAGTAATGATTGTTTGGTAACCATTGGAAAAAGAATTAATGTTTCACCTTCCATGGTTATTCCCATATCGGTCTTTACTAGATCCATGAAAATATGATTCCTTTCAACTGTCATCTTGTTCAAAACTCCATGATATTTTCTACTTTAATAATATGCCATCTTATTTTGCTTCTCCGGGTGGTAGTGTGTCATGCAATCATAATCCTTCAGTAGTTCAAGCCATCTCCTTTCCTCATGTTGAGTTATTTCTATGAGAATATATATTTCAAACTCTTGTGATCAGTATTAATCTCACATTTTTCACCATAAATATAGTGTCTTCAAATCATCAAAGCAAATATTACAGCTGCTAACTCAATATCATGAGTAGGATTGTTTTTCTCATGAATTTTTAGTTATAGTTATGCATAGGCAATAATTCTATCATTCTACATAAGGACACAACCAATTTCTTTTTTCGATGTATCACTATAAATAAAAAACCCATCATTCCCACATAGTATGTCAATATAAGATAATTGACTGATATTCACTTCAATTATTCAAAACATTCTTCACACTCTTTTTTCCAAACAAATTTAACCCATTTTCCGGCGAGAATTGTTAATGGGTTATCCAATCGGGGAAAATTCTGGATGAAATGCCGATAATAACCTACTAAACCAATAAAACTGCATAACTCAGTTATAAATGTTGATGCTGGCCATTTTTGTATTGCTCTTGTCATTGAATGATCAATAGAGATTCCATCTATAGAGATGATATTTCCAAGAAAAGAAATCTCTTGAAGCCAGAATTCACACTTTCCAAACATCACATATAATTCATGTCTTTGAAGAGTATTCAAGATAATGTGTAGGTGATTTTCATGATCTTCGTAGCTTTTGGAGTATACGAAGATATCATCAATAAATACCACTACAAATTCATCATTATATTCCTTGGAAACCCTATTCATTAGATCCATGAAGACAAAGGGTGAATTTGTCAATCCAAAAGGCATTACTTTAAACTCGTAATGCCCGTACCTAGTTCAAAATTCTTTCTTTAGAATGTCTTACTTTATAACGCACCACTTATGATATCCAGATTAAAGGTAAATTTTTGAAAAGTATTTAGCTCTATGAAATTGGTCAAATAAATCATTATTGCGAGGCAGGGGATACTTGTTCATTATTTTTATATCACTGATATCCCTGTAGTCAATGAACAACTTCATAGATCCATTTTTCGTCTTCACAAAAATGATAGGGGCTCCCCAAGGAGTAACAATATGGTGAATAAATCCCTTGTTACTCAGTTCCTCTAATTGTTTCCTTTGTTTCAATAATTCCACAGTGTCCATTCTATAAGGGGTCTTCGATATGGGCCTTTAACCCTGAATTAAATCACTGAAAATATTAATTTCGCGTTATAGAGGATATCCAGGTAAATCCTATGGAAACACATCATTGTCTGAATGCAAATCCATACCGAGGATTATATAAATTTTAATCATTGGTATGATGATGAGATCGGTAGATAAAGAACATTTATATTCCCTAATGGGTACTGCTTCACAAAAAAAATCTTAAAAAGATACTTCCCTTTTTAGTTTTGACTGAGAACTCCATTGTTAAATAAAATTGAAAATATCTAATTTTCAAAGAAGACTGGGAATATATGAAACAATGAGACGATCCAGAATCAAATAAATCATATTCTAAACTTGAAGAAACCATTAAATTACATGACACTATGTATTTCAGAGCTTCAACCTTAGCAGTAGTGTTAACATAAGATTGGCCTTGATCCCTTGGCCTTTTTAGGAGTAACATACCCTTACAATTAGGAAATTCATTCTTATAATTCCCCTTTTCTCTATAATTATAGCATTCAACATCGACAACCTCTTTCTTCCCCTTGAAATCACGAGCTGGGTGGACTTTTTCACCACCCTTATAATAGACTCTCATTCCCTTCAGGAATCTACCTGGATGTTTCTTCCCACATTTATTGCAGGAAGAATATTTAACTTTTCCCTTCTTCCCCTTATTTACATTTCCAGAGTGTTCAACAGATCTCTTCTTCTATTGCTTTGCTATAAATTTGTAATACTTAGAGAATTATTTTTCTGTCTTGATAGCACATGAGACAATATCTTCATACAACGAGAAGGATTTTATGACTAATGCTCGACAGAGAAAATGTTTTAACCCATCAAAGGAATGATTAATCCTACTTATTGGGATACATATATATTTATTACCATGCCTCACTATCCTTGTAATGTTAGCATCAGTATTTGCAACATTCTCATCCTCCTTTTTCCTCAGACTCAAAAATTGTCCTTCCATATCCACTCGATGGTCATGAGGAATGTATTTTTCTAAGAAAATTTCATTAAACTCCATCCATTCAATATTTGATATTTTATCACCTTCCTTTGTGTTTTGAATCAACGAAAACCACAGATCCGCATCTCTAGTGAGGCTGTAAACTTCTATGACAAATTTTTCCCTTTCACTACTCCCCAAGGCATGGAATATTTTCTCTAAGGAATTTATCCATTTCTCAGCTACTATTGGATTTTTACTCCTATTGAATGTTGGTGGATGTTGCCTCATGAATCGGTCTAACATTGATCCTCAACATTGTTGATCAGGGTGCTCCATATGGGTAAGGTTATTATTCATAAACTAAGTGAGTTGACCCAGTATGGTGATAATATGATCAGCTACAGTTGCATTACCAGCTCCACTATAATTATCTTGAGGAAGAGGGAAATCCCTACATGGAGTGTGTGCATTGATATGGCATCCATTCCTTCCACTAGGCACCATTTATAAACAATGTAATAAACTATATTAGTTTATGAATCGAAATACATAATTCCAAACTTGTAAAACACTTAACATTAACTGAATAGTATTTTGATATAATCTATAATCATAAAAATGTTTTCTTTGAGAATGTATATTATTATAAACCGTTCATAATGGTTTGTAATGAAAATGAGAATTATCCTATGAATATCCCCCGAGAGTTTCATAACCAATAGTGCAGAAACCTTCATTGTCGTTCACCAGTTCCCATTCGAGTCTAGATCAAAGCGGTGTTTTTGGGTTTTACCCCTAGATAGATATGTGCTGGAGCAACCTCTACCTACTCGTATCTAGACAAGGATATATTTATTGGAAAACACAAAAAATATCTACAATACCAAAAATCTAGTAAGATATTCTATACTAATCCTCAAAGTATATCTTAGGGTAAGGTTCTCTAATTAGAGTTTACCTACAACAAGATTCCGTGGTTTGTACTAAACATCCCGTGATACCAACTATAATGCCCGGACCCTAGAAGCCTAGAGTAAGTGAATTGTTAAGTATCATTGTAATGATCACAAAAGATCACATCTTGAAAGAACGATTAGTCTAGTAGACTTGGAAGTATTAGATACATTCATAAGGTTTTCATTACATCATAAAATGGAAAACTACAACAAAATGGTTACCATGGACAACACTGAGATCCCATAGACTATCCCGGTAGGACAGTCATAATTTAATTCTTCACATCCAGGGAAAAATAAAACATATAAATGGGTGAGCTCAGATGCTCAGTAAGGATAAAAATATAGCGGAAACATTCATAAAAAAAATAAAGCAATGTATAAAAATAAAACCAAATCATTTTAAACATAAACTCCTTCACAATATGGAAAATATAAATCAAAATAAATACATTTAATTAATCACATAGAATTTATACTAGTAGAATAATCACATGAAATATCAATAGCCATTTTCATAAGGATGGAATGCATAATGCTAGATTATCATAACCACATCGTCAAGTCCCTGTGGAAGCACTAGAAATAAGATTTTCTCAAGGCCTTGTTCCAACACACTAGTTTGTTTCATGAGACCTACCGATATATCGAGGAGCTATAGCGGGATCCACCGATCACTTACTTAATACAATGCATTCCTCATATGAAAAGATTTAAACATAACATAAACATTCATATTTAAACTAGCATACGAAATCTCAATACTTTATCTATAAACCATGAATGGTGTAAAAATAAAACATACATAGTCAAACATATCACCAAACCTTAAATACAATATGGATTTTTTTATCATAATAAATCAACTTCAAACATGATTAAAATCTATTAAAGGATGTTGACATAGAAGAAATCAAAACTATTTTATAAAAATATATGATTCTTTTTTAAATAATTTAAAGTTACATAATTATAAAAGAAAATATTTAATTTTAAAATATTCTTATAATCTTTTAAGGGAAGATTTGACATTTTTATAGATTCGGAAAATAGCCTCACCCTCCATATATCTCAAAAAAACATTTTTACCTTAATTTTGTCGAATATTTCATAATGTATATTGTTTGGAAAATGACGGAAACATTCCATTCGAAACATTTTATTAAAATTAAAATAAGGGTATAAATAAAATTAACTCATAGTCTATTAAACAGTAAATTTTTTTTGAAGTACATTTTTAAGAAACATTGATGTGTATGATAATGATGTCTTAGTAGATACATACATAAAAACACCCTCGGATAATAAAGAGATTGTGAAATTAACCCTTACCATATAATTTTACTTGGTAAAGTGTATGTTAGCCTCCGATACAATGGTGAAATAATAATTATTAAATTATACAAGAATCATTTACATGAATATGATATATTATATGATCTGTTAACATTGATTTGTTAATAATATCTTACTGTTATCGTCATTTTGGGTGTTAACTTATTCGTTTTCCATTATATGATTTGTTATGTAAGTAATGTTTGTTATGGATATGATTTATCTTATTAATATTCACAGTGATATTATGTATTTAAAAATTATTCATAATCATAAAATTAAAATTAGTCTTTAATGGATATTATAAGAAATGAATATCATCGCGTTCGTGGAGATGATAATACGTACATACGCACGTGCGACAATGTCATTATTTTTATGTTAAAATAATAGATAACGGGATGGTATATCATATATACACAATAATTATCATCTTATATTTATTATTTATATCAATTAAACATCATTATTATACCCATCCAAATAATAATTTATTTAATAACAATTACACCATGACGTGGAGACGGTAAGCCGTACGTACGCATGTATGGTGACATGTCATTCAATGGTTGGATATAATAATGAGTATGGTTGTACCATATTAATAATAACATCACAGTATGCATTCTATATTTGAGTTAATATTTTTTAATGGAAAAAATAAATAATGATGAAGTGAAAATTGAAATGAACATGAAAGATGTGATGAAATATTTAACTCTTCTTCCAGTTCTTCCTTTTGATTTGATCTTAAGGGATCAATAGGTTGGATTTATGACTAATGTAATAACTCTAGGAGGAATGGAAGACCGTTGAGGTGGTATTTGGGAAGAGTTTGGCTGAGAAAAATATCTCTGATGGAGTGAATTAGAGAGAAGGGTAAGTTACCTTTTATAAGAGGGGTGAGGGGTACCTATGGAAAAGCTAGAAATATTATTTTATAAAAAAATAATTTTCTTTTTCAAATGGCTCTAAAACGATTTATTTATAGGATAATGTGGTTATTGGTCTAAAACCAGTCATCCAATAGGTTTTAGATAGTTTTGGGTCAAAATATTAACCTTATCTTTTAGATTTAACTCTTAATTACATTGTTTGACATTTACCATGCCTCTTTTTATATATATATTATATGGTTAATAAACATACTATAAAAATTTAAGATAATCTCAAGTGTTTCATTAATGACATATATAATATTATTTAAGACCTTTTGATGATCATTAGTTTTTTAGGAATATAATATCAATTAATAATATAATATTTTTTTAAAAAACTCTTTTACATCTATTTTGACAATATTTGGTATTTTGTTTTTTCTAAATTTATAACAGCATTATTACTTCATATAAAATTCATCTAACCAACCCAAAAAGGTCATATTAACCTATAAAATTAGTTTAATTAAAAAAAAGTCTCAAATTAGATTTATTTTGATATTTATAATATCATTTATTTTAATATTTCATTAATTAGATAGTTATTGTATCATCATTGTGTCATAAATAAATTAAACTATTTAAAGAATAAAATATATAAATAAAATACCATTATATATAAAATATTTTTATATTTCTAATTAATATTTATAGTTGAATTTATCTTATGTGTAACCCTATATTAAAAATTTTTTAGTTATTAAACATTCAATTTAACACTTTTAATTCCTATTTGAATAAAATAATAATAAATGTCCTAATCTAATCCATGTGGACCTAAGGGATCATATTTTATTCTTATGGTTTTGTTTGTCAAATTAATGTTATTCAACAGTATTTGGAAATGTGTTATCGTAGTTTTATTATTATTTTTTCCATTAAATACCCTATTTACTTTTGACTGTGGTAAATAAAAGTAAAAAGTTACTATTCGCCAAAAAATATTTATATCTTATTGAACCACATTTTACATACTAATATCAACCGAGTCTCACAAATTTTTTTATATTCAACTCACAGATGTGGTAAAATTATGTTTTATGTAAATCTGTTAGTGCGCCTGGGATGTGGATAAAATATGGAAGAAATTTAAATAAAATTTATTTATATATAAACTTATTATAAACTAACACCAATAAATTAAATTCAAAATATATAGGTATTATGTATATATTTTGACCAAAAATAAATTTAATTAAAATAAATAATTATTTAAATAAACTGTCAGTTTTTAATAATAAGTTAGTGTCTTTCACTATTCATCAAAAATTGAATGTTTTCAGAAAAATACAAAAAATTCACCCTATGGTAATTTAAATATTCGAAATCCTAAAATGAAGTCCATTTTGAATGATAAAATTTATAAAATTTCAAAAAGTGGGTGTTAATTTTCATAACAGCATGTTTTATTGGTCAAAATGTGTTATAATATCGAAGTTGTGTACAACGCATTCTATTGCATTATTCAAAGGGAAACATACCATGGAATCTTGGGGAGTTACATGTATCCTTTTATAAGAGTGGTGAGGGTCACTTTTGGAAAAGATAGAAATATTATTTAATTATAAAATCATTTTCTTTTTATAATGTCTAAAAATTGATTTATTTCAACGAGAAAGTGGGAATTGGCCTAAAACCTCTCAAACAATTGGTTTGAGGCAAGATTAAGTCAGCATATTGATCTTATATTTTATATTTAACTCTTTGTTTAATAGTATGACATTTAACATGTCTTCATCTATTTTTATATTACATGGTTAATAAACACACTATAAAATCCAAGAAAACCTCAAGTAGTTATTTAATGGCATATCTATAATTATATGAGTCCTTTTTTTGAACCATATATTTTTTTACTGTTATATATTTTTAAAAAATATTATTTGTTTTAAAAACTCATTTATGACAATTTTTACAATATATAGTATTTTATTTTTCTAAAAGTCATAATGACATGATTGATTCAAAAAATCATTGAATGAACCCAAAAATGTGATTTTAACCTATAAAATTTTTGAATAAGATCAAAAGTCTCCATTTGCATTTATTATAATATTTTTAACATCATTTAATTTAATCATTCATTAATATGGTAATTAATGGATCATCATTGTGTCATAAATAAATATATTTATAAATTTCCTAAAAATTAAAAATTAAAAACCATAATGTTGGAAATATTTTTACCATACCGATGAACATTTATAGTAAAAGTTATCTTATGTTTAACCGTATATTAATAAACTTTTCAGATATTAAAATTTGAATTTAACACTTTTAACTCATCTTTAAAAAAATAATAATAAATATTCTAATTTAATACAAGTGAATAAAAAATGATAATATTTTTGACCTAAGGTTGATTTTGGTCGAAATAAACTTATCTAATAGAATTTGGAGATGTTTTAAAAAAATTGTAATATCATTTTTACCTTTAATTACCCTATTCACTTTTAACTATGGTGAATAAAATTTAAATGTTACAATTAAAAAAATATTATTTTCATCCTATTGAACCACATTTTACTTACTAATGTCAACCATGTCTCATGGTTTTTTGAAATTTAATTCATAGAAGATGTAAAATTTTGTTTTATGCAAATTTTCAAAGGTCCCTAGAAGGTGGATAAAAGGTGGTAAAAAGTACAATAAAATGTTATATACCTAATCTTATTATAAAATGACTTCAATGAATTACATTGAACATATATAGGTATTATTTATATATATTGAAATAAAAAATATTTAAATAAAATAAATAATTATTTAAATAAAAAGGCGCTTCTAAACAATGTTGCAATGTTTTCACTATTCATCAAAAATAAAATGTTTTGAGAAAAATTCCAAAAATACACCCTAATAAAATTTTGATATTCTAAATCCAAAAATGAAGCCCATTTTGAAAAATAAAATATATAAAATTTAAAAAAGTGGGTTTTACTATTCATAACGGCTAGTTTGATTGGTCGTGGTGTGTTGGATCTCGATGTTTCATACAACGCCAGCTATTATATAGTTCAATGAGAGGCATACCATAAAAGCTTGGGGTGTTACATTCTTCCCTCCTTCAGATATTTTAAACCTCAAAATTTCTAGAATACAACTACATATAAATATTCATGTGGTTCTTCATCACGAGTTTCTTGGGTTCCCATTTGCCTCTTTTATTTTATGGTTTCTCCAACAATACATTTATCATATGAGTCGTTCAGTTTTTCAACAATTGTTCTCTAGTGTCAAAAATTCAGATAAACTCTTCACAATAACTTAGTTTGGGTTCCAGTTCTATTTCATCATAGGTGAGTACATGCATTGGGCTGAGCATTATTTTTTCAAAACTGATACGTGGAACACATAATGAAATTTGGAGAGTCTTGGTGGAATTTCAAAATGATAAGCAATAATTCCAATTCATTGTAGCATTTCGAAATATCCGATGTACATGGTACAGAATTTGCCCTTCTTAATGAGTCATAAAAAACTGTTCCACGAAGATACCTTCAGGAAAACATGATCACCTACTTGAAATTCCAAATACTTTATTCAGATATTAGCATAACACTTTTTCCTACATTGATATGTGTTGATGTGGGTTTGCATAATCTTCACCTTATTTTCTCAACAAGTTGTAGGCCTACATGTTTTCTTTGATCAAAATAATCACAAATGGTTGGTGTGTGCCATCTCTTTTCATGTAACACTTTATATGGTGCCATATGAATACTTGAATGGATGCTATTATTATAGGATAATTCTATCAGAGGTAAATACGTATCCCACATACCTTTAATGTCATGTGAGAAAGATCTCAACATGTCTTTTAAGGTTTGAATAGTCATTTCTTATTGTCCATAATTTTTAGGGTGATAAGCAGTGCTCAAATGAAGTTCAATATCTAGGTCCTTTTGATGACCTTTCAAGAATCTTAAAGTAAAACGGGGATCATGATTATAAACAATTAATAGGGGTACAACATGAAGTCTTACAAATTCATTAATATATATTCTTTCTAAACATTCAAGTGGTAAATCGTCTTTTGTAGAATGAAAATGTGAATACATTGTAAGATGATCAAAAATGAACCATAACTCATCATTCCTTCTAGGAGTCTTTCGTAGACCCATGACAAAGCCCATAATAATATCATCCTTTTTACACGCAGGTGTGGGAAGGGGTTGCATGAAACCTCCAGGTTTTTTCTTCTTCAAGCCTTCACCTATTGACAAACCATACATTTTGACACATAATCTGCAATCCCCCCTTCATGTTGTCCCCCCAAAAAGGTTCTTTCAAATCTCTATACATCATAGAGCTACTAGGGTTTATAAATAAACTGTAGCATTGAGAATCATCCAACAATTCTCAATAAGATCAGGTATATCGGGAACACAAAGCCTCCTCCAAAATTTCTAAATTCCATCTTCACATATGATGTCAATAAACATCCCATCATTCAAAGAATTAATTTTCTTTTGAACTTCCTCATCATCAGTCTGAGAACTTTTTATCTGTTCTAATAAATATGGTTTTGGATCCATTCGTGAAAGTATAAATGATTCACCGTACATTATTATTACTATTTCTATCTTCACCAAATCCATGAACATAGGGTCTCTTTCAAATATCATCTTGTTCAAAACTCCATGATCATTTATCCTCAAATCATAATTCACCTTGTTTTCCTTCCCTATGTTGTAGGGTATTGTGGAATCATAATCCTTGTGTAGTTTGAGACATCACATTTTCCAAATGTGGAGTTCATTCTATTAGAAAATATACTTCAAACTCTTATAATCGTTACATATGTCACATTTTTCCACCATAGAGATTGTGTATCCATATATATAATTAAAATAGTACAACTGCTAATGCATGATCATGAGTAGGATTGATTTTTTCATGAATTTTTAGTGGTCATGATGGATAGGCAATAACACTATCATTTTGTATTATGAGACAAGAAAGTTCTTTCTTTGATGCATCACCATAAATAACATATCCATAATTCCCCTATGGTAGAATCAATATAGGTGCATTGAATAATATTCTATTCATTACTTTATAACATTCATCACATTATTTTGAATAATAAAAATTTTCCCTTTACATGTGAGCATTGTTAATGGGTTAGCCAATCGGGAAAAATTCAGGATGAAACACTGATAATATCCTTCAAAACCAATAAAACTGTGTACCTCAGTTATATTCATTAATGATATCCATTCATGTATTGTTCTTTCCTTTGGCAGATCAACAAAGATTATGTCCTTAGAGACAATATGGACATGAAAATAAATATTCTGAATCCAAAATTCACATTTTCTAAACTTCAATTTAATTTATTTCTTCTAAGAGTTTTTAGAATACTACTCAAGTTATTTTAGTGATCTTTGTAGATTTTGGAATATACCAACATATCATTAGTAAATACAACTACAAAATCATCAATATATTCCTTGAAAACACAATTCATTAAAACCATGAAGACAAAGGGTGAATTAGTCAGTCCAAAATGCATTATTGTAAACTCAAAATGCCTATACCTAGTACAAATTTCTATCTTCAGAATGTATTACTTCTTCACAAACAATTTATGACATCTAGATCAGATTTTTATCATTAAAATATATTGACCTTCCTGAATTTGATCAAATAAATAATCTATGAAAGGTAGGGGGTTATTGTTCTTTATTGTTATAACATTGATCTCCCTATAGTCAATATAATAACTCATAGATCCATCATTTTCCTTAACAAAACAGAAAAAGGATACCCATACAGAAAATCTAGTGGGAATAAATCCTTTATTACTAAATTACTATTGTTATTTCATTATATCCACTAATTACATTGTGTCAATTCTGTAAGGGGACTTTGATACGTACCCTGAACCAAGAATTAAGTCAATGGAAAACTCAATTTCTCGTTCTAGAGGATGTTCAGGTAAATCCTCAGGATACACATCAACATATTCTTCACAATAGGTACTTCGTCAATTTGAATATTCCATTCCTCACCCATTATTATTTCACTCTATTCTTCTATAATAATTGAATTTATTATAACTACTAGTGGTTGATCTATATAAGAATGAGAATGTGATATTTCTTGTCTAATGACATGGTATTCCATATCATTAAAAAAAATTGTAACCTCTTTCTTCTTACATTATTTTTTCAAACTACGGAATGATGGACAACCCATATCGTGTATTATATCATATTAAATCCTTGGTATTATGGAGATATCATCATATAAATCATGGTTCTATGGGATAATGGAAACTAATATAGAAAAGATTATTGCAATGATACTTCCCTTAGGTCTCTTGACTGACAACTTGCTTGTTAAATAATATTGTAAATATTGTATTTTATTTGAAATATGGGAAGATATAAATGATTGTGTTGATCTAGAATCAAATAATGCTTAGGCTAAAATTGAGGAATTGATTAATGTACCTACCACCATGTCATTCAGAACATCATCCTCTGTAGTTGTGATTGCATAATCTTGGCCTTCCAACCTTCGAATTTTCTAAGGAAAGTTTCAATGAATCTTTGGACAGTTATTTTCATAATGCAACATTGCTCTACAATTATATCTATATAAATTGATAGCCAGTTTCTTCCCCATGTAATCACAAGTTTGGTGTCCATTTTCTCCACACATTTCATAGTCTCCCAATCCCATTAGTCAATTACTTAGGTGTTTATTCCAACATTTACTACAGGATGGGATTTCAAAATATCATTTCTTTCTCATATTTTCATTTCCATAGTTTTTATCATATCTATTCTTATCTTACTTTGTATTAAAGTCTTAAGATGTAGATATTTCCTTTTCTGGCTTGATAGAGCATGAGACTATATAGTTGAGTGACGATAAGGATTGTGATAATAATAATTGATGGAGAAATGGTTTTAACACTTAAAAGAATTGATCAATCATACTTCATGTGTTAATTATATAATCTTTAACATGCCTTGATATCCTTGTAATGTTAGCCGCATAGACTGTGACATTCTCATCCTTCGTTTTCCTCAGTCTCAAAAATTTCCATTCCATATCAACACGATGTTCATGGTGAAAGTATTTTTCAAAGAAAATATCTTTACACTCCCACCATTCCATATTTTATATTTCTTTCACCTTCCTTTGTGTTTTGATTTAATGGACATAATTGATATGCATCTCCTCTAAGGTGATAATCTACCAGGAAATCTTTTTCCCATTTACTACTCTCCAAATCATGAAATATTTTCTCTTTGCAAATTATCCATTGTTTATCTACAAATGGATTTGTATTGAAATTTATTTTTTGAATTTTTTCACTCCTGAATTGGTCTAACAATGATCCTCCACATTCTGGATATGGGTGCTCCATATGGGTAAGGTTATTATTCATAACCTGAGTGTGTTTCCCTAGTATGTTTATAAGTTCTTCAACACTAGTTGCCACACCAGCTCAACTATAATTATCTTTTGTATGAGGGAAATCCATAAATGGATAACATGAGTTGATGTGGTAACCATTCCATCCAATAGAGTCCATTTCTAAACAATATAATACACTATATTAGTTAATGAGTTGAAATACATAATTCCAATCTAGAAAAATATCTAACATAAATTAAACAGTTTATGCATAAAATACATATTCAAAAAAAATATTCTCTTTGAGGAGGTATTTACTATTTAATCCTTCATATTTTATTGTAATGAAAGTTTTAATTATCTTAAGAATATCCCCCATGGAGTGTGGTAACCACGAGTATATCATGACCTTTTGTCGTGCACCAGTTCGCTTTCGAGTCTAGCTCAAAGTAGAGTTTTGAAGTTTTACCCTTAGATATATATGTTCCCGAGAAAACTTTACCATCTCATATCCATATAGAGATGCATTACATGGAAAATTCATAAAATATCTATATTACTGAAATTTTAGCTTATTATTCAATACTAATCCTCGAAGTCTATTTTAGAGTAATGTTCTCTATTATGTGTTTTTCTAAATCTAGTTTCCATGGTATGTACTAAACATCCACTGATACCAAATGTAATTCATAGAACCATGTTATATAGATTCAGTGAATTATTACATAACATTGGAATTATTAAAAGAGATTATGTCGCATAAGACTAATCAGTTTAGTAGCTTTGGAAGAACTAGATACATACATAAGTTTTACAATTAAATTGTGAAATGAAAAAACTGCAAAATTTTGTCTTATTTTAACACACTCGTATCTCATATCCTATTCATGTATGTTAATAACAATTTACTACTTCACATGTAGGGAAAAATGAAACATAAGAATGGGGTGGTCTCAGATACATAGTATGGATAACAATATATCATAATATATCATATAAAAACATAAACAATTTCAGCAATGAATAAAAATAAAAACCTATCATTTTAAACATAATCATTAGTATAATATAGAAACAATAAATCAAATAATTCCATTTACCTATTCAAATTGATATTCTAGTAGTCGAATAATAAAATGTAATATCATATATCTAATTTCATAATGACTGAATGCATAATTCCAGACATCATAAACACTTAGTCAAGACCTTCAACTAAGAATAATAATAAACATTTGTCAATGGATTGTTCCAAGACACTAGTTTTTCTAATGGGGTCTACCGATACATCGTGGGGAAATATAGGGCCTCACTCATCACTTACTATGTCCAATGTATTCTTCATATGAAAAGGTGGAAACATAATATAAACATTTCTATTAAAAATAGCGTACGATATATCAATACATTAACCATAAACCATGAGTGGTACAATAATATCACATCCACATCCAAACATATCTCAAAAACATCAATACAATATGGAATATTGTATCATTATAAATAGAAATCTGACAATCGTAAAATCCAACGAAGTATGAAGTCAATTAAAAAAATATTTGATTGAAAATATCTCATTCTATTTTTAATTATTTATAAGTAAAGAAGAAATTTATTTTAAAAATATTCTTATATTATTTTAAGGGATGCATCGGAGGTTTATAATGACAAAAAATAGTGTCACATACTCTATAATAAAAAAATCATTCATTCTTTAATTTGTCAAAAAGGTCATAAAGTACCCTATTTTGAATGAGAAAGAAAGATTCATTTAAAACCATTTTAAAAATGTAAATCAAGGGAAAAAATGAATTTAACCCATAATCTAGTAAATAATAAAAAATATTTGAAATAATTTTTTATGAAATTCAGATGTGGGTGATAAAGGGGTCCCAGTAGATACTCATGTATAAACAACCTCAGTTAATAAATAGATTGTAAAAATAACTCTTACCTTGTAATTTTCTATAGTCAATGGTATTTAAAACTCCGATATAAATTTGAAATCATATTTATATAACTACATACATAAATAAGACATCATATATTATCTTCTAATATTTCATTGTTAATGATATTTTAGTAGTATCATTGTTTTGGGTTGATTCATTTTCCATTAAATGTTTTATTTTGTAAGTCATGTTTGTTTTAGATATGATTTATTTTATTCATATATAAAATGATATTATTTTCATAGATATTGTTTTTAATCATCAAATTAAAATTAATCTTGAATGGTTACGACGGGAAACGAAGTCACATCGTGTCAAAAAGGCTATAAGCTGTACGTACGTACGAGCGATAGATTCATTCTATTAACTGTGAAATCATATTTAATTGGATGGTATATTATATATAAATAATAATTGATACTTTATATTTATTATTTACATAAATTATACTTATTATTGTACCCATACAAATAATGAATTTGGAATAACAAACAACACCATGATGTGGAGATTTTAAGTCGTACGCAAGCACGTTTGTTGAGCTTTCCATTAATAGGATGAATAGATAATAATGAATATGGTTGTACCATATTTATAATAATATTTCAGTACATATAAGGCAATGGATTTATTATTTTGATATGGAAACAACAATGAAAGAGGAAGTGGTAGAAGAAAAGAACATTGAAAGAGGTGATGAAGTAATTACATCTTCTTCGTGTTCTTTGATTTGAACAAAATGGCCCCCTATGATGGATTTATAATAAAATTAAGGACTCTAGTTTGAATTTAGGGTAGTTGGGAGTAATTTTTACCTTGTTTTGGCAAAGCCAATAGGCTTTAGAGCTTTGAAATTAAGATAAAGCGAAGAACCCTTTTATAAAAGAGGTTATGGTCACTTTTGGAAGAGTTTGAAATATTATTTTATTATATAATCATTTTCCATTTCTAATGTCTCCAAATGTATTTATTCATATTATAATGTGGGTATGGGTCAAAAACATTTCAAAAAATGGGTTTTAGACAATTTTAGGTCACTATATAAACCTTTTATATTAGATTTAACTCTTAGATAAATAGTATAATATTTAACATGTCATCTTGTATTTTTATACTAAATGGATAATAAACATACAATAAAAAGTAAAGTGATCATAAAGTGGTTATTTAATGACATATATATCATTATATAATTCTTTTGTATGGACCTTATATTTCCTATACTGTTATATATTTTAATAAAATAATATTTTTTTTAAAAAACTCATTGATGTCATTTTTGAAACTATTTAGTATAAGGTTCTTTTGAAAGTCATGACAACATGATTGGTTCAAAGAAAATGTATTGAATCAACCCTAACTTGTCTTATTAACCAATAAAATTGGTTGAATGCATCAAGGTTCTCTAATTAAATGTATTTTAATATTTATAACATCAATTATTTTAATCATTCCTTAATATGATAATTAATACACAATCATTACGTCATAAATAAATTTAATTATCTAGTGAAAAAATATTGTAAATAAGATATCATGATGTTGGAAATATTTTTATATTTCTATTTAATATTTATAGTCAAATTTATATTATGTAAAGCACTATATTATAAATGTTTTAGTTATTAAAATTAAAATTTAACACTTTTAATTCTTTTTTAAATAAAATAATAATAAATTTACTAATCAAATCCAAGTTGATCAAAAATGATCCTATTTTTAAATAATGATTTTTTTATATAAATACACTTATCCAATAGAATAAGGACATTTGTTAATTATAATATCATATTTACATTTAATTACCCTATTTATTTTTATCCCTGGTAAATAAAAATCAAAAGTTACTATTCACCAAAAATTAATTTCATCATGATGAACCACATTTTACTTATTGATGTCAATTAATCTCTCGAAATTTTTAAATTCAATAAATAGAAGATGTAAATTTACATTTTGTGCAAATTTTCATATGTGCCTAAAGATTGGTAAAAGACAGTAACAAGTTCAATAAAAATTTTTATATCCAATCTTAATAAAAAATGACATTAATGAATTATAATGAATTTATATAAGTATTATGTATCTATTTTTAAATAAAATATATTTAAATAAAATAAACTACTATTATATAAAAATCTGGTTTAAATTAATAACAATGGTTTTCATTATTCCTTAAAAATTGAATTTTTTCCGAAAATACAAAAAACTCACACTAATACAATTTTGATATACCGAATCCAAAAATGAAAACCATTTTGAAAAATAAAATTAGAAAAAATAAAAAATTGTGTATTACTATTCATAGTGGCTAGTTTGATTTGTTGCGGTTTTCTAGAACTTAAAGTTTGGTAAAATTCATGCTATAGTATTATTCAAATAGAGGAGTATTATAGAAGCTTTGGGTGTTACAATTGTTCATTTTTAATAAAAATATTTCCAAGTCAGGATTAAAAATAATTTTTTTGTCAAAATATGATAAATATTTCATGATTATTATGCTATATATGTGTAAAAATTTAACTCATTGACCTAAGTCAGTACACCCAATTTGTTTTGAAACAATGAACATTACATCACAAAAAAAACTAATGTGGACATAATATATAATGTATTAAAATATGTTATTAAAATAAATAAATAAAATTATTAACATATCATTGATTATACCGATAAAATTTTGTTATTAAATTATAAAAATAAAAAAATGATATTACATATGTGTAAAATGAAACACAAGGAATGTATGTACTCTAGGTAAGGGTTTTAGCCTCACTTTCACTTTGATGAGACATATAAAATATTCAACACTTTTTTTATGTTTTGGTGCATAAACTCCCCAAGATTGTTTTTATGATTCACTTCATGAAAATTATATTTATATATAAATCTACATGTGTATCTCCTTTTAATTAGGTTTTCATTCAGTGATAACAATAGATGAAATGGTTTTACTCATCATGGTTTTTATTTTTCAAAGAAAAATTTCATATTCACCACTATTTTATATTATCTTTTATATATGGAAAAAAATACATATTATATAATGAACCCATTTATCTTAATTGTATTATATGACTTAGTTTTATTATTTCATACAAGGGTATTTGACATAAATTTTACCAAGTGGAAAATAATTTCATAACTCAATTTTTTTATTGGGTTATATTAATTATTATTATTATTTAATATTTTGTATCATTTGTATCACAACAATAAATCTAAATTTGAAAATATTATTCCTTTTTGTAACAACTAACATTGTTGTTAGCAGTAGTGAGGGTCGATCCCTAGTGGAAACGCAAAAAATGAAATGGATTCAGTAAATTTTGGTGAGTTTTAATTGGTTATCTAAATGAAGAAATTTATTGAGGGAATAATTGTATCAAAAGTGAAAAAAATTTAGAAAATAAAATTAAAACAAACAATTTTACAAAAAAAGTAGATTAATAACACACTGAGGTTTAAATACAATTATGTGGCAATATAATAATAATTCCTTAGAATAAAATTGATTAATAAAAATATTTTAGCAATGGGAATCAATACTACTACCATTTATTGGTCTAATTATCATTAATTTTGAAAATAATCATAAAATCCTTAGTTTGGTAGTGGAGTATTCAATTGCATTTTATTATCATTACCATTAAGATAGTGGTAATGGTTCCTCAGATTGTATTGGGTTCATTCTCTAAAAATCCTTTAATTTTCACCATTCAATTTGTTCTCGATATTATATGAAACAAATTGTTAATATGTAATTTTATTCGTTAATGGAATTGTAAAATATAATTTGAAAATAAAATAAAAAATAGAGATTTTAAATTATGTATAATTTATAATCATATTAAATCCTTTACAGATACAAACTAACCTCTTATGTCCATGGTCATGGTATGTGGATCGAGAAGAATAATGTTACCATCCATTGATACAATAGAAATATTGGTAAGTGGAGATGATGAAATTTCATGGAAAATGAAATAGGAATGAAAACTAAAAATGGAATCAAAGGAAATTTTTTGCTGTAGAGCGGCTAAACCTTCCCATTGATGTCCAACACCAAAAATTGTGGGGATTCTCTCATATTTGTATAATTTTAAAATACATGGCATGTACTATAGAATACACACCACTTACATAGTTAATATATTTTGGATTAGTTTTCTTTTTAAGTAGGCGAGCCATAGACCGCCCAATAACTTTCAATGAATCGATGATTGATTTTTTCATGTTCATGGTGTGTATTATCTCCCCACATAGCGAGTAGTTTCAACATTAGCCACTAACATCTACTTTAAGGTAGGATTAAACCTGTGATTAGTAGTATGTGGCATGTTTTATATGGAGTGCTATGTGGGTTTTCACTATGGATGGTTGAAATATGTCAGGTAAATGGTACATAGAGTATACTTAAAAAGTACAGACTATGTATATTACAATATTTTATCTAAACAATACCAATTTCTTACATTGGATGGAAAAATTAGTAAGATAACCATGAAAAACAATAATGTATTTTATCCCAAAATAAATTGGATTTTGGTGAATTTTTTTTTATAATCAATAACATCTATAAAAAGGTATACAGAAATTGGGAACATAAAACTACCCCACACATAGCCATTTTTATTCCCTAAAAAATCAAAACACCTAATTAGCATAATTCATACTCTAAAATGGAAGAATTCAACAAATTATAAATATTAATAATAGAGGCATAATATTTATTTAATTTAATAAATACACATTTCTGTCACGACCCGTCCTCGGGGCCCGAGTCATGACTACCCCAAGCCCGCCTTCCATAGGCCAGGGGTAGGAGACTAGCCCCAAAGGCATAAATCCAGATAACTAGGAAGGCATTGCCTTTATGAAAGTAAACAAACACCAAAGATTACAAGCAGAAGTAAAACACTAAGTACAAAAGAATGTGCTGAAAAGTAAATGGGCCAGAATACAAACCCAACTGAAAGTACAACAACAACTAAACAAAAGTACAGCAGAAAAAGACAACAGTTGGAAGAACGGAAGTGGCTCCTAGGTCGTCCTCCTCAGATCCTACCTGAAGGGTAGGTACAGATGGCGCAGCTCCCGGATCTTCCACCACAGATCCTACCTAAAGGGTAGGTAAAGATAGCCTCCACAACGCTCTCGCCTGTCAACCTCCTCTGTGTGTCATCTAATCATGAAGTCCACCTCCGTATACTAACTCGTCGTGTGGTTCACCTCCGGGTACCGTCCAGTCCTCGAACACTCGGCCTCCGTCAGCACTGCACGTCATCTGCAACCAACACAACAAGGTGCGGGCATAGCCCATGCAGGGGTGAGTATAACGATACTCAGTAGGGACCCCGAGACCCTAAAGGTATCAATAAAAAAATGGATAACCACAAAGAAGATCTCAACAGATAACCTCTACTTAGGTATATCCCCATACATATACCTAAGTTATCACGTAACCCATCTCAATCATGAGGAACCACAAAGATTATGAAATCAACCGATAACCACTACCCACGTATATGCCAATACATATACCTAAGTTATCAAGTGACCGATCTCAGTCATGAGGTAAACACAAAGGTCATGGTTCATCTCAAACCAGGATTTTCGTTATCGAAACTGTAACTGCTGAAGAGCCTCGTCTCTAGAGTGCACATTGGTCCTATCACGACTCCGAGATACTACTAACTAACCTAAGAGTGCTGAGGTACTCCTCCTATCAAGTAATGTGGGCATGCTGCTACAACCAAGTGCATCCCACCATGGGTCTTCTGCTACAACCAAGCGCTCCCCCTCATAGCCTCAAGAGGTACTCCTTCTGTTGAGTACCGCGGGTCTGCCGCTACAACCAAGCGCTCCTTCTCCGTGGGTCTGCCGCTACAACCAAGCGCTCCCCCTCATAGCCTTCCGAGGTACTCCTTCTGTTGAGTACCGCGGGTCTGCCACTACAACCACATGCTCCTCCGCCGTGGGTCTTCCGCTACAACCAAGCGCTCCCCACTGGGCTATCCGAAATACACAGAGTCGATCGTTCAAGTAGTCGTCAGGTCCAAGCCGGCTACATGGTCTCTGTACTCCGCACCCTCGTCTCTGGGAGGTTCCGCTCCATGAGCTAATGGTCGATACTGCATGTATCACAAAGTTCCACAAAGAAGTATCTCAATCGACCGCCTCGTCACAGGGGTCTCAACGAAACAGACAGCGCGTTAATCGGACATCCGATCTGTGAGTTACTAGCCTTTTCGTCGCTGAGGCCCGGTTGGTTTCGTGTGCGAACCAGCCTGGACGTATCTCAATTGTACCCCAAACTCTCATAAGGTATACTCATAGGGACCGTTTCTCAACGTGATCACCAAAGCCGATGACGGTTCGTCAAATCGACGTCCGGTCTGAAAGATATCAGATTTTTCGTTCCAGGGGCCCGGTTGGATTTCAGGTATAATCCAACTCGTCCATACTCCAACTGCATCCAATCCTCAGGCGAAGAATGCCAAAAGTTCCGTCTCCTCAAGAGGTATTCAATGAGACAGACGGCGTGTCAATCGGACGCCCGGTCTGTGAGTTATTGGCTTTTTTGTTTCAGGGGCCCAGTTGGTTTCCTGAGTGAACCAACCCGACCATACTCCGACGGCATCCAAAACTCGAGCGTAGTATGCCAAAAGTTTCTTCCCCTCAAGAGGAACTCAACGAGACAGACGACACATCAATCGGACGACCGAAGCTCAAGATATGAGCGTTTCCGCTCCGAGGGCCCAGTTGGTTTCGTATCCGAACCAACCTGACTGAACCCAAAGTTCTCTGAAACCTTGATTATAATAAACCGAAATGACCGTCTCGATCCAAGGATCGCATCTCAACTGACGGTGCATCGATCAGAGGTCTGTAACCCACGTTATGAGTGAATGACCGAAAGTGATCCGAAAATGGGGGGTCTGGGCCCGGACTGACCCGACACGGGTCTGGGTCCGGCTCGGACGGGAGCACCCCGGTCCAGTCCGCCCAATCCAACCCGGCTCGGCCGGGGGGGGGGGGGGGGATCGCTGGCTTGGCCAACGTGCCAGTGATCCGCGGACGCGGCGCACGCCGCGCCACCCTGGATCCCGCGCGGCAGCGGGATCCACCCGCTCGCCACCGCGGCTTCAGCCGGGGTGGTTTCTCCAGGCCGCGCGGCGGGGCGCCGCCGTCTCCGGGAAGCCGGCCAGTTCCGGCCACCGGCGCCGGCATCCCGCGCCACCAGTGGTGTCCGCGGGCCACCAGAGTTGCTCTGGTGGTCCGTTTTCAATTCCGTCTGCGCCGATGCTCATCCCGGGTCCCGTTCTTCACTGTGGAAACATAAATTCGTCTCTGCGGCTCGTTCCGTCAATTCCTGTAGATCCGCATGTCAAAAGAACAAACTGCGGAGTCTTCCAATCGCCTTTGCGGTCCCAAATATGACCACACTTTCGTTCGGCCTCGACGGAGACGCGCGACGGCGCCGCGCATCCTTGCTGCATCCCTCCAGGATCCCGCGCGGTTCTGTCGCACCATGTCGCCAACTTTTGAACCGCAACAACACAACTACAAAGGGGGAGGAGGGTCGGCCATGTTCATGCGGTCTGACCTCATCCCATTAATATGATAACAAGCGGCCCAGAAATATAAGACGAGGAACGACAAAGGATGTTTCATGAACAAGAAGCAATATACCCCTATAGTTTTCTCACAAAAAAGAATTCCCAACCCGCACCATATTCTTCGCGGATCATCTTGATGTTTAGTTGATCCACGTTCATTGATTTAGAAGGATGTAACATGGGGTTCATTAACATTTCACAAACAATTCCCTATCTCAACGCTGTCATCGAACGAGCGTTCATCGCGGAATCAACCATCGCAGAGAAGAGGATCACCGCGGGAGAAGAAGATTGCCACGGAAGAAGAGAATCACCATTGGCGTTAGGTGATCTCTGAAGAAGGCTTCACTCACCATTGTCCGCCGTCGGAGATTGGCGTTCGTCGTCGGTGGTTGTGTGTTCTTTGCATTCTTCATCGAAGAACGAAGAATCTTCTCTTTTTTTTCTCCCAATGGTTTTCACAACAAAAACCCAAATAAAATAAAATAAGTCATCCTATTATTTTATTATCAACATAAGGATTTGAAAATCAGAAGATAATAAACAAACAATTAATTCAATGAATTAATTGCAACGATTTACCTGTCCAATTTAATTGGGCGTTTCTTAACCAGAAAAATGTAAGGTTTGACTTACATTTAAAAGGGGGGTTGCAGGTGCATTACTTAGGAGGGAAAAAACAGTGGGGCTCATGCGGGCCCCACCTCAGAAATATCCTACCAAGTGGGTTGGATATTGTGGGTTCCACCTTATCCTCTTAACTTAGCTTAAGCCACTTATGTAAAATAAAAATAAAAAGTCGCACCACTTTTAATTTTATTCCTTAACTTAATCTAAAAAATTAAAAACCACACTCGAGCAAACGCAACTCAGGAAAAAGTGTTTCTAAGCAATTACCAGCACTGCGGTTACATCAGTTCCCTCAGAATTCGATTCTGATCACCGATTCAAAAGTTATAAAAACCCACTCGTTCGTTCACTGAACGTACCCAAGCCTAATCTTCGGAAATTAATTCCGGGCACACCGGGCCTCGGAATCAGGCGCCGCCCGAAACTGCGTTCCTGTAAAATCCCAAAGAAAATTTAGAAAAAAATTTACCTTGAATTTTATGGGTATTTAAAATTTCAATTTCAATGATATTCTATTCACGCCTCTAATATAATTCAATTAATTATTTTGATTAAATATTATTAACATTTTTCAAAAATTCAAAAGTTCAAATTTCAATTGTTGTTTATCTATTACTAAATGTCACATATATTACTCAATATCATTTAATCAGATATATTCTCAATCTCATGTATCTGTACTATATCCATTGGCTTTCATGTATTCTCATTCTCAACATTAGAAATCACATCAGATAAATCATGAGGTATTTCAGTAACATTCATATGATATTGACTCTATGGGAAGGTATGAGATGATGTGAAAAACTCATCTCAGAGGCTTAAAAAATGGTAGTTTCTTAATTTATAATATATGATATTTAAAAATAAGGAATACATATTAGGAAACCCCCATATGATCCCCAAAAAATATCACCATCACCATGATAGTGTCCCCTTGACAACATGGGATAGTAACCATCTGTAAGTTCAATGATTGAATCAGCCCAACTTTTGGATTTTTCATCACCATTTTTTCATATAATGGGCCACTAAAAATACGATGAGTTATTGTTTAGAACACTTCCCAAAAAATGAAAATGTGGAACTATCCACTCTTAATTTATATCATAGTTACGAGCCATAATATACAATGAATCACCAAATTTCAATATTTTAAGATCATGTGAATAAACTTGTAATATTATTAGAGAATTAGGATAGAAATATAAAATAGGATTGTAATGGGGATTCATATTAAAGAGTTTCATGGTGTCAATGGAAATCACTATGGTCGGATATATGGTATTTATCAATATCATAGGATCTGAATAAAATCAAATAAATGTCCACAATCATCTAAATTTAATTCCACATGTTTATGTTTTTATGAAAAAATAATTCATGTTTTAATTGTTATGCACATGCCAATAATCTAAATGAAATATGATATAAGAAAGAATTTGAAAATTTTCATTGAGTACCAATCAGGATTTAGGATATGTAAAGGGTTAAATAGTTCATGAAATGAATAAAAATAATATAGATGCTAAATGTAAATGAATAAGAATTTAAATCCTGAATCTCACTATATGAACAAACATTTTATAAATATTTTAAATCATAAATAAACATTCAATTATTAAAATTTTCTTTTTATGTATTTATAATTTATAAATATAAATAACGAAAAAATTTCCACATTTTAAAATATGTCGACAGTTATGAATGTGTTCAATATTAATTTAAGGGAAAAGACATGTGTTTTTTGAGACTCTCCACCACAGTTAATATTGAAAAAGGTCCCCTAGTGCAACACTATGGGAGAGAAGAGACCACGTAAAATCACAAGTGGTCCATGATGTGGGGAAGCAATTGAAGAAGTAAATACACCATAATTGAAATAAAAATAAACATGAAAATAATACTCCATACGTGATGAGATCAAATATATGGAATGTATTTGAATGGATATCCCAAAATTTCATTAGAGTGTCGGTGACAGTCAAAGAAATGGAAACATATTTTGTATACACAAAAACCATCATAGCATAATGAGAAAACAAAATATAAATATTTAAAGGAAAATTAATTGACAAATTATCAATATATGGATGTAAAATTAGTATCATCTATAATTGGGAGATCTGGAAATGGAGGATCAACGTCCATCGAAGCGGGAGGGATTGACATCCCGTTATGAGTCATGGGGTAGACTGATAATTCCCTGTGGGAAGTAGTATGATCATATTTTCATATATTGGACTGAAGCATGAAATTTATGGCTAGATATATGAATAGTGTTGACACTGGGGATGGATGGGGATTAGATGGAGTAATAGGTGGTGCAGTTATCCAGATACCATTACTGAATAAGAATGCACAAAATTTTCAGGATCCAATCATTGGACTGAACAATGGAAGTTCTGGGGGTGCTCTAATATGTTTATATGGTAGTCCATCGTGTATAGTTTGATAGAGATGGGTAGTTCAGACGAGTGGTTAAGATGAATTGGGGATGTGAATGGCCTCAAAAAATATGGGATTGTGGTTAAATACGGGAGGACTAACCTGGGTGGTGGGGAGAATGAACACCTTCTTGTTAATGGGGTGGGACCAGATCAACAACACCTGTGGGGAAGATGGGTCTCTTGTCACCCATGAAAGAGATGGGACATCTTTTATGAGCACTATGATATCTCTCCATCACATGACTATCCTCATGTGGATAAGCATTATTAATTACATATGGTGGGGAGAGCCTATGTGATTGTGTGGGATATATGGCTCAAACACACCAATGTAGTGTGCTAACCTAGTAGTATAGAATCCATCATTCATGAATACCTAATGGCCATGGATCATTGAGTGGAAATATTAATCATCGAGTCACGGTAATTGAGGATAGTCGTGATGGACAATACAAGTGATAGGATCCATGACATGTCTATACATGAAACCCATGTCATAATGGCATGGGAATTGGTTGGTGATAAATGAACAATGGATGAAATGAAGAGGAGGAGAAATAATGAGTTTTCTCTTATGAGAATTGGGTGTTAACCTATACTCAAGCCAGAAGTCTCCAACCACATGGATATGAAGTCAGATTGCTCAGGGAAAGTGATGGTGGAAACAATAGGGGGATGGCCGACAGTGAGTATATCATGGACCCTTAGAAAAACTCAGCCATGGTCAGTGTGAAGTGTCATATTCCCGTATTGAATTGGATTAGATTCGTTATATTTGTGGTTGTATGGTGGTACAATGGTCCATCTAACTCGAAGGTAGTAAAAAATCCAAAAATACATAGAATAATGTAATAGTGCTGACCTGGAGTGTGTCTGGATGATGTGTGTGCCTGGGTAGTTCCTCAATTTCATTCAAGATGTCGAGACGCTGGGGAAAAATGGTTTTAATGTATTCGACACTAAACTAGATCATGTGCTTTGAAAAACATTGAATCCTACCTATGGTCGAATGGACCTATTCACAGACAAGAAAGGGATATGGCTAGGGATGAGTAGTTCCTGGCATTGGCCAAGGTGGGTTCATAGATTCTAATGTAGATGGTTCAAATATCAAAGAATTGGGTGTTTTAGTGGTTTCTATAGTAGGATCTATGTTTTTCCAGTGGTGGATGTTGTTGCATGCATATTAACTTCTACTATTTTTATAGATGGATCTGAATGTTCCTTGTTGAATGTGGGAGATGATATAATAGATCTCGTGATAGTTGTAGAAGATGTAGATTTTTATGTAATTGAATTAGTAATTTTGGTAGAAGGTGGTATGGTGTCTTCAATACCGGAATATGTCGATGGTGTGAGCATTGTAGGATAAAAGGTACTGTATCCAATGACGGTTAATGGAACACTGGATGATCTGGAATTGTTGTCGTCGGACTATAGAGTCAGATCTAATGGTGTCATTCACCACAAATAGCGTGGCATGACACTTTCAACTAACATGATCTCCATATTATATATATTAAATATAAAAGAAATTAAAAAAACAAAAAAAAAAGAAGACATAAAATACGGAATAAAACAAAGAAATAAAGTATACATCATATAGATCCAGGGTACACAATGTGTATAGTGATTGGGATCACAACCCCTATAATCTGGACAAACACGCTGAGTGGGAATGTGTTTGTGAAATTTCCAACACACGTCATGTAGTAATGTGTACACGCCATGTTTATGAACAAAGGGTGTTGGTAGTGTATGTTCCAATATACAGACACATACATGAGGGGTCATACATCATAGTACACATCGTTTAGAGGTCTGACAAGGCATGTGTACGAACATTTATTACATGTAATGTAATATGTCACAAGGAATACTTCTAATAAAAAGGTGACATGGTGTTCTCCCAACAAAAATGTCATGTGTGGATACATGGGATCATCTAATGTGGTACAAATATAGGAGTATCACCTAAATACAAGGCAGAGGCACTGTACACATCATGTACTGAACATACACCCAATTTTTATATTAAATATATGAAAATAGAGAGTGTGTTTGTGTAATTATAGTACTATGTATGTGTTCTTCATTTAGACATTATACATAAGGATTGTACCTCAATGGTCAATCGATAAAAAATATGCTTAATCACTTTTAAATCATAGGAATAAAGGTCAGATAGGTGTGAACCTAGACTAGAGATCAAAATTGTTATAAAATACAGTCCAAAAACGCAACAAAAAACACTGATCGAGGGCATGCGTGTGTTGGTGTATGGGAGAGGACAAAGGGGGTGAAAAATGAGTGGTGTTTGGGGGGATCAACAAAATCTCTAAACTATTATAGAATACAATATTTTAATTCATCACTACATAAAATATTTGAAAGTGTACACACCATATATATCTCTTTTTTAAATAATAATTAAATGTATCATTATTATAATAAAATTTATATTAAGAATTATTTATGATTAAAATAAATAAATATAAACAATATAATATTTATAAATTAAATATATACCAATATACCTAATGAATTATATACAAACACACTATGTTTTCATTAATTCAATAATGATAACTACAACCTTCAGTCTGATTCATGTGGTGCAATTCGAACTAGCGACCGGTCTATCTGAACACATGCCCTCATACACTGGAGTGCGAATTTTTGTGATGAAGGGTTTTATTAACTATATAAATATAATTAATAGTTTCAACACAACAAAAGGAATATAAAATTCAAGATTTGTGGTATTAATTATTGAACGATAGTGATGATGTAGGGATATTAGCGATTTCGAACCTAGATCATTTAGATAGTTGGAAATGACTCATACAATCAACATACATCTACTTCGAGTGATTTATTTTATTAAATTGTTTTAAGGTACTAATGTAAATATTGGGAACATGATGTCTATTTTAATACACATTGCATTGTTTTATTAATGTAAAAATGATGGAACTAGACCAGTTGATAAAACTCAGACTGAGGACTTTTGGATCCATCGGGTATGTCTTGACAAACCAATTCAACCCCACTATAGGAATTATATTTTTTTGAAATAGATTTATTTTGTTCTGAAAAATATATCACATGCCATTTATTCAATACAAGTATTAAAAAATAATGAACCCTATACAAAATGCAGATGTATAGCGAATTTAACCGGCGACATATCTGATACACTCTAGAGACCTTTCCATTAGTATATTCCACATCCTTGTTAATTAACATAACTTATATTTTTATACAATAAATTCTATAAAAATATATAATAATATTAAAATTACATGTTTTGTATTGAGGTACACATGGAATGAAGTCTCATGTTTTTCTTATTAAAATAGTATCCAAAAGATAAAGTACATACATGGCGGGTCGTGTACAAGTACATGATGTGTAATAATTAATAATAGTAATGAAGAATGATAAGGTATTATAGGAATAAACCCACCACATGCCTTTGTCTTAGGCCATTGGTTCAACCTGATTTAGGGTTACTTACGCAAATTCTGAAGCCTGGTGTGGATTTTTCTAAAAAACCCACCACATTTTTCCAATGCTATTATCTTTTTATCTGATTCATTGCTTTATTGTGGTATAGGCGGTTACTTGAAAGGACTATCTCCATTGGTAGTAGATGCCGAAGGTGGATATGTATTTTGTATTGATTAGATATCACCTCCACCTCATGTGGTTCCAACTTTGAAATGATGAAGACCTAAAAACAATTGTTGGAGTTCCCTCAATAATCTCGATAATAAACTACGGGGTTAGAAATAATTCATTGATAAAAGTTTTCCTTAATATCTGGTGATGTGTCTCCATTTTCAGTGATTCATTTCCGAAATGTATGTTTTGAAATTTTTAGTGAATGGTATGTCATGCCCACATCATAAAACGTATCCTAATATGATCATCGGTCAAGACACCCACCCCTAAACTATACTAAAGTATCAGAATTAGAAATTGTCTTTGATAAATACCCTACCATATTTCATAGTCATACCATCCATTCATTTGTGATCCCACTAGCATGTGTTAATGAGCTTCATCAATAGTAATAATCATTCTGTATTTCCTAAATATAGTCCCAATGGAGAATAAGAAATATGTGTATGAATAATGTGCATGGATTCGTCCTATATTGAAACCAATTATTTATTCATGGATAGAATTCCTCTGAATGTTGGTGTGATATATCTACATCATAAAAATAAAAATCATTTCATGGTGGATTGTACCAATTTTCAGTTGAATAAAAATCCATTTTGAAGTGGATCAAGGTTCCCAAGAAAACAAATTATGAAATAGAGAAATAAAATTCAAGAAAAATCATTTTTATCTCAGAATTCCATAGTTTCTTTATACTTCATCTCCACAAAAAAGGTCCAAAAATTTGTACCACCACCATAAAAATGTGCACTATAAATTAGAAATAATTTCTTTCTTCTGATCTATCTAACTACATATCTAGATGTTTTTGTGGTTGAACCCATGGGTAGACATTAAAAATAAATTGAATCAACAAAAGTTGGTGAGTTTTGTATTTTTACCCAGATGAAATAATGGATGGAGGGAAATTTTGATAAAATTGTAATTGTGAAAAAAATTAAAACAAAAGATATTATAAAACAAAATGAAAAAAATTGAGTTGGGTTGCGATTTAATTAAAGCTCACTACAATAATCAATAATTATTATAAAATATATTTTGAAAATGTTTTTTCTTATGAATTCTATATTATTACCATTTCATGAAATGATAATGTGTAAATATAAAATTAATAATAAATGTATTTGTATGTTAATAGAGTATTTAATTACACAATATGTTCCATTCAACTAATATTTGGGAAATGGGTTAACCCAATGGTCATGGGTTTATCCACTAAAAATATTTTATTTTTCTCAAATGGAGTCATTATTTATATAATAAGACACCAATGGTTAATATGTATTTATTTTAAAAATAAAATTTTAGATAGAATTTTTAAATTAAATCAGAACTTCTCAAATAAAATTAAAGAATGTCCATAATCTTATAACACCTCCACTCCCATAAACTGCACTATTATGATCATTGTCACTATTTGTAGATAGAGTAATAGATCTATACATGCCATTTATATGATAGTAACATGGTGAAGAGGAGAATAATAAATTACCCATAAATTTAAATGAAGACTGGAATGAAAATACAAATAGGCGCACATGAATATCGAGTAGTAGAGAAGCATCACCTCCCTCCGGTTGTCCAACACAAAAAAGGTAGAGGAATCCATAATATTAATATAATTTTTAACTACAAATAGGGTAATATAATGTTCATAGCTTCATCTTCGGTTAGAATTTTTTTATTTTAATTCTATGCCATTAGGTACACCACTGAGCCACCCAATACATCTAAAATTAGTTGGTGGGGGTGCACGACATGTTGCACCACCCCACAAAGTTTTCTATTTCAGCTTCATCCACTGAAAATATATGTAATGGAGGACACATCATATGATTGTGAAGTATAGGACATGTGGTATATGGCTGGCTACATGGGAATGTACTAAATGTGGCAAATCGGGGGTCTGGGAGATGTTACATGGTGTGTTTTTAAAATGTACATGTTTTAAATATTTAAATCATCATTATAAATATTATCAATTTGTAACATCGGTAAATAAACACCAATAAATTACCATGATCACAAAAATATAACATTACATCCACAAAAAATAGGTATTTATTAAAAATAATGATTTAATAATAATTAAAATGAATTAAATATTTTACACAAATGAGGCACATCAAAAATAATTTTTACTTTTAATGGGACAAATTAAATTTCCCAACATTACTTCTAGTATATAATAAGTATAGAAACAATCCATAGAGAGAGTTATTGTCCTCTATTTATTCAACTTTTTTTTAGTAATAAAATAATTTCAAAATTTTATATTCGTTGTATGGGGTTTATGAAGGTTGTTTCCAATGGATGATAAATTTATTGTTCAAATTCATAAAAGATCACAATAATAAAGAAAATATCAGAAAATGGGTTTAATGATTAATGGCATAATATCATCATTTTTGTGGGTATTTGTAAATGTTTTTGATAATTTATTTCCTAATTCATTTTGTTGTTGAAAATAACACATATCTTTATCTTTAAAATTTAACTAACAATCCCTTATTCTGATGGTTTTGATTAAGTTAATTGAGATAAAAAAAATAGACCAGAAATTGATTTATTTAACGATCCTTCAAATAGTCACTTCAGAGATGATACATTAACCCAATTATTATGTGGGTATTATAATTTATTCATTGGAGATCCCTATAAACACTAATCTTGATCTGATATGGAATTTTTAAATATATTTAGAAAAAGGTGACAGAGGAAATTTTGAGAAAAAGATGAAACAACAGAAACACAACCATAAAATCAATTAACAACTAATCTTGATTATCCATAACCCCAAAACATGGTTGGTATTAATAAAAAATTGAATAAATGATAAAAATCAAGCTATTAATAATTGAAATTTTTATTATAGTTGTTTTGAAAATGAAAATCACCAAATAACCAAAAGATAGGTCCTAAAAATATCAAATAATTGGTTTAAAGCTATCATAATACTAATATTTTTCTCGTTTGGATCATCTAATACCTTCAAATTAGACTATGCAGCATTGATTAGATATCCACCAATATCTTAGGGTGGTCTAATGTATAAATCACGAGACAAATATTGGGTAGGAGGGGTAGAAAGAAGGTAGTTGGTGGCTTGTTGACTCACACACATTTAAGGTGCACGATTTGATAAACAATTCAACAAAAATGCTTAATTTTTTTCCACTAATGGAGAGGAACATGGGTACCTAGGATAGTCCCCATATTTTTATGTTGTGTAAAGGCCATGCCGAAATCATATTTCTCCAAAGTAGCATGCCCCGCATTGTTTTTTTTGGGACCATGTGGTTTGGAAAACTGTGTCGAGACTTTGTGGGGGGGTTTTATCATGGAACTCAAGGATCTAAATGGCGATCAGTGTGGGGGTGATTAGATTGTTTGACCAAACATTATAATGCACCTTACAAAAATGGTTCAAATTCATATGATTTCCATCGGAATCACCCACTAATGCAATATAAAAATCTTCCATCCTTTTTTTAGTAAATTATATGTATAATAACATTTTTTGGTTGTAAAATCATAAAAATTTATCAAAAAACAATTTTCAATAGGATGAAATGGATATAGGTTATTTATGTACATCAATGCATCACCCCCCATAAATCATCGACTGTTTTTCCTAAAACAAATTCCATGAAAATATATCCAATTTACTTAACAATGAAACAAATATAAATGTCACCAGTAATATAAATTAAATGAATTTGGATTTTGGATGAATTATTTATAAACAAATAAACACTCATTCTTCATAATTAACTCATAGTTGAAGATGTATAACCATGAAAGCCTAATTCAGACCCACAAAATAATAATTCATGAATCATTGTGGTCTAAAATTGAAATTATTCTTCATTTTTCAATGATAGATACAACCATAATTTCCATCACATCATACACTCAGGTTAGTTAAGAACATATTTTTTCATCATTGATATAAGATGTTTTCATTAGAATCTTGCCCAATTTTACCTTTTTGGTAATGATGAATTGAATGATAAAGTGAAGATTACATGATAGTTTGACAATGTTATATCCACTTTTGTAACATCATTAATTTCATTAACTAACTTATCCTTATGAACAATGTGATTTCCATTTTACGGGGTATCATAATTTAAATTACTCAATAAAATAGATCATTTTAAGAGTAATGTTTTATGAATGAATGAATATCTAAAGATTTACCTTCATGCGTTATAGTTTTTATCAAATATAACAGGATTTCACTAATCCTGATATATGAATAATTCATAAATAATTTCCAAAAAACCAATATTTTATCAAATCCATATACAAGTGTGGAGTCAATAACATCCCTTTAGAAGAAACCTACAAATATTATTTTATCCTAGGTAATGATAAGTAAATAACCAAATGGGGTGATATATGTGGGCACCCTCCCCTATACATAAATATATGCATGGTCCCTTATGAACATGATATGGTGGTGAAGGGGGAGTAGTTAAAAGATATTCAAGGGGAGGGAGAAACAATTTAAAGGATGAAAATGGAATTGGGAACAAAATAACTCCCCTTAAATATTGCTGAATGGATTAAATAAATTGGTTTGAGAGAGCTATCCAATAGGAAAAATAGATTCAAGCTAGATCTAGATATTCAATTGAATTACTAATAAATAAATTAGGGTTTCTGGAAAAATAACACCCTAATAGAATTGTGTGGAATGAAATGGAATCACACAATCAAAAAATTTAAGATAGTGAAAAGAACACCCAAGAAAACAAATAATGTTCAAAAACATAATCATGAATGATCATTTAAAAAATTGATCCAAAAAAAACAATAATGTTTTATCCTATGGAGTTATTAGTTGGACAACAAAACTATGCTCGAGTGGGCTTCTCCCCTGATAAAGCTTTTGGCTTTGGATCAGAGGTCATACCTTCATTTTGAGGTGTTGTTAATGGACTGCCTAATGGTGGGGATCTCCATGATTGACATAGATGTAATGTGGAATCCCCATACATGTAATTGGATTGAGGATGTTAGGGCAGGGGTGGTAATGAATGGTCTCGGGGAGATGTTCTAGGAAGATTCTCGGAACCCTGTAATGAGTAACATCATGATTCCAATAGAATATAACATTTGTATCGTTCTTCCATTTTTATAATAGATACAGGTCACCATATGCGGTTCTGTGATGGTATGAGTATGTGGGAGAGGTGGGAAATGGTGGTGGTCCAATAGAGGTGGGAGGAGTGGGTAGTTAGTACACCTCGTCTTGGGGGGAGAGTAGTGGGAGGTTGCAGGTGGGGTGGTATGGGCCTCATCCTCAACTAACACATGTTTCCTTATAATCTAGTAATAGTTACCATTATACTCTACCATTATCATGTGATGTACCAGTTTACGATCGAAATTATGTGACATTTTTAACTCAATAAAAGTGATCCCATCATAGTCAGTTTCACGGTGTTCCAAAATAGGAGTGATGAATGGCCCACAATAAATGGAACCCTTTGATTTAGAGAACAAATAGTACACCCCATCTCAAGGTGATGTCAATATTAGAAATTATTATTCCTTATTGCCTAATTTACTATGTAGCTAGTGGTTGTTGGTGTCGATCCCATGAGGAAACAGAAAAAATAAATGGAATCATCACAAATAGATGAGTTTGAGGTAGTTATCTAGATGAAAAATTTATGGATGTAATGATAGTTAAAATGGGAACTATTTTTTAGAGAAATGTACACAAAATATGTTATAATACATAAATATGAAATAAAAATTAGGGTTTAAATTAAATTATAGTTCACTACAGTAATAATTTTTTACTATATAAATTATTTATTAATATATTTTACCATGGGGATTCAATCATATTAATTTTTCTTTGTCGGATAAAAGGTAACTGATATACTAAAAATTTAATTGCATGTTCTGGTATGGGATAATTCAATTAAACATTAGGTTCATTAACCCTAAGATAAATTCAATGGGCACCCCCAATGATTATTGGTACATCCATCACATCTCTTTTATTTATGAACATTGTAGTCATTCTTGATCTGACATAACACCAATGGTTAATATGGAATTGTAATCATTAAAGTAATTAGAAAACAAAATATTAATATAAAATTAGCACTTCAGAATTTAAATAATAGAAAATCTAAAATCTTATTATAGCCCCGACATAGGAAAACATTCATATAATCACTATGGTAACATTTTTTGGATTGAGATGAATCTCAATCTCTACCATGTATAAAAGAGTAAGAAAATGAAGGGTAGATGAAAAAATTACATTAAATTGGAAATTAAATTAAGAAAGAATACTAAAAATTGACTTAGAGGAATCTCGAGTGGAAGAGTGACAACGCCTACAATAGGATTTCCAATCAAAAAAAGGAGGGAATTCCCACATATTTATATAATTTTAAGTTACATGGTGTGTAATATAGAGTACACATTGTGATCATATATTAACTACTTTGGATTTAAATTCACCAATAGTAGGTTATACATAGAGCAGCCAAATGAATTTTAATGTGTTGGTGGTTGGTTGGTGGAGGTATACAATATGTAGCGCCAGCCCACTTGGCAGGAAGCTTCAACATGATCCACCATCCACTTCTATGAGGGAGGACATTGTGTGTTATGGGTATTACATGGCACGTTGTATCTGGTTAACAACATGGGTGTGTACTTTTTCTTGTCAAACCCTGATAGGGAAATGGTACATGATGTGTATTTATAATGAACACTTATTTTATATTCCTATCTTATCAATTTACAATCCCAATTCGATACTTGATCTAGAAAACTTCTAAAAATAAACCTAAAAAACAAAATAATGAATTCCATCCAAACAATAATAGGTATTTGGCGAATATATTTTTTTATACTCAGTAATATGTATTAAAATGTATTCAAAAATCCATCACATAAATATTCTATGATTATATGTGTGTTAATTTTTATTAGCATACATTGTATCTTCTCCTGTTTTAATGATATTTAAATTTTACATAGTTATGTTATTTGTTTATTAATTCTAAAATTCCATGGTATGATTATTTATGGGTCATTCATCTAGTATTATCTTTTTTTGACATATATTTATGATATGTACCTATATTTTTTTTGTGAGGTGTGACCAATTCCTTTTGACATGTAATATAAAAAAACTATTTTTTCATGATATTTAAAGAATCATTTTATTTTATTATTTCATGGGGAATATTATTAAATAGTATCCTATTTGGAAATAAATTTTTGTTTCATCCTCATTCCCATAAAAATTTATTATGTTCAAGATTCCGTTATAGAAATTCATATGATTTTTTATTGATATAAAACATTTATTATCAACATGTTATGAATTTGGTTAACATGATTAATTTTAAATTTCCCCATTATTTAGGATTTAATATCAATAATTTCATTGGTTGTTGATACAAAACATGTATGTTATTTGATATTGAAAATACCTATCATTCATATCCATGTTCAAAAAAATAGAAAGAGTAATTTTAAGAAAAAAAATTAATTCATAAATCTATTAATCATTATAATATACCTTATTATAAATTTTTAAATGAAAATAATTAACATTTTCTAAATGTGTCACCTTTTAGTCCTATTTTCACAAGTATTTGAATACTATATTTTTTAAATATTTTTTAATGAACGAACTTTCCTTCCATAATTTCTATTATTGTCCTTGATGATTTATTTAAAAAATTTATAGGTTTATTTTTATGAATCCGAATATAATATAATTCTTTTTAATATAGATTCAAAATATTATTTACAAAATGAAATAGTTTATTTATTAATTTTTTAACTAATGACCTCTTAGTGTAATTTTTTTAACTAACATAAAGAAACAATTGATTTTATTTATTCTATAGTAGAGATATGTTGTAATGATACTTGAAACATTAATTCTATGGATGGATTATGATTGTATCATATATATTTTAATTTAACCAATTTATTTTTCATGGGTTTTCCTGTTTTAAATACATATTTATGGAACCAATTTTATTATCCAATTTAATCATATTTCCAATTGATTTTTTTCATAAATAATTATATTCCATGTGTTAATCATATTTCAATGTGATTATTATGGGACATGTTTCTTCCTCAAGGGTTAATTAATATTAGAATCATATGAATGTATTTTAATTGAAATTAAGATGAACTGAATTATCTATGTAATTATTAACGATAATGTTATTAGACATTATATGGGATGGATTTCCCAGATAGTTCTAGGTGATATCAACAGAGAAAATATAATTGGTTCTCTAAGATAATGCATCATGAACTATTTTAATCTATATATGATTACTGCAGTCAAATAGAGACATTCAATATTGATATTGATTATATGATGGGTCCACCAACATAGACCCCCAATGTATTGGGTAATGTTCATTTTGATTAATTTATTGTTGAAGGGATTACATGTAAGGTTTCTATTATGGATTTATATTAGAACTACTTATTTCTGAAATGATATTAATATGGGTTATGAAGAAAATGATCCAATCAATCAACATTTGTTTACTTTTTCATAGAATGGGTTTTTGAAAATAATTTTTTTAAGATTTACATCACACAAATCTTGATTATTTTTTATTGTGACTCTTTCTAATGCTAATATCAATTCTATTCTCCTTTATTTATGATCTATGTATTTGTGGGATTCATTTCATTCATTCTCTGGTCATGATATTTGATAAATCAGCATACCCTTATGCTTATATTATTATTAATTATTACAATTACTTTTAATTATTATTTTTCCCTTACATGCCATATAATCTCTACCATCTTATATTTATTTTAAACGAATTATATCTAGACTAATTGTTAATTAATAACTTTTATAAGGTATTTACATTGATGATGATGATGAATTCGTATGAAATATTAAACACTTGGTTATGAGGGATAAGTGATTACTATAAGACATGTGTATTTTTTATGTGTTTTCCAATTTTATCTAAAATTCTAAACACGAATTATCATTTGGAATATAGATTATCTAATATATCATTTTCATGGTTTATGTTTTAAATGGGATAATTTTGGTATTCATTTGTATAAAATATAGAAATACAAATTTTGGATTTTAGCGCAAAACCATAGAGTGTTGGTTCATGAATATTATAGACCCCCTACTAATTAGCAACCTCATTATTATTGGTTGGTTCGCCTATGTACATTTAAAAAACTAGTAAAATAACTATTCATAGTGTGATGGGTCAGGGTGATAAAAAATACATTAAATGGGAGTTGTTTGATGGTTTTGGATATTGAGTGATGGAACTACATAAATATTTATTGATATGGTATTTGAGATGAGGGTGTGATATTTTATTTTTGTAAATTATTTATTTTTAATTAATTCTTCTGTTATTTTTTATCCCCACTATATCTTGAAATGGAATCCTATGTCGGATTTTCATCTGACATTAATTATGTTAAACATATTTATATTATGTTATCAGTTTCCCATATTTTTATTGATATGTATTAATGGGATGTGTCATTACTATGATGCTCATGTATGCTTTCCTATTTTCTTTTTATGTTAGATCACAACACATGGATGTTGGTTGTAAAATTTATTAATTTTTATTCGGCTATTGAAATAAAAATTATAGTTGATCTAATGAAAACTATAGTTTTGTTGTTGGCCTTATATATGTGATTTACATTGTTTACTCTAATATCCACCAATGTATTTATATACGAGGAACCATTGATGAATTTTATTTATACATTCATATTTTTTTTATTTTGATGAAATCATTCATGATAACTAATTATTATTTTATTTTTTTATTGAGTTTTGGGTTTTTTTTACAATTGAGGATTTTATTTTAAAAAATTATTTTTGATTCAAAATGGTGTTTTAAATGGAAATATATTAACTGATATGGAATTTCTTATCATTAAGAAAATTTCACCTCAAAATTATCATTTGCAAAAAATAACATGTAATGATTATAAATCCATCTTGATTATTTATATTATTTTATTTTTTAATGAATTAAATAAAAAAAATTATTAGTTTTAATCAAACTAGCTTAAAAAATAATATACAATGATTATTATTATAGAAAAAAATGTTTTGACCTAATATGATTTCTTTTTCACATGATAACATTATATTTCTATCATAGGTTCTAGTAAATATATTGATTAATAACATAATAACATTTATTTTCAAATTGGATGGTGATGCGCATAGTCCTATAAGGGTGTGAACATTAATTTACATTTATATTTTTTCATTTTGTTTAATAAATATAACCTTCTATGATTTAGCTATGGTTTTCGATGTTTCATTTTATGGAGGGAAATTTGGTGCTCTAAAAGGGTTTCTTCAGTGGTAGTAGGTTTATCTGGGATGATGGATTTCATTTTTAAGAATTTATTTACATCTTATTTTTCATTTTTTATATAAATATGGCTTATAGATATATCATCCCAAAATTTTATTAGATATATATTTATTATTTTACAATGATTTGAGGTGAAATTCATTGCCTAGATTATTAAATTGATTTCCTTTTACTAGTTTCTAGACAATAGTGATTGAGAATACCCTTTGGGAAAGTAGTGGGATGGATTATGAACCAATTTACATGGAATATATGGAATGTTAGTTTTAAAACCCCATCATTTCTTACCCTTAAACCATCCAAATATTAAAACCATAGTCAATAATTAAAATACACTTATACATTATTTTTATTTTACAATCATAGTGACATCACAGAATCATCCAAAAAATTTCATAAAAATCTTATATAGAATTACAATACGACCTCTATAAACGTACCTTGTCTTCTTAGTAAACTACCCATGGAGAATCAAATTCAAAATGAAAAGGATAGAGGGAAAAGGAAGTATGGTCCCCCAATTATATTCTAAAAAATGATTTCTATCCCATATGATATATATAACTAGTAATATCATAAATACTAATACATAATGGACGGGTTTCACGTATAGTAATATATCATTCATGAAATGAACAATATAATTGTTCCATAAAAAGATAGATACTTGATCAACATCAGTGATAACCTTTTTTAATAATCACTAAAAACATTACATTATTAATTATATTTTATTTGTTTAGAGTTACAAAAATTTATAGAGTTTGATTAACAAAGATATTACTATTATATTAATACTAATATGTTATCTATGTATCAATTATTTATTTATATAACTTTAAATGTACATATATTCTTAGAATAACATTCTCACTATTACTCAACAATATATATTCATAAAATTATCGAAAAATGGAATCAAAAGGAATATTTTTACCCGAAATATTAAAATAAAAATATGACATATGTATTTTAATACTCATATATTTAATTCTGGGTTAACATTATCCATATATATACAAGAACATATTTAATTTATGGTTACAAAACAAAAAATAATAATGATTAACATGAAGACAATCAATATGATTACCATACCATTTCAATTACATATATTGGTTCATGGATCATGTAAATAAAATATTACTATATGTAAATATATAGAATCATAGAACTAGAAAAAACTAATGAAATTAATTCATCAAATATATTGATATTAATAATAATTGAAATAATTATCTAATGTACATAGAAAATGGATGAACATAACATAAAATATATCCCTCTCGTTGTCTTGAGTGATGTTTCAAAAAAATAAAGACATTAAAGGTAATAGACCCTTTATCAAAATAAATTGTGATACCAATGCAAAATTATTAGTTGATAATAAATTCAGTAAGTAAACAATTTCCAATATCCTCAAAACTGAAAATTTCCATCAATCCTGATGGGAGTGTATTAACAAACCATATCTGAATCAATTGACATTATATTTTTGTTCTCAATTTTTGAATTATTTCGCGAAGTCACAAATCATGGGGTTAAATGTGTTAGTAGTTACAAAATATATGGACAACTTATATAATATCTCACATGAAGGGATAAAAATAAAATAGATTAATTCAAACCATGGGAGTGATAATCAATTGTTTTAATGTTATACCAGGGATACTCTGAATGATACAATATATTCATGAATCATATTATTTGAGATAATGGATGAAAATTCATATTCTCCCATCTGTAATTAATAAAATCAAATCATAATCGATGAGGTATAAATATTATTGGACACATAGGTCACTATGTAGCTAGAGGTAGAAGAAAATATTTCAATATGTATCAAACTCACATGGTATACTTTTGAAATCAATGGCATGGTCTACATAATGGTTTTAGAGGTGAGAAATTCATAGAGATTTATAAGGGATATTTTAAATAAAATATAGGAGAGGATCCTGATGTAATAAATTAAATTTTTAATTCGAAACTATTAAAAAGAACCACATTAATAAACATGAGCAAAAATTTCATTGTTTTAACCATCCCTATTATAGAATTAAATTAATTTTATGAATGGAATATTACTACAAATGGATAATATAATATAATATTGAAACATAAAACCAAATAATATGGATGAAAAATATAATTCAACATTTCTACACGGTGTGTTGGAATATAAAATTTACATTATCCTCTTATCTATAACATGATTTATAATACCAAAATATTGGGGAGTAATTACAAAAAACAATTTAACTATAACCATTATAACTAACATAGAATAGGGAAACTATTCGAATAATTTTCCTCCTCAATAACAAAATGAACTTCCCTTAAAAAATATAGATTCCCAAAAACAACTATTTCTAACCACTCAATGTAATAAGTGGAGAAACTCGTAAATAAATTAATTCCAAACCCTCTAATATGGTATGATCCTTGTAATTGAGATACACCAATAAATATACTCTCTAATAAAATGGTTTATTCACACACTAGGTCCTCCAAAAATGAAAACTAAAACCACCGTGTCTTGAATGATGGGTGATTTGGAGTACTTTAAACAAATACACATTCATTCACATATGAAATAACATATTGATCCTTTTTTATTTCCATGAAACCCTTAAAATTAAATGACAATACAAAGGGTCAATAATTGCCACTATATAATTCACCTTTAGAATGATTCTTAAAATTTAAATTAAATGAAATTATAGATAGAAAAAAATAACAAATAAAGGATAGGGAACCATTAATATCAAATTAAATTTAAATAATATAATTGAAACACTGAAAAGAAAAATATATTTCAAAATGAAAAAAACATTATCATAATCAATGGAGAGATACCAAATAAATAGGATGAATACACTTCTAATAAATTCTATAAATATTCTTTATCAGTCAATATATATATATAACACCCCAACATGTAGTATATTCATGGTAACCATCATGTAAATCATGAAAATAATTCCTTTTAGTAGTACAATAAAAATATGGCGAATGACCTCACACAGCACACCCTGAGAATCCGAAACCCAAATCTTGAATTCCATATTCTAACTCATGAAGATTGTCTCACTCCTGTCTTCCATGAATCTTGAGTCCCAAATATGAATTCATTTATCTATACCTATTAAGAAACATAGATTATTTTTCTATGTATAAATCCATCATTATTATGGAAATACCACCCTTGAAGTACATTTCATGAAACTCCACCCATTTGATCACATACATATTTACACACCCCAGTATTTTTCCATCTATTATATAAATTTACAAATAAGACTATCACATTAGATATTTAGAATTAATATTATGTGATAATTTACTCAGAGGAAGCTTAACTTTTATCTAACTATTCCACTATTGAGTTGATATGCACTCCATAGGGAAACATAATTTATTACATCTACTAAATATTCATCCTAAAAATAAAATAAATCAATCCATTCACCAATGATTCAATGAATCAATAATAAAGAATCATGTATTCAAATTAAAACAACCATTTTATAACATATAACCTTAATTACAATATAAACCTATATAACACCATATAGTGTATGCAAACACATATATGTGTCATGGAAACCCATTATTCTATTACATTCCTTCCAAAACATAACCATGTAATCATCCCAATCATAATGAGTCAGAGTAATATGAATAATCATCTATCAAAATGTTCCTACAATCTGAAAATTTAACATTTCTCTACATTCAACACATATAAAATTTTAAATAACAAATAATGTTTCTTAATATTAATTTTTTAATAATCTTCAATATAAAATAGTACAACATCCTAATAAATGCGTTAATATGATACTCAAAAAATTCAACTTTATGTGAAAATATTATAAATACATAACTAATGGGGATGCATATTATCAATCCAACACATTACAACAAAATATCACCCAAAAACATAGATATGGTGGTTATAATACACTATTGATATAAAATTGAAGATTTCCTATAGGATCTGACAAAATAGTAGATTTGGATGTCTATATATAATAAAATATTACATTTTAAAAAATAATATAAAATATCAATACATTGTGAGATTCTTCTTATCGCTTTCAATATATCCCCTAAAAATACACATATTTAACAATTATGGATTTTTGTGAATTGAAATTAAATATGTGTGTAATAAGATTATATATAAGAAGTAACTTATAATGGAATATATCATAACTAAAAAATGGGAATATGTGTTATGACATGATTGAATAGACAATATTAGTCTATAATAAATATAAACTAAGGTAATTTTATTTTTATCACTAATAATAAATTAATGGATTAAAATAATTATTGATTTTATATATATTTAATACATAGTCCCAAATATCAAAACATGATTTTCAATCCATTCATAAATTACTCAATAGTAGTTTGGGGAGTGGTACCTTAGAAAACACAATATGTTTGAACTCATGAGACATCTCGATGCATTGAGGAGAAATATAATTAAGTTCACCAACCATCATATGATAATATATAATGCATTCAATAACTGATTCCCTAATTCCTTTCATAAAATTAAGTAATGAAAAACGGGTTGAATAAAAACATGGAATTATATATGATAAAAGATACACAAATCAGATTACTCCCCAATCAATGGAATTATTTGGTTGTTGAGTATAGAATCTGATAATCATCTTATAAGTATTGGGGTGTAACAAATATAATAGGAAGTACCCATATAGAAGAAATATAGTGACATGATATCTTTAAATCTATTGGGTTGTCCATGGAATATTGAAATTAAGATTAGTAGTTTCCATTAGTATTTGAAAACTAAAATGGTTGGAATAATCCTTCATTGTGGCTTATAAAGATAATTTCAATATTCCAATGAAAAACCCCAAAGAGTTTCTATCTATGTATACATTTTTAGTCTCACTAATCATGAATTATGTTGATTTTTTATGTCAACACATTGCCCTTCCCTTTATGGGATGAGTATCCATATGTCCATCAGTGACATAGCTACATTCACTTTCTAGAATCTATATGGCATATTTTTATCTAGGATAATGGTATGTTCTTAATATTTTGATATAATTGAATTCTTAAGAATTATAAAAAAAATTTAAATGGATTAATGTGGAAAATTTTCATTTCCAATATATTGAACGGTATTTAATTTAGATTATTACTAGCATTAGGATATTAAAATAATGGTTTGTGATTGAAAATATATATGGTGGAATTAGATAACATATGTCAACATAATAATGATATTTGAAAATATTATATTTGGAGTGGATAAGATGAATATCATTAACAACATAGATAATGGAAAGTAAAAAACCAAGAATTCAAAAATAGTAATATATTTTCAAAATGTATTATAACAAAATAATAAATATTAGGAATATATAATAATGATAATACAACCATACATCACAATATATATTTAGAATGCTATGGGGAACACATTATATATGTATGAACATAGTGGGTGTGTTTTTCTAGAGGACGATGGATGTTAAATTAATGATCTATTCCTTTTTGTTTAAGTTGTATGAGAGAATGGGTAGGAGTGAGTTTCTTTTATAGCTAACAAATTTGGTCTTATCATAAAATCAAATGTTAGGTAAGGGGTAAGAATTAAATCAAATGGGTGTTGGAAGAGATTGGAGGTTAAGTGAATAAATTTTATCTCAAACATTTGGTTATTAATTTCATATCTAAAAGTAATTTCTTGAAGGTTTATATGATATTTTATTTCTTCCAAAATTAATGATTATCTATTTTCCCACTTATATCCTTATTAATCAATATAATAAATTATTAATGAATATTAATTTATGAAATGATTAATATAATTCCTCTTAAAAATGTTGTATATTATATATATGATCATAAACTCATTTTAAAATTTATGTTTGAAAAACCCTTTGTTTTGAACAATAGTTTTTTATGTATAAAAAATATAGGGATTCAAAATATTAATGATTTTTATTTTCCTAGATTAAACAGGTTTTATATAAAAATAAATTTCCATTTTAAATCTACATAAAAAATTTATTCTAATAAAATATTTCATTAAAAATACCAAAAAATGTATATTTCCTACAAATTATTATTTAATATAATTAAATGAAAGACCTTTGTTTTAAAATTGATGAATATAAATATAAAAATTGTTTTTTACCTATAAAAAAGCTTTCCATATTTAAAAATATATATATAAATACTTGGTGATTCATATATAATGAAAATGTTCTAAAAGTTATTATTTATTTAAAATAATTATATTTACATTAAAATAAAAAAAATTGGAAAAAATAAAAATTTTCATTTCTGATGTTAATATCATTATGAAGAGTTGCAAGATGAAGATTATTGTTTGTTTCATCCACAATGTACTTTTAAAAAAAATTATATATACTGATGAATAAATTCACTTTAAAATATACATTTGGTGATAGTTTAGAATATGGTGTGACACTGCTATAATTCGGTCTCATGTATGTCATCCCAACACCAAATAATATAATCATTGAAACTAGATATATGGTAGGATATATTTTATGATAATATAAAATTTATTATTTTTGAAAAATAAAACTATTAAAATTTTGTATCTTTTGAAATGTAATCAGTATAAAATAATTAACAATAGATTGATATGTATATCCCATAATTTTCATGATACATATAATATAATAACTTTAGGGTTAGTATATAAACTGCAAATAATAACATCTGGTGTATATTTCATGAGTCCCACATTAATAATAGTGAGATGAAAATAAGTTTCCCTAATCAAATCATTTTTCATACACCGTTGTACTTCCTCTTCTTCAGGGAACACATGTAGATTTACCCCTAAACCATTCATATGATTGTTTATAAATGGGGGGACTAACATAGTATGATATTTGGAATATAAGAAGGTGTTACGATGATTCAAACATTTCAAAAAGGTTCAAAATGTATTAATTTGAACCTTATATGAGATTAAGATGTCATATTATGGGAAAATTTTGTTGAAAAAGATTATAGTTTATATTAACCATTATCTTTTTAATTTAACCCCTACTACACACATTACAACCTTGAAAACAATTTTTAATTTTTTTTTCAATCATTACAATTTATTTTGAGAAAATATTACATCAAATTATTATATAATATTAATTAATGTGAAAAAAAAAATTTGAAACAATTTTTCATAATTATATTCACAGAAATGGTAAAACATAATTTAATAATAATGTCATTGACTCGATGGAAAATTTGTTTTCCAAAGAGTAATTATTCACATTATAGACAAAATTAATTCAATATTTTAATTTTGAATTTATTAAAATAACCTAAATTTAATTTGTAAATATATAATAAAATTAATCATAAATTCAAATGAATCTAGAAATAATAAAGAGCATTTAAATATTTTGAATTAAATGGAAATTTTAAATAGAAAACAATGTTTTTTCTATGAATAAAAAATCATAGATAAAAATCAAAAAAAGATAATAAAATATAACATTTAAATGAAGATATTATAAATTATTTTTATTATTCCAAATAAATTTTTTTCAAAATTCAAAAAAAAAATTATTATTCAAAAAACCAAAAAAACATTTTTTGTTGAAAATGATAATTTTGATTCAAATTAAATAATTATTAATAATTTAGTCCTCTTTATCAAATTATATTATATAATAACATTATAAATAATTTTTTTTACAAAATATTCTTATTAATTCCAGTATGTTTAATTGATATGTAATTATAGTCATGTTTATATAATAATATTCATTGTTTATAATGGTTGTTAAAACATGCAATTGTAAGTAACGCAGGATTTGAATGAATTATTATCCATCTTAAAATAAGAACATTTATAATAATCATTAAATTAAATTATATATCCCATAATATGATTTTATCCCTCAAAACTCAGGATTCTGATGTGAAAAAATATTGATTCAGATGCTTCATCATATACCCATGTTCTCAAATCGCTTGTTCAAATTTTTCATTTCACTAAAAATCGTTGATAGGGTGAGTAGCCAAATTCTGTATAACATTATCATTATAATCTAGAATATCTCCTAGTATTCATTTATACAAAATATCTTGTTCTAACTACATGAAATCAAGGATCCTTACATGTGAATTTTCAGTTATGTATATCATCATGCTAGAAACATATAACACATCATGAAATTGATAGGTGATTAGACGAAGTGCCAATCGATATGATATCAAGTAGTTAAAATCAATAATTTTAATGTATACAATACAAATTGTTTTAAATTCAACAATCTTTCTATATAAAACTATCTTATTTAATTGTGAATTATTTAGAAACACCATGTAACTAACATCAAATTTAATATCACGTCCTTAATTGTGGAAATATATTCCCTGCCATCTTTTTAATAACCTAATGTGTTCTAGAATTTTTCTAAGCATATCAATAATTTATATATCTTTCTAAGGCCCCAACATATATTTTATTTACCGTTATCCCATTACAGTAGATTTCTAGAATTATTTACAACATCAGAAGGATCCATTTTAATTCTCAAATGAAATATACAAATGAATGAAATCCTTGATAGAGGATTCAGTGGACACCAATCATATTTGAAATCCATAGAAAAATATATCAAACAATTTGATAGGGTTTTGTTTTTTCTCTTTGAATGACTATCATTATAATGATGATACAACATGCATAAAATAATCTCATTATATAAAGACTAATTAAGACTTAAAAAACATCAAGGTTAACGTCATCTCCAAATAAGACGCAATAAATTGTGTTACTCCGTAAAATCATAAAACTTGCATAATGTATATCCTAGAAATCTGATCCATAGAAAAATATTATCTTGTAGAGATTATGTGTACTCATATTGTATATTGATCGACTAAAACCAATATATATTTGTTCCTTTAGATATTTTGGGGCATTTTGTAAAAAAATCATATTGATGATTTCCCATTTTCCTTTCAAGAATAGTTAATGGTTCTAACCTTCTGTTAGAAATAGTTCTCACATCAATGACATGCTGACATAAAAATCAACTATATATGAACCCTATAAAGACTCTATTTATTCCATCCAACAATAAATCTTATATGAAATATCTATACTTATTTATACTTCAAGGATATATTGAATATGAATAACTATGACCATATTATAGAATATTTTTCTAGAGATATAATATGGATAGAACACATACTCAGTTACTAAACATTATAATTCCTCTATAATAAAGGATAAACATAGTAGAATTTCTCACCATCATCTACATGATGATATCATCATTCTCTACAACTTTTATACTCACATAAATATAAGGTTGAATAATTTTCTGTTAAAGATAATATTTATACCCTAAATTCATTATTTTAAGAACTATAATTCCCAACAATGAAAATATTGGATCCTTTAAGATCCTCATCCTATATAAGATAGAATGATTCTTTTGACACAAAGTATCTCCGACCATTTTTATGTTCACATGATTGTAGTTTATTGAGGAGTTGTAATATTTATTCAGTTCAAACCATGATCTATATCCCATATTCAACTCATTAAGAGTTACTATATAATTTAACTTATGGTTATCAGTATGTACATCAAAATTTAATTTGTAGAGAAAATAATCATATATCTGTAATGTAATTAATTCCATATTTAAATCAATATCATGATTTTTGTAACATTCCCCATGAACATTCATTTTTCATGATCCATATGTTATCAACATAACGTTCTACATAATAATTCATCCTAATAAATTATCAGTTGATTAACTATAGATTGAAAACACTCCTTCACAAAAATATTCGTTAATAACATGCATGCTGGCTATCCTTTAGTTTACTTGCATGAAATTTTATTCTCATTTTTCTATCCAACAGAACATGGAAACCTTCTATGTTAACACGGTGAGTCGATTTGATGGTAATAAAGAATAAACCACCACCCGTCAATAATATCCTTACAAACTATGAAAAATATAGATCTCGGTCAAAATTTTTCTTAGGGGAAAACTGTCAATAGCCTTCATCATTGATTAGTCATCTGACAGAACCATTCATGAGATTATATGTCCCAAAAATGAAAAAAAAATTAGTTAAAACTATATATTCATACATTTTTTATATAGGTTATACTCCATTTGATCATTTAATAATATCCTTTGTTGGTCTTCATTTTATAACATGGAAATTAAATAAATGATAATATTATTTATAAATATCAACATAAACTACTTTGGGTAATCCTTAAATACTATTTCCATTAAATCCATGAAGATATCATGGAATATTTACTGCCAGAAAATGTAATTTCTAAAATCAAGTGATGAAATAAATGAGGGATTGGTATTATTTTCTCCTCATCTTAGAGGAATAGGTGGTGAAATGATATCGTGGATCCTATAGACATCAAAAGGGGACCTAGTCACATGAACATTGGAAGGACATTCAAATGGGTAATGTGTAGCACATAACCTGTTGTAGATCTTACAGATCCCTTTTAAAAAGTCACTTGTTCTTAAAAATACACAAAAAAACGCTTATGAGTGAGATAATTCATCCATATAATCTCTTCTAATAATGAGGTTTTTCAACCTCCAAGAAAAAGGAAATCATAATAAAACACATCTAAAAAAAGGATGAAAATATGAAAATGATTGACACATTATGAGATATTTTATATTTATGAAATAATGTCAAGTAGTTAACAAGTCCTCATAGTGTCATTGTGATATGTATACCATGTTTCATGAGAACCCGTTAACATGTCACCCAAATCAAGTGAAGGGTTTTGTTCATGTCTATTGGATTCTATGATAACCCTTCAGATTAATAAACAAAAAATTGTGGATTTATATTCCAATGGTTGTGCTTCATCTTATGACTTATTATTATTCATGTGATTCATCACGAACAAGGTGATTGATTTTATTCCAAAACACTCACATGACACCACGATATCACATACTATTGACAAATAATTTACATAATAAAATGGTAAGTGATGAGAGAATCTTGTGAGGGGAAGATGTTCTAATTTTCATGAAAATGGATTTGTACACCCCGGTTGAACATTTTTTATATCACAGAGACCCCATTGAAAAGACAACATTAAAAACATGATCCCCCCTTGAAAAGTATTCAAAGTCTCCCAAATAACAACGGACACGTTGTCTATGACCTGAAAAAATAATTACTCATGGGAATTCAGGTCTCACAAATACACCTTGACATATTTTCCTAACCAGGTAAATGTGAATTGGAATATAAAAATATTTATATGAAATATATTTTATGGAATGATGGCTGAAAATTAGGTTCTTATCAAACATTCTTGTTGTCAGTAAAAAATAATTATATTCCCCCCATATTATATATGGTGGGATGTTGTGATGAACATGATACCAAAATCCCTCAATCGAATCTTTATCGTATTTTTTAAATATATTCCATTTAAGGAAACCTATAACTAAGATAGTTAGACCTATAAGTCCTTAACACTATAAAAAAAATTAATAATTTATCGATCATACTTGAGAATACTAGATAAGTCTTATCATATAAACCGATTGGGTGATTAGGAAATTAATTCCCCATGTAATGTTTAGTGAAAGTGTATAATTATAACATGAAGAGGACATGAACTACCAATGATCACTATATTGATGAGGAGTATACTTTGGGACTGTCAATCAGATTATGTTATGGTGGTCATTTTTATTTTATTGATCACATGAAACATAACATAATGTAATACTTGTCATGACCCATCCCCCAAGGCCCGGGCCTGGACTACCCCAACCCCACCTTCAAAAGGCTAGGGACTGGTGACCAACACCATAATGGTGTATCCCTATAATAGGATGGCATTACCTTTAAAACTGTAAAAACACTAGAACTAGAATTAATCATGATGAAACTACTAAGTAACTGTTGTAGTAAAAGTGTGTTGAAATTAATGGGATGTAATAGAAGCCCAAAACTAGTAAAGTACAAGTACAACTAAAAATTGCAATACAACTGAAAAAAGGAAAAATCTCATGAGTTATCTTCTATGTATTGTACCTGAATGGTAGGTACAGATTTCCTCCTCAGCACTCCATGTTCACCTGTCTCATCTGCATATCACATGGTCCTAGCTCCCTCGTACCTCAACTATGTTTCTCGTCATCAGCAGAAGACACAACACGGTGTGGGTGAAGCCTGTGTAGGTGAGAGTATTATAATAATCTATAGGGACCCTGAGACCCCTAATGGACTCTCATAATTACACAAAGGAAAACCAAAAATCTTTATCTCAATCAAAAAGCACGAAGAAATTCACACAACTCAAAAAGGGACTCATCCCAAACCTAGTTTTTGATTGATGTATAGAAGTATAGATGATTAGTCACAAAGATAAGTCATCATATACTATCAAGAGGCACTGCTTATGACCATAAAGAGTCTGACCCTCATAGGATCAATATGTAATAACCACCCCCCCCCCACAATGATCAACATAGGATCCAACTCGCCCATAGTCGATAGCTATCATACCCCTCATGACACACATAGGATCTTGCCCCTGAATGATCGATATGTGCTGACCCATGTAGGATCGTCGAGCGTTGTCCCACACAGGATTTGTATGTGATGACCCATAGAGGATCACTAATCAGTGACCCACACAGGCTATAACCCACATAGGATTGGTCTCTGCTGAGCCACACTAGATCACTGAGCGTGGACCTCGGTATGATCTGTCTCCAACCTCAGCCTCACTCCCAGACATTGGATTCCTCACACCCTGTGTGCTTGAGATCCATTGAATTTTCTCCCGAGATATCGGTCTAACATTTTCCACCACTAAACTCCAAAAATATGTAACCCAAATAACATCTATTTCGTATGGGTTTTAATTCAATAGACGGTACATCAATTGGAATCCCAGTCTTTGAGTTATAACTGATTTTGTTTTGGGTACATGGTTGGATATGGGTTCGATCCAACCCGATCATACTGCAACACTCTCCTAAAACCCAAGAGGAGTATACCAAGAAGAACCATCTCAATAAAAGGATCCAAAATCCATAGATTGTTGAGTCAATAAGTTTTTCCTTATGACTTTTCCATTCCTTCTTGTTTTGAAAATCACAAACATCTTATCTTTAAGTAAAATTGCTTTTATAAGGAAAATTGCTTTTATAAGGAAAATTGATTTTATAAGGAAAATCGCATTTATAAGAAAAATTATCCTTATCATATTTTCATCCATATTTTTCTTAAGTATGAGATTCAGATTCATTTTCTTGGAATCATTGAAACTTTGATATAAAGCATTCTTTTTTAGGATTCGGATTCTGGATAAGAACTATAAGGATGTTTCATTCCGAATTCCGGATATGAACTCTGACTAAGTTCTATTCTAGATTCAGGATACAAATTCTGAAGAAGAATTCTCATTACGAATTCCAATGAAGAATTCTCATTATGAGTTCTAATGAAGAAATCTCATTCCGAATTCCCATTACGAATTCTAATGAAGAACTCTCATTACGAATTCTGATGACGAATTCTCATTACGAATTCTGATGACGAATTCTCATTACGAATTCTGATGACGAATTCTCATTACGAATCCTGATGACGAATTCTCATTACGAATTATGATGACGAATTCTCATTACGAATTATGATGACGAATTCTCATTACGAATTATGATGACGAATTCTCATTACGAATTCTGATGACGAATTCTCATTACGAATTCTGATGACGAATTCTAATTACGAATCCTGATGATGAATTCTCATTACGATTTCTGATGACGAATTCCTATTCCGAATTCTCATTCCAAATTCACATATTAAACAGAAATTGAGTATCTTTGTTTTATACACTCTGAATTAATTAAGACTCCGAAAAATATCATTGTTTGACTCCGAACTTTTATATTGCTTACACTACTAAAATTTGTCTACTCTTTACTATTGTTCCTTACACTCCAAACCTTCACTCCGAAGTTTTCATTCCGAACTTTTATGTTAGAGTTTAAAACGATGTCGTACATTCTGTTACACTTTTTTTGTTATAAAATGATGTCGTCTGTTTTGTTATAAAATAATCGTTGTCTAAGTGACACGTGTACAGGTCCCTCCGATCTTTAAGGAAAATATGACCGTTGGAGAAGGAGCCGACCTTACCTATAAATAGGATCTCATTTGAAAGAGCTCGAAACTGATGACAGATGATCAACTTGGTTTTGTGCATACATGTTGTTGAAGTGAATTCTAGAGAGAGAGGCTCTTATTAACTCTCAAAGCATTGTGCGACTCCGAATGTTGGTGATTACATTCGAGGGCTTCCGGGGATAGGAAGACAGAGGTGCCGACTACCTTGATGTTCGAGGGCTTCCTTGCTGAGGAAGATAGAGGTTGCCAACTACCTTGAAGTTGAGGGCTTGCGGGGATAGCAAGACAGAGACTCCGATTTTTGTATCGAGGGCTTACCCTGGTGTGGGTAAGACAGACTTGTTTGAAAGTATAAATCAAGGGACCTTTATCCAAGGTTGTTGGATACCCTTCTCTTTGGGTTAAAAGACTTATATCTTGTTACTTGTAGTTTTACTACTTGTGTTTATTCTGCTGCATTTTGTATTATAAGGAAAGTATAACTTTCTTATACTTCCTTATTTATACTCTGTTTCATTTAGATTCTATACGCTTTAAGGTAGAATCTCATATTGTAATTTTTTGATTAAGTTTCAATTTCCGGAACCATATTTCCGGAACCCTCATTCGGAATCTCTTTCCTAGTTTGCATTCGGTGATAAGAGGTGTTGTGAATTTGCTTAGTTTAACATTGTTAAACTTAGCCTTTTCCTTTACTTAAGGAAAACATAGTTATTCTTAACTAACTTTAAAGGGTCCAAAGGAATTTTTAAAGTATACAATTCACCCCCCCCTCTTGTATATTGAGAATCTACATCAATATTTCGATCCTACAATTGGTATCAGAGGTTAGAAACCTCTTACTCTATACCAATCTTACAATTGGTTTCAAAGGAGGTCTCTGAAATACTTGTACTCACATACAAGTTTTTCTTTCTCACTTTTCATTCCGAATTTCTATTCCGAACTTTTATCATTCCGAACTTTGATTTTACGATTCTTTTGCTACTAACAAGTTTGTGTGCAAAGTTATTTTAAGTATGGCAGGAATTAATGTTGGATCTATTGATAATCTAAATCCGACAAGACCACATATATTTGATGGTAATGACTATGAATACTGGAGAGATCGTATGAAGACTTTTGTTATCAATACTGGAGTAGAAAACTTTGTTATGCTTACTGGTGATTATAAAATTCCTGACAAGGAAGTTAGATCTTTTACTAATCAAGAAAAGCAAGAATATCAACTCAACTATATGGTACGCAATACTTTACTATGTTCAATGACCAGAAACATATATATCCAAATTTATTCTTGTGAAGAAGCTAATTGTATATGGAAGAAGTTAGAGGTTACACATTTTGGGACTTCTAAGGTGATTGAGACTAGAAGAGCTATGCTTAGAGCTGAATATCATGGCTTCAATTTTCCTTATGGAGAACCTATCTGTAATGTTCAACAAAGATTTATGACTATCTTCAACATTCTACAATCTATGGGAGAGAAAGGTTTAGATGATGAAGCTCTTGTGGACAAGATAATTGATATTATGCCCAATGAATGGGAGTCCAAGAGAACAGCTATAGATGAGAACAGGAAGGTAACTCAAATTACCCTTGATGAGCTTTTTGGAACTCTTCTACAACATGAAACAAGAATGAAGAGAGATGCTGACAACATCATAAAGAAAAATGGAAATAGTACTGTTGCTTTTACTACAACTTCAAATCAGATGAAAGCTAAGACTCCTGAGAGAGTAACCAGATCCAATTCTAAGAAAGTTATTTTCCAATCTGAATCTAGTGAGAGTGAAGTCTCAGAAAATGAATTAGCCAATCTTTCTCGAAGGATGAACAAGATAGATGGACAGAGAAATTTTCAATCTAAGTATAAGAAGAAGGACAGGAAAGATAAGAAAGATAGAGAAGTTACTTGTTATGAATGTAAGAGAGCTGGACATATTAGACCTGATTGCCCTATGCTCAAAAAGAAAGAAAGGAAGGAAAGACATTCAGACAGGAATAGAAAGAAGTATTATAAAGCTAAAGCTAAGAATGTTCTGAAAGCTAATGACACCTGGAGTGCCAGTGGTGGTGACTCTTCAGATGAATCTTCTGATTATGAATCTTTAGGAAAGAAGAATCTTGGTCTTATAGCCAGATTACCTATTGATAATTATTGTCTTATGGCTAAGGTACGAAATGCTGAATCTTTGACCAATGTTTCTTTAAATTCTAATGATAGTAAGTATTATAATTCTTCTGATGAAGAATCATCTTCTGATGAGGAAAATACTTTACCTACTTATGAAGAAGTCTCTAGGTTTGCTGAACTTCTTGAGATTGAGAATTCCAAACTCAATAAGAAACTTGATAAGGCAAACTCTAGGAATTCTATTCTTAAAAAAAGAGATATCAGATCTTTCTAAATATCTTGATAAGAAAAATGCTGATTTTGAAAATATTTCAAAAAATCTTGAGGAAGTAAGTTCTGAGAAGAACAAACTTTCTAAAGAGTTAGAAAAAGTAATTTCTAAGAAAACTGTTTTCGAGCCTAACTCTAGTTCAAAAACTAATGATCTTGAGAATAAAAACTTGGTTGTAAAACTCAAGTCCGAAATTTTTTCCGTAATGAAGTGTTTATCAAACTTTACCCATGGTAAGGAAAATTTTGATAAGATGTATTCCCAAATACGTCCTTTAAGAAATAAATCTGGATTTGGTTATACCCATGCAAAACCTATTTTCAGTAACAATTATTTTGTTCCTCAAAGTGCCCCATTTTGTACCAAGTGTCAATGTGGTGGTCACTGGGCAAAGAATTGTTCCTTAAACAAAACCCAATCTCTAGGATTTCACGAAGCTTACTTTTCTAAGAAAATGTGGGTTCCTAAAATTTTATTGTCTAGAAATCTCGGATCCAAACATGTTTGGATTCCGAAAGTCTAATTTTCTTCTTGATTTCAGGAAAATAAAGAATGTACCAGCAACAATACATGTTACATGGATAGTGGATGTTCCCGGCACATGACTGGTAACAAAATCTATTTTGAAAAGATTATCAAAACGAAAGGAGGAAAGGTAACATTCGGAGACAATGCTAAGGGAGAGATTTTTGGTATTGGTAATATTGTGCTTTTAGGTAAAACCTTGATTTCAAATGTTCTTTTGGTTAAGGGTCTTAAGCACAACCTCATTAGCATAAGTCAATTATGTGATGAAGGTTACCTTGTGAATTTTAGTAATGATAAGTGTTTAGTACACAATTCCAAGGAAGAATTTATTCTCTCAGCCAATAGGCAAGAGAATGTTTACACCTTGAACCTAGAAGACCTCAGGAGCCAAGATTTACCTTGCCTAAGCGAAATGGAATATCATTATTGGTTATGGCATAGAAGATTAGGACACTGTAATATGAGAAACCTATGTAAACTCTCTAAGAAGAAACTAGTTAAGGATCTACCGGAGCTTAGATTTGATTCTTCTAAAGTTTTTCATCCTTTTCAATATGGCAAGCAACATAAATCTAGTTTTAAGTCAATCGGTGAAGTCTCAATAACCGATGCATTACAGTTAGTGCACATGGATCTTTTTGGTCCAACACAAACTGGTAGTATTGGAGGAAAATACTATGTGTTTGTTCTAGTTGATGATTACACTATATTTACTTGGGTCTATTTTCTAACAAAGAAATCTGAAGCTTTTTCTTATTTAAAAAGTTTTAGTGCTCAAGTTAAAAATGAGAAAAACCTTCCATTGAAAACAATTCATAGTGATCATGGAGGAGAATTTCAAAATTATGTTTTTGAAACTTTTTGTAGTAAGAAAGGTATTACTCATAATTTTTCAGCACCTAGAACTCTTCAACAGAATGGTGTAGTTGAAAGAAGAAATAGAATTCTTCAAGAAATAACTAGAACCATGTTGAGTGAATATTCTATTGCTAGACATTTCTGGGCTGAAGCTGTAAGTACTGCTTGTTATACTATAAATCGAGTTTTGATTAGACCTTTTCTTAATAAAACTCCTTATGAGTTATGGAATGGTAGAAAACCAAGACTTTCCTACTTCAAGATTTTTGGTTGCAAAGTATTCATTTTGAATACTAAAGATAACTTACATAAATTCGCACCAAAGTGTGATGATGGAATTTTCTTAGGATATTCCACAAATTCTAAGGCTTATAGAGTTTTTAATAAAAATACTTGTACTATTGAGGAAACAGTACATGTAAAATTTGATGAATCAGATCCTTTTGTTTTTAAACCATCTCAACCTACATCTCCGGATGTGTTTTCAAAAACTGATTGTCATCAATTGATAGAAGAACCTTCTGATAAGGAAATTGTTCTAGAAGATACTTCTGAAACATTTACCCCAGAAGACTTTCTACCCTATGTTGATGAACAGGTTTTACAAAACCCAAATCAGGTGTTTCTTAAGAATCATCCCAGTGATAGTATCATTGGTGATGTAAACCAACCTGTAAGGACTAGAAGTTCCTTAAGAAAAGAAGTAGAACATCTAGCATTTCTTTCCCAATTAGAACCTAAAAGCACTAATGAAGCTTTAGGTGATGATGATTGGATTAAAGCCATGCAAGATGAACTAAATGAATTCGAAAGGAATAAAGTCTGGACCTTGGTTGAAAGACCTAAGGAATCTTCTGTTATTGGAGTAAAATGGGTTTTCAGAAATAAATGTGATGAAAATGGAGTCATTGTTAGAAATAAATCTAGACTTGTTTCTAAAGGCTATAATCAGCAAGAAAGAATAGACTATGAAGAAACCTATGCTCTAGTAGCTAGACTTGAATCTATCTGTATTCTACTTGCCTTTGCAGCATTCTTTAATTTCAATCGTTTCCAAATGGATGTGAAATGTGCTTTTCTTAACGGTTATGTTCAAGAGGAAGTTTTTGTTGAACAACCTCCTGGCTTTGAAGATACAAAACATCCTGATCATGTTTTTAGACTTACCAAAGATTTGTATGGCCTTAAACAAGCCCCACGAGAATGGTATGATAGACTCACTGGATTTTTGCTTAAAAATAACTATATTAAGGGTAATGCAGATCCAACCCTTTTTATAAAGAAAGATAAGAAAAATGTTTTGATTGTTCAAATTTATGTTGATGACATTATATTTGGTTCAACTCAGCAATCTTTGACTGACTCTTTTGCAAGTCTAATGAAATCTGAGTTTGAAATGAGTATGATGGGTGAGTCAACATTTTTCCTTGGTTTTCAAATTTCTCAAAAACCCGAAGGAACCTACATATCTCAACATAAGTATATTAAAGATCTTCTGAAAAAGTATGGTTATGACAACACTAAGAGTATAAGTACTCCCATTGGTACCTCAAACTCTTTAGATCTTGATGAAGCTGGGAAACCAGTAGATCAAACATCTTTTAGAGGTATGATAGGAAGTCTACTTTACTTAACAGCTAGTCGACCAGACTTAATGTTTTCAGTATGCTTATGTGCAAGATATCAATCCAATCCTAAGGAATCTCACTTAAAGGCAGTAAAAAGAATTTTTTGCTACCTTTAGGGAACCATGGATCTAGGATTATTTTATACATCTGGAAATGATTTTGTTCTAAAAAACTTTTCTGATGCTGACTTTGGTGGATGTAGAATGGATAGAAAAAGTACATCCGGAACTTGTCCTTTCATAGGAGATTCACTAGTTTCTTTGTCCTGCAAGAAGCAACATTTTGTAGCACTTTCCACAACTGAAGCTGAATATGTAGCAGCTGTAAGTTGTTGTGCTCAAGTGTTGTGGATGCAACACACACTCACAGACTATGGCTTGAGTTTTACTAAATCTCAAATTTTGTGTGATAACACAAGTGCCATTGCCCTAAGTAAAAACCATGCACATCACTCTCGTGCAAAACACATAGATATTAGGCATCACTTTCTTAGGGATCACACACTCAAAGGATATATTATTCTTCAGTTTATCGGAACGCAAGATCAACTTGCTGATATTTTCACAAAATCTTTGCCTTCTGATAGATTTTAATATATTAAACAGAAGATAGAAATGTTAACCGTAATGTAATCTTTCTTAATTAACATTCTGTTGAAAAAGTCTCTTTACAGTAATAAACTCCTTTTCATAGGGGGAGTACATTTGATTGTTTGTTTAACAAATGTTTTCAAAAAAAATTTTCAAACTTTTCGGAATGAAGATTTCCAGAATGGAACTTCTGGAACTAAAATTTTCCAAAATGGACATTCTCATACAGAATACTTCTGGAATGGAAGTATTCGTATTGAAAATTTCCGGAATGAAAATTTTGTACAAAAAGTTTCATAAAGGAATTTTCATACCAAATTTTTGGTAATGTATTTTTCGTACTAAGTTCTTCATACTGTTTTTCTTCTTAAGTTTGTTTTTCGTACTGAGTTTTTAGTAATAAGTTTTTCGTACTAAGTTTATTTTTCATAGTAAAATTTTTTTGAAATCTGCCATTACAAATAATCCTCCTAAGCCAATCCGAAAGGTATGGTTACCCTACTCAAGTTTTCGTAGTCATATTTTACATGTTGGAATTTTCTTGTATTATGATTTCGGATTATAGTTTTCTTAACTCTTTGTTTTAATAAAAACCTCAAAAAGATCGGATTCAAGCTTTCAACCGTCAGATCTGATCTCAGCTCATTCTAACCGTTAGATCAACTATGGAATGTGAACCGTCATCTCGTTGCCTATATAAAGGGGACCCAAATACTCGTCCCACATCGATCTCAAGCTCTCGCGTCCCGAATCTCTGCCTCTCTGATTTAAGGCTGTTCCGAACTTCAGTTTTCTCCGTTCTGAACTTCTCATAGGACTTCAGATCCGAATGTCTGCGGAGTTAGCATCTCAAGAAATGTCATCCACTAAGCCTATTTCGAAATGGTTAGTTTACAGAGAAATGTTAGTCCATCCGGATTTCTTCAGAAACTACGATTCTATTATTTCAAAGAACATTAAGTTGAATGGCTGGGAAGATGTTGCGGTGTCAAAAACTGGGAACCAAGATGATGTATATTCAAGCTTACTTGTCGAGTTCTATGAATCAGTTTCCTTCTTTAAGGAAGATAATAGGGAGAAGTTCTCTTTTAAGTCTTATGGCAAGACTTACATGTTTTCTCACACCAAGGCTGCAAGCATGGTAGGGCTGTCTTATGAAGGAGAAGCCGAGTTTATTTCACATGTGTTGCCAGACTCTAAGGGTAGATTTGACAAGGAAAAAGCCTTAGAAACTCTCGGACTGGCTGATGACAAGGCTCCGAAGATTGTAAGTCTATCAAAAAATTTCCGGATTCTGGAGTTATGGGTGCAAGGACTTAACGTACCGAGGAAAGGTGATAAAGATAGCTTGAAGAAAAGTGAGATCTATATCTTAGATTTCCTGATAAATCTAAGGATGTTTAACTTGATGAAGAATATTCTTCTTACTATTGAAAATTTGAAGAAAGGAAATCTGAGAGCTCAGATTATTATGTATCCAGCAATCCTCTCCAAGTTAATTGTTCGGTACCTTGAGTCTTTCAAGGAGGCTTGCAAATCTAAGCCAAGAGTTTGCAAGATCATGCTGGTCAGTGATGGTACTCTTAAGATAATGGATGTGCCTTTCAACAAGGAAATGAGTGAGTTCTTCGATTTGCCAAGTCAAGAAGAAGCGGCTCCGAAAGCTGCTGAACCGGAATCATCTAAGCCAGTAAGGAAGAGAAATCTGAAATAAGTGGAAGTACAAGCAGGGAATCCTAAGTCTAAGGAAGTCCATTCCGCACCTCCAAAGCCTAAGAAGAAGAAACCCTATCCTGATGAGGTTGTTATGAAGTGGAGAGCTGATAAATAGAAAAGGAAAGAAGGGGATCTGCAGTTCGGATTGAACCCTGCGGAGGCTAAGGCCATGAAGGAGAGAACTGCCGATGAGCTTGAAAAACAAGCAAAGCAAAAGTAGCTCAAGAAGAACATGTTTGAGGCTGAGGTAGCTCAGGCTTTGTTGAAATTCAATGAAATGGTTTCAGCAACTATTCCAGTTCCGAGATCTTTCTCCTTGAAGTCTCTACCTGAAACTCCAGGAAGAAATTTTGTTGCCCCGGAAGAAGCTGTTGCTAAGAATACTGAGGAAGTAGACCAAGTCGAGCAAGTGGAACTAGTAGAAGAGGGTGCTGAAAGAATTGGTGAAACCGGAGATGCGCTGAAACAAGTAGATGATTACAAGGGGACACCTTCGGAACACTTATCACTCCGAACTTCTGAAGCATAATCTTCAAAGCTAGTTACTCCAGCAATGGAAGAAGAGAAAGGAGAAGAAGAAGTTTCTTATCATGGAGAAGAAGAGCATCTCTTACTTGATGTTGCTCAGAAAGAAATCGTAGGGGTTCGTGTTCAGGAAGTCGCTGATGAAGAAGATAATGTTGTTCAAGTTTCTGATAGTGAGAAGAGAACTCCGGAACATGATTCAATTCCGGAAAAAGACAAGGGAAAGAAAATTCTTGCTGATACTCCGAGCTCAGAAGTGAGGAAGAGGAAGGAAGTTGGTAGCTCTTCAAAGAGAAAACTTGAACTTGTTGAAGAAGATATTTCGCCAAGCAAAGTTTCAGATTCGGAGTCATGTTCAGTGGGGCATGACTTTGTTGTTCAGTCTTTGAAGATGTTGGTGGGAACCATTCCGACATTCTCTAGTATTGACTCTAGATGTCAAATTCTCCAACATGCTTTAAATCAGAAAACTGACTCCGTATCTATGGTTGTGGACAAGTGTGTTGAAATAGAGGCTCAGTTCAAAATGTTTTTCGTTGGCTACGAAGCTCATAGAAAATCTTGCAAGAGGATGACAAACTGGTCGAAGAAGACTATGGAAGAGATGAGGTTTCTCGATGAGTTTCAAGACAATGTTAAAGATGCCTTTGAGACCAAGGACAAGAAGATAAATGAGTTAACTACATCTTTTGAAGAGAAGCTGACCGAAGAATAGAACTTCCGGATTCATGAAGTGAGAGATCTGAATGGGAAGCTGAATTCCATTTCTCAAAACTGGAAGTTTGAAAGGGATCATCATATTGATTTTGAAGAAAGGATGAAGGCTCAGGAAGAAAAGATCAAAGCCCAGGAAGAAAAACTGAAAGCTCAGGAATAAAAAATTGAAGCTCAATCCGAAAGAATAGTTCCCTTAGAGAAGCAAGCTGAAGAATATCATAAAGGCCTGAAGAAGATCAAGACTATTCTAAAGGGGATCATGTCAAAGGAAAAAGATCCGAAATAACCTAATCCGATCTTTTTGTTGTATTTCTTTGTTGATGAGATTTAAAATATAATGAAAGTTGTGCTTGTCGTTTCTTTTGTTGTCATTACTAATATTTCAGGTACTTTGTTATTTTTTATCCATTCCCTCCAATTCTTTTTGAAAATCACAAAGGGGGAGAAGGAAAAGATCCTTAAGAAAAAGAAGAACTCTAATAAGAGTTTATCAAAGGGGGAGAAGAAAAAGATCCTTAAGAAAAAGAAAAACTCTAATAAGAGTTTGTTTAAGAGGGAGCTTTTTCATTAAAGAAGACATTCCTATTTATCAGTCCGGAAATCTGAATACGATCCTTAGATTTTTCAAATCCTAAGGGGGGAGTTAGTTGTATTCATCAATATCCTTAAAGCAAAGGGAGATAAGCCTTAATGTTTTTCTTTCTTCTTAGAATTTCTTTTTCGTAAGGATGTTTGTGCTTTCCAAAAAGGGGGAGATTGTTGAGTCAATAAGGTTTTCCTTATGAATTTTCAATTCCTTCTTGTTTTGAAAATCACAAATATCTTATCTTTAAGTAAAATTTTTTTTATAAGGAAAATTTATTTTATAAAGAAAATTGCTTTTATAAGGAAAATTTCTTTTATAAGGAAAATCTCTTTTATAAGAAAAATTATCCTTATCATATTTTCATCCATATTTTTCATAAGTATGAGATTCGTATTCATTTTCTCGGAATCATTGAAACTTTGATATAAAACATTCTGTTTTAGGATTCGGATTCTAGATAAGAACTATAAGGAAGTTCATTCTGAATTCCAGATATGAACTCTGACTAAGTTCTATTCCAGATTCAGGATTCGAATTATGAAGAAGAATTATCATTACGAATTCCAATAAAGAATTCGCATTACGAGTTCTAATGAATAAATCTCATTCCGAATTCCCATTACGAATTCTAATGAAGAACTCTCATTACGAATTCTGATGACCAATTCTCATTACGAATTCTGATGACGAATTCTCATTACGAATTCTGATGACGAATTCTCATTACGAATCCTGATGACGAATTCTCATTACGAATTCTGATGATGAATTCTCATTACGAATCCTGATGATGAATTCTCATTACGAATTCTGATGAAGAATTCTCATTACGAATTCTGATGACGAATTCACATTACGAATTCTGATGATGAATTCTCATTACGAATTCTGATGACGAATTCTCATTACGAATCCTGATGATGAATTCTCATTACGATTTCTGATGATGAATTCCTATTCGGAATTCTCATTCTGAATTCACCTATTAAACAGAATTTGAGTATCTTTGTTTTATACACTCTGAATTAATTCAGACTCTGAAAAATATCTTTTTTTGACTCCGAACATTTATATTGCTTACACTTCTAAAATTTTTCTACTCTTTACTATTGTTCCTTACACTCCAAACCTTCACTCCAATGTTTTCATTCCAAACTTTTATGTTAGAGTTTAAAACAATGTCGTACATTCTGTTACACTTGTTTTGTTATAAAACGATGTCGTTAGTTTTGTTATAAACTAACCGTTGTCTAAGTGACACGTGTACATGTCCCTCCGATATTTAAGGAAAATATGACCGTTGGAGAAGGAGCCGACCTTACCTATAAATAGGAGCTCATTTGAAAGAGCTCGAAACTGATGACAGATGAACAACTTGGTTTTGTGTATACATGTTGTTGAAGTGAATTCTAGAGAGAGAGGCTCTTATTAACTCTCAAAGCATTGTGCGACTCCGAATGTTGGTGATTACATTCGAGGGCTTCCGGGGATAGGAAGACAGAGGTGCCGATTACCTTGAAGTTCGAGGGCTTCCTTGCTGAGGAAGACAGAGGTTTCCAACTACCTTGAAGTTGAGGGCTTGCGGGGATAGCAAGATAGAGACTCTGATCTTCGTATCGAGGGCTTACCCTGGTGTGGGTAAGACAGACTTGCTTGAAAGTATAAATCAAGTGACCTTTATCCAAGGTTGTTGGATACCTTTCTCTTTGGGTTAAAATACTTATATCTTGTTACTTGTAGTTTTACTACTTGTTTTTATTCCACTGCATTTTGTATTATAAGGAAAGTATAACTTTCTTATACTTCTATATTTGTACTCTGTTTCATTTAGATTATATATGCTTTAAGGTAGAATCTCATATTGTAATCTTTTGATTAAGTTTCATTTTCCGGAACCATATTTCTGGAACCCTCATTCGGAATCTCTTTCCTAGTTTTCATTCAGTGATAAGAGGTGTTTTGAATTTTCTTAGTTTAACTTTGTTAAACTTAGCCTTTTCCTTTACTTAAGGAATACATAGTTGTTCTTAACTAACATTAAAGGTTCCAAAGGAATTTTGAAAGTATACAATTCACCCCCCCTCTTGTATATTGAGCATATACATAAATATTTTGATCCTACATAGATAGTTCATAAAATAGATGTCCAGTTCACAAGATATGTACCTTTAACTGATTGTGGGCCCGGTCGTCCTATGCCCTATCTGACCTAGTCGGACTGACCCTCCCCGACCCAGCATAGGCTGGGCCATGGCGGGCTAATTATGAAATAAGGCATACCATAATGGTAAGCCGACACCAGGGAGGCCCACAATGGGGTAGACCGTGAAGGGAAGTCCACAAGGGGGTGACCCGCAAGGGGGCGGCCCGACCGTGGTGGAGTGTGGTCCAGCCCGAGGGGGGGGGGGGGGTATGTCCGGTCTAAGGTGGAGCACGGCCCGACCAGAGGGGGGGACGATCCATTCCATGTGGGATCGCGGAACACTAAAGGGTCCACCCAAGTCAGCACTAGGGGTGTGACCCTAGTATTTCAAATTCCCGAATGGCCCGGAGGACGTTTGGTTTGAGAAGCGGCGACACCGTGTGGGTGGCACTCAGTCTCCAGGAAACCCACCAGGGGCATAGTTTCGGCCTCTTCCATAGATTCGGCTGTTGATTCTTGTCCGCTAGTGGCACATTGGTTGTGCCACCTCTCCTTTTAAAGCGGGACATAGTACTAGCCGCCTTCTCTGATTACTGTGGCTAATGATTCGCTGCCCTCTGCTCTCCAGTGGCATGCGACGGTGCACGCAACTCCTCCGTTCACCATAGCTGATGAGCCCCCCCCCCCTTTTCTCACTGGTGGTGGGTGATGGCACGAAGAACCTCCTATGTGGTCTTCTGACGCCGACAGTTCCGATGATAGTCCTGTCATTGTGCCGCGACCACCTCTTGCAGCATGCGTCATCACATACCTTCGTCGTAGCCGGTCGGTGTCACCGTACTGGATGTATTCCCCAGAGAATGCAAGGGTGTTTCAAATATTGTGGAGGGTCTGGGACATGTTCGTTACACCAGAACCACTGTGTTAGCTCGTAAACTAGAGGGATGGTAGAGGGGTTCAGTAAATTCACATGAAATAAATGAGATCATAACCCCTATCTCACGAACGATGGTGAGAACACATTTGTGGAAGTGGGCCAATGTTCTTTTTCTTTAGAAACTAGCTTCCAACATATCTGATTGTACGTTGATATTTTGTTCGTGGTTCGGTGTCCCCTGTCACCTCCTGTTAGAATAGGATTCATCCTCTAAGGGTTTGGCATCTCTGCACATTACCAGCACTTCGCTTCTTGCTAAAGTTTTGTCGGTACCTCCACCAAGCTCTAAATAATTAAGATAGGGGGAGGGTAAGTAAAGACATGAGAAATTAATGGGTTATCATTAAATATGAATGTTCTGAGTTCCCCAATTTCATCATTACTTAAGTTTGATAGGTCCATCCATTTATTGACTTGATATATCGCTGGCACTATACTCCGCTTTCCCATTGGTTGAGAAAAGAGACATGAAAATAATAATAATATTTTTTTAAAAAAAGTCACAAAAAATATTTTTCTTCCAATCCTAATATGTTCAATGTAAATATTTCCTTAAGAGAATCTCGACACTGTGGATGTAACAGTGCCCTTGTATTTTTAATCCATGAAACACTTCAAATGTTAAAAAACACAACTCACACATTTACTGAATGTACAACAAAAATATTCGAAATTCATTTCATGCACAATATATCTCCGAATGCGGAACCATCAATTTTTTCCGACTCATAATAATTTTATATAGTTAAAAAATAACATGGAAAATCAGGGTATTTACATTCTCCCAAACTTAGGGAATTTTTTCCTCGAAAGACACAACGTAGAATTAGGAAAAAAATGGGGGTACTGTGCATGAATCTGAGCCTCCCACTCCCATGTGTTTTCCGGGATATTCTCATTCTTCAAGTGTACACTCACTAGAGGTATCAACTAGACACAACGGACCTGCTCCTATCAATCATCAATCTCTAATTGAAACTCCGTAAATGTCTCCCCACCATTGAAGTCCATCATTCCATGTTTGATGATATGAGATGAGTCATGCATGTATCTCCTTAGATGGAATACGTGGAAGTCGTTTTTCACCCTCTTCAACTGTGGTGGAAGTGCCAAGCGATATGCCACCTCACCTATCCCATGATGTATCAGAAATGTTCTGATAAATCTCGGTGATAATTTTCTGCCTCATCCAAATATCTATAGTACCTGTTGACAGGAGAATCACAAGAATACATGGTCCCCATCCTGGAACTGCAATGGTATCGGTATACTATCAGTATAAAACTTTTTCCTTCTCTGTGTAGTCTTCATCTGCACTTCGATGGTCTGCACCTTCTCAGTGTGAGCTTGTACGATCATTGGACCCATAAGTGATGACACTTCTAGGTGTTTCCAACATAGAGGTGATCTGTAAGGTTGACCATACAAGGACACAAACAGTGCCATACAGATGTTAGAGTGATAATTTTTTTTGTATGGGAACTCCACAAAGGGTAAGTGATACTCCCAAATTATTCCAAAATCTAGGACGCATGTATGATGCATGTCTTTCAGCGTCTAAATGGTCAGCTCCATCTGACCAACCATCTGTGGATGAAAGGTAGTGCTCAAATGTAGCTGATCCCTAAACGCCTCCTGTAATCCCTTCCATAACTGGGATGTAAAACATGAATCACAGTAATAGATGACCATCAATGACACCCATTGAAGTCATATAATCACCTATAAGTAGTGGATCCCAATCCAGCAATAGATCTATGCACTCAAATGGGTCGAAAGTGGTCCGACATGGTGAGTCGGTCAATGATCACCTATATGAAATCATGTCCCCTAGACAATTATGGTAGCCCTATTACAATTTCCATGGAAATCTCATCCCATATTCAATCTGGTACCTCTAGTGGATGTGTTAATCTTACTTGAACGTGATTATTCACCTTCACCTGCTGACATGTGACGCATTGGGATACAAACTCCTCTATATACATCATCATCCCTAGCCACTAGTTCTAACACTGGAGGTCCTGGTATATATTCTCTATACTTGGATGTACCTCCAGAGGGGACATATGGAACTCCCTCAACACCGTCTCTCATAGCACCACTCGTACCATGGTACGTTCTCTATAATGGATGGCATGTGAAACACCTTCAAAAAATCATTCATGTGCTTGTACAAATTTTATCTAATGACATAGATCCTCACAAAAAAAGACCCCATGATATGCCTCCATGACTCACTGATGGAGTGGGGGAGTGACTGCCAAATACTGATGGTACACTACTCTATCTCCATCCATGAAGGATACCTGCTACACGGCTAGCCGCTCTATCTCCTCACACAACAACTGTAGACCAGACCTCCTACTGAGTGCATCTACAACCATGTTCCCCTTCCCAAGAGTATAGACTATCTTAAATACATAGTCCTGGAGGAACACATTCCATCAAAATTGTCTCGGGTTTAGGTCCTTCTGAGAGAAGATATACCTTAAAATAATGTGACCAGATTAGACTGTAAAACATTTTCCATTCATGTAATATGACCACACCATAAAGTCATAGACCACTAATACTAACTCCAGTTCATGGGTAGAATAGTTCTGCCCATGTTTCCTCAAGTTCTGTGATCCATCTACAACAACTTCTCAATCTTGAATCTAGAAACACCCTAGTTCAGTCCCTGATGTGTCACAGCAGACTACATACCCAACGCCCTAATCTAGTAGCCTCAAGATGGAGGCACTCGTCAGTCATTTCCTTAGCTCCTTAAATCTCTTTTGGCATATCTCCATCAATACGAAGGGTTGTTACTTCTTCATAATTTTTGGAAAGTGTGTCTCAACTCTGGAAATTTAGGAATGAATCTATGGTATTATCCAGTGAACCCGAGAAATCCACTCCCCTTGGCCATACAATTTAGTGGCTCCAAAGAAATCATAGAATCTATCTTTGTTGGATCCACTACAACTCCATCCTTTAAAATAACATTCCCCATAATGTGGAACTCTTGTATCAAGAGCTAGAAATTCGAGATATTACCATAAAGATAGTTCTCTCGGACTATATCCAGAACAATCTATAGATGATAGGCATGATTATCCCCCTTCATTGAGTACACAAAGATGACGCCGATGAATGCCACCACAATGTGATTGACGTGTAACGTCCCAGATCTTGGAGCCACTCAACGGGTTCCCCGATCTCAGTTGGCCACATGACCTCAATCACATTTCCCCAGACGCCAGAGGCTGCTGACTAGCAGTGATGGCCTAGGTCTGATAGTGGTCAATTATTCCCTCATTTTTCAATGTATATTGTAGAGGATAAATTAAAAACATGCATAAAGTGGAAGCATTAAATGATTCCAAGAAGAAATTGACAACAGAATAGAAGTAATGAAATGATCAAAAGTCCTACATAATGATCCAATATGTCCCTAAGTATAAAAATCATCAAAAATAGGATACACTACAATCTGATACAATAATATACAAGGGTAAAATATAGTAATGAAAAATAAAATAGCGTAGTAGTAACTCACCAGCATCGCAAGCCTAAGCTCAGTCCCATGATCTTCTACTCCTCTGAAACAATCAAGTACCTATATGGAGACTCTTTCCCTTATCCACACATGAATAAATATAATTTGTTTGGTCCCAAGACATGACCCAAATTGGGTGTGAGAAATAAATCTCAATAGGCAACCACCAAGGCTTATTCCCAACAGTCAGTGAGTTTGTGTAACAGCAGTGTGCAGTAATGAAATGCAGTAAAACAGTAATTGAATTATATGTTCCCGAGACGCAGCCTCATCCGGTAATCTCCCAATTAGTACAACAGCCAAAACCATAACAAGATATCTAACATGTAGAAGGTAAAAAAAACCAAGCCTTTGCTTTAGCATTGAATGTATAACATGTGAATTAACCCTAGTGAATATACGAGTAAATAGAGTCCTCAGACATGCATGAACTTATCCTCAGTTAATCAAAATCAAAACTCTCAGGTGAATGCCCATATGCATAAAAAATATCGCCCTCAGGCGTTCGAGATAATTCCCTCAGGCACTGATGCAACTGGCTTCCAGAAATAGAAATGTTTCCCTCAGTATAAACAAAACACTAGCCCTCAAGATAAACAAATAACTGAGCTAAGACCAACTCATAAGCAATAAATTAATATAAATTTTCTCTCATGAAAACTCAAAGCATGCTAAAATCATGGCATACCCTCGGGTATCCTGGACAAAGGGATAAACAAAAGAACCGCACCCATGGGGTGGACCTGGATCTATGAAATGATCCCACACAACAATTTATAATTATAATTAGATTATATATGAAATTATAGATATCTTAATTATTCAAGGCCTCAACCATTCGACACCCCAAACATGGGATTGTAGTACAACGGTACACAAAAACCACATGAAAGTTGGAATTAAACATAAGACCACCTACCTTGATCTATACTGATCAATATATGTGAACATAACCTTACAAAACATCATAGAATGAATTAGATTTGGGATAAACAACAATGCGTTCAATCCCAAATAACATCCCCAGGGGAATTAATTTGAATTAAGGGTTCAAATAGAGTGATGAGCGCACCTATGTGCTTCAATAGAGAACTTTAGCCAAGGAATCCGAGTTCCGGTGTCCTGTTGGGAGGTCCTCTAAGGTTCAGACATCTCTCTCGTGGCCTCCCAGTATACTAACATTCCTCAGTAGAAAGACGAGGGTACATCCTATTTTAAAAGAAAAAAACAAACTACATGGAATGTACTCTCAAGTACATGGCGTGCGCTTTTCATTTTTTTAACTATTCCTCAAGAGGCTACTTTTCACCACCACTCTGTTCATATATCAACATGAGTACACAAAATGTATTTTGGAATACATGGCATGTACTGTTGCTCCGCTGGTGGCTACTCCCTCTGCCATACTGTTCACGTGCCGACTGATTACATGGCTTGTATATACTAGGTATATGGCGTTTAGTCAGTTATTACACCCTTCATCGCCGACAGGCCCACATGCCATGTGTACTCATCCCACACAGCAAAAGTACATGGTATGTGAAAAAGTACACAGCGTGTACCCACAATATTTGGGATTTTCCCCCATTTTACTTATTTTTCTCAAAAAACACTTAGGGAAAAACGAAAAAGAAGAATCACATACCTCAAGAATTGGAATTGGGTTCTTAAGAACATCCCCCATTAAAACAATTCATCCCCGAATTTCCTTTCCAACTGTGGTGAAGATAAATCTGACAACAACTCTGGAAACTGATCACGTACGTCGGTCTCCCACTCCAAGGTCTCGTTATACACTCGGTCATGCTTCCATATCACCCATACGAGAGGAACTGATGGGCCTTGAAGAAACATCATCATCATATCAGCAATACTATTCAGATTCTCCTCAATGGATGCATCAAAGTTATGTTAAACCTCCTAGGGATGAATAACGTGAGATGGGTTTGAGTGATAACGGCGTAGCTGAGACACATGGAAGATTCCGTGCATGGCCAGGTACCTCTTTCGTAACTGAAACCAATAGGAAACTGGCCGGAATCTATGAAGAATCTCAAATGGCCCCACATACCTCAGTGAAAGTCTACCATGTCTCGTGATCTTCCTCTGTCCCAACCTCGGTGAAACTCGTAAGAAATCATGATCCCCGACCACGAACTCCAATGGTCATCTTCGGCGACCAGCGTAAGATGTATGATGAGACTATGTAGTATCCAACCACTTCTTTATATACTGGACCTGCTCTAAAGTCTTCTACATGAGACGTGGATACAGTAGATCTGCCTCACTTGCCTCCAACTAGGACAAAGGTGATAGGCATGGTCTACCATATAATGACTCGTAAGGTTCCATCTCAATGGTTTCCTAAAAACTTTTACTCTAGGAAAACTCAACCAGGGGTATGTCCCTCTCCCAAGAGCCCCCAAAGTCCAGGACTCATGAACGCATCATGTCCTCAAGCACTGATATCGTACGCTCTGACTGGCTGTCATTCTGAGGGTGGTAAGTTGTGTTCATAAGAACCTGTGTACCCAGTGCCCTCTGAATACTCTTCCAGAAACGAGACATAAAATGGGAATCCCTATCTGAAACAATAGAAAGAGGGACCCCATGAAGGCATACTACCGCTTAGATATAAATCATTCTGCGCTCGTCAACACTGAAGGTCCCCTTGATCAACAAAAAGTGAGCTACCTTCATAAGTCTATCTACAACAACCCACATGACATCACTTCCTCGAGGTGACCTTAGTAACCCCATCACAAAATACATCATGGAATCATCCCATTTACACTCTGGAATGGGTAACTGTCGTAACAGTTCAGTTGGCCTCTGATGCTCAACCTTCACCTACTAACAGGTGGAATATCTCGCAACAAAACCAGCTACCTCCCTTTTCATACCTGACCACCAATACTAACGTCTCAAGTCATGGTACATTTTGGTAACTCCGAGGGCACTGCCCATGAAGAATCATGAAACTCCTGAATCACCTCCTCGCGTATATCCCCTAGAACACACAACCATCCATGGAAATATTGTACCTCATCATCTCCTATCGTTCAACTGGGATGATGGACTTCACTTTCCAACGACTCTCGTAGAAATAGGCCTTAAGAATCTAATAGGTGTCTCATAGTCAGTATATCCAGGAGGGTAGATGTCACAGCTAAGGAAAAAATGATAGTCTCTCCTCTGACTATCGTGCACCTCAAAATGAATCTTAGATAACAAAGCCACCAGCTGCCACTCACCACTGGCCTCCTGCACTACCTGTATCTGAGTCCTCCTGTACAGTGCATCAGCTACTGCATTACCTTTTCCCGGTGTATAGGCAAGCTCAATGGCGAAGGACTAAAGGTATTCAACCCACCTTCGCTATCTCAGATTCAGGTCACGGTGGGTAAATATGTACTTGAGACTTTTTGGTCCATAAACACCAAAAAATTTACTCCCTGTAGATAATGTCTCCAACAGCTTAACACATGAACAACTATTTCCAACTAGAGATAATGCATCGAAAAAATCCTCTCATGTGGCCTCAACAGCTGAGACCCGTACGCAACTACTGGATCACCCTACATCAACACTACTCTGAGCCCAATACCTGATGCATCACAATAAACATTATATATCATCCTTTGACCTGGAATTATCAGTACTGGTGTTGATGTCATCTTTCCCTTCATCTCATGAAATGATATCTCGCAAGCTTCTGACCAAATGATCTTCACACCCTTCATAGTCAAACCCGTCAATGGAACTAAAAAGACGGAGAAGTCCTATATAAATCACTTTTAGTAACCAGACAGCCCCAAGAAACTCCATATTCCAAACATGTTCTTAGGGTACTCCCAGGAAACTACTGCTGTCACCTTCTTTGGGTCTACCAAAACTCCTTCCTCCGGGATGATATGACCCATTAAGTGTATCTGGTCCATCCAAAAGTTTCACTTTTAGAGAATTTCAAATAGATGATTCTCTCTCATTGTACTCAGTACAATCTCAAGATGGGTAGAATGGTCGTGTCCAGTGTGAGAGTGCCCGAATATATCATCCATGAAGACTACCACAAAAGAATCCCGATATGGGTGGAACACATGATTCATCAGAGTCATGAAAATTGCTGGTGTGTTCGTGAGTCCAAATGACATGACCAAGTACACGTATAGACCATATCTGCTCTGAATTGTTGTAAGCAGTATGTCCAATGGTCTAATGCGCAACTGATGATATCTTGATCTCGAGTCAATATTCGAGAAAAAATGTGCTCCTCCAAGTTGATAAAAAATATCTTCAATCCTCAGCAAGGGATATAGGTTCTTGATTGTCAACTGGTTTAGCTTTTGATTGTCCACACAATGTCAGAGGGCACTATCTGCCTTCTTCGCAAACTAGACAGGCGAACCCCAAGGAGAAGTACTCGGTAAGATAAAAAAAATTCTTGCAATGCCTCCAACTGCCTCTTGAGCTCATACAACGCTTTGATAGCCATACTATAAGGAGGAATGGAAAATGGTGCTGCTCCTGCACAAGAACAATAGATAAATCCATCTCTCACTTGAAATTATAGTCATTAAATATCATCCGAGAAAACATCGCTGAAATGATCAACTGCCAGAGGGAAATCCTTATGAAAAGTTCCCTAGTCATCCATATATAAACTCGCAATCTGGGTTGTCACACCACCTCTCACACGATTCATGGGTCCAGCTCGACTCGCTTGGACATCTCATTTTCCCTTTAATAGAAACACTCCACCCTCTGGTGACGTAAAACTCACCCAATGAAGATAAAAATCAAAAAGGCTCAAAATTGTACCAACCAATCCATCCTGGTAATGATGTCATAGCTCATCATCTCTAAGACATAGAAATCCCACAAAAAGTGACACACAATAACCTCTAGGGGAACTCCTTGCACTGATTCACACCAACTATTTTAGTCCCCAGCTGAGTGTCTAGCATCAGAATATCAGATATAGAAGAAACACATATCCCAAGGCTCTCCAAAACAGGCACAAATATAAAGCTATGTGTAGAACTAGTATAAAAAGTATTGAAGATAAGATAGAAGAAACTTGAATAGTACCTCTAATAGTGGATGGTCAGTGATCCATATACAATTAGGTATGTTTCACTGCATATGCCTACCCAGTGCTACAGTCCTGCGACACAGCCTGACTACCCTGAGCTGACCCACCCCTCTATCTCGTAGATCCTAGTGGTGGATAATACATCCATGACCACCAACTCCTCCTGATCACCCCCCGGGTATTCCAATTCCTAGACTGGTAAGGAGTTGCTGGGCCTGCTCATGCACATGGAGTCTGCACAGAACCCCTTTCACTAGCCACTGGTAGAAACACCCAGAAAAAGTGATACAGATGACCCATATTTCTACAAGCTCCGCACTACACTGGGTCACGTGGTCAATAAGGACTCTTGTGCCCCTGTTTACCACACTGGTATCACATCACCTAGTCACATGAAGAATTTATCTATCTAGTACTGCCACATTGAGAGAAATACATCTCCCTCATCCTCTTACAGGTAGGAATTGAAACAAAAACTGGTGTTGAACCGCCCAAACCTTCACCAGTAGCTTCCTGCAGGTTCTCCATAGTAATTACTGCCTTCTTCACAATAGCAGGCATTGTGGGAAACCTCAAAAAATTCTCCAATTCTAAGATGTCATATAGAAGACCATCCATAAAGCGTCTAGCCCTCATCATCTCGTTACCCACTAGAATAGGTGCAAAACACTTTAGCTTGGTGAAGCGGGAAGAATAGTCTATCAATAACATGGCACCCTGCTACAGATTCATGAACTCTCGAGATTTATCTTCACTAGACTTCTACAGAAATTAATATTCATAGAAGAACGCCTGAAAATATACCCACTCCAGGTCACTGTGATTCTCTGTCTGACTGGTAACATCCCACCATCTCTTGGCGGAATCACACAGCATATAAGTAGCGAGTTTGACCCTCCTACCTGGAGGCGTCTCAAGATGCTCGAAGATAGTTTGCATAGAAATAATCCAAGACTCAACATCCTATGGTCCTCCATCCCCTCAAAATGATAGCAGATGATGCTGTTGGAATATACGTGTCAGCTCTTCCAAATATGTGGCAACCGCTAGTGCTCCCTGGAAGGTCTTAATAAACCACATGATGCATTCACAAAACTATGCCTCCATGCCTATGTTTGATATAACGACTGGCGTCGCATCTGGATCTACTGTAGGATTCATCGGTAGCCCATGGCCTACCATCTGTGGAGTATAATCATTGATGCTCTCATAGAGAACAAATCGAGGTCATCTCGGCCGCATGAGTCTACAAGGTTAGACACCCGATTAGATTTAGATCATCAAGGACTGAGAACAATGAGTGTATGAATGAAACATGATAAATCAAATATCCAAGTATTAAAAAACAAGAATAAACGGTGTGTATAATAACTCCATGGATTTTTTCCCTTATGTATTCTCCATGGGCATGTAATTCTGCCAAAACAAGTCGTGTAACACTCCAAACCCACGTCGTGTTGTCCACACACACGATGTGTATTTGAATTTTCTTCCCCTTCATGAGTCCTTCTACACAGCTTAGCCAAACGAAAATTCTTTGAACAAGACTATACAGTGTGTAAAAGATATACACGACATGTACTAGACATGATTCACCATCCCGTGTTGTCCGCGACATGGCCAGGTACACAGCTCGAACTACACGGCGTGTCACAGATAGACACAACATGTACAACTGAAATTCGAATAGTCCGTGTTGTTAGTGACATGACCGACTACTCAGCTGACACTACATGGTGTGTCACACTCTCACACGCCATTGACACCACCCCATTTCCCCTTCCACATTGCTAAGTCCACACGGTCTTTCAATGGTCAAGCCTACGCGGCGTGTCCCTACAGAACAAGGCGTTTACTAGAAGAGCGTCGCTGACCTGTGTTGTTAGTTACATTGGTGGATACACGTCTCACACTACACGGCGTGTACTATAATGCATAATGACGACCTTTTTTTAGTTACACGGCTGGATTCCTAGGTTACATTACACCACTTTTTCGGCATTGACATGATGTTTATAAATGAAGATTCTTCCATCTGTGTTGTTAGTTACATAGGAAGACACAGGTTCAACACTTCACAGCGTATAAAACTGGTACACGGAGTGTTCCCACTAGAGTTTTCCCATCCCATGTTTCTTCCTACATGGAATATGACACTGTTAGAAACTACACGCCATGTACTTAAAATTTTTTCATTTATTTCTGAATAGAAGAGTACCTGGCAAGTGTCTATAAATCCAAAGGCTGTGTTGTCTGGGTTTCCAGATATTAGCCCTCAGAAAAAACTCCAGGGCCCCTTTTACTAAATTTTCAAGCATTGGTATGCAAAATTATGATCCATGAGGGCCCAAACACCTTGCAAACCAAAGTTTAGCAGTCAAACATCATAATAACTGGATGGATCAGGATCTGTTAAATTCTGGTCCAAGAGAGCCCATTATTCTTGGGAACCAAAGTATCGAATACAATAATCCAACCATAAAATTTACCTATAATTTATCAACATCAGACGTATCTATCAAGGTACCTACCACAACAACATGAATTTTCGAGAACATCATCTATCACAACAACATGCGATTTTTAATACACCTACATGGCATGAAAACTATGCATGGAATGTGATTCTAACATGTGCCTAAATGATGCATGAGATGGAATTACTCATCACATCGTCCTGCAAATAAATAGAACCCAAGTATAAAAATATAAACAGCATAGAACAACTGTGTCACCCAACGATGAAAATCAGATCAACTGTAAAATTACAAAACCAGATAAATTGAAATTAAACGAGGTAGATTAGATTTTCTCTATACATGGGTTAGCGACTCCCGGACACAGGTTATTTCCAAATACCAATTAATTCATATCCCTGACTATAGGCTCCAAATAGTATGTTAATGAAAAACCCACTCTGATACCACTTTGTAACGTCCCGGATCCTGGTGCCACTCAACAGGTGCCCTGAACCCGATTGGTCACATGACCTCAAGCACATTTCCCCCAAACACTAGAGGCTATGAAATAGCAGTGAGAGCCAAGGTCTGATAGTGGGGAAACTATTCCCTCATTTTTCAAAGTGTAGTACAACCGATAATATACAAACATGCAAAAAGTGGAACCAGTAAACAATGCCCCGCTGAAATGGACAACAGAAAAGACGTAAAGAAATGACAAACAGTCCGATATAATTATGTAATTGGTCCCTAAGTCTATAAAAATAAGACAAATCAAGATACACTACAATATGAAAAAATATAATAAAAGTGAAAAATACAGCAAAGCAAAATAAAACAGCGCAACATGAACTCAGCAGAATCGCAAGCCTATGCTCCGTCTCATGCTCTCATACTCCTCTATAACAATCAAGTACCTGTATAAGGACTCTTTACATTATCTACACATACAACAATATAATATTTTATGGCCTAATATATGACCTAAACTGGGTGAGATAAATAAATCCTGGTAGGCAACCACCAAAGGCCCTTTCCAAACTGCCATTGTGTTTGTGCAGCAGCAATGTGTAGTAATAAAATGCACTAAACCAGGAAGTACTAAAAAGTAAACATTCCTACCAGTTCCATTTCCATTTAATTATTATTTAAAAATTAAAAAAAATTAATTATAAGTTCCGAAGACTCAGCCTCAGCCGAAAATCTCTTAAATATTGCCACGACTAAAACCACAACAATCTATCTAATAAATAGAAAGTAAAACAATACCAAGAATGTGCTTTATCTTAGCAGGTATAATATGTGATATAAACATATTGAATATAAAAATAAACAGAGTCATCAGACCTGTAAAATCTTACCCTCCAGTAATCAGAATCAAAACCCTCATGTGATTTCCTACATGAAAAACGACTATTTCCCTCAGGCGTATGAGATAATGCCCTCAGGCCTGGAAGTAACTGCCCTCAAGAAAAAGAAAATTTCCCCTGAGCCTTAAAAAACATTTCCTCAGGCAAAACAAATAACCAGGCTGAGCCCAACTCATAAGCAAGAAATTTATATACATTTTCTCTCATGAAAACTCAATTCATGCTAAAATCTTGGCATACCCTCAGTTATCCTAGCCAAATAGATAAACAAGGGAACCGCACCCACGAGGTGGCACTGTATCCAACAATATTCCCAAATAGAAGTTTGTAATTATAATTCGATTATCTATGCAATTATAGATTTCTTAATTAGTCATGGCCTCAGCCATACGACACCCCAAACATGGGCTCGTAGCATAACGGTTCAGAAAAACGACATGATAGTAGGAATTAAACATCATACCACCAACATTGATCTCCTCTGATAAATATATGTGAATGGTGCCTTCAGAAACGTCCAAGAATGTCGTAGATCTAGGATAAATAAAAATTCATAAAACCCTAATATCTTCCCCTCAGGAAATAATATGATGTAATGGTTCAAGAAGAGTGAAGAACTCACCCGCACGGTTAAATCGAGACCGTCAGAAAAAGAATCCAAGTTCTGGTGTGCGATCGGGAGCTCCTCCAAGGTTCATGCATCTCTGCCACGGCCTCCCAGGGTTCTAAGATTCATCTGTTGAAAGAGAATGCTACATCCTGTTTTAAGCGAAAAAACTACATGGCATTTACTCTCAATTACATGGTGTGTACTTTTCATTTTTTTAACTGTTCCTCTTGTGGTTACTTTTTAACGCCAGACTATTCATCTGTCAACATGAGTGCATGACGTGTATTTATGAGCACCCAACATGTTCTGTCACCCTGCTGGCTGCTACTCCCACCACCTTAAAGTTTATCCGCCAACTGATTACATGGCGTGTATATACTATGTACATGTATTTTAGTCTATTTTAACACCCTTAGTCACTGATAGGCCCACACGCCCTGTGTACTCATCCCACATGGCCAAAGTACATGGCATGTAGAAAAGTACACGAAGTGTACCCAAAAAATTGGAGATTTTTCGCCATTGTCCTTATTTTCTCAAAAAAAAATAAGGAAAAAGGAAAAAAAAGAAACTCATACCTCATAAATAAGAATCGGGTTCTTACATGAGGTATGATAGAAGATCATGTTCATGAGTCCCATGAAGAGTACACAGGAATTGTTCAGGACGAATGACATAACCATGAACTGATATTGGCCGTACTGACATCTGAAAGAAATATTATACACATCCTCATCTCATACACATAGATGATGCTTTCCAGATCTTAGGTATATCATCGAAGGCCAACAATCTCCCTTCATCTGATCGAAATGATCCTCATTCCTCGACCATGGATACTTGTTCTTCATAGTCACCGAGTTGAGAAACTGATATTCTACATAGAGTCTCAAACTCCTGTCAGCCTTTTGGCCAAAAAAATAGGGGTTTCCCATAGAGAAATGATAGGCCTTATGAACCAATTTCTCACAAAGTCCCCCAACTGTACCTGTAATTTACGAAGCTCTCTGAGATCCATCCTATATGATGGTGTAGATATCAGTGTTGTCCCAGAGTACAAGTCGATGTCCATGTATACCTATTAGCATGGAGGTTTACCTAAAACATCAATAGGAAAGTCATTAGAATACTGGTCCACCACTACAGGATAGCTCTGACTCTCAACATCTACTGCTCTGATGGTAAGGATATCCAACTAATGTGTAATTTGTTGCACCCTCCTCTGGTTAAGTACATCATGTGCTGCAAAGGTTCCATTCTCCCTGGTGAAGTAAAACCTAGTCGCAAATGTGCATATACACCACACATTGCGCCTAATACATTCAATCTAAGCATGAAATGTGGATAACTAGTCCACACCCAATATTTTTTCATAAGGCCTCGATGCCGCTACTATGAGATCCCAACTGATGATCCCACTTCCCATAGTATGATCACACTATCGGAACCAATGTGTAATCATTGAATCTTCTCCCATACGAGTATATAACCATAAGAATTGAGCCAAAAACACCACTGGAATCTCGAAGCTCTGAATAAGGGCCGTGGAAATAAAATATTGACTGACACTTGTGTCTATATGTTCTGTAGTGATGGTGGTGTATACAAAGATAGTACATCAAATCATCTTTGGAGTGTCGTTGCCACATGCCTCACATGCCTGGATCTAAGCTCATCCATGTCCAACTTCTCCCTATGGTTGGGGTGTACCTCTTGGTGGTGGTGGCATTATAACCTCATATTGCAACCCACTATATATTGCATGGACAAATCCTCTACCACAACCACCAGCCACCTTTGGACCTCCTTAATTTAACCTCTACCTCTGCCTCAGTGGTCCCTCGACTGTCTGCCAGTCTTCCATATGGCAGGTTGGGCAGTCGTGACCCATGTGAGTCTTCCCATCCCAAGTGTAGCCCTACCAGTCCCTCATCTGACATACTTTTACTCACGTGCTCTACACCTCCGACCCTGCGTCCCGGGGCCATACACCAGAATGACTTGTCCACTTTGACCTCTATGTTATCTGCCTACTACCAGCCACATATGACTGTACTATGTGTCACCCGATGGTGGGTCTTTCTGATGGCGCCTTCCTAGTTTAGAAGCTCTCCACCAAAAGTGCTCGCTCTAGTACCCTAACCTTCATCGATATGCTGATTGATACCATCCATGCTCTGATATCCCACGGAAAACCCTGCACAAATGTTCGGGCCCTGAATAAAGGGTCACGTACCATGTCGATGGAGTAACAAGAGAGATCTATGAAACACACCAAGTACTGGGCCACTTTCATGTTGCTCTGATGCTGGTACAAAAGCTCCTGTATAGGCATAGAGCATAAGGTCACTAGGACGAAATCTTCCCTGAAATGTATCTTGTTTTCCACCCAAACTAGGGTCACCTCGTCATGTATATGGAGAATCATGCTCCACCATCTCCCTACTACTTCATGGAAGAGAGTAGCTACTAGGATCACTATATTGTCAGCTATTTTCCCAACCTTGAGTAATACATTGCCTACGGCCTCCAAATAGTCCTCAAATGCATGTGGGTCAATCTCACCTCGGAACCTCGAAGGCCTCTTCTTCTAAAACCCATGCAATATGCTAAGTCGGTGTGCATATTATACTGGTGTGGCTGGTCAAAATGTCTACCAAATGGGTAGTGGTGTTTCTAGTACACCACCCTAAGGGGATAATGCCATAAGATGGCCCAGGACTGAGGCCTCATCACTTGGTGACCCGTCATTTCATATTCTCTCAAGAATCCTGGGTAGATGTCTACGTGGAGACATCTTGAAAGAAGTTAGGTGTTCCATGGTAAAAAATTTAAACCGGGAGAGATAACTCAAAATTAAATCATAAGGAAAAACTATAAAAAACACACGAATTTATTGTTTTCGTTTACTGATATGGAAATCAGAATTAAGGGTCCTTATGTATGGATTAGTCGACCACCGCCCCAACACTGGACTCCCCAAACTAAAAACCACACTCATATCACTTAACACTACTGATACATTGAAAATATCAGAGTCCTAGTTTTATGGTAGGACTGACTACTCTAATAACACTTTTTCATGATCCCGCCTCTTGGGGCCCATGTCGTGACTACCCCAAACCCGCCTTCCAAAGGCCAGGGGTTGGCGACTAGCACATGAACGGTGTATCACTATAATGGGAGGGAATTTCCTATAAAACTATACAAACACAACGAAGAGAATGAAAAAAGAAGAAACCACTAAGTAAATGATGTAGTAAAAGAGTGCTAAATGTAAATGGCTGAAATACATGCCCCAACTGGAAAAGTACCAGTAAAACTGATAAGTACAATAAAACTGAAAAAAAGAAACATCACCTAGGTCGTCCTCCAAGGATCCTACCAGAAGGGTAGGTACAGATCAACTCCTCAACAGTCCTTGTCTTCCTATCTCCTTCGCATACCACTAGGTCTTGGATCTCTCAATCCTCATCCCAACAGCTCATCATTTGCACAAAACACAACAAGGTGTGGGCGAAAACTGTTCAGGGGTGTGTCTAACAATACACAGTAGGGACCCCGGGACCCCTGATGGTCTTGTAGAATTCCACAATGTAAATCCAAAAATAAATATCTCAATCCCAAATCATGACGAAATAGACATAGATCAGTGAGTAATATCTAAAAATAGGTTTTTTAGAAATGTATATAAGTTCAGATGATTAGTCAAAAAACTAGATCAACATATTCTGTCAATAGAAACTGCTTCTAACAATACAGAGTCTGGCCCACATTAAATCGATATTTACTAACTCACTCAATGATCCACAAAGGATCTTTCCCAGCCAGATTTGATAGTTTACTATACCCTCCTGACCCACATAGGATCTGACACACACATGATCAGAATGCACTAACCCACACAGGGTCGTTGAGCGATGAACAACACAGGATCTGACCCACATAGGTTCGGTATGCTCAGACCCACAAACTATCACTGAGATCTGACCAACATAAGATCTGACCCACCATGGAATGATATGTGTTGACCCAGACAAGATCGTTGAGTGCTGACCTCGGTATGATTTGTCTCCAACCTCTGCCTCACTACCAGGAACTGGATTCCTTTCACCCAGTGCACTCGAGATCCATAAAATCATCCCTCGAGATATCATTCATACCTCGACTGCCACTAATCCCTTCAAAGGAGTAACCCAATGAACTGCCATGCTGTAAGGGTTCCAACATGATAGACAGTGCGTCAATCAGATGCTCAGTCAGTGAGTTATGAGAATTTTAGTTCTGGGGGCCCTATTGGACTTGGGTTCGATCCAAACCATATGTACAACAAAACCCTCCTAAACTAAAGAAAATTATACCAAAAAAGTTGTCTCGATCCAAGGATCACAATGCCATAGACAGTTCGTCAAAGGAACGCTCGGTTCTCATGATATGGATGCTTAAATGTTTATGGGCCCAGTTGGCCTGGGCCTGGTCTGAATCGGATGGACCGACTTATTCTGGGAAGGGAAATGGTGGGATCTTCCCACTATAAGAATGTCCATTATAGCCCCCAAGGGGAGGCTCGCAGGGGCAGCCTAGCTGTGGTGGAGCTTGGTCTGGCCCGAGGGGGTGGGTGTGGTTTAGTCCGAGTTGGAGCGCGACCCAGCTTGAGGGAGGAATTATCATGTCAAAGCTGGAGCACATACCACTGGGGGGGGGGGGGGTGGCCCACCCTAGCCTACTGGTGTGAGTGGGGGGGGGACCCCAAACTTCCAAACACCACAACTGCCTAGAGGCCGTCCAGTTTGCAAAGCATCATCGTCGTGAGGGTGCCACCCGGTCTCTGTGGAACACAACATATGAATAGTGGCAGACCCCAACATGGATTCAACCACTGCTTCTTGTGAAATAGCCCAGTACTGTTCATGCCACCTCCCACTCACCAGCGGTGCATTGGTTGTGCTGCCTCTCCTTCCGTAGTGGACCGAAGTGCTTTATGCCACCTTTGATCGTCGCAGCTGACGAGCCTCAACTCTCTCCACACCAGTGGCATGCAACGACACGCTACACCCCATCCGTTCACCATGGCATAGAAGTTGTGGCCCCTTTTTCCTCACTAATGGTGTGTAAAGGTTTTCCAAACCATATCTGCAGTTGGTCGGTGCCGATCGTTCCACTAACTGCCATTACTTTGTGTCACGACATCCTCTTGTGGTGTGTGTCGAAATACACCTTCTTCGTAGCCGGTCGGTGTCGCCGCACTTGTGGTATTTTATTGATAACGCAAGTGTGTAGCAAAGCTTGTGGAAGGTCCATGAGGTTTTTGTTTGGCCTACCCCTCCACATTATCTCATAATCAATAGGGATGATAGAGGGTCTCAATTTTTTCTCTTAAAATAAACCTGAATCAAAACCCCTACCACAAAACATTGTTGAGAGCATGTTTATTGAAGAGTGTCAGTGTTCTCTACCATCTACAACTAAAATCCAATAGCGCAAATCATATGTAGATCTTCGGATCGTTGTTCGGGGTCTCCCGTCAACTCCAGCTAGAACCTGAACTTTCCTCTTATGGTTTGGTACCTATGAATTCAACCGGCACATCACTACTTGGAGAAGCCTTGATCGTACCTCCACCCCAAGATCCAAATAAATATTATAGGGGGAGGGGTTTTAATGTTGCGAGGAATTAATGAGAACTTATTAATTAGGAACCTTCCTAATTCCCCAATGACTTGGTTACATAGGATAGAAAGGTCAAGCCATATTGGCTTCACACATCGCTGGCCCCACACATCACTTGTCCATTAGTGGAGAGGAACGAAAATAAAATAATAATATAATTTTATATCATTTACATAAAAAAAATCGCAAAATATAAATTTTTCACCAGACCTACTACTGTCAAAGTAAATACTTCCTTATGAAAATCATGGTGTGACACTTGTAGTGGTTCCCTCATATTTTTAATCCAAGTAACGATTCAAATGTTAGAAAATGCCACTCATGTGTTTGTTGAACGTACCCAAAACAAAAGTTCAGAACGTCATTCCGGGCACAACAAGACTTCAAATCATGAACAATTAATTTTTTCCGACTTGTACTAATTCCATATAATTAAATTAATTACATTTTAAATCAGGTTCTTTACATTCTCCCCACCTTTTGAAATTTCATCCCAAAAATGAAAAACATATACTAAGGAAACAAATGGGGGTAATGAGCACGAATCTGAGCATCCCACTCCCATGTTATCTCCTTGTGGTTCTTTTGTTTCCAGTGAACGTGCACTAGAGGTATTGACCACCCACCAAGGACCCGCTATTATCAATCCTCAATCTTCCCTGGAACCTCCATAAACATAACCCCATCATCGAAGTCCATCTCGCCATGGTCGATGATGTGAGATTGGTCATGCACTTATCTCCTCAACTAGGACATTTGGAAGACGTCGTTCACCCTCAACTACTATGGTGGAAGTGCTAATCTGTATGCCACCCCACCTATCCTCTGAAGTAACAGAAAAAGTACGATAAACCCCGGTGATATCTTGTAGCCTTGGCCAAAACTCTATAGTCCCCATTGAGGGGGGACATGCAAGAATATGTGGTCCCCATCCAGGAACTCCAAAGGTCTCCGTCTCCTGCTTGCATAAGACTTATTCCACATTTTTGCAGTCTTCATATGCTTCTTTATGGCTTGTACCTTTTAATTGGTATCGTGTACCAACTCTGGACACAAAAGTGCTGACTCCCATGGGCTTGTCCTGCATAGAGGTGATCTACAAGGTCCACCATACAATGCCTCAAATGGTTCCATACATATGTTGGAGTGATAACAGTTTATGTATGCGAACTCCACCAAGGGATACTAATCCCCCCAACTACAACCAAAACCTAGGATACATGCACGGAGTATGTCCTCTAGATTCTGAATAGTCTACGCAGTCTAACCATCTGTCTGATGATTAATGGAAGTGCTCAAATGTAGCTGAGTCCCAAACTCCACCTAAAATAACTTCCATAATTGGGATGTAAGACTTGTGTCACAATCTGAGATGGTCTTTTATGGAACCACACGATGTCATACTATCTTGTTTACATATTGGTGTCCCAAAACCTCTAAAGAACCCTGCTCTCAAAGGGTAGGAAGTGGGTCAACATGGTGAGTCGGTCAACGATCACTCAGACGGTGTCATGTACCCTAGACATACATGTAATCCTTGTCAAAATGTATATATATATCACATCCCACTTCCACTCCATCGAAACTTGTGGTTTTTCTAAGACTGTATGAACCTGATGATTGGCCTTCACTTGATGACATGTGATATATCAAGAAACAAACTCTGCTACATCCATCTTCATCCCTAGCCACCAGTGCTTACACCATAGGTCAGGGTACATCTTCACTACACGAGGATGTACCACCATAGGGGACGTAAGGAACACCTTAAACACCTCCTCTTTTAGCTCCACCCATAACATAGTACATCTTCAGATGAGTATGATGTGCTCCCAACCTTCAAAAAATCATTCTGTTTCATGTCTTGAGGATATCTACCACATCGAGCCTCACAGTCAAAGTCGCCAAGCTGCACCTCTCTGACTTGCTGATGTAGTCGAGGAGTGACTTCCAAAAACAGGAGGTATGCTACTCCATATCTATCCACAAAGGATTTCTACAACTTGGCTAGATTCTCAGTCACCCCACTCAACAACTATAGACTATACCTCTTATTGAGTGCATCTGCTACAACTTTCTCTTTCCAAGAGTATAAACTATATCAAACTCATAGTCTTGGAGGATCTCTAGACATCACTGATATCTCAATTTCAGGTTCATATAATAGTATACGTACCTGATACTCCTATGATGGGTGTAGAATATAAAATTTTCACCCATCAAGTAATGTCACCACAAAATCAAGGAGAAGTCCACGGCTACTAACTCTAGGTCATGGGTAGCATATGTCTTCTCATTTTTTCAAAGATTTCAAGAGCCATAAGCGATCAATGATCACTCATGCATTAAAACACACCTTTTTCTGGACCTTGATGTGTTTAATTAGAATACATACCCAATGCCCTCGTTTGGTAGCCCCATGATGGTGGCACTCATCAGTCACTAGTTCATCTCCTAAAAACACTGCTGGAATCTCTCTATCCTTACGAAGGGCGTTCTCTTCTTTTTCAACTCTAGAAAGGGTAACAAAACTCTAGTATAGTCAGGATAGAATCTATGATAGTATCCAACAAACGCCAGGTAGTTCTGCACCTTGGTCACACAATTAGGTGGATCCCAAGAAAGTATATCCTCTATCACTGATGGATCCACTGCAACTCCAACCTTCAAGATAACATGTCCCAGAAAGTGGACCTCTTGTATCTAGAACAAGGACTTTGAGAGATTACATTAATGTTTGTACTCTCAGATTTTATCCAAAAATATCTACAGATTATATGAATTCTCCTCTTACTTCATTGAGTACACTACGATGTTGTCGATGAAGACCACCAAAAAGTGATCAGAGTATGGCTGGAAGATCATGTTCATGAGTCGCCTATACACTACAAGGGAATTGGTAATGCTGAAGGGAATAACTGAGAAATCAAAGTGGACATACAGACATCTGAAGGCCATCATATTAATATCCTCATCTCATAATCTATGTTTATGATAACCTAATCCGAGGTCTATCTTCGAAAAGCAACAATCTCCCTTTAGCTGATTGAAAAGATCATCGATCCTCCGTAGTGGATACTTGTTATTGTCGGTCAACTGGTTGGGGCATCAATAGTCTACACAGTGTATCAAACTCTCATCCTCCTCGGAGAATAAAATAATGGTTTCCCATGGGGAAATGGTGGGACAAATGAACCACATTCTCTAAAAGTCACCCAACTATATACATAACTCATGAAGCAAAATGAAATCCATCTGATATGCTGGTGTTTATATCGGTGTCGTCCTAGGGTACAGGTCAACGTGGAAGTCTACCTATCTGTAGGAAGGTAGTCATGTAACATCATCAGGAAAGAATTCAGTATATTGGTCCACCACTACAAGATAGCTCAGACTATCAACATCTACAAATCTAATGGTATGGATGGCCAACTGATTTGAGATCAGCTGCACCCTCCTCTAGGTAAGTCCATCCTGTATTTAAAAGGGTCCCTTCTTACCAGTGAAGGAAAACCTGGTCCCATATGTCAGTACACACCGCACATGGAACCAAATACAGTCAATCTGAGCCTGGAATGTGGATAACCAATCAATACCCATGATGATTACGTAAGGCCTCAACGCCACTACTAGGAGATCCCGGACGATTCTATCACCTCACAGAGTAAGATCACACTGCCAGCATTAGTGTGTAATCATCGAATTTTCTTCGTAGTAGTATATAGCTATAAGGATCGTGACTACATCTCTTCTAGAATCTCTGAGCTCTGAACGCGGAACATGGAAATAAAATTGTGACCAGAACCTGTGTCTATATGAACTGCAGTTATGGTGGTGTAGAAATAGATCATACCTCTAACCATATCCAGATTACCGTGGTCAGAGGCCTCAGCTACCTAGAGCTAAACACGTCCATATAATCCTTCTCCTTGTAATTGGGGTGGTCCCCCTAGAGGTGGTGGTGGTATAACCTTATATCTCCACCCACCTATTGTTGCAATTCCATCTCCTCTACCACCTCTTCTTTCTACCTGTAGTCCTCCTCAAGAGAACAACTACCTCTGCCTCGGCTATCCATCGATCATCTGTTGGTCATCCGTATGGCGGGTTGGCAAGTTGTGGGCCAATTGACCCTTCCCACCGCACATGTAGTAATGACTATCCCTCATCTAAAATCCTATACATATTGATCACTACAACTCCATTCGTGCTTCCCATGGCCATCCACCAGATAGCCTCGTCCACTTGGACCTCTATGCCAACTGCATTCTACAACTGTAGATGACTCTCCAATGTTTCACCTATTTGTGGGCCTCGCTAATGGTGCCTACTCAGCTATGAATGACTCCACAAATATTGGTTTCTCTAGTACCCCATAAAATTTCGGTATGCTGAGTGATACCATTGATTCTCTGATCTCCCATCGAAGACCCTGCTCAAAGGCATGGGCCCTAAAAAAAGTGTCACGTAAAATGTCAGTGGAGTAGCTGGAGAGATCAGGTAACCTCGTCGAGTACTGGGCCACAGTCATGCTTCCCTTCTCTAGGTGCAATATATCCTACATACGCACAGAGTGTAAGGATTCTAGGATGAACATTGTCCTAAAATGACTCACAAAGTCATTCCACACTAGGGCACCCTCATCGTGTCTCTGTAGAAATAATCTCCAAAATCTCAATGCATTGTTCTGGATTTGACTAACATTTTGTTTCACCATAAGGTCAGCCAGTTTCCCAACCTTGAAGAAAATAATGGCTACATCCTCCTACCAATCCTCATCCACTTGCGGGTCCATCTTGCCTCAGAACCTCAGAAGCCTCTGCAGGTGAAATTCATGCAACACGCTCAGTCTGTGTGCACCCTCTACTGGTGGGGCTAGTGAAAAAAACTTCCCAATGGGTAGTGGTGTTGCAGGTACACTACCAGAATGTGTTAACACTATAATAGGGCCTTGCATTGAGGCCTCATCACTCAGTGATCCATCATCGCGTACTCTCTCAAAAATCATTTGGCAGCATCATGATAGAATAATGGTGTGCCACTGTCAAAAATTTATACCTGGTGAGATGACTCAAAATGATATAAAATAGAGAAACATTCTGAAAACACACAAAATCAGTGTTTTCGTGCACTGAGTCAGAAGTCATAATTCATGGTCTTTGTGTTCGGATATGTCAGCCACCACACCAATAATAGAATATCTGAATTGAAAACCACACTCATATCACTTAACACTATTTCTACATGAAAAATATCATATTCCTCGTTCTTTGGTAGAACAAACACCTCCAATAACATTTTCTCACAACCCGTCCCCTGGAGCCCGTGTCGTGACTACCCCAAGCCTGCTTCCATTGGCCAAGGTCTGGTTACTAGCACCAGAAAGGAGAATCCCTTTAATGGGAAGACATTTACTCTAATCCTAGACAAACACACAAACTAGAATGAAACAAAAAGAATCCACTATGTAAATTCTATAATAATTGTGTTTTGAATGTAAGGGGCAGTAATAGAAGCCCCTATAAGAAAAGTACAATTACAATTGAGAACTACAATACAACTGAAAAAAGGGAAAACTCTTGGATCATCCTACGAGGATCCTACCTAATGGGAGAGAAAACATCACTTCCACTGAACTCTACATCTACTCATCTCTTCCTCATACTACCTGGTCCTAGCTCCCTCAAACGTCAGCCCAGCTACTCGTCGTATGCACAAGACACAATAAGGTATGGGTGAAACCCATACAGGGGTGAGTATAACAATACACAGTAGTGACCCCGAGACTTTCAAAGGTCTCTCAGAATTCCAGAAAAGAAAACCCCAATTCATGATCTCAATTAAAAATCACGATGCAATAGAACTATCTCAAAAAGTGTCTATGGTCATACTAGGTTTTTATTGGAGTATAGTAGTACATGTGATTAGTGGTGAAGCTAGATCATCATATTATGTCAAGATGAACTAATTTTGGCAATACATTTTCTTACCCACATAGGATCAATTCATTAAAACCCCTGTAATGACCCAAATAAGATCCTAACAGCCCACATTCTAAAGGTAACTATCCCCCACTGAAAAAAACATGATCTGACTGACACCAGATCGGTATGCACTGACCCATATAAGATCTTTGATCGCTGACCCACAAAGGATATGACCCACACAGGATCAGTATGCGATGACCCACATAGGATTGTTGAGAACTAACCCACACATGATCTGAACCAGACATAGTCTTTATGCACTGACCCACATAGGATCACTTAGTGTTGTCCTTAGTATGATCTCTCTCTAAAATTCACCTCACTGCAAGCCACTGTATTCCATGCACCCGGTGTGCTTGACTTTTGTAGAATCCATTCTTGAGATATCGGTCTTACCTCAACCACCATTAATATCTACAAATGAGTATCCCAATGAACCAATATGTTCTGAGGGTTTTAATGGGATAGACATTGCGTCAATCGTATGTCCGGTCTGTGAGATATAAGCATTTTAGTTCAAGGGCGCCTAAATGGATTGGAGTTTGATCCAACCCAACCGTACTCCAACTGTCTCCAAAACTCAAGAGGAGTATATCAAAAACGTCCTTCTTGATACAAGGATCCCAAATCCATAGATGTATAGTCAAACGGATGTTCGGTTCTCACGATATGGCCCTTTATGTGTTTAAGGGGCAGGTTGGCCCGGGTCCGGTCTGACACCCGGTCCAGGCTGGGCCACTGCAGGCTTGGCCTGCTGGGATGAGGTCCGACTGTACCCATAAGGGTGCATCCCACAAGGGTGGCCCAACCTGCAAAGGAAAGGCCCACAAGGGTGGCTCTACCCACAATGGGGTGGCCAGCGAATGGTGGCCCGCAATGGGGATTTCAACAAGGGGTGACACGGCCATGGTGGAACATTGTCAGACCAGAGGTGGGGAATAGTCTGGTTGATGTATAGTGTGGCCTATCAAAAGGGAGCGGGGGGAAGTCCGGTCCAAGGGGGAGCACGACCCACTAGATGGTGCTCCCTTTCCGGTGCAGGGGGTTTGACCCACCGGTCCCCCAAACTCCTGAACGTCTTGGAGGCTGTTCAGTTTGTGAAGCGCTGTCACTGTGTGGGCACCACCCGACCACCATGGAACCCACTGTAGGTGCCAGTTTGGACACTTCCATGGCTTCGGCCACTGCTTCATGTCCGTTGGGGGCATGCTATTCATACTGCCTTCTATTTGATGGTGGCACATTGGTGGAATTTCCTCTCCTACTATGGCAACCGAAGTGTCGACCTCTACCCCCGATCATCATGGTTGATGATTCACGACCCTCTACTCACCGGCAGTGTGTGACAATAAGAAGAACCACATTATTTTATCATGGCTGACAAGCTGTGATACCTTTCTCATCATCAGCGGTCTACGACGGCACTCCGCACCTTCACTACGGCCAGCTAGTGCTGGCCATTCTGTTGTTCACTAAGGCTCTGTGACGTGGCCCCATCTTACAGTGTGATTTGGTGCATGCCTTCTTCGATTCCAACTAGTGTTGCCGCACTGGCGGTATTCCACAGAGAACATAAGGGTGTATAAATGACTGCGGAGGGTCCGTGCCATGTACGTTAGGCCATCCCTTCCACGTTAGCTTGTATACAAGAGGGAGGATAGAGGGGATTAATAAATTAAAATGAAATAAATTAGAATAATAGACCATACCTCATGAATGATGGTGAGAACGCGTTTTTTGAACTAGGTTGGTATTCACCGCCCTCCGCAACTAGCTTCCACCAGTGTGACGTGTATTTCGGTCAACAGTTTGTGGTTCGGTGTCTCATGTCACCTCCTTTTGGATCCATCTCCATCCTCTAAGGGTTTGGATTCTGAGAACATTACCATCTATTCAAAGCTTGGTGAAGCTATGTCGGTACCTCCCCCAAGCTCCAAATAAATACAATATGGGCATGGAATGTAACGATGTGGGGAACTAATGGGGGCCCATTTATGGGGAACCTTCCTAATTTATCAATGACATTGTTCCCTAGGATTCATAGGTCAATCCATTTATTGTCTTGACACATTTTTGTCCCCACAATCTTCTTTTCCATTAGTAGAGAAGATAGAAAATAAAATGATAAATTTATTTTATTTCATTTCGTTAATTTTTTTATGAAAATCAGAACATTTTCTTCAGACCAACTACATTAAAATTAATGCCTCCTTTAAGTGATTCCCTCCACTAAATATGAAAATATGACCTCAAATTTTTAATCCATGTAATGTTTCATAAGATAGAGAACATTTCTCAAGGGTTTACTGAACGTAACCAAAAGAAAGTTTAGAAATTTATTCCACATACATCGTTTCACGAAATCCAGTGCTGTAAATTTTCAAAGACTCATAATAATTCTATAGAATTTAAAAAAAATATGAGAAAAATACATGTCTTTACATTATCCCCACCATCGGGATTTTTGTCCCAGAAATCCTCAACATAGACTATGGAAACAAATTTTGGTACTGAGCATGATTCTGATCCTCTCACACCCATGTGCTCTCTAGAATTTTCCCATGTTGCTAGTGAATGTGTTCTAGAGGTATCAACTGCCCACAATGCACATGCTCTTATCGAACCTCAATCTGCACTGGAACCTCCGTAAACAATTCCCCATCATCAAAATCTATCTTTCTATGGTCGATGATGTGAGATGGGTCGTGCATGTATCTCTTTATATGGGATATGTGGAAGTCATCGTGGACCCTCTCCAACTGTGATGTAAGTGTCAAGAATTATGTTACCTTGACTATCCACTGATGTATCAAAATATTTCTGATAATCTTCGATGATAACTTGCCACTGCAGAAAAATATTTATATTCCCCATCGAGGGGAGACTCACAAGAATATGCAGTCCCCCTCATGAAACATAAAAGGCATCTGTCTCTTATCAGCATATAACTTTTTCCTACTCTGTGAAGTATTCATCCACTCCTGGATGGTCTGAACCTTTTCAGGGGCAGCCCGTACCAACTCGGGACCCATAAGTGCAGACTCCCCTTGGTCTGTCTAACATAGAGGTGTTCTGCAAGGTCATCCGTTCAAGGCCTCGAATGGTACAATACTCATGTTGGAGTGATAACAGTTTTTTATGAAAACTAAAATGAGGTCATGTGGTCCTTCCAAATGCGGAAAAAATCTAGGACACATACACGAAACTTGTACCCCCAGCATCTGAATTTTCTACTCCATTTGACCATCCATCTGAGGATGAAAACAGTGCTCAAACGAAGATGAGTCCTGATCACCTCATGTAATACCTTCCACAACCGGTATGTAAAACATGTTCCATAGTCAGAGGTGATCATGTTTGTTCTCCCATGAAGTCGTACAATATATTAATCATAGTGAAACACCATGCCCTCTATAGATCCCTACTATCAAATGGGTAGGAAGTGGGCTAACATGTTGAGAACAATCACCTAGATGGAATCAGGTCCCCTAGACATACATGGATGCTGTGTCACAATGTTCATGGAAATATCATCCCACATCCACTCCAGCACACGTAGTGGTTGTGTTAAGCATGACGGAACCAGATTCTCAGCCTTCACTTGCTACATTCTGAGGCATCACGAAACAAACTCCGCTACAACCATTTTCATCCCTAGCAACTAGTGTGGAAGTCGGAGGTCCTGGTACATCTTCACTTCTCCATGATGTACCACTAGAGGGGATATATGAAACTCATTCATCACCTATTCTCATAGTGCCACCAGTACCATGGTACGTCTTCGAAAGAGGATGAAATGATCCTCACCATCATAAAATCCATCTGGTTCCTTTCTTGAGGATATTTGAGCACATCGAACCTCAATGTCAAAGTCCCCTTGTTGTGCCTCTCTGAATCGCTGAAGGATTAGGGGAGTTACTTCCAAATACTGAAGGTATGTTTACCAATCCTTATCCAAGAAGGATATCAACAACAAAGGTAGTTAATCGTTTTCCTCCCTCATCAATTGTAGACCAGACCTCCTATTGAGTTCATCTTCTACCACGTTACAAAGTACCTGAGTTTAGACTATCTCAAAGTCATATTCCTTGAGGAACTCTAGCCATCACACATGTGTTATGTTTAGTTACTTTTGAGAGAAGATATACCTGAGACTCTTGTGATTAGAGTAGACTATAAAACATTTTCCCCTCATGTAATGTCACCATATCATGAAGGCGAAGGCCAATGCTGCTAACTCTATGTCATGGGTAGAATAGTTCTACTCTTGTTTCCTTAGTTTTCATGATCCATAGGTGATCACTTTTCACTCCTGCATCAAGACACACCCAATTATGGCCCCTAATGTGTCACAATAGACTACATAACCAATGCCTTCTTCTAGCAGCCTCCAGATGGGGGCACTATTCAGTCTATGCCTCGCCTCCTTAACACTCTCTTGGAATCTATCCCTCCATTTGAATTGCTTTCCCTTCATCATAAACAATGGAAAGGGTGGCACAACTATAGAAAGGGTAGGCATGAATCTCTAGTAGTATCAAGGAGACCACAGGATGCTCCGCACTTCGGTCACACTTCTTGGTGGCTCTGAAGAAAGAACAACCTCTATCATCATTGGATCCACTACAACTCCAGACTCAGAGATAACGTGTCCCATTATGTGGAAATTTCATATAGATAACATGAACTTCGAGATATTACTATAAATCTAGTGATCTCAGAGTGTATCAAGTACTTTTTGTAGATGATTGGCATGGTCTACCTCCTTCATTGAGTACACAAGCATGTTGTCGATGAAGACCTCCACAAAGTGATTGAGGTGTGGCTGGAAGATCATGTTCATGAGTCCCATGGACTCTGTAGATGAATTGGTATTTCCAATGGGAATATCCATGAATTCGTAGTGGCTATACTGACATCTGAATTTTATCTTATGAACATCATCATCTCGTACTATAAGATGATTATAGCCTGATCTGAGCTCTATCTTTGAATCCAATGATCTCCCTTAAACTAATTGAAAAGATCAAAAATATTTGTTAGGGGATATTTGTTCTTCACAGTCACTTGGTTGATGTACTGATAGTCCACACAGAGTCTCAAATGCCCACTTTCCTTCTTGGAGAACAAAATTGGGGTTGCCCATGGAGAAAAGATGGGCCTTATTGAACCCCTTTCCCTACAAGACACCCAATAGTACTGGGTTCGTCCATCCTGTACTACAAAGGTTCCTTTCTAACAGATGAATGAAAACCTGGTCTCATCTGTGCGGACACACCACACTTTGTGCCTAATACATTCAACCAGAGCATGGATTATGGGTAACTAGTCCTTACCCAACATGATTTCGTAAGGCCTCAACACTGCAACTAGGTGATCTCAGCCAATGATCTTGCCTCATAGAGTAAGATCACACTACCGAAACTATTTTTCAATACTCGAATATTCTCTCATAGCAGTTTCTAGCAATAAGGATCGAGCTAATAGTTCCTACAGAATCTTAAATCTCTGAAGGAGGGACCTAGAAATAAAATACTGACATGAACCTATGTCTATAAGTATAACAGATAAGGTGTAGTAAATAATTATCATATCTCTAATCTTCTCTAGAGTTTCATGGTCATAGGCCTCATATTCATATATCTATGCTCGTTCATGTCCACCATCTCCATGTGTTCAGGGTGGACCACCTCGTGGTGGTGGTTGTAGAACCTCGTATTTTTTCTTTCTTCCTATGGCATGACCTGCTCCTCTACCACATCCGCCAACCGCCTGCGGAACTCCTCAATCGAACCTCCACCTCTTCCTTGGAGGTACCTTGATCGTCTGCTAGTAGTCTATGTGGTGTGTCGGGAAATAGCAAGCCTTGTGACCATGCCCGATGCATGCATATCACTGCATGTCCCTCATCTGACCTCCTCTACCTCGCATACTCCACAGCTCCATCCCTACGTCGTGGGGTCGTCCACAAAATGGCCTGATCCTCTAGGTCCTCTGTGTCATTTTCATACTACTAGCCGCAGATGACTCTGCTATGTGCCTCTCAGTGGTGGGTCTCGCAGACGACGCCTGCTCAGTTAGGAATCTCTCCACCAAGAGAGCTCACTCTAGTACCCTAGCATGCTTCAGTATGTTGAGTGATACCTTATAGGCTCTGATCTCCTATCGAAGACCTTATCAAAGGCCTGGGCAATGAAGAAAGGGTCTCGTACCATGTCGGTGGAGTAACATGAGAGATCAAGGAACCTTTCTGAGTACTATTCCATTGTCATGCGACCCTGCTGTAGGTGAATCAACTCATGTATACGCACAGAGCGCAAGGTCACTGGGACGAACTCTACTATGAAATGGCTCCCAATGTCTTCCCAGACTAGGGTCACCTATCGATGTATCTAGATAATTAAGCTCCACCATATCCTAGATACTCCCAAGAATATAGTAGCTTCAAGGATCACCATAAGGTTGGTTGGTGTCCCAACTAGGTGGAATACTTTTGCAACATCCTCCAATGAGTCCTCCACTAGCTGGGGGTCTATCGTGCCTTGGAACCTTAGTGGACTTTGGGGATGAAACGCATGTAATGCACTCAGTCGTTGGTCACCCTCTTCTAGTGGGGCTGGTGGAAACCGCTACCCAATGGGAATTGGTTCGATTGGTAGACCACCTGAACATGCTGATGTCGTAAGAGGCCCCTACACCATGGTTTCGTCACTAAGTGAGCTGTCATCGCATACTCTTTCAGTAATCCTAGATGGCTATCTGTGTGGAAGTATCCTGAAAGAAGACAGGTGTTCCACGGTCAAAAAGATATACCAGGTGAGCTAACTCAAAATGAAATAAAAAAGAAAAACATTAAAAAATGACACTAAAATAGTCTTTTCGTGCACTAATTCAGAAATCAAATTTCTGGGTCCTAGTGTATCGATACGTCATCCACAATACCAACACTGGACTCTATGAATAGAAAACCACCATCATATCACATAACAATATTGCTATAGTTAATAGATTGGAGTCCAAGTTCTTTGGTAGAACCGAATTCTCTGATACCTCCTTGTGACAACTCATCCCCCAGGGTCCGTGTTGTGACTACCCCATGCCTGCCTTCCAATGGCCATGGGATAGAGACTAGAACAAGAAAGGAGTATCCCTATAATGGGAAGGAATTTACAATAAATATGTATGACCACAAAGACTAGAACAAAACCTGAATCAACCACTATGTAACTGTTGTAGAAAAAGAGTGATGAAAGTAATGGGGTAAAATACAAGCTCCAAATGGAAAAGTACAAGTACAAATAAATAGAACAATACAACTGAAAAAAATGAAACCACTCATGGGTCGTTCTATGAGGATACTACCTAATGGTTAGGTATATATCTATTTCTCAGAAGTCTTTGTTTTCCCATATCCTCCACATACGTCATGGTCCTGGCTCCCTCAAACCACATCCCAGCTGCTCGTCGTTTGCATAAGACCCAAGAATGTGTGGGAAAAACCCATGCAGTGGTGGTTTTAAAAATATATTGTAGGGACCCCGAACACCCAAAGGTATCTCAGAATTCCAAAGGAAAACCAAAATGCAATATCTCAATCAAAAAATACAAAGCAATAGACATAGATCAAAAGTGTCACATTTTAAACCATGTTTTTTAGTGATGTGTAGAAGTGCAGATGATTAGTCACGAACCTAGATCGTATTATTCTACAAATGGCACTACATCTGACCATACAGAGTCTGACCCACATAAAATTGACAGGTACTAACCCCCACTGTGATACACATAGGATCCGACCCACCTAGATTCTATAGGTAACTATCCCAAGTAGACCCACCCAAGATCTGACCCACACAAGATCGGTATGCACTGACCCACATAGGATCGTTGACCACTGAAACACACATGATCATACCCACACATGATCGTTGTAGCACCAAAAACATTTTTTGAAGTGTTTCTATTAAATACATTGTATTCATTAGATAGCCTATATTTTATGAATCACATAACCACTACGGAACATAACATTGTTACTTATAGATATAGCCATAACCTATCCCTTAAACATAAATTTTTTCACTCTGTGATTTTCATTTAAGAAATCTTATATACACGGTTGTGTCCAAGATGATATTTAGAGTCTGATAGAATTTACTTAATTTTTGGTTAATAGTAACCTACCCTTAGGAATGGTAACATGCATTTATTAATAGTAACTCGCCCTTATGAATAGTAATATGACTCTTATGAATGGTATACATACCCTTGAGTGTATAAATTAATTTATGCACCTTAAAATGAAGATGAATATTTTAAGTGTTTATATATTTCTATTAAATAGTTATTTATTTAAATATTTAATTAATCTTATCAAAAAAATATTTTTGAAAAATGAACATCAGTTTTGGATTCTACATGTCGAAAATAGTATGGGTGATTTTTTGGGATTTTTCTAAAATACATGAATTTTTGGTGAATAGTAAAATACATTAATTTACCGTATAAATACATTATAATTTAAATAAAATATTCCTATAATAATGAGTTATGTAATACCCATATCTCAAATTGAGATGAATATATTATTATTCTTGGTCATTGAATACTCACAATTTATTGTCTTGAGAGGTAATAATAAATTAATGATTATAATATTAAGAACACTCCTCTCCACGCCACTATATAAACCACCCCTCACCCCCTCTTCCTCTCACATCATTGAAACTTCAAACCATACCCAAATTTTTCCAAATAATATTTCCAATCTCTCTCCCTTTGTCCAAGATAGTCTGGTCTCACCAAAAGCCCAAAAACAAAGGCCATTGGAAGTTTCTCAAGGAAGAGTACTCAAGAGGTGAACCTGTCTTCCTTTTTCATTCAATTCTTTTAAGAAGATCAATTATCTTGATCTCAGTTATCACCAACTTCATTTAAATTGCATGATAATTCTAGTAACTTACATGTATTATATTTTCCGTGTGAAAATAAAATTTTTCATCATAATCTCTCTTTCCCCTCCTTTTATATGATAAATCCAGACACCATTCGAGATGTGTTAATTTATCACAATCAAGGAAGGAGAGTTTTCAATTATCCTTACAATATTCATTAATGGTCCTGAAAAATTTTTCAATGGTTGAACCAAATCATAATATATTTATTTTAACTTGATTAATATTCTGGAATCCTTACAAATTCATAATATTGAATAATAATAATACAAAACTATTTTATTGTGCACAAAACTGCCTAGTCAAATCCAAGCATTTATTTTTAACTCAGCGAATGAGTCATCCTAACTGTATATAACCACTAACCTTATAAAATAATTTATTTTTATTTAATGAGACTAATAATATATATTAACAATTCTGGATGTTTTTCCACATTTCAAACAAACATCCATTCATGAATGCATGTAAACAAATCATGAAATCCAATGAAGAAAATACTTCCAAAATAATAAAGTTGAATATCTTAAAACCCATCAAAAATACCATTAATGAACCTAATAAAGTTATACCATATCATTAACATGATTATGATGTTCTATACATATTAATTAACAATGCTAATTTTCATTATTCAGGTCATTAGGAACAATCAATAACACTTTTGAGCATAAGGTAAGGGATCCTCTCTCTCCCTTTTATTCAAGCTTCTTCCCAAAGTTGCGACATTTTATATTTAATACCTAATGATGAGTTATGTTTTAGCACCACCGCCATAAATTCCTTACGACATATAAAAAATGGTATACCCCTTTACCTCTAGTTAATCCTTCTCAAGAACACTCGTTACTTTGCCGAAATGATTTTAAGGGGTTTTCTCATCTCACATTCTATTCTGTGGGATTTCCATTGTTCACCTCTTATTTCATCTATGTGGTGTAGGTTTATACCATTTGTTATATTATATCATTATTCACCTTATAATATTTTTATTCTATGATTTCTTTTGGTGTTTATTAACTTTTAGTCATATGACTCAATTGAATACAATGTGGTAACGAGCTTTGTTTCAATTTTAACTCCATTGTGACTTGCTTAGTATTGTGCACCAACACATTCTTATGTAGGGTACTTACTACCCATTTGAGATAAATTTTCAATTGAAATTACATTCCATTTAAAATTATACAATCTAATATCATGGATATTATTATTACCTAATCTTTATACTATCTTACATACGGTATTTATATTGAATGTGGTTTTGACTATGGAATTATTTATGAATCTGTATCCTCTGTTATATATAGATAATGTAAAGACATACTGATCTGCTGTTGAATGAATGTATAAATAATTATTTGTATTCATAGGTGTTTTGGGCCCACTACATTCCCTCTAAAAATTGGTAGGTCTCATAAGCCAATCAGTTTGGCAAAAAACACTTCGAGCTTGTTTCCAAAAATCAGACGGGTTTCTACCTAGAGAACTAAACCGTTTTTAACAGTATTATGGTATCATGTTTCAAAAACTAGACTTCCAATTAATAAGAATTATTTTTATTCATTATCAGTTATTACTATCCATGAGGTTTTCACTACGAAAAAATCTATGGATGCAGTTTCATTCTATGTTTATTAGTACTGTGAGTTTTTCATTTGGTCACCATGACATTTGGATCATGTCAAATTATTTACAATTATGTTATTATTTATTCATGCTTACACTATTTTTAACCCTTGATGAGTGTTTTATCTCACCCCTTTCATTGTTTACATTCAACAGGTGATGGAGAGGAGATCATTTACTAAGTTCATGTGGATGCAGTCTTTAGTTTTTTTATGTGTTGTATTTTGTAACCTTTTCGAGTGTAATTGGAGTTACCTCTATCTATCTAGTTTCATAAAGATTAATAAAATGATCATTCCATCGGTATTTTCATTCCTTAAAACCATACCAATGTAATTATTAATGCATCGGCTCTGGTCTATAGGGTTCGAGGCATTATAGTTGGAATCAGAGAATGTTTAGTAGAAAACATGGAAACAATATTTGAAAACATAGAATAAGGAACAATGAACTAAGGTAGTATTTGAGGATTAATGTAAAAGAACATAATTATATATAGATATGTAATAGATTATGCCAATATTTATATAAAATTAATCCATGTCTGGATACGAGTAGGTAGAGGTGGCTCTGGGATAGATTTACATTGAAGTGAACGCTCCAAAAAGGAGTTTTGGGCAAAAACCAAAGAATCATGGTACATGAAAATGTTCCATGCTACACCATGGGTTATGAAACTCCCAAGGTATATGATTTGGAAAATTCATATTATCATTACAAGAGATTATGAATTATTGAAATGTAAATTCTTCCTCAATGAATTCATTTTTATGATTTGGGGATTTTCCATGCGTAGGATCTCAATTTATGAAAAGTACATTGTTATGTTAAGATTATAAATTATGATTTATATCCTAATATTGGCTGTTCCATTTTTTAGAAATGGAGTTTATCAAAAGAATGATAATTAATTCTCATGGGGAAGGTAGGGATATCCCCACTAAGAAAGTCAACATAGTCAATGTTGGAGCAGATCAAATCATAACCATACTAGGACACAATACATAGGTTGTATCAAATAACCATTCCAAGCATAGGTTGGATCATTTTATGCAGCATAATCCCCCATCATTCATAGGGTCTACTAATCTAGTGGTTTTTGCACAATTGATCAAGTCCAATGAAATGAGATTCATGGCATTAAGATGCAATGAAACTGAAAATGTTGTACTCGATGTATATTGTCTCCAGGGAGAAGCTGATCAATGGTGGTCCTTGATTCTGAATACCACTGAGAAATAAGAAATAGATGATATGGAATTGAGGACTTTTAAGGATATATTCTACGAAAAAAATTTCCTTCATGAGCAACAAACTGAAATGAAGAGAAGAATATTTGGGTTAATTTGAATTGAAGAAGAAAGTGTCGCCGATTTTGAGGATACCTTCACAAGGATATCTAGGTATGCCAAATACTATGTGCATGACTCGACATAGAATATTGATCATTTCTTTTATGGTCTTAAGACAAGTCTTCTAAGGGAATTTGCTTCTCATAAAATATCATCATATGATAAAATTGTATCAAGTGCCATCAAAACAGAGTAGTAATTTTCTAGATCAAAATTTTTCAATGGAAACAAATATAATAATGGTTAAATTGATAACTAAGGGAAAGATGAGGTGCCAAAGAAGAACAAGGGAACAATGAAATTACTATTATGAAAAAACTACAGAAGGAATCATCTCAGGAAATTATTAAAAGGATTGGTAGTCTACTATAAGTGTGGAGAAAAGGATCTTCTATCTCATGAATGAAAGGGGAAGAAACAATTTGATGATTTATAATATTACAATGGTAGAGATATGGGAAAATATGAAAATGAGTGTCTTAAATTCCAATGAAACATTCCTTATAAAAATCAAAGAGAGAAAGGGAGAGCTTATGAAATTACAACCATGAAAGATGAAGTTCCTAATGAAGTGGTTGAAGGTACTTTAATTGTTTCCTCAAACATATCAAATACATTATTTGATTCTGGACCATCACATTTTTTTATATCTTCCTAGTTTTCCCAAAAAAAATGGACATGTCCAATTTGATTTTAAAAAGGAGTTATCTTTCAAAAATCATAGGGGATGAAAAATTCCAACAATGGAATGTCGACTTGTCCCCCTCGTGACACATAAGAATGCTTTAGATACTAACCATATCATTATATAATTGAATGAATTTGATAAAATTCTTAGTATTATTTGTCTGTCAAATTATGATGTGAAGATATATTGCAAGAAAAAGGGAGTTACTATTTTTAAAATGGTGTATAATCACTTATCATTAGAGTAGAGACCTCTCCGTTTGATTCTTATCTAGAACCACCCTCATAACACTGTTAAATGCAATTATTGGAGATGAAGAGAACACAATATCTATGGGTGGGGAATAAAATATTCAAATTGATAATGTAAAAATAGTTTGAGATACATTTATGTATTTCCTTTTGATTTACCTAGACATCTTCCAGAGCTGAAAGCTGAGTACACTATTGATTTAATTCCTGGTGCAAGACCTATATCAAATACTCCCTATATAATGGAAACTATGTAGTTAGTGGAGTTAATGAAACAACTAGAGGACTTGAGTGAAAAATGGTTTATTCAACCTATTGTTTCTTCATGGGGAGCTCTGTTCATGTTTGTCAAGAAGAATGATGGATCCACGGGGTTATGCATTGAATAAAGAAAAATCAATGTTATTACAATAAAGAATAAGTAACCATTTTCCTAGATTTATGATTTATTTTATCCACATCATGTAGCTAAATACTTTTTTATGATTTAACTTTTATCCATATATCATCAACTATTAGTGAAGAAGGAAGATATTCTGATGAAACAATTTGAACCAGGTATGATCATTATGAGCTTACAGTGATACATTTTAGACTGACAAATGCAACCTCTATTTCCAAGGATTTAATGAATAGAGTATTCAAGGAATATCTTGATAACTTTTTTGTGGTATTAATCGATGATATCCTGGTATAAGAAAAAATCTCTGAAGGCCATGAGAATCACATGTAGATTATTATGAAAACTCATAGTAAAAACTAATTATATGGGATGTTTAGCTAGTGGGAATTTTGGATTCAGTCAGTTTTTTTAAGTCTATATTGTATCTAAGGATGGAATCCTAGTTGATCAAACAAAAAATGGAAATCACAGAATGGATCATAACAATAAACACAACTGAGGAACGCAGTTTTATTTTCGTAGCAGTTTACAATCGGCGTTTCGTAAAAAATTTTACCCAACTAGCTAACCTACTAAAAAACATCACACGTAAAAGAGTAATGTATGGGTGGAAAAACTAATGTACAAAATGAATCATAGAAATGAAAAGAATACCGGTCAATGCTCCAATTTTGACACTTCCATCTAGATATGAGAGATTTTTAATCTACAGTGATGCATCATAAAATGGACTTGGTAGAATCGTTATGAAAAGTGATAAAGTTATTGCTTATGAATCAAGATAGTTGAAGACTCGTAAGAAAAATTATCCAACCAAAGATATTGAATTAGTAGTTGTAATCATTTCTATGAAAATATTGCGACAGTATCTTTACGATGAAAAATGTGAAATATACATATATCACAAGTGTTTGAAATATATTTTCAAATAGAAAGTACTCTACATGACGAGAATGAGATGGTTCAAGTTACTCAATGATTATGACTGTTCAATACAATACCACCATGTAATGGAAAAAAAGGTGGACGATGTATTAATTAAGAATGATCATGGACTTCTGACTAAAATGAGGATTGAGATAGATCCTATATTCATGGATCTACTGAAGATGGATATGGATATTTTTAAGGAAGGGGAAATGTAATTCCTCATTCAAATGATTGGTAAAACATATTTACTAGAGAAGATAATAACCTCCCAATATGATGATGAGAATCTGCTGATGAATGTTAATGATGACAAGGAAGGGAGATTAGAAGACATCGTGTATGAAGAAAGAGTTCTAAAATTTGGGAAGATAATATGTGTTCCATCAGTTCTTGATCTAAAAAGGGAACTATCAGAAAATGCTCAAAGGTCAAATTTCTACATACACCCAGCTTGCACAATAAAGTATTGAGATATGAAGGAACATTTTTTTGTGATAATACGAAGTGGGAAATTTCTAACTAAGTGTCAAGGTGCCTAGTTTGTCAATAAGTGAAGGCAGAGAGACAACATTCTATAGGGGTGATGCAGCCTCTACCTATTTCTATGAGGTAGTGGGATGGAATTGCAATAGATTTTGTCACTGGACTACTTAAAACTTCTAGAAGTAATGATTCAATAAGGGTAATTTTGGATCATCTCACAAAATATGAACATTTACTTGTAATAAGGGACGATTTACCACTTGAGTGCTGGACACGACTTTTTATTAATGAAGTTTCAAGACTGCATGGGGTGCCTCAATTGATTATGTCCGATCAAGATCCACGATTTACATCAAAAATTTTGAAATGTCTCCATATTTCATTGAACAATGAGCTTCTTATGAGTACTGCTTATCACCCATAAACCATCGGACAGTATGAAAGGGATATTCACACTCTATAAGAGATGTTGAGGTCATGCCCTCTTGACTTCCAAGGTATGTGGGATCAATAATTGACTTTGGTGGAATTTTTGGACAACAATAGTTTCTATTCTAGTATTCAAATGTCCCTGTATAATTAATTATATAGAAAAAAATTTTGAACTCCAACTTGTTGGGACGATGTTGGTGAGAGGAAACTTATAGGCCCAGAACTTATTGAAGAGATCATAGCCAAGGTAATGACAATTCAATCCCATATTAAATATTCCCAAAGTAGACATAAGAGTTATGCTGACAACCAGAGAAAGGATTTGGAATTCCATGTGGGAGATCATATCTTTATGAATTATCTCCATGGAAGGGTGTCTTAAGGTTTGGTAACAAAGGGAATCTAAGCCCCAGGTATATCAAACCATTTGAAATTATGGAATTAATTGGAGCTGTAGCTTACCATTTTATGATACCTCCAAATCTACCTAGAGTTCATGATGTGTTATATGTCTCATTGTTAAAGAAATACATGCCTAACCCAACAAATGTACTCACCTATAAATAAATAGAACTAGAACCTAATTTTTCATAGTGTGAAAAGCCTATCAAGATTATTGACACAAGGGAACAATTATTGAGATATTAGACAACTTGTCTAGTAATGGTTCTCTAGAGAAACATGAATATGGATGAAGCAACATGGGAACCTGAGGATATTGTGAAGAAGAACCACGATCGTCTTTTTGGTGGGCTTCATACATAAAATTTTGAGGACGAAATTTTGGATAGAGGGAATAATGTAGCACCCCAAAATATTTATGGTATGATTCTCTTACATACAATATATTCATTAGATAGCCTATATTAAATGAATCAATGAGCCTCTATGGAAAAAATGGTTACATAAAGAAGATATCCATAACCTAGCCATTAAACATAACTTTTCCAGCTCTATGATTTGAATATTAAAAATATGTCATACATGGTTTTTTTCAAGATGATATTTTGAGTCTAATATAATTAACATAATTTTTAGTGAATAGTAACCTAGCCTTATGAATAGTAACCTGCCATTATGAATAGTAACTTACACTTATGAATAGTCATATGGATCCTATTAATGGAATCCAAACCCTTGAGTGTATAAATGAATTTAGGATCCTTAAAAATGAAGATGAATATTTTATGTTTTTATATATTTATATTAAATAATTATTTAATTAAACATATTTAGAAAATAATTTTTGAAAAATGGACTTCCTTTTGAGATTTTACACGTCAAAAAACGGTTAGGGAGATTTTGTGTGAATTTTCTGAAATACATGAATTTCTAGTGAATAGTAAAATACATTAATATATCGTATAAATTCATTATAATTTAAATTAACTACTCCTATAATCATGAGTGATGTAGGAACCCCAATCTTGAACTCACATGCATATATTACTATTCATGGTCATATAATATTCACTATTTCTTGTGTTGAGAGGAAATAATAAATTAATGATTATAATATTAAGAAAACTCGTTTCCCATTCACTATATAAACCACCCCTCAACCCCTCTTCTGCCCACACCACTGAAAACTCATGCCATTCCCAAAATATGCCAAATACTCTTCACAAGCCCTCTACCAAAGTCCAAGACCTATTGGTCTCACCAAAAGCCCAAAAACTTCCGTAGGAAGTTAATAATGGGGGCGTACTCAAGAGGTGAACCTCTCATCCATTTTCATTCAATTCATTTTACAAGTTCCATTATTTTGGTCCATCTTAGCATGCCCCCCTCATCCAAATTCCATGATAAATATATTATTTAACATGTACTGGATTTTCATTGTTCAAATGGAATATTTCATCATAATCATTCTTTTTTACTACCTTTTATACGATAAATGCAAACACCATTTGAGATGTGTTAATTTATCACACACAAGGAAGAAGGTTTTTCAATTTTCATTACTATATTAAATAATGGTCATGAAAACCTTTTAAATTGATGAACCAGGTCATTATATATTTATTTTATCTTGATTAATGTTCTGGAATCCGTACACATTCATAATATTGAATAATAATACAAAACAAGTTTATTGAGCACAAAATCGCCAATCCAAATCCATGCGTTTATTTTTAACTCATCAGATTTTTCATCCTAATATTATATAAACAGAATCATTATAAGATAATTTATTTCTCAATAATTTCACTAATAGTATATATTCAAAATTTTGTATGATTAACCACATTTCAAACAAACATTCATTCATGAATGCAAGTAAACGAATCCTGAAAACCATAGAAGAATGTGCTAACAAAACAATAAATTTGAATATCTTCTAACCCATAAAAAATAAATTTAGTCGACCTCATATGGATATACCATATCAATTACCTGATAATGAGGTTCTAGTATTAATAATTTATGTAGCTAAATTTGATTATTCATGTCGTTATGAATAATCAAGAACACCTTTGAGCACATGGTAAGGGATCCTCTATATCCATTTTATTCAAGAATAATTCCTATGTTGCACACTTTTATGTTTAATAACTAATGATGAGTTTTGTTATTTCTCCTCCCCCATACTACCTTTATGACATATAAATATTTGTATACCCTTTATCTCTCATTAAGCCCTCGCAAGAACACTCGTTACTCGGCCAAAATGTTTGTATGTGGTTTTCTCATCACACATTCAATTCGGTGGGATTTCCATTGATCGACCCTTATTTCTTAAATGTGGATTAATTTTACTTCCATTTGATATATTTTATCGATATTATCTTTATATTTATGGAATTTTGTGATTTTTTTTGTTATTAACATTTGGTCATATAACTAAATTTAATACAACATTGTAACGAGCTTTGTTTCAATTATCTCTTCATTGTGACTTGCTTTGTATTGTGAACCAACTCTTTGTTATGTAGTGAACCTAGTACCCATTTGAGATAACACTTCAATTGAAATTATATTCCATTTAATTTTCAATATTCTCATATCATGGATGTTATTATTTTCTAATCTGTATACCATCTTACACACGGTATTTATTTTGAATGTGGTTTTGACTGTGGAATTATTTAAGAATCCTTATCCTCTATTCTATAATGATAATATAAAGTCATATTTCTCTTATGTTGAATACATGTATAATTAATGATTTGGATTCCAAGGTTGGTGGGGCCCCCTACAACCCCTCGATGCATCGGTAGGACTCATGTTAAAATTAGTTTGGCGACAAACCCTTCGAGCTTGTTTCAAAAAATCAGACAGGTTTTTACACATATAACTAAACCATTTTAAATGTTTTGTGATATCATGTTCTAGATACATGACTTCAAATTAATAATAATTCTATTTATTCATAATAAGTTATTAATATTTATGAGGTTTTCACTATCAGAAAATCTATGGATTCCATTTTATTCTCAGTTTATTAATGGGGTGAGTTTTTCATTTCATCACCATCCCATTTTGATAATGTAAAATTGTTTACAATTAGCTTTTTATTAATTCATGATTTCACTATTTTGAACACTTACTAAGCATTTGAGCTCAGCCCTTTCATTGTTTACATTCAATAGGTGACAAAGAGGATATCATTTATTAGTTCATGTGGATGGAATCTTTAGTTATTGTTATGTATCATATTTTGTAGCCTTTTCAAATGTAATTTGATATACATATATGTAACCAGATTCTTAAAGACTTATAAACTGATCCATCCATGGGGATTTTCATTTCATCTAGCCATACCAATTATTATAGTAATGCATCGGCTTCGGTCTAGAGGGGTTGGGGCATTACAATCGATTGGGGTTGGCCCACACATAATCTGACCCACACAAGAGCGATATGCATTGACAAACACATGAAATATCATCACTGACTTCAGTATGATCTGTCTCCATTCTCCACCTCAGTACCTGCCACTGGATTCCTTGGGACCAGTGTACTCGAGTTATGAAGAATCCTCAGTTGATATAATGGTAATTTATCAACTACCACTATGCTTTCCAAACGGGTAACCCAATGAACCACTATGTCATAAGGGTTCCTTCATGATAGACGGTGGGTCAATCAGATGCCTAGTCTATGAAATATAAGCATTTTAGTTCCGGGGGCCATGTTGGATTCAGGTTCGATCCAACCCAGCCAAACAGCAAAAGTCTCCAATACTCAATATGAGTATACTAAAAAGGATCATCTCGATCCAAGTTTACCAAAGCCATATATAGTTCGCCAAATGGACATTTGGTTCTCAATATATGCCCCTTATGTGTTTCTGGGCCTGTTTCGCTAAGGTTCAATCTGACTCAGTTGGACTGACCCAGTATGGGCTGGGCTGTAGCAGGCTCAGCCAGCTAGGTCGTGGTCCATCCTAGTCTACAAAGGGGCGGCCTATAAAGGAGGCACAAACTGCTTTTTGGTGACCTGTAATGGGGCTACCTGTAAGGTGGCTTCCCTCCCGTGGTGCAGTGCAGTCCGGCCTGAGGTGGGGCACTATTCTTTTCAAGGTGGAGCATAGCCCGACCCAATGGGGGGAATGGTCTTGTTGAAGGGGGACCACGACCTAATTGTGGTTCTTCACTATCCGTTGCAGTGGGTGTGACCGCCCCAGTCTCTAAAACCCTGGAACGGCCCGGAGGCCATTCTATTTATGAAGCAGCGAAGCCACGTTGGTGCTGCCTGAAAGCCGCAGAACCCACCAGAGGTGCGGGTTCGGACTCCAACATGGCATTGGCTGCTGCTTCTTATCCACTGACAGAACTCAAGTCACACTGCCTCCCACTCGACAGTGGGAGGCACAGGTTCGGACCCCACCGGTTCTGGCCTTTTTGATTACTACAATGGCTTTGAATCACAGCCTCCTCCTCCTGCGTGTGTTGTCGCACCCCTTATTCATAGCTAGTTGGCATCACCATTCTAGTAGTATACCATGGAGAATTCAAGGGTGTTGCAAGAATTTTGAAGGGTCTGGGACATGTTCGTTATTCCATCCCCTCTGTGTTCGGTCATAAACAAGAGTAAGGGTATAGGGGTTCAATAAATTCCCTTGAAATAAATGAGAATCAAAACCCCTACCTCAAGAACGATGCTGAGTGTGCGTTTTTTGAAGCAAGTTGGTGTTCTCCGCCCTCCGCAACAATCTTCAAATGGTTCTTATCATGCGTCGATCTTCGGTTTGTGGTTCGGTGTCCCCCATCACAACCTGTTGGAATCAGATCTATCCTTTAAGGGTTTGTAATCTTGTATCAATATCATCACTTCCGTGCTTGGTGAAGTTGTTCCAGTACCTCCTACAAAGCTCCAAATAAATAAGTGAGGGTAAGGTAAGTTATGACATGGGGAATTATTGGGGGCACATTAATTAAGAACCTTCCTAATTCCACAATGATGTTGATACTTAGGATTGACGTGTCAATCCATTTAATGTCTTGACACATCACTGGTCCCACACTCCACTTGTCCTTGGTGTAGATGAAAATAAAATAAAATAATAAACTTATTTTATTTCCAATATTCTAAAAAAGACCCAAAACATAACCTTTTATCCATACCTATTATGGTAAAAGTAAAGCCTCTCCTAAACGAATCATGGCACTGTGGATGCAATAGTGCCCTTAAATTTATAATCCAAACAACTGTTCAAAATTTAGAAAACGCAGCTCACGTATTCACTGAACGTACTCAAAAAAACGTTTAGAAATTCATTCTGGGCACACCAGGCCTCGGAATCAGGTGCCTCCAATTTTAATTGAATTGTAATAATTCCATATAGTCAAAATAATTTACATGGAACATCTTGGTATTTACAATACTATATCAACATGAGGCACATTTTAAATAAAAGAAGGAATAAAATACATAGAAATATGATATTATTATAGAAATAAAGGATTACTGATCTTCATGCACTTCACATGATCCACCTAGATCATGTGACATCATGATGACACATAACTCAGGTAATGAAACCTCTCCTCTAAATTCCATTTATATAATGCAATGTCCCTTTATTAGGTCAATCAAGTCACACAATTCCCTCCATACATTCAACCCATGTTTTGTGAAGTGCTCTAGGGTTTCTATACAAATAGTCCTACATTCTCTAGTCACGTAGCCAATGTTATGTGGAAAAATATAAAACATTAGATAGGTCTCATGAGGAGTATGGACTAGTCCTACATGATCATATGGTGGCCTATGATCATGTCATTGATGTTATGTGGAAACACCCGAACTTTATAGCTAGGTATTGTGATGACCCCATGAAATGTAGTCCAGATCTTATGGCATCCTCCACACATGTCAGAAATGATAAGGTGACATCCACATGACATTCCATCCATGATAATGTTATGACCATTGACAAGATAATAACCACAAACATTCCCCTAGATACAAGTCACCCATGTCTTGTGAAGTCCTCTTGGATTTCCAACTATATATTGGGATGGACTCCAAGAATGTCCCCCGTGTTATGAAGAAACACAAAGATATGTCAAGTTGATCTTGAATTATCTCTGAACAAGTAATATTTGGTCATTCAGTGTCTTCTAAGCATGAAATTTATATTATGTGTCGACACTAGTAAATGTCATATAGGTCTCGCAATGACAACACAACAAGTAGTCTAGATCACATGATGTCCACCAAAAATGTTTTCCATGAACATGTGACACACTCCAGACATATAGACCATATCATGTGACATTATCCTAATGAGTCTACTAGGTCATGTGACACCCTCCAAGAATGTTAGCGTTAATTATATGATGGACTATAGACATTCCATTAAATTTTTAGGTTGTACTCCAAATAATTCTTAGAGATTATGTAATTTTTGTAGGGAATGTCTACTATGGAACCTTGATATGTCCATATATCCTTAAACATGTTAGGAAGACAATATGATCATGTTAATAATATTATCATCTCATGTTGAATAGAAATCCTATGAATAGTTAACCTTGTCTGGTGGATATATATATGCAAAACCTTAGTGGATGACCCCTGATTGAAAGAACTACAACAACACATATTCATTCTATATCAATGATACATATGACAACTTTCCAATGTTCGAGATCTAACGAGAATTACCCTTAGTGTAAGTCCCCAAATACAACCTAATAAACTACGTGAACCAATTTTTTTAAATATCCCCGATATGATTGACTATTATTTATGTCCCAATATCCATTTCATATATTCCTTGATGTATATTATGTCATGTCTCTAGCATTACAAACGTCGTAACACAATCGGTTCCATGGGATTCAATTTCTTCCCCAACAACAAGTTGATTGGAAATTAAACTAAAAAATAATGAATCTTAATCCTACCATAATAAGGTCTTATTTGACTACATCATTTGTTCTGAGATCCATACTAAACACTGTTTCCCTCGGAATTCAGGGATGACCTCCTGGATGGGAGATTCAAATGTTCTGATCGGTTTCTAACGGGTTTGCTCGTAGAACCGGAAACATACAATGATTCCATATCCATTTGGACCTACTTTCCAAAGGTGGGTGCTCATTAGCTTGTGAACTGACGAGGCTTAGGAATTTGCATTGGTCGAGAGGATGGGAGGTCAGACTCATCACACCTTTTTGAGGGGAATTATTGTCTATTCTGGGACTCTCTTTATAGATTTAAGTTATGTTCATGAATCCTTATTACATTACCAAGTATAAAATGATCTTTTCCATTAGTTTTGACAATCAATGATTCAATATGTAAGAAATTTAGAGAATATATTATATGTATTCAAGGTTCTTCATCAATAGAGAATCATCTATATCTATTTAGAGATTCTTAGTCAATGGTAACCTTCAAAACATTCATATAAATGTCTCTTGGTCATTATGATGACCAGGCTGGTTTTAAAGCCACTCAATGGGGCACTTGAAGTTTATTGTCATTCAGAAGGACATGAATTATTTCAGAGTTGGGATCAAACCCATAGATGGGCTACCTACGTATCCTTTGATTTGGAAAAGGAATCAGAACCCACGTAGTTCGAGTAAGGGAGTATGATGTTTATGATTGATGGCTCAAAGGAGGATGTCACAATTTACTTTTACACTCTAAGCTCACGTGAGTCATGGTCGGTGTGAGAAACAATAGGTATTGGTAGAAATTAGACAATTGTGGCATGAAAGATGCAATCATAAGAAATAATGTGGGGCTTATGTATGTATGACTGCCCAGATGAATGAAGTTTAGGATTTACTTTAAGGAGAAAATCCAGGAACAGGGTCCATAAAGGTATATGTGCTTTATGGAGATTTAAACACTCTAACTTGGGAATTATTCCTGAAAAGGAAACACAAATTAGGAGAGGATTGATAATTGGGTTTTACTCCTGAGAAGGAATCCTAGATTAAATGGAAATTAGGACGGGTTAAAGAGAATTTAAGGGATTTGGGGCTTACTCCTGAAAAGGAAGCCCAAATTTGGAGACTGGGACTTACTCCTGAAAAGGAAGCCCAAATTAGGACACTGGGGGTTACTCCTGAAAAGGAAGCCCAGGTTGAGGATTAAGGTTTGGGGCTTACTCCTGAGGAGGATTCCCAAAAATTTAAGGGACTTGGGGCTTACTCCTAAGAAGGATGCCCAAATTAGGGGACTTGGGGCTTACTCCTAAAGAGAATGCCTAAGAAATTAAGGGACTTGGGGGTTACTCCTAAAGAGGATGCCCATGATTATGACTGGGGATTATTCCAAAAAAGGAGACCAGGTTAAGGATTCTCTCATCTTAAAAGATGAGGTTGAATGAATGAACTCTCCATATTTAGTGACATAAGGATATTTAAATCACTAGGTTTTGAGAGATATTGAACAGAATTCCTTTCAGATAAGGAAGTCAATTCCAGAAATCATTCCATAAATGGATTTGAAGAGTTTCTTGAAGACTGAATCTTGAAAAGGAAAGGTGTAATAGCTTAAGAGGGGTGAAATAGGCAAGATGGGCACCAAAAAAAGGAATGGGCGTGCAAGTCTTGGAAGGCGCGCAAGTATTGCGTTGGCATGCAAGTGTTGGTCGCGCATGTATACTTGCGCGACACATGGTGTACTTGCGCGATATTCTACCAGCATTGAAATACTTGAGCGACTATTTATTAAAGCCTTTAGAATCCTCTTCAGGTTCTTCCAGAAAAGGGACGCGCAAGTTCTATCGAAGAATGGAGGCGGCACGCAAGTGTGGCCACTTCCCTTAAGGGCTCGCCACTCAGGCGCGCAAGTGTTCATGAGTTTCAACACATAGGCCATCCTCCCACTCTTTAGATCTTCCGTTCTCGGTAAGAAATTACCTTAGAAGTGTTTCGGAAGCTTTGAGAATAGACCTTGGCGTCGGGATCTTCAATCCGAGTTTCTGGAAATAATTCCTCTCGAATGGGGGGCCCACAGGGTCTATTTATAGGTAGGAGAAGACCCCGGGCGGTTACCGGGTGGTTATCACTTAGGTCGCGCACGTCACTTGCACGACCAAGGGCGTCTCGCAAGTGGACTTGCGCGACAGTGATATAACTTGCGCGGTGAAGTTGCTGTTGATCCTTTGTTCATGCCTTTGTCGATTTTTGATATTTTTTTCAATGGTTGAATCACTTTGATCTCAGATATTCCCCTTTTCCTATTTTTAGATTCTGTGACGAAAGGAGCGTAAAAAAAAGTCCCCCCCTCAGAGTTGGATCCGGAGAGAAATGAGGATTTGACTCTGAGGAAATCGAATCCATCCAAAGGAAAAGGGGGCGTGAAAGTCTTCAGGGCACAGAGGGCGGCTCGCAAGATCGCATCGCGCATGGATACGACCCTCGGTCGTGCATGGTTCGGCGCGCAGGGTCTCGACCACGTCTATAAATAGAGGGCCTCACTTCTATACAAGCATCCGGATTTCCGGACATCATTACCTCGAGCTCTCGCCACGCAGGTCACCTTAGTCGCGCAGGTTGCTCTGTTTTCCAGTGTTTTCCTTGATGTCGTGCTACTATAAAGGTATTTGTACTTGCACGGTTTATACTTGCGCGTCAAAAACTAGCGCGGTACACGAATACTTGCGCGCCATTTTTTTATACTTGCGCGCCTTTATGCCTTAGCAATTTTTTCGAAATCTTTCACAAATTTTATGAAAAATAAACCCATTTTAAGAGTTTAATTTCAACTTTTGGGCAGATTCAATGGCTCCAAATGGAATTAAAACGTCTGATGAACTGGCTAGAAAGCGAATTGATGACATGATGAACATCATTGGCCACGATTACTATGATATCTGCAACAACACTCTCCCAGATTTGGCTAAGTACTCGAAGAAATATCATCTTAATTTCCCACAGAGCATCTACCAGCCTCTATATGGTCATGGTCACCTGCAAGGAGTCAATGTTCCAAATGCAAAGAACTATACACCTGAAATGCAGCTGCGCTGCTACTCCTTCATTTCGGTTATGTTGTGCATTAAGAGCATCAACAATGGTATGAACTTTCAAATTCTTCCTCCATGTCATTTCCTTGTAGATATGAAAATGGAAAACCCATGGGCTGAAATGTTTTCCACTACTAGTTGGTGGAGAGAAGAAAAACATGGTATTAGAGCAATATCTGAAAAGAGTACTCTCTCCAAATGGCTCTTTACTTCCAATCCTCCATTCTAAAATCCATGTATCTATCTTTCAAGCCTCTTGGACAGAAACATAGTCACTGTTTGATCAGAAAATTTTTTCTCAAACCCCACTCAAGAACACACTTTTACAATTGTTCCAAGAAGAGCTGGTATCACTGCATCTCTTATTGTATCTAGTTGAATGAATGAATTCCAGGTGGTTGCTGATTAAGCTCGGGATGCCGTAAATCAAATGAAGTGTTATGTTGAAAGACTCCTGTAATTCTTGAAAAAGAGAAGAGACTCCAGTATGTGGATGTCCTTCTAACTCTTGTGTATCAATGAAAAACACTTTCATCTTCAATCATTTGTACCTGAATTCTTTTCACTACCTTCTTCAAATTTACTTAAGACAATGGCCTTAGTAAGCATAGTTTGATTTTTGCTAGGATTATTATAAATAACCCTACAAACTTTGAACCTTTTTAATTTCTCAATATTACCTAAATCATAAAAAATGTATGTTCAGTGAGCTGGAACTTGACTTTTATTCAGAGTTCCATTGTCTTTTGTGGGCAGGTTAAAGTCATGCATGCCGGACATAAAGGGGATAATGTTTAAGGTCAAAATAGCTTTGACCGAAATGGATTAGAATTAACACAATTCCTTGAAGAAATCATCTGAAAACATACTACCATACTCATGTATGAGGGAAAATATGTAAACTATGGCTTAAGAATATTTGAATATGAGGAATGATATGAAAAATAGCTAAAAGGCTTTAGAAGAAGTAGTTTCCATGAATGAAGTTACTATTATATAACAAAACCTGTTAGGGGTTGAAATATGCAGGGCCACCTAAGGGCATTGGCTGCATGGTCAAATAAATATCATCTTTCGGCTGACAAGTCTGTTATGTGGACTGTTTATGCAAGGCCACCTATGGGCATGTGCTACATAGTCAGACAAAAGAACTCCCAGAAATTTACATTCCTAGTGCTAAAAAAAGCCAGTGAAAGTTTATGGAGATTCAAATTTTCTAAAGTATAGAGTTTGTTGTATGGAAAGAGGTACTTGAATATGGAGAAGATATTTCGAGACAAGATTATCGAAGAACTGGTTGAATATCACTCCCACGAAGGTCTGACCCAAACGTAGCGAGGAAGAATAAACCATAGACTTGAATACTTTCAGATCATGAAAATGGATATGGGACAAATAAGGGAAAAAGAGGCATTCTTCCCAATAATGAAGTTACAATTATTTAACAAACCCATTAGGGGGTTGAAATATGCAGGGCCACCTAAGGGCATTGGCTGCATGGTCAAATAAATAGCATATTTTGGCTGAAAAGTCTGTTATGTGGACTGTTTATGCAAGGCCACCTATGGGCATGTGCTGCATAGTCAGGAAAAAGATTTCTCAGAAGTTTGACATTTTTGTGACTAGAAGTCATGAAAAGGGTTATGAAGATCTGAAAATATTTAAGTTTAGGATTATAACACATAAATATGGGTTTTGTCCAATGTATATAGAGATACATAGGTCAATGATAACCATAATCATGTTGTGGCTAGGTCCTGAATTGAAATTTTGGACTTCACTACGTATCTCATAAGAATGAGAATCCAGCCATACGTAGTTCTTGAAATGCAGTTTAACATCATGTAGGATGAAAGTATGAGAGATCATAGTTTAGGTTCATAGAGTTCAGACCATAATAATGAATACACGGTGTGTGTTTTCATGAGGACTTTTCATCCAAGGGTCTGAAAGTGACATTTGGGGTTAGGCCCAAAAGTCTTGGGACTGGATTCGAGGGACACTCGAATGTTCCTACGTATCCCATAAGGATGGGAATCAAGTCCACGTAGTTCTAGAACTACCCTTTGTACAAATTAGGTTCGTACAGGTGAAAGGGGACTTTTGTGCAATGATGGTTTAACCTGAGATAAAAAGTATAGGTATTACCATGAATGCACGTAGTCTTTTGAAATGAAACATGATTGAAAAATCAATGTCAATAATGGTTCCCTCTCAAATGAGGAAATCAAAGAGTATTGTAGTTTATTGTCATACTGGACAAAAGTGTTGCATATTTTAACATCATATAACAAGGACGAAAGTGAATCAATGTAAAGATATTGATTCTAGGGGCGGCTACACGAATCAACATCATATGAGATGGTGGTGAACCTATGTGAAGAGATTGTTTTTTGGGCTTGAACCCTGGGAGGTTCCCTACATACCCAGCCTGGAGGGCAGGGATAAAAGTCCATGTAGTTCAATTAAAGAATGAATTAATGATCAAGTTGTTCTTGGGGACAACGATCTCAATAATAATAAAAAATGTTGTTGGTACTTATACATGGTTAGAAGCCCTAAGAGAGTGTTACGGTTGAGGTTTTCTCTAAGCTCACGTGAGTCATACTCGGTGTGAGAAACAAGAGGGAACAACAACCTTAACAATGTATAGTTTAATGTCATGTAGGACATATAAAGGGACTATGCAGTTTAAAGTCTTGCAGTTAGGACTATTGGTGCTGTGCAGTTTAGTGTCATGTAGTAGGGACAAAATACAGTTTAATGTCATGTAAGACATATAAAGAACATTCTGTACAGTTTAGCGTCATGTAGTTAGGACGATGGGAACAATAGAGTTTAACGTCATGTTGGACGAAAGGGGGGAACTGTGTAGTTTAATGTCATGCAGTGAGGACAATAGAGTGCACCATTTTAACGTCATGTTGGACGCATTGGGGATTTTTTCCCTAGTTTAACGTCATGTTGGACGAAAGTGCGAATAGTTTAAGGTCATATGCATGGACCGTGGATGGTGAAGTTTAATGTCATGCTGGACAGTGGTGTAGTTTAAGGTCATACATGACCTCTGATGATTATATAGTTTAACGTCTTTCCAGACGTAAGGGACTTTTATATAGTTTAGCATCATGTAGTTAGGACATCATAGTTTAACGTCTTGCTGGACGTAAGGGACTTGCAAATAGTTTATGGTTATATGCATGGACCAGGGATGATGCAGTTTAATGGTCATGCTGGATGGTTTAGGGAACTTTTTCACATTTTAACGTCGTGTGGGACGAAGTTGCAATTTAAGGTCATATACTGGACCATTTATGTATAGTTTAACGTCATATAGCAAGGACGAACTGGTGCTGCACAGTTTAGTGTCATGTTGCGGGGACATAAGGTGACACAGTTTAACGTCTTGTCGGACTTATGTGCAAATAGTTTAGGGTCATATGCTTAGACCTTTGTTGTATAGATTAACGTCATATATCAAGGACGAACTGGTGCCGCACTGTTTAGTGTTATGTTGCGGGGACATAAGGGTGCTGCATAGTTTAACATCATGTTGCGGGGACATTTGAGGGACTATGCAGTTTAAAGTCATTCAGTTAGGACTATTGGTGCTGCGCAGTTTAGTGTCATGTAGCAGGGACAAAATATAAATACTTTGTAGTTTATACAAAATACTTCTTCAAAAATCTGGCATTAGTTGGAGTAGTAATGATTTCTCCATTCATTGATATTAATGAATAAGCTCCATTGGAGTAGACCCTATGTATTGAATAAGGTCCTTCCCATTTTGGATCAAGCTTGGGAGGTTTCTTTCCTGGTATCATTGGAGTTCTGAGAACTAATACCAATTCTCCCTGAATGAATGAGCGAAGACGAACCTTTTTGTTAATAGCTCGTGCTATTCGATTCTGATAGATTTCCAAGTGGTGAAAAGTGCACAATATTTTCTCATCTAACCATTCCAATTCATTCAATCGCTTTTGGGAATGCTCATCTGTAGATAACTGATCACAAATGGCTACTCTGAGTGAGGGAAATTGAACATCAATTGGCAAGACTGCTTCTGTTCCATATACCAACGAATATGGAGTTGACTGCGTTGCATTGCAGGTGGTAGTCCTATAAGCCCATAAAGCATGAAAATTTTATCAGTCCATGACTTCTTATCTTTATCCACCATCTTTTGCAGTATATTTGAAAGAGTATTGTTAAAGGCTTCTATTTGGCCAATGGCTGCCGCATGATACCGAGATGAATGGTTGGATTTAATGTTGTATTCTTGATACAATTTCTTCACCTCAGAAGAACAGATGTTGGTGCCATTGTCCATCAATATGGCATGAGGGACACCAAATCTAGTAATGATATTAGACTTGATGAAGCTAACAATGCATTTATAACTGACTTATTTGAGAGGTACTACCTCTGCCCATTTGGAAAATAAATCAGTAGCAGTAAGAATGTACATAAACTGCTTGGCTGTAGCTAAAGGGTAAGGTCCCACCACATCCATTCCCCATGTGGAAAATGGCCAGGAGTATTTAGCTGTATGAAGCAACTCTGGAGATTGATGAGTGAAGTTGGCATGTACTTGACATGAATGACATTTCATTATGAAATCAACACAATATTGTATCATTAAAAGCCAAAAGTATCCAAGCCTTCGAATTTGATCAGACAATCTATGTCCAGACTTGTGGGGACCACAGACTCCTGCATGTACTTCTTTCATGACAGCCATTGTCTCTTCACCATCAATGCATCTGAAGGGAACTCCATCAAAACCAAATTTGTAGAGAATTTTCTCTAGGTGGTTTGGGCTATCATAAAGAGTAAAATTGACCACACGTCGCCAGATTTGTTCTTTCTCGGCTCTATCAGGTGGAAGTGTTCCATTTTGAAGGTATTCCCTGATAGGTGACATCCATCCTGTAGTATGACCATACGGTTCAAGAATGGGACTAATTTCATTAATTTCCTCTCTTCTGGCTTGAACATAATGTGAAATTACATGACGGTGGGCAATACTGATGGTTGTCTCGTCCCGATTTGGATCTGCTAGAGCTGTGGCTATATTGGCCAGTGCATCAGCTTGAGCATTTTGTGATCTTGGGACATAAGAAAATGTCAGTTCGGAAGGGAATTCCGCCATTAACTCTCTGACGTAATCATACAAAGGGATTAACTCTTCTTTTTTTATGGCATAATCCCCATTGACTTGTTTTATTACCAGGTCTGAATCACCTTTCACCTTTAAGTGATTCACTTGTGCTTAAAGCGCTAACTCCAAGCCTGTGATAAGAGCATAGTACTCTGCTTCATTATTAGTTCCACCTTCCCACAATAAAAAGGAATAAGGTAATAATGCCTTATCTGGAGAAATGAGTACAATTCCTAAACCAACTTTGTTGAATTTAGGATTTTCCATTTTCTTCCCTATTGGACTTCTGGAAGCACCATCAAAATACATTTCCCATGTTTGAGGACTCTCTTGAATAGAGAAAACTTCCTCATCAGGGAGTTCAATATCTGAAGATGTGTCTTCCACTGAAGGATGTTCAGCCAGGAAATCAGCCAGAGCTTGGCCTTTTATTGCCTTTTGAGATACATACTGAATGTCGAACTGCTGCAAAATAACTACCCACCTTGCTAGACGTCCTGTAAGCATTGGACGACTAAGGATGAATTTGAGCGGATTATTGCGAGATACGAATTGGACCTCGTGATTTTGCATGTAGTGTCTCAGTTTCTGGACTGCAAAGATTAATTCTAGGAAGCACTTCTCAATACTTGAATACCGGGTTTCTACTTCAAGCATAGTTCTACTGAGATAGTAGAGGCTATTTTCATTCCCAGCGTCATTCTTTTGAGCGAGAAAGGCACCCAATGATCGCTCTAGAGCTGTCACATAAAGGATAAGTGGTCTACCTTCAACAGGTGGCAGGAGTACTGGTGGACTCAAGAAGTATTTCTTGAGAATATCAAACGCTTCTTGACATTCTTCAGTCCACTGGTAAGTGACTCCTTTTTTCAATAATTTGGTAAAGGGTAAACTTTTGCCTGCCAAATTGGCGATGAAACACCGAATATAGGCTAAGTGTCCTTGAAGTCCTCTTAATTATTTCGAATTCTGAGGAGGTGACATACCAAGGATTGACTTAGTCTTCTCAGGATCGACTTCAATACCACGACGGCGTACAACAAAGCTGAGGAATTTTCCTAAGGCTACCCCAAAAGCACATTTTAAAGGGTTCATCTTCAAATTATGTTGTCGAAGCTTGTGGAATATGACTTCCAAATCAGCCAAGTGATTATAAAGTTTTTTGGATTTAACCACCAAATCATCTACATATAATTCAAAAAACTTCCCTAAAAGAGGTTTGATGATACGATGCATGGTGCGTTGATATGTTGCACCAGCATTCTTTAAACCAAAGGGCATCACCCGGTAACAAAACACACCATGAGGGGCTCTGAAGGCTGTAGATTCCTCATCTTCTGGGGCCATTCGGATCTAATTATATCCGGAATATCCATACATGAAGGAAAGTACTTCATAGCCGGCCGTCGCATCAATTAAGAGTTCTGTAATCGAAACTGGGAAATCATCTTTAGGACAATACCGATTAAGATCTCTGAAATCAATGCAAACCCTAATTTGATCGTTCTTCTTCTTTACATGGACAATATTATCCAACCACTTGGGATATTGATCTTCTCTGACGAAGCTATCTTTAATCAGCTTATCCACTTCAACTTCAATTTTGGAAGCATAAGTTGGGTGTGTTCTTCTCGCGGATTGCTTAAATCCTCGATGTTCTTTTGGTAAACCCAAATGATGAGTAGCAATATCAGGATCAAGCCCGGGCATTTCTGTATAGTTCCAAGAGAAAATATCTTTATTTTTCTTTAGAAAATAAATATACATCTCTTGCTCTTCAAGGGTCATAGCCGCACTAATTAAAGTGGGGCGTGGATCTTTCTCTGTACCCAGATTTATTTCTCTGAGTTCATCCAGAGTGGTAGAGATACCCTCTTCAAATGCTGGAAGAGCATCTCTAAGATCTTCCTCTTCCTCTTAATCATGTGCTATTTCTATTGTTTCTACTTGCATAGTCGATGACAAAACGAAATTTTCATGATCATAAGAAATGTCAAAATTTTCACATTTTGAAGAAGACGCATGTATTTCCGACACTATTAATGATAAAGTGCCTTCTTTGGGAAATAAAGAGGAGATGATGGATTGAGAATTGACATCATTATTCTCCTCTGATGTTGCTATAACTTCTTCTGGCCTGATTGGTGAAGTATAGACCTGTTGGATTTCAGCAGATGAAATGAAGACGTCACCACTTGTGCTCTCATCACTGTTTGGTAGGTTACCAATTTCTCCCATGTTGTCTAGCTCAACTGCCGTAATTGACATTATGGATTATTCCATAAGAATATTTTGATTTGGGCCTATTTTGTCAATTTTACTGATAGGTAACACATAATCTGTTCTTACATATTTAAATGGATTTATTGGAATCTTTTCCAAACCATATGGAGAATAACTTTGGTTATTTCCTTTATTGTAGACTTCTCTGTTCCCTTCATGTGATAAAATTCTGCCTCAATGTATTGAGACTCACATGTCTTGAACGTGGCCTTATCACCATAAAATGTTCCAACTTGACCATTGAAACAGTATTTGAGACATTGATGGTATAATGAAGGGATAACTGCATGCTGATGTAGCCAGGGTCTTCCAAGCAAGACGTTGAAAGTTGAGTCTTGATCAACAATCATGAAATCCGAATTGGATAAAAGATCCCCAAACTGAGTTCTGAGTGTAACTTCACCCAGAAATTCTTGTTCATTTTTATCATATCCTTGTAACATCATGGTAGAAGGAGATAAATCTGATTCTGTGAGGCCCAATCGACGAAGTGTATGAATGGGCATGACGTTGACTTCTGAACCATTGTCAATGAAAGCTCTTCAGATATCTACAACATTTACTTTTCCAGATAAGTAGAGAGGTTTTATGTGCCCATGCACAACATCATCTTCATCTTTATCAGTAAAAGATATCATTGCATTTCATTCTGTAGGATTATTCTCTATGTGATAGACTTCAGCTGCAGCAATTTCAGTTTCAAACTCCTGAGGACTTGACAAAGTTTCGATGAGTGCTTCCCGAAGATCTTTTGACAGATTCAAAGCATCCAAAATTGATAACATGGATGGTACTTGGGCCAAGTGTTTCAATATATCATACTTTTGATCTAAAGGTCTGCGTTTCCCAACAGAAATATGCGGTTTAGCAGGTACCTTGGAACCAGATGCTTTGGAAGCTGATGAATCTTTTATTGGGATAGTAGTTGGCAAAATCCTTGGTTTTGGAAGATTAGACTAATTACATCCATTTACTGGCTGAGATAAAGAATATGGAATTTTCAATTGGTCTTCCAAAATAACTGTTCCAAGACTGAGTTGACTATTGGCAGAAGAACTTGCTTGTTCTTTTTGAGCTCGCTGAAGGGCTCTACCAAGAGTTTCTGCTGCGTACACAGTGCTAGCAGGGGTAAAATTAGAGTAGTGGCTTCGAAAATATCCACATCTTCCCCTGTATCCTGAACCTCTGGAACTTTCTCGGATTCCCTTATTTGATACAGGGAATTCAGACTCATCAAAATTGAAATTACGACTGGAATACGAATCTGTTAATTGAATCATATTGACAGAACCGAAGATTAACTCTTCGTCTAATAAAGACTATTCCTGACTAGCCTGTTTAGGCTGTGCCGTTTGATGGGGCGGTGCCCGTGGTTTTGAAGTAGATGGCATAAAGTCTTCCAGTGTCAAAGACAATTTAGGCTTTATCACATACTCATCTTCTTATGATTGTTTTTTTTCTTCTTTGAATCAAACCGTTTCTTTGAGGACTTTTCCTCTGACGAAAAGGGTTTTACCGCAATATTCATGACAGAAGACAAAATTGGTTTCTTTAATTGTGTTCAAAAAATGGCATGAGTCTGATTGATTGTCTTTCTGACCATCCAATCATCATACTTCTGTGCATTTCTGCTTTTAACTTCTTGCCATTCACCTTCCTCCTCTGGAACTGTAGTAGTAACACATGCTACCTGAGTCGAAGAACCTTTCAACTTGACTTGTCCCAAGTCGAACATCTTTTAAAGGAGGTCTTTGAAGAAAAAACACTCCTGGATGGGATGCCCTAACATTTGATTATAGGGACAATAATTGGGACGGTCCTCATCTCCTTCCGTGTTTGGCCTCTTGGGCACTGGTAATTGAACCAAATTATTTTCCAGAGCTGAAATGGAGAAACCGGGAACTTTCTCATTTCATAAGGAGTAGGTTTTACTCTTAAAATCATCAAATTGTTTTCGTCGTTGATCTCTTTGATCATTTGGACGAAACGACCTTTGTTGTTGGCGTTCAGGAGGTGGAGACCTTCGAGAAGATGAAGGTTTTGAAGTAGAAATAGGTACAGGTGCTTGTTTAAGCATAACTGTAGCAGTTTCTGCTTTACACATTCTCCTTCTTGGGGCTGATGGAATTACACGAGATTTAACCTTAGCCGGTATAAGGGAATCTTCAATCTGCTGAGCGATTGAAGTAAGGTCTCGAAACCTTACTGTGTATTTCACAGGGATCAATGGCGCGCGTAATTCGTCACGCAAATTTTCCACACAGATTGGCAACAGCTCTTCCTGAGGGAGTGCTAAACTCAGGGAATACGTTAATCCCTTCCAGTGAGCAATGAAATCAGAGACTCTTTCATTCTCCCTTTGCTTGCAGTTTGTATGATCGAAAACTGTTGTTTTTGGAAAAGTTGAGCTGAACTGAAGAATGAATTTTTGACGAAGATCCTCCCATACGATGATTGACCGGGATTGCAAGATTTTATACCAGACAAAAGCTGTTCCTTGCAAGGTTCGCACGAAGAATCTGAGTTTCACTACTTCTTGCTGCTCTGGAGTTCCCATCATAGGATCACAACAAGACACGTAATGCGTCAAATGTTGTTCAGGGTCGCCTGATCCATTGAAAGTTGGGAAAATAGGGTTTCCAAAACTAGATGGAGGAGAAATTGAATCTACCCATTCAGGGTAAACTTTCATTTCTGGTTGAACTTGGGACCGTTTCCCTTCCATAGTTTCTAATCGAGCTGTTAATGACTCAATAGTAGTTATTAACTTTTGAGAAACATCTGGTTGAATCTGGTCTTGAGTAGGTGAAATAAATGGAGCTTGGACAGATGTGGTGGTTGGTTTTTCAATTGATGGTAGCACTGCCAACCGTTGTTGCGTTTGACCCATAGGATTAGACCTCTGAGGGTGTACTGATAAAGGAGGATATTCCTGATCCATCTCAGTAACTGCAACAAATTCCTTTGGCTGTCAGACCTCATCATTCTTAAGAAGAAGACTACTCTGAAGTAGTTCTACATTCAACCTTCTTAATTCTTTCATTTATTCCTCTTATTGTGAAAATCTTTTCTCTAATGAGGGAGATTGACCTTCTCCAGAGGAAGGATATGTAACCTAATTCTTTCCCCTCCCTTTGTTGGATACTTTTTAGAGAGAGGTAAGTGGATTACCTAGGTTCTGAGTAATCCTTTGACTTCATGTATGCACACCTTCTTCATTTGTATCGTTGCGTACATTTTCTTGAGCAGGACGCTCTTCATCTGAGTCCCCTGAGTGAGTCTCCTCTGGTGGATTAGAAACAATGGAATTGATGACATTGATTGATGCATAATGCATCGCATCCCTTCTATCAACATTTCTATGATATTGTCTTCTTTCATATCTTTGATGAGACATTGCCTTTTGTTGATTCAATCCTTTAGGAACATCTTGACGAGCTATAATTTGGAGGGAATCTCCTGATAATATGGCTCTTCGTTCCTCTTGGGGCTTCTTCCCCAATCGAGAAAAGACCGATATTCTCTAAGAAGGGGATTGATGATTTGAACGAGTCCCCAGTCTGGTGAACTGGGGATGTTCCTGCTGCTTCCGCTCAACTCCTCAAATCCGATTTGTTGACTCTGAGGGGTGGGTTAAAGAAGTCCCCAGTCTGACAAGCTGGGGTGGTTCTTGACATTCTATGTCTGAGATATTCTTAAAATATCTCTTGATCTTGCGAATCTTAGTTCGGAAATTAGCTGGATTCATTAACCTGTATCCACTTTTATCACCTGGTTCAACAGACCATTGGATGATTTCCGAGACTTCTGTCATTTGATGATTTGTTTGCTCCATACAAGAGGCTTCTGCAATATTCTCGCCTGCTTGATGTAGGAGAAATTCAACAACTTGTTCTCTATATGCTTGATTTTGAGAGGAATTTGTTGGAGCCTGTTCTTGAGCAAGATTTTGATTGTGAACAAAGCCCATTGACTATGCCCGGCCATGGGCAATAACATTGCATGAGACCATTTTCGGCGGGCTTTGCTGATTGGAAAGCACTGTGAAATGTAGTGCTCCGTGAACACCCCATCCTCTGATATAAACACCAGATGGAGCATTGGAAATTAATTGACGCAATTTTCATAGTGCACCAAGGCATGAACGTTGAAGGGTTCTCTGCTGCTTTTCAGCCCTCGGATACCGAGAGACTGATACAGATGCCAAATCAATCTGACGTTGTAGCCCTTCTATTATCTTAAGATGATTTTCATATTCATCAAAACATAATACCTTCTTCTTCAATTGACAAAGAGTTTTTCATATGTTGAGACGAATATCATGGACTCCATCTTCCGTCAACATCTTTGGAATATCATACTGGGAGTCAGCCAAAGGCCAAAACATGACTGGTACTTCACTTTTCGCATGTTTTCTCCTCATGTTCAGCATTTCCTCTTTATCATTAAATGAAGATTCTTCTAGCTGGTTTGACCAGAGTTGGTGTTTCTTTGTTTCTTCATCGGATTCAACAAGATTGGTAGAGAGGTAATTGATCAAACTAGAAGATGCATGACTTAGTGGTGGTTCGGAGAATCACCTACATCCTGGGCTATATTCTGATTGAGAATGTATTTCACTTGCTAGTGATAAAGCATCAGACATGACTGGTTTCACATTTGCAAGTGCCTCAAGATAAGAGGGCTTTCTCGGCACTACATTGTCCACTGGAGTATTTTACAGGCAATGTGAATCACTACTGTGGAGAGGACATTCGTAGCGAAATTCATCATCATGGGTAGACCACCATTATGGGTTACAGTAAAAGATGAGATCCCTTGCTCCTTGGTCTTCTGACCACACAGAGGCCTCCTGTGGCTCTCATCTGAAGAAGAAACTTCAAGATTGACCGAATTTTCATGAAGCAAACCTTCATGAGGAAGTGTCTGTTGAAGACCTTCAGAATTAATGTTCCCGTTATTGGGAACTAAGGGAGTAGAATCTTGAATTCCAACTGATAAATTTCTGAGGGCTTCATGAACTCCAGCATCGAGCAAGGCTTGGTTACAGACTGGACTTTGATCTCCTGACTGTGCTGGGCAGATCATTCTCTTAGATGCCTTCTTACTTTCTTTAGAAACCACTTGATGACGAAAGTGATTGCTCTGAGAAGGTGTATGTGACTGATCAGGAAAGATGGTTAGGTTAGGCTGACGATCTCCACTCAAATCAGGTGTATGTTCCTGACTTGGTTGTCCGTATGATATGGGGTAGTATGCCCCATAACCCTCTTGGACTGGAACAAATGTGTGTGTCTATTCCGGAGTGAATCGTTGATGTGTCACTCCACTGCTAGGGATAGATTTATGTGTCTTTCCCTAAGATGATGCTGAAGCTGTTATGATATCCTGGCAAGCATCCAGAATATGAGAAGGAATTTGCTTCTGCTCTTTCACCATTGACAAAATATGCTTGGTGACTTCAGCCGCCGGAACGGGAATATACGTCCATTCCATGTTTGGAGTAGGTGTATGTGTCTGCTCCTGTCCTCCTTTTCCTGTCACTGAATCTTTACAGTAGTCAAGTGTGGAGGCAGAGAGTTGAGTCTGCCTCCTGTTTGTCGTCGGAGCTTTCCGACTGACTTCTCCGTGTGCTACCAAGCGAGACTGTTGGTAGGATTGATTAGTACTAGCAGGCGTATGTGCCTGCTGATTACACTTCACTAAACGCGGTTGAAAAGATCCATCATATGTAGTCAGACGAGCCTGCTGACTAACTGGTGATGTATAAGCAGTTGTATGTTCCTGCCTATAGTACACCACTGGAATTGCCTGGTGGGATTGGCTTGATGCTGCTAGACAAGTCTGCTGGACAGCGGAATTAAAACAGACAGGTGTGTGTGCCTGTTCGTTGTTCGCCACCAATTTAGGTTGGTGGTCTTCTCCGGAGATGGTAGGGATGAAAACCTGCCCATTGTTAACCAGATTCTGTCTCTGGCGGTTCATCTTGCTTAATCGGGTTCGAGGAACCTGAGCTGAATGCCTGGAGTCGGTACCCTCATCATGTTGAGGGCGCACTTCCGCACGAGTCTGGCGGCGATTGTTGATGGGAGCCCTCTGGAAGGACTCCTGTATTTTTGAATTAAGGCATTGAGGGACCTTTTCATTCACTTCCTCAAAGTAAGTGAGTGAATGGAAATTGAGTTCCGGGGATAACAACCCGAAATGGTTGGAGACGGTAGTCAGCATCGCCTGCCTCTTGATCCCTGGTCGTCGTTTTCCGGACGACCTGTGTGAGTTGTTCACTTGGAGGGCCTGTCGGGCAGCCTCCAGAGTTGGGATGGTACCGTGTTGACGGTACTCCTTAACCAGCGCATTTGATGCCCAGCGTTGAAGACGCTGAGTAGGTGATGTCATCCTCAGATCGGATGACGATCCAGTAGGAATAGCAGTAGTGGTATTTGCAGCAGCAGTATTCACCGATGCGAATTTTAGAGTAGCCATTATGGAAATACAGAAGATATTGGAAAAGAGTGCCTGTTTGATATAACAGATGTAATCAAGATAAAATTCAGCCACTTCATCCTTTGGATGAGCACACATGTAAATTATTGTTTTTGTTAGCCCTCTTAAAATATGGGCTTAACAAATAGGTAAAAAACATCATTTTAATTTGGTTAAGGATTCACGTCGGGTTCACCATTTTTTGTTTCCCTCGGAATTCGGGGATGACCTCCTGGATGGGAGATTCAAACGTTCCGATCGGTTTCTAATGGGTTTGTTCGTAAAACTGGAAACATCCAATGATTCCATATCCATTTGGACCTACTTTCCAAAGGTGGGCGCTCATTAGCTTGTGAACTGACGAGGCTTAGGAATTTGCATTGGTCAAGAGGATGGGAGGTCGGACTCATCACACCTTTTTTAGGGGAATTATTGTCTATTCCGGGACTCTCTTTATAGATTTAAGTTATGTTCGTGAATCTTTATTACATTACCAAGTATAAAATGTGCTTTTCCTTTAGTTTTGACAATCAATTATTAAATATGTAAGAAATTTAGAATATATTTTAAATGAATTCGAGGTTCTTCATCAATAGAGAATCATCTATATCTATTTAGAGATTTTTAGTCAATGGTAACCTTAAAAACATTCATATAAAAGTCTCTTGGTCATTATGATGACCAGGCTAGTTTTAAAGCCACTCAGTGGGGTACTTGAAGTTTATTGTCATTCAGAAGGACATGAATTATTTCAGAGTTGGGATCGAACCCATAGATGGGCTACCTACGTATCCTTTGTTTTGGAAAAGGAATCAGAACCCACGTAGTTCGAGTAAGGGAGTATGATGTTTATGATTGATGGCTCAAAAGAGGATGTCACAACTTACTTTTACACTCTAAGCTCACGTGAGTCATGCTCGGTGTGACAAAGAAGAGGTATTGGTAAATATTATACAATTGTGCCATGAAAGATGAAATCATAAGAAATAATGTGGGGATTATGTATGTATGACTTCCCAGATGAATGAAGTTTAGGATTTACATTAAGGAGAAAATCCAAGAACATGGTCCATAAAGGAATATGTGCTTTATGGAGATTTAAACACTCTAACTTAGGACTTATTCCTGAAAAGGAAACCCAAATTAGGAGAGGATTGATAAATGGGTTTTACTCCTGATAAGGAATCCCAGATTAAACGGAAATTAGGATTAGTTAATGTGAATTTAAGGGATTTGGGGCTTACTCCTGAAAAGGAAGCCCAAATTAAAAGACTGGGACTTACTCCTGAAAAGGAAGCCCAAATTAGAAGACTGGGGCTTACTCCTGAAAAGGAAGCCCAGGTTAAGGATTAATGATTGGGGCTTACTCCTGAGGAAGATGCCCAAACATTTAAGGGACTTGGGGCTTACTCCTAAGAAGGATGCCCAAATTAGGGTACTTGGGGATTAGTCCTAATGAGAATTCCCAATAATTACGGGACTTGGGGCTTACTCCTAAAGAGGATTCCCATGATTATGACTGGGGATTATTCCAAAAAAGGAGGCCTAGGTTAATGATTCTCTCATCTTAAAGGATGAGGCTGAATGAATGAACTCTCCATATTTAGTGACATAAAGATATTTAAATCAATAGGTTTTGAGCGATATTCCACAGAATTCCTTTCAGATAAGGATGTCAAATCAAGAAATCATGCCATAAATGGCTTTGAAGAGTGTCTTGAAGACTGAATCTTGAAAAGGAATGGTTTAATATCTTAAGAGGGGTGAAATGGGCAAGATGGGCACCAAAAAAAGGAATGGGCACGCAAGTCATGGAAGGCGCGCAAGTATTGCATTGGCGCGCAACTGTTGGTCGCGCAGGTATACCTGCGAGACACATGGTGTACTTGCGCGATATTCAACCAGCATTGAAATACTTGAGCGACTCTTTATTAAAGCCTTTAGAATCCTTTTGTGGTTCATCCAGAAAAGGGACATGCAAGTTCTATCGAAGAAAGAAGGCGGCGCGCAAGTGTGGCCACTTCCCTTAAGGGCTGGCCACTCAAGCGTGCAAGTGTTGATGAGTTTCAACACTTAGGCCTTCCTCCCTATCTTTAGATCTTTTTTTCTAGGTAAGAAATTACCTTAGAAGTGTTCCGAAAGCTTTGAGAATAGACTTGGGCGTCGGGAGCTTCAATCCGAGTTTCTGGAAAAAAATCCTCTCGAATGGGGGGCCCACATGGTCTATTTATAGGCAGGAGAAGACCCTGGGCAGTTACCGGGCGGTTATCACTTAGGTTGCGCAAGTCACTTGCGCGACCAAGGGCGTCGCGCAAGTGGACTTGCGCGACAGTGATATAACTTGCGCGGTGAAGTTGTTGTTGATCCTTTGTTCATGCCTTTGTCGATTTTTGATATTTTCTTCAAAGGTTGAATCACTTTGAGCTCAGATATTCCCCTTTTCTTATTTTTAGATTCTGTGACGAATGGAGCGTCAAGAAACACCAAAAGGTATATCCCATCCCATAAATCCCACATTCATATGTAGTGAGAGTCATTAATTTTTATGTCTTGTTTTTGACACTAATCGTGGCTCATGTAGGCTTCTTGTCTTCAACAATAATATCTTTCACATCATGAATTTAAAATATCTAGTAAAACCTTAGTATGTTAGCCTAGATCAGTTGAAAGGAATTATATCCCCAATATATGGGAATCCACATTTGTAAAAGTATCAGGGGTGTTTTTGAACAACATTGAATCATATTCCATCTATAACTAGGATATGTAGGGCATATCTGTGAGGCTCGTGTTCAATATTTGTTCTCTAAGATCCCCTATATATATACTTTATTTATGATTTCAAACTAAATGATTTTAAAAATCTATATGGGTTCTGATTCTTTATATATATACTAGATATGTAGGGTGCATAATAAAAGTTTTACACCATCCTAAATATAATTTTTGCCAGTTTGGATTATAGAATATTTTTTAGTTCCTAGTTATATGGATTCAATATATTCATAGGTACACACAAATGTGAATCATTTGAAGAACCTAATATAAATAAAGAATGAAGGATTAATAAAAATCCTTTTACACATGGAAGAATTCAATACATAATATTTTTGTAAGAGTAAATGGTTCCATGAATGGATTGCGAATAGATTAATGAACATATATTAATTATAAACTCGGTAATTAAGTGGGGAAAATTTCCAGAAAATTTTATTTTTTTATCCCATCATCCAATTCACTCAACCAATGTGTGTTCCTTAGTTTCATCGAGGATGAAACCCTAGTGGAACACCTATAAGTAGAATGTATTTTTTTAACTCTATTATAAATGTATGAAAGTTTGGGAGATTCAATAGAAAATAACTTGAATGGTGAACTTGGTGTGAATGATTTTTATGGAAATGAAACCCACCACAATATGACCACAAGAGCATCATAAATCCCACTATGTAGGATATATTTTAATATACATCAATGTTGGTGGACCCAACATGAAATCAGTTGACTATGAAATCTCATTCGTAGGTTGAAAAGCATAAACTACATAGTTCCCATGAGATCATTTTATTTAATCCATATTAGTGATCTTTTTCTGATGAACCTAATATGGTAATCCAATGGTGAAATTATTCTATGATGGTATCAACGTCACATGTTGAAAAGGATAGACTACCGAGTCTTGTCAAACCATTTGGGTCCTACCATGTGTATGATATATTGTGGAATAAACAAAAATGGTGAATATGATGTGAATATCACAAATAATAAAATAATAATACATCCCAATGTAAAAGGGGGTCTCATGAAATATGTCCATCATCTCTATGACAAGTACAAATGAGATAAATGGTCGAACAAATAATATTAAAGGACAATTGTATAACAAGTGCATTTTTAATGGGCCCCATATCATGCTGGAAATTATACACTAATCAATTACCATGTCTCATGTTGTCTTCATAACTAAAAATATTGTTCTCTAAAAAAACCCTAGATAAGATAATGAATTCATCTAGTGACTATTATTGAAAATCCATTATAGCAGCAAACCATGTGGGATACAAAATGACCTAACTTTATTTAAACTATCAACATCAAGTTAATATAGAAATGGTTTGTGAATGCCATAAGAATGGTACAATATAAACCATTGAGGATTCTTGTGAGGGTCTCCAAATGTTGAAACTGATGAGTCTACATCATTGAATGAAGGATGATGAAAATCTAGGGGTACTTATTACGAACTCCAACACCTTTTGAAGAATATATATAGAGAGGTATAATCTCTATTTTATGTATATGAGGTCATTGGATATTGGATAAAACTACAAATCATTTTTGGGTAAAGGGACCCTGAGGATGCATCCTATGAACCACAGTCAGTAGAACCGTTAGATCGGTTCCCCATAGATTCCTACTGAAGGCACCACCTAAAACATTTCCACAAATGAAACCCTTACAATAAAAAATATTATTTAATGTCATTTTCATAATTATTCGATTTATGGGTGTGGGGTCATATACTCTCTTTCAATATTGAATCCTAGATTCATATTCTACGATTATCTTGTGAGTTGGCTCAAATCAATGTTCACTCAGAGAAAACTATACGGGAATATTACTATAGCAATAATGGGAGAGAATATAATCCGAAGACATGTTCATGAATCCCATTGGCATATCTCTATGGTACAGGTAGGAAAGAATTGAAATCATATCCACGGTTCAATTTATAACATCATATAGTATATAGTGGGGTAATAAAATGTTTAGGACTATATAAATATGTACACGTTACTAAAATTCTATTATTGTAAGGATAAAAAACAATAAATCTATTGTTATATTCTTCCACTTGTACAAATATAGGTATATGTTCATATTTTAATTTATATAGCTCAGGGATCAATACCTCTAATCCACATGAATGTGTTATTTCTATAGATACATAAGACATTATTACTCTTATCCAATAGGATTATCTATATTTTATAGTAAACGATGTGTCATTGGAATGGGATCATATTCCTGTCCCAACTAGGAGTCACTGTGTGAGTGTGGAAAATTCCATCGTACATGCCTATTTTCTATTAGAAAATTACTATAAAAATACATTAGAATCATGGTACTGGGATCATACCCTCATTCAAACTAGGTCTCACCATGTGGAAGTGGACAATGCTGTGGAATATATCATATTTCTATCCCAAATATCTGGAGTCAAACTAAAAATATTCGGATTGTGATTATATTCAATTTGTAACAAGGATTCACTAATTGATAGAGGAATATACCTTGGGATATGATAAAATAAATATAATAAAAGCCTAGATGAATATTCCATATCAGTATAGTTAGGATCATATCCCTTTGCTGACAAGGGAACAACATGTGAGAGCATGTCGTGCCTCAGAAATGTATAATTTCTTTATTGAATATGACTATGGAATATTCTGAAGGCTTAGGATTTCTCTCATACCTTAATTATGAATGGGAATCACTATGTGGGAGCATCACATGCGATGAGAAAAAAACATATCTTTGTCGAAAAAGACATGAAATATATTCCAATGGAATGTTATTAGGATTATATCTCCATTATGACTGGACATCGTAGTCTGAGATTGGTAAAGGCCATAAGATATGCTAATATTTTAATTAGTAAATATAATTAGAATATTCAATATTATTATTGAATCTTGGCTCATATACCTACTTTCACTAATTTAAAACTCTATCAATATCATTAAGAGGATATATAAGAGGTGGTTCATATATCTTATTCTATTCTAGATGTTCGTTGGAAAATTCTTGTGTGGAATGAATGATTTATATTGGATCATATCCCTACTATCTCATGGGTTGATGATAATATTATTTAATCTAACCATAGGGAAGAATATACACCTGTCGATAATGATAAATATCATTATTATACTCAAAAAATTCTTAGTATCTGAATCATAATCTTGTTAAAGTAGACATTAATCAACATATTACAGAATCTTTCATACAACATGCTCTTATCCATACACAATTCAAAAATTAATATCATTATATTACATCCACGTTGCATAATGAGGCTCACATCCATAATAATATCGATGAAAGTTTCCCTTAAGAAGTTAGAGATGAATTCTATGAACCCCAAAAGACCACCTAGGATTCAAACAAATCAAATGGACGTTAAATCCAAGATATTCATACAAGTGGTAGTGTGGATATCGATAACATGTACTCTACTCCTGAAATTCTCTATAATCAACCACCCCACGGTGATATCTCCAACATATAATGAAATCCTCTATATTCTAAGATACCAATATATAAAGTTGTGCACAAATATTAGATACCTTTCTTTGGAGAGGAGGCCGAAACACCAAGGTAAACCACAAATAGTTTCACATCAACAATAAGAAACAATTCATTCCATCAAGTAGAAAACCGAAATAAGTAAATTTTGTTTTCAGACCCTGTTGAGGCCTGTGGCCTATTTTTTAGTACAATTATAATAAAATGTGGAGAGTGTTAGATGGAAAAAACCTCCCTACTATGCTCTGTCATAGTTACATGTTTGAATATGAGATCCCATATGAGCTAGATAAAGGATTAATTCATCATATATTCCAAAAATGAAGAAAAGACATCTATGATTGAAAAAACGATATATCTCTTACTCAATATATGAGTGCCAGTATCAGATCATCCATACAATCTACTGTTATCTAGACATTGATTCCTTTTATGTAGCCCAGAACATAGTATTTTATGATCATGTCAAACAACGACATAGTGGTTGTCTTTGTATCATGAAAACTCTAGTTTGACTGATTTATATAGAATTTTTAGATGTGTATACCAGTGGATGGGTGAAATATGGGCCATTATACATATATATACCATTAGAATGGTAGGACACCCCAAATCGATTGTCATGTAATGTCCCAACTCTTTTGAAATCAAGGGACTACGAAATGTGCAACCCAATTAGTGACTAAAACCTAATTCCACTACATTAATATTACATATAAATCCCTAAATGAATGAATTTACATCCAATATATCGTTGAACTACAACCCTTTAATCAATTAGAACTTATTTCCGGCTTTGAAACAAATGTGACAATCTACCTGATAACATCACATAGAAACATACTCCCAAAATGTTATGTTGTTACACATAGCACATACAAGATAAAAATCAATCGGAATCAAATAACTAACAATATTAGTAGCCATTATAGACATGCAGTATAGAAAATGGCCTATTCTCTAGGGGGACTATTTACCATCACCTCTACACACAAAATAAAAAAAATATCCGATGATTTTGGATATATTAGAATCATTTTCAAAGAAAACCAATCCCTCCATGATATGAAATTTTGATCAAAATATTCCTCACCATGTTCATTACCCTTTGATATGGTCTTGTCGAAGTGAACATATCATATAGATAAACCCCATCCCATTGTGTTGGGGGTATTTTTGTTATAAATTTATGTCCCAAGATTCACAAAATCATCGAGCATAATCACCATATCCTCAATAACTTGATACATAAATTATAACAGAATCCCTGAACAATCCCCTACCCATAGGGATGAGAGATTTTCCATCACCATAATCTCCACATAAGGAATTATTCTTCTTTTGTATGGGAGGTAAATATCAATGCATTGTATCCCATATGTTCCTCAATCCATAAGAAAATCCTCTGATATTCGGGGACCATTCAAAAACACAACAGGAAACTCCTCCATTGTCACTACTCATAGGACATGATGAGAGGAATTTAATTTTTTTTAATAATACCGTAATAGGTTATCTATAAAAAATGGTTCAATATGGATAAGGGGTAATGAAATGACCCTTTTTTGGAATTTCAGAAACATATTGTGCTATTGATATTAACAAGATCACTATAATTTATCAATACACCTATGTTAAAATCATTACCATAAAGAAAAAATTTTATTTAAATCAAGAAATAATGTTGTGGGATGTAATATAGAATACTTAACAAGATAGGAAGATGATATGGATGCACTAACTATGGCTACATGTGACAAAAAAATCGATGAAAATTCAAAACTCAGAATATCTAAATATAAATTTTCAACGTATAGGTTTAACAACTAAAATAGTTTTAGGGAATGTGATAGCTATATCTCAATCCCCAATATAAGGAAATTAATTTAATTCCAAGGTGAAATAATTGTAAAAATATGAGAAATATATTTAATATGTCAAGCAACACAATGAGGAGGTACTAAAAAGAATTATTCATAATGGGTAGAATCTTTAGGTAGTTGTGAATAGCCCTCTCCCACATATCAAGAATGAGTTTATCTACCTAAAAAAGAAGTATTTGAACATTAGACCAACTCCATTTCTAGTATTTTGGACAAAATAAATTAAGTGATCAATGATGATAAATAATTTCTTACATTGTGTTGATAGAATATCCCTCTCTAAGGAAAATATTAAGTATAGTGATGAATTGAGAATCGATGAGAAATAAAAATGTGTCCTCTTCATATAACTCAACCCGCACCATTATATATGAGAGGAATATAATGATGAAGTAAATTCAGAACTACTCAATGACATTGAGTTCCAGGATGTATTAATCAAATCCATGGAAGGGAGACAAAGACTTGTTATGCCAGAGTAGTAGCCATATGCAGAATGGGTGGAATATATTATTACCATAGACAGTCATTCCAATCCACTATACCCCACCTTTAATGCTGAATGTGATCTAGAACACCATCTCACTCACTTTGTGACCTCATGTGATCTAATTACAGAACATAATGTCAAAATTATGTAACCAAGTTGAGGTGTTTTGTAGAGAATGTGGTAGGTCCATCCATTATTTGTTATAGTGGTATTCCAATAAGTTCTTTTGTACGATGAGAACTCCACATTCATCAGTTCCATTATCAGTTCAACTCAATAATAGGTAAAAATAAAATTGAAGACCTATTAAACTAAAATCACCATGAAAATGAGTGGGTTCCTAACATCAAGTACATAGGGAAGGGTCTATCATTTTTTATCAACAACACTCTAACATGACTAATTTTTGTAACTCTATTATGAAAATATATTTTTATGAGGCACAAAAACTTTCCAGATTAAATATCGTATTTGGATTATTGAGTTTGATATAACGTTGAAACATCATGAAGATTCCATTCAATGAAAATGATCTAAGTCTAGACCCATTACCTCATAATATAAGAATAGGATTTGTATGTTAGAAACATCTATTGTTACAATAAAATTAATATCCACTCTATTTCATGCACTAAGGATTGTTCTGAACCACCAAAATCCTCAAATGGTGTGGAAGTATAATATATATCACCCTCATCTAGAAGAAATATGAGAATAGGGAATACCTCGGAGTTGATTAATAGATGAATAATGAATACTTCTTAATAAATGAGAGGGTCACAATTTTTTCCTTCCATATAGAATAACCTAATCATGTGGTAACGAACAAGGTAACCACTTGAGGTCATCCAAATCATTCATTCCAACTACATACCATTCCATAAAAGGCTAAGACACATCATCCATTATTTATTTTTCTGAAAAATAAATCAACTAAATAATGTTCAAATACAGAAAGGTGATGTTGGAAAACTCTATTATGTAGGTATATTATGTCTCCACTACCCATTTTGGTGAATATAGTGATCATAAAAATGTTCTGAAAAAGTAAAGGAATAGTTTTGACAACTAGATGACATAATTGAATGATTACCATGATCACACCACATTAAGAGCATATAATTATATTTTAATAATTATCTCAAAAATAGTGATGGTCACATAAAATATGAATCTAAAAGGGGGGGTGTAATGGATGGTTAAGTGGAAAATAAAAGAGGATGAGTAATATTTAGTTCAAGTTTAATCTTTGACTCTTGCAGATTTCTTCTCTCCACCATCCCAAGAATGAGAACCACCCTAGAAAATGGATCACGAATCATCCATGAAGACCATGTTTGGATTTTATTTATGTAATATACTTAAAAATTAATCTAAATTGATGAATATGCATTCATTTATGTGTTCTCTATCGCATAAAAGGAAGGTGGATGACGAAAGTGAATGAGAAGAGGATCAAGAAAACATCACAGGCATGGTGAAACCAAATATTTTGGCCACATCCCTATATAGTACATATATGGAGATTATGCCCTTTGTAAATAAATTAATCAAGATAATAAAAAATATGATGTTGTGATAGATCCCTCTAATGACTGCTCCAAACAATCCTTGTTAAATGAACATATTATTAGGGTTCTATTATTTGGTCATCCAAGATAGTGGGGAATTTCAGTGTGACCTATTCCACATTCAATAGATGCACCAACAACCGCGACACATGTACCAGGACCATATACATTAGATAACTTAGATTACCAACCATAAAACCAACAGAGACCCTATATTGAGATTCCAAAACCATTGGCCCAAAATTATGAAATTTATAAATAGTTGGTTGTTATCAAAATGAGACACTTGACCATGGATTTGATCCATAATTTATACAAACTCAAGAACACACTCGTCAAAGCATTCCATATCCCATTGGAGTATAAGATTGATGTTTATACAGATAAAATTAATCATGTCATGACTATGACATCAGAATTACATGTCGCCATATTTTTTATCAAATATGATTTGGACTATTTCATCTACGAAAAAATATGGCTCGTATATTTTTCTAGTCGACTTGATAATGTCGATATCTAAAGGGATATCATATATAATTGATCTTGGATAAACCTGAACCAATTTTTAGAACACTAAAATGTAGGCTAGATAATGGGGGATTATCTACCACAAATAAATCCATTCATGTGTATGATAATTTAGATAAAAGGCATATCATGAAAATCATTCACAATACATAGCTTGGTGATCTCCCATCTAATGTTGAGTTCATGGTTATCTTGATGGAAAATATATATAACATCTGTAATAGAATATGATGGCTCTAAATCCACAAGTGTGATAATTAGACATTTCATTAATTCTTGAAATACCAATCCAATTAGATGGTCTTGAAACTACATTGAGAAAACATGACCTCTTATACTAGTGAAGCTATATATGTTGAGTTTGGATTCATAAATGGAAGGAATAACCACAAATTATAGAAGAAAATATAATGTTTTCAAAAAAAAGTTATGGTAATTTCCCTTTCAAATCCCAAATAGTATGATCTATAGTGATTATGTTCTTTCCATAAATATGATTTTGATAGTAATATTAATCAATTAATTCCATGATCTATCTATCCCTACATTCATCATCATTGAATACCCACATATTAGACTAATTACAATTTCGTACCCCATGATGAGAAAGAGATTTACATTGAAGCTCTAAAATAATTATATGTGTGTGTCCTCATAAAATTATATAGAAATACTAGAGATAGACCCAAATGTAGCCACAAAATACATAGCCTTAACTGATGACCATTAATGATTCAAGAAGGTGGAGAGGAGGATTTACCCCTACCATGCAATTAATGTAGAGTCATAGGTTGAATAATTGATCAAATCCAATTTTTAGTATTAAGTGTAATACCAATGATATCCCTCTAAAATCATCCCTTTATAGATGAAGAATATGATGATTTGGTTATGTATTAATTTTGGATCAAATAATCAACACTACCCAAAGGAATAAATCACATTTCTAATAACTAAACTCTTGATTGAAAAAACTACTAGATTCCATTCCCATTTCATCATGGAATTATATTATGGGTAAAACCTAATAAAAATTGTCCTAAATATGATGAATCATAAACTCCGAGAGCACCCAAGGTAATAATCTAAAATATGGTCATTACAATTACATTAAATAATTATGGTGCTACTCATATTCAGATAATGAATAAAATCATTATACATTTATTGGGATAAATAAATATTGGATATTTCAAATTATTAGTGGTTAAATATTGAAATTAATGTGATCACATCATAGATATTCATTTAGTGTTTGATATCTTATGACAACATGGTCAGAATATGAATCACATAAAATTCACGTTCATGGTAACATTAAAAAACTTATTTTCCTTTTTTAAATTCCACAATGAAATCGAGGTCAAAACAAGAACTAATAGTCCAATCCTCTCAATTAACAACCACTTGGGATCTAAAATATCTGAGGGGATATTAGGGAAACCTCACCTACATTAATTATTTTATTGAAAACCAATCTGGATAATGATTCTACTTCACCAAGATAATGAAAAAACTATTATCATACTGATGGGATGTGGACTTCTATTAAGTCAATGAGAGACTCATAGAGGGTCTACTATGCCAACTAGACCTGATTCCATTAGTGTAATTAATTAAACTAATAAATTAAATGGCCAACATGGAACAATCACATGGTTCTCTGATCTCATTGAAAAATTTCCTGATGAATTATAGAATCCTCTACTACCTATGCCTAATTATGCTATGTATATTGTCTCAATACTCGGATTTCGAGAAGAACTACCTCGGAATGTTTTTTCATATAAAAAAGCTGAAGTATTTCATATAAATACCAAAATTCCACCAAGACCTTCATATTTTTACAATCAAGTAAATAAATGGTCAATGTATTATGGTTTGGAATATTTTATAATGTGTGGTTATTATGCAACAATATTACATCCGGTTCTAGTCACGAAATCTATTGAACTGGTAGGCTCTGATAATTTCATCATGGAACATCACAATCTATAATATACTCTAGTGGAAACTGAACATCTATATGAGAAGGAATTTGGTCCCATTGACACAATAAAGTCATGTGACATGTATTTTGATTGTACCTTTCTAAAGTCAAATAGCTAAAATAATGGAAAATCGATGCTCAAATTGGTTTTTTAATAGATTTTATTTGTTTCCCATGAAAAAACAAATTACCCCACTCATTATAATGAAATTAAGGCTAAATGAATAAGGAGGTTTTATAAAAATACATAATTGTTGGATTGGAACATGAACTACAGATAACAATACCCTACCTAAACATCAAGGATGATTTATATGTAATGATAGAGATCAATGGAAAATTTTCCATCAAGACAGGGGGATGGGATGCTCTTAATGGATATGCTATATGATTGATTCTATAGTTCCTTTTTGAGACCACATTTTACCTTTTTATATGATCTAACAAATCATGTGTCGATGAATTAAATAATGTATTCATGATCATCGATAACACTGGTCATAAGAAATCAATCATTATGATCATACCTAAAAACATGGTCTTATCGATCATCATATATGACATGTTAAAAATAAATCAGACCAATGAATCCATAGTTTGTGGTGAGCTGATATAAACCACTAGATAGATTGAACTCATAATAGATTATCAGTAAAATGGTATCCATACGACAGATCGGGTTGGAAGGGAACAGATTGGACCATGAGTTCCCAAATTTACACTTTGCGATAGTTGAAATTAGAAAAGTTTCCTCCATCCGAGAATGTGTTATGAAATATTCAGTTGATTCAGTGAATAAAAATTGATTGACATAATGAAGTATGGATTCCTTGCATGTTCCTACAAATCTCATTATAATGATACAAGGTTGTACCACTAAATTAAGAGGCTGGAATAATTCCAACAATCTCTGATACAAGACTACCTGGAATCCACCAATAAATTTCATACTTACCAAATTATTGAATAATTTTTTAATCACCCCATTTAATATTTATATATAGCTATTTATTCCTAGCCATTTTTTGTTTTATGAATTGATGCTTCGGGGCCATATCCTCAAACAAGAACAAATATGTTTATGTACATCCTTGCTAATACCAACATATTTTCTATATGGGATGAGGCCATAAAACTCAGGGTGTTTGTGATGGATAAGATCATCAAATTATTGAAGTCCTATATCATCACAACAATTGGATTCACATACACAATATTGATGGAAACATGAAAAACATTTATTCTACAGATCTAATAACATTTTATTCGGATTACAACATTGAGCCCAATCACTCATCCCAATATCTTAAAATAGAAAATTGAATAATAAGATCCTTTAATAAGTCTCTATCCAATAAAATCCTGAATATGGTGAATATAGATAATTATTTCTTTCCAGATAAGATTATACATGATTTATTGTCTTACCATACCAATACATGTACTTCTATACAAGCCACCCCATATTCATTGGTTCACAAAACCATGTTAGTGTTTCCCATAAGAGACATGTTTCCCTCAAAATTAATTTATATTTATAGAAAAAATAATAGAGGAAGATAAATCATAATAGGCTTTGGATGAGTTGTAATGGGTTGATGATAAATTGATTCACACATCGCACAACATCGATGATGAATACAATTGGAATTCATAGTAATTTAATAAAAAAGGTTTCAATCACTCAGTCGAAGAATGAAAACTTCTATTGGCTATTATAACACCAATAATACATGGAATAATGAATACTAAGATGGAACAGAAATGGTATGAAAATTATATCATCCATATGGTCTATCATAATAGACCATACTCAATGTCCACAATGGATAAGGAATATGTCACCCACCAAAAAAGTGAGATTTGTCAAGAAATATACAATATAACGTCCATAATTCATTATCACCATCCATGAAAAATGAATTTAATATACAAAAACTCATCAACATAGAATGATGATAAACCATTCAAACATATCTTGGTTATATGTCATTAACCAGAAAATATATTTCCAATGAACATGAAAATACACTATATAGAACATTTCCTGACCACATATTGCTGATATGTACAAAACATTTCCATTGAACATGAAATTAAACTACACATGAGATTTCCTCACTAAATGAAATTAATCTATAGTATAATCATCATATCAAAAACTATTCATTACATAGATGTTATATTTAGGAATAAGAGAATCAAAACACCACATGTCTATGTTTGTGTGTTAGGTCCACACAATTATTTCCCGTCCACTCTAAATAGGTGTGGCCTATATCTTATCATCACAGGATATGTAGTGATGCTTGGATCTCCAAAAATGGGCCCATAAAAAATTATTTATCCTTATCACAAGATATCAGAAAATATGACAATGGTCAAGACTTATTTTCCACATTGGGAGACCCTAATATTTACCCCATGGATTTATAAACTACAGGACCGATTTACATCCCTTATGAAAAAAACTGCACAACTTCCTATAACAACATGTAACATGATTTATAACAACATTGGAAATGTACTGATGTCCAGAGCATCATTAATGGGCCCAACAAAAATATTCCTCCTCTTCTATGTGGATACATGTTCTTTTTACTATATGATGTTAATATAGATGATTGATTTCTACAATTTAAGACACTAAGGAACACATTTTTATAGAAAATCATATTGTTTGACACTCATTCCATTTGTAACTGTTAAGACACTTATATCCTATATCATCGAATATGCACTATATGAGACACAATTCTCTTTTATTTTCCTTGAACTATCATTTTTTAGTGAGGAAAACATTTTTCATTCCTTTTTTGTCACACTGAGTATAGCGCACATTGGATTTGGAGTTGTGGTAAGAGATTCCCCCAATGATCGAGCTACATCAGATAATGGTTGGGTTTTCTTGGTCTTTCGTGAAAGATCATGAAAGGAACATCATGATTCTAATCCACATGATGTTAAACTATATGGTTTATGTCTACTTCATGAAATAAATCATATCATTACCCTCATCCTTTATTTATAAATGAACTTATTTTAGAAATACATGTTGATTGATTCCTTTCATCACAGGATTCATATTGATTACAAGATCTCAAATTATTGGGCTTAGTAAAACAATCATAGGAAACAATTCCCACCTCTATGAATTGATGATACCTGCATAGATATTTTTATTTCTAATAACATGGTGCTAATTGATTATTATCATCATATGATCAGTAATTAATGACCGATCTAAAATTTAATGTCCAATTATAATATCCATGAAAATTATTCCCCCCTCTTTTTATGGGTCAGATCTATGTATGGAGTTTCCCATGAAAGAACTACATATGTATTTAATCCTTACATTATTGGATATGTTCTAATGCCACAAACCCCAATATTTGGACCATTTGTAATATTCTCTTTTCTCATCAGGGATACAATTTCCATTCCATATGATTTTTAACAGTACGGTTCATCATGAACTATATATGTATTGATTCCAACCATCCCATGTTATGTAGGGACACCCAGATCTTTGTTTCGATGTAGATCTAAAACAATGAATGGGAAAAATTCCCCCCTTTTCATACATGTGATACCTATGTAGATATTTTTGCATTTATGAACTACATGTGCCTTGATTCTTGTCACCATGTGATACGTTATGATGTCAGGATCTCTAATTCTTGTGTTCACTCCTGATAAAACAAAAATATACTGCATCCCTATGTATATTTTAAAATTTTCCAAGAAACATTAATAAATGAACTACATATGGATTGATTATTACAATCTTGCAACACTCCATCACATGCCGATATTCAATCCATGTTTGAACCAATAAATAAAAAATAATAAAAATTCACCGTTAAATTCATATGAGCTACATATATATATCAAATCATCTGAGACCCACTCTTATGCGGCCAAACCAAGTACCCCTTTGCCCATTTTTTCTCATACTGAGAAATGCTCATGTTAGCATAGGGAACCCCATAGGCTGATCTATAAAACACCGTGGAGGGTCACATGAAGAATCCCTTACCACCTGAAATTAAACTTCATGGAATTTGTACCTCCCTAGGATTTTTTGAAGTATATATTTGTAAATTTTATATTCATAATTTCTTGTAACACTAGTTATATATTGTTTTATACAAATGGAAAATGTTTGGCTTGCATTTTACACAACACCATGTTAATCATTCACTACACATGATAAATAGATTATCTTGTCGTAAATGAAATAATATGTTTGGCTTGGGTTACATACAATATCATGTTCTTTTGATATGATTGTGTTACATGCACACATGAGTTATACAAAAATTAAATCTATAGTTCATAATATGATTAAAATATTACTAAAGTTACAACCTATGCATGTGAATGAAGGTTATGAATATGATTAAGTAAATTATGAAAAAAAAAATTCACATTTATAAAAAATAAATCCTTATATTTCCAATTAAATAGAAATAATGTAATAACTATCTAAAAATAATGAAATTTATTTTCCATCAAAATAATTATTCTACGTACGATCACAATTCCATTTCAACAAAATTTATAAAAACACGTTGGATGAATATTTATAAAAATATTTATGAATTATTAATTTAATAATATATTTTAACACTACTTAAATATATTTTATCATTAAAGATAAGAAAAAATAAAATATTATGAATAAAAATACACATTTTTATGAAAGGTAATGTGAAAAACATTTAACAGATAAACTATTGTATATATATTTTTAAAAAATTTTAATTTTTAATTTTCAAAAAATAATATACATTTTTTTAAAAACAAATATCAAAATTTACTCTAGGTGTATTTTTGTTATTTTTCTGAGAATATTAAATTTTTATGAATAGTAAAAAAATTGAACTATTCCGTTTCATCTAATTTATATAATTTAAATTTGTTAATTTTGTTTTAAAATATATTTAGTTAAATTATGCATATATTAAAACTATTTATGTCATTGGAATCAATGTTAAATAGAAATTGGGTATAAAAACCAGTAAATATTTTTCATATCTTCACTTCAATACTCATTGCTTCGTCATAACTAGGAGATTATTTCTAAATTAATATTAGCCATATATATGTTTTCAATATTAAAAAATTGATTTTGTATTTCATTTTAGAAAAAATATATAATTTATAATATGTTCAACGTAATTTTTTACCAAAAATATCATTAAATATAATTAATTTTAATTAAAATGATTAAAGTAAAAAAGAATATCACATAGTTTTTAATCACTAGCATTTATGGTAAAATGATCTAGAAACATGTAAAAAACGATTTTCTAGAAATATTTTTAACCATACCCTCCCATGGATCAATCCTGGACCATTAATCAGATTCTCATGATTTATGGGAGACCTCCCAAATTGTGATTACATTTTTATATTTATTAGAATGTCACCTCTCCACACAATGAAAAGAGAAATCACCCTCATCACTTATTCAGATATATAAATACATTTATATTATAAAAAAATCAATCTCCCAATATACCCCCTTCATCGTAGAGGACTATCTTTGATCATAAATCCTACTAAATAATCCCTTTAATGAATATCAAAAGGCGTTACCAATGAATAGGTAACATCAATCAATAGTCACTTTGGTATTGATTCATTATCCATCACTCCAAGTATATCTATATTAAGATCATATAATAACATAATTATTCTAAATATATATATTTATATTATGATAATGATATGACCTATACCATAATAAACAATCATAAAATGAGTTATGAAATCCTGATTTGTGAATATGGAAAACTATTGCATCATGATCTGATGTCATTCATTATTCAATTAACGCATCTCATAGATGATGATAATGATGTTTATTCTATTTTTATATAGTATATATGATAATTAGGATATATTCACTGTTATTGGATTATTATATAAAACATACGATCATTATTTCCATATTAGTGATATATGATAACCTCGTTTTTGGACGTCTGGACTACCACCTCCTCAAAGAGATCTAGTTCGTTCACACTATACATTGTATGTATTAAGGGTGAGTTTAATAAAAATATATGAGTTATATAAAAAATTAATGTTCCATTTTCTATAATATATATATATATATATCATTTATTTTTCCTTCCTTCAAAACACAACATGAAAAAGGAAATAGCATTCATGCAAATGTACGACCTATAGTCTCCTTGAATGGTGTATTTAATTTCATATTTACATCCATTATTGGATATTATAACTACATATATAATGAATATATATCAATTTTATATCTTGTTTTACATTTTGGAATTATGTAAATAATTAACTATTTAAGATGACAAGGAATAAAAAGAATTAACATATAAGAAAAAAAAGATATTATTACCCAAAATGATACATTGAAATAATATTGTTAATAAATAAGTAATATATATTCATAATAAAATAATACATGCTATGATATATAAGAAAAAATTTCAATGTTATATTTATAATAAACATATATTTCTGATACATCAGGTTTAAACATGTGTGAATAATGTCAAGACTTATGGTGTGGGGATTTGTATTCTCACATTTATTTATGTGAGACTGATTGTTTATTCCCCACATGTGACTTTTGTGTGGTTTATGTATAAGGCCCAATCCTTAACCATTACTTAACATTATGTTAAGTCAGTAATTTTAATTGAATCCACATCCATGGTCTTTTACGTTTTTGAGCATTAAATAATTTTGTCACAACAAATAAATAACAAATTGATTATTATAACTAGAATTCTATACTCATTATCTATTTTTATAAGTCCATTTTTTAAAAAAAGAAACATGTTTTGTTTCCTGTTTTAAATATAATGACTTTTCCTTGATCCCAGCATTGATCTTATCCTTCTAAATGTCCTATGAAAAACATTTCAAAACATTGGATGACCTAAAATTTTTAGTAAGGGATACATAATGAATGAAACTATTTTTCCATTCCAAAACATGTAAACCATGAAAACATTATCATAATTTAATGCATTTCACCATTAAGTAGTATGAAAAACTCATCACTGAATATTATCTCATTTCTCACTATTTTTGTAACATAATTATTAGAATAATTCCATAGAAAGAAACATATATAATATAATGTTAACTTCAGACATTAACAAACTGAAATATAATTACCATACGGTTGACTTCGACACATATCACTAAATGGAATAGCCATGTTGCAGACATCCATACCCAATGAATTAGAGGTTATCATAGAACTACCTGTCATTTGGTTTATCATTTTACCAACCTTCATTAGATTATAACATAAACACCCTTCAAATTTCCAAGATCCATTATATAATCATAATATGAAAAATATTTAAAATATCAACATTTCAGAAAAAAAATCATTTTCAATTAAAAGAAATCATTTCAAGATATAGAAATACTCAATCCATTTCAAAACCCATTTTCAATATGAAAACACCTTAAATGGTAAAAAATATTTATTTTCCTTTTGAAAACATTAAGGATTATAATAAAAATCAAATATAATATAAAGGTTATGGTAGCAAAGAGTTCATTTTTCCACATACATAAAAAAACATTCCATTTCCCATTTATTAATACACTTAGTAGTAAAAAAGACTCCGTTTGAATGAAATTAAAATTCAATGGGGTTTTTATACAATATATAAATGAAAGAGAGAATATTATCAAAATATACCTCAATAAAACGAGAATGAGATGAAGTCCCATACCACATGTGTAACGACCCGACTCTTTGGAAATGGTACAGAATGTTAGTATTTATTTAAAACCTTTCCTTTAAGCTTGTTTAATGTGTGTGATGTTCTAAGGAAGGTTTGGGGAGTGTATGGGGTTTGTTCGGAGCCTAGGAGTTTGAGAAATGGACTTGCAGATAGGGGCACACATCCTGTGCACGGCTTGCACACAGTTTGAAAAACCATGCGGCCTTTGATCTGGAAGTAGGGAGGCGCGCACGGTTTGCACATGGTTTGGTTAAACCGTATGCCTAAACTGTCTGACTCTTTACCTGAAGGCAGTGAGATGCGCACTGTTTGGTCATCGTTTGGTAAACCGTGTGCCTAAACCGTGCGATCCTGTTCTGGGAAAAAATTACAATTTTGCCCTTAAATATTTTTAAAGGCTTAAGCCTCTTTCATTAATCTTCCCACAGACAGAACCAGAGGGGAGCCCTATTTTTAGCTCCAAAACCTCTCCTCTCTCTTTTCCTTGTTGTTTCTTCGTCCGACACCCGATTCGCGTTCCACTGGAAGTGTTGGAAAGTCCAAGGGAAGGCTTACCTCATGCACCCCTCTTTCATCTGTGAATCTTTCCTTCCATATTGTTATTCTTATGGAGGATTATATGCCTTATTTCTAGGGAATTGGATTGGTACTCAGATACCTTCCAACCTACTATGAATCTGAGGTCGATATCAAACGACCATACACCTACATCTCCAAGGTAGGTGGTCATGTGGTTTCAATTTTGGGTTTTCGCCTTTTTGAGTTATTATTGTCATGTCATGGTTTGTCTTCCCCCAAACCCCATATTTATAATGAATTCTTCATATCTAAATTTCATGTGTGGTGCGATATTAATGAATCTAACCTATATTGGGTGTTTAGATGAGTTATGGAATGGGTAAGGTTAACCATAGGTGTTATGCCTTGAGAATTGGCCATTTTTCACCTTTGAACCTTAATCATATGTCTTGAAAGAGAATTTTCCATGATAGGAAAATGAGATGACTTGGTTAGAGTTTGGATAGGATGAGAGAGCATGAAACCCTTGATTGAATTGAAGTGTATGTTGCCGTGATATGTTATTCTGTGGTATTAAAAGATGGAATTTCCATGCATTGTTCATGTGATAGAATATAAGATGGTTTTCCTTATATATTGTGATGTGAATGGTTATGCCTTGCTGTGTTGACAACCATGTGATAACTCATGAATAGGTAGGAAGTATTATTACACAGTGCCAGCTATGTCTTTGTGGAATGGGATGAGAGGCATTTGTACCTCATTCCCATTTAACCTTTATGGGTGTGAGGCATTTCTACCCCACTCCAGCTACAATGAATGGGGACTAGAGGAATTTTCACCCTGTTCCCATATAACCTTTATAGGTGGGAGGCATTTCTACCCCACACCTACTACATTGATTGAGGATGAGAGGCATTTGTACCTCGTTCCTATATAACCTTTACGGGTGGGAGGCATTTCTACCCCATGCCATTTATAGTTCTTGTGGATGAGAGGAATTCATACCTAGGACCAGTGATAATTGTATGTATGTGAGAAGCATTGAAGAGAGGAATCTTCACCTCATTCCCATGATAACCTATATCTATGAAATTATACCTCTGGTGATCATTCAGTTTACCAGCCATGAGATGAAGAAGGTGGACCCACCATGTGTCCTTCTGAAACTTGAGCGGGAGGGTTGTTTATTTACTGTGCTTTACTTACTTTTAGTCTATTACTCACTTTTCTGGAAAACACTTCTTTGGATTACACGTATACATTGTTGGTGGTGGCCTACTGAGACTTATCTCCCACCCTACCCGGGTGGCCTCTTGGTAGCCCTTGTAGACTTCACTACTGCAAGTACTAGTAGGGGAAAAGGACCAGATTTAGGTTGGTGATACATGTATGTTTTAGATGGAGATCCAGGGTAAAGGATTGAGTTTGGCTAGAGATGCTCATGGACTACATCTATTATTTTTTTATTATTGTATAGAATACATGTCTTCTATTTCCATTGTACTAGCATGCCATGCATCCATTTTGTATCAGACACTGCCTGTGTGGGTTTTGTATCTTTATCAGGGTTTCCTTACTTCTATTGTTTTGTTGTACATTTCCCTTTTTTCCCTATTTGTCCATTTTTTGTGCTTCCGCTATTTTTATTACTTTTCATCTATACAATTGTGTACTCTGACATGGGGGTACAGTCTCCCCACTGACTTACCATTACACCTCCACAGTTATTTGGCAGCCCCTCGCCTATGGTGACACAAGCCAGGGGTCATGTGGCCAACCAGGCTTGGGGCTCGGGTTTAGGGGAAGCCGGGTCCTGGACGTCACAATGTGGTATCATAGGATTTATTTCTCTCTTTATTTACTATTTGGTGATGATAGACTTGGAGACTGGGAACACTTAGGGACTTATTTAGGAGTTGTGCTTGGGCGTCGCGAACCCATTTACGAGGTATGGTCCATGGTTCCTATTTAATGTTGTTATTGATTTGGCTATTTACTGTTGATAGTGATTCACCGTTGGGTTCTTCACATGTTTTGTGATGTTATTGAGATTTGAAAATTTGGAGTTTGGATTCAGGGTTTGACCGGATGAAATGAGGGTTATGCATTAGAACATGCATCACGATAGGCACAATATGATTAGGCCATGAATATTTCCATGCCACGGTTAAATTTTAAGTGATCATTTCTTGTTGTTTATTTCCATTCCTTGTTAATATGTGTGTGATTGTGCTAACCATTCTTGAAGGATATGAATTGAGGAATGAGGTGGTTTTAGTGGGTGTCATTCTTTGGTTCATAAGGTGTGTGGGCCCTTATGAATCAGAAAATGGAATTCCAACTAAACAAATATTTTGTTTTAAAGGAAATTCTAATACCTGAGTAACAAAAGTAAAAGTGAAATGACATCCAAGTGTGTGTCATCTTTTAGTTCATGAAGAATATGGGCCCTTTTGGGCTAGTAAATTCCATGTCACTGACTTAAGTGCAGTTTGAATAGTTGCAGGTTTTGCTAAGATTTCCTATGGGTGTGGATAAGAGATCATAGGGGTAGGAAGGATTAGTACATGTCCTAGCTTCTAGAGTTCAACCATTAATTTGGTGGTTTCCTCTTTTGACATGTTCATTTGGATTTGAAGCACTATGCCTCTGAGATGTCCTCGAGTCGTGCACGCTGAAGGCGGTGACGATCACGTTCCAGAGGTGGCGGGCCCGGATCCGCCATTTTAACTTCTTGTCGAGCCATCCGTGGCTCCTCTTGCTATTCCTGAGATGGGAGTGGATGCCCTGTTCTTTGAGATATTGTTGCGTATGATGCAGATCATGCAAGGTGGAGTGTGACCTGCCCCGACTATGGCAGAGTTGACCCACAAGTTTCAGTCGCAACATCATCCTACATTAGCGGTAGATGGCGAACCACTTGCTATAGTGTCCTGGTTGGAATCCATTCTGACCATCTTCGAGCACCTCGAGACACCTCTAGAGAGGAGGGTCAATCTCATTACTTATATTATACGTGGTTCATCCAAGAGGTGGTGGGATGTCATCACCCAATTGGGACAAGAGAGAGATATGATCTGAAATGATTTCTAGACCATCTTATATGATTACATCTTTCCCCAAACATTGAGGGATGACAGATCTAGGGAGTTTATGAATCTACAGTATAGGAACATGGCAGTCATGGAATATTCATCCTCTTTCACTAAGTTACAACGTTTTTCTACTACACTAGTTCTTGGTGATCTCACAGCCACTAGGCGTTTTGAGAATGGCATGTGTTACACCATGCGGTCGTAGGTTAACGTGTTTAGGTTGATGACCGTTTCAGAAATTTTTAATCAGGCATTGATCACAGAGAGGAACTTTAGAGAATCAGACAGTTTGAACTAGGTCGGTTTAGCACCCAAGGGTCTAGTGGATCTGCTTATGGGATGAAGTGGTGTTTTGAGGACTCTCATGGAGTTAGTGGTAGTCAGACCCCTTTTTCAGGTGGTACTCCTATCTGTCACTATTGTGGGGTGCCATGACATATGAAGAGTTAGTGTACGTGAATCCCAGTGTAGTGTAGAGGTTGTGGTAGGTTGGGTCGTCTCCACCGCTTCTACAGGATGTTTTCCCCAGGGTCCAGTGAGTAGGGATCTATACCTACTCCACGATTTGGCGCTGGTTCGGCAGGATCACGTCAGTCAGGCCGTTGTAATACCGCCGTCCGATCATGTCATGGGTGCAGTCGAGGCAGAGGTAATCATGTGACTGACTCCCAGTTCCAGCAGGGAGGGTCTACTCAAGGTATCCATGCTGTGACTCGGAGACATTGTACCGACCAGTTTTATGCAGTCGAGCATACACCGCAGGAGCAGTACACCGGACCATCTACTGTACGAGGTATGATTCTAGTTCCCTCTACTTTAATATCTTATTTGATTGATACAAGAGCTTCTCACTCTTTTATATGGGAGGAAGGTATTGAATGTTTGGCTTTCAACTTTGAGTCATATCATGTTATGATCACGTTAGATACCTCGTTGGGTATCCATTCAGAGGGCATTCATCGTTCTCAGAATTTTCCCCTGGAGGTGGGAGGTTACCTTTTCGTGTCGAACCTGTATGTTCTGGATATGACAGGTTCTGAGTTAATAATCAGAATGGACTGGATAGTTTCCTATAGTTCCTGGATTGATTTTTATCATCATAGGGTGGCGTTTACATCACCAGAGGGCGACACCGACAATTATAAGGGAGAATGGGATATTAGTGCGACACGAGAGAGACCAGAACACCAGAGTTTAGGTGGTGTCACAGCTCAGGTTTCCAGTCTTTATCTCGATGACCAAGGGTTACAACCCTATGTTTAGCCTCCCGTGGTGGAGGTTTTCAGTGATGTCTTTCGTGATTATTTCCCTGGTCTACCTCCAGTGCTAGAGGTGGATTTTACTATTGAGATTATACAAAGAGCATCACCAATGACCATTCCACTTTATAATATAGCACATAAGGAACGTCTGAAGCTCAAGAGTCAGTTGGAGGACCTAGAAGAAAAAGGCTTTATACGTTATAGTACTTCTTCTTGGGGATCACCAGTCCTTTTTTCCATGAAGGCTGATGGTACCCTTCGTCTTTGTATGGATTATCATAAGTTAAATCAGCTGACTACTAACAAACATTATCCTTTACCTCAAATTGATGAACCTCTTCGATTAGCTCCGATGAGTGGAGGTTTTTTCAAAGATAGATTTGAGGTTGGGCTACCACAAGGTGCGTGTTAGGACTTCATACATACATCTCACATAGTTTAGAAGCATGTATGGTCTCTATGAGTACCTAGTCATGTCGTTTGGGCTTACGAATTCGCCTACAGTGGTTATGGTGCTTATGAATCAGATTTTTCAATCGTACCTTGACTCTTTTGTGGTTGTATTTATGGATGATGTCTTAGTCTATTCATGCTGGATACATGACCATGAAACCCATCTTGAGATCGTGCTGAATACACTAATAGAGCATCATATTTATGATAAGATTAGTAAATTCCACTTTTGAAAAAATAAGGTTCACTTCTTGGGTCACATTATTTCTGAGTTTGGAGTTTCAGTTGTCCCAGAGAAGGTGAGTGCTATAATTTCTTGGCAGCAGCCCAAGAACGTCTTTTATATCAAATGTTTCTTTTGACTTGCTGGATATCATAGGTGGTTCATTAATGACTTTTCACACCTAGAAGCACCGCTTATATCTTTGACCAAAAATGGGGTGTGATTCGATTGGTCAGAACCGTGTGAAGTAGCTTTTCAGGAATTGAAGGGCAGACTAACATCAGCACTGATACTGATCTTGATTGTTCCAAGCAAAGCTTAAACACTCTTTTGTGATGCATCAGGTTTTGGGATTGGAGCTATCTTGATGTAGGACAAGCGAGTTGTTGCGTATGGTTCTCGTTAGTAAAATACACACGAACGAAATTATCTGACGCCCGACCTCGAGCTCATAGTGGTTGTATATGCCTTACACTGTTGGAGACACTATTTGATGGGAGAGAATTTTGTGTTATTCAATGACCAAAAAAGCCTCAAATATATCATCACTCAGTAGGATCTAAATCTCAGGCAATGCAGGTGGGTCGAGTACCTGCAATACATTGACTTCGAATTGGCCTACACTCCTGGGAATGAAAATTCAGTAGCCGATGCTCTATGTCAGAAAACTCAGTCTCAAGGTGTTCTGGAATGTAACGAGGAGTGAAAACTGATGGACCTATTTTCAGAGATGCATGTTGAGGATCAGGAGGGTCAGGGACAGACTGTTCCCTCAACCTTAGTGGTGACATCTACTCTTTTGGAACGGGTCAGGGCTAGGCAGTTATCGGATGCAGAAGGGCTTGTTCTATGAGAAAGTTTCGCTGGCGATGCCTCTATAGATTGGAATGTGGATGAAGGTGATATATTATGGTTATGTGGGTGTTTTTGGGTCCCAGCAGACATTAGAGAGGAGACGATGAGAGATTTTCACGCCTCAACATAGCCAGTTCACCTAGGAATCCCCAAAATGTATCGTGATTTGTGACGACAGTACTGGTGGCCTAGCATGAAGCTGGTGATAGCCAGTTTTATCACGTGTTGTTCCACCTATCAGTAGGTGAAGGAAAAACATCAGCATTCAACATGGTTTTTGCAGCCTTTTTCTGTTCCGGAGTTTGAAATGGGACAATGTTTCAATGGAATTTGCAACTGGTTTACCCAGGTCACCTCATGGCAATGATGTAGTATTGTTATCGTCGACCGTCTGATGAGGGTCGCACATTTCTTACCAGTGAGGGAGACCATCACGGTTGATGACTTGGGAAGAATGTATGTCAAAAAAAAATTGAATTCCATCATAGAGAACCTTTATCTGTTGTCTCGGATAGAGATCCTTGATTTACATCTTGGTTCTGGTAGGGTTTATAGAAGGCCTTGGGTACACCGGTACTTCTGAGCACGTCCTATCACCCACAGACTGACAGACTGACCGAGCGGATTATACAAGTACTAAAGGATATGTTTCGTGCCTGTGATCTTGATTGTGGAGGCTCATGGGAGAAACACATTCCTCTTTATGACTTCAGTTACAAAAATAGCTTCTAGGCTACCATTGATATGGCTTCTTATGAATCCTTATATGGCAGGCCATGTTGCTCGCCGTTCTGTTGGCTTGAAGCAGGGGAGGCAACTGTTCTAGGACCACATCAAGTGCAGGAGACTACGGAGCAGATACAGCTTATTTGGAATCATATGCAGACATCTCAGTCTATACAGCTGTCCTATGCAAACAAGAACCGGTGACCTCTTGAGTTCATGGTTGGGGACCAAGTTTTCTTGAAGGTCTCGCCCAGGTTGGGGAATAGATGTATACAGAAGCAGGGTAATCTTTCACAAAGGTTCATAGGACACATTGAGGTGATGAAGAGGATCAGACCAGTAACCTTCTATCTTGAACTTCCGCAGAGATATCAGGCCATGCACGATGGTTTTTATGTATCTCAGCTACGCCGATACTTTTCAGATCCGACTCAAGTTTTTCATCATGAGGATGTTGAACTGGGTATGAATGGTTCCTTTGAGGAGTATCCAATTCGAATTGTCGACCGGAGCGTGAAGACAATCTATGGCAGGTTCGTTCCTCTTATATGGGTGTTGTGGTAGCACAACCGAGTATAAGACGAGACCTGGGAACAAGATGCTGATATACGTTCTCAATGTCCAGTGCTTTTCGTTGATGACATCTATGTTCCATCAGAAGTCCATCTCATGGATGAGTTTCTCTAAGTATGGGAGGTTGTTAAGACCCAACTCTTTGGAAAAGGTACGGATTGTTAGTTTTTCTTTCGAAACATTCCATTAATATTGTTTAATGTGTGTGATGTTTTGAGGATGGTCAAGGGAGTGTCCGAGGATTGTTCGGAGCCTGTTAGTTTGAGAAATGGACTTACAGACAAAGGCATATAGCCTACACTTGTCTTGCACATGGTTTGACAAACTGTGCGGCCTTTGGTCTGAAAGCGGGGAGGTGCGCATGGTTTGCGCACGGTTTGGGTAAACCATACGCCAAAACCATGAAAACCTTTATTTGATGGTAGTTATATGTGCACGGTTAGTGCACGGTTTGGTAAATCATGTGCCTAAACTGTGAGACCCTATTCTGGGTATTAATTAACATTTTTCCCTTAAATTGTTTTAATGGATGAAGCCTATTTCATTCCTCTTCCCAAGGACAGAACCAGAGGGGAGCCCTCTTTTGAGCTCCAAACCCTCTCCACTCTCTTTTCCTTGTCGTTTCTTTGTCCAGCACCCGATTCTCGATCACTCAGAAGCATTGAAACTGCCAAGGTAAGGCCTAACTCATGCACCCCCTCATTCCTCGGTGAATCTTTCCTTCCGTCTTGTTATTTTGATGCCGGATCATATGCCCTATTTTGAGGGCATTAGAGTGGAACTTTGATCACTTCCATCCTACTGCGAATTTGAGGTCGATATCAATAGAGCCTATGCCTACAGCTCTAAGGTAGGTGGTCAGGTGGTTTCCATTTTGGGTATTCACCTTATTGAGTAATTGTTGTCGTTTCGTGGGATTTCTTTCGCCAAACCCAGTATTTATAATGATTTCTTCATATCTAAATGACCTGTGACGTATGATATTGATGAATCTAATCTGGATAGGGTGTTTAGATGAGGTATGGACTCAGTAAGGTCAACCATAGGTGGTATGCCTTGAGAAATGGAACTTTTTTCACCTTTTAACCTTAACGATAAGTCTTGAAAGGGCATTTTCCATGTTAGTAATATGAGATGACTTGGTTAGTGGTTGGCTAGGATGAGAGAGCCTGAACCCCTTGAATGAATTTAAGTGTTTGTTTTTGTGAGATGTAATTATGTTGTATTAAAAGATGTAATTTCCATGCCTTGTTCATGTGATAGAATATAAGATGGTTTGCCTTATATATTTTGATGTGAATGGTTATTCATTGATATGTTGAAAACCATGTGATAACCTGTGTGTGGGCGGGAAGCATTATTACCCCATGCCAGTAGAGTCTTTATGGAATGGGACGATAGAAATTTGTACCTTGTGACCATATAACCTTTTCGGGGTGGGAGGCATTTCTACCCCACTCCAGTTATAGTGATTGAGGACGAGAGGAATTTGTACCTCGTACCCATATAACCTTTATGAATGGGAAGGATTTCAACTGCACGCTAGCTATAGTGACTGAGGACGAGAGGCATTTTTACCTCGTTCCCATATAACCTTTATGAGTGGGAGGCATTTCTACCCCATGCATGTTACAGTGCTTGTGGACGAGAGGCATTCATACCTCAGGCCAGAGATAATTGTACGTATGTGAGAAGCATCGATGAGAGGCATGTTCACCTCGTGCCGGTGATAACCTATAACTATGTACTTATACCTCTGGTGATCATTCAGTTTACCAGCCATGAGAAAAAGAATGTAGACCCGCCAGGTGTCCTTCTGAAACCTGAGTGGGAGGTTCGTTTATTTACTTTGATTTACTTACATGCAGTCTATTACACCCTTTGTTTGTGAACACCTATTTGGATTACAAGTAGACATCGTTGGTGGTGGCTTACTAAGACTTGTCTCACACCCTACCTGGGTGGCCTCTTGGGAACCCGTGAATACTTCACTACTATAGGTACTAGTAGAGGAAATGGCCCAACTTCAGGTTTTTTATACATGTATGTTCTATCTAGAGATCCAGAGTAGAGGATAGAGCTTGGATAAAGATGCTCGTGGACAACTTCTATTCTTTTTATATTATTTTATTGCATTATTTTCTTCTATTTCCATTAGACTAGCATACCTTAAATCCATTTTGTATCAGACACTGTATGTCTGGGTTTTGTATCTTTATCAGTGTTTTCCTCACTTCTGTTGTTTGGTTGTACGTTTCCCCTTTTTTCCTATTTGTTCAATGGTTGTGCTTCCGCTATTTTTATTACTTTGCTACTATACCACTGTGTACTCTGACATAGAGGTATAGTCTCCCCACTGACATACCATTAAACCCCCACTGCTACTCGGCAGCCCCTGGCTTATGGGGAGATGAGCCATGGGTCATGTGGCCAACCGGGCTCAGGGCTCGTGTTGAGGGGCAGCCGGGTCTTGGACGTCACAACATGAGAAACACTTGAATAAAAATAATTATGGAATAAAATTAAATAAAAACTTAAACATCATTAGAATATACTAATTAATGATATAATGTGTCAAAAAGGGTTTTATATACACCATATAAGATAATAAAGGTGCATAACATTAAAATATTTCCCAATGAAAGGAGATTGAGACGAAGTCCCTTACCATGAGTCTGACTCATCACATGTGTTCCTTTTTCATAAAAATTAATATACTTATGGAATTTTTCACATAAATTAGAACATTTTAATTATTATAATACATTTTTTATATCACTTATTACAATTTAATATCAATTAGATAATTATTTGAGTTCATGTAGGACATTTTTTTGATATTTGGTACTTAAGTTGAAAATGAATTTGTTTTGATATGAATTATCCATTTTGTCAAAATTACATCAAATACAGAATGATATTCATGATGTAAATATCATATATTCTTAGAATATATATATTATTACTTGTCCATAACATTTGGTGAAAACAAAAGAAATGCACCGTTAATGGATATGGTAGGCCATACGTACGCATGAATGCAACTTTTATTTCGTTGTCATATGAAAATAAATGATACATATATATATTATAATTACATTATAATATCATATTTCATATTTTTTACATTTTTCCCTTAATTACATCCTTTATATGTTCCATTTATGTTATGAACGAGTCATATCACTTAGTGAGGTGGTAATCCGCATTTATTCAAAGAAAAGTAATCTTATTTACAAATTATGGATAGGATGAAGGAATAATGAAAATAAAAATAAATAATAATATATATAATATAATATATATCATTTGAAAATATAGTTCCATCATAATGGACACTGTGATAAGTGGTAGGAAAAAATTGAACAATCATCCGTTCATGAGGCAGTAGTTCGCCGTACAAAGAAACAATATGTCTGTATCCCGTAGATGGAGGTGTGTGTATTTGTAGATAATCATGTTATTATAAAAATATACTATTATATTTATTATAGTATTGTTTTTAAGTAATCAATTAATATGAAAATCATATAGAGTAATGAATTAATATAAATGAAATGAACTTGAGAGAAGATGTTACCTCTAAATTAGGGAACTTCTTTTGATTCGTTCCAAAAGCCTTTCTTTAATTTACATTTTCCCATGGTTTGGATTCTAGGAGTATGGTTGGGATGTTGAGAGATTATTTGAGAATAATTTGGTCAATACAATGGGATTTATGGGTGTTATTATGCGGGTAGATGTGGTGGCCTTTTATAATAGAGAGAAGGGTGTCTTTAGGAATGTTTGGAAATATTAATTTATTACAAATTAAAATTTAATTGAAAATAGTCCAAAACTCATTTACAAAGAATAAAAGATGAATTGGGTTTGATTATCCATCTTAGAATTATTTTTAGTGAAGTTTTAAATATTTATTTATCCTTATTTTTTATTGTTTAACCCTTATCATATCCTTTTTAATATTACTATGATAAAATGTGATATACATATGGTTGGAAAATGTAATAACCATATCATGTCAAACAACCCAGAAAAAGTTATTTATATAATATTTGTAATTATCCAATCCATTTGGATGAATATTAGATTTTTATGAATTTAACATCATTTAATAAACTATTTTAGGTTTTAATCTACGAATTATGTAAATTTTGAACTCTATTAATACTATATTTTTTTTAAAATTCATAAAATCCAGATTCCATAAAAAAGCATAAAATATAATAAATTATGTTAATATAAACCATAAATTCCCTGTATGTAATTAAAATAATCAAATTTAATTTATTTTAACACACATAATATCATTTATTTTATTTCATTATTATTGAATCAATCACTAGATCATCATTGTTTAATAATTAAATTTATTTATATAAGGTCTAAAAATAATAAAAAATATATAATTATGTAGGAATTTATTTTGTGTTTTTTAAATGACTATTTATAATATAATTGATAAATAATATAATCCCATATTAATTTTTTTTCGCAAAAGATACATTTTTATGTTATATTTATCTTTATTTTAAATTAATTCAATAAAAATTTAATTATCACATCCATGTAGCTCTATAGGGACTTAAAATAATCCCAATGACATCCATTATACAATATATCTCATCCAATTGGATTAGGACATATTTTGGGGTATTTTAATTTTATTATATTATTAATTTTAATCTTTATTTACCAGATTTACACTTTAACCATTTTAAATACAACAATTACTGATGATAATATTCATTATGTCTAAAAATAAAATGTACATGTTCAATATATTTGGAAATTATGATTCTAAATATGGAATCTATAATTACAAATTAAAAAAAAATATTTTTTAGAAATTAATATAAAATTAATTCTTCTTCTATAATCCAAAAAGATGTTTTTTAAAAAGTAATAACTATCAAAATATTGACATGTGTTTATGTCCAATTTCAATGTTAAATTTAATCAAATTTCAAATATTGGATTTAGTGATATTAATATATTCTATTTATACATTAAAACTATTATATTAACTACTTTAACTATAGAAATTATCTGTATGGGAAAAAATCAATAAAAATATAGCGGACTTTTACTATTCCTAAAAACAAGATACCTATCAAAATAATATAAAAACATTATCCGAAGTATATTTGGATGTCTCAAATATAAATAAAAAGTATGGTTTTTCAAATAAAACATTTAATGGTGTGAAAAAATAAATTTAAAAATCATTATCCATCAAAAGGCAGTAAAACTGCATTTTTGAAAAAATGCCTCTTTTATCTAGAAAAAAATTATTTGATCGTAAAAAATATCCTAAAAAATATATAAGATGAATAAAAAAAATTATATTTAATACTTAACATATATTTTATATTAAATAAATTTAGAGTGATATGATTTTATTAACGCAACTATTGTATTTCAAGTAGGTTTTCATAAAAACACATCCTTTATATACAATTTGTTTTTATTTGAATTTATAATAAATTTGATAACCAATAAATAATTATGTAATCATGTGTAAACAATAGTTAAATATTTAGTTGATATTATTCATTCTCCCCATTCCAACAGCTAGGAGATAACTACAATTTATAATAATAATAATAATATTATGGTACGAATTTTTCCTATAACTCAAGTTTGTGTGCATGGTAAGATTTCAGAGAAACCTTTTGTTGCATGTCATGTATGCTATCAAAAAATGAATCCCCATTGATGTAAAATTAATCCCCTATTTCTAAATATTAATAGATATAAAATTATATTATTCTATAAATACCTCCTTCAACACATCATTCTCCCCACTTGGAAATAACGTCCTCAAAATTTTCAAATTGGGTTAGGAAACATCATTTAAAATCCCACATCGGAAAAAGATTCACTAAAAATATTACTTTAATGAATGAAAGATAAGTACAATGGTCAGCAAAGATAACACATATTATGATTCCCTGTAAGAAAACATGGATATTGAAGAGAAACTACAATCATGTTTGGATGGAGGGTTATAGAAAACATGATCAGTAAAAATTTATCTACCACAAAACAATAAACATGCGATGGGTTAAACGTTTTTTGATTCTCAAGTAGGAAAACTATATAGAAAAATGTTTTTTAATGTTTCTTTTTCATTATGTTGATGAATTTATTTATGATGATGAATTAGATCCTATGGAAACATATTTACATGTCATGTATTGTTTAATTATTTAATTAATATCTACTACAAACTCATATGTTTTTCCAAACAATGAGTATTAAAGATGAATAGGTCACATCTGATGTGCGAGTATCAAATTCTAAAAAATCATATAATCCTAAAAATATTAACTATCTATTAATCCTGTCTTGAATCATTAACCATAACCAAAATGGGTTTTCCATGATTATATAATCATCAAAAAAGATAATCTATTATAAAAAGGAATACTACTATTAATCATTAAAATTCCACAATCAATACCCCAAAGTTCAAAAAAGACCATTAAAGAAACAAATTTCCTTTAATATCATAAAAATAATCCAAACTAGGATTGAAACCCAAAACTCAAAAAAATTTATCACATATACTTCCACAATAATTCTTAACATTTATCTCTTGATAACATCTTCTACTCTTAAGGTATAACATTTAAAACTAAATAACCTAATGACATAATCTCCATGATATGATAATCATTTACATAAATAACCCAAATCTACATATGTCCACAATAGAAACATAGATTCATCAAATATAATATTTCCACCATTAATCCTCAAATCAAATCTTGTTGTATTCTTTTTTTGCTTAGTCATATAGTGGTCACAAAAGAGAGAACATCTTCCACAATAACATTTCTCACAAAATCACCAAATCATTTTCATATAATAAGTATATCCTATTAATAAAATATAAATTCCAAATATCAATATGTTATAAATTCATAAAATCATTTAACTAAATAAGAATAAGCCATACTATCTATGGACTTCTTGTAGGAATATGGTAGGAGATAAATCCAAGTCACACTTCTGTTGTAGGTTCAATTCCCACAAATTTTTCTAACATGATGTGTTATCAAATATTATACATGTTTTCCTTTTTCAAAAATAATATAATTATATAATAGTCAAATAAATTATATAAATTCATAAAAAATAACCATAATAGATTTTAACCCCAATGGTTATCTCAGACCTCGCATTTTACTTCCCAAAAGTAATAACCCTTAATTTTTTCAAATCGAAGGATCATATTAACCGTAATGGTTCTTTATAACTATATCCCAAAATGTAAATATAATTCTTCCTCAATTTATATTTTTATATATCACCATAAGGATTAAAAATAATATATGTCTTCCAATGTAATCCTATCATTATGACATTTAAACATTTCATCATCAATAGATCTAACATAAAACATCAATTATAAAAATGTAGACATCTTAAAAATCGATAAAATAGCATGATCCTTTATACTCGTTCATACATCTTATAATTTTATACTTCCATCCTATAATAAAAATCATTCATAATTCCTAAGATTCAATAATGTCAAAACATGAGCTAATTAATAATCCATACCATTTATAGGTTATTTTTTTCAACATCTTTAATTGGAATGGAATTATAAATTGGTAAAAATATATTTTTATATTCATGGTGATCTAATTCCTAGGCCTTCTTTATAAGACATCTTGTTCCATAATGAACATGCACATCACATTTAAAACATTCAATTTATCCCTCAGAATGAACTTCATTCCCTTTCATTGTTTCAACTGAATGGTTCCTTTTTCAATAAAAGGTTATTTATTTGTGAACATCATTTCCACCTTTTTAACATCTTCTTATCCATTTGAAACATTTTCATAGGTGTTTATTTACACATCCATGAAACATAGTTTATTGAATATAATTAACTTAATGATTATTACCTGAACATTCATAGTGATTTTTTTCTCACATAAATGATGCCTCAGAAAAATCACCAAGGATCGAGAGGTCAATCATGACTCCCTATAGTTGGTTAATAATAACCACTAGATATCACATTTCATCTCCCATTTCATTTAGTTTATTATTCTGAAACCCACCATAGTTTTCTTCACATCCACTGTAACACTGGTGCCCCTATGTCCATGCATTTACTAATAACAAAAATGTTACTGTGTGTATATAAGTAAAATCATCCATTACTAACTTATTAGTATAGTAAAAATTAAGATATACTTATTCATGTTATCCTAAACATATTCAATTTATATAAAATAACTATGAATATTTCTAATATTCTAACCACTATGGTTTTATGAAAATTTCACTTATGATTAAATTACACCATTACATCTAATGATATATAAATCGACCTCTGATACCAACTATAATACCACAGCATTAAACAATACTTAATCTTGAGATAAGTCCATAAATTTTATTTTATTCACAATGGGGATCTTATCAATTATAGAGATTTAGAAAATTATATCATAACATACACAAAACAATGTGAATAATTCAATTAGACACGTATTTTCACGCCCCATATTTTATAAACTAAATACACATTAAAAAGAAACATTTGTTGTTTTATGATTTAAACAACATGACCTTTCCAGGATCCCATCCATTACTATATTCTTCTTTATATCTTGTAAAAGAAATAAAAAATTCGGATGAGAATAAAAAACACTTCACTGAATATAAGCTCATTTATTACACTATTTTGACCATAATATTACCATAAATCTCATAGAAAGAATCATATAACATATAAAGGTAATTTGGTACTTAAAAATACTTAAATTGAAAAGTTGTATGGTCGAACTACACATGTATCACTAAATTTAATATCTATACAATTGACTTCAACACCCAATTAATTGGAGGTTATAACCAAACCACATTTCCTTGGTTTATCATAGAACAACACATCATTTATTTTATCACGTAACAATCCCTCAAATGGTTTATCATGAAACCAACCATCATTGGATTATCACCCAACCAAATTTCAAATGTCCAAGTACCATTAAATAATCATAACATGTAAAATATTCAAAATATAAACATTTCACTAAAAAACTTTATTTGAAATCACCAGATATCATTTTAAGGTATTGAAATACACAATTCATTTCCAAAACAGTATTCAATATGATAACTCCCAAAAGGTAAAAAGTAATTTTTTTCTTATTGAAAACATTAAGGCTTATAAAGGATGCAAAATACAAAATAACGGTTACAGAAGCAGAGAGATTGTTGTTGCTGCATATGTGAAAAATTATTCCTCATGATGTTTAGTAAAATGATTGGTAGAAAAAAAATTCCCATTTAATGAAATTAATGGTCAAAGGGGTTTATTAACACTATATAAAATAGTGAGGTGTATATTACCAATATATGCCTCAATAAAATGATATTGATACGACATCCCTTCCCACATAAGAAACACAAGAATACCAATAATTAAAATATAAAATTTAACTATACATTAAATATCATGATAATATGATAATTAATGATTTAATGTTTTAAAAGGGATATATATACACTATATAGGATAATAAAGGTACATAAAATCAGGATATGCCTTAATGAACGAATAATTAGATGAAGTCCCATACCTTGAGTCCGACTCATCATATATGTTCTTGGTTTTTCATGAATAATAAACATAATTTATTTTTTTCTTTTTTAGAACCTTTTTAATGTTTATTATTCATTTTATTTCACATATTACCATGTTGTATAAATTAGTTAATTATTTGAGTATATTTTCGACGTTCTGTCGATATTTGGTAATTGAGTCTAAAATGTATTTGTTTTCATGTAAATTGTCCATGAATAAAAATATAAATCATCTCAATAATGATATAATTGACTTAAATATCACATATTTTAATAAAAAATTAATGTATACTAGTCTATAACAATTGGAATATGAAATGAAATATATTATTCATGGGGATAGTAGGCCATACATACACATGAATGCAACATTCATTTATTTTACATATGAAAACTAAATTATATATAGGTATATTATGATTATAGTATAATAACATATGTAATATATTTTACATAATTTAATTAACCTTATACTTTATACCTTTAATGTATATAATGAATCGGTCATATCACTTTGAGAGGTCGGTAATCCCCATTTCATCAAATGAAATTATTGTATTAGCGTACATTGTAATGAATAAAAGTATTCTGTAAATAAAAATATATTAGAATGGATACAATATAATACATATCATATATAAATAATGATCCATCATAATGGCCACCATGAGAGGTGGTAGGAGAGAATTGAACAGTCATCATTTCGTGAGGCAGTAGTAAGACTTAAACAAAAATAATATATTCATATCCATTATATGGAGATGTGTGTATGTGATGTTAAAATAATTTTCATAACACCATCCTTGTATATTCAGGATACTTGTGTTTTTATGTAATCAATAAATAAGATTATCATTGGGTGTGGATAAGGAAAATTATGGAAGGTACTTGAGAGAAGACATTACCTCTAAATTAGGTAACCTCTTTAGATTTGACCCAAAAGGATTTATTTAAGTGCCTTATGCCAATGGTTTGCCTTATATATATAAGGGGGGATTTTGGGATCATATTTTAGTATAATTGGGACAATCTAATGGGTCGGGATGTGAGAGTATGTTTGTATAAGTGGTGGACTTTTATAAGAGTGAGACATGTCACTTTAAGAATGTCATGAAGTATTAATTTATTATAAATTTTATTTATATTAAAAATGGTCCAAAACTCATTTATTTATAATATAAGATGTTTTTTGATAGACTTCAAATCATCCAACAATTTTTATACATGTTTTGTATAATTTATTATCCATATCTTTTTAGAATTAACCTGGTTTTAAATTTTTTATTATTACTAGGATTACGTGTTATTTACACATAGTGGTTTAATTTCATTACCATATCATGTTAGAAACCCCCCAAAAAATATAATTATTATATAGTATGACTTAAAATTGTCTTTTGGCCGAATATTAGATTTTTAGGAATTTAAAATAATTTAATTAACTATTTATTGTTTTACATTATTAATTATTTCAATAGTAGACACTATTCGTACCTGACCTTTTTAAAAATTAATAAAAACAAAAATATTTAAAAAATGTCCTTATATAAAAGATAATATGTCAATATCATCCAAAAAATTCATTTATGAAAGAAAAATAATGTAATTTATTTTATTTTAAAATTTATAAGATTATTTATTTGAATCGTTTATTAATAAATCAATCACTGCATCATCCTTGTGTCACAATTAAATCTATATATATAATATCTAAAATTTATAAATAAAATATAATGAAATAAGAAGTATTTTTATGTTTCTTATGAATTTTTATAGTTTAAGAGATCTATTACTTTAAATTAAATCTTGTAAAATTTCATTTTCACATCCAAGTAGATTGATGAGGTCCTTATATAGAACTAAGGATGACCATTGTCTAAAATATCTTATCTAATACGATTATGTCATGTTTTATGGAAAATTAATATTATTATAATATTAATTTTTACTCTTATTTACCAGATTTACCCTATAACAATGTTAAATAAAATAAATACTGCCGTTATTATTCATAATGTCTAAAAATAAAAGAGACCTATTCAAGAAAAATTGGACCTTCTAATTCAAAATATGGAATTAATTAGCCTAAATTCATAAAAGTGGTTTCGGTAATTAATTTAAAGTTAATTCCCATTGTCAAAACCAAAAATACTGTTTTTAAAAATTAATAACTATCAAAATATTGACATGTGTTTTTGATCAATTTCAATGTTAAATAACTTTCTATTAACAAAATTGTGTTATATTATAGAAATATATTTCATTTATAATTTAAAAACATTAAATAATATGATTATATATATATATTATTCAAATGGAAAGATTTGTTTTTCAATTATAATTTAATGTTTTTACTTTTCATCCAAACATGTTAGCAATCAGAATAACATCAAAAAATCAACCAAAGTAACATCTGAGGATCCACATCGAGAGAGGAAGTTTATTTTTTGATCTTGAATATATGAAGGTGTCAAAATAAAAATTTAAAAGGGTTTCTCTATCACAAGGTGGTTAATTCATTTTTGGATACATACATCATTTATCCAAAAAATTGAATTTGTTCTTAAATAATTTCTAAAAAATAGATTAGATGGTTTTAATACATTATATAGAATATATAACATATATTTTTCATTAAATAAATTCACAGTGAAATGATTTTATAAAAAAAATTATTCTCTTTTATGTAGGTTTTGGAAAAACAAATCTTTTATATTCAATTGGTTTTTATTTCTATTTCTAATAAAGATGGTAACAAATGTATCATAATTTAAACAATTGTAATCTATATATCAAAATTTAGTTGATACTATTCCTTCCTTCCATATAGATTACTATGAATTAACTACTATTTAAAATTATATAAATATTATTGTATTATTTATTGGAATATTTCAATTTTGTGTGAATCAAATGATTTTGGAGAAACCTGTTTTTGTGTTTCTAGCACACTATCAGAAAAAACAAATCCCCTTTAATGTAAAATTAATATTAATTTCATAAATATTAATAGAAATGAAAATTTATTATTCTATAAATAACTGGGTCATTAGATTATTTATATCCCATTAATGTATACTATTATTATTATCATTAAAATTATTGGTATTTCCACATCCATTATATAACATCTCTTCCATGGAGTGTACGTTTCATTGTTTTTCAACTCAGTATGGTATATATATTTCAATTTTCAATATTTGAGACACATGTTATGTTATGCTACTACATTCATTTACACATTGTATATTCTATAATTTTACATGTTATATAATGAATATACAATTTACATTCTATTTAAATCATCATTAAATTCTATTATTTTGCGTTGGTTAGGATTCAAAGTTACCAAAGTGGTAAGAGTTTACTATTATGATATCATCAATTATTTAGATAATTTTGGATTATTCTTCCATTGATGAAATATTGGTATTAATATATTAATAATTATAATTAATTTTATTACCCTTTGGTTATTAATGATACTCTCACATTAGAGTATAATTATTTCTTCTCTTTATTAAATTATGTAATTAACACAATGTTATTATAAGTACTCATCCTTAAAATATTACATAATCATGGATTAAATGAATAATTTACATTGAGGAACTTTTCAGGTTTAGAGTTTTCGAGAATTAGGTCATAACTATTACATATCAACTTGAAAATAACATGTAGACACTAGTAATCAGTATCCATTTTTTCATAAAATAAAATCCCTTAAAACGAAACATGTCTAGTTCTATGTTTTAGATAGCATGACTTTTAAATGATCCCATCCTTGACCCTATTAATCTTTAAGTCCTTTGGAAAACATTTCAAAAACATGGTATTAGCATAAAAATTTCTGTAAGGGTTATGAAATAATGAAATGAAAAATTAACCCATAAATAAATACAAATCAATGAAACTATACTTTTCGATCATAACATACCTCATGAAATCATAATATTTATGAATAACACATTGAAATAATAAATTATGAAGGTAACTTGTGGCATCCATATAATACATACATTTTAGTTATCACAGCTACATATGGATTTATGTTGGAATAACCATCACTGTATATTTATTAAATATCATATGTGAAACATTAACATTTACCTCTGTCATGTTACCCAATGCATTGGATATCTATCTCGTGCTAAATCACCCTAGGTTTACCATGGAACCACCCGTATACATAAAAAATTCCCAATAACCATAACATATTCATAACACAAAAAAAATATTATATGAGAGTTGACATTTAAAAATTACAATTACAATATATCATATTATGTTATTGACATAATCAAAGCTTTATCAAAACATTTTCCAAACCATTTACAACATTTAATAAAGTGATTTTTGGAAATGAGAATAATTTTGAAGAATAAATCATCAAAACATTTAAAATTATATTTTTTTTAAAGAGTTATAAACCAAATAAGAGATGTTTGAATATCAACAAATGATAAATAACATCAATAAAAGCTTATAATATCATAAGCATAGATAAATTTATGTCATTATACCTCAAAGGGTAATATATAAATCATTTAAAAGTAAATTGGTGAAAAAAAACAATGAAGTCTCAATGGAATGTAAATAGTGACTAAATCCCTTATAAAGATAGTATCCATAGATTAAGGATAAAACAATTAAATAATTATGTGTGATAAATATAAATACACACAAAATGATTGAATATTCAGTGTAAATAATCAATGCTAATTCACACATATACATAGCATGACATAATCAACTTGTAGAATTTTAATCCAATGAATTGAAATTGGGTTATGAAGTTTCCTTACAGAAAATCGACAGCCAAACAACATCACATTAAAATTCAGGAAATTGGTTGTTGAGAGACAAAAGGTTATATAATCACATGGACATAAAATTTACAAAAATAATGATATAGAATAAAATATCCCAACCTAATAATATTTAAATTTAAATACATAAAAAAATAGTTCTTTTAAAAAGAAGAGGGTGAACGATTGCCTTACTGATTTGGTAACATACGAAACATACTCCTCATGAAAGAAGGATTGTAAAATGAATATGTAAATTCCCAAAAATTGAAATATATTAAACAAAGAGTTAAATAATGGGATTTAAATACACCACACAATTTAAATAGTGAAAAATAATGCATGAATGCCACATAAATAAAAATTGATATAAAAACCCTTTACCACATTGTAATCAATCGGGTCATATGTACAAAAGTTAATAACCATATAATGAATAACAGAATTCCATGAATATAAAGATATTCATCATAATAAATATATCAAATGGCCATAAACAATACACCACATGAATGAAATAAGTGGCGAACAATGGAAATCTCATTGAATTAAAAGCGAGAAGAGAAATCCCTTACCATGTATTAATCAATCAAGTCATATGGCCAAAAGTTAATAACAACCAAAATAATTATAGAATTTCTTGAATATAAAACAATTCATGATAATATATATAAAATTTCCATACTCAATACACCACATGGAATAAATAAGTTATGAACAATGGAAATCTCCCAGAATTATAAGTGATATAAGAAACCCAATACCACCTGTCCGAATTGAACCGTTCATTCATTAATCTCATAAATAATAAGATAAAGTAAATTTATTCTAGCTTTAGAAGATTTTCGAGTTTATTATTGATTTTATATATCTTATTACATTGTTATAAACAATGTGAAAATAACTTACATTAATAATAGTCATTTTGTCGATATTTGGTACTTGAGTCAAAATTGATCTTCTTAAAATTACAATTTATTCACGTGGTTGAAAGTCCATTATCTCCTGAATTATATTCATGATTTAGATATAATATATATCTTATATATCAAGTATATGTATTTATTTATAATATTACATAACATTTTGGGATGATAAATGAAATGCACCGTTCAAGGAGACGTTATGTTGTATGTACACATGAACACTACTTTCATTTATATTTCATATTTAATGGAATGAATACATAATGATACATTGTAATATTATAATTAATGAATAATATCATATTATATATATGTTTCATTATTTAATTAAATTAATCCTTTATACATTCAAAGTATATCATGAACGAATCATATAACCTTGAGCGGGTTATTGTTCACTTTTTCTCATATGAAATTATCTTATTTACACATACTAGAAAGCATAAAGGTATGTTGGTGAATAAAAATACAGAAGGATAGAGAAAAAATAACAATAATATATATCATATATAAATACAGTTCCATAATAATGGCCACCAAGAAAGGTGGTATAAGAAGATTGAACAATCATCATTTCATGAGACTGTTGTTCGTCATCCATAGAAACTGTTTGTTATTTACCAATTAGATGGAGGTGTGTGTAATTGATCATAGAATAATTCTCATAACAAAATCTTTTATATTAAAGATAATGTTGTAATTACAAAATAATGGAATAAAAAGTGTTTATGTTGTTGGAAAAATAAAACAAAATAACATAAGAGAAGATGTTACCATTAAATCGAGAATCTCGCTTTGGTTTGAACCTAAAAGGTTTACATGAGATGCCTTCTTCCTATGGAAAGGATTCATGGAGGATTAGAGTGACATAGTGAGCTTACATTGTAAGGGTTTGGGTAAGCCAATGGTCTTGAGAAGTGTTAGGAATGGGTTAGAAGTGTGGTTTTTTAAAAGGGGGAGGAGGGGATATATATGAATGTTTAAAAATATTGTATTATTATATAATGATTTTCGGTTTCAAAAGGTCAAAAACTTATTAAAGTATTAGATAAGATTACTAATGTTCAAAATAAAATCATTCAATAATAATTGAACATGTTTGTTAATTTTCTAAATAACTATAATCTTATTTATTTAAATCATTCCTTAATAAGGTAAATACTGCATCCTTATTGTGTCATAAATAATTTTTTTCCTTTGATGTATAAAAATTATAAAAAAATACGATGATGTAGGAAATTTTGTTAATTTTAAAATGAATATTTATAGTTGAAATTATATCTTAGACAACCCTATGTAAAAAATTTATTTACTAAATGGTATATTTAAATGTCAATTTTGTCTTTACATTAAATTAATTAATATAACGTGTCATTATCACTCTTGAGTGGCTCCATGGGCTCCCAAAATCGACCCAAGGATGCCCGTTGTCAGAAATGTAATAAAAAATATGATTAGGACAAATGAATGGGTAATTTTATATTATTATAATTTTATTTTTTATCCTTATTTTGAAAATTTATCCTTTAACTGTGGTAAATAAAATTTTTACTGAAGTAAATTTTCTCACTGTCTACAAATAAATGTATCATATTTACAAAATTTGGATCTCCGGATTCCAAATATGGATTCCATTTTTTACATATTAAAAGAACATATGTTACAGAAATTGAATTAAAATTAATTCTCGCAGTCATAACAATAGTGTATTTTTATTTTATAATAACTATCAAAATATTGAAATTTATTTATGTCCAATTTCAAAGTGAAATTACTTCCAATGACCAAAATTGGATTAAATGGTACAATAATAATATATGTAATCTTTAAAACAAATTAAAATATAATTTATCCTTATAAATATATCATATTAAAAGGTAGTTTTGAATTAAAATACAGTAAATTTCACTATTCATTAAAAAATGAATTTGATTGGAAAGATTCCAAAAATTTACCCAATATGAATTTGTATGTCCCTATTCTAAAGAATAATTTTATTTTTTCAAATTTAACATATAAAAGTGACCAAAACTAGATTTAAGGAGGGTTCTCTATCAAAAGGTAGTAAATCGACCATTTAATGAATATTAGAGTATTTATGCATAATATCAAATTATTTCTTATATTAAGCATCGAAAATTTATTGGATAAATGTAAAAACATATAAGAAACATTTTTAATCCTAATATGGTTTTTTTTCATTCCCACCAATACAATGTCTATTCTTTAACTACCCTTGAAAATAATATTATTATATTAATATTTTACTGTATAACTCAACATTGTGTGCAACATAAGTTTTCAACAAAACATGTTGTGTATCAGGTATTCCAAAGAACAAAGAATCCATATTAATGTAAAATGAATATTTAATTCACAAATTTTAATAAATATAAAAATGTTATATTCATTATTATGTGGGAATTTACATCATTCCTGGATTTTGGGAATTGCATCCTCGTAATTTTAAAATTGGACATGGAAACATCATTGATTGTTCCACATTAGAAAATGAGTCAATAAAAATATCACATTAAACGGATGAAAGGGAAATACAAATGTCACCTGATATAGTACTAATGAGGATTCCATATATGAAAAAATGGATATGGGAAAGAAAAAAAACATCATGGTTTGATGGAGAGTGGTAGAAAACATGATTTTGAGAAATTTAACCACACGAAAATGAACAACATGTAAGGGGTTAAACAGTCTTTGATACCCAAGTAGGAAAAGATATCAGACTACATTTTTGTTTTAAGTTAATCTTCATAAAGTTGAGGATTTTATTTATGAGCTTAACTAAAAACATAAGGAAACATACTTACTTTTCATGTAGACATTAAACCTTTATAAAATTTCTATGAAAAACTCATCATTTATCCAATCTATGAGTACTCAAATAGACTTAGTCACATTAAAAGTGCTAGAATCAACATCTAGATTATCATATAATCCACAAAAGATGAACTATATATTTCCCCAATCTTTAGACATCATCAAAAACCAAATCATTTAGTACAAGACCAAATAATACCCAAAAAAGGATAATACATTATAAAAATAAATACTACTCTTAATCTCCAAAATTTTACAAACAATACCAAAAGTTTCAGAAAGACCATTAAATAAACAAATGACCTTAAAATTCATCAATGTAACCCAAAATATGATTGTAACCCAAATCTCAGAAGGATATAGACACATAGTCTTCCATTGAAAATATTATCCTTTATCTTCAAATAAAATCAACTACTCTTAATGTCTCATACTAAAGTATAATTAACCAAATCACATATTCTCTATGATAGTTTAATCATTTCCATAAATAACAAAATTCACCACATGTACATTATGAAAACATAGATTGTTCCAAAATAAAATTCAACCATTATGCATCAAAAGGGAAAAAATAATTATTCCATGAATAACATTTTCATATATCAAACATCAAGGTTACACATACTATAAAAAGTATTCCAATGTAATACCATCGTTAAAAGAGGGTCATTACTTTTTTGTAATTCATCATATTAAAATCTATCATAACTCTGGAATCTATTTTATGCTAAATTCTTACTCATTCAACATTCTTTATGATCCATTAAACATTCCTCACCAAAATAATCCTAAATACTTCTTTCCTACAAACAAAATCATGAACCGTATCCTACGATTCAATAATATCAAAACATATGTTAAGAAATAATCCATACATTTCATTTGACATTGTCAGTTTCTTCATCATCAATCCATATGGATTTAGGTATTGGTTATCATATATTTTTATGATCCTGGTGATCCCTTTCCCAAAAATTTTTCATAGAAAATCTATTTGTATAATGACCATTGACACCACATTTAAAACAATCAATTGATCCCTCAGAAATAACTTCTTCCCCTTTCCAAGCATAAACTGGATGCTTCCTTATTCCATGGAAGGTTATTTCTTTATGACCTTCAATCTGACATATATAGAATCTTCCTGTCCCTTTGACAAATTTATTTATGTGTTTCTTTACACATCCTTAACACATAGGTTTTTGAACATCCTTACCTTTATAATTTTTTCTTGAACATTTGCAGGGATTTGTTTCTTGCACATATGATTTCTTATAAAAAATACCAAGGATCAGGTGGTAAATCATGAATCTAGATATTTGCTTGACAATAACTCGAAGATTTCTTATTTCATCTCCCATTTAATTTAGTTTCTCATTTATAAACCCATCTTATTTTTTTTTCACATCCTTTGTTACATTGGATCCTGGTAAATCCATCCATTTACTAAAACCAAAAAGGTCAGTATGAGTATATCAGAAAAATCATAAAATAATATCTTATGAGGAGGCTAAATACTAATATAGAGTAATTCATCTTATGTTAATCTAATTCAATTTATGCAAAATAACTATGGATCTTTTTAATTTTATAACCATTATGATTATGTCACTTATTCTTAAATAACACACCAACCATTATGGTTATATAAACCCACCTCTAATACCAAATATAAGGACCTGACCTTAAAAGATGACATAATCATTACTGAAATTAATAGTTCACATTGAGGATTGATTAAGGTTTAGATTATAAGAGAATTATGACATAACTATTAAATATCAACTAGAAAAATACATGTAAACACTACTACACAATATCCATTTTTTCATAAAATAAAAACTCTTAAAAAGAAACATGTATACTTCCAAGTTTTAGACAACATGACTTTTCCATGATCCCATACATGATGTTATTCTTCTTTATGTCTTGTGGAAAACAGATCAAAAAAATGATATGATCAGAAAAAGCACTGTAAGGGTTACAAAATTAGAAAAGGGAACCGTAACCCATCAATAAAAAAAATCAAGGAAACCATTATTTTCGATCATACCATACCAAATGAAATCATAAGATTTATTAATAACACATAGAAATAATTAATCATAAATATAAATTGTGGAATCCATATAATACATAATCTTTATCTATCATAGTAACGTAGGGATTTAGGTTGGAATAACCATCAAAATATATTCCCTAAATCTCATAGGAGAAACATTAATTTTAACCTTTCTCACATTACCCAATGCATTGGAGATCTATATCGTGATCACCCACCATAGGTTTATCATGAAACCACCGATATACGTAAACGATGCCCAATAACCATAACATATTCATATTACACAAAACAGGCATAGGTAAAGATAACAATTCCACATTTTGATTACAATATATCATTTCAAGTTGTTGACATAATCAATGCATTATCAAATCATTTTCAAAAACATTTTAAACATTTAATAAATAGATTTTTGAATCCAAGTGTCCGATACAACATTGGAGGTTTTAAGGAATTTATATTTTAAAACATTAATGTCCATATAAATAAATCCTTAAAAACATTTTTTAAACATGAAATTATTGAGAATGATTTTGAAGAATAAATAATTATAACTTTTAAAATGTTATTTTAGATAGAGAGTTCCTAACCAAATGAGAGACGCTTGAATACAAATAATTAAGGAATAAAATCAATCAAAGCATATAATATCTTGAGAATAGAAATATTCATGATATAAAATGTCCAAGGGTAGAATATACACAATATATAAGTTAATAAGTGCATAAAATCAATTTAGTCTCAATGAAATTTAAATTGAAACGAAATCGATTATAAATACGGTATCCATAGAATAAGGATAAATCAATTATATAATTATGTGTGTAAAATATAAATATACTATATATTATTGGATATTCAGTGTAAAAAAATCATAGTTCATTCACACATATTCATTGTACGAAATAATAAATAAGTAGAAGTTTAACCGAATTAATTGAAATTGGGTTAAGAAGTTCCATTATAGAATACCAATAGCCTAACGATGTCGCATTAAAATTAAGAAAATGAGTTGATGATAGAGAAATGGATATCTCATCAAATGGACATAAAATTAACATCAATAAGGATATAGAAGAATATTTCCCAACATAATAAGCTGTAAATTATAAGATATAACAAAATGAAGTCCTTTTAAAAGAGGAGGGTGAAAGGTTCCCTTACCGATTTGGTAACATACGAATCTTACAACTCATGAAATAATGATCATACTATAAAGATGTAAATATACAAAATTAATTTATTACATAAATAGTGCAATAATGGGCTGTACATACACCACACAAAGTAAATATTTACATATATAGGATGGATCTCACATTTATAAAAAGTGAGATAAAACCCTTTACCACATTGTTATCAATCGAGTCTTATGACTAAAAGTTAATAACCACAAAATTAATTAGTGAATACCATGAATATAATGAGAATACTGGAAATATATATCAATTGGAAGTAAAAAATACACCACATGCATGAAATAAGTTGGGAAAAATGGAAATCTCATGGAATTTAATGTGAGATAAGAAATCCATTTCCACATTCCAATAAATGAAGTCATATGTCCTAAAGTTAATGACCACCAAATGAATCATAGAATAACATGAATTTAAAAAAATCATGATAATATATATCAAATTGTAGTACAAAATACACCAAATTCAATAAATAATTGGTGAACAATGGATATCTTACAATATTAAAAGTGAGATTGGAAACCCCTTACCTCATGTGCTACATGACCCTTTCATTATTTAATATCTTTAATAATAATATAAAGTTAATTTCTACATTCTTAATAAATTTTATCATGTTTATTATTGATTTTATATAACTTATTACCATGTTATAAAAATTATGAAATCATTTATTTAAATAATTTAATTTTTTCCATATTTGGTAATTAAGTCAAAAATGAAATTCTTATAATTAAAAGATGATAATGTGGTTAAAAGACCCTTTTATACAGAATAATATTCAAGATTTAGATATAATATATATCATATATATGCACTATTTCAATGTATTTATATTATTTCATAACATTTGGAGATAATATATGAAATGAACTGTTCGTTGAGACGGTAATCCGTACGTATGCATGAACGCTAATTTAATTTCTATTTCATATTAAATGGAATGAGACAATAAAGATACATAGATATATTATAATTACTATATAATATCATATGATATATATGTTACATAATTTCATTCACTCTATCCATTATACGTTCCATGTATGTTGTGAATGTTTCATATCACCCTGAGGGGGCGGTAGTCCGCACTTCCTTGAACTAAATTAAAAAATTTACACATTTTTTAAAGCATAAAGGTATATTTGTAAATTAAAATTATGGAGTAATTGTGTAAAAATATACATAATATATATCATATTTAAATACAGTTCTGTCATAATTGTCACCATGAAAGGTAGTAAGAGAATATTAGACAATAATAGTTTCTTGAGGTAGTAGTTCGTTTTCCACAGAAAAAATATGTTCTTTACCCATTATATGGAGTTGTATGTATGTGTAGTTAAAATATTTCTCATTAAAAAGCCTAGAATATTTAGGATAATTTTTCTGTAATATAATAAAGTAATTAAAAGAGTTTATGGGTTTGGATAAATATAAAAAAGAACTTAAGAGAAGATTCTACCTTTGAATAGGGTATCTCTTTTTGGATTGAACCAAGTGGTTTACTTGAATTTCCCTTTACATATGATAATTATTATATGAGGAGGAGAAGGATGTAGGTATATTAATTGGAAGGATTTAGGAAAAGAGAAGGGTATTTAGATGTGTGAGGAATTGGTTAGAAGTGGGGGATTTTTATAATGGGGAGGATGGGCTCTTTAAGAATGTTTAAAAATATTATTTTATTATATAATGTTCTTCAGTTTCTGTAGAGACCCTAAGCTTGAAATACATGGACATTACATTACTTTTTCGGAATACTTAGTACATTACAAAAAACCCACACACAAGTACTGAAATAGTTTAGTGTCTTTGGAAACTCTGAATATAATCTTCTACTTGTGGTGAAAGATCTTCAATATCTCCCATACAGATCATCCCTTTTTTTTATTACCTAAAACCTTTCTTTATATCCTGGGGAAAGGAAAACATATAACGGTGACCTCAAATGCTCAGTAAGGGTAAACAAAAAAATATCAATCACATCATATTCATAATAACATAACTTTTGGAAATCATAACCTGCAAAAGAGATCATAATTTCATAACATCGGATAAATAATAGTAGTGAAATGTAATCACAATAATCATAACTCAAAACATGAAGCTTTGTTTCATACACACATAATCATAGATAATCATTTCTTATTAGTCAAGACTCATTTCCAAGACTATCTTAGTGGATAAAGTCCATTTCTGAACCAAGTTCATTCCTCGTTTCAGTCCTGTTTCACTGAACCAGTTTAACCTGTCGTTCTAGCCATGTCTTTCTCATGAGATATAAAATCTTTACCCAATGCATTAGAGGGAGATATAGGTCCCACCAATCACATAATGAAATAATTATTACTTGTGCCACAAAATAAACATAAATCATTCATAATAACCCAATAAATAAAATGGGTTTCATAAACATCATCCCATCATCACATAATCCATATAAAAGAAATGGATATCCTTTCATAATAAAAAAAACTGAAACCATGTAAATCATAGAGACGTTACACTTTAAACATACACATGTTAAATAATGTCATCTTAGATGAAAATGGTTTTGATAAAACGCTTTAAATGAATTCTTGAGGAAAATATCCTTTTTTCTTCAAAATCATTTTCTTTTCACAAAATGTCATGTAATTTTAGAAGAAAAGGTTTTTGTTGAAAATAGACATAAAATATTTTTAAGGAAGCTTCATGAAAGTATGGCTTTATAAAACCATAAAAATCCTTTCATGCCGTATACGTTAAAAAAACATTCTTATCGTACTTTTGTAGGAAAAGTCAAAAAAAGTTCCTCGTAACGTAAACAAAAGAAAGATTCCTTACATAGCATGTAGTAAAAGTAAAATGTGGGTAAAAAGGACATTAAAAATACATGAAACTAGTTTTAGGAAACGTGGTCATGGATGATAACAATAACCCCAGTAAATAATTACGAATAAGAAATCTCGGATAAAAATGAAATTGTGAAATTATCTCTTACATTAGGTCCGATTTGCATCGTAAGTGTCCGAACCTCCTGTATAATGATTTAAATAAGGTCATTGACTTATTCCAGAATAATACTCATTGTTATTATATATGTTTCACTTATGACTTTATATTACCCGTTCTTTTGTAAATTCCATGTTAAAGAGCGTTTTGGGTAAAATCGTTTCATTTGTCGTCCATGTTTTGACTTGTAATTATTCATATGATTACATAGATAATGATTACATAATTCCAGAATATAAAACATGATTTATATATAATATATATTCATAATATACATATATATAATAAATCAGTAAATTGAACGGAATACACCGTTCATGGAGACGGTAGGCCGTACGTACGCATGAACGCTGTTTTCATATCATTATTGAGTTGAATGGAATTAAGTAGATGACATACATATATATACACATAAATCTAGTCTCATTATTATGTAATATATTTCATTATTACTTATTATATATACTTTATAATAATTCATGAATGGTTAACATGGAGAATGAATCTCATCGCGTCGTGGAGACGGTAGTCTGTACGTACGCACGAGCGATGATATCATTCTCATGATCGTGGAATTGTATTGGAGTGTATTTATACTATTTTAGAATCAATATCACTTTAAAATAATTATATATAGTTATTATTTACACCATTATACCCATCCAAGTAAGGTTGTGGTGGAAAATAGATTACACCACTGCGTGGAGACAGTATTTCGTACGTACGCACGCGCGGTGATTTTGTTTTCCGTAGGATGGATAGATGGTGAAATAGGGATGTTTAATACTTATAATAACATATCATTATCTGATTGATACATATGTTATTACTTCATAATGAGACAACCTAAGAATAAGAAGTGGAAGAAGAAATAAAGTTGAAAGAATCGGTAACGGACATTACCTCTTCTTTGAAGCGCCTCTTTGAGTCCTCCTCATAGGGCACTAAATTTGGTCTTTTAAGAAGACCAGGACCTCTAGGATGTTTCTAGGAAATTGTAGAAGAGAATTTGGTGGGGTTTGGCCGAGCTTTAAGGCTCAAAGTGGTGTGAGGAAGAGAGGGAGGAGGTGCTCTTTTATAAGGGAGGAGAGGGGAACCTTTGGAAAACAAAAAATATTATTTTATTATAAATCCAAATTCGGGTTTAAATAGCTCCAAATTGATTTTTTTTGAAGATAAGGTGGGGATGGGTCGAAATAATTTCATCCGATAGAATTTAGACAAGTTTAGGTTCCTATTTTAAACTTATCATTTAGTTTTAACATTAAGTTAAATAATTTTACTTTTATCGTGTCTTCTTGTGTTCTTACACTATAAGGTTAATAAACTTACTATAACAAGCTAAACGAACCCCAAGTTGTTTATTATTAATATATATAATCTTATCTAAGTAATTTGGCAGAAAATTATATTTTTAGGAATAAAATAACAATTAATAATATAATATTTGTTTTAAAAATTATTTTATGTCAATTTTGACACTATTTAGTAATTGATTTTTTGTGAAAATCATAACATAATGATTAGTTAGAACCATGTTAATTAAATTAATACTAACATGTCATATTAACCCAGAAATTTTTTGGAATTCATAAAATTATCAAATTAAATTTATTTGGGTATTTATAACATCAATTATGTGAATATTTCATTAATAAGATAATTATTGCATCATCGTTGTGTCATATATAAATTAAATTATTTAATGTCTAAATATTACAAATTAAATACCATTATTTAGAAAAATATTTTTTAGATTTTTAATGATTATTTATAGTCGACTTTATCTTATGTATAACCCCATATTAAAAATGCTTTACTAATTAAACATTGATTTTAACTATTTTAACCCTTCTTTAAATAAATTAATAATAAATGTCCTAATCTAATCCAAGTGGGCCTAAATGGTCATATTTTATTCCTAAGGTTGTTTTTGGTCGAATTACACTTATCTAATGGAATTAGGACATGTGTTAGGATATTAATAATATCTTTTTTACCCTTAATTACCCTATTTACTTTTAACCATGGTAAAAAAAGAAAAAAGTTATTATTCACCAAAAATTATTTTCATATCATTGAACCACATTTTAGTCCTTGATATTAACCATGTCTCTCAGATTTTCAAAATTCACTCACAGAAGCGGTAAAATTATGTTTATGAGAAATTCGTTTTTTTAACTACCACTTAGTGGTTTCAGTATTCATCAAAAAATGAATGTTTCCAGAACAATACAAAAAATTAGGCCTACGATATATTTGATATTATGAATTCAACAAATGATGTATATTTTATCAAATTAAAAACATATCAGTTACATTAACTAATTTAAAAATTAATTCTCGTCGTCAAAACAAATAGCGTGTTTTTAAGAGATAATAACTATGAAAAGATTGACACTAGTTTATAACTAGTTTAAAGGTGAAATTACATCCAATGACCAACATTTTATTAAATTGTGAAAATATATTCTAAATATACTTTAAAAACACTCTAATTAAAAATTTATCAATATTAATTATTTCGATTAAAAAAGTTGTTTTTAATTAAAATTTATTAATTTTCACTATTCATCAGAATATGAAAGTTATCCGAAAAGTACCATAATTTCACCCTAAGCTAATTTCGATATTCCAAATCCAAAAATGAGGTAAATTTTGAAAAATAAAATTTACAAAATTTCAAAAATTGGTCATTAATATTCATAACGGCTAGTTTTAATTATATTTTAATAGCATATCATTGTTTTGTCAAACTCGGTATTGCATACTACACACGCTATCGAGGAAGGTAGAGATTGTGTGTAATGAAAGGAAAGTAAAGGATGAATGTTGTGCAAGATATTTTGGGTGTAGCGTATAACACAAGAAATTAATGAAATTATAAAGAATATTTTTCATAAAATCTCAGGGTGTTACATTCTACCTCCCTTAAAATGAATTTCTCCCTCGATATTCGTCGGGGTTATAAATGGTTTACTAGTCAAAAGTTTATTTAATAGAAACCCACATTGTAAAAAGGAATACCAAAACAAATCTTTAAAAACAAAAGTATGAAACGTTATGGTTACCCAAATAAACTAATCACATGGTTTCCACATAGGTGAAAATATGGATATGGAAGAGAAATCTATCCACCATGTTCGGATGGAGAGTGGTAGAGAACAATGATATGGAAAATCCAGCAATCACAAAGCCACAAATTAGTGACGATCTATGGTACCATCTGCTTCATCATATATAATATCACTAGGAGAACATTTTTGGTTTTCATGATCATTTCCCTAAAGTTGATGAAATTGGAATTAGAAGAAAGACTTTCATGATTTTGGTATAGTCTCACCGTTGGTCATTCTTTGGACAATTTACATTTCATCTCTTAAAGAAATGAAGTTGAATTTGTCATTAGCGATGTTTTAGAAGATCATGTGATAGAATGATGGGTCATTCCATCTGTCTCAAACAAAAGGTTAGAGAAGTTATCAAAAAATACATAAGTCCATCTATAGTGAGATTAATCATATATAGTTCCTAAAATCGAATTATACATCATATATCATACTTCTTAATATAATAAAACTACTTTCTACTAAATAGGGACTTCCTTTAGGCTAGTGGTAGGCGATAAAGGCCAGTCACACTTTGGTTATGGGTTCGATTCCCACAGCCTTGTATGACGCGATGGGTTGTCGCCCGTCCTACAGGTTTTCCTTTTTCTAAAGCTATATTACTATAACATCCCATCATTAATATCAAAAAAAATTCTATCCTTAAAAAATACTAACCTATGTTCAACATAATCCATTCCAATCTTTAGGCTTATCTTTATTACATCAGTCCAAGATCATAGTATAAAGAAAACAATTACTTTAAATGTCATCAACCAAGCATGTGAATACCATCATTTATCCCCCATATATCTTGTTAGCCACATTCCAATCCCGTGAATACCTTAATCATGTATTCTCTTGAAAAATGAATACCCATTAATCCTTAGTGAAAACATGAATGCTATCAAAAGTTAACTCTTTCCTCATACCAAAATCCAAAAATTATATATACTCAACCCATGATATAACCTTATCCTTATATCAGTCATGAGCTCATGAATACTATCAAACATTTAATTTTCTCCTTATCCCTTCATTATGCACATATCATCTACATTCTAAAAATATATGAATAACCTTTCATGGATACTGGTACCATTAAACATACCCTTTCAAAACTCAAGGAAAGACAACAATGTAACAATTCTTAGATGTCTCTTTATTCCATAGTACCAAGAGATTACTTATACAACATTACACTTGATAAACATGTAATCATTTCACTACCTTCTTAAACCATTGACCAAGCTTCAACAATTCTTTCATCTCACATAACATTTGTAGTCTCGTCATCATCATCAACATAAATACTACCCATAAGACCATACTGAATCTCTTCATGAGACTTTCCCTTAGGGCATTGGTTTGCATAATGCCCGTACATTCCACATTTAAAACATTTAACCATTGTTGATGTCATGGAAATACCATTATCCTCATCCATGGTGTTAAATGAACCTTTTCCTTTGCACTTACAGGCTTTGTGTCGTTCTTTTCCACACCCAAATCATCTTACAGTTCCCTTTAAACAATCTCCCCGATGCCTCTTCCAACGTGATCTACATGAGGGAAATTGAACTTTCTTTCCTCTATGATCATCATGAAACGCCATCTTTCTCTTATTATCTGAGTCGGGAAACTTACCAAAGATGAGATTATTGATCATATTATGAGATTGCTGATTAGGCATAATAACGATGTTTGGACTACCAAATCCCGTTTCATTTGGTTTCTCATGAAGAATATCATTCCATTGTCCATCATATCCTCCATTATCATGAATCTTCATGTTTCAAGCCATTTTCTAAAACCCAAAAAGAATTGGGTGAGAGGTAAAAATCATGCTAGGGAAAACAACATAATAAAGGGGTAGTACCTTCAATATCTAACATCTTATGTCTAATTCTAAGATCGTTAGCGTAATTCTAGGACTATAACCTATACGTATACTTAACCTTAGGGACATCCCTAAACATACCTTAGAAATATCTCTAGGGATATCACTAAAGTTCTTGCATCCTAGTTTCCAACGGTTGACTAATCCTTTCCTCTGATACCAACATTAGAGACCCTAATCTTGACGTACATGGAAATTACATTACTTTTGCGGAATACCTAGTACATTACAAAAACACACACACAAGGACCGTAATAGTTTAGTGTCTTTGGAAACTCGGAATATAATCTTCTAGTCGTGGTGAAAGATCATCAACATCTCCCATAAAGATCATTCCATTTTTTCTTACATAAAACATTTCATTATATCCTGGGGAAAAGAAAACATAAAACGATGATCTCAAATGCTCAGTGAGGGTAAGCAAAAGAAATATCAATCACATCATATTCATAATAACATAACTTTTTGAAATCTTAACCTACAAAAGAGATCATAATTTCATAACATGGGATAAATCATAGTAGTGAAATGTAATCACAATAATCATAACCTAAAACATGAAGCTTTGTTTCATACCCACATAATCTTAGATAATCATTACTTATTAGTCAAGACTCATTTCCAAGACTATCTTAGTGGATAAAGTCCATTTCTGAACCGAGTTCATTCCTCGTTTCAGTCATGTTTCACTGAACCCGTTTAACCTACCGTTCCATCCATGTCTATCTCAAGAGATATAAAATCATTACCAAATGCATTGGAGGGAGATATAGGTCCCACCCATCTCATAATGAAATCATTATTACTTGTGACACAAAATAAACATACATCATTCATAATAACCCAATAAATAAAATGGGTTTCATAAACATCATCCCATCATCACATAATCCATATAAAATAAATGGATATCATTTCATAAAAAAAAAGTGAAACCATATAAATCATAGGTACATTACACTTGAAACATACACATGTCAAATAATGTCATCATAGATGAAAATGGTTTTAATAAAACGCTTTAAATGAATTCTTGAGGAAAATATCCTTTTTTCTTCAAAATCATTTTCTTTTCACAAAATTTCATGCAATTTTAGAAGAAAATGTTTTTGTTGAAAATATTCATGAAATATTTTGAAGGAAGCTTCATGAAAATAAGGCTTTATAAAACCATAAAAATCCTTTCATGCCGTATACGTTAAAAAACATTCTTATCATTTTTTTTGTCGGAAAAGTCAAAAAAAGTACCTCGTAATGTAAACAAAAGAAAGATTCCTTACATACCATGAAGTAATGGTCAAATGTGGGTAAAAAGGACATTAAAAATACATGAAACCATTTTTAGGAAACATGGAAATGGATGATAACAATAACCCCAATAAATAATTACGAATAAGCAATCTCAGATAAAAATGAGATTGTGAAATTATCTCTCACCTTAGGTCTGATTTGCTTCGTAAGTTTCTGAACCTCCTGTATAATGATTTAAATAATTTCATTGACTTATTCCAGAATCGTACTCATTGTTATTATATAGGTTTTACTAATGACTTTATATTACCTGTTCTTTTGTAAATTCCATGTTAAAGAGCGTTTTGGGTAAAATCGTTTCATTTGTCGTCCGTGTTTTGACTTTTAATTATTCAGATGATTACTTAGATCATGATTACATAATTCCAGAATATAAAACATGATTTATATATAATATATATTCAGAATATACATATATATATTAAATCAGTAAATGGAAAGAAATACACCGTTTATGGAGACGGTAGGTCGTACGTACGCAAGAAGGCTATTTTCGTTTCTATATTCAGTTGAATGGAATTAAGTGGATGACATAAATATATACACATAAATCTAGTATCATTATTATGTCATATATTTCATTATTACTTATTATATATACTTTATAATCATTTATGAATGGTTAACGTGGAGAATGAATCTCATCGCGTCGTGGAGACGGTAGTCCGTACGTATGCACGAGTGATGATATCATTTTCATGATCGTGGAATTGTATTGGAGTGTATGTATACTATTTAATAATCAATATAACTTTAAAATAATCATATATAGTTATTATGTACACCATTATACCCATCCTAGTAAGGTGGTGGTGGAAAATAGATTACCCCACGACGTGGAGACGGTATTCCGTACGTACGCACGCGCGGTGATTTCATTTTCCGTAGGATGGATAGATGGTGAAATAGGGTTGTTTAATACTTATAATAACATATCAGTATATGAGTGATACTGATGTTATTACTTCATAATGAAACATCATAACAGGAAGAAGTGGATGAAGAAATAAAGTTGAAAGAATCGGTAACGGACATTACCTCTTCTTTCAAGCGCCTCCTTTAGTCCTCCTCGTAGGGCACTAAAATTGGTCTTTGAAGAAGACCAGGCACTATAGAATGTTTCTAGGGATGTGTAGAAGTGAATTTTGAATGGTTTGGCCGAGATTTAAGGCTCAAAGGGGTGTGAGGAAGATAGGGAGTGGGTGCCCTTTCATATGGGAGGAGAGGGGCACCTTTGGAAAACTAAAAATATTATTTTATTATAAATCCAAATTCGGTATTAAATAGATCCAAATTGATTTATTTCAAAGAAAAGGTGGGGATGGGTCGGAATCATTTCATCCAATATAATTTAGGAATGTTTAGGTTCCTATTTTAACCTTATCATTTTGTTTTAACATTAAGTTAAATAATATTACTTTTACCGTTTCTTCTTGTGTTCTTACACTATAAGGTTAATAAACTTAATATAACAAGCCAAACGAACAACAAGTTGTTTATAATTAATATATATAACCTTATCTAATTCATTTGTCAGAACATTATATTTTTAGGAATAAAATAACAATTAATAATATAATATTTGTTTTAAAAACTATTTTATGTCAATTTTGACACTATTTAGTAATTGATTTTTTTGTGAAAATCATAACAGAATTATTAGTTCGAAAAAAGTTAATTAAATCAATAATTAAATGTCATATTAACATGGAAAATTAGTGTAATTCATAAAAAGGCTCAAATTACATTTATTTGGGTATTTATAACGTCAATTATGTCAATATTTCATTAATAAGATAATTATTGCATCATCGTTGTGTCATAAATAAATTAAATTATATGATATCTAAAAATTACAAATAAAATACCATTATTTAGGAAATTTTTTTATCTTTCAAATTAATATTTATTGTCGAAATTATCTTATGTATATCCCCATATTAAAAATGACTTACTTATTAAACTTTGATTTTAACTATTTTAACCCTTCTTTAAATAAATTAATAATAAATGTCCTAATCCAATACAAGTGGTCATAAATGGTCATATTTTATTCCTAATGTTGTTTTAGGTCGAATTACATTTATCCAATAGAATTAGGACATGTGTTAGGGTAATAATAATATCTTTTTTACCCTTAATTACCCTATTTAATTTGAACCGTGGTAAAAAATAGTGAAATGTTACTATTTACAAGAAATTATTTTCATCTCATTGAACCAAATTTTAGATCTTGATATTAACTGTGTCTCTCGGATTTTTAAAATTCCACTCACAAAAGCGGTAAAATTATGTTTTATGAAAAATTTAGTTTTTTTAACTACCACTTAGTAGTTTCACTATTCATCAAAAAATGAAAGTTTCCAGAAAAATACAAAAAATTAGGTCTAAGCTATATTTGATATTATGAATTCAAAAATGATGTCTATTTTATCAAATTCAAAACATATCAGTTACATTAAATAATTTAAAAATTAATTCCCGTCGTCAAAATAAATAGCATGTTTTTAAGAGATAATAACTATGAAAAGATTGACACTTGTTTATAACTGGTTTAAATGTGAAATTACATCCAATGACGAAAATTGTATTAAATTGTAAAAATATATTCTAAATATACTTTAAAACCACTCAAATTAATAATTTATCACTATTAATTATTTCCATTACAAAAGTAGTTTTTAATTAAAATTTAGAAATTTTCACTATTAATCAGAATATGAAATTTATCCGAAAAGTACCAAAATTTCACCGTATGCTAATTTCGATATTCCGAATCCAAAATTGATGTCCATTTTGAAAAATAATATTTACAAAATTTCAAAAAGTGGTTATTACTATTCATAACGGCTAGTTTTAATAAAATTATAATAGCAAATCACTATTTTGTGAAACTCGGTATTCCGTACTACACACGCTATCGAGGAAGGTCGTGATTGCGTGTAATGCAAGGAAAGTCAAGGATGCGTGTTGTGCATGCTCCTTTCGGTGTAGCGTACAACACAAGACATTAATGATATTAAAAATAATATTTTTCATAAAATCTCAGGGTGTTACAGTTTCCAAAGGTCCAAAACATATTAACATAAAATATAAGATAAATCATGTAATAAAAAAATATTCCAATAATAATTGGTCATGTTTTGGATATTCTTTTAATCAATATAATATTATTTATATAAACCATTCATTAATGAGGTAAAAACTACATCATTATTGTGTCATAAATAATTTCATTTATTTGATGAATAAAAATTATACAACAATACCATTATGAAGTAAATATTTTTCTCTTTCAAATGAATATTTATAGTCGATTATATAGCTTATATATCCATATTGAAAAAGTTATTTGCTAAAAGATATTTTTTATATCATTTTTTCCTTTACTTTAAATTAATTAATATCAAGTGTTTTCATTGCTCTTATGGGGATCCATTATAAGGCCCCAGCCTTAAACCTTACTTAATCTTGAGTTATTACAAGATTACACATTGATGATCTTTTCAGGTTTAGTGTTTTAGAGAATTAGATCATGAAACTTTCATTACATTCTACATTTAAACAAATTGGTTACATAAAAGACAGTATTCATTCTTCCCATCAACGGAAACATATTTAAAATATAACATGGATTCTTTCTTGACACATCCTTGACACTATCATCACATCATTTACCCTTCCCTTGACCTGTGAAAAACATTTCAAAAACGTGGGATGAGCATAAAAAGGTTAGTAAGGGAAATAAAAAATATGGAAAGGAAACATGAGAACATGTATACATAAGAATAAAATCATACTTTACCCTTAAAACATATGCACTTTAACATACCTCATAAAATCATGAATAAATCATAGAAATCGTAATACATAAAAGGTAACTTGAGGCATTCATAACATTCTTACGTAGGGAGTAACCCTCTTGGTTACGTTTGGAATACCCACCACAATATATTCCATAAATATCTTCGGGAAAATATTAACGTTTCACTCCTTCGCGTTACCAAATGCATTGGAGATCTATATCAGGCTCACTCTCCCTTAGACTGTCACGGAACCACCCGTCTTCATAATAATGCCCAAGAACCTCAACATAATCGTATCACATAAATCATGCATAAAGGAAACATAACATTTCCACCTTTCAATCACAAGATATCAATCCAACACATTTATATAATTACATTATGAAAACAATTTTCAATACCAAAATAAAAGAAAAGTAAAACATGGTATTTATTTTTCTTTTTTAAAAAACGGTATGGCTTGTAGAGGAATCCGAAACTCAAATAATGGTCACGGCGGCGGAGAAGTCGTTGTCGCCGAATACGTACGAAAAAAACATTCCCTTTTGTCGTTGAGTAAATGCTTCTTATAAAAAATATTCCTTTTGAATAAATGTAAAAGTCAAAGGGGTTTATACCCCATATAAAAGAGGGCTGTGTATAAAACATAATATGCCTCAATGAAAGGAGATTGAGACGAAGTCCCTTACAAAGACGGTATCCTTGGTTTAAGGATAAATCAATTACATAATTATGTGTGATAAACGAATACACCAAATATAAGTGGATATTAAGTGTAAAATAATCAAATGTCATTCACACTTATTAAAAGGATGACATATTCAATAACTACATGTTTAACCCAAAGAAATCGAAATTGGGTTAAGAAATTCCCCTGACAGCCTAACAGCGTCACATCAAAATGAGTTGATGAGAGATAAAAGAAAAGGGTATCTCATCACTTGGAAATAAAATTTACATCAATAAGGATATATGAGTACATATCCCAACATGACAATATGTAAATTAAAAGACCCAACAAAAGAAGTCTTTTAAAAAGAGAAGGGTGAAAGGTTCCCTTACCGACATGGGTATCTTTCAAAACATCTACCTCGTGAAAGAAGGACAATACAACATTGATTTAAATACTCATAAAAGAAAGTATATTACACAATGAGTAAAATAATGGGTAGTACATACACCACTCAAAGGAAATTGTGGCAAATGTAGCATAAATCTCACAGGAATAAAAGTGAGATGAAAAATCCCTTACGAAAACTCGGCAGCCTAACAACGCCACTTAAAACATCCAAAAATGGATTGATGAGATCAAATAGTGTCTCTCATCGTATTAACATAAAGTTTACAGAAATAGGAATATAAAAGAACATCCCCCAACATAACAAATAGGAGCTTACAAAAAGTGACATAAAGGAGAGGAATTAAAAAGAAAGAGAGAGATTAGTTCTCTTACGAAAATTCGGCAGCCTAACGGCGCCACTCAAAACTTCCAAAACGGATTGATGAGAGGAAATAGGGTCTCTCATCATATGAAAATAATAAGTACAGTAGGAGTTATATAAAATAAAATTCCAATCATACGAATGATGAGCATAAAAGGAATGACATAAAAGACTGTACTTAAAAAGAAAGAGAGGTGTAGGATCCCTTACCTCAAATCCAACTTGTCTTGTTCGTTTCTTTATATTCCTGAATAATAAACTTTGTTCAATTAATAATTGCCTAATTAACTCCATTAGAGATTATTATTCAGTTCATATCACATATTATAATGTTATAATAATTGTTTAATAATGTAAGTTCATATTAGACATTTTTGCCGATGTTTGGTACATGAGTCAAGAATGAACTTGTTTGAAAAAAGATTGCTCCTATAGTTATAAGTAAATAATTTCCAGAATAGTATTAATGATTAAAGTATCATATATATCCCGTAAATATTCATTCTATACTATTCCATTTCATTTGGAGATTAAAAAAATGAAAAGCACCGTTCATGGAAACGGTAGGCCGTACGTACGCATGAACTCTACTTTCATTTTTTGTCATATTAATGGAATTAAAACAAAAGGAGAGAGATATATATATGTTATAATTCCATAATGATATCCATAATTTAGATGTAATATATTATATATATATCCATTATATATATTTACTTATAATATTATATAACATTTTGAGATAAGAAATGAAATGTACCGTTCATGGAGACGGTAAGCCGTACGTACGCATGAATGCTACTTCCATTTGTATTTCATATTTAATGTAATTAAAACATAATGATAAATTATAGTATTTTAATTCCAGTATGGTATCATATATAATATCATTAAATATATCCTTTATACGTACCACATATGGTATTAACGAATCAAATCACTTTGAGGGGGCGGTAGTCCGCACTTCCTTAAATTAAGATATCGCGTTTACCCATAATAGAAATCATAAAGGTACACCATAAATGAAAAATACCGAAACATAAGTAAAACATAAACATATTAGATATCATATATAAATATAGTGTCATCTTAATGGCCAACATTTATGTTGTTTGAAGAATGTTGAACAATCATCGTTTCGGGAGGCAGAAATTCGTCATCCACGAAAACAGTATGTTCTTTAATCATTAGATATAGGTGTGTGTAAGTGTAGCTAGAATAATTCTTATAACAACATCCTAGTATATTTAAGATACTGTATGTGTTACAAAATAAATGACTAAAAAGAGTTTAGGGGGTTGGAGTAGAAAAATAAAATAAAAGGACACAAGTGAAGACATTACATTAAAATTGGGTAACTCCCTTTGGTTTGAGCTCAAGGATTCAATGGGAAGACTTCTTCCCAAAGTGCGGCTTCAAGGAGTAATAGAGGGAATTGTAGAGACAAAATGGGCAGGGTTTGGCCGACCCAAAGGCATTGGGAGTGTGGGTAAGGAGGTAGAGGTGGGGGCCTTTTATAAGAGGAGAGGAGGGGCACTCTTGTAAAGTTACAAAAGGTTACTTTATTTTCAAAAGAGTTTCGGATTTTAAAGGTCCCACATTGATTTATATCAAGGATAAGGTGATAAGGGTTTGAAATCCACTCATACAATCGGTTTTGGACATGTTTAGGGTTTAGATATTACATTAACATTCCATTTTATTTAAATCGTTAAATAATGAGGTCATCGCTGCATCATCATGATGTCATAAATAATTTAATTTATTTAATGTCTAAAAATTATAAAAAAATACTATGATGTAGGAAATATTTTTATATTTCAAATGACTATTTATGTTCAAAAATATGGCTTGTATAATCTCATGTAAAAATTGTTTTAGTAAAACATCTCATGTTTGTGTCATTTTTTACTTTAACATTAAATAAAAAGATATTTATGTCATTTCCCAACCAAAGTGGCTCCATGGGGTCCCTAAGTTGACCCATGGATTGTATTGGTCGGCCATGACACATCCAATGAGGGTAGGACATGTTTCTAGGTCATTTCATTTTATTAAAACATTATTCTTACCATAAACTACACTAATTACCTCTAATCGCGATTAAAAACTTAATAAGTTACTATTCACAAAAAAATTATTTTTATACCATTGAACCACATTTTACCTTTTAATGACAACCATGTATGTTGGAGTTTTGAAATTAAAAACACAAATATGTCAAAAATTTATTTAAACGGAAAAATCAGTTTTTATAAGTACCACTTACTGGTTTCACTATTCATCAAAAATTGATGTTTTTTAGATAAATCCCAAAAATTCACCCTAAGCTATATTTGATATTCCGAATTCAAAAATGAAGTCTATTTTAAAAAATTCAAAACATATAAGTCACATTAACTAATTTAATAATTAATTCCCGCTGTCAGAGCAAATAGTGTGTTTTTATGAAACAATAAGTATCAAAAGATTGACACCAGTTTAAGTCTGATTTCAAAGTGAAATTAATTCCAACGACCTCTATTTTATTTAATGGTAAAAATATATTATAATTTCACTTTAAAACCAATTCAAAAGATAATCTAATCATATAAATAAATTAGATTAAAAAGTGGTTTTGAATTAAAATACAACATTTTACACTATTCATTAAAAATGAACTTTATCAGAAAGATACCAAAAATTTACACAAAGTAAATTTTGATATCCCAATTCTTAATCAGAGTTTTATTTTGTCCAATATAATGTATAAGAGTGAACAAAACTATATTTAATGACGGTTCACCATCAAAAGGTGATAAGTGAACCTTTAGTGAAAACTAGGGCATATACGGCTAAAATTGAATTCTTTCCGTATTTTAAGACTTTATCTTTTATTGGATAAATGTAAAAACATTTAAAAACATATATAATCATATTTTAGTTATTTCTATCCATTCCCGCCAATACAACGGCTACATGTTAACTCCCTTTCGTTTGAGTTCAAAGGCTTCCTTGGGAAGACTTCTGACCAAAGTGAGGCTTCAAGGAGTTAGAGAGGGATGTGGAGAGACAAAATGGGTAGGGGTTGGCCGAGCCAAAGGCTTTGGAAGTGTGGGTATATAGGTAGAGGTGGGGGCCTTTTGTAAGAGGAGAGGATGGGCACCCTTGGAAAGTAAAGAAATATTCCTTTATTTTAGAATGCGTTTCGGATTTTAATGGTCCCACATTGATGTGTTTCGATGATAAGGTGATAAGGGTTCTAAATCCACACATCCAATAGGTTTTGGAAATGTGTAGGTCTTATATTTTACATTATCATCCCATTTTATTTAAATCGTTAAATAATGAGGTCATCACTGCATCATCATGATGTCATAAATAATTTAATTTATTTAATGTCTAAAAATTATAAAAAAACAACCATGATGTAGGAAATCCTTTTATCTTTCCAATTAATATTTATAGTAAAAAATCTGACATGTATAACCCCATGTCAAATTTTTTTTAGTTAAACAACTCATGTTTGTGTCATTTTTACTTTAACATTAAATAAAAAGGTATTTATGTCATTTTCCAAACAAAGTGGCTCCATGGGGTCACCAAGTTGACCCATGGATTGTCTTGGTCAGCCATGACTCACCCAATGAGTGTAGGACATGTGTCTAGGTCATTTCATTTTATTAAAACATTATTCATACCTTAAACTACACTAATTACCTCTAATCGCGATTAAAAACATAACAAGTTACTATTCACCAAAAAATTATTTTAATCTCTTTGAACAAAATTTTAATTTTTAATGACAGCCATGTATGTTAGATTTTTGAAATTCAAAACAAAATGATGGCAAAATTTCATCTAAACGGAAAATCAGTTTTTATAAGTACCACTTAGTGGTTTCACTATTCATCAAAAATTGATGTTTTTCAGGAAATTACAAAAAATTCACCCTAAGCTATATTTGATATTACGAATTAAAAAATGATTTCTATTTTACAAAATTCAAAACATATTAGTTTCATTAATTAATTTAATAATTAATTCCCACTGTCAAAACATATAACGTGTTTTTATGAAACAAAATGTATCAAAAGATTGACACTAGTTTAAGTCTGATTTCAAAGTGAAATTAATTTCAATGACCACTATTGGATTAATTGGTAAAAATATATTCTTATTTAACTTTAAAACCAATTCAAAATATAATATAATCATATAAATAAATTAGATTAAAAAAAGGTTTTGAATTAAAATACAATATTTTTCACTATTCATTAAAAATTGAACTTTTTCGGAAAAATACAAAAAATTTACACAAAGTAAATTTTGATGTCCCAATTCTAAAGAAGAATTTTATTTTGTCAAATATAACACTTAAAATTTTCAAAAAGTGGATTTAAAAGAGGTTCTCCATCAAAAGGCGGTTAATCGACCTTTTAAAGAATATTAGAATGTTTATGCTTAAAATTGGATTCAATCGCATCTTTAATCCTCTAACATTTATTGTAAAAAGTAAAAATATTTGACAAACATATATAATCATTTTGTTGTTAGTTCTATTCATTCCCGCCATCACAACTGTTATGTGTTAACTACCATTTGAAATAATATTATTTTATTATTAGAGTGCAATGTAAGATTCCCAAGAAACTCGTTGTTGCATGTTGGGTACGCCACCGAGCATACTGTCCCCTTTAAAGTTATATTAATATTTTATTCATAAATATGGATAAATGTGAAATTTTCATACTCTTTATTTACCTGTGGTGTTACATCATTCCCCCCTTTTTCGAATTCCATCCTTGCAATTTTAAAATTGGGCTTGGAAACTTTATTGAAAATCCCACATCGAAACAAGAGTCAGTAAAACAATCAGATTAAAATAAAGAAAGAGAAGTAAAAAGGTCACTCGAGTTAACCCATACTAGGATTCCAAGTATGAAAATATGGACATGGAGGAGAAAACATAGGGTCATGTTCTGATGGAGAGTAATAGAAAACATGTTTAGGAGAAAGTTAACCACAAGAAAATCACAAACTTGTGATGTGTTAAACGGTATTCGATTCCCCAGTAGGAAAATTTAATAGACAACATTTTTTTATGTTACTTTTTATTGAGGAATTTATTCATAAGTAAACATAATCACTTATCATGTTTACTTTCAACTTTTATTATATTCCTTACACAACCTCATATTTTCTCCAAAAGACGAGTATTTAGGAAGACTTGTTTACATTAAGAGTACTATAATCAACTTCTAGAGAATCACCTAATACACAAAATAGAACTATATACTTCCCATGTCTTTAGAATTTAACCAAAACTAAATCCAAAATGGTTAGTAGAAGATCAGATAATCCAGAAAAGGATAACCCTTTATAAAAAGAAAATCTATTCATAATCTCCAAAATTTGTCCGACAAAACACAAAGATCAACGAGGACCATTCGATAAACAATTTGTCCAGAAAATTATTCAATGTAAACCAAACTAATATTGAAACCCAAATATATGAAGGATTTAGTCACATAGTCTTCCAAGTTAAATAGTAACATTTATCTCCAAACAACATCAGTTTCTCTTAAAGTCTCGTACTGAACAGTAATTAACCTAATCTAATATCCTCCATGATAGGTTAATAAATTTCAATAGATAACTCAAAATCAACTTACTATTAATTCATAAAATCATATAACTAAAAATAATCAGTCAAACTAACCAGTGACTTCACATAGTCTAGTGGTAGGCGATAAATACAAGTTATACTTTGGTTCTGGGTTCGATTCACGCAGCTTTGTCCGACGTGATGGGTTGTCACACGGTCTGTGTGTTGTCCTTTTTATAAAACTCCAAAAATAACCCTAACATGATTTAACCTCAATAGTTTCCTTATACCTCTCATTTTCATCCAAATTCGTTACGATCTCAACATCTTAATTCCTGAAATCTTATTTCACCAACATATGATAAAATAACACGATTCCCAAAATGAATAACATCATACCTTGATCATGGCGTCCACTCGGTTTCATCGTCATTTTGATCACGTAGGTAGAAGTCTCATTCATTAAAAAAATGATTTAGAGATCCTTCAAAATCATTTTCTTCCTCCATCCAAATACACCTTGTACAACATGGGTCATATGGGTGTTCACAGAAAAACAGTTTTGGAAAATGATCATGTATGGCATATAATTCCAAAACATCTGATAAAACGTGATTTCTATAAAATAGTCGGACATAATTTGATTTGAAAATTTCTATTATTGGTCCTTTTAAAATACCATAAGTATGTGCTGGGAGACTATATTTTAAAAGGAAATATAAATTGGTTGCGCAAGGGTCTCCTTCCTCGGCACCATTATTAAAATCATAATATGCTTCAAATTCTTGTGATAAGGTAAAATATTTGAAAATACCTTGATAATATTTACCTTTCCTGAAAATATTAGAATATTGTGAAAATAGTATTTGTCTAAACACAACCCATGATCCACGATGATAACGAGGTATAGTGGAGGTGTTTAATATCTCAAACAACGGGTTGCAAGTGAGTTGTATGCTAGAAAAAGTTTCACAATCATCCGAACATGACTTTTTAATAATTATTGAAAGCATGTCATTGGGAAGAGATAGGAATGTCGTTTGAGATCCTTCTCCTTCCATTCGTAACTTACTTTACTTGACCTGAAAAAAGTTATAAAACAAAGATTTAACTAAAATAATAGATATAGGGACTAATCATGTGTCTAACAAAAACTCTTAATCCCTAAAGTTGTTTAACCTTCCTTTGATACCAACTATAAGGACCCAGCCTTAAACATTACTTAATCTTGAGTTATTACAAGATTACACCTTGAGGATCTTTTCAGGTTTAGAGATTTAGAAAATTAGATCATAAATAATGCATTACATTCCACATTTAAACAAATTGGTTACATAAAAGATAGTATTAATTTTTTCCCATAAATGGAAACATATTTAAAATAAAACATGGATTCTTTCTTGACACTTCCTTGACACTATCATCAAATCATGTACCTTTCCCTTGAACTGTGAAAAACATTTCAAAAAAAACTTTGGATGAGCATAAAAAGTTCAGTAAGGGTTATAAAAATATCGAAAAGAAACTTGAGTTCATATATACATAAGAATGAAATCATACTTCACCCATAAAACATAAGCACATTAACATACCTCATCAAAACATGAATAAATCATTGAAATCATTAGACATAAAGGTAACTAGAGGCATTCATAACATTTTTACATAGGGAGTAACCCTCTTGGTTACGTTTGGAATACCCACCATAGTATATTCCCTAAATCTCTTCAGAGAAACCTTAACGTTTCACTCCTTCGAGTTACCCAATGCATTGGAGATCTATATCGGGCTCACCCGCCCTTAGTTTATCACGAATCCACCCGTATTCATAATAATTCCCAAGAACCATAACATAATCGTATCACATAAAACATACAAAAAGGAAACATAACACTTCCCCATTTCAATCTCAAGATATCAATAAAACACATTGATATAATAAAAACATTATGAAAACAATTTTCGATACCAAAATAAAAGAAAAGCAAAACAGGGTATTTATTTTTCTTCAATAAAAAATGGTATGGCTTGTAGAGGTAGCCTAACCTCAAATAATGGTCACGGTGGCAGAGAAGTCATTGTCGCCGCATACGTACGACAAAAACATTCTCTTTTGTCGTTTAGTAAACGCTTCGTATAAAAAATATTCCTTTTTAATAAACATAAAATTCAAAGGGCTTTATACACTGTATAAAAGAGGGTTGTGTATAATATAAAATATTCCTCAATGAAAGGTGATTGAGATGAAGTCCCATACAAAGATGGTATCATTGGATTAAGGATAAATCAATTACATAATTATGTGTGACAAATGAATACACCAAATATAAGTGGATATTAAGTGTAAAAAATTCATAGGACATTCACACATATTCATAGTATGACATATTCAAGGAGTAAAAGTTTATCCCAAAGAATCAAAATTGGGTTACGAAGTTTCCTTGCAAAAATTCGACAGCCTAACGACGTCACTTCAAAATTCAGAAAAAGAGTTGATGAGAGATAAAAAGGGTATCTCATCACTTGAAAATAAAATTTAAATCAATAAGGATATATAATAACATATCCCAACATAATAGTATGTGAATTAAAATACATAACAAAATAAGTCTTTTAAAAAGAGGAGGGTGAAAGGTTCCCTTACCGACTTTGGTTACTTTCGAAACATACACCCCGTGAAAGAAAGATAATACAAAATTGATGTAAACACTCATAAATGAAAGTATATTACACAATGCATAAAATATTGGGCAGTACATACGCCACTCAAAGGAAATTGTGGCAAATGTATCATAAATCCCACGGGAATAAAAGTGAGATGAAAAATCCATTACGAAAACTCGGCAGCCTAACGGCACCACTTAAAACTTCCAAAAATTGATTGATGAGATAAAATAGGGTCTATCATCATATTAGAATAAAATTTACAGAAAGAGGAATATAAAATAATATCCCCCATCATAACAAATATGATCATAAAAGAAGTAACATAAAGGAGAGTACTTAAAAAGAAAGAGAGGGTGTAGATCTCTTACGAAAATTCGGCAGCCTAACGACGCCACTCAAAACTTCCAAAATGGATTGATGAGAAAAAATAGGGTCTCTAATAATATGAAAATAATAATTAAATTAGGATTAATATAAAATAACATCCCAATCATAAGAAATATGAACTTAAAAGGAATGACATTAAAGAGTACTTAAGAAGAAAGAGAGGAGTAGGATCCCTTACCTCAAGTCTGACTTGTCTTGTTCGTTTCCTTATATTCCTGAATAATAAACTATATTCAATTTATAATTGCCTAAGGACCTCCTATAAATATTATTATTCAGTTAATATCACATATTATAATGTTATAATAATTTTTTATTAATGTTAGTTCATATTAGACGTTTTTACCGATGTTTGGTACATGGGTCAAAAATGAACTTGTTTGAAAAATGATTGCCCATGTAGTTATAAGTAAATTATTTGAAGAATATTTGTAATGATTAAAATATCATATATATCCAGTACATATTCATTTTAGTCTATTCTATATCATTTGGAGATAAAAAACGAAAAGCACTGTTCATGGAGATGGTAGGGTGTACGTACACATGAACGCTACTTTCATTCTTTTTGTCATACTAATGGAATTAAAAATAAAGGATATATATATATATTTTAATTGCAGTATAATATATATGTTATATAGGTCACATATTTTCATTAATTGCATTATTTATACATTCCATGTATTGCATGTACGAGTCACATCACATGAGGGGGCGGCAGTCCACACTTCCTCAAATTAAATTATCGCATTTACACAACATGAAGAGAATAAAGGTATGTTTTAAATATAAAATACAGAAGAATAAATAAAACATAAATACCATATATTTCATATATAAAATACAGTTACATCATAATGGCCACCTTTAATGGTGTTAAAAGGATATTGAACAATCATCGTTTCGTGAGGCAGAAAATCGCCAACCAGAGAAAGAGTATGTTCTTTAACCATTAGACAAAGGTGTGTGTAAGTGTACCTCGAATATTTATTATAAAAAAATCATAGTATATTTAAGATACTGGAGTTTTTACAAAATAAATAAATAAAAAGAGTTTAGGGGGATGTAGAAGCAAAATAAAACAAAAGGACTCAAGTGAAGACATTACCTTAAAATCGGGTAACTCCCATTGGTTTGAGCTCAAAGGCTTCCTTGGGAAGACTTATGCCCAAAGTGAGGCTTCAAGGAGTTATAGAGGGATGTGTAGAGGAAAATTTTCAGTGTTTGTGGGAGCCAAAGGCTTTGGAAGTGTGGGTAAAGAGGTAGAGGTGGGGGCCTTTTATAAGAGGAGAGGAGGGGCACCCTTGGAAAGTAAAGAAATATTCCTTTATTTTAGAATGCGTTTCGGATTTTAATGGTCCCACATTGATGTGTTTCGAGGATAAGGTGGTTAGGGTTCGAAATCCACCCATCCAATAGGTTTTGTAATTGTGTAGGTCTTAGAATTTACATTATCATTCCATTTTATTTAAATCGTTAAATAATGAGGTCATTGCTTCATCATCATGATGTCATAAATAATTTAATTTATTTAATGTATAAAAATTATAAAAAACTACTATGATGTAGGAAATTGTTTTAGCTTTCCAATGAATATTTATAGTCAAAAATATGACTTGTATAACCCCATGTAAAAAATATTTTAGTTAAAAAACTCATGTTTGTGTCATTTTTTCTTTAACATTAAATAGAAAGGTATTTATGTCATTTTCCAACCAAAGTGGCTCCATGGGGTCCCCAAGTTGACAAATGGATTTTCTAAGTCGGCCATGACTCACCCAATGAGGGTAGGACATGTGTCTAGGTAATTTCATTTTATTAAAACATTATTCTTACCTTAAACTACACTAATTACATCTAATCGCGATTAAAAACTTAATACGTTACTATTCACCAAAAAATTATTTTAATCCCATTGAACCACATTTTACTTCTTAATGACAACCAAGTATGTCGGATTTTTGAAATTCAAAACACAAATATGGCCAAAATTTTATTTAAATGGAAATTCAATTTTTATAAGAACCACTTAGTGGTATCACTATTCATCATAAATTGATGTTTTTTAGAAAATTTCTAAAAATTCACCCTAAGCTATATTTGATATTCCGAATTAAAAATTGATGTCTATTTTACAAAATAAAAAATAAATCAGTTGCATTAATTAATTTAATAATTAATTACCGCTTTCAAAACATATAGCGTGTTTTTATGAAACAAAATGTATCAAATGATTGACACTAGTTTAAGTTCGATTTCAAAGAGAAATTAATTTCAACGACCATTATTGGATTAAATGGTAAAAATATATTCTAATTTCACTTTAAATCCAATTCAAAAGATAATATAATCATATAAATAAATTATATTAAATGAAGGTTTTGAATTAAAATACAACATTTTTCAGTATTCATTAAAAATTGAACTTTTTCGGAAAAATACCAAAAATTTACACAAAGTAAATTTTGATGTCCCGATTATAAAGAAGAATTTTATTTACTCAAATATAAAACATAAAATTGTCAAAAAGTGGATTTAAAAGAGGTTCGCCATCAAAAGGAGGTTAATCGACTTTTTAATGATTATTAGAATGTTTACGCTTAAAATTGGATTCATTCGCATCATTAATCCTCTAACATTTATTGTAAAAATTAAAAATATTTGACAAACATATATAATCATTTTGTTGTTAGTTCTATTCATTCCTTCCATCACAACAACTAGGCGTTAACTACCATTTAAAATAATATTATTTTATTTTTAGAGTGCAACTTAAGATTTTCAAGAAACTCGTTGTTGCGTGTTGGGTACGCCATCGAGCATAGTGTCCCCTTTAAAGTTATATTAATATTTTATTCATAAATATGGACAAATGTTAAAATGTTATAATCATTATTTACGTGGGGTGTTACACCACAACCAATCAAACTAGCCGTTATGAATAGTAATACCTTCTTTTGGAAATTATAAAAATTCTATTTTTCAAAATGGACTTCATTTTGGGATTCGAAATATTGAAACTAGCCTAGGGTGAATTTTTGGTATTTTTCTGAAAAACATCATTTTTTGATGAATAGTGAAACTACTAAGTGGTAGTTAAAAAACTGAATTTTTCATAAAACTAAATTGTACCGCTTCTCTGACTGGAATTTTGAAAATCAGATAGACACGGTTAATATCAAGGTGTTAAATGCGGTTCAATGAGATGAAAATAATTTATGGTGAATCGTAACTTTTTACTTTTATTTACCACAGTTAAAAGTAAATAGGGTAATTAAGGGTTAAATTGATATTAATATTACCCTAAAACATGTCCTAATTTTATTGGACTAGTGTATCTATACCATAAACAACCATAGGAATAAAATATTATCATTTAGGCCCACATGGATGAGATTAGAACATTAAATATTATTTAATTCAAATATGAGTTAAAAGAGTTAAAATCAAATTTTATTTAATAAAAAATTTTTAATATAGGGTTATACATAAGATAAAATAGATTCTAAATATAAATTAGAAAGATAAAATGATTTCCTACATAATGATATTTTATTTGTAATTTTTAGATATTACATAATTTAATTTAGTTTTGACACAATGATGTTGTTGTAATTACCATAATAGTGAAAAATTAAAATAATTGATATTATAAATACCCAAATAAATATAATTTGAGACATTTTATGAATTAAACCAATTTTCTAGCTTAATATGACATGTTAGTATTGATTTAATTAACATTGTTCTAAGTAATCATTCTGTTATGATTTTCACAAAAATCAATTTTCCAAATAGTGTCAAAATTTAAAAAAACGTTTTTAAAACAAATATTATATTATTAATTGATATTCAAGTCCTAAAAATATAGGGCTCGTCCAAGAGACTAATATCATGATAGGTGTATCATTAATAGACCACTTTGGAGTCTCTTAGAGGTATATAGTAAGTTTATTAACTATATAATATAAAAATATAAAAGTGACATGGTAAGTTTCAAACTAATTAACTAAGAGTTAAAACTAAACGATAAGGTTAATATAATGACCAAAACCTGTCTAAAATCTATTGGTTAAGTGGTTTTCGATCCATATCCATGTTTCCCTTTAAATAATACACTTTGGATCCATTAGAAACTGAATATGAATTTATTATAAAATAATATTTCTAGCCTTTCCAAAGGTGTCCCTCACCCCTCTTATAAAAGGGAACTCCCCCTTCTCATTAATTAACACCTTCAAAGCCTTTTGTTTCGGCCAAACCATTCCCAAATACTCTTCCAACATCCCTCACTACATCCTAGAGGCATTAGTTTGATTAGAAAGCCAACCTAGGAGCCCTTTTGATCAAATCAAAGGGAAGAACCCGAAGAATAGGTAATGTTTTCAACACCCTTTTTCAAATTCATTTCTTCTTCAAATTATTCTTTCTTTATTATTCTCATTCTAAAATAGTGAATCCAATTTCTCCTATATAATTTAATATTATTATAAATATGGTACAACCATATTCAATATTCTATCCATCCTTTGAATGACATGTCACCATACGTGCGTACGTACAGCTTACCGTCTTTATGTCGTGGTGTAATTGTTATTCAATATATTATTATTTGGATGGGTATAATAATGATTTGTAATTAATGTAAATAATAAATATAACATTATAATGATTATATATATATGATATACCATCCAATTATATATTATTTTAATATCAAAATAATGATATTGTCGCTCGTGCGTACATACGGTCTACCGTCTCCACGAACGCGATGAGATTCATTATCCATCATATCCATTCAAGTATAATTATCATTTTATGATTTAAAAATAATGTTTAAAAACTTGATATAATCCGTGATATGAATAAGATAAAACCTATCCATGAAAAACACGGATTATGTAACGAAATATATAAAAGAAAATGAGTAAGTTAACACCCGAAACAACGATAATACTAAGATATTATTAACAAAGCAATGTTAAAAGATCATATATGATAAAATAATAATGTATATGATTATTTCATAATTTAATAACATTTATTTCACCATTATACTGGAGGTTAATCTACCCTCAACCAAGTAAAGGTACATGGTAAGGGTTTATTTCACAATCTCTTCATTATCCGAGGTTGTTTATACGTAATAATCTACTGGATTTTCTTTATCATCCACATCCTTGTTTCTTAACAATGTATTTCAAAACATTTTTACTATTTACAAGAATATGGGTTAAAGTCATTTATACCCTTGTTTTAATTTTTATAAGAGGTTTATAAAAGAATCATTCCGTTGTTTTCCAAACAAGGTGTTTTTAACCTTTTCGACAGAATTAAGGTAAGAATGTTATTTTTAACTTATACGGTGGGTGCGGCTGTTTTTTTCCATTATAAAGTCTTCAAAGATTCCCTTACAAGCTTATAAGAAAATTTTAAAAGTAAATGTTCTATTTTATAATTATGTGTCTTTTAAATGATTTAAAAAAATGGGATATTTCCCTCAAATGGTTTTGATTTCATATATGTCAACATCCTTTGATGGATTTTAAGCTTATTTGATGTTGATTTATTATGATTCAAACTTCCATATTATATTGATGATTTTGTGATTTTTTTGACTGTGGATGTGTTATTTCTATACAATTCATGGTTTATGGGGAATGTATTAACATTTCATATGCTAGTTTTAATACAAATGTTTATGTCTTGTTTAAACCTGTTCATATGAGGATTGCATTGGACTTAATATGTGACGGGTGGAGCCCGCTATAGATCTTTGATGCATCAATAGGTCTCATGAGACAAACTAGTGTCTTGGCACAAGGCCTTGATAAAATATTTTTTGTAGTCTTGGTACGAGGCCTTGGCTATGTCTTTATGATTGTCTGGCATTATGCATTCCATCATTATGAAAGTGGTTATTGATATTGCATGTGATTATTCGATTAGTAGAATATCCATGTTAATAAGTAAATGGAATTATTTAATTTTATTTTTTCCATACTATGTTTAATTTCAAGTTTAAAAGGATTTTGTTTTATTTATACATTTCTTTAAATGATTATTCTTATTTATGAATGTTTTCGCTATATTGTTATCCTTACTCGGCATTTGAGCTCACCCCTTTTCTATGTTTTCTTTTTCCCAGGATGTGAAGAGGTAAATTACGAATGACCTGCAGGGATAGTATGAGGGGATAAGAGTGTGGACTATGGAGACTATGTTGTTGTAGTTTTCATTTTTATTATGTAATTTAAATCATTATGAATATATCTAGTGTTTACAAGGATACTAAACTAATATGTCTTTTGAGATCTGTCTATCTTATGATTATGCCAATGTTATGTAATAATGCACCGACATTGGGTAACTGAGGTCAGGGCATTACATATATGATTATGTGTATGCTATAAATTCTATTTCATATACCAATGATATTATTTCATGTATTATGATACTTATTCTATTGTGATTTATGTCTTATGAAAATTCAATATTTATTCTATGATACATGTTTTTGTTCATTAAAATGAATGGTATGATTTTTTAATGTTATGCCCATGTTATAAAACACTTATGATTATTTTATAATTACATATGACCATTATTTACCCTTAACAAACAAATGAAATCACTCATTTCATATTTTTTCTTTCCCTAGGGATATAGAAGAATTGATCGATTTCGGATTAAGAAATTTTACATTATTTGGGAGAAACATTTAAGATACTCCACCATGTTAGATGATTCGGTTCCATGTTTCCAATGTCACTAAACAATTATAGTCCTCATGAATATAAATTTATAATGTGATGAATATTCAATTAAAATGATTTATTGTTAATTTATTTTTATCCTAGGTCACAATATTCGTTATCAATGTAATAGTTTAGAAATAATTTGAATACTAGAGTGAGACGTATGTGAGATCCCAATAGTTATTTCTAAAGATATTTTTAGGGATGTATCAAAGGGTATGTATATGGAAAATATAGTCATTAATAAAATGTCCTATAATTTTAGTAAATTATACATTGAGTGGTTTCAAAAAAAATAATTTAATGGATTCATAAAGTGGAGGTGGATATACAACAGTGTTACAATGGGGTAACAACCTATAAAACAACATGATTGGATAAACTCAATTTGGAACATGTTCTCAATAATGGGAATTACAATGTAACTGGATTGATACTCCATGAGGAAATTCATTAGTATTTTAAAAACTCATTTCAAACCATCATGAATGATTTAAATTGATGTTGAATATTAATAACCTATTATAAAGAGAATTTATCATAGATTAATGATGTATGATTCATTATTTAGAAATTATATTACTAATTTTTTAGGATTAAGAAGATTTTTCTATAATTATTGTTACTCAATGTATGATTTATGGATTTTTTATGTATTAGAACCATAAAAAACATGGTTTAAAATGATTTTTATGTGACAGTTTTCATTGTAAGTAAAATAAGATGATGATTAGAGTAATGTATATTGTAATTGTCCTTAATTAGATTTCAAATAACATGATTAACAATGTGCACTTTAATCAACAATCAGACTCACAAGAGGGGAGAAGTAAATAGTTTGTTTATAACTATGGTAATGTATAACATATATGAAATATGATTCATTTTCCTTCATGTTGACAAATTGGGAATAAATTCCTATGTGAATATCTCAGAAGAAAATTAAGATGTTTTAACTATGGAAAATAATTAAAAAATCATGTATTTACCAAGACTAAATGAATAGTTTATATAATGTAATGGATGAAAATATTTGCCTCCTTATTTTATTATTAGTAGAGTAATGTATTATTATTGAGATGAATTTCGTGATGAAAATATATATATTAAGAGTAATGATCATAAAACTTAATCAGCAATGTGGCTTGAGTAATGGTATTTCTTATGATATTGATGAAACTACAAGTGAAATTTTAAATGAATGTTTTATTAAGATATAGAATTATTAATCTATATTAACGGTTTAAGGATGATGTGGACTGACCATAGTGTTTATGTGTTTGTATTAAATAATTAAGAGTTATAAAATATATAATTATTGTTCGTTTATTTCTCCAAGGATATACAAGAATATGTTTAATGATTCTGGTGGACAAGAAATGTGATTTGACAGAAATGTGATATTCATGGGAAACACATGATTATGTGTAATATAACCCGTATTTTGTTCTTATGGCGGGGATAATGTTATTTGGTTAAATATATTATGGGGAGGATAATGTAAATTGGATTGTAATTATTACCTAGGAACCTATGATGGCCTTTATAAAAATTTTGTTTATTCTAACATGAAAGGATTTTAAAATATTTTTGGATTGATGGAATATATCCAATAGAATTTTGAATAAAAAGACTTGAATATTTACTATAAGGGATTCTTTTAATTCGTGTTATTACATTGTTTTAAATGAATACAATAATGATGTTATCCACATGTTTGGTATGTGGAAAATGATATATAATTTACAATATATGGGTTATCAATGTAAAGCGTGTTTTTATAAAATTTAGTGACATTCTATCTAGCTTTTTGTAATTTCATATTTTTTACGTGTAACAAGGTTATTAATTTTTGAATGGTATTTTTTAATATATTAATGGGGATTTAAAGATTTATGTAATATATTACCAAATGTGGGTTTATTCATATCAGATAACTTGTGCTAACATTTTTATTGTGATAATGAAATATGGCATGACCAATCATTACATTAATGTATCTCATTCTATTCTAGTAATTTTGGAATGAAAAATTAAATTTCACTTCTTATAATAAGATATGATTTTGAAATTTATTATGTTACAAAAAAATGTGAGTTTTTTTAAAAATAATGTATGTATATATTCCAGGTTAATTATTCATCTTTTTAAAAAAGGGTATTGAAATAAAATTTACTCCACTTATTATGATTTATTTTGATATAAATGATCATCATCAAGCCTATATCATTTATGGATTTATGATCATTATCATTATCCTAACAACATTTTCTATCAGTATTCATTAGAAGTCGATTGTTATATTACTCACAAATGTAAATGTTTTCACATTCCACCTATGTTATCCAATGTGGAAACCTAGATACGAGTTACTTTGGTAAACCTGTGTGTTTCTAATTTTTTATTTTTAAACATTGTTATATTATACATTTTTACGATGTGGGTTTCTAAGAATTTAATGATCATTTATTAAATCTATAGGAAACCTAGATTTATTTCAAGGGATATATTCACTATAAATAAGCTAGAATGTTACACCACCCATATTTGGTGAAAGATTTTTTCCAATTTATTTAATATTATTCCGTTCATCCCACACTTAATATAAATTGTGTTTTATTAAAGAACTGTATTTTTCTTTCTTTTCACATAACACGAAGTTAAGGTACTATTATATGAAAAACATAGATCATTTTTTTGTATAAGAAATACTATGCTTTTTGTTGGAAAAAAACAATGTCGAGTTACATCGACAGATTGCATTACATACAAGGCTGAGTTTTAGCAAACTTAAATGTATTATTATTATTATTATATTTAAATAGTTACCAGAAATCCATTAGACTATATATTCTAAATATTATTAAAAAAATTAAAAAACATTATTTAAAAATGTATATGAAATGAATCCTCTGGTAATTAATATTATATAAATGAATGTAACAACTATATGAAATTAATGAAATTAATCATCAATGAGAACTAGTTTCTATTTACAAACAAAATTTTATTATAATATATTAAAAAATTACACTTTTGATAAATCATATTATTTAAATTTATTTATTTTGTATTCAATAAATATTTTTGGCACTCATAAAATAGATTTGATAGGATTGAGATAATAATAAACCTAGTCTTATGAATAAAAATAGTGTTTTTCTAAAAGGTCATTTTACAACATTTTAATAAAAAAAAATTAAAATAAATTTCTAAAAGTTATCAGAATTTTATTTGATAAAATAAAAAAAATTCATAGAAGAATATGAATATTTATTTTTGTTGTTTTTTGGTATTTTTCTAAGAAATTTCATTTTAAAAAAAATAATGAAAAACAGAATTTAATTTTGTAAATGTTATGTCACCTAATTCATTTATATAGTAATAATATGTTATAACTTAATTTTATTGGATATATATATAAAAATAAAACATATATTAATACAATTTATTTCATTTTAACTAATTTCAAATTTAAATTGGATATAAAGTTAATTCAATCTATTGAATAATTTTTCTTCAAAAATCAATTGTTTTTTCCAATATATAGGATTAAATTTAAATTAAATTTTGAAGATAAAGTATTTTTAATATTGAAAAATGGTATAATAATTATTCTTATTAGTCATAATTGATAATATAAAATAGGGTTAACATTATTTTTTATTTAGAAAATTTTATATTGTAATTAAAAATAATTACAGCGATAAACGTAAAAATTAGTCCATTATGTATCTAAAATGAAATGTATGATTTCAAATAACCTATAAAAACCTTAAACTCCCATTTTTGTGACCATATCATCCATTTAAAAAAATAGTACTATTATTTGATGAACATTATAGGATGAGGACCCCATAATAATGTTTCCCTTTTATATTTACAAGAAATATAGTTCTCCTCCACAAAAAATAATGAACGCATCCTTCATAATGTCACACATATAAAGCCATTTGTATCAATAAAATCCTAAAAAAATAATCTCTCAATATCCCTAACTTTAGCCTAGAGTCCTTATTTTGGACAAGAAGTCTGCCAAGGTTTCCCTTTGGTGAAAACCAAATGGAGTTACACAAACAAGGTTAAAAATCCATCAACAAGAACATCTATTCATTTATTTATCCACCCTTTCAATGCCTATAATATAATAAACTAAAAATAGTTAGTATACTCAGATGTTTTTATTCTACATTCATGACCAATAACATCATATAATTACCTCAAAAAAGTTACAGAATCATTTTTTTTCTCTATAGAGGACTACCACCTTGTGAACCAATGTCATTCGTTCATCAATTACTAACTATGATTGTTTTGAATAATGATAGACATAATTTTTAAATATAATATATATGATATTTATGATTTATTACTAACTTTTAAATTGTAAAGATATAATTTCCATCATTCTTTCTATTATGTGAAAATACGATAATTTCATTTATAGATGTGTGGGCTACCGCTTCCTCGATGATACATGATTCATTCACATAGTAATTGCAATGTATTAATGTTTATTTAAATTAATATATGTGGTATATATAAAATTATTATTATAAATAATGGATAATATATTTATATATATATATGGTTCATTTTATATCTTATAAAATATGACAATAATATAGAAACATCGTTTAAATGTACGTATGACCTAACATCTCCATGAGCGGTGTATTTCTTTTAATATTTCTATCCACTATATTTTATTATAAATATTAATGTTATAATACTATAATATTATTAAATATTTTGTTTCATTTTTAAAATAATTAAATCATGATCTAATTAATATGATAATAAATAACAAGTCAAACCATATATAGAAAACAAATCAATTATTACCTAAAATGTTAATTTAACATGAAACTATTAATAAACGTGTAATATAATGAAATAATAATATCACATATTGTATGATATATAATATTATTTTTCTTTTGTATATTTATAATATACGTATTTTTTATAGAATATTTTTGAATATGTAAAGTAATATTCAAGATTTAAGATAAGGGGATTTATACTCTCACTTTTATTTTTGAATGAATTATGCCTTATTTGACACTAATTTATTTTGTGAGATGTACATATATAACATGATATTTTTTAATAATTATTATATTTAAGTTTATTTATCTTTAAATTTACATTTCATAATGTTTCTTTCATGGGGTTTATTTTTCAGATGTTTCGAAAGTAGTAATGTAATTTGCTCTCAATTTTATTTCTTTGTGACACGTGTAATTTTATGAACATATACTCATTTCAATGATATATATACATACATTTTTCATGTTATTTCAAGAATATATTAATTTTCATTATATGTTATGATTAATTTAATGTAAATATTTTGTTGGTATTTGGATTTGTAGTTATCGATTTGTAAAATTTAATTACTACAATCTCATTATTTATTGGGATTCTTTAAGAATATGCTTCCAATGACGAGATATTACGATCCATATTTCAATAATTTTATAGAATATTAATATAATATGATTACTTGATATATACTAATTTAATTGTACCATTATTCTTATCATTTGTACTTATTTTAATTAATAAAATGGTTTAATGAGAATCTGATGTTATTTCTCTCTTAGATCAGAAAAATATTTTATTGAAAAACCATGTTTCCTAAAATTTCCACTAATTCCATTATATTTTATCAAATATTTATTCAAATAATTTTTTTAAAACGTTTTTAAATATTTTATTACATTATTTTAATATAATTTTGGAACAAAATGATTTTCAAAAACGTATTTTGAATAAAAATTATTTTAAATGGTATTAAAATATTCATTTATAGTGTTTCAAATATATTATAAAAGAAATAGTTTTTAAAAAATATTGTATGTTCATGAAGTGTTTTAAATAACATTAAATGATTCCTTTATATGTTTTCAAATCCATTTTCAAATATTTTTTATACTAAATTGATTTCTGATTAAAAATATTTTAAACAATTTTGAAATCATCCATTATAATATATCAAATATATTTAAAAACGATTTCTAAAATATATATATGTTCATGAAGTGTTTTAAATGGTTTTTAATTATTACTGTATATTTTTTATTTTCTATTTTAATTGAATAATTTTTTCAAAAAATAATTTATGTTTAAAAATACTTCTAAATGTCTTCCAAATCCTACATTATATGTTTTCAAAAGGTTAATTTTGAAAAAAAATATTTAACTGATTTCAACGCTTCTTTTCTATGATTGAAAATATATTTTCACAGAGAAGTGTTATAAATAAATTCTAAACTTTGTTTGAGACGGGAAATTATATTTTGTTTAAATTTTTATAATGTTATTTTTTATGATTAATTCAGATGTTTTCCATGTGATTATAGAAGAAACATTTAACTAAAATTATTGATGTTTTAAAAAATAAGATTTCATGATATTTTATTTCCATCTATAAATTATCAATGTGATATTTCAAAATAATCCTCCATTAAAGATGATATCCTCTGATAATCAATGATATTTACTAATGATATTATGTTAGTACACAAATTTTATTATTTAGTTGAATGGAATATATTTTTGATGGGAATTTTTTACAAAATCTATTTCTTTTCCATAAGATATACCATGATAAATCTCTGATTAATCCTTATTTCATTCATTGATTATTCAATTACGAAATGAATATAAAACATGTATCTTTTCCACAGTTTACTATGTGATGTTTATGAAACCCTTTCCATTAATGGTTCGTGATATAATGAATGTTTTATTATCATTTGGAACATTTTTGTATTATTTAATTATGTGATGGGTGTGACCTATATATCTCAATAAATAATTTAGTAATAATTTATAACTAATGAGATAGAAAAAGAAGAAACGATGAATGAACTTGGTTCTTTAAAATAATTACTCACTTAGATGGTAATGGTAGTGAAACATGACTACTAATATGGTATTGGGATTTGAACATGAAAACTACGATTTTATGTGGAGTAAACCAACTACACTAAATGCTAAGGGATGAGACTAATGATCGATGTGTGCTCCACCCAGTAGGTTTCCCCACCATGAATTACCCTAATATGTTTTTTAAATATTCCTCTACATATATGAAATGATTTTATATGAATACTTCTATGTCAAAATTCAATTTATTATTAATATGTTTTTATTTCCTTCATTATTCTATTGATTCTCTTATTATTAATTTCTTGTGAAATTTCAATCATAATACAATTTTTTATTTTTCTATTATTTGATATTTTGGGAAACTTTATTTCCAAAGTTATTCCCAAGATATCATTTATTATAGTTATTTTAGACATACATATATCCATTATTTACAATTATCGATAATCTATGATCCTTATTTTTTTATTTCTTCATCCTTTGGTTTTGATGAAATGTATTTAGTGGGATTACTAAATTGGAAGAACTTTATTGGAAATATTGTCCAACAATCCCCATATAACAAGTCTTTACTCTATGATTCCAAATCTAATAAACTACTTCAATAATTGGGATAATAATTTTGTAATGTACCAATTCTTAATCGAAATGATGTAAACTCTACATATGTTTACCTTGTGTTACAATAAACAAATTTCATTTCCATAGAGATATAAAATAAAGAAAATTCCTTACAACATTATTTCAAACCTCATAAAAAATGACTTTACTCGATGATGCTAAACTGTAATGAAACCATAATAGTCTTATGACATTAAAAATAAAATTAAAAAACTACCCCACTATATGGTGTTAAAATGTGTTTTCCATTGCAAATTATAATTCCATATCAAAGAACCAGAATACCCTGACCTGATGAACTAGATTATGGGGTTTATTATTTAGATTTTAATCTCCTATCCCAATAAATCATAGTTCATGTCTTGATCCCCATGTGTTGTCATGAACAATTCAAATCCCATAAAAAGGAAAAGATATCTATTTTTTTAAAATTATATTAGTGAAAAATTTATTTTACCTATCTATATGAAACATACTGGCATTGTTTTAATGGATTCATAATCCACAAGATACGGATGTCATCGTAATGGAATAAAAAAACCTAGAGGTGTTTTAGGAGGTCAATGAACTAAATTTCCCATATTACAACTCATGGACTAATAATCGTGATCAATGATTTAAAACAATTTCAACTCCCTCTTAGAATTAATTTTAGAGTAATATTGATTGGGGTATTTAAAATTAAGTTGTTGTGAAACATTTCCATCATTCCATGTGCTATGTAATTCTTGAACATAAACATCATACACTTTGTTCAATGTTGTATAACCTTAAACATTAGTTAATGATGGTCAAAATTTAAAAACCCAAATTTCTAGTGAAAGAAAAACAAAACATTTCAGTTGAAACCTCAATAGAGAGGTATCAGAGAAAATCAGACATTCACTCACTAAAAAATTCACCTACATAGTTTTAGAAAATATATGTCATAAATTAATGAAGAATTATGATCATTGGTACCACATTGTGTCCCTAGAAAAAGTCATCCCATGATCACATGAACCCCTAATATGTGTAAAGGCATGATTAATTTGTTAAAACATTTCCTTTTTTAAATAACATGTTCACTGGCTAGAAAAAAACATTGAGTGTGCTCAATAATATTAAGAATCATAAAATTTAAATAAATAATACTTCATTATTTGAGAACATTGGTTAACAAAAAAACATTCATGGATTCTAGAAAGGAAAATATATTTACATGGTTGACCCTTCTATTTATTCATAAAGGATGAGAACTACCAAATAGATAAATCTTGGCCAGACATGAATGGAATCATGATTCTTGTGTGCATGAAAATATTATGGATAAACTCAACTCCTTAGTGTGATCAATGATATTCCCAGCATGATCATCCCATACCATCCTCAAGACCATATCAATTTGGACTATGAATTTTAATCCATATAACTAGTCTATTCATGGGGATACAACATCCTTGATACCAAATCACTATGTTTTCCCTTTCTCAATATCCTAATGGAGAACACCAATCTCAAACCATTTGATAGACCATAACCCATGACTGATAAACTCATTGTGTAATACTTGATCATCAAAAATAATACATAACTGAACTAGTGTTGTAGATCCCTTCTTCTAATGACATCTATACACATCATAATTCATCATCTATATTTTTGAGTATTCAAAAATATGTCATCACACTCAGAAAAGATTATGGACACCTATTATCGACTACTCTATCAACCCATATGGGGTTTGACCATCCATAAATATAAATCTCATCGCTCCATGAACGAAAATCTAATTCTCATGTGTCCTAGTCACACCATGACACTAAAAGGTGTTATGGGTCATCTCTTGAAACTCTTCCTCATTCCTTTTACATTGAATAAATTTTTTGTGTTATAAAGTACGCAAGACTAATTACCACTATCATAGTGGGATTAGATTCCATATATTTTTATTTTACACACATACCCACTCTAGAATAATTCATGACCATTTGAAATTAGTGGGTACAACTCTATTTGGCCATTATATAGATGCATAAGGGATTTAACCATCCAACTAGAGTCATATTTTAATTTTAGGGATTAAACATTAAATAATCATGATCCATTGAACCTTATAGTCGATCTCAACACATTATGTTGTTTTTAGTCATCCCTGGAATGTTTTCCCTATAATCCATGTTTATCAATAAAGTCCTAGAATCAACACTATAAACTACATTGTTTACTTTTTTCCTAAAATAAGTAATTTAAAATTAAAGTGATGTCATTGTCTAATAAATAAAACCCTAAACAATATAAAATGATGGTTTCTCATTATGTTCATAATCGACAACAATAGAAGGATGATCCATACGACCCTAAAATAATATAATAAATGTTTTAGTCTAAATACCTTAGAACACAACAATAGATGGTCTATGAAGAAATACCTTAGACTACGACACAAAACTTTTATAGATTTAAAGGCTGAAGGGACATAATATTCATCATGTTTAAAACCCAATAAGAGTATCCGAGGAAACATTTAATGCTTTTATTACATATAATTCTCATTGAATGCTCCATGAAATATTAAGCCTCTATAAAATGGAAAGGACACAAAATTAGTAATTTCTAAAACCCATAAGAGGGATTCCTAGAAATATTTTAATCCATTATTTCTATGTCACCACCTATATAATTATTAATGAATATTATTGAATTATGATTAAAAAAATACAATTCATGTGTGGGCTATAATATGGCCTTATTAAAAATATTTATGTTCTCTATATGCCTAGTGACTTGTGGAAAATATTTATGATCCTCTATTTAAAACATATATTATACCAAACATTAATATTGTGAATTATGTAGTGTCATAAAAATAAATGTTAGTACATCAATGAGGAATATCAAGATGGTTATAAATCATAAGAATATCAGGGAAAATTCTATTTTGATAAGAATATTCAAATCCAAATATTTTGTTATACATAAAAGTATATAATGTATTGGTATCATTGGTGATTAATGCATCATAAGATCATTGAAATTTCATGAACATCATGAAAACAAGGAAATTGTACGAAGAAATTTAAAATATTGTATGTTTTGATCAATGAAAGTAGGAGGATGTAGAAATCTCTATATATGGGGGTCTCTTAAATGAATATGAAAGTAAAAAAATTAATGAAATTATATTCACATTACAGCTTTTTTTCATAGGAACCAGGATACATGCATTCTTTTTGACCAAAGAGGTAATGGAATGAAATAATTCATCAAAATATTTTGGATTCTTATTCAGAAATACACTAAAACTGATTCTCCCTAGTAACAGCATCAAGGATGGCCTTATCCTCTATGTCAAAGAGCCCATATTGGTTTAATATTATCTTATCATATATAAGATATTCATGATAAATTTGGGATATATCCTCATGAATAAATTTAATTTCAAATGGGATTAGGTCATGTTCAACCATCAAACACTGAACACATATTACAGAGTTACTCCCTCTATCATAGGCCAAGAATCATCATTTATGCAATCATATGAACATTTAATTACTGAAGAGGAAGCATTAGCTGCTACCAATCTTAATAAAAGGGAACAAATTTTTTCTCTCAAATACATGAAATACATCACCCAAGTGTCAAGGGAGGTTATTGAAAACCATCATATCCAATGTGGGTGAACATAATCCAATGATAACCCAGTTGATCAATCATCACTTCAAAATAGGGTTTCAAAATTAAATTTCATATCTCCCCCAAACATTCTTCTACATAAATATGTAAAATGAAAAACCCTCAGAACCATGACCTAATTAAATCATGGTAATAGGAAATTATGCTCGTACAATGTCGCTAAGAGATGTAGTTATTATCATAGTCTTAACAAATTAGGTATGGAGCTAGCCTCTACAATGGTGGACAATGTCAAAAGTATTATAATGGGAGAATGGAAATAAACCACCATGATCTGTAGTGAAAGAACAATAATAATAGGGAAAATGATTTATCATTCAGAGAATATAGATAATTATATCATAATATTACCAATTGGTATGATTGATATTAGAATCATAACCATTTCTGTTGAATCACAATTATCCTCTACTACTCCAACCACGTTTTACAGAGATGAGGAAACACCATATTTTGATGAATTACATAGTTCCACAAATAGTTCATTATTTTTTAGAAATCATTCATCACCACCCTTAAAGGATTCACGAATAAAATCACACATTAGGTGACAGGATTCCATGAAAACAATATGTCCAATTTCAGAAGAATTAATCATTGTCTTTGGATAATTCCACCATAAATGAAAATCTAGTAGTATAATAGAATCCAATATTAGTCTATCTGAAAAGGGATTTTTCTTGTTCATTATCTATTGTAATGATTGTTTGAACATCTTCAGTAGGTTACAATACTATCCAAAGTCGTACATCAGTCATATATTCTTCAAAATGTGTCACTCAAAATATAAAAGGTTCAGATAAGAAAACAAAATCATCACCCACATCATTACAGGAATATATATTATCCTACAATAATTCATTATGGGTACCTTCACATTTGTAAAAAATTATGATGTGTTATAAAAAATTCTTAAATAAGGAATGAGTGAAATTTCACAATAACATAATAATTATTTGGGAGAGGTCTCTAAAAAGAAATAGTGTTTCCTTTTCAAATTCACATAGAGGGTAGGATAAAAAACGGTTTGAAGGATAAAGATATTAATGAAGGTCCCTGAATAGTCTTCGATACAAAGGTAATCACTCTTGGTATTATATCCTCCACCATCATTAAGAATGTTGGCATGTGAAGCCCTTATCACTAGTTCACTGGCTTTCACTAACTTTAGCTCCAAAAACCGTACACCGAGAATAATATTCTAGTGATAACAGTTGTGAATGATCTTCAAAATATTATTTTCATATCAACAGAAAAACAAAAGGACCATAATTTTTGTAACATCAACATATCCATTTGAATAAATAATGAAGATTAGAGTTACCATAACATCAAAAATTCGATATCCCTATTCATCTAGAGTAACCTTCATCATGCCTCGATCAACTATTTTATTAACCAAAGGGGAATAAATAGCCAAGAAATTGATAAATTGAAAAATTATGTCAAGGTATCCCAAGAAATCCTTGACCTCTATTGGTCTGAAATTAAAAGTAATTCCTAGGGGATAATTAACATGATAAAATCCATCAAGAAGTATTTATAACAAGAACATTCCTCCATAGTGCTCATATTTTCAGTTAAATATTCTCTATGTCTTCCACAACTGAAAAAAATAGGAAACAATAACACTTTAATGGATTAATTGACCATCACCATGCTCATTCCAACCATACTAGTTGGTGCTTATGCCAGAATTAGGAGTAATGGTATGCACTTCATATCCAAGACAGGAACTTCCAAGGAATTTGGCCCTCTTTGAATCATCTTTATACATGTCCTATTATTGGATTAATTATATTTTAGTTACTTATTATCCTCAATAAAAAATGTCAAGAAGAATTACTAGGATGTGATAGTACCGAAATATCAACATAATATGTCGACAAACCAATCTATGCATCGCATGGAGGGAAATATATATTTTTCTGGGTATCAATTATGGAAAAAATCATTCCATAATGATCACCAATTTGATAATTCTTTTATTAGACATATATAGGGGGAATATCACTATATAACACACATGAGATGATAGATAATGGTGAAAGGTGTGTACCGTTTGCAGAAGGGCCTCCTATTTTTTTTGGAAGAAATGGAATGCTCATGAAGACACATGAAATAATCCCAAGACTCAAGGACGACCCCAGCATTATCAACCATAATATCAGCTAGAATTTGGCCATAGATTTTAAATTATAAGTGATCATAAAGGATCAGGATGTCCCTGACCTCCTAATATTTTTGTGTAATAAGAGTTACCATGAAGATTCACTAGAAAATGGCTTGAATAAAATTTTGGAAATGTTTAAGATTCATAGGTAATCATAACATTTTAGATAATATACTATCAAATCCTATAAAACATGAAATGGGAATGAGATTGTTTTAGTGTATTTTCCTAATAAATATGATGTAAGAGTTGATACAATTTTTTCAAAATTGTGTGTTCAATCTTTCTATGCATCCCTCCTTCCATATAGGTAACCATAATTATTGTGTATACCGTAATTACACTACCTTTCTTCATCGAAAATATGTACCTTATTTCTACATAGCATGGAAATTGTGAAAATGATTTGTCTATACAACATTAGAGATAACCTCACCCTCCCAATTGTTAAATTACTATTCTTAATATATGGTTAAATAAGTGTCCTCTTAAAAACTGAATTTTATTTTAGGGAATGCCTTTGGATTTTTGGATTCCATGTTGGTAAATAATTCTTGATCAATTGCCTCACCCATTTCATAAATGGGATTTCTTTTCCATAGAGTTGATCCTTATCAATTTTAATTTTATTGAATTGATCATCTATGAGGAAATTTTAGGAATCCTATATATGTTATCCCAAGTGGATGGATGGGTAAAATAATCATAAATCCATACTAGTATATGTGTGTGGCAGATATTCTCAACATACCAATGGTTTTATACAAAAGTTATTATGCATTATCTGGATTGTGTTTGTATTAGAAATATATTGACGTAAGAAGTCTAACATCAAGACCATGATACTATTATTATATTTTTGTCTGATCTGGGAAGATTTATACAACAAGATCAGATTCATCTCTTAAAAAACATAGAAGTAATATGCTTCACCAAGATGGGACCACACAAATCCATTTTGAAACTACCCAATGGCCAAAGGTATTATCAAGAAAACCACAAAAACCTATAGAAAGTGAATAAATAATGTGAAATCAAATTGTTTATATTGATATCAAAATCATGTTTTTTTTCTTTTTTATCAACATTAGTTGACATAAAATTCAAGAAAAATGTATCCCTATGTTCCCCATTATCAATGAAATGGTCCACTAAAGAGATTATTCTTGGATGGATTTATGGGTATTTAAAACCCAAGATGGGTGTATAGATAATTAATATTGATATTATATTTGAGTATCATGGTAAATAAGAAACCCATGGGGGAGGAAAATACCAAAATAAGAAATTTCAAACGGTACTCCTCCATTAGGTTCATTAGACATAATTTTGAAAACATGACCACATAATGGATGTTGTTATCCAAAATTTCTATAATTGTGTCTCAAAAAGCTACAAATTATTTTGAATATTTTATTGAAGATGATCAAGCTATAGAATCCATCATCTAAAAATATAGAATTAAATTCCAACAAATTAAAACCCAATCTCATCATAAAATACCATACTCTGGTACTAATATGAAAATATAATGAACCATGTGGGGATTATTGCCTACATGACCTTATATAAGAAATAAAAACTTCATTAACCGTGAATATATCATAAAAATCTATATATAATCTCATAACCAGAAAACCCAACATGAAACTAATGATTTTGTCACATTTACATTGTCACCCAATTCACAAGATAATTAAGTGATCTTGTGACCAAAGCAACCCATCATGCCAAACCAACATGAAATATATATAGAAACAATCCATTAAAGATTGGTATATATATTAATTATTTATTTAGTCATTTTATATGTAAAAAAGTTCATTTGAAAAATTTCAAGATACAATTTGCATGAAATAGTTTTACATATGGGTGTCGTGATTCATTTTCATGGAAGGTCTTAAGAATTATTGACGCAGTAGAAGAAAATCATAATAGATGGAGTATCTGGTGAATGAGATCAAAAGTGTTCCTCTAGTTATGGGTTCCTATATGAAATTCAAATGGTCACTCAATCTATGAAACATCTCCCCAAACATTGATTAATAAGACCACAAACAAATTTATGTTGGAATTTACATTCCTCGGAAATGATCCCTTATTCCCAATAAAGTCACTTATTAGGGGGTGGATTTGATGACCACACCAAGATCGATTAAATAAATCTACAATGTCATAAAAACCCAAGGAATGGTTATTATTATCTTCATTATTCAAATAAATAAAAGGTGGAAAATCACACATATAGTCTTATCATTAAAAGGACATGTGATAGTATGAAAATATAAAGGTACTAAAAATGTTTTATGGGTAGTGTATAAAAAAAATAAGTTTTATATGATCCAATTCTATAAGACTCCTTGTTATTGAGAAGTCACCCCGACAATCATAATGATTGATTGAAGTATGAAAAACATTCACTTTGGACCACATCACTTGTAAACTGCTGGGTTACATATAATCATACAAAATAACTTATAATATAATAAGGAAAGAAGTAGAAAGTAAAAAACCTTAGGAAGTCATTGTTATTAATGACACATGATCATGTGGTTCCAATGACCATGTATATGTTGGGCAGGTTTTCAACCATGGTGTAAAATAATCTGTTGACATGTTATAGTTTTCATGTAAAGTGTTTCAAGAATGTCCACTCAATTTTGTGGTCTAAATTCATCTCTATTGAAAAATAAACAGGGGTTTACCTTATAATTATTGAGAATAATCACAAGGACAATTATTTTTCACGCGATGAAACAAATATAAAGAGATTGACATTCTTCAAAAACAGTTCCCCTGTACAAGATATATCCTACCCTTGTAAAATAGAGGGGAATAAAATGGGTAATTGTTGGACCATCATGTGAGGTAATGATTTGCTTATTTTTATAAAAGTAGATTTATATGTCCTCGGTGATCACCACTAATCTCAATAACATCCCCCCCCCCCCCCCGCCCCAAATTTCAGGAATAACCCTTGAAAAGACAATTTTTTATTGAAAATTACCAATGGTGATTCATCATCAATCATTAAAAATCTCTTAGATGGGATTCATGATCTAGTGAACGATATTAGACATGTTGAACTATCCTTTCAAAATTTAATTGGAATATCCAAATGGTTATGAGAAATCTTTTTGATTGGAAAAGTCCAATAAATGGGGTATACTAGGAGCTTACTATGGTCAATGAATGTCATGTGGCGCCCTATGTATGTCATGTTCTGGATATCATGATGTGCGTGATTCCAAAATCCATAATCTAATTTAAAATCATACATGTGATATATAAACCATGTGTGGTAGCATTTAACGTGGTATGTGAGGACTATAATTCACCCTCCACTAGTAAAAAAAATTAATCCACGATCGATAAAAATGAGTAGTGTAGGAGAATAATTCTCCAAGAGACTGGTCACATGATAAAAAATGGCATCTTCTAGGTAATTACTTAAAATATCCTGTTATATAAATCCTAGCATCATGCAATCAATCTACAAATACAGTTAAAGTAATAAGTTGTGTCCTAAAATTTTTGTGAAGGTGGTTCGGAATGACAGTTGGATCAGATGAAACCAATATAATAATGGAAAAACATGATGTGAATGTGAAATAAATATTATAATAAAATACTATATAATGTGTTATATCTTTGTAAACATGGGATCATTTATCATTATGCACTTCATGTGATCCACCTAGATCATGAGATAACACTTTCACATGTCCATCAAATAATAATACACTAACTCAACATGTTATATGGATCCTGTGATGTAAGCCATACTTGTAATGTATGTTTCATGATTCCATCAAAACATATAGACAAATTCATTGAATTTCATGTGGGATTTCTAGAAAAATCATTCAATGGACTCCAATAATGTCCATGATGTTATGAAGAGATGTAAGAAAAATTCATCATGTTCTATCATTACATAGTAACAGTCAACATGATCAAACAGTGTCCTCTAGGAATGTTATGCATGTTATACAGAGACACATGGGAATTTAATATAGGTATCTTGATGATTCTAGGTCATGTTTGATAGATCATGTGACATCTTTTAGATATTCATCCTTATAAATGAATCCCTCTTCATGTATGCCATCCATGATCACGTGATGTCCACCAAACATATTATTAATGTCTCCCGATGCCCTCCTGAGGAGACACACTTATAATGAAATTTCCATTGCGACATACATACAAATATTAATAAAGACTATAGTCATGTCATCCGAGTTATGTGGTGGAACTAGTACATGTCAGCTAGGGCTTCTGATGAGTCCAGACAAGTCATCAATGATCATTCAACATACTCAAGGAATGTATTAAATGTTATTTGGTGACACATGGACATTTTATCAAGTCCTCTAAATTAAATCATGCCAATTCTCTAGATGAGGTAACATTTTAAATACAATCCATCATTGATTATAGGCAACCCACTAGAAATTTCAGGACCAATAATGTGTTGTCAAAAAAAAGGTGAGCTAGGTCATTACAGACCAACTCAAAAGAAAATCATTTATCATGTGTTGTAATCCATATATGTAATTTAAATTATAATATTTTTTTATATAAATATGTTAGATCATGTGATTTTCTTTTGGCATGTCCACTATACAACCATTTCATTTCTTGACATCCTTAGACATCTCATAATGGAAATAAAAAAACATCAAGATGAAAATGATGGGATGTATAACAGATGTCCTCGAACATTATAAAATTTTCTTGTGGGATAAAAAGGTAATCCTTATTGTGTAATACCAAATAATCTAAACTACAATAACTGCAATTTCAAATATAATAGAGATACATAGTGCTCTTTCCAGAGGCCTTATCTTTAATGGGAATACACCTTACTGTAAGCCCCTCAATAACCCCAACTGAACATTTAGAGCTATTATTTTTCATATATCAATCATATGTAGGAATAATTTTTAATAGACAATCTCTAATGGTAATCTAGGATGATGAATTTTTTTTCACTCTCCCAAATTCCAATCATCATGACGCAATCCATCCTAAAAGATGACCATTTTTATGATCCATCAATGGATTAAGAATGAATCTGAACTATGATGACTCTTATTACATTCATAATCAGGATATATAGAACAAATTACACTGACTAAAGTTCTATATTAAAACACCCATAGGTATTTTCAATCAAATATGTCCCACATCCCTATAAAATAATAATATTTTATTACTATCCCTTATTTTCCACACTGATCATGGATCATCTGGTTATATGTACATTCAATGAACATGTCTTTGTCAAATGAATCTGCTCCCAATAGGGAAACATTAGTATGAGATACCCAATCAGTGGCATGAAATTAATTCCCACATTCAAGGGAATCCACCACAAGGAAATGGCTGAGTAAATTATTGAACTATGTTGAATAGAAATTCTTTCCATAGCCGGGATATCCATGATGCATCCATAAGAATTGAGCTACATACTGAATGCCTAAGTCCCCCATATATGTTATTTCTTCATGTTCTTAAACAACATGGGTTTAACAAAATTAATTGGTTTAATGAGAAGAATGTGTTTTTACTCCAAATAAGTGTTCAATGACATTCTCAAAATATTAATATACTCCACGTATGATATTTTTTTGGAGTTAATAGTTATATTGATTCAATATATATATAAAGTTACTTATAATAGGAAACATATGAAAAAAAGAGTATATATAAATATAGACATATTACTATAAATCATTATAACCATGTACGGATTCATTACATGATAATAATAATGGGGTAAAAAGTCTAATATCAGGTTTACAAATATAATAAAAAAATATATAATTAATATATAAGTGACCCCCAAAGTAGGATAAAATTACCTCTAAAAGAGTCTAATGAACCCAATCCTCCATCCTGCCAAAAAATGCTTGTTCCAATAAATAATTTGGTCTCAAATACCATTTGTCACCTTTCCTTTGAAATGTAGGACATCACTTTGTTTTGGATGTGGGAACTATTGTGTGATTATATGGTAGAATAAAATGATTTTCAACCTGATGTGAATAGTTGTACACGCATGAAACCCCCCAAAATCAATTAGTCAGACTACTTAGATTCAAACCTTGTAGGTGATATTTTCCAATTAAACAAAAATAATGAATGTGTTATCAAATTAGATTACTAAGGAATCCCCATCACAAATTGAAAGGGATTAAGAACACATTTCTCATCTAAATATTTTATCCAGCCATGTATGTGATCTATTTTAGATGAAACACAAATGGTGAACATAATGTGAAATCCTTCAAATATGGATTCACCTTCATAGATTGAAAAAAAAACATCGTAGTTCATGTAATTCTATTTTGTTCATAATTTTTTTTGATATTTTTCATATGAAATAAGGAAACTAGAAAGACAAATTTGAATTTCAATATATTAATTGTGTCCATTCATTTTACGAAATAATTTTTCGATATATCTGTAATAACCCATGTTTGTTCAGACTGTAGTTTTGAGAAAACATTTGATTGTTTGCTTTCTGATGCTCATGATGGGTAAATGGTATCTTTTCTCCTTATATTTGATCATAAATAATTTTTCATAACACTCCTTTTATCACTGAATAGGCTGCTTACCGTTGGACAAGAGTTTGGAAGAAATCTGAGCTATTCAAATTTTATTGGAATATTTAATATTAAAAACAATTAAATAAATTTTAATTAATCTGAACCAGTTTTTTTGGTAATAAAATTTAAATGGATCAATGAATTGATATTTTTTCTACTTTTTTGACATAGAAATGGGGTGTTTAGACAAGGTAATGCATAAACTCATGTCGGCCATCAGGGACGGCACGAGCCCCCTTTTCTTCTCATCCCTTTCTATTCTTTTCCCCTCCTTTTATTTCTTCCTCCTCTATGCACAATTATCTTATGCCTCATCCATGGGTGTTTCCTTTAGAGGGAAATTTTTGCTGAGATAGAGATTGATTTTGGAGGAAATTGGTGTACCGATTCAAAACTCTCTAAGTGCTGAGTTGGGGTGTGACATCCATGAACCTTAAAATCAAGTGATGTTTCAACGGATTCATCATCAAGGTAGGTTGGTTTATGTTTTTTAAAAAATATCCCCTTTATACATGATGTATTATGTTTTTAAATTATTATCTTGCTTTCTTGTGGCCTCATAAGGCTCGATCTGGTTTTTTGGTTGGTGAAAACAGGTGTTTTGGTAGTATTAAGGGATTTCCCTTTGGGAATCCCAGGTACACTACGTGTGTCTTAGGGGAAAAATCCATATGTTATACCCGTTCTAGGAAGAAAATGTTTTATTATTTACACTCCATGTACTTTTAGTACAGATTGTGATGTGGTTGGTCGTCTGAGAAGAAAAATTGAATAGTGGGTTTTAAGGAGTCTATGCCACGTAGTGGCATATGGGAATGTGTTTGGGTGAAAATTCCCACGAGATAAATTTTTATGAATAATACACAATGGGTATAGTAATGTACATATCGAGTACAACTATAGAGTCATACCACATGTGTTATGGCCATGTACATGTCCAGCAAAGTAGTTTTATCATATCTTGTCCCATGGAAGTCAGAATTGTGCGTATGAGTAGACCATTCAGAGTGCTTTTAATCATATAATGAAATAGTTAAAGAATATTGACATATAAAGGTCATCAAAATGGTTTAATAAGTTTATATGTAAATGGAAAGGTTCTTCCTCCAATTATCGAGTCGGTTTTCACCTGAGAGTGAGACATGGTGTGAATGATAGGTTGGGTTTTCAGACCAACCTAGTTGATACTTTTTATATGAGATGAGTTTTGAGCTATATCTTATGACCTATGTTGTTGAGGATATTTCTACAATGAGATGTGCCCTTCTAGCCTATGAGGTCATTAGACCAGATGCTACCAATGATCACCTGAGGGATGCCTTTACCTGTGTGTGGACGTAGGGAATCCCTTGGAGGATCTCTCACATGCTTTCCTTTGAGAATATCCATGTAATAGTATTGAAATTTTATTCTTCATTTGAGGATACTTTCTAGGTTTCATTCTTTACTCTTCATTAATAATCATGAGTAGGATGCCTCATCATTATTTTACTGGAGGGACCTAGCGGGTGCCTGTTATTTGATTGAACCTGAGTAGTACCGTCAGGTTTGGGTAGAGATGGTGTTAAAGTGTCACCTAGAACATGTGACGAACTTGTAATCACATATGGATATGGATGTAGTGTTGGGTTCAGTGTTTGGGACCCCACCAATTTTTGTTAATATCAAAATTGGTTTGATGATGGAGTAGTGTTTATTATAAGATCACTCTGTATGGTGGTCGTGGAGCCTGATGCGAGGCATCTTTCTTGTTTGATGGGATTCCCGGACATACTCTCATTGGATAAAGTTTTTTGAACCATGTTATATCTAATATTTTATTGGTACTAGTAGTATTATCTTGGACTTTACTATTGTGTCTTATTTGTTGACTTGTATGTTTTGATTGATACATGGATTCCTATTGTCGGAACTCCTAGGATGGACTCCTTAGGCTGTTCATTTGAATACCCCAAGTGATTCATGGATTCTCATTGATGGAATTCATTAGTTGGAATTAGTGTACCATTGAATGTAATTAAAACATGGGTTATACATGAATTCCCATTATAATAATTCCATGAATTGGATCTTTGGTTTGATAGGGTTATACATTGAGTGATACATGGGTTCCTATTGTAGGAATGCAATAAATGGGATCATTGGTTTGATATAGATATACCAAGACTGATACATGGATTCTAGTTGTATGAATTCCATGAACAAGATCATTTTTTGTATATGATAATAGCCGGACTGATACATGGATCCAATTGAGTGATTCCATGAATGGGCTATATGGGTAATAGACCTATGTACTATAATTTATACTTTGATCTAGTTGAGGGATGCCCTGCATAGTCTCTGTGGGTTGATGACTCTTATGCCTTGAGTGATGTTTGGATTCCCATGTAATAATTCCTTGGACGAGCTCATAGGATGGATAATACATGATCGAAATGATTACACTCTTCCAGATCAGTCATGATTGACCATTAGTATACGGTATCCTTCAACACCGGGATGACAGACGATATATTTAAATCATGATTGTGATTGGAGGAGAGTACAAACGAAACCAGCTGTAGGACTTGTTTTCCCCTATAGTGATGTAGATTTCTCAGAGATATAATTATGGAATTGGACTAAATAGGTGCATGCTGATAGGATTACAAGACCAAGGATCGACTTAATGATACATATGTTGAGTGGAACAATGTACAGCTCAATTCCCGTTCATTAGATATCTAGGCAATTGGGATTACGGACTCAGGGATTTACCACTGATGTGGTTTCTTATTGTTTGATTCACAGGCTCATGAATATTCATATTTATTTATATGTATATTAGTATGGGAATATACGTGTATATGTATATAGATATGGACATACATGGGGGAACATACCCAGTTTATAGGGATTAGAAACCCTGAGTTCGATCGTGGTTGCACATTTGGTTTACTTCCATTTGTTGGGTTCTAGATAGGCTGGGCACATTGTTTTTAAATACAATTTTCCTAGCACAATTATAGGTTTCTTTTCAGGGTGACCTAATGAAATAATTTCTCAACCTAACACCTTCTCCTCGGTGTACATGTAGAACTTAAGTTTTATTTTCATGTTTATTATGAGTTTAATAGTGGTTAAGCCTGAGGCCTAGTGTTGCATGATCAAGCGGATCTACTCGAGTGGTTCTGTTGATCAGGTTGGTGTATTTCGATACTGTCTGGTGATCGTGTATGTTGGTTGGAAATGAGTAAGTAGTTGTGTCTTGTACTTTTACATTTAGTTTCTTTTCTACGTGTATATGTATGGTCAGCCCATTGGGTGACTGCTATGGTATTGTGTCAACTAGTTGTTCGGGTTTATATAGCATTTTACTATTACATATTGCTCTATTTTAGTTTTTTATTTCTTCCATACTATTTTTAATATCTTTTTGTATGATGCTTAGTTATTCATGTTGTTATCTTTCTATTGTATGAGGACATAGTCTCTCCACTATCACACCCTAGGCCCTTGTTTCTAGTCGGCAACCACTGGTGTATGGGGTGGCCTTCTTGAGGCTTTGAAACTCCGGACCTGTAAGGATTGAAATTGTTGGAATGCCATGAACAAGTTCATTGGTTGTATATGGTTATACCTTGAGTGAAAAATGTATTAACTTCATATGAATTACATGAATAGGCTCATTAGATGGATATACTTATACCCTTAGTGATATATGGATCTAGTTGAGGGATGTAATGAACATGCTCTATGGGTAATAGTCTTATGTACCCTATGTGATTATTTGATCCAGTTGACGGATGCCTTGTACGGTATAAGGGGGTTGATGAATCCAACACCTTGAGTGATATATTGATTCTTTTTTAGTAATTCTTTGGACGAGATAAAAGGATAGATGTTACATGATAGGAATGATTACACTCTTACAGATCAGTCATTGTTGACCGTCGGTATAAGGTATCCTTTTTTATAGTGTTGGTCATTAGTATATGGAAATCTAGTTTGTTATTGAAGGTGAGTACAAATTAACCGAGGTGTAGTAACATTTTCCCCATGTGGTGATGTATCGTTCACAGAGATATAATTCCAGAATTGGCCGAAGAATGTACATGTTAATGAGACTAAGTTCCACAAGATCGACTTCAAGATACACAACTTGAGTTGAACAATATCCATCTCAATTCCCTTGCATATGATGTTTGGGATATTGGGCTTATGGACCCATGGATCAACTGCTGATGTGGTTTCATTTTGATTGATTCACAGACTCATGAATATTCATATTTATGTATATGTGTCTTGGAATGGGACTATGCATGTATATGCATATAGATATGGAAATTTATGGTGGGACATACCCAGTTGATTGGGATTACAGACCTTGAGTTTGGATGTAGTTGAACGTTTGTATTACTTTTTTTTGGTGTCATCCTGCTAGACTGAACACGTTGTTGTTGTATATACTTTTAGAAGCACATTTATAGGTTTATTGTCGAAGATTCCTACAAAGATAAATTTCCACCTTTGCAGTTTCACCTCGGAGTATGTGTAGACATTATTTGTGATTTTCATGTTGATAACTTGTTTCATGGTTGATAAGGATAATGAAAAGTGTTGCATGATCGATCAGAGCTGATCCAATGGATATACTTATTGGGCGGGTGTAGTTCGAAAGTCTCTGGAAATCGAGGATGTGGGTTGGCACATAGTTAGCAGTTGAGCTCTGTACTTTTACTTTTAGATACTTTTTTTCATGTATATGTATGTTCAGCCCAGTTGGCTTCTGGTTTTGTATTTTGCTACATTTCTATTTTATATTTTAAAGAATTTAACTATTACATCTTATTCTATTTAATTATTTTATTTCCTCTTCACTTTTTTTTCATTCCTCGTTGTATGATTCATATTTATCTTAGATGATTTATTATTATAGAATGAGGGAATAGTATCCTCACAATCATACCCTAGGCTCTCACTGCTAGTCAATAGCCTTTGTCTTATGGGGATTAGCGTTTTAGGCTTTGTGGAGAACCATCTCGGAGCTCTAGTTTAGTAGCTTTTGGGTCAAGATGTTACAATGTGGCATCAGATGAGTTTATTTTCCAGGTCATTACTATTTAAGAGACGGTATATAATATTATTATGAAGGTGTTAGAACCTGTGATGGATATAAAACTAGTGCATCGATAACACTTGTTCTAGTGGGAATTACTAGTTTCCTCGTTATGGGATTATTGTTCTGATTTTATGAATTTATTGATGTTTATGATTGTCACCATAAGCGATGCACTTTTTGTGTGGGTGTTTTTATATACTATGGACCATTGGATCTTGGCCATCGTTAAGAGGCCATAAATGGATTATGAATCTTAGACTGCAATGGAAAGAGGCGCCTCATGCATCCTACAAGGCATGTATGATTCATAGCATATATTCCTGCTAGTGTATGGGTTTTTATTGACGTTCGAGACCTTTGGTTCCACAAACACATACATCTTACTTTGATGGATGGTTTTGTGGATCTATATTGAGGTGGTTTTTCAGGAGGCCCATGACTCAGTACTTGTGCATAGGTGGTGTAGTGGCCCTACTAGGTTGATATTCCTCATGATTTTTTTGTTTTTCTCCCACTTGTTGGGTGTTGTTTCTCGGGACTATGGCTATCTAGTCTGATCAGTGATTATGATGCTGATAGATTCCATGTATTTTCCTGTCAACTGGACCTCCTTGGTGTATTTCCATATACAGATATGTGATGAATGTCAGTTTAGTTTCTCATCTTCTTTGGTTGTGACCTCCACGGTGCAGTTCCTTCTAAGGATGATCAGAGAGGATTGAGTCCCTCGTAGGCCTTGTGTATCAGTTTTTACACTCATTGGTCATTGTGATCTAAATCCCATTTTTTGATCAAGTCACGATTGGTGATGATGTTTGCATTATAGAAATTTTATTGTATTTATATTTAAACCAGGGAACTTCATGTGTTTTATTTTTGAGACTGGCATTGATGGTCTCGACTCATTGTGTGCCTAGCATGGCTGACCAGTGTTTTCACTAATGCTAATGTAGTCAGTGCGTGGGCGGATGCTTGAGACTGGAACAGTTCAATGTGTATGTTTCTAGTGTTTAGGATACATGTTATTTACACGTGGTATCATTTGAATATAAATATATAACGTCCCATACTTTACATACATTGTTATTACTTAAGAATTGAATGATAATTATTATAGCATATAACAATACCATGAAAGGACCATATAGGTATAGTGTCTTTAGAAACTGGGAAACATAATCAACTGGTTCATAAATCATTTACATTGTCTCCCATTTATTTTATCATATCTAGAGTAAATTTTGGAATATTCTACATAATACCCTTCTTCCATACCTAGGGAAACGAAAACATACAAAAGGGTGAGCTCAAATTCTCAGTAAGGGTTAAACAAAAGAAATAACAATAATATCATATCCATAATAACATAACATTTTGAAAATCATAACCTTCAAAATAGATCATAATAGCATGACATGGGATGAATCATAGTAGTGAAAAAGTAATCTAAAATAATTATTACTTAAAACATGAAACTTTGTGGCATACACACATAATCATAGAAAATCATTTCATATTAGGCAAGGCTCAATGTCAAGACCATCATAGCTGACAAAGTCCATTACTGAACCGAGTTCACTCCTCATTCCAGTCCTGTACCACTAAACCAGATTAAATTGTCCTTTCAGTTATGACTATCTCATGAGATATTAATATTTACCCAATGAATTGTAGGGAGATATAGGTCCCACCCATCTCATAATAAAACCATTCTTATGAGTGCCACAAAATCATAAATCATACATCATAGCATAACCCAAATAATAAAAATGGGATTCTTAAACATCATGCCATCATAAAATAAAACTTAAAATGGAAATCATATAAATATGTCCATCATAATATAATCAAATCAATGTAAAAACAGGGATATAAAAAAAACCCAGTATTATATTAGATGGAAATAAAATTTGATAAAACACTTGAACTCTATTATTGAGGAAAATATCTTTTCCACCTCAATTTTTTTTCCTTTCTTAACATGTCATATAATTTTAAAAGATGTTAATTAAAAATAAACTTGAAAACATGTAAAGGAAGCTTAATGAAAATAATTTTATATTAAATCATAAAAATCCATTCATGCCGTATAAGTTAAAAGAACATTCTTCTCTTACATTGGACGGAAAAGTCAATTTGTACCTCGTACTAAAAATGACAAAAGATTCCTTTCATATCGTTTACTAAAAAATCAACAAAAGGTAAGTTTGTATTTAAACAATTGTAGGAGGATAGAAATAATATTACATATTGATGAAACATGGATGTGGATGATAAATATTCCTCAATAAATTCTGAATTATAAACAATCTCGAATAAAAATGTGATTGCGAGATTTTCCCATACCTTAGGTCTGATATACATTGTACGTTCCTCAACCTCCTATACAATGATTTAAATAATGTCATTTACTTATTACAAAATCATACACATTGTTATGATATCATATATGGTCATATTCTTATCTTCTTATTAGTAATATTTCATTGATACTTGTTATTCTAGTGTTTGTTGCTTTATGTTCTTATGCGTGTTTGGTGGAATAAATTCTTATTATTCTTTTAAGGTTACAGATACATCATTTATAGAATGGTATTAGTGTAATATATATCATATTTAATAAATCAAATTCTATTATATAATCATTATTCAATGAAGATCATGTAGATCGAGTCGCATCACATCATGGATACGGTAGGTCGTACTTATGCACGAATGATGATATCATTCCCATGATTGTGGAATTGTATTTAAGTGTATTTATACTATTTCAGTATCAATATCACTTTAAAATAATCATATATAGTTATTCATTACACCATTATACCAATCCAAGTAAGGTGGTGGTGGAAAACAGATGACACCACGACGTGGAGACGATATTCCGTACGTACGCACGCGTGTAGATTTCATTTTCCGTAGGATGGATATAAGGTTAAATAGTGTGGTTTCATATTTATAACAACATATCAGAATATGAGTGATACTGATGTTATAACTTCATAATTAAACAACTAAAGAAGTGGAAGTAGAAGAAGAAATAAATTTGAATGAATTTGTAACAGATATTACCTCTTCTTCGACATGCCTCTTTGAAACCTCCTCTTTGGGGACTAAAATTGGTCTTTTATGAAGACCAGGACCACTAGTATGTTTCTAAGGAAGTTTATAAAGGAAGTGGGTAGGGGTTGGTCGAGATTTAAGGCACAAAATGTTGTGAGGAGGAGAGGGAGGAGGTGTCATTTTATAAGGGAGGAGAGGGGCACCTTTGGAATTATAAGAAATATTAATTTATAATAAATTCCAACCACAAAAAAACCTCCAAAATGACTCAAATCATAAAATTAGATGAGATAAAGTTGTAATATAACCATCCAATAAAATTTATAAAAGTTGGGAATTTATTTTAATCATCATCAACTTGATTTATCCTTATATAATCTATTTAATTTTATTTATGTTAATAATATTCTAAATTTTAAATCATTAAAAATAATTACATATATGTTGTGAATTGACCATAATTGTATGATTAATTACATTTTATACCATATAAATTTTAATGTATCATTTTTTAATATTTTTTTATTTTTAAACAATTTTCTAATATGTAATTTCTATAAAATAACAACATTTTCATTTTTGAAACTATTCATTTATTTCAATTTCAATAAAATATATATAGAAGATATTTTCTAAATAAAAGATTTAATAGATTTATAACATTAAATTTTTATGTATAATATTAGTGGAGAATATTAAATAGTTCACATAATATTTATTTTATTTCTTTTAATATCATTTATATTATATTTCAATCAATATGATTATTTCAACATCATTATTATGTCATAATTAATGACAATTATTTAATAACTAAAAATTATAAAGAAATTGATATGATGAATATAATTTTACTATCTTTCTATGGACAATTTATATCCTATGTTTTCTGATGTTTATCACTAAATTAAAATTATTACACTTATAAGATTTAAGAGTGTGACATGTTGTCACATTCATAGGATTTAATAATATTATTTCATGGTCAAATGTCCATGAAATGAATCTAGACCGACCCTTAGGTGATATGGGTCAACTTTTATTCATCCAATATGATTTTGAAATTTGTTGGGGTAATTTTATAATCTTATTTTTATCGTTATATACCAGATTAACCTTTAACTATAGTAAATAAAAATTACCGTAGTTACTATTCATAATATCAAAAAAAACAACCTATTAACATAATTTGAACCCAAATAATTCAAATAAGGAATCCATTTTTCAAAATTCAAAACCCAAAAGTTTCGGTAATTAATTTAAAATTAATCCCGTTGTTACGAAAACAAGTTTTAAAAGATAAAACATTACCATAGATTGAAATGTTATTATCTATGAATTTAAGGTAAAATTAATGGTAATGACATACATTATATTAAATGGTGAAAATAAATTATATTTATCCTTTAAAACCATTTAATATTATAATTTAACCATTTAAATTATTGCGATAAAAAAGTTTTTATTTATTAAAATATAGCGTGTTTTTACTATTTATAAAAATATGAAAGTTATCAGAATAATATGAATAATTTATCCAAAATAAATTTTTATATCATTATTTCAAAAAAGAATTTTATTTTGCCTAATTTAACTTATAATTTTGTCAAAAATCAGATGTAATGTGGGCGCACCATCAAAAGGCAGCAAAACACCAGTTTTTGAAAAATACTTATTTTACCCGAAAAATTTATTTTGATCTCATTCCATGTTCTAGATAATATTTAAGATGAATAATAATGTTATAAAATTCAAAATTAAGTTAATAATATTCATAAAGAATCGTTTATAATATTATAATAATATATCATTGTTTAGTGAAGCTGGGTATTGCATACAACACAGTCTATCGAAGTTGGTTTCCCTTGCGTGTAACGCAGGCTAAGATAGTGTTGTGTGCAGTGAAAGATTACTTTGTGTATAACATAAGAAATTAAAAATAATTATTATTATAACATTTCTCATAAAATCTCAGGGTGTTACATTCTACCCTCCTAAAAATGAATTTCTCCCTCGAAAGTCGTCACTTTGTAACAAACAGAGGAGGATACCTCTCCCTCATCATATCCTCAAGTTACCATGTAGCTTTATTTAATTGGTGGTTCCTATATAATCTTTTAACCAAGAGTGTGGTCTTGTTTCGTAGAACTTTTTCACTACGATCCAGAATCTCTATAGGTTGTTCTTTATAAGAAAGATCTTGCTCCAACGGTACAACTTCTCAGCTTAGTACATGTGAAGGATCAGATATGTAAATTTTCAGGAGAGATACATGTAACACATCATGAACTTGATAGAGATTCGGTGGAAGAGCCGACGAGTAAGATAGCTTACCAACATGTTCCAGTATTTCAAAAGGACCAATATACCTAGGGAATATCTTTCCCTTCTTTCCAAATCTCATTACTCTCTTCCAAGGAGATATTCGTAAGAAAACTTTATCACCCACTTCATACTCTAGGTCTTTTCTTCGGTTATTTGCATAACATTCTTCTCAACTCTGAGATAATCTTATTTGTTGTTGAATAGATCAGACCTTTTCTACCATCTAATCAACAAGATCTGGTCCTAATAGCTTCCTTTCCCCAACTTCATCCCAGTAAGTTGGAGTTCATCATTTAATTACATAGAGAGCTTCATAAGGAACCATGTGAATACTATAGTGAAAGCTATTATTATAAGGAAATACCACCAAAGGAAGGTGTTTATCCCAACCACCATTGAAATCCATAGAGAAAGCTCCCAACATGTCTTCTAGGGTTTGAATTGTTATTTCAGACTGACCTTCTGGCTGAGGATGATAAGCTGTGCTGAAACTCAACTCTATATCTAGAGTATGCTGAAGACTTCACCAGAACGTCCACGTAAACCTCGGATCCAGGTCAAATATAATGAAAGTGGTACTCCATGCAATATTACCACTTCCTTCACATATATCCTGGCAAGATGATCCAGAGTGAAATATTTTATAATAGCAATGAAGTGTGATGACTTCGTAAGACGATAAACTATAACCTAGATAGAATTATTTCATTTGGATGTTTTAGGAAGTCCAGTGACAAATTCCGTAGTGATGTTTTACCATTTCCATTCGGGTATTGGTAATGGTTGTAACATCCCCTTAGACTTCTGTCTCTCAGCTTTATCATGGTGACAAAGCAAGAATCGAGAGACATATTCAGCAACATCTCTTTTCATTCCAACCCACCAGAAGTACTCTTTCAGGTCTTCATACATCTTCGTGCTTCTTGGATGAATAGAGATTGACGAACTATGAGGCTCATCCAGTAGCTCCTTCTTTAATTTTGGGATGGGAGGAACACAAACCAGATTCCTGAACCTTATTATCTCATCACAATCAAGGTTGAATTCAGGAATAATTTTCACCTTCTTTTGTAACTTTACATCTTCTTTTTATGCCTATTTAATCATCACATGAATAGATGGTAGAACATTAATTTGAGAAGGATAAGATTTTTCTCCTTACATTATAATTCCATGATCCATCCTTTGAAAATACATAAATATTGGATCTTTTGTGATCCTCATCATGGATATGCTGGCATGGTCTTGTCGACTTAATGCATATGACACCTTGTATGTTTTCCTATGGTGATAATGAATTGAGTAGTTGTAGTCCTTATCCAACTCCAACCATCTTATTTGGCTCATATTCAGTCCTTTTGTGTGGAAATATACATTAAACATTTATTATCAGTATAAATATCACACCTTTTACCATAATGATAATTTCTCCAAATCATTAATGCAAAGATTACGGCAGTTAACTCCAAATCATGAGTTGGGTAATTTTGCACATGGATTATCAACTGTCGGGAGGAATAATCTATCACCCTATCATTTTTCATGAGAACACACCCCAATATCTTATTGGATGCATCACTGTAGATCACAAACCATTCTACACTACAAGGAAGTGTGAGCACAGGTGCACTGGATAACATTCTTTTAAAATCCTTGAAATTCTCTTCACACTCCTCCATCAACACGAACGTAACTCCTTTTCAAGTCAACATGGTGAGTGGATTAGATAATTGTGAAAAATCATTCACAAATTGTCGATAATATCCATCCAAACTAAGAAAACTTCAGATCTCAGTTACTATTGTTGGTCTTGGCCATCTTTTGATATCCTATGTTTTTAATGGATCCATAGTTATCCCTTCTGTTGAGATTATGTGACTCAAAAATGAAATTTTTTGAAGCTAAAATTCAAACTTGGTAAATTTGGCATAAATCTCCTCCTTTATTAGGGTCTTTAATAAAATTCTCAAGCGATCTTCATGTTCTTCCTTTCTCTTTAAATAAAAAAGAATATCATCTATAATGACTACAAAAAACTGATCAAGATAGTCTCTAAAGAATCTATTCATTAGATCCATGATGATAGCAGGGGCATTAGTAAGACCAAATGGAATCACTATAAATTCATAGTGTCCATACCCTGTTCGGAAAGTAGTCTTTGGTATATCCTCCCTTTTGACCCTTAATTGATGATACCCTGAATGAAGATGAATCTTGGAAAAGTATTGAGCTCCACGTAGTTGGTCAAATACGTCATCAATGCATGGGAGATGGTATTTTTTCTTGATAGTGATCTTGTTAAGCTGTTGATAATCAATGAAGTGTCTCATTGATCCATCTTTCTTCTTAACAAACAGAAAAGGTGCTCCCCAAGGTGACGCACTAGGTCGTATGAATCCTTTATCGTGATTCACTTGGAGTTTCTTCTTCAATTCTTGCAACTAAATAGGGGCCATTCTATTTGGTGTCTTTAAAATGTGCATAGAAACTGTTATGAGTTCAATTGAACACTCAACTTTACGATATTGTGGAAGACCTGACAATTCTTCTGGAAAGACATCATCAAACTCCCATAAAATGGGTATATTCTTAATCGTGAGTTCCTCTCCAACCATTTGAGATAAATAACCTTAATTTATTGGAATCAAGACCTATAAGATGGAATAAATTTCCACTAGAAGGTTATATTCATCCTTGCATTGATAGATGATAGTATATTGATTAGGAATATTAAATGTGATCTCCCTTATTTGGAAATTGATATCAGATCCATATAATGAAAACCAATCCATGCCATTAATCGCATCAAAATTCACTTTAGGAAGGATCACAAGATTTGAAGGAAGCACTTTCCCACAAACGTCATTTGAAGAAGAATTATAAACATTTGATGTGACCATTATGCCATTAGGAGTTGTCATAGCTTACTCAACATCCAATTGATGAGGTAATATGGTGATACCCTTAAAAAATTCTTCAGAAATAAAAGAGTGGTTGGATCCATAATCAAATAAAACATTTTCTACTTTAGAGTGGATGGTAAGTGTACCTTTCACCACTTTGTTACCGTACCTCACATCGCCGATAGTAATTCCAAGTGAATTCCTTTTATCTTTGGCCTTAAGAGTTTGTTGACGTCCATCATCATCAGAAACCATTGGATTGGGGCATTGATTGGCATAATTCCCCATTTCGTTGCACTTGAATCATTGAAGTGTAGGAGGTTCTTTCTGTGTATCCCTTTCTTTTTTCGCTTCATTAGACATATTTTTCCCATTATTTCGACATTCAACTGCCTGATTAACTTCTTTTACACACTTAAAACATTTACTTAACCCCTTAATACAATTCCCTCCACGATTCATTCCACACGTTGGGCATAAGGGAAAAGTCGTCATCTTTTTAGTGAGTTCTTTAGATTTTCCTTTGAATTCCATTTTCCTCTTCTTATCAAACCCATATGAATGATGGCTTACTCCAATCACCCTCTCAACCTAGAGAGGACATCGAACAATTTCCTCATAGCTATTGAAGTCCCTTATGGATAACGCCCTTTGAAGACTTGAGTTTAAGCCACTAAAGAATCGATCGATTTTACTCTCAGGTTGGATAATAATTCTAAAATCGTACCTTGAAAGTCTGATAAATTTTCCATCGTAGGTACCAACAGATTCGTCATCCTTTTTCATTAGTTCAAGAAACTCCTTCTCCATATTTTTTTAGTGAATATGAGGTAAGTACTTATTTAAAAAGAAGTTCTTGAACTTTTCCCATTCCAGGGACTAAATTTCATCTCTTTGCCTCGTATTCTTCATAAGATTCCACCATTGATCATCTTCACCTTCCAAACGATATACTGCTAAGATGAATTTATCATGCTCAGATCATTGTAGGTCCCACCCATCTCATAATTAAACCATTCTTATGTGTGCCACAAAATCATAAATCATATATCATATCATAACCCATGTAATAAAAATGGGATTCATAAACATCATGCCATCATAAGATAATTCAAAAAAAGACATCATAAAAATAATTCCATAATAACATAATCCAATCAATGTAAAAATAGGGATATAAATAGAACACTATATTATATTAGAAGGATAATAATTTTGATAAAACACTTGAACACTATTCTGGAGGAAAATTTTCTTTCTACCTAAAAAAATCATTTTTCCTTTCTTAACATGTCATAAAATTTTAAAAAAAGTTATTTAAAAATAAACTTGAAAAATAATAAAGGAATAATCATGGAAATAATTTTCCATTATATCCTAAAAATCCATTCATTTCATATAAAAAACATTTTTCTCGTACTTTGTCCGAAAAAGTCAAAAAGTACCTCGTACTAAAAATGACAAAAGATTCCTTTCATATCTTTTACTAAAAACTCACCAAAGGGTAAAATTGGATTTAAAAAATTGTTGGAGGATAGAAAGAATATTAAATATTGACGAAACATGGTTGTGGATGACAAATATTCCCCAATAAATTCTGATTTATAAACAATCTTGGATAAAAATGAGATTTCGATATTTTCCCTTACATTAGGTCCGATATACTTTGTAAGTGTCCAAAAATCCTGTATAATGATTTAAATAATGTCATTGAATTATTTCAGAATCATACTCATTGTTATGATATCATATATGGTAATATTCTTAGTTTCTTATTTGTAATATTTCATTTCTTCTTGTTATTCATGTGTTTATAGCTTTATGTTCTTATGCGTGTTTTGTCGAATAAATTCTTATTATTATATTTTGGTTATAGATACCTCATTTACAAAATTGTATTATTGTAATATATATCATATTTACTCATTCAATTCATTTATATAATCATTATTCAGTGAAGATCATGTAGAATGAGTCACATCACATCGTAGCGACGGTAGGTCGTACGTACGCACGAGCGATTATATCATTCCCATGATCGTGGAATTGTATTGATGTGTTTTTATAAAATTTAAGAATAAATATCACATTAAAGTAATAATATATATTTATTAGTTACACCATTATACCTATCCATGTAAGTTGGTGGTGGAAAATAGATTACACCCCCGCGTTCAGACGGTATTCCGTACGTACGCATGCGCGGTGAATTAATTTTCCGTAGAATGGATAGAATGCGAAATATCGTTGTTTCATATTTATAATAATGTATCATTATATGATTGAAACTTTTTTTATTAATTCATAATTAAATAACTAATGAAGAGGATGTAGAAGAAGAAATAAATTTGAAAGAATCAGTTACGGATATTACCTCTTATTCGACATGCCTCTTTGAAACCAGCTCTTAGGGCACTAAAATTGGAATTAGAAGAAGACAGGAACCTCTAGTATGTTTCTGAGGAAGTTGAGAAGGAAAATGGGCATGGTTTGACTGATCTTGAAGGCCCAAAATGGTGTAATGAGGAGGGGGAGGAGGTGCCCTTTTATAAGGGTGGAGAGGGGCACCTTTTGAATTATAAGAAATATTAATTTATAATAAATTACAACCCAATGTAAAAAACCTCCAAAACGACTCAAATACGATGCTTGGATGAGATAGGGTTGTAATATCATCAACCAATAAAATTTAGACATGATGGGAATTTATTTTAAACATTGTCAACTTGATTTATCTTTATATAATCAATTTAATTTTTTTTGTGGTAATAATTTAATATATTTTAAATCATTATAAATATTTACTTATATATAGTGAATTTTCCATAATTTTATTCTTTATTACATTTTTGACCATATAAATTTTAAATATATAATTTTTAAATATTTTTGTGATTTTTAAACAATTTTATAATCTTTATTTTTTATAAAATAACAATAGTGTCAATATTGACACTATTCATTTATTTGAATTTAAATAAAATATATACAGAAGATATGTTTGAAATAAAAGATTTAATATATTCATAAAATATAATTTTTATCTATAAAATTATCAGAGAACATTAAATAGTTCATATAATATTTGTTTTAATTCTTTTAAATTCATTTTTCTATATTTCAATCAATAAAATATTTTCAACATCACTATTGTGTCATAATTAATGATAATTATTTAATCTCTAAAATTTATAAATAAATTCATATGATGTATATAATTTTATTACCTTTCTAGGGACAATTTATATCTGATGTTTTATGATGTTTATCAATAAATTATAATTATTACACTTGTATGATTTAAGAGAGTGACATGGCGTCACATTTGTAGGTTTTAATTAGGTTATTTCATGGTAAAATTTCCATGAATTAGAACTATTCTGACCCTTATGTGATATGGGTCGACTTTTATTCATCCAATAGGATTTTAGAAAAGTGTTAGGGTAATTTTATAATCTTATTTTTACCCTCAATTACCAGATTTACCTTTAACTGTGGTAAATAAAAATTACCATAGTTATTATTCATAATATCAAAAAAAAAGTAACCTATTAACATAATTTGAACCCAGTAAATTCAAATATGGAATCCATTTTTCAAAATTCAATACACAAAAGTTGCATTATTTATTTTAAAATTTATCATGTTCTTATGAAAATGAGTTTTAAAAGATAAAACATTACCAAAGATTGAAATGATTTTACCTATGAATTAAATGTAAAATTAATGGTAATGACATACATTATATTAAATGGTAAAAAAATATTTTATTTATATTTTAAAACCATTTAATATTATAATTTAACTATATAAATTATCGCGATGAAAAGAGTTTTTTTAATTAAAATATATCGTGTTTTTACTATTTATTAAAATATGAAAGTTATCATGAATAATATGAAAAATTTATCCAAAGTTAATTTTTATTTCATGATTCCAAATAATAATTTTATTTTGTCATATTGAAGTTATAATCTTGTCAAAAACTACATTTAATGTTGGTGTGCCATCAAAAGGCGGGAAAACAGAATTTTTTAAAAAATACTTATTTTACCCAAAACTTTTATTTTGTTCTCATACCATGTTCTAGAAAATATGTAAGATTAATAATAATGTTTTAAAATTCAAAATTCAGTTAATGAAATTCATAATGGCTAGTTTATAATATTATAATAATATATCATTGTTTAGTGAAGCTCTGCATTGAATACAACGCAAGATATCGAAGACGGTTTCCCTTGCGTGTAACGCAGGCCAAGGTAGTCTTGTGTGCAGTGAATGATTTCTTTGAATATAACATAAGAAATTTCAAATAATAATAATAACAATATTTCTAATAAAATATCAGCGTGTTACAAAATCAGTTAAAGGATGACTACGAGCCAATGACCCATATTTTAGGACTTGTCATTGGTTTGGACCACAAAATTTGTTTTGAAATGTCCTTATGTGGAAGAGTTGATATAGTGAAATTTTGGGTACATTGAAATGGTTGACCGATTGCTGAATCCTGGTCAGGTTTTGGAAGGATATTGGGGTATCTTGGAAGGATAAAGACACATCTTTGGTGAAATATTGTTTACTCTAGTAAGGGACAATTATGCACAATCATGATTTTTCATAGGTTTTCTATGGGAGCATTGGCCCTACACCGAGCTCCTTTCACATTCATAATGTACTTCTCTACTGATGTGGGAACCTTATGTGGTTACAATCTTGGAGCTGTGTATGAAAATCCATATGGTGGAGAGTGCAATGTTGGATATTTGGTGGCCATTTTCCTCATTTTTAGTTAAACTGTATAATGTTATGTGCGTTTGATCTCAATGTTTTCATTTAAGAAGAATATAGGGGTATTACTATGGTGGGGAGTACCATATTTGTTGTAGTTAAATATCTTCGATGTATATGGTGGTTGTTAATGATACACGACTAGCCATTGGATAGTCTTGATAGCTTGGATGTGCAGATTCTTAGGTTGGGAGCCTGGATGCATGTCCTTTCATAGGGCTTCCCGAGGACGAGATGGATTATGGTAGGGAATTTGTAAGAACCCATGTTTTTCTGGACTGTAGTTTTGATAAATAATTTGAATTTTTTTCCTTTCGATGCTTGTTAGTTGTAAAATGGTCTTTTCCCCTAGAATAGGATTTTTCCCATAGGACAATAGTTTCGTTTAAATATAATTTGATTGAATTTTAGTGGAATATTTAATATTTAATATTAATTAATTAAATATTAATTAATTTCAAATGATTCATTTGGAATTATATTTTATTTATAGCATTGGATTGAGATTATATATGTGTCGTTGAGCCCATAATTGGGAGTTTATCCTAGGAAAGGCATAAACTCATGTCGGGTGATGGGGTTGGCCTGTGCCACTTTTTCTTCTTTTAATTTACTTTTATTTTCTTCCTTATCATCATTCCTACACATCCTAGAACATGTATCATATGAATCCACCTTGGACATTCCATTTGGGGTTAATAAATATTGTGAAAGGTAGAGAGTGTTGGGAGGCCAGAGTGGTACCAATTTTATTCTCTCGAAGCTCCTAGTTGGTGTGAGACAACTATGGACCATAAAATTCAGTGATGCATTGGTGTTTTCTGCACGACGGTAGGTTCATTTATGTATTTACCATATATCCCATTTAAACATGTTGTTTTATGTTTTTAATTCATTATATTGATTTCTTGTGGCCTTTTGAGGCTTTATCATTTGATTCTAGGATGAAAACAAGCGTTCCTAACATTTTGAGGTATTTCCCGTCAGGAAACCCATGTTACGTGGCATGTGTCCTAGGGGAACACACCTTGTGTTATTCCCATTTGGGTATGATTCAGTTATAATAAGTACAATCCGTGTAATTTGAGTATATGTTGTGTATTTGATGGCCATGTGACTATCTATGTGAGAAGAAACACGAAATATTGGGTTTTACGGTGTACACGCCGTATATTGGGAGTATAGACTGTGTTGTGACACTTGATCTTGTGATCGGGTGAAAACACACATTGGATGAAATTTTTTGTATAGTAAAAAACATGTATATTAATTCAAGAACCATGAACTCTTATACTGGCATACCCCATGTGTTCTGGAAATTTACTTCCCTAGTAGAGTAGTTTTGGCGAATCTTTTTTCCTGAAAGTCATAATTGGGCTTGTGAGTAGTCAATTATGAGCATTTTTAAAAATAAATAGTAATGGTGGAATACTTTATAAATTTAGAGGTAATAGAAATGGAGTTTTATGGGTTTATATTTAAATGTAGAGGTTCTTCATCCAGTTATCATATTTTTTTTTCTCTTGAGAGTGAGACTTGGCGTGGATGAATGGTTGGGGGATCATAGTTGAGACTATTGATATGAGATGAGCTATGAGCTATCTTCTATGAAATATTATTCTGAGGATGTTTCCCTTTTAATATTTTCCCTTATGGCCTACGAGCCCATGAGACTGAATGCTTCCAAGGATCCCCAGACGGATTCTTTTACTTGTGTGCTGACCCTGGGAGTCCCTTGATGGATCTATCTCTAATTTTATTTTAATAAGATCCATATTATTGGATTCCATTGTTATTATATAATTTAAAATATTGTGTAGGGTCCTCCCATACTCTTCACTAGGGATTTCGAGAATGATTCCTCATCAGTGTTTGACTTCAGGGACCCAGAAGGTGCCCGTTGTTTGACCGACCATGAGTTGTTACATCAGGTTTTGGTAGATATGGTGTTCAGGTTTCACCTAGAACACATTAGGAACTAGTATTCCCATGGGGCTGTGGATGTAGTTTTGGGTTGGTTTTTTTTCACCCCCACCCGTTTGTTTATATATGACTTGGTTTGATGATGCATTAGTGTTTACCAGATGTTCTTCCAAGATCATTGCCATTGAGCCAAATGTGTGGCATTTTTCTAATTTGAGGGGATGACCAGACGTACTCTCCTAGGATCCTGATTCAGAGCCACGTTATTTCTGATATATTATAGTTTCCATAGGTATTACATCGGACTTGGATGTTTATCCTTATGTTTTAACATGTATTCCAGGAGTGATATATAGATTCTCGTTATAATAATGCCTTGGATAGACACATTGGGATGTTTCTTTACGTACCTTGAGTGATACATGGAATCCCATTTTAGGAATGTCTTGGATGGGCTCAGTGGATGGTTCAAAGTATTTAAAACTTCAGTGATACATGGATTCCCGTGGTAGGAATGCCATGAATGGACTCATTGGTTCGATATGGTTATTCCATGAGTCAAACATGGATTCCCATTTTATGAATTCCATCAACTTGTTCATTGGTTGGATATGGTCATACCATGAGTGATACAAGGATTCCCATTGTAGGAATTCAATGAATGAGTTCATTGGTTGGATATGTTTATTCCTTGAGTGATTCATGGATCCAGTTGATGGATTCCATGAATGAGAAGTATGGGTAATAGACTAATGTACCTTGAGTGATACTTGTATCCAGTTTAGGGATTCCTTATATGAGCATAGTGGGTTTATGAATCCCATTCCTAATGTGATATTTGGATTCCAACATAGAAATGCCTTGGATTGGATCATAGGTTGAATGTTACATGATCGTAATGATCATGTAACGACCCAAATTTTTTTTGAATGAAATTTTGTTTCCTAATTTTTGTTTGTTATATCAGTTTATACTCAATAAATCTATATTATTTAATTAATTATGTCAGTATAATTAAAATAATACTATTGGGTTTCGACTGTCATATGACCATTGGTCAATATGACCATTGGAAACTAAATTTCGCGATTGTTGTCTCTAAATACAAGTGATCTTGGTTAATTAATATAGAAAGAAGCATTGATGGCTTCATCTAGTAGTCTCGGTCCGATCAAAGCCCATCTACTGAAACTTAGGAAGGAGGTAGAACCACTGGGCTTTGCTCTGGACCAAACCCAATCCTAACTTAATCATGTGAAGCTGGAGGGGAATCACCTTCGAGAGAAGTTCAATCTTATAGAAATCACTACTCGACAATGTTGGTCGAGCCACCCTAAGATTCTCTCACCTAAGCACACCTTACACTTTGGTCCTATTCTAGGGTTATAATGGGCTATGTAACGAGAACATATCTACTGTAACTAATCCTTTCAGATAAATAAAATTTTGATATCTTCCTAAGTTTATGATTGTGTTTTTATCAAATGTTCGAATAAATATAGGATGTATATTGATAGAATTTTAAAAAAGGAGATATTTCAATATATTTATGTAAACCGTAAATAATTCATGATGTGTAATGAATTTCATCAAATGGTGCTCTGGAAATGTGTTTAGTAAGAAATTTAGAATCCAATAAGATCAACATAACTTTTGTGAATTGTAAATTATGAATAGTTATTTTACGCTTATGATAAGTATTGTGACAAAATGGATTACTAATCTTACTTAAATAAAGTATTAATATAATTTATGCATCATTATTATGTAATGTGATTCAATAAAATAGGTATGTAACTGGTTTAGTAATTATTAGTCCAGTATTAGGTTTTTCTGGTGAATAGTGTTTCATAAATAAAAATTTAATTAAAAATATTTAGAAAATTATTTTTATAAAATGGAGTTCATTTTTGAATCTATATAATTGATATTAGGTTAAGGTTATTTGTGGGGATTTATCTGAAAAAAATGAATTTTTGATGACTAGTGAAAATACAGTTTTTAGTTTCGGGTGTTTAATGACTTCATTAAGTTTGTAATAATTATGTAATATTTCTGGTAGACTTATGAATAGTAATATACATTATTAGGTCTTACAAGTGGCCAATACCATGGGAAAATATCATGGGCAAGCCCATGGTTTTTCCAATACAACCGATGAGGTGTCCCTTGGAAATTAATGCTTTATCCCCTCACATCTCCTATAAATATCAAGCCTTTCCCTCATTATTTTCATTTCCAAATCCTCCCCAATACTGTTCTGGTCTCTTAGCCTCCCATAGAGACCTCCCAAGGTTCCCTCAATCCTATCATGGTCCCGAACTTCATGCTTTAGAAGTTACACTTCAAGGTAAGGGATCCTTTCATCATCCTCTTTTAAGTCATGAATTCTTTTATGCAGTGTATTCTGGTTTCAATATATATATGTTGAGGCTATGTTCATATATGTTATTATTACTTTCCATTTCATTTCCAAATGATGATATACCCTTTCTTCTTTCAGCAATTTGTTTTCTGAATTTTTATGTCACGTCGTTAGGCTGCCAAATTTTTGGTAAAAGGAACCGCATCTTCTCTTTTATTTTATGTTTCCCTTTCATGTGGTATGTCATTCAAATTTTCATAACATGATCTAATATAAAATTCATTCTACATTTATACTATATTATATGTTATTTATGAGTTTTTTACTCTTGTAACCTCTCTATTCAAGGTTTTCTGAAACCATGTTATATAGCTGTTATTGCAAAAATTTCACCTCAAAATTTCTGTCATTCTCTCTAGAAATTATCTTGTTTTATTTATGTCAATACCCAAATATGTTCTGTTTATTTTGGTGTTCATAAATATATAAATATGATTTATTTTATTCTTTTATTGATATACATATACCCCTCACTCTCCTTCCATGGGTTATAAATGACATAATGATCTTATTTTTTTAGAACTTTTAAAACGTCACGATCTTGAAATGAAACAAATTTCTTTTAATCTCCATGTTTTATTTATGAAATGTTCTATTATCATCAATGTGGATCACATGTAGATAAAGAAATATTAAGGGAGTGCCCTGATAGCACTCCAATGCATTGGGTAAAGATTTAATGTCTAGAGATGACAAGTTTTACGATACATTGGTGATGGACTTTGGTGATATGTTCATGAATGTCTAAATGAAATGTTGTAGCCACTTATTCAAGAAATTTTTCAAATTATTTACATTATGATATGCCTATACTTTCATTCCTCATGTCTTTATGTTGTATTCATCTTCTTATTGATATCACAAGTACATTTATTCCCTTGTTTACCCTAACAGGGCCTTCTGCTCACCCTTTCCATTGATGTATGTCTCCAGGATATGAAAGGCAGTAATTGTACATAATATGATCTTATGATAAAGCCTTACAAGTGGATTAGAAGAATGTTTTATGTTGTGTTCATGTTTTATTGTTCCTGATATCCGAGACCCTAGACTTTAAAGATCATCTATATGTAAAATGTAATGCAAAGTTATGTATTAAAAAGGCTTGATGCCATAGTTTTTATCAAAGGATAGTTTAGTTATTTATGGAAATAAGGCTATGAAAATTATAGGATAAAACATATAGAAAAGTTTAAATATAGGGAAAATTTCATCGTATTTTGGTGAGTATTGAGTAATTTGTTTATCAAAAAAATACAACCCCATCTGGATACGAGCTGGTAGCGGCAGCTCTAGAACAGATGTACATAGGGGTAAAACCTGAAAAAACTGCTTTGAGCTAGACTCGAAGAAGAACTGGTGCACGACAACGGGCCTTACTGCATTCTGGGTTATGACACTCCCGAGGGATATATTTGGTTAATCACAAGATTTTTATGAATCATTATGAAGGAACTATATAGATATATAATTTATTAAGAATGGTGTTTTAAGAAGTAGAATCCTTTATAGTTAAAAGATTCGTAAATGAAATGAGTTTCTCGCTATGATTTTATTATTTTAGATAATGGAGGGAAATAGGAAGAACCATACAAATGGTGACCGCAACGGACCATGCACTGACAGCCCTACGATGGAAATCGAATTGGAGACATTCATGTGAATATTGAAGAAAATGACTCAAGTTATGAGTAAAAACATGAATCATCCTGAGTGTCTGATCACACCATGAAGGGAACAACATTCTGTTGAGTCCTTTATGCATGAATGACCACCAACATTTAGTGGATCAACTATCCCATTGATTTCTCAGCAACAGATCAGCTCTATAGAAAAGATATTTTCTGTTCTACATTGTTCAGAGAAAGAGAAGGTCACCCAGGCTGTCTATCACTTAGAGGGAGAAGCTCATCAGTGGTGGGAACTGATCAAAAACAAGAGGAAAAGAGTGGAAGTTGATGCTATGGAGTCAGAAGAGTTCAGAGAGATCTTTTTAGTATGTATTACCCTCATTCCATGAGAAAAAGAATGGAGAAGGAGTTTCTCGAGCTGATGCAGAATGAGAATAAATATGTGGAACGCTATGAGATGAACATCACAAGGAATTCACAATATACCTCTATCTTTGTCCGGGATTCAAATAGTAGGGTTGACAGATTCTTTTGTGGACAGAGACTTCATATGTGGAAGAATCTATTCAACCATGATTATGATAGCTACGAGGAGATCCTGCAGAGTTCGAATAAGGTTGGGGTATAGTTTGGTGAGATGCAGTGGTCTCATAAATCCAATAAAAATAAGAGATAAATGCAGCCCATCTTAGGGAGGAATTTTGATCATGGAATAATACGAAAGCAAGTGAAACTTACCACTTGTAATTAATGAGGGAATAATTATTCGAGGAACTACCTGCTCACGAGTGGGAAGTGCTACAAGTGTGGTAGATATGGCCACATTGCGAGGAATTTCCATGGTGAGGTGAAACCTCAATATCCAAACACAATCGACAAGGGGAAGATGGAGCAGGCCCTACCTGATGTCCCGTTCATCATCTGTGGAAAACGTGGGCACTTTCCCACTCACAGTCCAAATCCTAGGGCATTGGAGAGGAACCACCATCAGCCTCAACAAAGGCCAAGGGATCAAGGTCATGTTTTTTATACTGTGACAGCTGATGTTTATGCTCTAAATGTTGTAGTTATCGGTACTTTTGATTTCATTTCAAAGCTAGCAAGTAAATTTTTTTATTCTAGTTCTAATCATTCCTTTATTTCTTCCATGTTTACAAGTAATACAGAATCAACACCCGAATTTCTAAAAGAATAGTTGTCAGTCAAGAATCCTAGTTGTACTATCCATGAATCATCATTGTTTAGAGACTCTAGTATTTACATTAGTAACCATAATCATATCGCAAATATAGTAGTCATTCCCATTTTGGATTTCGACATTATACTAGGGACAGACTGGCTCTCAACATATAATGCTAAGATTAATTTCAGAAGTAAGGAAATATCAGTATTCTTGAATGGAAAACCTACTGTTATCTTCCAAGGAGAGATATCTCAACCTCATATTTATCTAATATAACCCCCTATATCCTTATTATGGAGTTGACCAGTGAAGAAGTAGGATATGAGAGTTTTATGATAGAAATATTCCTCATCATCCATTTATATGTTGATGTATTACTGATGGAGTTTCCAATACCTCCCCCAGAAAGCGAGGTACAGTTCCCCATCGAACAAGTACCTGGATGTCATCTGATATCAAAGACCCCCTAGATGATGGTAAATGTAGAGCTGGATGAATTAAAGAAACAACTCCAAAATCTTTTGGAGAAGGGGTTTATCCAATCAAGTGTTTCTCCTTGGGGAGCACCTATTCTCTCTGTGAAGAATAAGGATGTATGGATGCGGCTATGCATTGATTATAGAGAACTAAATGGGATCACACGAAAGAACAAATACCCTCTTTCAAGAATTGATGACTTATTTGACCAACTTTGTGGGGCTCAATTCTTCTCTAATATTGATCTTCAATCTAGTTATCATCAATTTAGGGTGAAGAAAGAAGATATTCTAATAACTGCATTCCAATCAAGATATGGGAATTATTAGATTTTTGTTATTCCCTTAGGACTAACAAATTCACCAGCTATTTTTATGTATTTTATGAATATAATCTTTAAGGTCTACCTAGATAACTTTTTAGTAGTTTTTACTGATGATAATATGATATATTAAAAAGTTTCAAGGAGCATGAAGATCATCTAAGGGTTATTATGAAAACTCTACTGAAGCAGAGTATTTTTGGAAGGTTCAGTAAATGTGATTTCAAGATACACCAAGTTTCTTTCTCAGGGCACATTGTAACCAATGAAGAAATCATGGTTGAACCTACATAGACAAAGGTTGTAGACGTGTGGCCTCAACCTACAACAATAAATGAGATTAATAGTTTGTTGGATTAGAAAGATATTATAGGAGGTTTTGTGAAAAACTTTTCATGACTTTCTAATCCATTAACCATGTTAACTCGAAAAGGGGTCAAGTTCATCTGGACAAAGGAGTTTGAAGAACGTTTCCAAGAGCTGAAGAAGAGATTGGTTATTGTACTTGTGTTTACTCTGCCCTCAGGTGGAGAAGGATTTCATATTTTTAGTGATGCATATCTAAAAGGTATAGGGTGCATCCTCATGAAAAATGAAAAGGTCATTGCTTATGCATCTCGACAGTTGAAGATTCATGAGCAGAATCATCCTATGCATGATCTGGAGCTGGATTTAGTCGTTTTTTCTCTGATGATATGGAGGCACTATCTTTATGGGGATAAATGTGATATATACATAGATCTTCAAAGCTTGATGTATATTTTCACATAAAGGGAATTGAAATTGAGACAAAGGATATTCTTGGAACTTCTTAAAGACTATGATTGTTCAATTCATTATCACCCTGGAAGAGCAAACAAAGTTGCTGATGCATTAAGTATGATAGACCCGGTTGTTCATTCCATGACGAGGATTCAAAAAGATCATTTGATCAATGACCTAGTAAATCTAGACATGTGAATTATAAGGAATGGGACATCATCCACCCTAACCAAAATGATTTCACTACCGCTATTACTAGAGAAGATGAAGAATGCTCAGAAAGAATATCATTTGTAACAAGAGTGGTCTGAGGCTGTAAAGGATGGAATGTTTCCTGTGTTTAATATTGATCAAGAAGGTGTAACGAGATTTCTTACAAGACTATGTGTTCTATCTATTCCAGAATTAAATAAGGAGTTGATGGATGATGCTCATAGCTCTACTTTCTCAATACATCCTAGAAGTAAAAAAATGTATAGGGACCGTAGTGTTCATTATTGGTGGGATAATATGAAAAGGGAGATTTATCACTACACTTCAAGGTGACTTGTATGTCATCAAGTGAAGACAGAGCGACAACTCCCTAAACGTGTATCGCAACCACTACCCATACCAGCATGGAAGTGGGAAAATATCACTATGTAGCTCTTCACTGGTCCTACGAGAACATCCAAATGAAACAATGTGATATGAGTTATTGTGGACCGTCTCACCAAGACTTTCCATTTTATCTCTATCCAGGAAGATTTATCTCTGGATCAATTTGCCAGGATTTACATGTAGGAAGTGGTAAGGCTGAATGGAGTTCCACTTTTTATTGTATTTGATTGTGATCCAAGGTTCACATAAAAATTCTGGAGAATTCTTCAACAAGATCTAAGCACTAAATTAAATTTTAATATGGCCTATCACAAGAAAACTGATGGCCAATATAAAAGGACAATTAAAACCCTTGAGGACATGAATAGAACGTGATCAATGGAATTTAAGGGTGGATTAGATCAAAATCTCCCTTTAGTGGAGTTATTTTACAACAATAGCTTCCAATCGAGCATTCAAATGGCACCCTATTAAGATCTATATGGGAAAAGATGTATAACTCCTAATTTTTGGGATGAAGTTTGTGAGAGAAAGCTTTTTGAGCCTAATATTGTGCAAGAGATGACAGAAAAAGTCCATGCCATCCAACAACACATTATGGCTGCCCAGAGTCGGCAAAAGTGCTATGCCAACAACTATCGAAGGGACTAGGAGGTTGATGTCGGTGAGAAGGTATTTATTCCAATTTCACCTTGGATGGGAGTCATGAGGTTTGAGATGAATGGGAAGCTCAACCCTAGGTACATTGGCCCCTATGAAATCCTTGATCGGGTGGGAGCAGTGGCCTATCAGCTTTCACTTATTCCAAATCTAGAATAGGTGCATGAATTCATCCATGTATCCATTTTGAGGAAGTAAATACCCGACCATTATAATGTACTAAACCTAGAGGTGGTACAACTGGATTATGACCTCTCATATGAGGAGAATCCGGTGATGATCTTGGATCGCAGAGACAAGGTTCTACACAACAAGACTACCCACCTTGTTATGGTGTTATATAGAAACCAAAAATATGATGAATCCATGTGGGAACTAGAGGAGTCTATTAGGAAGAAATACCCACAACTTTTATTTTCTGAGGGTACGATTTAAAAATTTCAGGGACAAAGTTTCTTAAGTGGGGAAGAATGTAACGACCCGAATTTTTTTGGAATAAATTTTTGTTTCCTAATTTACGTGTGTTATTATACTTTATACTCAACAAAAATATATAATTTAATTAATGATGAGAGTATAATTAAAGTAAGACCTTTGGGTTTGACTGTTATATGATCATTGGTCAATATGACCATTGGAAACTAAATGCTGTGATTTTTGTCTCTATATACAAGTGATCATGGTTGATTAATATAGAAATAAGATTTGATGGATTCATCTCATAGTATCAGGCCAATGAAATCCCATCTAACGAAACATGGGAAGGAGGTTGCACTATTGGGCTTTTCTCTAGTCCAATCCCAAGCCAGACATCATCGTTTGGAGCTGGAGTGGGATCTCCTTCAAGAGAAGTTCAATCTTATAGATATCACTACTCAGGAAATGTTGGCTAAGCCACCCTCACATTCTCTCACTATAGCACACCTTACACTTAGGTAATAATCTGGGGTTATAAGGGTCTTTGTAACAAGACTGTAGCTACTTTGTGTAATCATTTTAGATTAATAAAATTGTGATATAATCCTATGGTTAACATTGTGTTATTTTTCAGATGATCGAATAAATATAGGATGTATATTGATGAAATTTAGAAAAAGGGGATATTATAAAATATATATACAATACCTAAATAATTAATTATGTGTAATGATTTTCGAATAATGGTCTTCTAGAAATTTGTTCAGTAATAAATATAGAATCTAATAAGATCATCTTCACTTTATGTGAATAGTTAATTATGAATAGTGATTTTACTCTTAGGATAAGTAATGTGACCAAATGGACTTGTAATCTCACTTAAATAAAGTATTAATATAATTTAGAAACCTTGATTAAGTAATGCGATTCAATAAAATTGGAAAATAACTGTTTCAGTAATTATTAGTCAAGTATTAGTTTTTTCGGATGTATAGTTCTTTTTAAATAATAATTAAATTAAAAATATTTTAAAAATTATATTTATAAAATGGAGATCATTTTTGAAATCATAGAATAAATATTATGTTAATGTGATTTTTCAGGGATTTTTTTGGGAAAAAATAAATTTTCGATGAATAGTGACAATATAGTTTTTAGTTTTGGGTGTTTAATGAAATCATTAAGGTTGTAATAATTATGAAAAATTTCTGGTCGACTTATGAATAGAAATATAAGGTATGAGGTGTTCCAAGTAGCTAATACCATGAGAAAATACCATGTTCAAGCCCATCTTTTTTCTAATACGGCTGATGAGGTATCCCTTGGCAATTAACGCTTTGTCCCCTCACTTATTCTATAAATACCAAGCCTTTCCTTCATTATTTTCATTTCAAAATCCTCCAAAATGAATTTCTTATCTCTTTACCTCACAAGGAGACCTCCCAAGGTTCCCTCAATACTCCCATGGTCCCGAACATCAAGCTTTAAAATGTACCCTTCAAGGTAAGGGATCCTTTCACCATCCTCTTTTAAGTCATGAATTCCTTTATGTTATGTATTATAATTTTCAATCATTTTAGGTTGAGGGTATGTTCTTATATGTTCTTATTACATTCCATTTCATGTCAAAATTCTGGGATACCCTTTATTTTCCCATCAATTTGTTTTCTGAATTTTTATGTGACGCCGTTAAGCTGCCAAATTTTTCATAAAAGGAATCACGTATTCTCATTTCCTTTATGTTTCCCATTCATGTAGTATTCCATTCAAATTTTTATAAAATGATATTATCTCTATGTTATAAGATATTTATACTGTATTGTTATTATTGTACCCTCTATTTTCAATGTTTTCTAAAACCATGTTATATAGCCGTTATGCTGTAGAAATTTCGCATCAAAATGTCTATCTCATTCTCTCCAGAAATTCACTTATTTTATTTATGTGAATACCCAGACCTATTTCGTTTTTTTGGTGTTCATAAATATATAAATATGATTTATTTAGTTCTAGAATTTACATACATAGAACCCTTAGTCAATTTATATGGGTTATAAATGGCATAATGATCTTATTTTTTTAAGAACTTTCAAAACGTCACGATCTTGAGATAGAACCCATTTCATTTAATCTCCATAGGTTGTTTATGAAATGTTTTATTATGATATATGTTCCTGATATGTATGTAAATACATATTTATGGTGCATCGTGATATCACTCCAATTCATTGGGTAAATATTTAACCATTAGAGATAAAACGTTTTATGATACCTTCGTGAATAACCTTGGTAGTTCTTATGACACCAGGGGGATGGACCTTGGTGATTTGTTCATGATTGGCTAAATGAAATGTTGTATCCCCATATTCATGTAGTTTTTCAAGTTATATTCATTATAATATGCATATACTTCAATTTATCAAGTCTTTATGTTGTATTCATGTTCTTATTGATATCACAAGTACATTGATTCCCTTGTTTAACCTTACCGGGCCTTCTGCTCACACATTCCATTGATGTATGTCTCCAAGATATGAAATTAATGATGTTTACATAGGATGATCTTATGATGAATACTTAAAAGTGGATTAGAATAATGTTTTATGTTGTATTCATGTTTTATTGTTCATGATTTCCAAGACACTAGAATTTACAGATCCTCTGTATATATAATGTAATGAAAAGTTATGTATTAAAAAGTCAGGATGCCACAGATTACACTCTTCAAGATCAGTCAAAACATTCTTTATTATATAGTATCCTTCCTTACAGGTTTAATCATCAGTATATAGAAATCTAGTTTGTGATTGGAGGTGAATATGAATTATCCAAGGTCTAGGATCAGTTAACCCCTATGGTGACGTAGCTTGCTCTGATATATAATTCTGATATTGGCTGAATTTGGTACATGTAGATGGGATTATGGGCCTAGAGCATGACATAATGATATAAGACATGTGTGGGACAATGTCTAGCTCAATTCCCTTGTACATGATGTCTAGACGATTGGTCTTATGGACCCATGGATCGACTAATGACGCTATTTCTTATTGTTTGATTCAAAAACTCATGAGTATTCATGTTTATTTATATTTATATAGGTATTGGAATATACATGTGTATGTATATATATATGGAAATCCATGGTGGAACATAACTAGTTGACATGGATTACAATCCCCGAGTTCGACTATGGTTGCACATTTTGATGTGTTCCATCTAGACAAATTATGTTGCTGTTGCATACACATTTAGCAGTATAGTTATAAGATTCATGTTGGGCTTCCCTACTAAGAATATTTCTCACCCCAACATGTGCACCTCAGTGTACGTGCACACATTATGTCTGATATTCAGGCTGAGCATGAGTTTCATGGTTTATAGGGCTTATTTCTAGTGTTTCATGATCATATTTAGCTATTCAAGTGGTTCTACTGATCAGGGTTGTGAAGTTTAATAGTGTTGGGATATCAGGTACATTGGTTGGCTCGAAGTTATTAGTTGAGCAACATAATTTTACATTCATTTTTTATTGTACTTATAGTTGTATGGTCGGCCCAGTTGGTGACCAGTTTTTTATTGGGTTACATAGTTGTTCAAGAATGTATTTCATTTTACTATTACATATTGGACTATTTCATCTTTTTATTGCTTCCTCACGCTATTTAATTTCTAAATTGTAATTTACATAGTTACTTCCAATTTTTTATTACTCTAGTATGATGGTATAGTCTCCACACTATCACAACCTAGGCCCTCACTACACATCATTATCCTCTGGCATTCAGGGAGGTACGCATGAGGCCTTGTGGAGAACATGCTCTTAGTACTAGTTTAGTGGCTTCTAGTTCAGTAGGTTGCCATATATTCTTTCCTTATAGTCAATTGGGGATATATGAAATAAGATTAAATTTTTTAAAAATATTTATATTCATATAGTTGGTCAATTAATTCATCAATATAGGACAGAGGAAACTAGATCTTGATTGTGATCATGTTCTTTTGCTAATAATCGATAAAAAATCATAAAGATAAATATTTATTTTTAACATAAAAAATTGGTTCACAAGATGGTAACACAATAGGATGAATGAATCCATTTTTGAGGTTCTATGAGAGTTTCTTATTCATTTACTACAACTAAATTAGAGGAATTCTCTTAGGAGTCATTCACGTTGGTGTATAATAGAGTATTATTTCTGATGAGAACTAAAATTAATGAAACAATAGAAGACTAAATAACATTTCCATAATGAAAAAAAAACTATAAATGTTACACATATCATCATTAGTGATCTAATATATGTGAATATAAGAAAAAAATCCCTTTTGAATATGAATCACGACCTATATAAATTGTTTGATTTCAACGAGATGTTCATATTTTTCATCTCCCTAATATATGATCATAAGATTTTATATAATATAAGATGTGACATACCATCCATTTTAATATTTTTCATAATTTTGTAGATAATCCCCATCCACACCTTAGATAACATATAGTTTTCTCAGATAAAGAATCAACATATTTTGAGGAATCGTAATCCCTAAAAAATTAATTGTAATAGAATCACGTACTTGAGATGTTATCATTCTTCTATTATTGATTTTTACGTATAATTATTCATCGATTTATTTGGGATGGGAGTATACATAACTAATTTTTTTATATAAGGTAATTTATATAAGTCAACTCTAATAAGATACTTTAATATTTTACATTATGAATCAACATCCAAACATCATTGATATATCGTCAATATGTTAATTATATAGTAATAGTCACCATCACTATAGGAATCATTTTATATAGTATTAAATCATTCATTGAATATCTAAATAAAAACGAATATTTTTAATCAACTACATCATATTATTATCCTTGTTCATTAAAGGTCATTATTAAATATATTCGTAATGGTTTTTAATGTTTTTATAAATTAAACATTTATAACTCACGGGAGTGTTAAACAAGGTATACAATAAGGCTTGTTGTCATAAAATAGGTTATTATTGAGTCTATCTCAATGAACTCATTTCAGAGTTAATATCAAATTGTACAACTATTCTCATGACACATCCATTAGTACTATCTAGATAGGGATAACATTTTGTCAAACCACTGACACTATACATCACAAAAGCCTCGAATATTATCATATAAATTTAATTAAATTTTATAATATCCATATATTCATCCCTAGAGATATCACAATTGTTTTCTCATTGTATTTAGAATGAATAACATAACATTTAATCAAAAAAATTTAATTAACCATTATTTTTATAAATAAATATTTCAACTATTTAGATGAATATTAATCACCTTTCACTAATATATGCATGAATGTAGTAAAGATTTATTGTCATTAAATACAAGATACATAATCATCTGATTTAATAAATGATCATAAATATCTCACATAGATATACTTCCATTTCGATCACGTAATTGAAAAAACATACATATATTAATTGTTATGACATGCGAAAATTAATCATATTAGAGTGGGAGATCAGATGCATAGTAAGTGTAAACATGGGAGATATCAATTGATAATCATGATAATTCATAATAAAATAATAATTGAATGACATTAAAAATATAAAATAAACATTTCATAATAAATATATTTAGGATTTAAACCATAAAATGGTAATAAACCATTTTCATTTCCAAATACATGAACCATAAGAGTTAAATGTAATAATAAATCAATAATGAAACATATGTTTATGGAATAGAGTTTTGGAACCATAAAAAGTATATAAATTTTATCAAATGTAATGTTTTACATTTGAATCCATCAAATCACATTTGACCAAGCATTTGAAACGATTTCCTATATCATAAATGATTTTAAATCATCACTTTTTTATTATAGTGGATCAAGAACATCAACATATTTTAGAGAGACGGTGAAACATATCAGCCTATTTCAAGTCATTATATCATAATATGAAAACATTAAATTATTCATTAGACAGATATATTGGTCTCACCCATCACATAATCAATGTATTTGTTAAAAAATGGTTATAAAATATTCCTAGTAACATATTCCATGAATTGTTAAATAGGTTTCATAAATATTTCATCATAAAATAACTCATGGAAAATGAAATGGGTTTTATAAATACTTTATCAACTGATTATCTCATAACTCCTAGAATTATGTTATTCAGTTTATAAACACATTTTTTAATAATAATAGATATAAACTATCAAATGAAATAATAACAATGGTAATAGTGAATCACATATCAAATGAAATATATTTAAAACCAATTTTATTAACATTGATGATTATAAATTCCAAAAATCCATTGAAACTATCTTAACAAAGATATTATTTTTCATTCAAATTTATATTTAAATTTATATTTTAAAAAATTTAACAAAAAAAAATTTACAAAAATATAGTATAATTTTTATGGAAGCCTCAAATAATTGAGTGGTAATATATTTTTAAAATATTTTTCATTTTTTAAATTATATAATAATGACTAATTTCACATTTATATTTTGAAATAAAAAATTTAATTATTCAAAAAATTTAATTCTTATTACATTTATTTTAAAAGTCATATATGGTTACAATTGACTTCAAAAAACCATTGGATAATATTATATATTTATTTAAAATTCTTTTTAGAAAACATATTCATTAAAATAATGGGTTTTTGATCAAAGAGTGAATTAAATTTTTTTTATGAAAAATATTATTATTTAATATTGAGTACAAAATTATAGTAAAGTGAAAGTATGAAACATAATTTCAAGATATATATATAATAGAATAAATTTCATAAGTTTTTGGATATGTGGATAAAAAAAATCTAAACATGAGAATCAGAATAAAAAACCGCTCTGATAAATAAATGAGATTTTGACAAAAAAAATTACTACATTGGTACCTATTGAATCCAAATCACCATGAAATAAATAATATTATTTGGATATGTGTATCGTATCATTATCAAGATAAAGATCATAAATTTAATTAATATAATTTTTACATAACAAAAAAAGAAATAAGTATTTTATATTTAATTTTGACTATAAAATTAATGTGTGGTGAAAATAATTTATCTTATGTATCAACTACATTCATACACATTTGGAAATCGTCTTTTTCATAGAACCCTATTTGGGATAAATCTAAAAAAATTAGGAGGATCATGTAATAAAAATAATGCCTTTTGGATGTGGTTTTTTTATTATTTATTTTATTTTGGTGGTAATTTTTGGATCCAAACTGTTTTGGATGTCTTTATAGAGGAGAGCATAATGGGGCACTATTTATTGGGGAAAGGGACACATTGGTAATATTTTAAAGAATAATTTTTATGAAATATAAAAATTCAACAAGGATCCAAATTTTTTCACTATAATCCCATAGAGAGTATATGTTCTAAATATTTAACACTATTGGATATTAGATAAGATTCTTGCTAATTTATTCAATATCATTTCAGTTTATCCTCCAAGAAATCCCATTTTAACTTTAACCATTCTAATTAATTTTTTTGTTATAATATTGATTTTTAGAAACATTTCTGACTATAATGGTTTTTTATTATAAATAAGAATTCCAATTACCAATAATTTATTCATATAAGTATAATAATTTAATATTAAATTATAATCCTATGGAAAGAAAAATTATTATTTTAGATTATGAATTTTATTAAGTATAGAAACTATAATAAAAATATTTCAACATGAAATTTATTCCAATGAATTGAATTGGATTAATAAATATATTATTTAAATAAATTTACTTATATAAACATTTAAAAAGTAAATGGTTTCTCTAAATGATTTAATCAAATGGAATATGTTTCCTTAAAATTATAATTATTACTACTCATCAATATTAAATCTTTCTAGAATGTTGTCAAAAATGTACTCCAGGAATATTTAAACATGTATATTTTAATGAAAATTATTTTATCAGACATGTTTTATTGAGAATCAAAGATATCATTTTATTTTTTTTAACAAAACTATATATATAATTTTTTTGAGAAAATATTATTATCAAAACATATAATGAATTTACAAAACAATAAGAAAATTTTTATCAATATAATTTACATATATATTTAAATTAGAGCTAATTAATAAAATTTTGTTATTAATATTCATATGTCTAATTTTAAAAGCTAGTTTATAATGGTCATGATTAAATAATAATATTACAAATATATTCTAGTCTGTAAAAACATAATGCAATATATAAAGAACGATATCAAAAAAAATTATTTGAACAAATATATTTCATAAAAATATGGGGTTTTATTAAAACATTATAAAATAAATAACCTACAAGAGGAAAGTAAATACATTTTCATTGATTATAATTATAACCCTTCTATTTGTTATTTCCTTCTCCAATACGATCATGGATTATCCATACATTTATATTTATCTACTCTAAAAAATATTGGGCAATGGGATTTCATTTGGAATATTCACCCAAACATGACGGTTTAGGGAATATATTTCCATTCTATTCATCATATTTTTCCATTTTTATTCTTGGATGGAGGCTAATATTGTATATAAATTCTACCAATGGTAGGAAATGATCCCACATATGTATGAAGTCATGAAATTAAGATATCAAAATGTATTATAATTTGGGGATAGTCCATTAGGACATACCTTCATTTTGGAATAGTAGGTAGTGCTTGAATATATATCAACGTTGATATCCCTTTGAAGGATATTTTTATATTTAATATTGAAATTTGTAAAAAATAATATATAATTGACAGTGGTTCCTTATTATTCAGTGGGATTTTATTTATAAATTACTGTTAAATTAATTCAAGTGGTAAATAAAATCATTTATACTTGAAATGAAAATACATTGTATTTATATCAAAAAATAAACCATATAAAATAATTCTTTTGTTGAGACTATAGATGTATAATATGAAATTAAATAACTTTATTTCTCAATATATATATATACATATAGAGGTATTATGGATCCCTTGGGATATCACATTTCAACATTTACCTTCAAGGGGACTAAGAATTATGATAAGGACTAATTATATGTGTATTTTATTCAATACCAGTAGATATATTATACTAAATCCAAATATTTTTTCATTCTAACAAGATATAATGTGAAATTTGAGTAATGTTCAGCATCTAGTAGATCACTCTTTAACTATTGAATAAAAGGAACACATATCCTCTTTCCAAATGTCAGAAATCCCTCATTATTAAAAAATCCAATAAACATCCCATAAATTACTACATTAATAATCCCTTTTATATCCTTTTCATGATACTGTATGTTCTATATCATTTTTAGTTATGATGACATACAAATTTCATAGAAATGGAATGATGAACCCTTTCCTATAAAAACAAATCAATATTAATCGTATGAGGGAATATATGATCCTTTTTAGTCATCCAAAATGATAAAAATCTATGGTACCTCCTCCATATTGAATTAGATTACACATTTTCCTTTATTGGGTGGTGGGGTATTAAAAAAATATAGTACTTCAGTAGTACCAACATTCTTCATCACCCCAAGTGGAGCTCCTTATGAGAGAATAAATAATTTTAACACATATTATATATATATAACATATTCATCTATATGTGTGAATTATATATATTTTTTTATATTTTTTTATGGTTTATTTCAAAGGTTAATGTGTTGGATATAATTTTGCAGTGATTTTTAGTTTCTATTATATAAAGGAAACCACCGTATAATTTTGTATAAGGAAACATACAGTCACATTCAATGATCAATCGCTAAATATTATAAATATTTGATTAAAATATTGTAATTTCCATATAGGTTCATTAATAAATATTTTTTTCATATTTTAAAAATGATCCTAACAGTCCCATGACCATGTAAATTTAAAACTTTTTCATGTTTTCATGGTTAACAGAATAACACATTAGTCATAACCATGATAAATAGTATACAATAACCTGAAAAATGAATGAATCTTAATATCCCAGTTATGCTCATCATTTTGGGGAATTATTCGAATAAATTTTTCGTGGAATGTTCAATAGATCTTATATACTCAAAATAAATTATATCAATGAAAAGAATATTAATAAAGCTACAATAAATAGTTACTATATTTTTTATTTAATCATTTTTTATTTTATGGGTCTCCTAAATTATTTTAATATAAATATTATTATCTTAATAGATATTAGTTTATATTAAGGTAAAATAAATGAATAACACCCTAAATTTTCCAATAAAATCATTGAATAATTTATTCATCATATCCATAATGACAGAAGGTGAAATGGATCTACAAAAGTGAAGTGTTCTAAACTCATAGTGTCAATACATTAATTGAAATTACTCGTTTTGTGTTTCATCATTATCAAAAAAAATTATGATAAATCGAATGAATTTCGATAATAAAAAACCATTATCCTCTTTGATATCGATGAAATATTTCAAGAATGGTTGGTATTGGATAATTATTATTTATTGTAATTTATTGATCTGCATAAAATTATTTTAACATTTCTAGTCCCATATATTTTTTCATGGAAAGTATATTGGTCTATATGGTGAATCACTCAGGCATATAATCACCATATCATACAACCCATATAATAATTTCATAAACAAAAAAACTCTATTGTTTCCATTTTATAAAATGTTTTTGATATATATATTGAATTAGGAATGAGTCATATATAGAAATAAAATTCACGATCAGTTTGATGACCATGTATTTCCAATAAAAAATATCAATGTATTTATATACCACAGTTACATCATTAATTATTAATATATTTTTAATAAATGTATATAATTTTTGATCTCCATATTTTAACAGATTATCATTAAATAGAACCAAATTAATAGGATATGATATTAATTTTTATTATAATTTATCATCTTTAATGAAATGTTATTACACCTCACCTTATAGAATCTTATTCATTTTCAATTGTATATTCGTGTTTTAATTATACTGAAATTTAAAATTTGTACGAGTTATTATATAAATGTCAACATTGAATATAATAACAATGATTGGTAATCAATGTATATTTGTGTTTCATAGTCAAGAATTACTAACATCTCATCATTTAAATTACATTTCCACTCAGATTCATTATTTATAAATCAATTATTATACTGATATGTAAATATTGTAAAATTTATTAAAACATGGATGATATAAAACATTACTTAGATCCCTAAATATATAAAAGTATAAAAATCATAGAGTTTTTGATCAGGTTACATTCCATCATGTCATTATTAACCTCTAAATACCCTATGGTAATCACATAAAAATATTCATTATATAAAAAAACAATTTAATTGTAAATTCCCTTGTATTTTTATGAATTGATTCTCTTAATTTCCATTCACCTTACAATTAAATTGATTAGAATAATAATATTTTCTATTTCATTTTCAATCATGTGATTTATTTCCCTTTTCTATAAAATTCAAATAATAATTTTTTCTTTTCATATAAGTTTGAAGGGTTTTCTACCTATTTATATCACATGTGGAAAATCGAATAATTACATTAATCCCATTAATTAAACATTTATTCACATTATGATTATCCTTTCACTTATTCTATAAATTTTCCTTGAATACATATGTCATAGAGAACATATTTTGTTCCCCAATAATGTTATACACTAAATGATTAAATAGTTAAAGGTATGATAGAAAATCACCCTTTGAATTATAGACTATAACAATGAAAATAAATTACCAAACTTCCTATCTATTCTACGTACATTGTCTATAATATTTATAGCTAAACATCTAATTATATCCTAATGTGAAAAAATATATTCATCATTCTGTTATCTATGATAATGGTACTATCATTCCATTTATTTTATTTTATCACCAGGATCCTATTTTTCACATTACATGTCCTTAATAATCCATATTATTTATTCCTTATTTTATCATCATCTTTAGTTTTTCTTAAATTGAGTCAACAATTATTCTATATATCCCTTTAACCAAAATAAATCTACATTGACTTTTCCCTTCTAAATATTAACCATGTATAGTGTGATCCAATATATTTTATTTTTCAACTATTTACCTACCATAGGATTTATGGAACTACTAAATTATTGATATTGTTAACACGTTATGTTTTCCAACATAGTTACTCAATGAAGTGGATCACCAGGTAAGACTATGTGTGTGAGCTAGTTTTTAATAACTTGTTTCAACATTCCTGATATATTTTTTGTTAGAAAATATTAAACAATATAGTGATTGAAATTATTAGGGTGAATACCTTCAAATTACCATCTTCCTTTCTACAAACCAACACTCCTAGATCCTATTAAAATATACATATAATATTAATGAATTTATTGATACATTATAAATATAATCTTTGATATAATCTATATAATTAAATAAATATATATTTAAACTATTATATATAATTGTACATTTCATGTGTAGATTATATATATATTTTTATTTATTCATTATAAACTGCTAATTTTCATTTTATTTTTAGCTATTTTTTTCCATTATATATTAAACTTCATAATACATAATGTTTATTCGAAATATCATAATAAATTATTCACATGCACATTTATTATCAATATGTGATTATAATGATTATTATTCCTTACATTTTAAATAGACCCATAAAAAATAGATTATGTAAATGGTATTTATGGGAACAGTATCATTAATTCAACCATATTATAATCATGGAATTAAAAATTTGGCATGAATAGGTAAAAAAACATGAAGACATAATCCACAGAGTACATAGAGGATGATAAATTCATGAAAATAAATGAAAATAGAGATATAAATAACAAAAATCTAGTATAGATGATATAAGAAAATGCGGGACATCATAAAAAATGTTATCAATGCCTTGTTCATTGACACATCGATTATTTCTAAGTCCACATTCAATATATCATTTTGAACGTTGATGGAGTAGGGTAAATTCCCAAAAAAATTTGTCTCATTATAATCATTGATATTTTGGGTATATAAATAATTTTGGACCATTCCCATTTCTATTTGTTGTCTAAATCATTCACCATAATATTGAAAAATACTTTTCATATCATTCTCTAGGGAACTTCTTTCTACATAAATTCATTGCTACCTCTATAATGAGAATACTAAATATAAATATATGTTCAACCAATAATACATTTAAATTATCAACTAGTATGATTATAAATTTCCCCATGTTAATAAATTTTAAAACATGAACATTTCTCATCCATAAAAATATGGTGGATATTCAATAAAAACATACCCAACTGGAAAATTATAACTTGTATTATAATAAAATTGTATTGAACAAAAATACATTTCTACTTTCCAATAAAATAAATAACATGATCAAAATAATTTTGAAGGAAGAATTTGATTGATTAAAAAATAAATAATAAAACATTAAATAATTTTATATAATGGGATTACAACATACATAGAACTTATTCTCTTCCCCATGTTAATAGAATTATATTCTTTATAGGTGAAAATTTTCAAATTTGAATTCTAAAAATGTAATATTCACATTGTATAGAGAAATTTTAATATTTATTATTTAATATAAGAAATTACATTATCATAATCCATCAAAATACAAAATTAGTTGGTTTCATAAGAACATTTCATATATAAAATAATGAATCACTGAAGTATGTGGCTATAACTGAAAAAAAAAATTCTAAAAAAAATATTTTCATGGTATGTTCTAAATCAAATTTTCTGATAATGTGAGTTTATTAAACTAATTATAAAAAATATATATAATGAATCATAACCCAGTTAAGCAAAATTATTTTTAAAATTATACATTAGTTTTATGTGAAAACACAATTATCATTATGAAAATATCTTTATCGTTGATGTAAAATAAATGTTTAGATTCTTCTGTAAAATGAACTTTTTACAAAGGTGACCTGAAATTTTTTTAAAACATTTTATTTTAGGATATAATATAAATTGATGAATCCATGAATGTGAAGAATTTATATGAGAAATAAAATAGGAGATTAAGACAAAACATTTGATAATGAAATGAAAATTCCACATTAGTATTATTAAAATACCATTATTCAAAATTCACATACTAAAAATGGAGAAAATAGATTAGTTTTAATCAAAAAATATTTTCTCTCAATGGAAAATAAAATTTAAGGTATATATAAATATTATTTGGAGATAACAACTTAATTATTTTTTGATATTCTAAAATAAATAATATTACTCATAGAATAAGGATGAGAGTTAGAAATATTCACAATGAGTAACATGCAATATGAGGTAAGAAACATTTCATGAATTAGGGATAGGAAGAAGAAATTTACATCAATATAATTCATGAATTAAAAAATCATATATAAAAATTTGGATGAATTTAGAAAATTTTATTTCTAAAAGAAAACCCATTACTCTATTAATGAAAATTATGTTACCAAAAATCCTGAAAATGGGGTAACAACTGATTCAAAATCCATTTTCTCAAACATATATTATTTTTCGTAGTTTTTAAAATCAATTAAAATTCTGATAAAGAACAATATATGGTTTATTAAAACATCATTAAATGTAAAACATTTTAAATTATATAATCTTGTCTCAAATAATCATTATTGACACCAAGTAAAAAACATTTGACATTTGTAACTCATTAATCATCTCACCTCGATATAGTTTTCTCATAATTGAACATAAAATATATTTTTTAAATGGAAATTTATAATATTATATAATGTATTTGAAAAATATAAACCACATAAATGATATTAGTTTAATTATACAATATATTTATCAATGGGAGGAATTTCGGATAAAACAATATATATGACTCCAGAAATACACTAAAATAAATGATCGAAAATTATCAAAAATATATATCTCTTAATAAAATAATTTAATTACTTAATAATTTTAAATATCATATACAATCCTTCCCTATAAATTGTTTATTTATTTTCCACGTTGGGTGTTTATAGTTTTATTTATTAATTATATTTTCATAATAAGGGTTATAATGTTCATTCTCTATTCAATGTTAATTATTAATTTATAAATAAATATATTATAATGTAATATTTATAATTATTCATTAGGTTTCAATATCCATTCATAAGTTCATTATAGTTTAATGATGAATATGATGTTGATAAAAAACATGTTCTAGGGATTCCTAACAGCTGAAGTGTGTTTTCTTAATTAATGAATCCAATATTGATAGAATATATTATGTACATAAATGAAAATAAATGATTACAAATTTATTTCATAATATACTATTATTAATGTTTTCATGGTAATTAATTTTAAAAAATTCATTGTATTTTCAAATAGGTGGTTAAACAAAACCAAAAGTAACTTTAACTGATTTAATGATTAATTACGTGGTGATTTTTTGGACATATAAATACAAAAAAGGGATAATGAACATATTTTGTTTTTAACATTGTTATATATAATAATTTTCTTGAATTAGAGGAATATTTATATGATATTAAAAAATTAAATAATTTAAATAAATATTATCCTTGTAATATATTTATTTTAAACGATTAAATGAAATATGGATGTTTTTTATCATATAATCAATTGGATCACAAATGTTTCATAAAATATCCTTAAATATATCATAAAACTCATATTTCACTATTAATATCAACCCTATATTCATCATTCTGTGGTACAAATGGAAAAATATGGGCGCTACCTTGTGGGGTTGGTAGTTACCATAGTGCGCAAAAAAGGTTACTATTTCAAAATTATTTTGGAATTATAATAAAAAATAATTGTTCCTCAAATATATTAACATTAAATTATATAAAATATAACTATATTAATTCAATATACTGCGCAAAATAAATTTTAATTATTATAGTATTGAATAAAAGCCATGTAGTTGAGAACACTCATGTCGAGTAAAATATTTTTCCTCGAAAGATTCATTAGAAATAAATTAATAAAAAAACAAAATTTTGGTTGGAATATTAAAAACAATGATGAAGGTTAGTGGATGATAAAAATGATAAGGTATCGAGGAAAAATTATAATCAAATATTATTCTCATGAGACAATGATGTTTCACATTTATATGTGATGGGAATGGCAGTTTTCGGATTAATCCTTTAATTTTAAATAAAGTTATGATATTATTCATCTTTTATTAGAAAAAAAATATTTGAAAAGGCTAGTGAAGTTATATTGTGATGAAATAAAGACATCAACTACTGTTGAAACAATCATTGAGTTTTTTAATAATTTATGTTTGAAATTTCTATATTTTATATTAGTTTACCTTTATAACAATTAGTGATTTATTACCTTATTAATGAATCTAAACATCCAATATTAATATTGAAACTTTAACAAAATTTAATAAATTTGATTCTGAATTTTAAAATAATATTTTTAATAAAATGTAAAAATGTGGGAGAAAAAAATTTCAAATTAAAAACACCATATTACATATTAACAGTTATAAAAAATATTGCATTTCATATTTAAATGTATATATAATATAAAATTATCAATGATATTGATTATAATTAAATAAATATTTTTATTATTAAAAAAATGATCGAGTATTTCATGTTATCATAAAGCTGAATGTTCTTGGAAAATAAATGATACAATGAAAATATCGAAATATATATTCTCTAAAACAAACATATTATTTTTTTCTATAAATATAATTTACATAAGATTTATATTATAAGGAGACTATAAATTTTAAATAAATCTTTAATTTCATATATATTTATAGAAAAGGGTTTTCGAATTTTTATCTCACAATTATATTATAATAATGTATTGTAAATTAAATGTTTCATCAAAATAATTTTATGTGACTCAAAACCCGTTTATTTAATAAAATCCCAAAAACCATAAAAAGTAATTTATGAATAGAATAATTAAAAGATAATATTCATTTTATTAATTTAAAAGTAAGAAATTTAAAAAATCATTTTCTAAATGAAATAATAAAATTTAATGAAAACCCATTTTTATTAGAAAATTATATTTTTAAATATTAACATCAAATTTAAAATAAATAAAATTTACCTAATAAATTTTTAATGAACATTTAATAATATTGAATTTTTTAATAATCATTTATCATTTAATTCCAGAAATTAATAAGGATATATTTCAAAAAATTAAATTTCTAAACAAAGTAATTTCTAAATAGTGCATGATAATATTAATAATTTCACACATGATGTATTGAATTTCTTTCAAATTTTAAATATATTTCATTTTATTTATACACATATTTAATAATGAAATTATTTATATTCATTTATACGAATATCAAACAGTTTCATGGTCATTCTTAAATATTTATATTTTTTCAAAATATATCATGGATCTATTTAAGTACAGTGTCGTGTTTAGGGAAATCAATATTGGAAATTGAATTATTAAAAATTAATTATTTCATAAAATACCTTGGTTTTACATACCCCCTAAAAATACATCTATAAAATTTTTATTATTATATTTATAAAATATTTATGTGTACACATAAAATTATTATATCATGAGGTATCTTGATTACAGATATATAGAGGGAATGAAAACTAAAATATACAATTATCACTATATTCAGTTTCATCTAAACCATTGGAGTGAAAAACATATATTGATTTATTTTTATAACCTATTTCATATCTCTTTTAGTATAGAGTTGTTCATGTAGTGATATATTATCAAAAGGATGGTGTGAGAAAATATTACTTATTTTTGTAGTTAGTAAATTCATAAATGGACAATATACAAACATCCATCTCCCACTCACTCTTCTTTTTAAACATGGGGTTCCAATGGGCTGTTATGGAAAATGTTAATACCAATGATAAATCATCCTCCTCCCTTTAATACACATTTCGTACCACATTTTTACCCCTTCTAGGCCTTTCTAGAATAGCCTCTTCCACATCACCCTCTTGAACCTTACTATAAATATCCACAACCTATATAGACTACCTTAATACATAACAGTCCTCTCCAATACCATCATTTTTCACTGATATCAACACTACCTATTTGATGATGAAAATCTAGATGAAGGATTCTGGGGATGCTTGCTCAGACACATTATCCCTCAGGGGTACATTATATACCCATGCATGGTATTTTAAGAACTAAACTATTTTTAAATATACTACATGATCTTATATGTTCTATAGATTATAACATAATTCTAAAAATACCCTAAAACTCAATGTCAAATGTACACCTCCCTATTTTTCAACTCTCTAGCTTGTGTTCTTATTCTAATGGTTATGGTAGTGATTTTTCACCATCAATCACCATTGACATGGTGAATTAAATATTTTTGAAAGAAGTAGTGTTCATACATGGCCAAAACCCATAACTAGACTATAATGAATGAAATTAAATTATTTTATAAACCATTATAGTGACATTATTTTTTGTCAATAGTTTTTGTTGGTGATATCAACACCATCATCCATTGTCATAAACGTAGATAACTTGGGTAATATTTCCATGTGCCAATGACTATTGTTTCTATTTTGAAATATGTAATACCTTACCCCCAAAATATTTATTATATATAATGAATGATAAAATGAAGTAACATTTCCATAAACACCATCATATGATATAATAATGAAAAAATGAATGGTTCCTTGAATCATTAAATAATTATTCTGGTAAATAAATACTAATTAAAATGTTTCTAGATATACTAGGTGGTTAAATATGAATCCAATATTGAAACCACTATTTTTTATAGTGTTTAAGTGCATTTTTTCGATTTATTATTTTGACATTATACATATATTAAGAGTAGAATAATTTATTTCTTCCTTTTTCTTTTGGAGATACTAATTTTTATTTCCCTCTATTTAATATATATATTTTATATTATCTATATCACTCATAGATAAATATAAATAATTTTAGATTCATCCCAAGTAACATAATGTGTGTCACAATTGTACTTCATAAACTATACTAGAAATAGTGGTACCATATTAAAATTAGAATTAGTAAAATATTCCAGGAACAAAATAATTAAAATGTTCTTAAATTCTAAAATATTTTGTATCCACATACTCATATATCAATTTATATATACCATAGATTTGGATTATTTATATTTCCATTGTTTTTTTCTATGTTATACTTTCAATTATGTTGTTGAAAATAATTTTATAATATCATACAAAATAATTTATGATGGTTCATAATGATAGTTTTGTTAGAATAGGAATTTATTTTGTGGTGTCAGTTAATGTGTATTATTAGAAAACATTTTTTTCATAAATTGGGGATGATATTGTTATTAAATAATGTTTTATTATTAAGGTTATTACTCATACTTTATATTTGTCCCATATATATCATCAACATGTTATATCTAGACATTAATGTAGTTTATATGAAAATCACACACCCATGGGTAAATATGCCGACCCAAGTAACACAATGTTAGTAAATACATGATTATATTGGTTTTAAATAAAATTAATTTCATCCAAAGGTAATGAATAATTTATATATATTAACAAACTAGATGCATACATGAATCTCAAATTACATTTTGAAATATTAAAAAAACTAAGTAAAATAAAAAAATCTACCTTGAACCCATTAAATGATTCATTATCTATGACATGATGATGTGAAAAATATTAGTTATTTAAAATGATTTATAATAAAAAAAGAAGAAAAATTCATCATGAATAAATTACTCTTAATAAATTCAAAGCTGTATTTTTGAAATATTTATATCTTAACACACGTGATATTTAATCAATTACATGACTATTATTAGATAAAGAGTAATCAATATTGTAAGGTAAATAAATGAGAAAAAAATCATTGTAATAATTGAAATAAAATCTAAATGAATCCTAAGATAATATCAATGAAATAATATCATCAACAATAATATTTTATTTTATAATTACGAAAATGATTAATTTTGGATTTATTGTTTTTAGACATCAAGAGATATATTTGTCAGAGACCGTTCAAAATAGAGTTTAAAACTATGGTAAAAGCCACAGTTAATTCTCAATAAATTATTATTTAAATTTGAATATAAATACATTGAGGAAAAGTGTAATAAAATGCCTCACTAGTCACTATATGTATAATTAATTCCTTATATATCAAATGACTAATTTAATTACTCAACAATATTCCATATCAATATATATACTTATTTAATTGATAATATATAATATAAATATTTCCATACTAAATCCAATATCATTCAATGTAAAAAATTTCTTTTATAAATGATACAATGTTTTCATATAATAATCTCCATGATAAAAAATAATTTATATTTAATAAAAATGTAATATCTATTTCTTATTAGAATGAAAAAATTTAAAGGGAAATATATGAATTTCAATAATTAATCATGAAATAGATTAAAAATACTATACATATTAAAAAATATCAAATAAAACATACAATGAATAATAATAGTATCATTATTGCAAATATCACACTGAGTATCTAAGAAAAATGGGTTTTTTATAGATGAATATAAATTCAAATAACAATATCATTAAAAATTTCATGTTGTAAATATTATTTTAACATTAAAGTTGAATATTCAAAAATATACATATTTATCCATTATATTTTGAAAAATAATTACTCCTAAAAATATTTTTTAAACATTAAAATTAATAATCAATGAATTGAGTTCTCAGGAAGGTGAGAATGTTCTATTCTTTCTAAGAACGTTAAAATAATGGTTTATTTCAAAAATTATTATAAAAATTTTAAAGTACATTGTTTTTAAAAAAATATAAGATTTATTTTTTATATGTCTCTATTAAAATTAAATAAAGTATAATTATATAGTTAATAATTATGAAAAAATGATATTTAATAATTTTTATATATTATGTGTTTTGAAGTAAAATTTTTTTTACTAATGAGATTAATGTTGTTGTATTTTATTAAAATAATCAATAATTTTCAGAACCAAGAAATTATGATTGTATAATTATATATAAAATTGAATATTAACTAATTTTAAATATAATTAATATTTTATTTAGACAATTATAAGATAATTTCATTGAATGGATATTTATCTATAAATTATGTAAATTTAAATGCGATTGAAACATAAATTTCTTACAAATTTGGTAAATATTGAATCATAAGACACAATTAAAGAATAACATCAAAAAAACATTGAATACCACAATTATAAACTAATACATCATATAAAATATTAATATAATTTTTTATAAACCATATAAGGGAAAGTAGTTATATAACTAAACATATGTCATATAGAAAACAATTATAGATGAGAAACACTTACAAATATAATAAAAATATAGTGATAACTAATCAAGAATATATTATGTGTATCATATGTAAATAAAAATTGAAAATTTTAATATAGATTAAGTCAATAAAAATTAATTACAAATATAATATTAGAATATTAGAGATAATGAATAATTAATATAACTCAATGAAAATAAATTATGTTATCAAATTCATTACCACTAGGTAATTCTAAACTAAAATCCCCTTGGATGAAATAAATAAAATTAAAACATAAAATACAATTAATTATAATGTTTTCATGATATAATGTGTTAATTGTTCATTATAGACACCATAAAATGAAATTACATTCACATAATTACTATTTTATTTAATAAATAGAAATAGTGAAAAAAATAACATACCTCACTTTTTTCTTTATTTGAACATGATTAATCCTCTTTTATAATTGTTTAAAAATTGTTATGAATTTATTAAAATACCATATTATTATTTTTAATATCCTATATGATTTTATTATAAAATATTATCACACACTCATTAATAATACTTCACTATAACCATTGTTTTAAGTGTTAGTTGCCTTGTTTACTCATGTGTGTTTTGTCACGGAATTTAAGGATCTTGTTTATATTATATAGTAACATGATATGACAAATTAAATTATTATTATTAATATAATATTTACCAATTGGTGAATTTTTTCAACCATCCATGAATTTTGAACATCCAAAATGAGTCACATAACATCGCGTCGATGGTGTGCAATACCTATGCACAAGAGATGATATCATTCACATAATATATGTAGTGGGAATGATGTTTCGGTTACATTAACATTACATAACTAATATCGTGAAATATGTGTTATATATATTCATTATTTAATTAATTATAATCATCCACGACATTCATTGATTGAAAAAAATTGCATTAGTTCAATAGGTGGTAATATGCCCTACACAAGAGATATGAATTGGTTACCAATATAAAGGTGGAGCAGGTGGATAAATAGTATTTAATAAACATACTTGGACATAATTATATGGGAGATAATTTTCTTATTATATTTAATATTTTATTAAATAAATTATGGAATCCATTGATTTAATTACATGACATTTCATTGCATAATAAAAATAAGAGGATAATTTCATGTTTTCTTTCATGGATAGAAGGTACATAATAAATAGAAATATAATACAATTTTATAAATCTAATTGAAATATGTCATCAAGGGTTTATCATAAGATATATTTAATAAATCTCATAACAACGTTACATACATTAAAATAAAGGGTGATCATGATACCTAGAAAGGGAATTTAAAGGATGTAAATATAAAATGTGATCTTGAGACATAACAATAAGAACATATGATATAATCATATGGTATAAAAATATTAAAATCGTAATTACATGAGAATGAATCATATGATGGATACATTTCTACAACATTTTAATGACACATTCATAATCATATCAATATGTTTTATAACTATTTTACCGTAAATAAAAATAACAATGGTTATTCAAAAAGGTATCACATAAAATATCTTTTCTAGGGATTAGATTATTTTCCCAATTAATTGGTGAGTTATCATGGGTAAACCATAATATGTCTAAATTTTAGGTAAACCACAAAGATATCAATATATAAATTCTTTAATTACTCATGGATATTAATGAATTGGTTTCTTTTCAAAATCAAAGCATAAAAAATAACATAAAAATATTATTTTTAGGCCTATTTTATCCCTTGAATAGAATTTTAGATTTCACATAAGTAAATACGTAAATATAACATTAATTTTAAAACATTTTTCAATAAATATTTAAAATAAAATGGCTTAGTGAATTTAAGTAAAAATGAACATTTAATTTCATATGAAAAAGAGAGATATGGGAGAAGTAAATTCAAAAACATAACATGTACAAGTTAAGGTTATTAAAAATTGGTGAAATTTTCATTGCTAAGGGATTCTAATTGATAAAAGTAAATTCCTATCTTAATAAAACAATTTAATGTATAAAAAAATCAAATGTCTTGGAAATTGGATGATATACCAAAATATGACTCTTGAGTGGAAAATAGATGGAATATGTTTCCTTATCTTTAAGAGCAACTAAAAAAACATGGGGACATAAACATGGGATTTTGAGGGAACCATTGGGATCCATGGGTAGAAAATATCCAAAATATCATGTAGGATAGATTTATACTAAATGGAAATGTAGAAATGATGGGGTATTTATTGGATAAGTGGATAAATTATTTAAAAATTTCCATGCATTGTTGTTTTAAAAAATGGTTGAGAAAAAATGAAAAACCATTGTCAGGTCCACTGTTATATCTCATGGTTTTGAACATTGGGTCACATTATTAGTTATTTTAATCCACCAAAACTGAACATCATTATTAGGTACTTTTAATTGTATTTAAAATTTAGAATTTAACAGTGTAATGTTTTAAAAATCAACATTTCTTATTTAGACACATGAATATAATATAAAGATTTAAAAATTGAATATAATCTATTAAATTACAAAATAATTAAAAGATAAAATTTTTTTCACATATTTTGATAAATTTTTTGTTACATTGTTGTGTAATTAATGTGATGTCATAAAATATAATAAAACCCTAAAATATATTTTCCGTATAACTCACACAAAAAATTATTTTTTAAAATTTCTTAAAATTTAACTATAACATAACTTTGATGTGAAGATTTCAAAAATGATTCATATTTTATCAAAAAAATATCTAAATATAGGAAATTTAAAATAAAAAACACCTTATTTATTTAAAACTAGTGGTGTTTAATGAACTACCTGGCCTTTATAAATTTACATATTAATATTTTGATTAAATAATTTTATTTTGGAAAAATCTTCCATTAAAGAAAACTATTCATAATGAATTTTTTATGAACAAATATTTTATATATTTTCATGAAAAAATAATATTATCCTCAATATGTTAAAAAATGTCAAATCCATCCCAATTAAATATATATTTTCTAAAGAAACAAAATTATTTAGCGAAAATGACGGAATAACCATTTAATTTATATAATAGAATTTACACTATGGTCTGGACATGTAACCCCTTATTACACCAACATATTCCTTGAAGATTACATATGCAATGGTGGTGGCTTTGTGGGGTGCGTCCTCATACATCCACTGAGTGGTAATATATATTATATAGAACTTATCCAACATGTGACATTATTTAAGAATTACATGATGAATATTGGGTTGGGTCAGGTCATGTGAAATACAAAACGATGATAGCTCCATCCCATGTTTGGAAAAATAGGCTTCATATGACAATCTCTACTAGTTGAGGCCATCAATTATACTTTATGTATCAATTTTCAATTTTCATTACTTCGTATACTCACTAATTACAACAGTAAAATTATTAACTAAGTTTATAGTCTAAAACATTCATTTAGAAATAAAGTTATATAATGGTAAAATACAAAGTCTCTCATTTCCCCTTTTAATCACATAGTTATTAATGAAAAATTATTATTTATTATAAAAAATAATATAATACACAATTTTAGGAAAAATTATCATTTAGAACTTTTGGGTCAGTACATTCACCGCCCCTATAAATTTTTTTCCCAAAATGTTTAATTCATTATCTCCATAGAAAATAAGTAGAGGTACTTATTCTACACTGTCCCCTTTGGTTCCCACATCGCTATTTTATAATTTGTTTCCTCCCCCAAACATGGAAGAGGTGGACGGTCTTTTTTTGTATAACATTGTCACTACGATCAAATATCTCCACCGAATACTCCTCATAAGATAGTTCATGTTTCATTTTCTCCACTATGAGATTCAGTACATGTTTTGGATTAGGTATATACTTCATGAAGTGATATATATAGAATAGAACATGTACTCTTTATAGATTTAGAGTATGTTCTAAATGATTGGAAACTACACTTATGCAGTAAAGGGTTTCATATGGTAAAATATACAAATGAGTAAGATTACATTTATTCACAATTGGCATGAATCAATTCAAAGGTGATAACTGAAGGAAAAAAATTTCTTCAACATCAAAATACATGTTTTTTTATTGTTATTAAGGATTATATTCTTAAAATTATGAGTAACAGTTATATATTATTTGAGGTAATAATCATTTTTTATCATATGTTATAAAAAATCTGTCCCAACATGTTTCCTCTCACCAACTTCTTCTAAATATGTAGGAGTTATACATCGCATTACATATAGATATTTTTATTGTTCCATTTTAATACGTGAGGGGATGATTAATTATGTATGAAATATAAACTAAATGAACTTACTTATTCCATCCACCATTAAATTATAATTATAATGTTATCATAATATTTTTGAGAATCTTAATAGTCCATATAGACTTGTCATTATATTTGGGGTGAAATGTTGTTTTTAAAACTCAATTTATTTTTCAATGAATATTGAGGACTTCTCCTGAATTTATATATAAACCATAGATCAATATCAAATACAATTGAATGTGGAAACACATCAATCATCACCAAATCCATTACGTATATCATGGAATGTTGTCCCATATATAAATTCTTACAAATAACGATGGAATTGGATGACTTGGTTAGTGAATAAACTATAACACATTTCACATTATTTCCTTTTGGTGCTCTTGAGAGACTCGTGACAACTTGCTTAGTGATATTTTCCAATATCCATGTTAGTATGGGTTGTGGTAGTACTAACCCTATATAAATTTTTCTATTTGTCTTCACATTATTACATACCTTTCACTTTGCAGTTTAATCGGCAATATTCATTTTCATATTATGACACTCATAATGGTCCGGAAGGTCCCAAAATATTTTTGTTCTTCCATGATGTATAATGAATGAAGAACATTGAGCTTAAACCATCATTTCATTCTTTATTTTTAGAATATAAGGGACATAAAACCATTTATGATATTTTATTATAGATTCTTGATCAATATTTAATACATGAAACATTACATTCATCACATAATCATTATTTTTTCTATAACATTTTATATTATATTATATATTTCACTATATTTTCTAGTTACAATGGTTGAAATATTATTTCGAATAATATTGATGATTTTCCTTACAATAATATTCCCATGCCTATTTTAACAAGGTATTTGATCATATGATCTCATTTAATCGTCATCATTTCCTAAAAAAATTGTTTCATTGATATTTAATGTAATAGAAACATTTATTAATCATCCATAGTGATAATGAATTGACCAATTATACATTTATGTAGTTGCAACCATCTTCTCTTTCTCATGTTCAGTTCATACTCTGTCAAAATATACTTTAGAATATTATGGTTTATGTTTAGTTAAAATTTGTCCACATACAAATATCACTTCCATATTTTTAATTACAAAATAACCACATCAATTCCTATGTCATGAATAGGATAATTCTCATCTCGAGGCTTTATATATAGAGATTCATAATCAATAACCATTCCATTTTCCATGACATCACAGAAAATACCTTTTAGAGATAAATCACAATAAATAATTAATTATTTTATGGTAGATAGAATTTTTAAAAATTGTATATTAATATTCATGTTCACCAATTCTTGGAAAATTTATTCAAATTCTTTTTCCCATATGAACTTACACACTTTTTTAGATAACATGGTTAAAGGAATAGAAATTTGTGATTTTTTTCAAAAAAATCATATCATATCTAGATAAAAAAGGAAACAAGGAATCTTGGATACTATGGAAGGATTTTTTAAATCTTCTATAACCTGTTTTTTCATTGGGTTAATAGATATTCCTTCATTGGTTATGATGTTCCCCACGAATCAAACATGTTGTAACTATAACAAACATTTTATGAACATTAAAAAATAGAATATCTTCTTCAATATACCAATTATAATCCTTAACTAATCTAAATTATCTTCTTGAAATTTGGATTATTTTATAAGATCAAAGAAACAAAATACAAAAAGTTTATTATGTTACACTTTAAATACTATATTCATTAACTCAATAAATATCGTCGGATTATTAATCACACTAAATGGTATAACCAAAAACATATAATTCCTAAATATTTGTCAGAAGGAAAACATTATAATATCTTATTTCATTACACTTAATTGATGATATGTATGTCAATGGTCAATCTTGAAAAATAATTGACCTGCATGAAGCTGGTCAAATATATCATTAATCTTTTTGAGAGGGTAATTTTTCTTCATTTTGATTCTATTATATTATTTCTAATCAATGTATAAATGAATTGATCCATCATTTTTTATAAAAAAAAGTAATGTTCCTCCTCAAAGAGGGACGCTTATTTAGATAAACTCATTCTCTAGGTGATAGTTATGTCGATGGACTAATTTATATTTATATGTATTTTCAATTCAATATGTGATCTTTGATATCGATCTGCATCTATATATGAGTTGACTTGTGAACTCCACCTCTCTATAAAGGGAAAGTCTCAATAACTTTTTAAGAAAAATGTCTCTGTATTATTGACTAATAGAGACATTATATTGTTTTATAATATAATTTATTTCTCCATATACTATGACAGGCTCTATAAAGAAGTCTATGGGATGTGTTTCTAGGAATAGATCAGGTTGGGAAAACTCTCATTAAAGAATTACAGTGGGTTCTTCAATCAAGGATATAATAATTAAAATGCATCAATAGTTGATATTAAAATTAAACATTGAGAGATAGTCCATCCCAATTATAGTGTTGTTTTTTACATGGAAATTATAATTATATTTGAGATTATATTATTCTTTCCATACTTTATAATAGAGTTTATATACAATCTGAATGATATGATATTTCCACCAAGACTTTTTACTTTTTAATTCAATTTTTTCATTTTTGAGGTGTGTTATATATTATATAAATACATTAAAGAAATAAAATAATATTTTTAACCAGAATGAAAAAATTTAATTTCTATATTTGAGATCACTACAACTATGTCTTCCACAACATCATTCATAGAATCCTTTTTGAATGACATGATAAAAAATATCTTGACCATGATCCCATTACTATTCATAGTTTGATAGGGTAGGGGGGTGTTCCACTCCATTATCATCTAATTTGGAAACTAATTAAAAAAATAAGACAACCCTTCCCCACAAATAAAATTGAACTTCTATTGGGGCCTTGGAAAACATTCTTTTTCTGTTAGAGTCGAGAAGTTGAGGCATCAACTCCACATGATTATTTCAAGAAATATTGTCACCTATTCTGCATTTATAGCACCTTCAACTCCCTTGAATGTTGTTCCCTGAATGCTTCTCCCCAAATACAATACACATTGTATAGTTTAGTTTCATTTTTATTCTAACAAGATCAAATTATTTCCATTATATTGGATTTTATATATCTCCTCCTTTCATATAATATATATGACCATTGTCTCTCTCTAAACTCTATTTCAACCTTTATATCACCCCACAAAATATCCTCTTGTATTTCATAGTCAATATTTTTTATATTTCACTATATATTGGGGCTCTATACACAAAATTAATTATAAAAATTTCCATTAGGATCCATAATAAATCTATAGTTGTGTTGATAAATTCATGTACTTCTGATTCCATAGACTCCCACAATTTTATTCTTCTTATTCAGTCCTAAGAAATCATTATCTATTTTCATTCATAACAAATGGGGAATGTATTTTTTAAAAAATATTCCCCAAAACTTTTTTCACTCTGTAGAGTTGATCTACTATATTTTCATCATGTTTTTAATTATTGTCCACAACTAGTCATCGTCTTTTTCTAAATAGTATACTATAATAAGGGATTTCTATTGCTTAAAACAATTATGTATAGAAAATATCTTTATGTAGAGAATATATATTGTTTAAAAATTATTGGGGTTTTAGATCCATTAAATTTAATTGGTATTTGATGTATATTGATCCAAATATAATGTTATTACCTTTGATATGATTCTAGTATCTTGAATTCATTCAATTTATTTTTATAGTTTGAGATAGTTGATTTATTATCCACATGATTAGTTCCATTATTGATTCTATTGTAATGTCATTAGTGAATCATACATTGCACTCATATTTTATGTGGTTCTTCCCATATCCCTCTGTTTTTGAAAATAATAATACATTAGTTTGAAAAATGTATCTTTTACATTTCTTGTAATTATAATGTGATTTTATGACTTAAAACATCAATCATAAATATGTTCTTACTATGTTATAATAACAATTTATTTTTCTATATATCCATTATAATGGTTAAAAATTGATTATTTAACAAACATATCCTTTGTGATAGTCAAACTGCGAGTGAAATAACACACATTGTTATTCACTAGATCCAATTTGACTCTAACCCAAAGTGTTTTGTGGGTGGTACCCCTAGATACATATGTTCTAGGGCCATTTCCACTGAATTATATATAGATATGTGTTTATTTTATAGGAGACCAACTAATTAATATTTTATCCAAACACCAATTTGTTTTGAATATTTAGTCATATCCATATGTTTATCAATAATGTTTTTATGTCATATTTTCCAAAAAAAAGTAAACCAACATTTTATACCAAATTTGACATCCAACATTTTTATTACAACAAAATTTTATTACATAGTACAAAAAGAGGATCATTTCAAGTATAGATTGATAGAAATACAATATATAATAGAAAAAAACATAAAACATTCATCATAATACAATTGAATGATTTCTTAATGGATCCATCCTATGTTATATTTCTATCATCTCATAACATAGGGACATACACCAAAGGAAATGGGTGGGAATGAATCATAGTTAGGGAACATATAAGAGATACATATTTCACGTGATCGTTAGACATAACAATAAAAACATAATGCATAAAAATATGTTATGAGAAATATTCATATCATAATAATACTAAAATTAATCATTATAAGGAAATGTGGCCAGAAATTTTAAGGGAAATATTCCTAATAATATCACCATGGTATTGTAAACCAATTACCAATGTTATTCTCCAAGGTATCTTATAACATTTCAGGAACAGAGATTAAATTACTTACCCAATACATTATAGTAATATAATGGAACACCAATAATATGTCTTTATTTCTTGTTAATCACATATATCATAATAAATAATTTCATTAATTACCAAGGGAGAATAGAGACTGGGTTTCTTATAAAAATATCAATACACAAATTAGCTTAATGAAATCACCATTACATAATTATGAACCCATTAAATGAAATACGGTTGTTGCACAAACAAATTCATAAATAAAAAATACAATTAAAAATATAGTTGAATACCCAATAAAAAAAATATATTTGGGTATTCAATGAAAAAATAATAGATAAATGCTTGTATAAAAGAAGGATATATGAGAGGTAAATTTTGAAGAGAAGGCGGGTGTAAAATAATGTTTTAGAAAATGATGAAATGTGTTGGTAGAAGGGTATACCATTGATGAAATAAATATCTTATAGTATTGGGGATATCAATTATTGAAATATAAGAAAGATATTATAAATTTTAAGACATACCGCAGAAGTAATATTAAATGGAAATGAGAATTGAAGATACCTAATACCTTGAAGTGTAGTTCCTAAAACACAAAGATGGAATATTGGGGGATTTAAGACAGCTTGAGGGACTACATGGGAGTAAAAAACAGTAGGACATTATAGAGGATGATTTTGGAGTGAGTGGAAATGGAAAAATGGATTGTTACTTAGAGGATTTGTGGAATAATTTTTCAAAAAATTTCAAATATTGTTCTAAAAATATTAGGTCATGGAAAATGAAAAACCATTAGATTAGCCATGGGGTTTTTCTCATGGTATTGGATATTTGGGTCACATTTTGAGTTATATTAATCAGCATAAACTGAATATAATTTTTAAATACATGTTTTGGGATGGAATATTTTAGATTCTGCAAATAATGTTTGGAGAATGAATGACTCCTTTATAGAAACTGGAATCTTAGAAATAGTTTTAAATTAGTATTAAAATCTACAAAAACATATAATGTTAATAAAATAGCATATTTTTTCCTAATTGGGTATAATTATTTATTACATCAATATTGGAATATAATTTATGTCATAAATAATATCAAAACACTAAAACTATATTTTTTACTATTCTATATAAAAATAATATATTTTATAAAATTTTTATAAATTTATTGTGACCTTATTTTGACATTATTATTTCAAAATGATATTTATTTTTCCTAGAAATTATCTTAATATGAGTATTTTAAATTTTAATTATAAAAATAATAATTTATTAAAAATTATTATTTTTAAGGAAGTACCCAATTTCTAATATTTATTTAAATTTTTTTAGGCCATTATTAAAATATTTAATCATTTAGTATTAAAAAAAATTATTTTAAATTACTATAACATAAAAAAATTCATAATACCTTGGTTATATATAAAAATTTTATTGATTTTTTTGATAAAATTAATTATTTTTTATTTGTGACCTAATCATATTACTAAATAGATCTCAATTAAAAATATATTTTATGATGACATAATATTCATAAGTTGAATTGGTGGAATAAATATTTTATTTACAGAAATTATTTTAAACTATGTTTGGGACATTTAAACCATTATAGAACCCGTAGACATCCTGAAGGTAAGGTATCTAATAGATGTAGTTTTGTGGGGTGTATCTGCTAACATTGACTAACTGGTAATTAAAACTAACTTGAAATTCTCTAGTAAGTGATTTCATTCATGATTGACATTTTGATGCTCATCTTGATATTGGTCATGTTTGAACCCCAATAACGATACCCCCCCTCTCATGTTCTGATAAATGGGCTTAAACTATACAAATATACAATTTTTTATTAATCATTATACGTTCGGTATGAATTATAATTTATTATTTCAATATATAAACACTAATTATAATAGAAAAATTATAACCCATGGATATAGTTTTTAACCATCATATTTTACAATGATGATATAACGATAGAATACGAATAGTTACATTTCCCATTATACTCACATTATTATTAAATAGATATAGTTCTTTCTGGAAAATATAAAATATCTGCCATTTTTTGAAATCAAATATGATTAATAATGATTGGGTTATTAAATAATTCATGGTTGAAAAATAATTAGTGAAATTGAAATGGTCATATTAAATAAAATTTCCAAAACATAGAATAACATTATTTGGATATCATATAATACACTATATGATTGATATTTGAAGAAGATTACAATAAACAAAATATTTCTAAGGATTTGGGATAGTGAATATCATGTTCTGAAAACATGATGGTAGAGAGGGGTCCCTTTTATAATTGATAAGGAGGTCACCACAGAATTATTGAAAGGAGTAAAAAATACCCACATTTTTTACAAGATATAAGTGTAAAGGAAAATTATTACACATCTTATTACATTATTTATTTTTGGAGGTGTATAGTAGGTATTTAGATATTTTAATTCAGAGACAAGATTTATACGAGTTCTATAGTATGAGGTTTACATCGTATAATGTTTCATGATTTGAATTTGGGTATCATGGATTGTGTATCTGGATGGATTCATGTAAATGTCATATGATCAAAAATCAATGAAAAAAATATTTTAATGAATTTAATTCAGGTTGATAAAGTAAATAAGTTTTAGTATATAAATTTATGAAACCCATCTTTCTTTGGGAAACCTATTAAATCTATATCATTAATGGTACACACAACATAAATGTGTTTAATTATAAGTTATTTTTAACAATTTTCACTCAATTCTTTTAATTTTGGTGTTAATTTCAACAATCATTTTGGGAAAAAATGGATATCAATGAGGGTCTTTATCTTATTCCTCATTCATTGATAATTTTGTTTTAATTGATCCCAATTGGCGAACTCTGGTGATTTCTTTTCTCGTCCTCAGGGTATTCATTATGTTCTTCATTTAGGATCCACTATAGTAATGTGGTTTTGGATTAAGGTGTGGGTTTTTAGTTTATTAATAAATATTGTGTGTGGTGTATGTAGATGGATTGTTTTTACATTTGGATTTGGTTTCGGGCAATTTTTCCAATTCCCAATGGTGTGAAGCTTGTCTGAATATTTTCTTTAACATAGGGAATCCATTATTTCTAAATTTTTTGTATCATATGGGATTTTTATTATCTTGATTATATATGTGGGATGGTTTTAACTAACATAATAAAGATAAATTACTTAGATGATTGAAATTTAAGGATATGGTAAAATTATTCCAAGGAATTTATAGTGTACATGTTATTATAATATTTGTGATTTTATAGGATTGACTCCCCGCAAAAAAATTGGATGTAGGAGATGTTGTTTGTTCTATTTTGGCTTGTTTTAGAAATACCATTGTTGTGTTATTTCTTCATATCACATGAAATTAGAAATCATATAATCACTTATAATTAAAAAAAGTAATAATTTCTCTATGATTATAGATTTTATGTTAATTCAAATAAAATAAAGAAGAGGAATTGATAAAAACATATTTGAAAATCTATAAAAAAATTGGGAGGTAAATTTTTTTCTTGTTATAGGGTGGAAATTTGTGGTTCATGTGAGGATGAGGAATTTGGTGGGTGATGGGTGAGATGAGGCCATGATTTTGGGGTTAGGTGAATTTTTAGCAATACTTTTTAATCTACAAGTTGTTTGTTTATTTTTCAATGATTTTGGGGAGGCGAAGTGATGTTATGTTGGGTGTAATGATATAATTTTTATTTGTGGTTGCATTTTTCTAGATTCCCATGTAGTGATAGAATAATTTTATAATAATATTAAAATTTCTTGGGATATTTTTTTTAGTTTTATGTAAATGATTGATGAAAAAATAAATAATCAGAAATTTGGTAAAATGTGGTTGATTTATAATAATTAAAAAAAATGGCCTAAATATTGGATTTGATGGAAATTAGAATCGTTTTATTTGGATAAAAAGGTGTTATAAATTATGTGGTGGAATAAAAATGGATAGTGTTGTGGGTTGGTTATTGTTTTATTATGAACCCATAGGATCATATTGTTTGTCTCCATTATATATATATATATATATATTAGTATATTCCCTATGATTTTTATATGTACCCACCCACATTAAGGAATATGTGCGGAAACACATATATCCACACATAAGTAATTTTTATTAAGAATCTATTGATAATGATAAATTATGAGTGACATTATCTTTCTTAAATATCTATATTTCTATTATATATTAAGTGGATTTATTGGACAGATGTCTGATTGTGCACTAGGTGGTGGACAAGCTGTCTTTAAGTGAGATTCGATATAATCATGTTGTCTGGAGGTGGCCATGGTTCCTTTGGGAAAGATATGATATCACTATGATATGGTTTAGTTTATTATGGGGGATTTTTTTCTATTTTAGGATAGAATGATATTTATTTCCATCATGTTCATGATACACTAATATTATGGTGATGTATGTTTATTGAATATATCCATGATATTATTTACAGATTTCTATATTAAATGTGTAGTTGGGTGGGTTTTTATAACTCTTCATGTGTGATGTGATGTGATTGTTTTATAGGGTTGTGGTTTTTTTATTTTGAATATATAAATGAGATAATATATATTATTATAGGGTTTAGTATTGGAAAATTAGTGTAAAGTGATGTAGGATACTCATTATAGATATGATTCTTATTATTTTATTATACATGGATTGAGTTATTTCTTGAATGTGCATTTGTGAGAATGGGATAGATATGTGACTATTTTAGGTGATATTGGTTATTTTATTTTCTCCTTGTTGAATTGATACACTTCCTTCACATGTGGATGACTGATTTTTTCTATTATATTTTGTAGGAATTTATATGTAATGTTATTATTTATAACTGAATTTTTGGAAGGTTTTGTTTTCATTTAATATAATGTCTTATCATTAATTTTGGATAATTTATATCATCTCTTTCAAATATATATTTTTTATAGTGTGATTGTAATTACTACAATTTCTTGAAATTTCTATTTCATATATGCTCAATGCCAACCCATTTCCAACTAAAGGTGTGACTCAAGGGTCATTTTCTCTCTACCTTAATTAGAGTATCTTTATTGGGATGGAATCATGATATATATTTTTTTCATTGGGGATATTTGAATGATAGGATTGATTTAGGAGTTAGGAACTGTGATGATTACATGGGTGGGCATGTCAATGGTTCTATCTGACCTTGGTATGTGACATGGTCTAAGGATACTATATATTAAAAAAGATTTTACGCCACCCTAAAATTAGCTATATGTACTCTTAGGTTATAATGATACCATGTAATGTGGAATTACATGGTATGAAGATACCAAAGATTGTTAAATGGATCATAAAATATTTTTTTTATTATTTGAATTCAATGGTTTTTGTTTGTTGAAAATAAAACAAAATATGTAAATGAGTCATGCCAAAAAATACATGCTACCAAAATTAGGAAATAAAATATTCATGATTTATCAATGGATCATTTATGTCTTATGAAGTTGGTTCATTAAGTAGAGGTTTATTATGATGATATATTTGGATATATGGAATGTAAATCTTATTGAGGATGATGATTAGTGGAAGAATAGATTGAGTTATTTAATGTGGTAATATTTTTGGATATATGAGTGAATTTTTTAATATATAGAGACAATGAGATTGATGGAGGATATTGAGATATCATTCACCTTGATCCATGCTATGATGGGTTATTGGGTTACAATGGTGTTCAATTAGATGTGGGATATTCAACATAGTGGTTGATATTAGGTCCTGCTAAATTGAAATAGGTGTATGATTCATTTGTTAAATATCATAAATAGTTAGGAGAATGATAGTACTATTATATAGGAAATAATGTTTTGTTGATCGTAGGTCGATTCATTTATAGATTCATGATGGAGACCATGTTTTCATAAAAAATTATTTTTATGTGGTTCATAGTCATTTAGAATGGGGGTGAGCTTTCTCATAGGTTTTGTTGGATATTTAAAGCATTGTTGAATGTATTTGTGTTAGTTTATTAGTTAGAACTTTCATCATGTATATAGAATATCCATTATACCATTCACTTGCGTCATCTTAGTTGGTGTATTCATAGTGAATCTAACTTCTTTGTTAGGCGTAGTTTGATATCATGGAGAATGTGAAATTATTAGTTTGTCTAGTAAAGATTTTGAATGATAAATAGAGAGTGTTTTTCTAATGAACTCTTCCATTATTTGACTTTTAATAGAGTAATAGTTGTTACATTCCATGTAAACATTTCTTTTTATGTTTTACATTACTCTATTTTTATTTTTTATTGAATTTTTTGATCTATCTATTTTATTAGAACATTTATTGATCATGATGTATGATATATGATAAAACTATAATGCTTAAAAGTGTGAGGAATTGATTCTTTATCGAGAGACACATTAATTTTTTCTGATTAAACCCATGTTTGTGATTCAATTACACCTATAGAATGTAGTACATTGACATGGATGATGGAATTTCAAGATTCCATTTTTAGGGGTAGTGTTATTTGTTAAAATCATTTGATGGTGGTTTGGTCTATTTGGGGGATAGATATTGTGGTGTTATGGTTTTTTGGAGATGAGGTTGTGTTTGTAGTTTTTTACCCATTTGGTTTGATGTGTTTTACTGGTTTTATAATTGATGAGTAATGAGATCCAAGATAAGTATATCATATTGTGGTTTTTTGGACTCCTATATTTCATGGATTTGTTTGAGATTATTGAGGAAGAGAATCAATTGAAAAGTATATAATATACTAGACGCTACCGTCCTGGAACACTACATTTTCAATTTTTATTGAGTGATATGTTTGGGGGAGGCTTAGTTAGTTTTTAGTGGAATATAGTGTTATAAGAGTGCTTCATGCTAGTTTTTAAATGATTAAATGGATTCATGATCTGAATTTGTGTTTTAAAAAATGTTTAGTAGGCCAAATTCAAAGCCAACATATGAGATTGGAGGAATCCATTTTACTTATTCACATAGTAAAATTAAATTTTTTATGTTAAATTAATCCAAGATGAAAAAAATTAATTTCATAGAAACATCGGTTTTTGTGTCAATCCAATGAAATTTACATCGTGAATGGGTTAAATGACATGATTGTGTCACTCTTTTGGTAAATTTTTCCTTCAAAAAATGATTTGATTTAATTCATTCTTTGATTTCTTCTCTCAATTTTTGAATAAACTATTGTACTCATAGATGATCATCTTTCACTATCATCCTACATCGATCTTTTGGTCTATATGGATCTTCATTAGAGATCTATCCTGATTTCTCTTCTCTTATCCATTGGTTTTGTACTATTTGTCATTAGGGATCCACTAATATGGTGATGTTTTTTTGGATTTTGACATGGGATGCATTTTTTATAATTATTTGGGTGTGATATAGGTTTGTCTCTATGTTTTTCAAGTGGTTGGGTTATTTTAGCATTTCATCATAACCTTAGAGTGTGCATTGTTTTAAAAATACTTCTTTGAGATAGAGATTCCATTATTTCTCAATTTTATGTTTCATGAGTGTGGGGTATTACGTTGTTTATATATGAGGGTTACTCTAAACTATTCTAATAATGATAAATTATTCACATGATTTAAATTAATGGCGGATGTGGAATTATTTACATGATTTTAAATTTCTTATAGTATTATGATATTATTGTTGGTAAAATTATAGTTACATTCTAAAAATTGTGTCTATTTGGGTATTTTGTATCCCAGTATTGGAATGTGTTGAGGAACCCTTTATTTTTGTGCCTTATTTAATATGAATATAAATGTGGAAATGGCTAATAAATTATAAGTTTTTGATGAAATTATTTCAATATGATTACGTTCTGTATGATCATGTCCCTATAATAAATAATTCTATTTGATATAATAACATTTGATACTTATTTGAAATATTTTTTAATTTTCATGGATCTATATAAGTTATATGGTGTTCCAATGTGTGGTTGTTTTGTGGCTGCAGAGAGTGACATTTATTTGTATGATTTCATCAGGATTTTTGGGTGATGAGGTGATGGATAGTTTGGCATTGAATTTTGGCAAGTGAGGTGATCATACAATGCGAACAATGATCATATTATTATGTTGTGTTGTGTTGTTCTAAATTCATGGTACGTGTTCTTAAAATAGGTTAATAATGTTTAAAATTGGTTGGGATTATTTTTTTATTGGGACAGAAATGATGAATGAAAAAAATAAATAATGGATTGGGTTGTTGAATCTGGTTTATGTTTAATAATGAAATGACTGTCTAGGAAAATGTGACAGTTTGGACGTTAAAATGGTTTTGCGTCTCTTATGGTGATATGAAATTAGTGGTGGAGGAAAAATGGATGTTTTTTTTGTTGGTTATAGTTTTTTTATGAACCCATAGGTCGTGCATGAATGTAGAAAATATTTTTATATACTAATATATTCTATTTGATTCCAATATACCCCCTACCAAATTGATAACTATTTTATGAAACACATATATTAACATGGATTTTGTTTTTACATAAATCTTGAGGTTGAGGTTTCATGGATGGATACCCTCCTTTTCCATTTCACTCATCCTATGGAGTATATATACAAAGGCATTGAAGGTTGTAGGACTCGTAGTTTAGTAGGTTATAAATTTGATTCCTTCAAACATGATTTTATATGACAATACTATGAGTTAGTTGTCCTTGTGTATGAGGGTGATATATGATTTTATTTATTATGCGGTGGGTTATTAAGGGGATTATCCATGTAACTATGATGTAGTGAATTTAACTTCCATCTTCCTCACGATACCCATCTAATCTAGATATCGAAGTGGTTTTGATGTTGTAGCCTATGTTTCATCGGTTGAAATGAGGTGTGAAAATGTTGTAGGGAGGTTTCACATATGTCAATGGGAATTATGTGATGTAATAATGATGTGGGGTGGCAGTATACATTTTTCTGAATAGATTTCAGTTCCAAGACATACGAAGATGGGGAGTGAGTGATGAAAAGTTATGGGAAAGAAGGGTGGGGTAAGATTTATTCATATTTATCCTCTTATGAAATGATAATTTTCATGATTTATTTAAATAAAATTATGTAGTACGGTTAGGATGGATAGTTGACTTATTTAGGTGTTGTTGGTTCAGTAATTTTCATACAGTTTCAATAGTATGTTGCATTCACATGTGAAATAGAGAGTTTGGTTTCCCTACTAAGTATACCTTCATACCTAGCCTATATATATATATATATATATATATATAATATTACATATTTTTTTCTAGGAGGATTATATAGAGAATGTGAAAAATTACTAGCTCAGGCATTTACACATTTTTTGTGTCAGTAGATTTTATTTTCTCTTAAAAATATAAAATATTACATTTTAATATGTACTTGTCTTATTTTTATCTGAATGTGGGATGGTATTGTTCTCTCTTTACACTATGTCATGGAGTGCCTTATATATGATTAGTTTTATCTTCCAATACAAAAATTTTGTATATTGATCTTAATGACTCTAATTCATTGAATTTTTTAAAGCCTTAGTGGAAGTATCCTATCAGTGGCATACGAGAGGTAGGACCTAAAAGTAATTATCCCTCATCCTCATTTTCAAGATCATTGGATAGAGGGGGTAGTCAAAATAGTGATACAGAATGGATTTTTCATTGAAAAGATATTTTCATGGATCAAAATTGTTCTATGCAAATGGATTTGTTATTTTTTAGGTCATTTCAACCCTTCTCTTCATTATTTTACCATCTCAAAACACTCTTTTCATCCTAACTGCAGAAAAATACAATTAACGAAATCACATTCCACTATGATCAAAAATTTATACGATATTTTATATAATTTAAATTATGATGATTCAATATAAGTAGTCAATTTTACCAAAATTTATTCATATAATAATCTAAATTTAATTTTTAATAAAAAACCCAATGGTATTTCGAAATATATGTTCCCAAGAAATTCATCATTCAAGAATAAGATGATATTTTAAAACTATTATACAATAAAACATGATGTTATGGATTTGAATTAATATATTTAGTTATTAAATAAATAAATAAAATTTAATGAATTCATCATTATTGATAAATTCAGTTAATTAACATAGTGGATCCTTATTCAATTTTAATATTTTAAAAAAAATGTAAATTTAGGCCAAATTATATAGTTATATTGTAATAATTTTTAAATTCAATTAGAATGGAATTATTGATTTTAAATACACATAAATAAAAACATTATTATATTTATATAAAATTAAAATAAAAAAGGGACTATGAAATTATTTAATTTAATGAAAATAAATAATATTATTTAATTATTGAGTATTTTACAATATTCATTGAAAAATTAGCTTCTTTAGAGAAATAATTATATTTTTCCATAATATATTTTTTACATTATTAAATTATTAATTAAATTATGATATTATAGAAATTATAAAATAGGTATAAATTTATTAAATTCCAAATATAAAATTTTGAATAAAGTCATTTTTTAAAGAATATGTATTCTAATGTATAAAATTGCATAATTTTTTTTGAATTTATTTATAAACAATTAAACATAATTTCTACCCTTTATAAATTCACTATAAGTATTTAATAATATATTTAATCATATTAATAATATCAATTTTAAGGACTAGGTCATGTCCAAAAATATTTCAATATTATCTCATTTTGTTTCAGTCATAGTGTTATCTGTCACATATGTTTTCCAACATAATCTCATTAACTTATAATCTCATAGGGTTGAATGTGCTAAAAATATAAAAGAGAATAATATTATTTAAATGAAATAATGTTTTTAATATTATGGTGTTATATTCTACCCACATTAAATAAATTGTATCTTCACAATTTTATCAATCACTTGGAAATAATGTGTTTAAAATTTAGAAATTCCACTAGTAAAAGAACAATTTGTGAAACTAATTAACGACATTCCACTCTATAGGAAGGGAAAAAAATAGTGAAACTCATCTTCAATGAAACAGAAAGAGGATTCACTATAGGATAACATTGATGTGATATAAAAATATTTCAATGTAAGGAAAAAATTTATAATTATGTGATGTTATAAAGATCAATATTCAAATGAAATTGAATATTAATCTTATAGTTAATGACCAAGAAACTATAAATTTTTTATTTAAATTTAATTCTGATTAATCTGATATGAATTTAAAAATATATCATATTTTAATATCATTTTTCTAATTTTCAGGTATTATTTTACTATTTATGAATATAAATAATGTTATATACAATATAACTTCCTATTCCATAAGAACTATTTAAGAATTTTATTGTGCATTGATACATTTCCACCTCATATTTTACTCCTTGAAATTATTATTAAATATTACTATTTAATTCCTATGTAAATAAAATTACTTTTAACCAATTTTATATTCCATAAATAGTATCATTTTTGTCTATCCATCTTTTAATATTTTCTAAAACCAATATTGTTAGCACAAGTTATCCAATATAAATCATAATTTTATAATCATCAACAATAACACCATACATTGAACAATAATGTCTATTTATCCAAAAATTTATATAAAAATAATGATATATTAGTGAGAATATAACATAATAAATTGGTTGGTTATTTATTCTTATTTCCATTTGGTTGGGGGTTTAATCCCCATGGCCCTGAAGGATAAGATTATTTTTCATTCAATATACAAGATGAATTTTTTTATAACATATATAATTATAATTCCAATAGTATTTAAAAAATTTGATTCCACATAATTTCTAAAACATTTAAGATATGATAAACTATAAAGGTTAATTATATCAATAATCTTATTTCCAATAAAATTAATTTCATTCTTCCTTGAATAAAATATTCATTTACTAAACTAATGGGATTTAATTCCATCAATATCAGTAAAAATTACTATATTCAAATATGAAACCATCAAAATTTCCGTAAAAATTTGTATTTGAATTAAATGTACATTTAATCATCCTTAAACTCCTAATCCTATAATGGAACGCAAAATTTCGGATTCAATAATAGAATAATTCAAATATTATTAAAATAAAATGAACAATTATTATATGATTCATGATTTTTATAAATAAAATTACATTGACCAAAATAAATATATAATTTTATAAAATAATTAAAATACATAATATTCCATTACTTTTACATCTTCGTAGTTCCTTCATTGGTCTTGTATTTAACCATCAAAATGTTAAAAGACATTGAAAATGTCCTATTTCCCAACAATCAATTCAATGAACTGTAAATGTATTCCTATAATGATATTTATTTTAGACAACTTAAAACATCAACTTTCAATGGAATTGTTTCACTTATTTCACTAATTTTATGCACATTAATAAATTTCTATTTCCATTTATAATATCTCTTATGATTCACATTCCACATTTCTAAAAAGAATGAAATCATTATATTTTTTATCTATGGTCAATAATACTCAAGCTTTTAGATGAATCAATATTTATAAAATATTTTAACTTTAAATGGGTCTTATAATTTATATTATTAATAATATATTATGATAACATATTAAACATAATATGAATTTCATTTACTCAAGTCATCATAAAAATTGGATTTGCATAATCACTACATTTTATATTACATTGAATGTTATTATGATTCATCCCTCTTCGAGACATTTACTAAAATGAAATGTATATGATGAGAAATAATTATTGTAGTGCTAAAACCATATATTCCCTTCAAGATTATCAAAATAATTTTACAATATATAAAATCATACACACTATAGGTACAAACTTGTTCATTAATATCCATTATATAACAAAATAATTAAGAATCGTTTATAATGACAACATAATTTGTTTTAATTATATCCACTCATTGCGTAATACTAGGTATATAGTAAGGACTAATTTTTTTAATCATGTTAGGATTGAGTCAAATTCCATTAAAACATATTCAGAGTCATTACCCCTAGCTAGGACTAATATAGATCCAATTCCACAAATAGTTTCCATATATGTATTTATTTATAGGAAACCACATAGTCACCTCCTACCTGAAATATATGGTTGTTATTTAATATTTATCATCAAATTATATTATATGGTCATGTCCCTAAATATATATTTTATGATATATATTTACAAAGGATTCAAATAAACATTCTTAGATACGAATTGTAAATACCCTGAACCTAGAAGATGATATTCAGTGGTTAATTATTACATTGGTTTAATAAATATGTGATCACATCTACAATTACCTAGTAGTTTAGTAGATTTGGTAAAAAATACCCATACATTAATCACACATTAAAATGGAAAATTGGAATATATTATTGAAAAAGTAAATTTTTTTACATCCATTAAGTCATTCAACGATTCCTTCTTCAAATCCCAGGGAAATGAAATAAAATAACAGTGTTCTAAAATGATCATTATGAGTCACATTAAGTAGATTCTATCATGAGTAACATTAGATAATCAATAAGGAATAATTAATATAAAAATAAAAACATTTAACACATATTCCATTTAATATGTTATATTAATATAAATATTATATAACAAATAATCAATCTATAATGTTAAATAAATGAAAAAACATTCCATTTAATCAATAAATTGGGTGCTAAATGCATCAATGCATAAGTATTAGATCAATAATCTCATGGATAATAAAAAATTAATTCATAATTAATTAAATTAACAATTTTGGACATCATGATCTCAGATATAATAATATATATTCGATTAACAACTTCCACAATGTTCGTTAAAACTGTGGATAAAATTCCATTTATTATATGCATACAGATTCACCTCATGAGCCTATTGAGGCATTGTGGGGATATATAAAACCAATCCCCACATTCTTACCTATATCTATCATATTCATTATGTAGAGACCCAAATCTTGACATACAAGGACATTATATTACTTTTGCGGAATACTTAGTATATAACAAAGATACACACACAAGGACCGTAATAGTTTAGTGTCTTTGGAAACTCGGAACGTAATCATCTAATCATGGTGAAAGATCTTCAACATCTCCCATAAAGATCTTCCCTTTTTTTCATACCTAAAACATTTCTTTATATCCAGGGGAAATGAAAACAAAAAAGGGTGAGCTCAAATGCTCAGTAAGGGTAAACAAAAGAAATATCAATCACACCATATTCATAAGAACATAACATTTTGGAAATCTTAACCTGAAAAATAGATCATAATATCATAACATGGGATAAATCATAGTAGTGAAATGTAATCCCAATAATCATAACTGAAAACATGAAACTTTGTGTCTTACACACATAATCATAGAGAATCATTTCTTATTAGTCAGGACTCATTACCAAGACTATCTTAGTGGACAAAGTCCATTTCTGAACTGAGTTCATTCCTCGTTTCAGTCCTGCTTCACTGAACCGTTTTAACCTACAGTTCCAGCCACGTCTATCTCATGAGATATAAAATCATTACCCAATGCATTGGAGGGTGATATTGGTCCCACCCATCTCATAATTATACCATTCTTATGTGTGCCACAAAATCATAAACCATACATCATAGCATAACCCATGTAATAAAAATGGTAATCTTAAACATCATGACATCATAAAACAATTCATATAAGACAAAGGAATTCATAAAAATATTTTCATCACAACATAATAAAATAAATGTAATAGTAGGGATAGAAACAGAACCCTATATTATCTTAGATGGAAAATAATTTTGATAAAACACTTGAACTCCATTCTTGAAGAAAATATCTTTTCTACTTCAAAAATATTTTCCTTTCATAACAGGTCATATAATTTTAAACCAAAAGAAGTTGATTAAAAATAAACTTGAAAACTTTTAAATTAAGCTTCTTGGAAATAATTTTTTAAAAATCCATTCATTCCGTATAAGTTAAAAAAACATTCTTCCCGTACTTTTGTCGGAAAAGTCAAAAAGTAACTCGTATGAAAAACGACAAAAGATTCATTTCATATATTTTACTAAAAACTCACCGAAGGGTAAAACTGGATTTAAAAAATTGTATGTGGATGGAAATAATATTACATATTGAGGAAACATGGATTTGGATGATAAAATACACTTCAGTAAATTTCAAAGTATAAACAATCTCGGATAAAAATGAGATTGTGATTTTTTCTTTACCTTGGGTCCGATTTACTTTGTGACTGTCCGAAAATCCTGTATAATGATTTAAATAATGTCATTGACTTATTCCAGAATCATACTCATTGTTATGATATCATATATGGTTCACTTATTACTTTATATTACCCGTTCTTTTGTAAATTCCATGTTAAAGAGCATTTTGGGTAAAATTGTTTTATTTGTCATCCGTGTTTTGACTTGTAATTATTCATATGATTACTTAGATCATGATTACATAATTCCAGAATATAAAACATGAATTATATATAATATATATTCAGAATATACATATATATAATACATCTGTAAGTGGAAAGAAATACACCGTTCATGGAGACGATAGGCCGTACGTACGCATGAACGCTATTTTCGTTTCCTTATTGAGTTGATTGAATTAAGTAGATGAAATACATATATATAAACATAAATCCAGTATCATTATTATGTCATATATTTCATGATTACTTATTATATATACTTTATAATCATTCATGAATGGTTAACGTGGAGAATGAATCTCATCGCGTCTTGGAGACCGTAGTCCGTACATACACACGAGCGATGATATCATTCTCATGATCGTGGGACTGTATTGGAGTGTATGTATACTATTTCAGAATAAATATAAATTTAAAATAATCATATATAGTTATTATGGACACCATTATACCCATCCAAGTAAGCTGGTGGTGGAAAATAGATTACACCACGGCGTGGAGACGGTATTCCGTACGTATGCACGCGCGGTGATTTCGTTTTCCGTAGGCTGGATAGATGGTGAAATAGAGTTTTTTCATACTTATAATAACATATCAGTATATTAGTGATACTTATATTATTACTTCATAACGAAACAACCTATGAAGAATAAGTGGAAGAAGAAATGAAGATGAATGAATTGGTAACGGGCATTACCTCTTCTTTGAAGTGTTTCTTTGAGACCACCTTTTAGGGCACTAAAATTGGACTTTGAAGAAGACCAATACCTCTAGGATGTCTCTAGGAAAGTGTATAGAATAAATTGGCAGGGGTTGGACGAGATTGAAGGATCAACGTGGTGTGAGGAAGAGAGGGAGGAGGTGTCCTTTTATAAGGGAGGAGAGGGGCTCCTTTGGAAAACTAAAAATATTATTTAATTATAAAGTCATATTCGGTTTTAAATAGATCAAAATTGATTTATTTAGAAGCTAATGTGGGGATGGGTCGAAATAATCTCATCCAATAGAATTTAGACATGTTTAGGATCCTATTTTAACCTTATCATTTAGATTTGACATTAAGTTAAATAATTTTACTTTTACCGTGTCTTCTTGTGTTCTTACACTATAAGTTTAATAAACATACTATAACAAGCCAAAAGAACCGCTAGTTGTTTATTATTAATATATATAATCTTCTCTAAGTCATTTGGCCTAACCATAGATTTTTAGGAATAAAATAACAATTAATAATATAATATTTATTTTAAATTCTATTTTATGTCAATTTTACACTATTTAGTAATTGATTTTTGTGAAAACCATAACAGAATTATTAGTTCGAAAAAAGTTAATTAAATAAATAATAACATTTCATATTAACATATAAAATTATTGGAATTCATAAAAAGTCTCAAATTACATTTATTTGGGTATTTATAACATCTATTATGTCAATATTTCATTAATAGGATAATTACTGCATCATCATTGTATCATATATAAATTAAATTATTTTCAGTCTAAAAATTACAAATAAAATACCATTATGTTGGAAATCGTTTTAGCTTTCTAATTAATATTTATAGGTAAATTTATCTTATGTATAACCCAATATTAAAAATGATTTAGTTATTAAACTTTTATTTTAACTATTTTAATCGTTCTTTAAATAAATTGATAATAAATGTCCTAATCTAATACAAGTGGGCCTAAATGGTCATATTTTATTCCTAAGGTTGTTTTTGGTCGAATTAAACTTATCCAATAGAATTAGGACATGTGTTATTGTAATAATAATATCATTTTTATCCTTAATTACCCTATTTACTTTTAACCGTGGTAAAAAAAAGTATAAAGTTACTATTCATCAAAAATTATTTTCATCTCATTGAACAACATTTTACTTAATGAAATCAACCGTGTCTCTCGGATTTTTTAAATTCCACTCAATGAAGCGGTAAAATTATGTTTTATGAAAAATTCATTTTTTTTAAACTACCACTTAGTGGCTTCACTATTCATCAAAAAATGAAAGTTTCCAGAAAAATACCAAATATTAGGCCTAAGCTGTATTCGATATTATGAAGACAGAAATGATGTATATTTTACCAAATTCAAAACATATCAGTTTCTTTAATTAATTTAAAAAATAATTCCCGTCGTCAAAACAAATAGCGTGTTCTTAAGAGATAATAACTATCAAAAGATTGACACTTGTTTATCTCTGGTTTAAATGTGAAATTACATCCAATGAACAACATTGTATTAAATTGTAAAAATATATTCTAAATATACTTCAAAACCACTCAAATTAATAATTTATCACTATTAATTATTTCGATTAAAAAGGGTGTTTTTAATTAAAATTTAGTAATTTTCACTATTCATTAGAAAATGAAACTAATCCGAAAAGTACCAAAATTTCACCCTAAGATAATTTCGATATTACGAATCCAAAAAAGAAGTCCATTTTGAAAAATAAAATTTATTAAATTTCTAAAGGTGGTTATTAATATTCATAACTGCTAGTTTTAATAATATTTTAATAGCATATCGTTGTTTAGTGAAACTCGGTATTGCGTACTACACACGCTATAGAGGAAGGTCGTGATTGCATGTAATGCAAGGAAAGTCAAGGATGTGTGTTGTGCAAGCTCCTTATTGTGTAGCGTACAAAACAAGACATTAATGTAATTAAAAAAAATATTTTTCATAAAATCTTGAGGTGTTACATTCTACCCCCCTTAAAATGAAATTCGCCCTCGGAATTCGTCGGGGTTATAAATGCTTTACTATTAAAAAGTTTCTTTGATAGAAACCCACATCGTAAAAAGGAATACCATAAAAAATCTTTAAAAAAAAGTATGAAATGTAATAGTTACTCAAATAAACTAATCACTGGGATTCCACATAGGTGAAAATATAGATATGGAAGAGAAATCTAACCATCATGTTCTGATGGAGAGTGGTAGAGAACATGGCTATGGAAAAGCCAGCAATCAAAAAGCCATAAATTTGTGATGATCTATGGTACCATCTGATTCATCAGTTATAAGAGCACTAGGACAACATTTTTTGTTTTCAAGATCATTTCCCTAAAGTTGATGAATCAAAATAAATACTTATATGATTTTGGTACAGTCTCAGTGTTGTTCGTGAATTGAACAATTACCACATCATCCCTTAACGAAATGAAGTTGAATTTGTTATTCGTGATGTGTTAACAGATCATGTGATAGAATGATGGGTCATTCCATCTCTTTCAAACAAAAGGTTAGAAAAAGTTATAAGTCCATCATATGGTTAGATTAATCGTATATGGTTCAAAAAACTAACTTATACTACATATATCATACCACTTAATAAAACTAAACTAGTTTCTACTAACCAGGAACTTCGTGTAGGCTAGTGGTAGGCGATAAAGGCCAGTCACACTTCGGTTGTGGGTTCGATTCCCACAGCCTTGTCTGACGCGATGGGTTGTCGCCCATCCTGTAGGTTTTCCTTTTTCTAAAACTATATTACTATAACATCCCATCAATAATATCGAAAAAACTTCTATCCTTAAACAATACTAACTTATGTCCAACATAATCCATTCCAATATTTAGGATTATCCATAATACTACAGTCCACTCTCATATTATAGTGAAAACGATTAACAGAGATTTCATATAACAAGCATGTCAATTCCATCGTCGATCCCCATATATCATAAGATATGTCTTGTTGGTCAGATTCCAAACATTTTAAGGCCTTAATCATGTATTCTCTTGAAAAAAAATGAATACCCAAGGAACCTTATTGAAAACATGAAGGCTGTTAAAAGTTAACTCTTTCCACATACCAAATTCCTCAAAATTCTATATACTCAAACCATGATATCACTTAGTCCTTATATCAATCATGAGCTCATGAATACTGTCAAACATTTCATTTTTTCCTTATCCCTTCATTATGCGCATATCATCTTTTTTCCAAAAATATCTCTATCACTTTCCATGGTTACCGGTACCATAAAATTATTCAAAACCACAATAGACCAATACATTAATATTCCAATATTCCATGATACTATATACTACGTTATTTTGGAGTCCCATTAAATAAACACTTAATCATTACACCACATCGTTCTCATATTCAACATTTCCAATGGTGATCGCATGTGACTTCTCGTTGTCCTTTGCCTTAAGTGGTTGCTCATGTCTAACATCACTAACCCATGGATTAGGGAATTTATTAGTATAATGCCCCATTTCCTTGCACTTGAAGCATTTTAAGTTTAGTAGGTTCATTCTGTGTATCCCTTCCTTTGTTTGCATCATTAGACATCTTCTTCCCATTATTGCGGCATTCAAATTCCCGATGACCTTCCTTTCCACATTTGAAACATTTACATGTACCATTAAGACAATCTCCATCATGCTTCTTTCCACACTTTGAGCATAAGGAAACATTCATCTTCTTTTCACCACTATTCTGAGATTTCTCCTTGAACTCCATATTTCATTTCTTGTCAAAACTATGAGATGGATAAGTAACACCAACTTCAATTTCTACCTTGATAGCACAACACACAATTTCTTCATAGCTACTGAAGTCTCTTATAGCTAATTCTCTTCGAATATTTTGTTTTATGCCACTGGAGAATCGATCAACATTACTTTCTGGTTGGATGATAAATCCAGATACATACCTTGCAAGCCTTGTAAACTTTTCTTCTTATATACCCACAGATTCATCATCCTTTTTCTTTAGTTCAAGAAACTCCTTCTCCATCTTTGTTCGAAGAATACAAGGGAAATACTTATTGAAAAACAAGTTCTTGAACTCATCCCATTCCATGGACTCAATTTCATCTCTTGGCCTCGTATTCTTGATAAGATTCCACCATATATCAGCATCACCTTCCAAACGATACACAACTAAGATGACTTTATCATGGTCAAAACATTGAAGAACTGAAAATAACTTTTCAGTAGTACTGATCCATTGTTCGGCAACAGGTGGATCAGAAGACCCACTAAAAGAAGGTGGACGTTGTCTCATGAAGGACTCAATAGAACATTCTTCCCTTCTCTGCTCATTTGGAAGTCCAGAATGATTCATAGTTTCTATAAGTATAGTAATAAGATTTTGCACTCCATCTCCCATAACATTTGATTGTTCAGGAGGAAAAACTTTGCATTGTCCATTGCATTGATCAACACAGTTCCTTTATGTTCCAGCCATCGTCTAAAACCCAAAAAGAATAGTGTGAGAGGAAAAAATCATAATATTGGGGGAGTAACTTCAATATCTAACATCTTAGGTTAAATTCTAATATCGTTAGCAAAATTCTAGGACTATAACCTATATGTATACTTAACCTTATGGACATCCTTAGATATAACATAGACATATCTCTAGGGATCTCACTATAGTTCCCACATCCTAGTTTCCAAAGGTTGAATAAACCTTTCCTCTGATACCAACTGTAGAGACCCGAAGATTGACGTACGAGGACATAACTTTACTTTTTCAGAATACATAGTACATAACAAAAATACACACACAAGGACCGTAATAGTTTAGTGTCTTTGGAAACTCAGAATGTAATCTTCTAATCATGGTGAAAGATCTTCAACATCTCCCATTAAGATCGTCCCATTTTTTTCTTACCTAATACCTTTCTTTATATCCTGGGTAAAAGAAAACATAAATGGGTGAGATAAAATGCTCAGTAAGGGTAAACAAAAGAAATATCAATCACATCATATTCATAAGAACATAACATTTTGGAAATCTTAACCTGCAAAAGAGATCATAATATCATAACATGGGATAAATCATAGTAGTGAAATGTAATCCCAATAATCATAACTGAAAACATAAAACTTTGTGGCGTACACACATAATCATAGATAATCATTTCTTATTAGTCAAGACTCGTTTCCAAGACTATCTTAGTGGAGAAAGTCCATTTCTAAACTTAGTTCATTCCTCGTTTCAGTCCGGCATCACTGAACCGGTTTAACCTGCCATTCCAGCCATGTCTATCTCATGAGATATAAAATCTTTACCCAATGAATTGGAGGGAGATATAGGTCCCACCCATCTCATAATGATACCATTCTTATGTGTTCATCAAAATCATAAACGATACATAATAGCATATCCCGTGTAATAAAAATGGGAATCTTAAACATCATGACATCATAAAACAATTCATATAAGACAAAGGAATTCATAAAAATATTTCCATGACAACATAATCAACTAAATATAATAATTGGGATATAAACTGAACCCTATATTTTCTTATATGGAAAATAATTTTGATAAAACACATGAACTCCATTCTTGAGGAAAATATCCTTTCTACTTCAAAAACATTTTCGTTTATTAATAAGTCATATAATTTTAAACCAAAAGAAGTTGATTAAAAATAAACTTGAAAACTTGTAAAGTAAGCTTCTTGGAAATAATTTTTTATAAATCCATTCATGTCGTATAAGTTAAAAAAAACATTGTTCTCGTACTTTTGTCGGAAAAGTCAAAAAGTACCTCGTACGAAAAAAGACAAATGATTCCTTTCATATCTTTTACTAAAAACTCACCGAAGGGTAAAATTGGTTATAAAAAATTGTAGGTGGGTGGAAATAATATTAAATATTTAGGAAACATGGACGTGGATGATAAAATACACCCTAGAAAATTCCAATGTATATACAATCTCGGATAAAAATGAGATTGTGATATTTCCCTTACCTTAGGTCCATTTTGCTTCATGACTATCCGAACCTCCTGTATAATGATTTAAATAATGTCATTGACTTATTACCGAATCATACTCATTGTTATGATATAACATATGGTTCACTTATGACTTAATATTACCCGTTATTTTGTAAATTCCATGTTAAAGAGTGTTTTGGTTAAAATTGTGTCATTTGACGTCCGTGTTTTGACTTGTAATTATTCATATGATTACTTAGATCATGATTACTTAATTCCAGAATATAAAACATGTTTGATATATAATATATATTCAGAATATATATATATATATATATAATAAATCAGTAAATGCAAATAAATACACCGTTCATGGAGACTGTAGGCTGTACGTACGCATGAACGCTGTTTTCGTTTTTTTATTGAGTTGGATGGAATTAAGTAGATAAAATACATATATATACACATAAATTAAGTATCATTATTATGTCATATATTTCATGTTTACTTATTATATATACTTTATTATCATTCATGAATGGTTAACGTGGAGAATGAATCTCATCGCGTCGTGGAGACGGTAGTCCGTACGTACGCACGAGCGATGATATCATTCTCATGATCGTGGGACTGTATTGGAGTGTATGTATACTATTTTAGAATCAATATCACTTTAAAATAATCATATATAGTTATTATTTATACCATTATACCCATCCAAGTAAGGTGGTGGTGGAAAATAGATTACACCACGGCGTGGAGACTGTATTTCGTACGTACGCATGCGCGATGATTTTGTTTACCGTAGGATGGATAGATGGTGAAATATGGTTGTTTCATACTTATAATAACATATCTGTATATGAGTGATACTTATGTTATTACTTCATAATGAAACAGCCTATGAAGAAGAAGTGGACGAAGAAATAAAGATGAAAGAATTGGCAGCGGGCATTACCTCTTCTTTGAAGTGCTTCTTTGATACCTCCTTTTAGGGCACTCAAATTGGTCTTTGATAAATACCAGGACCTCTAGGATGTCTCTAGGGAGGTGTAGAGAAGAAATTGGCAGGGGTTGGCCGAGCTTGAAGGCTCAAAGTGGTGTGAGGAATAGAGGGAGGAGGTGCCTTTTTATAAGGGAGGAGACACGCTCCTTTGGAAAACTAAAAATATTATTTTATTATAAAGTCATATTCGGTTTTAAATTGATCAAAATTGATTTATTTCGAAGCTAAGGTGGGGATGGGTCTAAATCATCTCATCCAATATAATTTAGACAAGTTTAGGTTCCTATTTTAACCATATCATTTAGATTTAACATTAAGTGAAATAATTTTACTTTTATCATCTCTTCTTCTGTTCTTACACTATAAGGTTAATAAACATACTATAACAAGCCAAAGAAACCCCAAGATGTTTATTATTAATATATAAAACCTTATTTAAGTCATTTGGCTGATCCTAATATTTTTAGGAATAAAATTACAATTAATAATATAATATTTGTTTTAAAAACTATTTTATGTCTATATTTGACACTATTTAGTAATTGATTTTTTTGAAAATCGTAATAGAATGATTAGTTCGAAAAAAGTTTATTAAATAAATAATAACATTTCATATTAACATAGAAAATCAATTTAATTCATAAAAAGTCTCAAATTAAATTTATTTGGGTATTTATAAAATCCATTATGTCAATATTTCATTAATAGGATAATGACTGCATCATCATTGTATCATATTTAAATTAAATTATTTTAAGTCTAAAGTTTAAAAATAAAATAAAATTATGTTTAAAATCTATTTACCTTTATAATGAATATTTATAGTCGAATTTATCTTATGTATAACCCTATATTAAAAATGATTTTGTTATTAAACATTGATTTTAACTATTTTAATCCTTCTTTAAATAAATTGATAATAAATGTCCTAATCGAATCCTAGTGGGCCTAAATGGTCATATTTTATTTATAAGGTTGTTTTTGGTCGAATTACACTTATCCAATAGAATTAGGACATGTGTTAGAGTAATAATAATATCATATTTACCCTTCATTACCCTATTTACTTTTAACAGTTGTAAAAAAAGTAAAAAGTTACTATTCACCAAAAATTATTTTCATCTCATTGAACCACATTTTACTTACTGACATCAACCTTGTACCTATTATTTTTGAGATTTCACTAACAGAAGCGTTAAAATGGTTTTTTATGAAAAATTCATTTTTTTAAACTACCACTTAGTGGTTTCACTATTCATCAAAAAAACGAAAGTTTCCATAAAAATACCAAAAATTAGGCCAAAGATATATTTGATATTATGAACACAAAAATGATGTCTATTTTACCAAATTCAAAACATATCAGTTGCATTAATTAATTTAAAAATTAATTCCCATCGTCAAAACAAATAGCGAGTTCTAAAGAGATAATAACTATCAAAAGATTGACACTTGTTTATGTCTGGTTTAAATGTGAAATTACATCCAATGACCAACATTGTATTAAATTGTAAAAATATAATCTAAAAATACTTTAAAACCACTCAAATTAATAATTTATCACTATTAATTATTTTGATTAAAAAGGTTGTTTTTAATTAAAATTTATTAATTTTCACTATTCATCAGAAAATAAAAGTTATCCGAAAAGTACAAAAATTTCACCCTAAACTAATTTCAATATTCTCAATCAAAAAAAGAAGTCCATTTTGAAAAATAAATTTTAATAAATTTTAAAAAGTTGTTATTATTATTTATAACGGCTAGTTTTAATAATATTTTAATAGCATATCGTTGTTTAGTGAAACTCGGTATTGCGTACTACACACGCTATCGTGGAAGGTCGCGATTTTGTGTAATGCAAGGCAAGTCAAGGATGCGTGTTTTGAAAGCTCTTTTTGGTGTAGCGTACAACACAAGACATTAATGAAATTAAAAAGAATATTTTTCATAAAATCTCGGGGTGTTACAAATTATATATCAAATGAGTGAATTTATTCATGATCTGTACAGTATGTTAATAAATTCATAAATTGAATAAAGAATATCAAATATCAAATTTTCCCATAATATCATATATTTTTAAAATTAAAACACAAGTATATAGAAATAATATAATGTTTATTTAATTACAATATCTAAGATAAGTGAAATTATGGTATATTATAAATTGAATGTCCAATGATCATAAGAATGTAAATATTTTACGATGATGTTAATGAATAGAAAATTAATAAAGAAAATGAATATCAACAATTTCTTGGGTTTAAAAAATCATAAATAAAAAAATAATAATAATTCTATCTTTAATGCTAATCCCTAGTGGATTATATTATTTAAAAGGGTTTTTATAATGATGAATAAATATACCATTAAAATATATTTTTTAAAATTCAGGAGGAAAATATAATTTTAAAAATGAAAAAATCATTGAAAAACTAAAAGTATATATAATATTACCAACGAAAATTATTTAAATAATTAATGATTTAATTTTATAATAGAACATTCAAATAAATTAATTTTCATGAATGTGAAATTGTTTTTAATGTCAATCATGTTAAAATAATTATACATTCATATTTTTATACAAATATTCAAAACTACCTTTTTTATAACAATATATAAATAATCCATATTAAAATCATAAAAAAATATGGGTGAAAATTAGTTTAACAATCATAAGAAAACATTATTGATTTTATTTTTAGGAAACATAGTTTTCAAAAATAATTATTTTTATCCAAAGAGGAATTTGTAGTATAATTTTAATAAAACCATTTTCTTAAAACATTTTTATCTCCAATGAGTAGAAAAATGGTAATATTACTCAAAAAAGTAATTAATTACAAATGACATTGAAAATAAAAGTTATTTATTATTAAATTTTCAAATAATTTCATTCATTGGGAATTAATGTACAAATAATCCAAATTTAAATTATTTTAACTCATACTTCTCTTGCCACATTGGTAAAATTGTTAATCATAATACTCAAGAAATGAATAACATTAAATGAAACATTATTTTCCATTAATATAAATATTTCAATTTTAAAAAATATCAATGGTCAAGTAGATACTAATTATAGAATATGATATGTGTATAACATAACACATGTTCTCAAGAAGAAAATTTGAAATGAGAAACCCCCACAAAAAACTTAAATTTGAATTTAGAAATAATTTATTAATTTATTATTTTTATCCAGTGTAATTAAGAAAACAAGTGTAGATATCACATAATATATTTAAAAGTTATTAAACCAACAATAATATATTATCAATGTCAACTAAGATCTTCTATAACTCAAATTATATAAATTGAGTAATGATAATCTTCACCATTTTGTAATTTTCACGTAAAATACCCAATAATGTAATTATGAATATTAAAACACATGATACCCTAAATTATGAATGATTTATTATGTTAGATTTTTTAGGGTTATATACAAAATAAAATGAAATTTGGTTCCTAACATTACAATATTCCCTAATGAAATGAATGAGTGATAAAATCATTTACCACAAGTTCCCATTATTTGAATGTGATTTAAACTCATGTTTTATTGATTTAGACATGTTATTACCAGAAAAGTAAAATTAGATGCAATTAACATGACTATTTGTTAGAAACAAATAAAAAGTAAAAAAGTAGGGAATGAGGTAAAATAATCACAAATTCCCACATCCACCAAACAAAAATCAATATATCAATGTACGATATATCATTACCATAATCACATTAACTAGTACACTCCAACATAGACTGAGATTTGTCACAATTAAGAATCCAAATGATACTAGAATCAACCATCCATGGTACATTAGAGGACGATCTAATACACACATTCCCAGGATGATTAGAATAAAATATGTGTTGTCTCCAGTTAGAGGGAATAGATGTGAAACCCTCATTATCATTCATAAACAATATTACTGAAAATTCAAATTATTCATTTAATAAAAATATTTAATTAATACTATATTTGGGTTCTAATTACCATGTTTTTTGATGACTTTTTTCTCATTAATTGTTCATTACTTGTGAATAGAGAATATTTATTCATTTAAATATTTATTTTATTTTTAAACAATAATAACTCATTTTTGGGATAGTTTTTTAAGAGATTCGTGAATATTGTACATCGAAAATGAGTTCAAACATTGTGTGAACATTGTAGGACGTACATTTACACATGTAACTAAAACAATCCTTTAATGGGAAAGATGATAATTAATTAGTTATTATATTAGTTTTATAGAAAAAATATATTTAAATATTTAATATATATATTAATTATTTACATCATTATTAACTTCTAAGTGAGTCTGTAGAGAAATTAATTTCATTAGTTCATCATGTGGTTGTATGTCATAGTACGTGTAATGTATTTGTTTCCGAATTGATCGTAAAAAATATGGATAATTATTAGGAAATAGATATAATAACATAATAATATAATTATTATAGTTTACTTGTTATATTATAATTGTAAATATATATTTTTAATGAAAAATTATATGATCTAAAAATAATGATTATATTGAAGAAAGATACACTCTATTAGAAGAACATTATTTGTATCCATTGTTTAGGAAACAATATTTATAATCAAAAAACATCTAGAATGTGACTAATTTAGTTAATGATATATTAAGGTTTATATTTTTATGAAAAATGGATTAATAATTTTTAACAAGGGAGGGGAGAGAGTAATATTTTATAATTAATGTTTAGGACACACTGATTTCTTTTCAAATGAATATATCATTCCCATGATTTTCATATAAAACATGGATGTAAAATGGATTCGTCTAAACCACTATATATTATAGGGTCTAAATTGGTCAATATGAAAGGTTTTAGACTATTTTATTTAATTTTAACCCTTATCTTCTTAGTTTAACCCCCAATATGTAATTTTTCACCTTAAACATGATAAATTATATTAGTTCTTTTCCAAATAAGTATTAAAATAATTTATGTTGAAATTATTATATATTATAAATTTTTATCATCCATAATATATATTCCATATTTCTAAATTCAATTTATAGATTTGGATTAATTTAATTTGTAATATAATCCACAATCATGTTGAAATATGTTTTTTAAAAAATGCATCTTCGAAGCACAAATAGAGAATATATAAATTATGTGACTTTTAATAATCATGAGATGTTTTTGTATTAATATAGGATAAAATATTAATTATTAATTTAATTTTAAAAAATCATTATTAAAAACTTTTTTATTTTTTAAAAATGGATAAACATTAAGATTTTTAAATTGTTATCATAAAATTGTGCTTTTAACCATTAATAACATTATATCAAACTTGGGTGAAAAGATAATTGAAGAGTAATGAATTATTATATATCATTATAAGTAAAATCTGTTTTAAATTAAAATAAAATTAAATGATTAATGGGATATTAAATTTACTTTATTAAATTAACGTACATGATAATATTTGAAAAAAAATTTATTTTTCATTATTTACAAAAAATCAACATTTTCAGAAAATTTCTCAAAATATTAATATAAAAAATTATTTATATGATGAATTAAAAAATAATATAAATTTAATAAAATAAAATCGCTAAAATATTTATAAATTTATTTTAATTCAAAACATAAATTTGAAAATAAAATCATTTTTTGATGATTTTTTATTTTGAATCATAAAATGAATTTACTAAATATTTTATCAATTATATAAAATGTATTTAACAGATAAATTATATAAATTATTCATGTATGTATATATTTTATACTTTTATAATCCTATTCATAAACACCAATTCATTATCATTGTTATAATGGTAATATTTAAATATTATCACATGGGTTGTTTAGGATTGGTATTGTTGTTGTATACACTATTGAACAAAATATTATTCGTTTAAAAAATTGGGGATTCAGATATTAAGTGATATTATAGAGATATTATTTAATTAAATGAAATATAATATAATATATAATGATGTTATATCATGAATTTTCCAAAACCATATGATATCATCTTATAATTGTCCATTTTCCTATAATTTTCTCTGATGTTTTCTTATCCTAAAACCAATATAATTAATTCATTATAATCATAATATAGAAGAAATGAGTGAAAATCACATGCATGAGTCCTTCACCGTCTAGTCCAGGTCCATTTAGTCCTTGGAATAAGAGCACCCCTTGATTGTATAGACTCTAGAAGAACAACCTAGTCTGGGTCCACCTAGAACATGATCAAAGCATCAATCTTATGAACAAGACACAATTCATGTGGTAAAAGGCCATGCATTGGGGAGTCAAACAATACTTAGTAGGAAAAATTGAACCCACAATAGAAATACCACTAATATATAAACAAATTATACCATGAAAAAATACATAAAGTTTGACACATTGAAATACCCGATGTATTCCATAATGAAGATTAAAATTCACCTCACACAGGTATAGGTGTACAGTACATAGAGAAAGATTATCTGATGTAATCCTCAAAACAACCAGTATTGATAAAACACATAGTCCCGATGAGAAATGTTGTCCCAAGGACACAATAAATTTCCATATCACACTCATTTCCAATGAAAAACCTAGGAAAAATGAGACACACATACCTGATGTTGTACCCAGTCCTGATGATACACTCAATTCAAATGAGGGACTCATTCCCAGTGAGATAATCAGTCCCGATGATACATGTAGTATTGATAAGTCATGAAGTATCAATATCACAACAATTCATAAGATTAATTTTATAGTGCACTCATTTTGGTAAATTTCACACTTCAAGACAAAACCGTCACAATCCATCGTCCTATAAATCACATAAGGTATCTAAAAAGCCTAATATTATCGCAACGGTATGAAAATATCCATCATCTCTTCAAACAATATCGTTTTTGGAATTTAATGGAGATTTTTGTAAAAAGGCATAACACGGTTCCGGTCTGGGTCCTACCCAACCCGCTAAACCTAGCCCGACCTTTCCTGGTCCGAACCGTCATTCTACACAGTGGCCCAGATCCCACGATTTAGCATACTAGCATGCGGTCTAACCTACTAAGTTGCATAGGGTACAACTAAACACTTTCTCTCTTATCCAATGCATCTCCCCCTCTTTCAATTCATTCATACCACCACGTATGTCTCCCCACTCCATCTTTCTTCAACAATTGGCCACTAAATACTTCAAAGCCATGTTTCATGCATTTGTGACATGTTTCTTATGTTCAAGACACATTTGATTCATATGAGCCTTGTTTTATGTTTTTGGGCTATGTTTCATGTGGTCAGATCACTCTCAATGGGGCACCGATGCGCATGCGGCTTCCACTACCTGCGCTGACCGAGGATGTTGCACCTTCCACAAGCCACCAGTCATGCTCAGATTCTTTATTTTTCTAAATTGAGTAATGTCTGTGATCTGTTGTGAACACACTTATTTGAATTGATCTTGGGTGAACATCATGAATCATCTTAATGAAAAATAACTAGCATGGAGTTTACTCCAAAATCACCTTGATACATCTATTGAAGTCATCATTAACACTCTGCTAGGGTATCCAAACAATGTATCATTGATATCAGATCATATTTCCAATAATTGAAGGGATAATTATATATCACTCATATCCTTATATGAATTACGAATGTAAGAGAAAATGGGGTATATAAAGAAATTTATAATAATTTTAATAGAATATATATTAACCTGTTTCATGTGAACCTTGATCATCTAATGTTAAAACAATGAACGAAATGTAAACAAATTCAAACCTCTAACAAAAATAAAGAATCCTAATCAACCCCAAAATAAAATCCCAAATGACATAATTTTCATGACCTGTTAATCAATACATTCATATATTGATTCACGTTCATCATCGAAAATTAATAAATGGGAAATAATCAAATTAAAACACACACCCTACATCGATTTTCGATTGATCGTTGATGAAGAACAATAACATTTCTATCGTCGACGTGATCCTCCGTCTCTATAGGTGCAATAATCCAAGATCCACATTATCCATATTTTCAATTAAATTATTCAAATGAATTATTGGGTAATTGTGATGAACCTATATTACCAATACATTATAATAAAATTAAAATGATTTGTTGCATCCAAAAAAATACTTCCATAATATATTTTATTAATAATACGTCCAAAAACTAACATTCACGGATGAATTATGTCTGTCATTGTTAGGACCCACCTAGAGTAAAATAATTTCATTGAACATAATAGTACCCCAATATTTCTGATCTAGACACCCATTTGGATGTTTTTTCACTTTTTCTTGGAAAACCACTCTTATGATCTATTTAATGTTTATCATTTTTCAAAAAATTATTTCAGGAACACTGGGAATCAGAATCACAGACAATATATGTGCCTTGTGTCGAAATAATTTCATATAATATTTAGAAATAAAAAATGTATGTTTTGAGGTGTTTCATTATCCCCTCCTTAGGGATTAACATTCTCTAAAGCCAAAATAAAAGGTAATTAAAAAGGGGGGGGTACTAATCATGAATCTATGCATCCTGCTCATATGTGCTCTCTTAGAGATTCATGTTCAAGAACCAAAAATATAGAATAGTAATCGAAATACCATGAAGGACCACCTTTTTTCATCCCCTATCTCTATTGGGTACTCACAATATTATCCCCATCATCAATGTCTATCTTAGCCCAGTCAATCACATACAATGGATCATGCATGTATCTCCTCAGATGGTACATGTTGATGATTCCATGCACCCTATCTAACAATGGAGGTAGAGGAATGAGATATTCCGCCTCACCAAATCTCTGTAGTATTTGAAAAGTGGAACTAAACCTCAATGTTAGCATGTCACCCCAAAAAAATATACATATCTCAAATCATGGAGTGACCTAAAAAAACACAAGTTCACCCTCCATGAACTCCAAATGCCTTCATCGCTAGTCACCATACATATTCCAATAGGTCTATGTGGTCTTCTTCTACACTTGTATGACCTTCACCTTCTCTGGTGCTTTCCATCAGCAACTCATGGCCCATGACTGCTGAATCTCTTGGGACCATCAGGAAAACTGGTTACCTGTATGGCTACCCATACATGGCTTCGAAAAGTTCCCTACTGATTGTGTAATAATACTTTTTTGTGTATATAAAATCCACCAGAGGTAGGTGATACAAAAATTTGTGGCTAAAATATAGGATGCATAGACATATTATTCCATCTAAAACATGTAGGGTCTGCTCGGTCTGTCATCCATCTAGGGGTGAAAAGCGATTCATAAGGGCAGTTCCGTCCAAAATATCTCCTACAATCCCTTCGACAACCAGGATGTAATGAATGAATCATGATCTGTGACTATTGGTAAAGGAACTATATGGACTCAAAATATCTCTTTCACATAGAGGCGTACCATGCTATATACTTAACTCTCCTTCTGAATTGCTAAGAAGTGGGCCGGACATGGTGAGTCAGTTAATGATCACCCAGATGGAATCATGGAACCTGGCCGTACATGGTAACCCAATCATAATTTCCATATATAGCCCATAGCACTTACCCAATTGCACATCTAGGGGTTTAGTCAATCTTTTTATAACCCAGTGCTAAGTCGTCACATGTTGACAAGTGAGACATCGATATATGATCTCTCTAATTGCCTTCCTCATCCCCAGCTACATAAACATAACTCAAAGGTCCTGGGACACCTTCTCCACAATTGGATGTACCACCATGGGGGATTTATAGACCTTCCTCAAGATATACTACTGTAACACCCCTAGTATCACTATGAATCTACTGAAAAGAATGACATTCACACCACCATTAAAATATCCAGAAGGGGCAAGGCCAGTAGACATTTGATCACGTAATGTCTCATAGTCAGTATCCCTTAAATACGCTTCCCCAACTCGCTATAAGAGTGGAGGGGTGACACCCATAGACCAGAGTTATGTTTCTCCATTTCCGTCTACCAATGAAATCATCAATGAGGATAAATACTTTGATGCCTTATTTATAAACTGTGAACACAATCTCCTACTAAGAGCATCTTACACCATGTTGCACTTATTATGAACACAATCCATGAATAACTCTATATTTTAACTATGTATCATGATTTTATACATTTGAGAGATGATATACTTGAGACACTTCCCCTCAGAGTAGACTATAAATACCTCTCCCATTAGGTAGTTTAACCACATCTTCAATGCGAAGAATACTACTGCTAACTCAATATCATTGGTCACATTTTTCTACTATAGTTGTCTCACCTATAATGAACCATAATAAATTACTGATTTCCCCTACATTAAGATATGACAATGACTGATTCCTGATACCTCATATTATACTACATACTCGATTCCCTAATCTAAAAATTTATTGATGGGAGAGCTCATAAAACTCTACCTCGAATACTGAAAAACATTATTATCACTTATACATTCACATAAATGGATTCCCCATTCTTGTCAAAGCTATCAAATGTGCTGATACTCAAGAAAATTCAGTTACAAACCTATAAAAGTTCCCAACAATACCAAAGAAACTATGCACCTTAGTAACACCCTTGGGTGGGTTCCAATCAAGGACCACCTCAATCATCACTGGATCCACTACAACTCCGGCTTCTGAAATGGCATTTACAATAAAATGGTCCTCTTGTATAAAAAAAGGACACATTGGGATATTCCCATAAATATAGTTATCTCAGAATGTTTCTCAAATCATCCTCAAGTGTATTTCTTGATTCTCCTAATACATTGAGTACACTTGGATATCATCATGGAGGAACACCAATAACAAATCCATGTAAGGTAGGAATATCTTGTTCATGAGTCCTATAAAAAAATTTGGGGGGATTTTTCATGCCAAAATAATGAACCCATTATTTATATTTTCCATACTTACACTGGAATTCTATCTTCTACATATCCCCATCATGTACATGATGCTAGTTATATCCAAATCTACAGTCTATATTTATGAACCACTATACCCCATTTGACTTTTCAATGTGATCATTGATCCTCGGTGGTGGGTACCTGATCATTATAGTCAGCTATTTTAAGCATTAATAATCAACCCCTAAACTTAAAGTACTTTTTGCCTTATTGGAAAAAAATGGGGCTTTCCATTATGAATTATTGGGTCTAATGAAGCCCTTCATCTATAGGTCCGAAAAATTAATCCTCAGGTCGTGAATCTCTATAAGAACCATATATTATGAAGGTGTAGATATTTGTGTCATCCCATGGAATATATCAATGTAGAAATATACATCCCTACCGGGAGTCTATCCTAGAACATCCTCAATAATGATGTACTTGTACTCCTCCACCACTTTTGGAAATAGGGGAATCATCTCATCCACTACACCGAGGGTCATGCTAGCCAACTAAAGTATAATTTTCTATGCCCTCGAATGTGTGATTACATCATATGATGAATTAATTTCCATTTACCTAACAATGAAAACCTTGGTCACATCACTATTTGCAGGCCTCACTCTACGACTAAAATAGTAAATATGATCTTGGAATGTGGATAATCAATCCATAGAGATAATGATTTTGTATAGAATCGACACCACTACAAGATATCCCAACCAAAATTCACACCTATAAGATTAAGGTCACTTTATTTTCACAAGAATTTTATCATTGAATTCCATATCATAAGAGTCTCTAATCATAAGGGTCGAGTCAATTGTTCCACCAGATTCTATAACTCTCAGACAAGGGGAATGGAATGAAAAGAATGATCATAACATGTCCATAAAAATAGTATTTATTGTTCAAAGGAATCATATAATACCTCTGATCATCCCTAGAGCCTCAGGGTCATATAAATCCATAACCGAAAGCAGGATTCGTCCGTTTCTGCCAATTCCTTCAACCAGAAGTGGATGAACTGGGGGTAGTGGTGATAATTCATCAAACCTACACCCACTTCTTGCTGCCTTGCAGGCCACTCTTCCTCATCCACCACCTTGCAGACCATCTTGACATTCCTCCACCACTACCTCATTGGTCCATTGGCTGTCTCTAGATCATTCATACGACAGGCTTGTATATATCTTGCAAGATGTGTCAGACCTCTTCATGAATAACATAACCTATCCTTCGACTGAATCTCCCTACCCTGGGAGCCCTACAACCCTGATACTTTTTCCTAGGTTTATCCCTTATAGTTACACACCTTCATGGGTCCTTGCAACTACTTTTGGCTACCTACATTTGAAGACATAGCTACCTAGGGCTTATAAAATCACCCACTACTAGTGTCTACACCAATAGAAAACTCTCCAATAGAAGAGATCGCTTCAGTACTCCATAATATGAAGGAAAGCTAATTAATATCATGTATTACCTAATATCTCAGCATAAACCCTAATCAAAATGACTCTTCCCTATAGAAAAATTATTATAACATATTTTTTGAGTAGTGAGGAAGATCATTAAATCTTAACTGTTACTTTTCCACTGTCTAAATTCCCTAATACTAATGCAGAATCTCTTATATATTCACTGAACATAACATATCTCTAAATAACTCCCCTATAAAGAGGTACCTAAATTCATCCAAATAGGGAGTCGTCTCATCATGTGTCTGGGTCAGTAAGCTCCACCATCTCCCCATAGAACCCTAATGTAGACTCACAAATATAAAGACCATCTGATTGGAAAGTAATAACATAAGGAATAAACACATTTAATAGTATCCAAAAAAATATCAGCTACATAGGGGCCTATTTCATCAAACAAAATTTGAGGTAACTACCTATAGAACTTATGAAATGCACTTAGCCTATGTGAATCCTCAATTTGTAGTGCTGGTAGTAATTGCTACTCAATGAGTTGTGTTATCACTTGTAAAATCCAAAAAAGGGGTTGTCTATAGTACATGCCCATGTACTGACGCCTCGTCACTATATGATTCATCCTTGTGACAACACAGTAGAATATTGTCTAGCTATCTATGTGTAGGCATCCTATAATGGATAAATTATTACCCTGGTAAATAGAGTACACTTGATGAGATGACTCAAGAAAGACATGAAAAACACCCCAATCCTTTGTGATGTATGTACAATTGTTATCTCTGATACTATTTATTTCATGTACTGAGTCAAAATGTAGAATTCAGAGTTCTATTGGATGAATATGTCAGTCACCACACCAACACTAGATTCCGTGGCAAGAATGTTGAACTAAAAACACATAACACTATTTACCCAAACCAATTTTATAGTATCCTAGTTATTTTCTTAGAACTTAATCATTTAATTCCACTCTATCATCACCTATCCTAAATTCCCCATTCCTGACTTTATTTAGCTCGGGTATGGTTACTAGAATATTGTTGGAATATCCTACAGATGTAAGGCATTTTATTATGTTCTACTACACATGCAAACATCTCCAAACCCAAAATTCATAAATTTAAAACACTATGAAAAAAGAATACATACCACTGAGATACCAATAACAGAGTATGACTACAGAAAACTAGAAAGTAATCAAGACCAGAATACAATCCCACATAAGAATGAGTCTAGAAATTGAAAGCATAATTTTCTAAAACTAATCTGTAGAAAACCAAACATAAATGGTACGTATAAGATGACTATCTAAAGAAACATGATCAAACCTCGATTGTTTCAACTATCCAAGATCCACATAGTCATGTTCCTTCTAAGGACCCATCAAAGCGTCAATCATCTACCCAAGACACGCCATGTGTGGGAAAATCCTATGTAGTGGTGAGTAAAACATTACTGATAAGGATACACTAAAACCTCAAATAAACACCTATATGAAATATATGATGTATGTCATAATGAAATACACAAATTATGCCATAAAAAATATGTTCATTATTCCAAAAAGGATATACTTATTCTTCTCACACATGTATTGGACTATAATACAGAAACATGGATTATATTTCATAATCCACAAAACATCCAGTATCTATAAGACACATAGTTATTATTAAACACATAGTCTATGTGAGAATCTAATTTTTTATGGGACCCTCAATCCCAATGATACACTCAGTCGTACTGAGACAATCACTCTCGATGAGGAACTTCATCCTGATGCGACACTCAGTCCCCATGGTACACCTAGTACCAATGAGACACTTTGACCTGATCTGACACTCAATCAATATGATATAACAAATCCCAATGAGACACATGATCCCTATGAGACATGTAGTTTTGATAAGTCTTGTAGTCTCAGGGTCAAATTCAACTATATGATTCATCTCATATTCCACTCCTTTCAAGAGAAAAAACCCATCAAGCCTAAAATGAATCATTATATCATACACAAAAACTCTCATAGAGTATATATAATCGACCGCCATGTCATAAGTGTCCCAATTTCAAAAAAATATCATCGAACAGACACATGATTTTAATGTAAAATATTTTTTAGTAAAAAGGGCTAACTCGTGTCTGGTTTCGGTCCGAAATGGCCCAATAAACCCGGCCTAACCCACCATAGTCAAAACATTCCCACTAGTCCCAAATAATTGGGATTATCCTATAGGTCCCAAAGAACCATGGTAAAACAGGTAGCATGGTCCAGCCTACTGGGATGCAGGAGCAGCCAAACTCCATTGGTCTGGCCCGCTAGCACGTGGTCCGGCCTACTACACCACATGCAATCCGATGTACATCCTACATCCCAGGACAACATGGAACTTCAACATTCAACATTGTTGTACTTCGTTTCCACCTTCCTCATGGCCTACTACAACCATGTGTCACCAAATGCAAGTGATACACATTTGAGGTGGATAGGTATCTCTAAACATGGTACTGGTGTGCCTCACCATCAAGGCTAGTTATGTCATACATTATATGGTTCTCTAATCATGCTTCTGTACACCATTTTTTGAAAAGGAGGTTCATATACAGTTCAAGGCAGTTTTTCATTATCACACTGGGGTCAGATCATTATCATAATTAATCCCAATTAAAAATTAATCGAATTGTGATGTATCATGAATCACATTGATATATATGTCGTTTTCATTTTTGTTCATATGGTATGTTGTCTTCAAATTAGATCATTGATCACCGATCGTTGATCCATGCATAAATGGAGTAAAGATCCTACTTTCATATCCCATGAATAATGAATAACATAAGATAATATTGGGGAGATATTCAGATACATAAGAACACCGAATGAATAGATCTTGTCATTGTTCATGTCCACCACAATCCATTCAAATAAAATAAATAACGTAGAAGAATCAATTCAAATCTCTAAAAAAATTATCCCTGATAAAAATCACACAAATAAAACCCAAATCCTATAATCCACAGAACCCATGAATCAATATGTTTGTCAATTAATTCACGTTCATGTTAGGAAATAAACTAATGGTAAGGAATCAAATTAAAACACCCTCCCTACCATAAGTTTAGATCTATCATTGGTGAAGAATGATTTCATTTATATTGTCAACGAGATCCTCTAACTCTGATAGTGCAAAAAACTATGATCTCATAGATCTTTCATCATCTTTTTTAATGATGGTTTCATTGCCACAAATCATAAGAATTCTAGGGATATAGTGGAGATTTTGGATTCTTATAAAAATATAATAAAAATAATACTATTTTTTTTAAAATAAAATATTTTCTTATTGATACATCCAAGAAATAATATTCATGGATGACCCACGCTATCTAATTTTAGTCCCAACCTTGGGAAAGCACCTATCTCTAAATGAAATAGTTCCCTAGGATTTCTGATATGGGAAACCTTTTGTATGTTATTCCACTTTTATAGCAAAATAACTTGTGTGTGTTATTTAATGTTTATCATTTTCCAATAAATCATTCCGAGAATACTGATCCAATGAATCACATTCCTTCTATGTGCCTAGTCACAAAATAATTCCTATAAAATTTAAACACAATACACGAATATTCTAATATGTTACAACCATATCATGTTTCACTGAAAACTCTGTCACGTAGAATATGGGTACACTATGGTTAAAATAATTCACACATCATGTATTTCTATCTGTGGTCCACCTGTGAACTCAAATCTTGCACCGGTACATAGTGTCAACTAGTGTCTTTCTTCTCGTTTACCCATACAAGGTCTTGTTCATGCTATTGGACTAGGCCAAGTTGTGTGGTGGCGTACACACTGTGTTGGAATCATGTGCACTCCACCAATTACAGAGTATCTTTACAGATACAATCCAAGACATCTTGAAGCACTTACACACTATGTGATAGTGTCACTCACAGTGTGACATTTAACTATATCCAGATACTCTAGGCATCACTCAGTGGGGACCATATGATATGTAACCCTTTATTATATTCCATGTTCATTGAAATTTTCTAAAATTCCTAGTTCATTCTTATGAACATTGTCTTGTCCTCCAGGTTCCCCTCCAGTTTTCATTTCACATCATAAGGAACGATTTATGGTATTCCAATCACCCAAACAATGAATTGATGAGTTTTGGACCTAAAATTATATCGGAAAAAATTTGAATCTATTTGACCAAAACATCCCGAAGATAGTTATCGTCAGAATCTCTTCAATTCTTCCATCACCATCACCATTGCACCTTTTCTAGGTTTTTCTGTTTTCGGAACTTCAATTTTAGATTGGTGGACCCTGAAAAAAAATTCAAAAAGTTCCATTATTTATAGCCCCATTAAAAACAACAAATAATTAACCCTGGCCATTATTTTTTACACCCTCAATATATTCCCATAAGAATGATCATTAATCAAATAAAAATAATAATCACCCACATAAATCTAACAATTAATACCCTTCCCACAGGAACGATCGAACCTCAAATCATGTTTGTTGGTCCATGTTAATTGTCGAATAAAAAAATGAAAATAATATCCAATCAACAACACCTAAAATGTAATTGGATCATTGTTTGATGAATTCCAATTATCATTGGTTAATCCTATCTTGAATGATCTTCTATCCATGTATCTTCTATCTTCACCAACATAGTTCTCTTAGGAAACTCTCTATAGACTCCAGGGAATTTTCAGAGTTATGAGCCTAACATTGCATCTATTCTTAAATCCTCATTAAAACAAATTGTGTCACTAATTCACTGTGTCAAATAAACGGTAACAAAAATAATTATTCAATTTAATTTTTTCATTAAATACACATGAAACTACATTTCATAGGTAACCCACACCGGTTGATGTTAGGTCGCAACTAGGGTATAACCACCTATTTTCACACAACAATTCCCTCAAATTACTAACCAAGGGACTCGTTTAGTAGTTATTACACATTTTATGAAAACATTGTGTGCATTAAATTTATTATTTTAATTATTTTCTAACATATATTCTCGTAACATTGGGCCTCAAAATCACACACCCTCTCATTTCATGGTCTCTAAATTTATCAATATAATATTTCAAAAATATATATAGAAATTGCATGATTTTACATTCACCCCACCTTGGGGCTTTACATCCATGAAATGACATAAAAAGGATACTAAAAAAGATGATGGTATTGAGCATGTATTAATGCCTCCCACTCTCATGTTCCTTCCGAGAGGTTCCTGTGATGCAACAAGACATTTCCTAAAGGAATCGATCACTTGTGAGGAATCCTCTCCTTCCAATTGTCAATATCTTCTATGAAATAATCAAATTACACATCATCATTGATTTCCATATCACCCAAGTCAATGTCATGCGATTTTCCTTACATGTACCTATTCTGCTGGGACACGTGGAAGACATCATGTACCATATATATCTGTGGATATAGATATAAGCGGTACAGCACCTCACCAACAATAAATTCTATATAAAACATTTAGATAAACCTTATAGATAAACTAACACACTGAAAAAATAACTGGAATCCTCATTGAGGAGGATCCTAATGGAAAACATGACATGCTTCTTCGAAATCTAATGGCATATAGCACCATTAATCATAAGACATCTGATTGAACATTGTAGTATTTATCTGTTCCTAGATGATCTGCACTATATACATAGTAGATCACACCAATTAGTTCCCATGAGTTCTATCACTCTAGTTAGTCCATCAAAATGTTGTCCGATAGTGTTACCCTGTAAAAGGACTCAAATGGTTCCATATCAATGTTGGAATAGTTGGTGTTGTTGTACCAAAAAACCTTTATTTATATGTGTTCCTCTCAATTATATATGATGTATAACAAGAAATGTCATAGCATATAATCTAGGTCCTAAATGGTTGGCTCTATATAAACATTTGTCTATGAGTGAAACACTATTCTCAAGTGTAACTGGGTTCAAAACATCTGGAATCCCATAAAAAATCTGGAAATAACAAAAGTATCAGGATCAGAAAAAATAATTCTATGGGACTCAATGGAGTCTCACTATATCCAATATGTTCGGGCATCCCAATCCACTAGTGAAATATTCTTTAAAATATGTATGATGTGGGATGACTTGGTTATTCGGTCAATTATAACCCAAATGTCATAATTTACCTAGGATTTACTTTGTAAAACTTTTAAAAAGTCCATATATATCAAATCCTACTTCAATTCTAGAACCTGAACCGGTTGAGCTAAACCAACTAAAACCTGGTTCTTATCTTTCACATACTAACAAGGCACCAATAAATGATCTCTTACACTTCTTTCATAATTACCAACCACCAAAAATTGATTTTGGATGTCATTTTATATTTTTTCTACACTAGGATGTACCAAAAATGAGGATATATGAAAATCCCTCATAACATCCACCTATAACACTACTGGTAATATTGTGAGTCCAATGAATAGAATTAAGTGCTTCATAGCATTCAAATATCCATCAGAATATTTCCTTTTAGATATCTGAGCATGTACAGTCTGTCAGTCAGTATCCCCATGCTATGCCTCCCTATGTAACTATAAGTGTTGAGGGGGAAAAACCTCGACTGGAGGTAATATTCTCCAACTTTATCCAGACATGACATCTTTAACGATGCAAACTCCTATGATTCCTCATTCATCAACTATTAACTATAACTACTTTTATGTTAATCTTACACAGTGTTACCTTTATTAGGATTATAGAAAATATCAATGTCAAAGTTCAAGAGGAACTCTAGCCATCACCACTATCTCAGGTTGAAATCCATATAATAAAAGATATAATTGAGTCGCTTGTTATCGATTTTGATGAGAAATTTCTCACCTATTAGGTAGTGTCACCAAATATTCAATGCGAATACTACCACTACTAACTCAAGATCGTGGGTCATGTAGTTCTACTCATTTGGTCTCAAATGGTGAAAAACATAGGCAATAACTTATTTCCTCTACATTTTGACACAACCAAGCCCAGTCCCCAATTCATTTTAGAACACTCTATACTCAACACCCTCCTCCAACAATCTCAATATCAGAGGAATTTTAAAATTCTACCTCAACTAATGAATATCCTATCGACACTTCTCAGTCCCCACGAAAGTATTCCCCTTTCGAGTGAAAGATGTCATAGGAGTTTATATACTCGAGAAATGTGTTATGAATCACATATATTATCCTTCATGCGCAATGATGCTACAAACCACCATCACTCTTCATTATGGATACTATCAAAACACTTTATCAACCATGTCAAAACCTATAAGCACTCCATCCTCAATGATAAATTGTCCAAGAATGTTAAATACATGAATACAGATCCAAAACATCGTGATTTTACCATAATGTTGGTGACATTGATGTACATACAGAACCATCCTAATGTGACTAGTGTGCTCCTCCTCATATGTAGAGTACACAAGGATATCATCGATAAAGACTACCACGAACCGGTCTATGTAAGGAATAAATATATGATTTAGGAGTCTTGGGAACACTTTTTTAGATTCATCACACAAAAGGGAATCACTAGTTACACATAGTGATGGTAATGAAAACATAATTTCATATTCATTATATCCTCAAACCGTACACATAGCTGATGTTATCCTGATCAGAGGTAAACTTTCAAGAAAATTCTCAAACATGTCAAATCCTCCAAGAGGTCATCAATCCTTGGTAGTTGATTTTTGTTCTTCGTGGTAACCTTGGTTAGGCACTAGTAGTACATACACAACCTAAATCTCCCATCTTCCATTTGGGAAAACAGAACTAGGGCATAACATGGTGAAACATTGTCTCTCCAAAAGCGATTCTTTTTAAATTTCTCTGACTTCTCCTTCATCTCTCAAATATCTATTGTATCCATCCAATATGCTAGTGCAGATATCAGTTAAGTCCATGTGTGTAAATAAATCCCGAATTCTAACTCTTGATGGGGAGATAATCCTAGAATTTTTTCATGGATGACGTCATCATATCCCCCACCACTACAAGAAACTAATAACATAGAAAATAAATTACACCATGAGTCATGTAAGTAAATTTATGAGTAATTGACTACACCCTTATATGGATGAGTACATAATGTGATTCCTAGGATTCCTTTTCAATAATAAATAAATACAAATTCCATAAATAAAAAAAATGTTGCATTCATTTAAAAAAATAGTCAATTTGGCTATAGAATATTGATAACCAATCTATAAAATGAATGATGTTACAATGCCTCAACACTACCTCCAAGAGGTTCCAACCGATACTCTCACCTCCATGGAGAAATCCACACTATCAAAACAAGTCTTTTATTACTAAATATTATCATTTTTTTGTCTCCAAGGGTAATGTTTGAGTCAACGGTTCAACCACTATCTATAGGTATCGAAAAAAATTTTGAGATAGAGGAATGACATGAACCTTTGTATATCAGTATTGTAACTAATGTATCAATGTCACATTCTATAACTAAATTCATTATTGTATCTCATGGTTCATATGAATTGACCACAAGCAGTTATCCATGACCCTTACCTCCAACTCTGAAACTCCGATGCTGACATCCTAGTGATGTTGGTTGTTGCATGTCAAAATTTAGACCTTCTCCATCTGCTCTACTAGCTCCTCTTCCATGTCCTTTACCCTACAAAATTTCTATCTCTAGTTATTGTACATTTTTATGTGGTCAATCCATTCTATCACTATCTTCAACATGTAGGTTTAGGAAGTCTGAAGTGATATGTCCCCTATGATATATAGAATAGCCATGACTCTCCTTAGGGTGACTGGAACTACCATGTGAGCCTTGCATTATGTATAATCTATCTAAGGACCTCCTCCTAAAATGTATGCAACATTCTGATCCCATAGACTAATGTTGTCCCATTGATGCCTACGCCTCATCACCATCTCATCAACTTCAGACAGTCACCAATAATATTTTCTCATCCAAGAATCATTCGACCCCCAAATCTCACTCAACCACCCCATCATAAATTTCAATTCACAAAGGAATAATGATGGCTCAGATATTTCAATGCATACCTCTCTCAAAGGTCTAAGCCCAGAATTGCAGATATTTTAACATATCTCTAGAGTTTCTAGAATGGATAGTGAACCTCAATTAATAACCAACCAATATAATTCTTACAAACATGATACAAAAAATCTAGTATATATTCACATATCTCAATATATCTAGTGAGAACTACTCCTTACAGACACTCAAACTCTATCCATTTGTGGGATGCCTTTTTGTGAGCCTATATATAAAAACACCACAATTTACCTACTAAAACATGTAGAATGGTCTCTTATAGGACCACCATCTGATCTCCTGGTGTCTTAAAATGATGAAAATGTGATTCACCATATCAATGTAGTCCTCAGAAACATGAGGGTTGGCCTTAACGTGAAACCCAATTGGTATTTGTATCTAAATCATTCGATGTGTGTTGATCCTGTTATCCTCATATATTGGTACTGTAGGTGCCATGTTCTACTCCAGAGGAAGAGGTATAGATAGTATTCCACTGAGAAGTAAAATTAGGGGAACTAGTTTTTATATTATTGGATTTTTAGTATGACAGTCAACCTCATGATGAAGCTGTGGAATCCAAGAGGATATGCGTCCTTGGTAATCTTGTAAGAAAAAAATTTGAACTAATCTCAATGAGTATATATAGAGAGCTGACTCAAGAATTACATTGAACCAAAGCCCATTCCTTTATGATGAATGTACCGTTAATTTACATATAATCAATGTTCTCATGTACAATGTCAAAAGGATGTTTATCAGAGTCTAGTTTTATGGATATGTTAGCATCCACACCAAAACTGGAGTCAATAACCTAAAAAACCATAAAATTAACACTTAACACTACTTCCCAAAACTAATCTGACAGACTCTCAGTCTTAAGCTATAACTGACCACATCTGATAACTCTCATTCATGACCCGTATCAGTATGTCTTGTACTGTGACTCTCTAAGAACACCATCAATGATCTAGGGGTAGGTGATTAGCACCAAGAATTCATATCACTCACATTAAATGCACTGCCTAGGTGTTTTTATGCATAAAAACTTCTCAAATCCCCAAACGATGTTGAAATTTAATAACCACTAAGGAAAAAATACATGAATAACACTACATCCTTTACAAGGTATGATAGGAATGTAATGTGTAGTAAAGTTAATTGGGTTATATTACAAGACGACCCAAAATAATTAGGTAACCACAAGTCAAACATTTATGAAGACGAACTGCGACTACAGTCTATAGATGTAGGAACACTCCACCTACCAGATCTCACAGGGAATCATCTTGTACAGGTATGCCTAAGACTAATTCATAAGGTCCCTCATCTAAAAAAGGAATGGCCTATGGGAGAAAAACCCCTGTAGGGGTTAGTGTATAGATAATTAGTAGGACACCTCAAAACCAAATAGGAAATATCAAAGGGATGTACATTCAGCTTTTCAAAGTATATGTCTAGATAACATATGTCAAAAATATTCAAATATACTCAAACTGAGACACAAAATCTAGAGGAATTTTCCAAAAAATATATACCAACATGAGGAATTATGTACAAAGAATTGCATAAAGAAAATATCCCTGAGAGCACACTCATGAGTAAGATATCATTTGTGATGTCCATCTGAGAATTTATATTCATCGAAAATCATCATGAGAGAAATACACTCATAGATTAGAACAATATATGATACCAAAGATGAGGATCAAGACCAAGGTCTGGGGTGATACCAACAATTACATCTGGATTAAATTTATAAGTACACGATTGATGTCCAGTAAATTTGGTTATGTCTATAGAATTATCACTACCAAGGGCTGGAAGAATGAATGGAGAATTCAATTATGGGCCTCTCGAGATATTCTGACAACTCCATCTCAGATTTCCAGCTGAAGGGATCATAATATTATGATTAGGAAATTATACACACACAAATTCTGAGAAATAATCAATGGAACCAACCCTAACAAAACGTTTCGATGATTTGATGGACAAGAAAATCAAGCTACATATAGAGTGATACACTGCATGTTGTACTGTCACACGTCATGTTCCGTTACTCGAGTTAATACGTGTGTATAAATTCCTATATCATTACAAAATTTTTCATGTAGAATATGGGTACATGGATTGTAGAAAAAGTCACATGTCATTTCCTTCTATCCAAGGTCCCCCATGTACATCGTCCATGAACAGGGACCTGGCCAAGCTGTGTGGTGGGGTACATGTCATGTACAGAACCTGTGTTCTCCACCAAATGATCATTTATCTCTCTAGACACATGTAGTGTCTCTATAAAGTGCCCACATTCTTTTTGATAGTGTCACATGTTGTGTGACATTTAACTATTTCATGAAACCCTTTCCTCCACTAAATGGGGTCCATATGTCCTGTAAATCAAGGTCACATGCTAGGTTCATCCACATTTTCCAGAACACCGTGATATTCCTCTAGTGCATCGTCCAATCTTTCAGGTTCATTTCTGGTGGTCCATTCACCTTGAAACTCATCATTGAGGGTCAAATAATCACTATAACAACAAATATAGGTTCTTTTGGCCTACACTGATTTCGGAAAACAATATAAAATATGTATGATGAAAACAAACTAAAGAACAATATATCTTTAATCGCTCGATTCATCCATCACCATAATCATCACACGTCCTCTATGATGTCCTGGTGTTGGATCTTCAATTTCAAATCATTTAACCATGAAATGAAGGAATAACGATCATTCATTCATAACCCAATTAAGAACAATTTACAAATGTATGAAATAGGGGAGTGAATTTGACATAAAACTAACCTCAACCGTTGATCATTCCAGCATAGAACCATTTATATATGAACAAATACACTATAAAATAGAAATAATTACCAACCCCATAAATACCACAACTAAAAACCATCACGTAAGAATAATAAAACCAAATATCAAATTTGTTGGGACACATTCATCGGTGAATCTTTGAACATTGAAAAGAATATCAAAACAACATGAACAACCTATTTATTAGATCCTTAATTTTTGAAGATCAATTTTCATTAGAGAGTCCTATCAATAATTATATATAATCTAATTATCTGATGTCGGCACTAAGATAATTATCTATAGATTATCTCCAAATTCTTTACGTACATTATAGATTTATGGGCCAAACCCTATATCACATCCAAATATCTCATTTAAAAAAAGATTCATCACCACTTTGTTACATCGATGAAATGGTAAAATAAATTAAATATTCAATTTATATTATTCATTATAAATGATGAAGATACATTTCAATTCTATCCCATTATAAAAAATATTTTGTCATGCCAAAGGTAAAGCTACTACTCTATATTCAATAATTCCCTCAGATCTCGGATCCAGTAACCCATTTATATATTCTTCATATTTTTTAGGGAAATTGTTTTGTCAGGCTATTTTATATTTTAATATTATTCCAACATTTATTCCAGTTACATCGGGCTTCAGATTGACACACTGTCCTAACACCATGTCATGAAATTAGTCGATATAATATTAAAAAAATTATACATTTGATATTTTTGACATTACATTCTCCCACCTTGGATTTTTATGTTCTTGAAAATCCAAAAAAAGGCAATTCAAAAAGATTATGGTACTAAGAGCATATTTATGTTATCCACTCCAAAGTACTCTTCTATAGATTCATGTGATAGCAATAGACATGAAGTAAAAGAATCACTTACCCAAGAATGATTCTCTCAGGAAAATCCTAGATCTCCTCTTGGTACTATGAAAACGCCACCCCAATTTTTTTGTCCAGCTCAACATAGTCGATGATGTGTGATGGGTCTGACACATACCTCCTCAAATTTGACATGTAGAATAAATATTCTACTCGATTTAACTACAAAGGTAGAACTAACTGGTACAGAACCTCAATAACTATCATAATTAATGTAAAAGGTACAATAAACCATGTTGATAAATTATTGCCCCTCCCAAATCTCTTTTATCCTTATCGAGTTAAAATTTTATGGATTACATTTTTACCTTCCTTGAACAACAATGGACTCCTCCTCATACCAAAATAATAATTATGATTGCTCTATGTAGTCATCATTAATTCTAAGATGATCTGAACTCTCCTTAGAGTATCTCACACCAATTCTGAGACCATGAGTGGTCACTCTCCTGGTTCATTCTACAAAAGTGGTGACCCATAGGGTGGCATGTAAAATGAATCAAATGGTTTCCACAAAATTTCTATAATGGTATCTATTTGTATGAAAATGCCAATACTGGCAAGTTATCCCCACAAATATGGATGGTGTCCAACATGAGAGATAAAAAAATTTCTTCTTGTATCTAAAATATCTACTCTATTTGGCCATCCAGTTGGGGGAGAAACAATATGCCCATGTATAACTAGGTTCCAAATAACTCATGTAATCATGTCCACAATCAGGATGTAAAATGAGCATCATGATATGAAATAGTCGTCACGAGATCTCCATGGAGTTAAAATATCTACTAAATATAGTAGAATCTCATTCTCTCAACTGATCTGTAATATGATATAGCTATAAAGTGGGCCATATAGGTGAGTCGATCAACAATCAACCATAGAGAATCATATCCCCTTGTTGTATGAGGTACACCCATCATGAACTCTATCTATATACCATCCCACTTTGATTATTTATCATCAAGGGGTTGATATAATCCCCCTGGATCCTTTTGTTCAACCCTCACTTGTTGTTATGTAAGGCACCGATAAACAAACTATCCCACAACTTTATTTATTCTTGGCCATCAAAACTTATCACATAAGTATTGGTATATTTTATCCATGCCATGATCTACACCCAAATTAGATATATTGAAATCTTTTAGAAAATACTCCCCCAATTCTAATTGTATTATTTTGCATCATATGAAAAGAATAATGTTCATTCCACCATTGATGTATCCATTAATAACATGCCCAATGGATAACTAAACATATAGGGTCTCGTAGTTGGTATACCAAATATATGCCCCCTGGAAATATGTAAAAGTATAGTGGAATCAACCATAGAATCGAGGTCTGCTACTCCATCACCATCCACAAAGGAAAATTATTACAAGGCCAACTTCTTTGACACCTCATTAATCAACTATGATCTATATCTTCTATTAATTTCATCTTCTAACACATTCACCTTCACCTGAGTATAGACAATATCAATGTCTTATTCATAGAGTAAATACACACATAACCTCTTTCTCATGTTACAATCCGTATGATACAGGATATAAATGAGACTCTCGGAAATAGAGTTTATGATAAACCACATTACCATGAGGTAGTGTTACCACATCATCAAAATAATGACTTCCACTACTAACTAAATATCATGGGCCACATAGTTCAGATTAAGTTGAATCAAAGAGTGTGAGCCATAGGTAATCACCACTTCCCTATGAATAACGAAAAAACTAATTATTGTCCCCTGATACATTGAAAAATACTACATACTCGACCCCCTTATATGGAAATATATAGAATGGAGTTCCTGTCAAACTCCGCATCAACTACTGAAAATCCCATCGGAGCTTCTCAGTCCACAAGAATGGTTGTCCCTTTTGAGTGAATGATTTCATTGGTGATGGTATCTTAGAGAAATCATGTATTAATTTCTGATAATATCATGTTTTCACAAGGATTCTCCTCATCTCCATCACACTCTTAGGTGGATCCCATTATAACACTTCCTCAACCTTGTCCAAGACCACAACCACTCCATCTTCTGAGATAACATGTCCTAGAAAGTGGAGATCCTAAATCGAGAAAAAGTACGTTGAGTGTTTCCCATGAAGCTAGTATTTTTAGATTAATTCTAAAACCATCTTTATGGGTCTTTCATGATCCTACTCTAACATAATGTACACAATGATGTCATCGATTAATACTACCATGAATATATATAAGTATGGTAGAATGATCTGATTCATGTGTACCATGTACAATGATGGGGTCTTCGTCATGCCAAAAGGAATCACTAACTACTCATTCTTACACAAATGATATATTAATTCAATATTTGGTATATCCTAGTTTCGTACTCAATTTTGGTGATAACTGGAATGTAGGTAATTATTCGTGAACCATCACACACATCTCAACTAATAAATGTGTTCATTGATACTCAGTAGTGGATAAATTTTCTTAATGGTCACCTATTTTTGGAACTAGTTGTCTACCCACCACCAGAATATGTCATATTACTTTTCATAAAAAAACAGAGGCATCCTAGGGTTAAACACTATGTCTCAAAAATCCCTTCTCCTACTTGTCCACCAACTGCTACCACAACTCACAAATCTATATGGGATCTATCCGATATGATGGTGAATATTTCAAAATTTCCAATGGTGTAAATCAATACATAAGTCTAACACTATGAGGGGGTAATCATTGATCATCTTCAGGTAAAACATCCTTAAACATCACCTCCACTACCGAAAAATGGTAAATCATTACATTAACTACACTAAGGGTATGTCTAGCCACCTAATTTGTAATCGTCTTTACCATCCTATGCATTAGTCCATCCTATGTTTCCTAGGTCTCTTTATCACCAACTAAGGAAAACCACATTCCTTCACTTTAGATACACCGATCCCTTAACCAAAAATTGTCAATCTAGGGATATATTATGGATAAACAATCCATACTAATTAGTACATCATAAATACTTAATGATAACACCATGAGGCTCCAAGAAAAACTCTCACCTATAAGGGGAATGTTACAGTATCGGCATAAATGTGGTTCACAAAGTCCAATATAGTAGTTCCTTCTATGTATAAGGTTCGAGTCAATGGTTTAACCAAAATCACTAGGTCTCGATCAATATATATGGAGACAATGGAATTATTAGAACCAATGTCTATCTGTACTACATCTATTGTATAATATAACCAGAACATACAACAAATAGTTACGGAGCCCCTAGTTCGTAGGGCTCATCTACATGCTTCTATTCTATCCTCAGTCCTCCTACCCCCAGAGCCTGGCGTGGACCTCTTGGGGGCGATGATGGTAGCATGTTGAAATGTAGAACACCTCCAGTTACTCTCTTAACTACGCTTCCATGGCTGTTTCCCTATGGAGCTTCTTGATTTTTTTTCATTGTATTTTCCTTGGTAGTAAATCCACTATCTTCAAGTCAGAAGCATGACAGTTTGGATAGTATTATGAAATATTTCCCCTACCACGTCTTTAATAGAACCACCTCTCCCTAGGCTATATAGACCTAACATGTGAGCCATGAATTGAATATTTCTTATCTTGGGACCTCCTCCTAAAACATGTCACACATTTGAATCCCTATGAATGCCATCATCGCCCTGATTCCCGGGTCTCATCACCCGCTCATCCACTACTGACTATCAAAAATTTAATCTTCTCATCCAAGAATTTTTTTTCAAAAAATAATTCTCATGAACCACAATATTGGAATAAATGCAGAGAGGGATAATGATAGCTCTTATGTCTCTATGTAGAACTCACTCGAAGGTATTCACCCTGATGTACTGATCTCTATCAACATCCATCGATTACCTGCAATGGATGGTGAATAATGATGAATAATATTCCACATTTTTTAGAAAATGTAGGAGTTGATGATGATCCGGTATACGCCTAACACTCAACATAACTAGTCAGAACCTATCTATAAAGAATCACATGAAATTTTTCCATGATGTGGTATCTCCATCATGAATCAAGATAAGATAAACTTCACCACCACTCTAACAAATCCTATAGAAGGGTCAATTCTAGATCAACTATTTGATCATATAGTGCCCTAAATAGATTGAAAACTCCAGTCATTGTATCATGATAGTACATACCCTCATGAGGGTCAGGCTCATTGAGTAACTTGAAAGGTATATTTCTCTGAAACCAATGCATCATGCTCATCCTGTAATAAACATCTGCTGGTACTTTTGTTACCATGTGCTTCTCCACTAGTGGTGGAATAGCTGGTGCTCCAACTCGAAGTGAAATATGTGGAGCTAGTACTCATATCAATGCCTCATAAATGAGGTGTTAGTCCTTATAATTATGGTTCATAATACTAGATATTCGGAATTTCGGGGGCATACTGTGTTAATTTTTTACCAAGTATATTGACTATATCTGGAGTGTTGACTCATGAAGGACAGAGAACCAAAAACTATTCCTATATGATTCAAGTACCATTATATACACCGTAACCAATATTATTGTATACCATTTAGAATGGAAGGTTATCAGATTCGTGGTGTACAGATACATGGGATACAATAATAGCACTAGAGTCCCTAGACTGAAAGATGAACTCAAAACTCTTAACACCATTTCCCTAAACCAATAAATAAACACCAGGTCTTATGTTTGAATTGACCAGTTCTGAACCCACTTTTTCATGACTCAACCTATTGGGGATCATGTTACGACTCTCCATGCCTACCACAGATAGGCATGGGGTTGGTAGGTAACACTGAGTAACCATATAACTAACATGGAGTTTTTTACTTTTGTACATTTATGAACACACACAAATCACCAAGCACATTAAATGATGAAATGTTAAAACCACTATGAAACAAATGCATACACACCACTACATCCCAATCAGAGTAAAATAGGAACATAAATTATAGTAATCCATACCGGGACAAAATTCATGCCCACCAATAAAAGAAGTCTGTGACCACATTTAAAACCTATAAGAAGAGTTATTGGGACTGTTTATTGTATCAATAGGAAATGTCGACCTTACTGATCTCACAAGTCACAATTTGTCCTTGGTCCCCCAATGACTCAGTGAGAAGGTTGATCGTCTTCACATGACACGAGATGTGTGGTTAAATCCCATTCTTGGGTGAGTATAAAAATACTCAATAGGACACCCCAAAAAAATAATGAAATTAACAAAATAATATACAATAAGATATAAATAATATAAGTCCACATCACATATAACAAGTATAACTATATATACTCAATCTATGAAATGTAGTATAGAGGTTTGTCATATCCAATTTGTACCAGTACATGGAATTCAGTCCAAAGAATTACATGAAGCAATCATCTGGTAGAACACACACCCATGTCTAATAGCACTAGTAAAATTCATTTGAGAATTTTTGTTCTTTCGTAAATTTCTCAAGAGAGATACACAGATATATCTGATGAGATTACAATACCAAATTTGGGGGTCATATCCAAGGCCATGGGGTGATAACTGTAACTCAATCTTGAATAACAAGCTGAGTAGAAGATTAATGCACAATGATGTTTGTCACGTTTATACCATGGAATCTACCTTGTGAATGAATATTGAATAGAGCCTATTACTCTTTGCCTCTTAGGGATTCCAAAAACACAATCTAGATATTTCATCGGAAGGGATAAAACACATATGAGTAGGAAATGATATGCCTCAACTTTCAAGGAAACAATCAATGGATAAAATAGTAATGAATATTGTATGTGATATGGTGGAAAAAAGCCATGTAAAATAGATATAAGAAATTTAGTATTGTTAAAAGTCATATTCTGTATCACCGAGTACAGTTCATGATCAATAGACTATGCGCTTCAAAAGTGTCTCATATAGATGTTTGGCACATAGTGTGTAGATGACATCACACACCGTGTCCTTCCATATGAGGTTCACCTGTGTACATTGGCCATCTTCCAGTACAAGGTGTCAACTCGTGTCACTATTCCCATGTTCTATTACATGGGGTTGGATTTTCACTTTGACGAGGCCAAGCCATGTGGTGGGGTACACTCCATGTACGCAACCCATGTACTCCACCCTTTTCCATGAATCCCACGAGATACATTTGATGTCTCTAAGACGGGTCCACATTTTATGTTATAGTGTCGCACACTATGTAAAATTTAATTATCAACTAAAACTATATCTATCACGTAGTGGGGGCCTCACATCGTGTAACCCAAGGTTACATAGAGTGTTCATTGGGATTTTCCATAATGCCATGTTATTCTTCCCACAGAACAGTCGATCTTCCAGGTTCTTCTCTTTTTTTATGTTTGACTCAAATCACAATATAAATGGTCATCCAATCATCTTAACACCAAATATAGGTGTTTTTTCCCTTTAATCAGCATGAAAATAATTATGTTCATCTAATGAAAACTACATGAAGAATGTTATCTCCCGAATTTCATCGATTCAACAATCGTCATCTCGATAAAACTACCACTAAGTCATCCCATCATTGTATTATCAATTTAATATCATTATACCATGAATTGAAGGTACAAAAGTCATTCATTATTAACACCACAATGAAAGTTGATATCATGTAGGAAAAAAGAAAGATAATTTCATGTGGAAAAATCATATGGACTAATCCTTGACTGTTGTTAATTCCAAAAATGATTTGTTCCTATAAGAATGATCAATAATAAAATCAATATAATAATCCCCCTTGTAAATACCCCGATTAAATACAATCCCGCATGAATGATCGAACCATAGATCATGTTTATTGGTCAATTTTCATCATTGAAACTAAAAATAGGGAAGTTAATATGAAAAAAAAATTCCATACAAGGTAATAGGATAATCCTCTATTAATGATCTATTTCTGTTGGATAATTTTTTCAAGAATGATCACTGATCCAATTATTTATCATCAATGATGACTGATTTCTCTTGGATTTCACTATAGAACCTGTAGGGAATTTTGAGGGTTATGAGCCTAACCATATATTCCTATGAAAAGGCTCATTTTAAAAAATCAACAAAATGGTATAATAAATGAAATATTAATTTTGTTTTATTCATAAAAACACACGAAACAACATTTCTCAACCAACCAGGACCAGATTGAGTTAGGTAGCACCTTCGATAAATTTGATGTTATGAACTCGACTGTGCCCATAGATTTCTAATCTAGGAACTATTATAGAAGTTATTCCTCATTTTTGGAAAATATTGTGCGTTTTATATTTAATATTTTAATACTACTTAAACATGTATTCTGGGAACACTGGGCCTCATAATCACATTATTTTTAAGAACATAGTATCAAAATTAATCTATATAATATTTTAATATAATACATGAAAATAATAGACATTACAAGAATGATAGAAACAATGTGATTAATGGGAAAAATGAAGTGTTTGGTTATTGGAATTGTTGAGAATATTGGAAAACCCATGGTATAATATAATTTTATTTGTTTTAAATGTGGAATAAGAATACATTAAGCACAAAATGTCCAAATAGGATGACCCTAAAGAGGATATTTATGTTGGTACACGTATTGGTTTTTAGGATTATGATAAAGAGACCACACAAAAAATGTGTAAGGTGTGTTATGTTTATCTAGTATTGTTTACATTAGACATAAGAAGAATGATTATATTGATATTGAGGACCATAAGACACAATTCATATTTTATATTTAAGGAAATTAATATGATGGAATATGATGATGAATCCTAAATAATGGTTTAACAATAATTTTGGTTGAGTGACCTAATTATGTTTTGGAATTGTTATATTACGTTCTATGAATCACAAAATATATTAGTGTTTTCTGTATAAGTTTTCATTGAGTATTGAAAAGGATATTTTGAAAGGTGATGAAGAAATAAAATGAGATTTCATAGAATGGTGATATTTTTATTATGGAAAGGAAACCCTAAATTAATCAATTATGTAAGAGATATTGTCGATTGTATAAGGATATGTGGAATATGAATATGTAATGTGGATGATAATGATTACCTTGGAACTAATTATGATATTTTTGAAAATTAGTTTTTTCTATTACAGATAGGGTTTATTACTTATTATATTTATAGAATATATCTATTAATCTATGGAATAAATAAGAAAAAAGGTTTTCGTGAAGTATTTAGGGTAATTCTGGTTGCTAAAATGTCCATAGAGAATTTAAAAATGACGGTATCCATAAGTTTGGAATGTGTCAACCAAGAGTTTCTTTTTGATATTTGTGGGATCAACGATAACCATATTTCAGGAATATTTTTTAATGTTTTTCATTTCCATATTTTAAAAGGTTAATTGTAAGGCCCCATCTTTAAACATTGATTATTCTTGATGTATGTCGATAATTTGACATTTAATTCACATTGAGGAACTTTTATATTTTCAAACATTAGAGAATTAGGTAATAACTTATACCTAACAACATGAATATTACAAGTATACACATTTAGTAACTATCCACTTTTTTTCAAGAAACAACTACTCTATAAATTGAAACATGCCATTGTTTCATGTTAAAAACATAATTTTTCCTTGATCCCAACCTTGACTCTATTCATTTATATGTACTGTGGAAAACCATTCCAAACATGGGACGAGTGTAAATATTTCAGTAAGGGATGCATAAGAAATGAAAATTGTTATTCTTGGGATAACATTAAAACCATGAATAATTTATTATAATGTAATAATTTTCACCTTTTACATGTAGTAAAAATGTACCAATTAATATAACCTCATTGCTTAATATTTTTGTAACCCAAATATTATGATAAATTCTATAGAAAGAATCATATAACATATTTGGTAAATTAAGACATAAACTTACTTAAATGGAATAACCATACGGTCGACTTCCACACATATCAATAAATGGAATAGTTATACGAAAAACATCCATATCAAATTCATTGGAGGATATGAAGTAAGAACCCATCCTTCATTTATCATGAAACCACCCATAATTTCATTTACCATGTAACCACCCATCATTAAATTACCTTGTAATCACCAATCAAATTTACAAGTACCATTATATAATCATAACACATAAAATATTGAAAATATCGACATTTAACATTTCATTATCAATCACAATAAATATTTTTAAGATATTGAAATATTCATTCCATTTCAAAAAATATATATTTTTCCATACTAAAACACCAAAAAAATTAATAATGGATTTATTTTCTTCTTAAAAATACTAAAATGTATAGAGGAATAAAAATATCAAATAACAGTTATGGGGGTGAAGAGGTCGTTTCCATCTCATATGTTAAAAAATTCCTTTTGTCCTTCAGTAAAAAGATTCATAGAAAAAAATATTACATTTTAATTTAATTAAATGTCTAAGGTTTTTATTAGACACCGAATTAATGAAGATTACATATATTATCAAAATATTCCTCAATGAAAATAGATTGAGATGATGTACCATTCAAAAGACATTTTCTGAATAAAATTGATTGATTATGTGTATTCACTATAAGTACAAATAATGAAATTATAAATTAAATATTGAATTTCAATTTTTTTGTCACATAATCATAGCATGACATAATCAAGAAGTATATGTTGAACCCAATGAATGGAAATTGGGTTAAGAAGTTCCCTTTCCTAGAGTCTAATTCATCCCGTATTTTTTTGTTCATCATTAATAAGACAAATAAGTTACTTTTTACATTCCTAAGAATCTTTTAAATTATATTATTACTTTTATTTAACTTATTACCACTTTATTAAAATTACAATATTACTTAACTTAATATCGATTGTTTTTTGGATATTGGGTACTTGATTTGAAAATGATCTTGTTATAACTACAAATTGTCCATGTGGTCAAAAGAAAATTATCTCTAGAATAGTTTTCATGATTTAAATATCTTAAATATCTTGTATATATGTATATAGTTCCATTATATATGTATTTAAAGTAGTCCTTATCATTTGAAAATAAGTAATGAAATGCACCTTTCATGGAGATGGTAAGCCATGCGTATGCATAAACACTACATTCATTAAATTTTCATATTTAAATGAATTAAAACTAAATGATAAATAGGTATATTATAATTGAATTATAATTTAATATTCTATTTATTTTAAATATGTTCATTAATTTCATCCTTTATATGTTCCACGTATGTAATGAATGAGTCAGGTCATTTTGACTGGGCGGTAGTTCACATTTTCTGAAATGAAATTATCATATTTACACATCATGAATAAAGAAATTTATTTTTGTAAAGAAAAATTTATGTATATAAGAGACAATATAAATTTCATTTAGATCATATATAAATACATTTTCATCATAATGGTCATAATGTTATTTGGTAGGGGAAAACGAACAATCATCATTTTGTGAGAAAATAGTTTATCGTACACAGAAACAATATGTTCATATACATTAGATGGATGTGTCTGTATGATTAGTTATAAATACCTCTCAAAAATACATAATAGTATATTGAATATTCTGGTAATTATATAAAATAATTTAACAAATAGAGTTTAGAGGGTTGGAAAAGAAAAATAAATTAATGATACTAGAGAGAAGACATTACCTCATATCGTGTAACTCCATTTCATTTAAGCTAAATAGATTTCTTGAATTACCTTTTGTCCAAGGTGAGGCTCCTAGGAGGAAAATATGGATGTTTCGATCTTATTTGGTACATGTTTCAATGAGTCAAGGGGATTGATAGATGTGAGTAAGTGTTAGAGGTGATTCACTTTTATAAGAGGGATGATGGTCATATTAAGAAGGTATTTAAATATAATTTTACTATAAAATTATTTCCGGTTTCAAATGGTCCCAATTTAATTTATTTCATAGATAAGATGATTTTGGGTCAATAAATTCTCAAACAATAGGATTTAGGAAAGTATATGTCACTAATTTAATCATTTCTTTTAGCTTTAACACTCAGATAACTAATATGACTCTTACCATAACTTCTTGTATATTCATAATAAATGTTTAATATAGTTATATTAAATGGAAATAGAGCCTAATGGGTTTCATTAATGTCATGTTAAACATTTTATAATTCATTTTATTGAATATTATATTTTTCAGAATATTATATCATTTAATAGAATAGTATTTGTTTTAAAAACTCATTTATGTCAATTTTTAACTATTCAAGTCATGTCTTTTTTAAAAACCAATTACATATTACTTCAAAGAAAAATCATAAAAGGACATAATAATCCCAAAATATCATTTATGACTTAAAAATTTTCAATATATTTTTATTTTTATATTTAAACTCTCACATATTTAAATCATTCACTAATAAGGTCATCGCTACATCATCATTGTGCCATAAATAAATATACTTATTTGATTTTAAAAATAATAAATAAAAAAAATTGTAGGAAAAATATTTATATATATAATGAATATTTATAGAGCTAAACATCACTTATATAACCCCAAATAATTTTTCTACTAATAGATACATGTTTATGTAACATTTTCCTTTATATGAAATTATGTCTTATTAATTGTCATTTTCACATCAATGTGGCCCCATAGGGTCCCAAAATCTTCCCAAGGATGCCCATGGTTAGACATATTTCAACCAATAATATTAGGAAACCTGTTAGGGCTCTATAATTTCTGTTATTATATTATTATTTTACCCTTATTTACGAGATTTACACTTTATCCATGGTAAATAAAATAATTACTGAAGTTACTATTCATAATGTATAAAAATAAAAGTTTCCTATTTAAAAAATTATTACCTCATAATTCTAAATATGGAATTAATTTTTCAAAATTCCAAACACATAATTTGATGAAATTTATTTAAAATTAAAATCTCGTTCTGAAAACAAATAAACGGTTTTTTATGAAGTAATAACTATTAAAAGATTGGCATGCGTTTATGTCCAATTTCATAGTGAATATACATCCATTGAACAAAATTGAATTAAAATAAAAAAAATAACACAATTATATTTTAAAAAATTAAAATGGAAATTTAAATATAAAATTAAATTAGATGAAAATGAAGTTTTACATTAAAAACAGTATTTTTCACTATTTGTTAAAAAAATATATTTATTAGAAAAATACAAAAATTAAATCCAAAGTAAGTTTTTATGTCTATATAATAAATAAGAATTATATTTTGTTATATATAACATAAAAAAGAGACAAAATAGGTTTTAAAATTGTTCACCAACAAAAGGTAGTAATACATCCTTTAAAAAAATTAGAATATTTCATGCTTAAAATCAGATTCATTCATATTTTAAGCATCTCAAAATTATTGGATAAATATAAAAACATTTTAAAAAAAGTACAATCATAATTTAGTTATTTCTATTCAGCCCCGCCTATATAACTAAAATGCATAACCTATTGTTTTAAATAATAATAATATTATTGATTTATTTCTCACTATAACTCAATGTATTGTTCATCATAAGAATTCAAAGAAACCTGTTGTTGCAGGTTTAGTACGTTATAAAAAATGTGTTCTATTTAATATAAAATTAATATATTATTCATATATATCAATAGATATTAAAATATATTATTCTATAAATACCTTGGTCATCACATCATTCCGCCTTTTCGAAATTGCGTCCTAACAATTTAATAATTGGGATCATAAAACTAATTTAAAATACCACAACGGACAAAGATTCAATAAAAACTTTTACTATATATAACACATAATTGGATACCATTTAGTAATAAATGTATATGGATGAGAAAATAAGTGTCATATTCTGAAGGAGAGTAATAAAAAACATGACCAGGAAAAACATAACTACTAGAGAGCTATAAAATTTCGATGGTTTAAATGGCTATTGATTAACCTATAATAAAAGTGATCGGACCACGTTTTTATGTTCCTTTTCATAAAGTAGAAGAATTTATTAATGGGGTTGACAAATAATATAAATAAATATACACACATTTCAAGTGGTGTTACATCATTTCATAAACTTCTACCACAAACTCATCTTTCTTCCAAATAATGAGTATTCATGATGAAATGGTCACACTTGAAGTGATAAAAACAACTTCTTGATAGTCACATAATCCAAAAAATGAACTATACATTTCCCATATCTGAAGACATTAACCAAAAAAATTGTCAGAATGAGATTAGAAAATCACAAAAGAATGATAATTCATTTTAACAATAAATAATACTCTTAATATTAAAAATTATAAAAATAATACCCAATGTTTAATGAATACCATTCAATAAACAACTATTCTTAACATTCATAAAAATAATCAAAAATAATATTGAAACCCAATAATCTAATGGATTAAATCACATAATCTTCCAGTGTTAATCTTAACATTTATCTCCAAATGACATCAACTACTCTGAATGACTCATACATAAATGTAATTAAACTAATCACATATTCTCTATGCTAGGTTAATATTTTCCATAAATAACACAAATCACCATAATTAAAAAATAAAAACATATAATCATACCATATAAAATTTATCCATCACTCCTAAAATAAAATCCCATTGTATTCCATTATCATTAGGCATATAAGGGGTTCCCAGACTATTTAATGTCCTCCAACATAACTTTTATAAACTAATTACTAAATCATTGTCTAATACTGAGTATATTTGTTTGATAGAAGATATCTTACAAATATAAACTTATTATTCAGTCATAAAATCATTTAAATAAAACGAATAAGTCATACTAACTAGAGACTTCCCAGAGAATACTGGTAGGTGAAAAATCTCAATCACATATTGGATGTGGGTTTGATTGTCATAAAATTTTCCAATGTGATAGGTTGTCCCACAGCCTAAATATTTTTAGTTTTCAAAATTGGTATAATTATTATATTCATAAAAAAATGAGATAATGTTCATAGAAAATATATAACATTTTCACCCCTCAATGGTAATTTCATACCTAACATATTCATCCCAAAATTAAAATAACCTGTAATTCCCTCAAATAAAAGGATCATATAAACCCAAATAGTTCATTATAAGTAAATATAAAAAAGAAAATATAATTATTTCTCAATAACATTTTTATAAGTACATAAGGGTTAAAAATACTAAAATCTTACAATTTAATCACATCATTAATAGATTTAAATACTTTATCATCCATACAACCAATATAACTTTTCAATTCATAAAATGTAGAAATATTAATCATCAAACACTATGATTTATCCTTTATATATGTTTTTCATCATTTTATTTTACACTTATTTCTTATAATTAAAATCATGCATAATGTCTTAACATATCAATAATTCGGAAACACAAGCTAAGAAATATTCTATACCTTACATAGGTAATTTTCAGTTTCTCATCATCAATTAGAATGGAATTAGGTATTGATAATCATATATTTTTATAGTCTTGCTAATCCCATTCGTGTAAATTCTTCATAGGAATTCAATTTTCATAATGATCATTCAAACCCAATTTTTAATATCCAATTGACCCTTTATAAATAACTTCTTTCCCTTTCATGGAGTAAACTGAATGCCTTCTTTTTCCATGGATGAATATTTATTTAGGATCTTTATATACACATCTACAATATATTCCCGTATCATTTGAGAATTTGTGAAGGTGTTTCTTTCCACATCCTTGACACATAAGTTTTTGAATATACATACCTTTATGATTATTATATAAACTTCAATAGGGATTCGTTTCACGCATATATGATGCCTAAGAAAAATCACCACAGTTCATGTTGTCAATCATGACTCTAGAGAGTTGGTTAATAATAACCCCAAGAGTAATCATTGCATCTCCCATTTCATCAAGTTTCTTATTCAGAAAATCCATCACAGTTTTCTTCACATCCATTGTTACTTTGGTTCCTTCAAGATCCAGGTATTTAATAAAAATAGGTAACTGTGAGTATATTTGTTAAATCATCACATACTAACTTGTGGGGAGGGTAAAAACTATGATATAAATATCCAAGTTATCTTAATATCATTCAATTTATCTAACATAAATATTAATCATTATAATATTATATCGATTATTGTTTTGTCAGTTACGCATAAAGAACGCCCTAACCCCTAAAGATTTCTAAACCAACCTCTGTGACCAACTGTAAGGCCTCACGCTTAAAAATTAATTATTCTTAAAATAGTCAGTAATTTTACTTTTAATTAAAATCTACGATCTATTTGGGTTTAGATATAATGATAACTAGGACATAATCTAAATATAACAACATGAATATTACCAGTAGAAACTTATATGGAATAACAATTTTTTCAGAAATCAAAAACTCTTGAAAAATAAAAATGAAAATTTAAAGGTTAAAAGCATAAATATTCTTTTATCCCATACATGTCTCTATTATTCATTATTTCCTATGAAAAGAATTTCAAAACTATGGTTGAGAATTGAAATCTCAATAAGGGATACATAAATAAAGAAAACTACTAGTCTTGGGATATCATGAAAACCATAAATAAATTATTATAATGTAATTCTATTAACCATTATGATGTAGTAAATATAATTCACTAAATATAATATGACTCCTTACCATTTTTTAAATAATATAATACCATAAAGACATTAAAAATAAACATATATAATATAAAGTTAATTTGGGACATAAATATACTTAAATGAAATAACCACTGAGTTTATGTAGAGACCCCAAACCTTGATGTACATAGTCATTGCATTACTTTTGTGTAATACTTAATAAATAAAAAAACAGACACCAAAGGACCATAATAGTGTAGTGTCTTTGGAAAAATGGAACAGAATCTTCTAATCATAGTGAATGATTTCAATATCTACCATAATGATCTTCAATTTTTTTCTTACCTAAAACCTTTCTTTATATCATGGGGAAAAGAATACATATAAAGGGTGAGCTCAAATTCTCAGTAAGGGTAAGTATGGAGAAAATAAAACAAACCATGTAAATTTGAACATCAAAAGATTAACATAATATTTAAACATCAAAATCTTGAGTAATGACATACAACATGGAAGTAAGTAAGGCATAGATCTTAATGGATCATCAATCATGATAAAATATCATGGTAATAAATCATATAATTGTTTCTACCATTAATTACATGTTATGATATCCATATTATCCAAGGCATTGCTTTTAAGACCATCTTAGTAGACCAAGTCCCTTTCTGAATCGAGTTCACTACTCATTCCAGTCATGTACCACTGAACCAGATTAACTGAATGTTCCATCCATGTCTATCTCATGAGATATAAATCATCACCCAATGCATTGGAGGTAGATATAGGTCCCACACATCTCATAATTCAATCATTTATATGTGTTCTAGAAAATAAACATAAATCTTACATCATAACCCAAAGAATAATATGGGTTTCATCAACATCGTCCCATCATAAAATAATACATATTTAAAAAATTTATATCATTTCATCATAAAAAAATCAAAACATGTAAATAGTAGGAAAATTATACTAGAGACATGGAAATATTAAATAATTCAATCTTATATGGAAAATAGTCTTGATAAAACACTTGAAATGAATTCTAGAATAAAATATTATTTCTTCTTCAAAATCATTTTCTTTTCTCAAAATTACATGAAATTTTAGATGAAATAGATTTTGTTTAAAATAAACATGAAATATTTTACATTAAGATTCATGAAAATAATGTGTTATGAAACCTTAAAAATCCATTCATGCCGTATTAGTTAAAAAACATTATCCTCGTACCTTTTTCGAAAAATTTAAAAATTTCCTCGTGTGGTAAACAAAAGTAAGATTTATTTCATAAAATGTGGTAAATTTAAAAAATGGGTAAAAATTAACATAAACATTAATGAAAACATTTTTATAAAACATGGACATGGATGATAACAATAACCCCCGAAAATACTTACGAATAACAATCTCGGATAAAAAATCGTGATTGGAAAAGTTATCCCTTACCTTATGTCCAATTTATTCTGTATGTGTCTGAGACTATTTTATAATGGGTTTAAACATATTAATAACTGGTAACATAACCGTAATAATATTTATGATATATTATATGATTCACTTGTGACTTTAGATTATCCGTTCATTTTTTAATTCCTTGTTAAAGTAGCGTTTCGGGGAAAATCGTTTCATTTATCGTTCGTGTTTTGACTTGTAATTTTTAATATGATTACATAGATCATGATTAGTTAATTACAGAATATAAAACATGATTTATGTATAATATATATTCAGAATATACATATATATAACAGATCTATAAATGGAAAGAAATACACTGTTTATGGAGACGGTAGGCCGTACGTACGCATGAACGCTATTATTCGTTTCGTTATTGAATTGAAGGAAATTAAGTAGATGACATACATATATATATACATAAATTGAGTAGAATTATTATGTCATATATTTCATGATTACCCATTATATATACATTATAATCATTCTTGAATTGTTAACATGGAAAATGAATCTCATCGCGTCGTGGAGACAGTAATCTGTACGTACGCACGAGCTATGATATCGTTCCCATAGTTATTGAATGGAATTGGAGTGGATGTTATAATATCATAGAATCAGTAGTATGTTATATTAATCATATATAGTTATTATTTTCACCATTATACCCATCCAAATAAGGTGGTGGTGGAAAAAATGATTACACCACGATGTGGAGATGGTATCACGTACGTACGAACGCGTGGTCATTTCGTTTGCCGTTGGATGGATTGAATGTTAGATAGGGTTGTTTCATATTTATAATAACATATCAGTATATATTAAATACTGATGTTATTACTTTATAATGAAAAAAATAATGAACAGTAATTATAAGAAAGAAACTAGAAAGTATCGGTAGAAGTGATTACCTCTTCCTCAACGCACCTCCTTTAAACTTCTTCTTTGGTCAGTAGAGTTGGTCTTTTGAGAATACCAGAACCTATATGATATATCTAGATTGGTTGAGAATAGTAATTTTAAGGGTTTTTCTGAGCTTCAAGGATCAAAAGGGTGTGAAGAGAAGAGGGAAGGGGTGCCCTTTTTATAAAGGAGGAGAGGGGCACCTTTGAAAAAACATAAAATATTATTTTATAATAAAGTCATATTCTGTTTATAATAGATCAAAATTGATTTATTTATAAGCTAAAGTGGGGATGTGTCTAAATAATCTCATCCAATAGGTTTTAGAGAATTTTATGTTACTATTTAAACCTTATCATTTAGATTTAACTCTATGTTAAATAATTTAACCTTTATCGTGTCATCTTGTTTTCCTACACTATATGGTTAATAAACTTACTATAACAAGCCAAAATAACCCCAAGTGGTTAATTATTAATATATGTATCATTATAAAAGTCATTTGGACTAAACATATATTTTTAGGAATATAAAAACAATTAATAATATAATAGTTTTAAAAAAAATATTTTATGTCAATTTTGACACTATTTGGTAATTGATTTTTTTAAAAATCATAACGACATGATTAGTTCTAAAAAAGTTTATTAAATCAATACTAACATTTCATTTTAACCTATAAAATTATTTTAATTCATAAAAAGTCTCACATATAATTTATTTGGGTATTTGTAACATCAATTATGTTAATATTTTATTAATAAGGTAATTATTGCATCATCATTGTGTCATAAATAAATTAAATTATTTAATGTATAAAAATTAAAAATAAAGTACCATTATGTAGGAAATTATTATAGGTTTCTAATGAATATTTATAGTCGAATTTATCATATGTATAACCCTATTTAAAAAAAAATTAGTTATTAAACATTGATTTTAACTATTTTAACTCTTCATTAAATAAAATTATAATAAGTGTTCTAATCTAATCCAAGTGGACCTAAATGGTCATATTTTATTCCTAAGGTTGTTTTTGGTCACATTATAATTATCCAATTGAATTATGACATGTGTTAGGGTAATAATAATATCATTTTACCCTTAAATACCCTATTTACTTTTAACCGTGGTAAAAAAAGTAAAAAGTTACTATTCACCAAAAATTATTTTTTTCTCATTGAACTGAATTTTAGTCCTTGATATTAACTGTCTGTATCTGATTTTCGATATTCCACTCACAGAAGTGGTAATATTATGTTTTATGTAAATTTTCAAATTTTCCAAGGAGTTGGGTAAAAGACGGTGAAAAGTTCAATAAAATTTTTATAAATCTAAAATTATTATAAAATTACTCCAATGAATTACATTGAACATATATAAGTATTATGAAACAATTTTGATCTAAAATAAATTTAAATAATATAAATTATTATTTAAATAAAATGTTTTTTTAAATAGTAACCTACTTTTTTCACTATTCATCAAAAATTGAATGTTTTCAGAAAAATACAAAAAATCCACCGTAGGATAATTTCGATATTCTGAATTGAAAAATGAATTCCATTTTCAAAGATAAAATATATAAAATTTTAAAAAGTGGGTATTACTATTAATAATGGCTAGCTCATAATAATATTATAATAATATCTCATTTCGTGAAACTCGGTATTGCGTACTACACACGCTATCGAGGAAGGTATTGATTGCGTTTAATGCAAGCCAAGTAAGGGTTGCGTGTAGTGAAATCTATGTTTGGTGTTGCATATAACATAATAAAAAATTACGTCCTTTATACATTAAACAAAATATATAATTAATGTTGCGTAGAATAATATCCACAAAACGAACTTGAAATTGTGTGTAACAAGAGCCAAGAATAGTATTGCGTATACTGCAAGAAAATATGGTGTTGTCTATAGTACAAGATAAATTAGGTGTCATGTATAATAGAAGACACCAAAGAAATTAAATAGAATAACTCTCATAAAATCTAGGGATGTTACATTCTACCCCCCTTAATTTGAATTTCACCCATGAAATTCGTCAGGGTTATAAATGGTTTACTAATTGAATTTTTTTTATAGAAACACACATCTTAAAAATAAATACCAAATCATAACATTAAAACACTATAGTATTAAATGTAAAAGCTACCCAAATTAACTCATCACTCGGTTTCCACATTGGAGAAAAATGGTGAAAATATGAATAAGGAAGGGAAATCTAACCATAAAGTTCTGATGGAGAGTGGCAGAAAAATGGCTATGAAAACGAAATCAATCAAAAAGCCATAAATTTTTTATGATCTAAGGTTCCATTTGATATATCAGGTATGAGGGTACTGGGACAACATTTTTAGTTTTCAATATCATTCCCCTAATGCTGATGAATTGTTAAATTAAAATAAATACCTACTTGATTTTGGTAATATCTCTCTGTTGTTCATGCCTTGAACAATTCCTACTTCATCTCTTAAAGAAATGAGGTTGAATTTTTCATTCGTGAAGGGTTAATAGATCATGTGATAGAATGATAGGTCATTCCATTTGTTTCTATTGAAAATAATTTACCACAATTTATTCAATATATATAAGTCCATCTATATTGAGATTAATCATATATGGTTGATCAAATGGACTTATACATCATATATCATAGTGCTTAATAAAATAAAACTAGTTTCTACTAACTAGGGACTTCCTGAAGGCCGGTGGTATGCGATAAAGGCCTGTCATACATCAGTTGTGGGTTCGATTCCCATAGCCTTGTCCGACACGACGAGTTGTCACACGTCCTGCTGGTTGTCCTTTTTCTAAAACTATGTTTTTATAACATCCCATCAATAATATCGAAAAAAGTTTTATCCTTAAAAAATAGTAACTTATGTCCAACATAATTCATTCCAATCTTTCGGATTATCTAAAATACTTCTGTCCAAGATCATAGTATAATGAAAACAATTACTAGAAATGTCATCTACTGATCATGTGAATACCATTATTTATCCCCCATATTTCATAAAATATATCTTCTGGGCACATTCCAAACATGTGAATACCATAATCATGTACTCTCTTGAAAAGTGAATACCCATTGAATCTTAGTGAAAACATGAATATTGTCAAAAGTTACCTCTTTCCACATAACAAAATCCCAAAAATTATATATAATCAAACCAAGATATCACTTAGTCCTTATATCAATAATGAGCTCATGAATACTATCAAACATATTATTTTCTTCTTATACATTCATTATGCACATATCATCTTCTTTCCAAAAATATCTGAATAACCTTTCATGGTTACCTGTACCATTCAATATATACATTCAAATAATTTAGGAAAAACAATATTGTAACAACCTTTAGATGATTCTTTATTCCATATTATCATTAAGATAACTCTTGTTAAACATACAAGCATTCCACTATGTTCTTAAACCATTGACTGAGCTTCATCATTTTATTCTCCCACACTTATTTCATCTCATATATCATTTGTAGTTTCTTTATCATCATCAACATATATACTACTCATATGACCATGTTTATTCCCTTCATTATATTTTCCCGTGGGCATTAGTTTTTATAATGCCCATACATTCCAGATTTAAAACATTTAAGCATTTTTGATGTCATAGAAATACTATTATCCTTGTTCATGGTGGTAACTGACCCTTTTCCATTACACTTACTGGCTTTGTTTCCTTCTTTTCCAAACCCAAAGCATCTTCTAGTTCCTTTGAAACATTATTCATGATTCCCCTTCCCACATGATATACATGAGCGGAATTGAACCTTCTTTCCTCTATGATCATCATGAAACTTCTTCTTTCTCTTTTTAGACGAGTCAGGAAATTTACCAAATTTGAGATTATTGATCGTGTAATGAGATTTCTGATTAGGAATAATAAAGATATTTGGACTTCCAAATCCTTTTTCATTTTGTTTCTCATGAAGAATATCATTCCATTGTCCTTCATATCCTCCATTATCATGAATCATTATGTTTCTATCCATTTTCTAAAACCCAAAAAGAATAGTGTGAGAGGAAAAAATCATGCCAGGGAAAACAATATAATAAAGGGGGAGTACCGTCAATATCTAACATCTTAGGTTATATTATAATATCATTAATGTAATTCTAGGTCTATAACCTATACATATACTTATCCACAGGGACACCCCTAGACATACCTTAGAAATATCTCTAAGGATTTAAATAAAGTTTTCACATCCTTGTTTCCAAAGTTTAACTAAACATTTCCTTTGATACCAACTTTAGAGTCCCCAAAACGTGACTTACATAGACATTACATTACTTTTGTGGAATACTTCATACACAACAAAAACAGAAACCAATGGACCGTAATAGTTTAGTGTCTTTGGAAACATGGAACAAAATCTTCTAATCATGGTGAAAGATCTTCAACATCTCCCATAAAGATCTATACTTTTTTTCTTACCTAAAACCTTTATTTATATCCTGGGTAAAATAAAACATATAAAGGGTGAGATAAAATGCTCAATAAGGGTATTCATGGAGAAAATAAAACAAACCATATATATTTGTACTTAAAAACATGAACATAATATTTAAACATCAAAATCTAGAGCAATGACATAAAGCATGGTAGTATGTAAGGAATATGTCATAATGGATCATCAATCATAATAAAATAGCATGGGAATAAATCATGTAATTGTGGAAACCATTAAGAACACATTATTATTTCCATAGTTTTCAAGGCATTTCTGCCAAGACCATCTTAGTGGACAAAGTCCCTTTCTGAATCGAGTTCACTCCTCGTTCCAATCTAGTATCTCTGAACCGGATTGACCTATCATTCCAGCCATGTCTATCTCATGAGATATAAATCTTTACCCAATCAATTGGAGAAAGATATAGGTCCCACCCATCTCATAATGAAATAATTATTATGTGTGCCAAAAAATAAACATAAATATTAAAGCATAACCCAAAGAATAAAATGGGTTTCATAAACATCTTCCCGTCATAAAATAATCCATATATAAAAAATGGATATTCATTCATCATAAAAAAAAATAAAACCATGTAAATTGTAGGGGAATTATACTTGAGACATGACCATATTAAATAATTCTATCTTTGATAGAAAATAGTCTTGATAAACACTTGAAATTAATTCTTGAGGAAAATATCATTTCTTCTTAAAAATAAATTTCTCTTCTCAAAATGCCATGAAATTTTAAATGAAATGGATTTTGATTAAAATAATCATGAAATCTTGTACATTTATCTTAATGAAAATAAGGAGTTATGAAACCATAAAAATTCATTAATGTCGTAGATGTTTAAAAAAATTTTCCTCGTACTTTTTCCAGAAAAGTAAAAAAGTTCCTCCTGTGCCAAAAAAAATTAAGATTCATTTCATAACATGTGGCAAATTTCAGAAATAGGTAAAAAGGATGTTAAAAATTAAATAAAATATTTTTAGAAAACATGGACATGGATGATAACAATAACCCCAGTAAGTACTTACAAATAACAATCTTGGATAAAAAATGTGATTTGAAAAGTTATCCTTGACCTTATATCGAATTTCTTTTGTATGTGTCTGAGACTCCTGTATAGATGGTTTAAACATATTATTAACTTGTAATAGAACCAAAATAATATTTAGGTTATCATATATGATTCACTTACGACTTTAGATTATCCATTCATTTGTCAATTCCATGTTAAAGTTGTATTTTGTGTAAAATCGTTTCATTTATCGTCTATGTTTTGACTTGTAGTTATTAATATGATTACATAGATCATTATTAATTAATTACATAACATAAAACATTATTTATTTATAATTTATATTCATAATATAAAAATATATATATAATTGATCGATAAATGGAATGAAATACACCGTTCAGGGAGATGGTAGGCCGTACGTACGCATGAATGCTATTTTTCATTTCCGTATTGAATTGAATGGAATTAATTAGATGAAATACATACATATATATACATAAATACAGTAGCATTATTATGTCATATATTTCATTATTACCTATTATATATACTTTATAATCATTCTTGAATTGTTAACATGGAAAATGAATATCATCGCGTCGTGGAGACGGTAATCTGTACGTACGCAAGAATGATGATATAATTCCCATAGTTATTGAATGGAATTTTAGTGGATGATATAATATCGTAAAATCATTATTATGTTATAATAATCTTATATAGTTATTATTTACCCCATTATATGCATCCATATAATGTGGTGGTGGAAAAACAGATTACACCACGGCATGGAGACGGTATTCTGTACGTACGCACGCGCGGTGATTTCGTTTTCCGTAATTCAAAAAATGAATTCCATTTTGAAAGATAAAATTTATAGAATTTAAAAAAGTGGGTATTACTATTCATAACGGCTAGTCCATAATAATATTATAATAATATCTCATTTAGTGAAACTCGATATTGCGTACTATACACGCTATCGAGGAAGGTCTTGAATGCGTGTAATGCAAGACAAGTCAGGGTTGTGTGTAGTGAAAGCTCCATATGATGTTTCATATAAAATAATCAAAATTTATTTCATTTATAAAATAAAAAAATCTATACTTAATGTTGCATAGAATAATTTCCACAAAATGAACTTGAAATTGTGTGTAACACGAGCCAAGAATAGTGGTGGGTATATTGCAAGCTAATACGGTGTTGCGTATAGTACAATATAATTTTGGTTTTGTGTATAATAGAAGATATCAACGAAATTAAAATGAATAATTCTCATAAAATATCATGTTGTTACAGTTTACATGGACACATATCACTAAATGGAATACTCATACGACTAAATTTCACACCCAATGAATAGAAGGTTATAACGTAACATCCCATCCATGTTTTATTACATAACCACCTGTCATTCATTTTATCATGTAACCACCCATCACTGGTTTATCACGTAACATGTCATCAAATGTACAAGTACCATTATATGATCATAACACATAAAATATTAAAAATATCAACATTTATCATTCCATTTTAAATAAAAAGAAATAAATTTAAGATATTGAAAAATTAAATCCATTTAAAAAAATTCTATAACAAAATAACAAAAAATTGATTTATTGATTTCCTTTCCTTTAAATAACATTATAGATTATAAAGGATGCCAAATATCAAATAGTGGTTATGGTTATAGATATTCCATTGTTTCCACACATGTTAAATACACTTTCATTTCTGTTTATTAAAATGGATTGTAGAAAAATTATTCCCTTTGAATGGAATTAAAATTCAATGGAATTTATTATATATCGTATAAATGAAGAAGATGTATATTATAAAAAATCCTCAATGAAAGGAGGTTGAGATGAAGTCCCTTTCAAATTAAATTTTATAAATAAAATAGACACATTATGTGTATTCGCAATAAGTACACATAAATAATGTGTGAATACAAGATAACATATACAATTTTATTTCTTACATAATCGTAGCTTGATATAATAAATATGTATAAGTTTTCTCTATGAATCTAAATTGAGTTATGATATTTCTTTACATTTTTTTGATTCAACGCGTATGTTCCTTGTTCTTCCTAAATAATAAAATTAACATACTTTCAAAATTCTTAAAAATGTTTTTAGTTTTATTTATTACATTAATATAACTTATTTCCACATTATCAAAATTACATAATTATTTATGTTAATTACAGTCGTTTTGTCGACATAGGGTAGTTGAGTAGAAAATAATCTTTTTATAATTTAAAATTGTACATGTGGTTAAAATTAAAGTATTTATAGAATATTATAAATGATTTATATATCATATATATATAGTATATATGTATTTATATCAATTATATATGTATTTAAAATAGTCCCTAACATTTAGAAATGAAAAATTAAATGCACCATTTATAGAGATGGTAAGACATGTGTATGCATTAACACTATTTTTATTTCTCCAATATACCAAAGGCCTTCATTTTTATTGATTTTTGATAATAAACCTTTCATGGGGTGAGGTGGAACCCTTACAGGGCTCGTAGGTGTATGTATTACATGACCCATAGGCCTTTTAGGGATTCATTGCCCGTAAGCTTCAAAAGATTTAAAAATAAATGATACATAGATATATTATAAGTCTAGTATAACATAATATTTTATATAAATTAAATAAATTCATTAATTACAACCTTTATATCTTCCATGTATGGAATGAACGAGTCATAGCACATGGAGGGGTGGTAGTCCACATTTCCTCAAATGAAATTATCATCTTTTCAAATCAAGAAATGTATAAAGGTATGTTTGAAATTAAAACATAATTTATAATAGATACAATATAAATATAATATATATCATATATAAAAACATTTTTATCATAATGTCCATCATGGGAGGTTTTAGGGGAATATTGAACAATCATCGTTCCGTGAGGCAGTAGTTCGTCAAACACAGAAATAATATGTTCATCTCCATCAGATGATGGAGTTTGTACGTTTAGTTCAAATAATTCTCATAAAACATCCCAATACATTGAAGATACTTTTAATGTCATAAAATAATGGAATAAAGAGAGTTTACATGTTGGTGAAGGAAATTAAATGAAAAAATCTTGAGAGAAGACATTACGTCAAATTTGGTAACTCCTTTTGATTTTAACTAAAAGGGTTTCATTAATTTATTCACATGGATTAATATTTTAGGACGAATATATGGATTTTTTGAACTTAATTGGGAATATTTTCAAGTATCCAAGGGGATTTAGTGGTGCGTGCAATGGATAGAGGTGATTCACTTTTATAAGAGGGAGGTGGGACACTTTAAGCAGCAGGTGAACTATTATTTTATTGTAAATTTATTTTGAGTTTAAAATTGTCCCAAACTCATTTATTTTAAGGATATGATTATTTTAGGTCAAAAACATCACAAAAAAATAGGTTTTAGACAATTATAGGTCAGATATTTAACATTATATTTTTTAGTTATCCCTTAGTTAACTAATTTGGCGATTACCATTTCTTCTGGTATATTCATAGTATATGGTTAATATAGTTACTAAAAAATTCTAATAGAACCTCAAGTGGTTCATTAATGAAATATTGAACATTATGTAATTAATATTGATGAAATTTAGTTATTTATGACTATTATATCATTTAATAAATTTTTATTTGTTTTAAAAACTCATTTTTGCCAAATTTTTTAATATTCATTTAATGACATTTTTTCAAAATGCATAAAAAACAGATTCATTCAAAAAAACTTCCTAAATTAAAATATAAAAATTCATAAAAGTCCTTAAAAATATTGTATGTAATAATACATTCAAAATAAATTTTTATTTTTATTTTTAATCACATTTATTTAAATCAGTCATTAATCATGTAAGCACTACATCATCATTGTGTCGTCAATAAATTTATTTATTTGAGGTATAAAAATTATAAATAAAATATCATGATGTGGGAAATCATTTTATATTTCTAATTATTATTTATAGTTGGAACCAATACATATATAACCATTTATAAAATATTTTTTACTAAAATAAATATTTTTATGTTATAATTTTCATTAAATTAAATTAATTCTTATAAAATTTCATTTTCACAACAATGTGGAACAATGGGGTCCAAAGTCTTCCCCACAATGAAAATGGTCATTATATCTTATACAATAGGATTTGTACACAAGCTAGTCTAGTTTAATATTATTATAATATTATTTTTCATAACCTTATTTATCCTATTTTTACCCTTTAGCCATCGTAAAAAAAATAATTAATAAAGATACTATTAATAATGTCTACAAATAAAAGTAACATAATAACATAATTTGGACCCATGATTCAATATATGGAATCAAATCTTTCAAATTAATAACATAGTATTGGCAGAAATTAATTTAAAATTTATTGTCGTTTCCAAAATCAAAATGAAATTTTTTCGAACTATTTTCTATCAAAATATTGACATGTGTTTATCAAATTTCAAAGTGAAATTACTTTTAATGACCAAAATTAAATTATAAAATAAAAACAGAATCTGATTATACATTAAAACTAATTAAGAGAACAATATAACATTATAAATAAATTAGATTGAAGGGAAGTTTTGAATTAAAAAGTAGTATTTTTCACTATTAATTTAAAATGACCATTACCATAAAAAAATAATTTCATCCAATAAAAATATTGATATACCTATCCTAGATAATACATTTATGTTTTAAAATAGAACATATAAATGTATAACAAAAATATTTAAAATGGGTTTTTCTCAAATGGTGGTACAACGAGCTTTTAAAAAATTAGAATAGTATTTCATGTTTAAAATATGATTCATTTTTTATTTTAAGATACTAAAATATATAGGTTAAATATAAATAAAATTAAAAAACATGTTTATTAATAATATTTTAGTTTTTTCTATTAATTCCCACCAATATAATGACTATGTGTTAACTACAACTTTAAATAATAATAATATTATTGTATAATTTTTCAGTAAAACTCAATGTTGTGCGCAATGTAAGATTTCATTTAAACCTATTGTTGCGTGTTGAGTAAATTATCATTAAAAGTGTTATATTTAAAATAAAATTAATATATTATTCCAAAATTTTAATAGATACGAAAATGTATTATTCTTTAAATATCTGGGTCAATATAGTTATAATGTTTACCAATAAAAAATTTTAATTTAACTATCTCAAGAAGTATTTATTTACTGAGTTTTCATTGAAACCCATGGTTAAATTGTTATTTATTGATTAAACTTATTTTAAATATCTCCATTATATTTAGATAATTTTATTACTATGATATTAGAAAAGGACATCACATATGTTGGGTGATAACCAATCATGTCCCGAAAGGCCGAAAGTCTTGTACCCATGACCAAATGACAGTAAGGGTTTCCTACCTTCCACTAGCCTATGTGATGTCATGATTAATTTGTAACTATTTTTATGAAAAAAATATTAATGATGAAACCATAATGTTAAATTTTATGTTATTAGAGTAATGTACTGAAGATATTAATTTTACAAATATTTATTAACAACGAGTTATACTTTTAAATCTTTTATTGACCATAATATCTACTAAAAGTGTATGTTAGTGCTTCGAGCAATAATGTTAATTTCTAGTGCTATATTTTTTTTAAGTAATGGATGAATTAGAATTTATAAAATGAAAATATAAAGAATAAATTTATTATAGAATTATATCAGGTAAGTAATTTTTTATATTCTTGGTCAATAAATGAGTTTCTCAATTATAGGATAATGATCAAAAGAAAATGAGTTTCCCTAATACCATAATTTTGTAAAACCGGTGGACTTTTAAATAATCATTACTTTATTACATTGAAGAACTCAACTTTTAATTGATCAATAACATATTTTTGATTGATGAAATGAATAAATACCAATAAATATTTATGATTTTTATCCATTTTCAGTCTTCATTCCCAACTTGTGTTCTATTTTGTGGGATCCTAGTTATTGGTCAATTTTGATGATCATTATACTTGCAACATACAAATTTCTTGGGATGTTTTAGTATTTATTTTTATGATGATTCTTTTTTTGAATGTAAAATTAATTTATTAAAAAATTATTACCAAGATGAATTTCACGGGTTAAATTCATTTTAAGGGGGGTACAATGTAACACCACAAGATTTTGTAAATTATTTTTTTCGAATTAATATATCTATTTGATATTTTTAATTTCATTTAACAGAAGAAATTATTATAAATATATAAATTTAAAAACTATTTCATAAATTACATTCACATGACACCTCGATGGATAGAGCTACATGAAATATCAGCATGGCTTGCGCTACCAGCAACTTAGACTTGGTGTATGTTACACAGAACACATATGATCCATGAAACATCGTTTCACCGATATAATTGTTCAAATGATAATATTATAATATTTAATTAAAATATATCTACATTAATAGTAGTAACTAAAATTAATATATTATTTATAATTTTTTATATAAATATTATACATTTATAATAGAAGATATGATTTTTTGAAAAGCCTGTTTATGTTTAGAAATATCATTTTCTCGAATAAGATGCTTAAAATAATAATTTTAGACACATTTAATAATTTAATTTGATAAAAATATAATTTTTTAAAATTTATAAGGTCAAAATTATTATAGGGTGAATTTGTTAATTTTATTTGTGAAACATTATTTTTTTATGAATACATAAAATTCTTCCTTTTGTTAAAAACAATTGTTTCATTTAAATAATTATTAATAGTAAATTCTATTTAAAATTTATTTCAAGGTAAAATTAGATAATAAATACATGTATTAATATAATTTATTTCATTATAATCTATTTTACTTTGATATTGAATATATGAACTGAATAATATTTTGACCTTTATTCTACCTAAAAAACATGTAATTTCATCCCGCTTGTAGGTTCAACATTAGTGATAATTTTGTCACTTTTCTGAAATGAATTTTTATAAAATGATATTAAATATTATAATACGTAAGATATTTATAGTAGAATAATATAAAATTAAAATTTATACTATATTAATAGTAATTGTGATTGAAATTACTCAAAATGAATAATGTTATATTATGTAAAATTTGGGACTAATCTTTAATCATTGGTTACCAAATCACCTATAAAATTGCTTGAAATCCATTTTATTTCAAAATATAGTACATATAACTTCTATTAATGATTTTGATGGGTTTCTATGACTTTTATGGTACCAAAATGTGTAAACCAAACATTTTTTCAAAAATTACAATTGAGCCTTTTCCCATCCCTATATATTGACACCACCAATCTGTCTTCTTTAAACCTAGAAAAAATCTTAAATCTAACCAATACTGGACAAATACACTTCCCAAAAATCTTCCATTACTCATTTTGTCAACCCTTTGGTAACAATGTCTTCAATTTATGGTTTTTGGCACAAACAAAATGAGTTACCTGATTTAGAGGTAACACCTTCCCTCATGATTCTTTCTATTATATTACATAAATCCCATCCAATATATTTAATATATTATTGTATGAAATAATATTCTCTTAAATATATAGGATGTATTTATTTTTATTATTATACCTAAATGTAAACACACCTCTATCTAATGGGATAAAATTATACTGAATATCTGTACAATAAAATACAACATCACAAAATGATGAATGCCCAATTTTTCGTCACATCCACTCATTTTATACATTTTGATCAAAAGATTTATTTACATATGAAATATATTATATTAACATAGTCATTAATACCCTTTATCCATTTGTACATCATATATATTTTTACCGTATAATTTGTGTTCATACGATAATTTATTTTGAGGAAGCGTGGAATACTGCCCCTCAATGAAAGACGATTCGTTCATACACTACACGAAAAATATTAAGTATGGTTTTAGAGAATATATATTCTAAATATTATATCATAAATCTACTATTAAAATGATATATATATACATATATGTATTTTATCAATTCTCTTGAAAGGCGATAATTTAACAGCAATATCATTCATGTGTATGTACTTCTTACCATCTCAATGAATATTATATTTCATTTCATACATATATATTATATATATTATTATAATATGAATATAATGTATATACATGATATTTATATCATGGTTTATATTATGGAAATCATATTATAAGTATGTGGACAAAAGATAAAACAAATTAAGACCCATGTGAAGTATAAAGAGAATATTACCCAAAGTGAAACCCCAATATTAGATGGTAAGAAATTTGGTAATATAAGGTCATTACAAAAACATATATGGTATTTTATATAATAAAATTGTCAATAAAAATATATACTAAACTTATAATTATTATACCAGTTGTTTTAGTGAGTGTTATTCTAGTCAAGACACAAGGTAAGGGGATTTCATTTAACTTTAGTATTTCTATGAGATACATTCTATGTTCACCACTATTTCCTTTGGGGAGTGTATATAATATAAAGGATTTTATTTTATTAATAATTTAAATAATATAATTGGTATTAACATATCAATTTTATGATATTTTTATGGGGTTTATGTTTCTAATGTTACCAAATCAGTGAAATATTTCTATCTCGATTTTCCGTCATTGAGACTCAATTTTTGTTATACTCCTAAATTCTTTTACAAGGAGTATATACATCCATTTTTATATTATATCATGAAATTAATATTTTAATGATATTTTTATATTAATTTATTTTCTTTTTGTTACATGAAATTTATTATCCCATGATACCATGTTATAAGAGTGTATTGAGACAATATCATTGCTTTTCGAGATTTTTTATGTTTATTCTAACTTTAGATGAATTATTATTATCCATAACTCAAAAATGTTAATGAAATTTAATATCATATGGTTATTAATTATTAATTATTGTATTGGTACCATCATTCTTCTATTTTTTACAGAATATAGGTTTCAAATTATTTTTATCAAATCCAATGATTACTCTCTCTTTGGTCAGAAATCCATGTTTTCTAAAAAGTGTTCAATGGATATTCTAAAAATATTCTATGATCATTAAAATAAAATTTTACCATTTTTTCCTTGTAAAAACGATTTAAAATTAATATAATTGTATATTTCTGAATATTTATGTTTTTTTTATGTTTTTACCGTGCCGAAGGAATGTTATTTGGACCTCATACGACTTGTATAAATTTACCCATCGTCAAAATCGATTAAGTTATTTTTCATGTCATAATGGTTTAATATTAAGATATATTATTTAACATATTTTATAAAAAATAGTATTCAATAGTTTTTCAATATTATTATATGGGTTTTAGGGATGTTGTTTTTTATAAGTATTTATGTTTTAAATATCTGTTTATAAAAAATAAATGATATTTAACACAAGAAAGGCTATCAAATTATCACTCAAAATTACATTCTAACTATGATAAAATCGATTCATGTTACTAATTATGTTTTTAGAAATGATCGAATGGTTCCATTTATATTATTTATTTAAGGGTCTATGTTTTTATACAATGATGCTTATGACACATATTTCACATCCACACGTTTCATACTTTTGGGACCTGCTTATTTTGGGGGGTTATTATTTCATGATGTTATTTTGAAACCTATATATTTTAAATGGTTATGTTGGATGAAATGTTAATTACACTAATTTCTTTTCATGGGATATGATGTGATTTTAAAAAAACATATCTCTTTTTACAGTTTCTAATATGAGGAAAGTGTTATTCCCTTTTGGAACATCAATGATTGATTTAACTTTCTTATAGGTGGGACCAATATCTCCTTTAAATGTACAAAGTAATGTTATGTATTATATAATTTCAAAGGGTAAATTTTATATTTCCCACGCTCAAAAATATAAGAAGTTACATGTGTTTTTTCCAATCCTAAAAGAAAAAATGGTACATAGGTTGTCGCCCAGGTCCGAAAACAAGAAGGTACATGAGTTGTAACCCAATTCTGAAAGACAGAGTGTACCATGGTTTTATCCCTAGCCCAAAAGCAATATGTTGCATATGATTTAGCCAAATCCTAAAAAAAGATGGTCCACCGTTTGTAGATCAATCCCAAAAATATGAAGTTACATGGGTTGTATCCCAAGCCTAAAATAAATAGGGTACATGGTTTGTAGCCTATCCCTGAAAAAAGAATGAAACTGGTTTGTATCTAAATCCTAATAAAAAGTGGGTAAATGGTTTCCTAGACCAAACCTGATGTAGGTACACGAGACGTATCCCAATGCTAACATGTTTTTAATGTCTTGGTAGGTGTATTGGAAATAAAATTTTATATTCTTATATGTATGCCACAAATCCGATGTCTTATTCCACAATAATGATTTTAGGAATCATGATGATTATTTACATATGATTCATGTCTTATAAAATTCCACAATTTCCCCCATAACGCTTTTGTATGATCTTTTATACAATGGTTATGATATTAAAATGTTATGAACATATTACTATACCCATATGTCCATATTTGTTCATATGTGGCTCCCATGTCTACCCTTCCTGATCATCTAAGCTAACCCCTTTTTATGATTCCTTTCCCCAGGTTATGAAGAATGTTTTTAAGTATATGTACTAATGATGGGGATCTTTATGTATTGTGTTGAAGATCATCCAAATGGGTATAATATTTTTACCTGGGTTTCCAAATACACTATAAAATTATGTTCCTCAAAAATATTTTTCTATAATGTATTGAACTTTCATTTAAAATAATGTTCTAATCATGTATTCTAAAATTGTATCTCTATATGCTCCACCTATCGTTGAATATACAAGGCAGTATTCATATCAAAAAATTTATTTAATTAATAAAAAATACACATTATGAAACATTTGTATTGAATAAATAATATAGATTTATCTATATTTTGGATTATAATAAAAAACTACAAAATAGAATCCATATGTAATGGGGCATACAGTTTAAGAAAAATTAATATACATGATAAATTAAATGGATAATTTAGTTGAAATTTAGTTTTCAATGGTCATAAGAGATAGAATATTTCAAGGAGACTAAAATATGAATCATGGAATTCAATTGGAATACAATCCTTGGACAAATGAATAAAAAACCTTCCAGTGAAATAGGTAGGAATGTATCAACACAAAATATTACATGTGGCATAAAAATATGGGTTTTTAACCTCGATCAATATAAATCCTATAAAATAATATTCTAAAAACATTTTTAAAGAAAATATCTTTTTAGTTTAATAAACATTTGAATTTTTTTTTTCAAATGTTATTTTGAAATTGTTTTTAATAAATGATTCTATCTAAACCTTCCATGAAATATTCCATGAAATGATGGTGGGTAAATATATACAAAACGTATAAGGTGAATTGAGAATTCCTTTTGCATGGTCAATGGATATAAAATTTACTTAGTTGGATCGTGAAAAGAAGATTACTTTGGAAATAATAGTGAAAGGAAAAAAAGCATAAAATTGTATTTTCCCTGTTGTTTAAAAAAATTAAAACATATTTATAAAATATTATTTATATAAGAAAACAATATCCCCATCTAAATATAGAAATAATGTCTGGTTTTCTTGAAAAACATTTTCGATATCATTTTGTGTACTATAGAGTGGTAAAATGGAACTAATAGTTGAAAATTGTCATGAAAAATTAGAGAATAATGAATGTGTTTATTGAATAATGGATATATTATTAAATAAAATGGAAATTAAATTTAAATATCATTATTATTAGATTTCATAAAAAATTTCAATAAACAAACCAAAGAACACTATTCCACATTGAAATATTATTATTCAGAAACCTTGTGAAAGAATAATATTGAACAAAACATATAATATAATTATATTAAAGGAATTCATGATATAACATGTAAAAATCAGTATAAAACCCAAATAAAATATATTTTCTAAATTTTAATAATTAATAATCAATGGAATATAAATTGAGTTAAATATCCCTGACCATACTTTTCCTTCCATGTTTACATCATTTAACATATTATGTAATAAATTTATATTTATTTTTTACATTCATTATAAAATTATTTTTTTTATCATTACATTTTTTAAACATATTAAAAAATTTGTATACCAATACTTAAAAAAATTATTCCATGTGTTTTGACAAAATTTCGTTTATATGTCATAAAATCATTGGTAGGTCAACTATCGTCAATGAGTTCATTACAAAACATCTACAAAATAATAATAATTAATTATTTTTAATATTTATAAAAAAGAAAACAATTAAGATAAATAATTAAATATAGTTATTAAAAATTAACCAACATTACTATCATTGAGATGGTAGGCCGTTCGTAAGCATTAGTAACGTTTAAAATTATTCGATGATTGTTACGGGAAAAAGTTAAATGATATTATATCATTCATGAATGATTTTTATATGTTAAATAACATGATATTTAATCATATAAAAATGCTATTATGTATTATTATTTTGATGTAAAAGGAACCCAATAGTGTTGAGGTGGTGGTAGTCCACGCATCCAAAGACAACATTATCAATTTTTAAGTGTGTGAATGGGTTATTATGAAAAATATATATATAGAGATAGTTAATTTATAGAAAGAATATCATTTAAATAATATCATATATATGATGTTTATTTATCATATTATTAACTATAATCATCTTTTATATGTTCAATTTATAAATTGAATGAATTCATCTATTTTTTCGGGCGTAAGGCTACACTTCCACAAAAAATATTTTCATTTATACACAAAATGAAACGTATAAAAATATGTGTGATAAAATAATGATAGAAGAATAAAGATATAATAAATATCATATATAACTTATATATTTATATTTTCCATCATAATTTCCACCATCAGAGGTGGTAAGAGAATAATTAATATTCATTTTATAAGGTTGTAGTAATTCCATATGCATAGAAACATTATGTTTGTTACCCCTTATATTGATGTGTGTATTATTATATGATAAAAACATTAATTAAAAATACCCTAGTATATTTATGTTATTTTTTATTTATATAATTTGTGAGAAAAAATATTGTAGGTGGTTTATAATGGAAATTTAATTAAAAAGCTTCAGAGAAGATGTTTCTTCATAGTCGGGATACAACATTTTGTTTTTTACCATAAAGGCTTACATGGAAAGTTTTCTACACATAGGGAGGATTAAAAGTAGAGTTGAGGGATTTTTGGAAGCTTATTGGGAATATAATATCCAAACCTAGTTTTTTATTGAAAGGTTTGATGAATAGAAAGTGGTTGTTTAATTTTATAAGGAAAAAAATAACTCTCATGGATTTTTGGAAACAAGTTCGGTTTACACATGCTCTTAACAATACAAAGTCATAAAAAACAAAAAAACTCAATACTGTATTGTGAATGGAATAATTATGTCTATAAACATGGACATGGAAACGTTTTTAGGTCATTTTGGACCCTATAAGAATGGTTTTGTCCTATAGTATGATTAAGTTTACATTAACAATTGTTCTGAATTTCAATCACTTTTAATAATATTTGTTCAAAAATAAATTTAATATCCTTGGAAATTATATATTACTCATATTACCAATATGTAATCATTTTTTATAATTCAAATCATACAATAGGTAGAAAATAATTTCAATTCATTCTAGAGGTGGGACAACAATGTGGGTTTTTAATCTAAAAACACACGAAAGATTATTATGCCTTTATAATAAAAATCAAAGTGAAATTTATTACATTTATATAAAATTATTTAGTTGATAAAAATTTTATAAAATTTTAATTTAAAACCCATTAAGAATATAATATGACCATATTAATAAATTTGATGATAATGATGTTTTGATCTAAAATTAAGTATTAGTAACTATTCATTAGAAAAGGAAATTTTTTAGAAAAATATCAATAATCCACAATAATATAATTTATATGTTTATATATCATAAATTATTTTTATTTTGAAAAATTAAATCAATAATTTTGAAAAAATTAATATTTAAAATGGGGTTTACATTAAATGGTGGTAACATTTCTTTTGTAAAAATATAAGCTTTATTGGGGACAAATTGTGTTTGATGTTATCTTAGGTATAACATGACTAATGGATGAATAAATAAAATATTTTATTTAATAATATATATATATATTAATATCACATAGTAATTGAAATTAATTTAATATATTATTATAAAACAAATATTTTATCGTAAAAATAATTTTCAATAAAAATAATCACTTTATATACAATTTCTTTTTATATTAATTTCTAATTAATTTATAAAAAATAATTTATAATATATATTGTATTGACAATAATAATCATATATTATTCATTAATATTCAAAACCACAAACATAATGAAACGTTTATAACATGTGGTATTAAATAATGATAATTTAATAATATATTATTGTTCATTAAAACATGATGTCGCATGTAACAAAAGATATAGAAGAGAGATTACCTTTCATATAAAAAATTCAAATTTTAAGGATCGTGTATTGAAATATATATAATAAATTTTAAATAGAAAATATATTATAATGTATCTAGAAATTATATTACATTACGTGCATGGTGTCTACAGTCATCCACGCTATCAAATATAGGGTTCATACATTAAATTTTCATGGTATCATAGTATTTGAACAATATTTATAAACTATGTTGGACATCCTAGTTAATAGGACATCCAAATTCCCTTTCAAATGTTCCATTCACCGGGTTTGTGGATGGTTTGGAAAACAGTGAGGGAAAATCATGCACACATGTAAAATTTTCAAAAATTATAAAATTTCCATGAAGGTATATTATGTTTCTACTCATTTATATTCACCTTCCTCATCCCAATAGGACATGCGATGAACTCTAAGCCCCAAAATTTATCAATTATGGTTCTCTCTTGATTCTGAGTTGTGTAGAGTAATTTTTTTTGATTCTATGAATTAGGTATGTCTAATTCTCATATTTATTTTTTTTCTGATTAGGGGTTTGAATGTTGGGATATCATCTTTATTATATCTAAACCCCACTTCTATTTGGTGTAATATTTTTTAATTCATCAAATTTATGATCGTGATCTAATGAAATGACTAAGTGTGTATTCATTATTAAATTTTACATAAGTGGTATTCAAGTTATATCTTATGGTTTTTTATATATGTGCACTTGATATTATGGTATTTTATTACACATGTTCTATTCATGTATCCATTGTTAAGGATTATAAAAATAAAGATGTAAATGAGTACATGAACCCCAATCAATTTGCATGGGTTGTGTGGGGATGATTTTACCAAATTAGGGACGCCGATTGGGTGTGATGACCCTCCGAAAAACATGGTTAATAGAAACAATAAGGGTAAGATAGATATGAAAATAAGTTTGGACCATGTTCAACATGTAAATTAGTTAATGTGATGACTAAAAAGTAGAAATTAATGCTTATTTCCAGATGTGGGAAAATTGCTAAGGTATTGTTTGTCAGGAATTATAAATTGGTTAAATGGTATTATTGAGATTTTTTCCAAGGAATCATGTCTTGTACATAAAGTGAAAAAGTGGTATAAATAGGGAAAATGATAAATATTTCAAGTGAATTAACATAGGGTAACAATTTTATGTTCCAAATGGGATAGTTTTTAAGAACTACTGTATATCCAAAGAGATTTAGCCATTGTAAATTGGAATTGGGATAAATGATTTTTGATAATAATGGTAAATGTGTTAATGGATTGAGGGATAATATTAATTACCATTTTGGTAGTCACAGAAGCTGATATTTCTATTAATATTTGTAATGGTTGGTTTTGATATGATATGAGTTTTGTGATGGGATATATGTAATTATTTAACGATGGTTTTGTAGAGTGGGTTTTTGACATAGGGTTCAATTCCAACGGGTTGAGTTATACTAAGGCTCTAAAATCAACCAAAAAATTAACTTATTAAGGAATGGTATGATGTTCAATTACCCTAATGATTTCATTTGATGAGACAACAAGGATTGAGGCGTCATTGGAAGTGCGTTTTATTTTTGATGTTCTGTTTATAACTAACATGATAAATAACATGAATTATGTGCCCTATTCATTGAGATTGTTGAGTATTTATAATCCCTTGAACATGTGATGAATGTGAATTATGTATGGAATGTGTTATATGTAATGGAATTTAATATAATTCTATGAATAAATTATCCAAACTTTGTTAACTATTGTCACCCATTGTTTCATTTATTTAGTTATACTTTATGCCAATTTCAGGCAATAATTATCTAAAATAGATATTTTTAGACAGAATTGGTGTTGGACTACAATGATGTACTCACAATAGAGTTGTTTCACTATATGGTGATTTTGAATACTTCATCCATGATGTAAATGACATGGGAAAGGTCCTGGTGATAGAGAATTGAGTTGGTATTGTCATTTACATGGATTAGGTTCCAGAATATGAGTCAAGACAATTTTTTGGAATCTTATATTTTCTTTATATTGATTTTTTTCACTTATGACACTTCCTACATGACATGGAATATTTATTTTAGTTTAAAGTTATAAACATTTTAGGGAGATGTTACAAAAATATTTTTCATTGTTATTAGTTATTTCTACATTGATTGAATTGTTATCTATTGTAGATTACTCTGGTAATGAGGGTATATTCTTCACATGAGGCTATTTTGACTCCAACCACTTGTCCTCAACCTCTAGTATTCGGGGAGGCATACATGAGGTCATGTGGGGACTCGGTATGTCACAATAGTTTAATGGATCTCTGGTTAGGGATGTTACAAAGTGGAATCAGATATGTTCTTTTCCTATGAGATACAAATTTCAATGATAGATATGACAATAGGATGATATCCATGTAAATGAGCTTGTTCTTTGGAGTATCTAACCCATGTTTGGGGAAACCCAATTGACCAAGGGAGTAAATTTTATTTCATGAGTTGATTTGTTACATTTGATGATATTTAACAACTGGGTGGCGCACCTATTCTATGATGTGACTATTTTATGATTTTTTACTAATGGATATAATTGAATTTTGTTGTGTATAATTTAATCATTTTTGAAATCAAGGTATATATTATCCATGCATCATGGAAGCCACATATGGGATGGCTGGGTAGGGTATGGGAGTTATAATTCATTTAACCTTCTTTTAAATTTGAGGAAATTATGTCTTATGTAAAACATGTAACCATTATTGTTATTTTACACTTTTTTAACAAAGAGCATTTTTTGGGATGGTTGTGGGTGGTTTCTAGGATGTGTTTAGTGATATTTATAATAGTTTATGTAAATGAATTTTTTTATTGCTCTAAGAGAGATTTCAATTATATGAAGTCCGTACATTTTTTGTAACATGTTTTAAAGGTCATGTTTAGCAATGTAGAGAAATTGATCCATGAAGACATGTGATTGTTGAGAGAAAATAATTTGTTTTCGATAATGATCCATTAGTAATGGAGGAAGAGAAAACTTTTATCTAGAATAGTATATTAGATTATTTTGGAGGAAATCTTGCTCATTTAATGAAAAATAAGGAATGATATATGGGGTGGGATGTGTTTTTCTTGTTTTTGTTGACTAGGGAATTTTAGTAACAACACATTATGACCATTAATGTAGAGGGAATACCATATGAATTATACTTCTTTATTGAGTATATCCATTTAATTATTGGTCATTTAGATACTCCTCTTGAAAAGAGAGACAGTTTGGTGGAATATATGTTGAGTGTTCAGGAAAAGCATTGGTGTTCTATCATAGTGTAGACCGATTAGGCTAAGGGAATGTTATGAAATGTTTTCAAAGATATTTTTTTTAATTTATATTTAGATACTTATTGGTAAGATATGACATAGATTTTATTAGTTTTTCATAATGGGAAATGTGGATGATGGATTACACAATTCGTGTTTCCCATTTTTGACACTTCATTCAGGAATTGAATGAAGATGAAGCAGTTGTGGAGAATAATTTCAATGATGGGATGAGTTATGAGATACGAACTAATCTGACCATCGTCCACATGAAAAGTATTGGATATGTAGCGGGTCGGGCCCTTATACTAGAAGGTATCTTAATGGGGGGGGGGGGGGGGGTTCAGGTGGTGGACATGGTGTACTAGTTGGACGAGCGAGTTTTGTGGATTTATTGGGAAAGAAGTGTCATTTTGGAAAATATAATCCAGGTGGTATTAGGAATAATAGTCAAAAATTTTAGTTATACATTTAGGGTGGATACCAGGTGTACTTTTATTAGTGTTGGAGGTGGTGACACATTCATGGTCAGTATCCTTGACTAATAGTTATGTTCCGATCATACAGAAAATTTGGAAAAGTTCCAAGATTCTATAGTTATCCTCCCAATTTTGAAATAGATTGAGGAATGATATATATGTTGATTATGATAAGGTGGTCAGTCACTCCATATGAGGTTTTAATTTGTATCTCGACTAGTTTGGGGGATGGAAATCATTATCTAGGACAAGGTCACCCATTCCAAATAGATAATTCGACAGTAAGGACTGATGTGAGAGCCCGTAGTAGAGGTGTTGGTCTGATAAAAATAGTTTAGACTACCCCCATAGGTGGAGTGGTTTGTCCATCCAATATTAAAGATTTCACCATTATAGATTCCATTATTTTTAGTTCTTTACTTGTGATTTAACCCATACACTCTTTCACATACGATTAGTTTGTAATTTTGTTGGGCCTTGACCTGGAACATGTGTGTCTCGATCATGTCTTATGATACACCATAAGGGGCGAGATATAATGATATCGTAAATTATAAGGATATTTCATTTGATGTTGGTTGATATTATTTTCAATTGATTTTGATTCTATGAATTAGGTATGTCTAATTCTCATATTTTTTTTCTGATTAGGGGTTTGAATGTTGGGATATCATCTTTATTATCTCTAAACCCCACTTCTATTTGGTGTAATATTTTTTAATTCATCAAATTTATGATCGTGATCTAATGAAATGACTAAGTGTGTATTCATTATTAAATTTTATATAATTGGTATTCAAGTTGTATCTTATGGTTTTTTATATATGTGCACTTGATATTATGGTATTTTATTACACATGTTCTATTCATGTATCCATTGTTAAGGATTATAAAAATAAAGATGTAAATGAGTACATGAACCCCAATCAATTTGCATGGGTTGTGTGGGGATGATTTTACCAAATTAGGGACGCCGATTGGGTGTGATGACCCTCCGTAAAACATGGTTAATAGAAACAATAGCGGTGAGATGGATATGAAAATAAGTTTGGACCATGTTCAACATGTAAATTAGTTAATGTGATGACTAAAAAGTAGAAATTAATGCTTATGTCCAGATGTGGGAAAATTTCTAAGGTATTGTTTGTCAGGAAATATAAATTGGTTAAATGGTATTATTGAGATTTTTTCCAAGGAATCATGTCTTGTACAGAAAGTGAAAAAGTGGTATAAATAGGGAAAATGATAAATATTTCAAGTGAATTAACATAGGGTAACAATTTTATGTTCCAAATGGGATAGTTTTTAAGAACTACTGTATATCCAAAGAGAGTTAGCCATTGTAAATTGGAATTGGGATAAATGATTTTTGATAATAATTGTAAATGTGTTAATGGATTGAGGGATAATATTAATTACCATTGTGGTAGTCACAGAAGCTGATATTTATATTAATATTTGTAATGGTTGGTTTTGATATGATATGAGTTTGGTGATGGGATATATGTAATTATTTAACGATGGTTTTGTAGAGTGGGTTTTTGACACAGGGTTCAATTCCAACGGGTTGAGTTATACTAAGGCTCTAAAATCAACCACAAAATTAACGGATTAAGGAAGGGTATGATGTTAAATTACCCTAATGATTTCATTTGATGAGACAACAAGGATTGAGGCGTCATTGGAAGTGTGTTTTATTTTTGTTCTGTTTATAACTAACATGATAAATAACATGAATTATGTGCCCTATTCATTGAGATTGTTGAGTATTTATAATCCCTTGAACATGTGATGAATATGAATTATGTATGGAATGTGTTATATGTAATGGAATTTAATATAATTCTATGAATAAATTATCCAAACTTTGTTAACTATTGTCACCCATTGTTTCATTTATTTAGTTATACTTTATGCCAATTTCAGGCAATAATTATCTCAAATATATATTTTTAGACAGAATTGGTGTTGGACTACAAAGATGTACTCACAATCGAGTTGTTTCACTATATGGTGATTTTGAATACTTCATCCATGATGTAAATGACATGGGAAAGGTCCTGGTGATAGAGAATTAAGTTGGTATTGTCATTTACATGGATTAGGTTCCAGAATATGAGTCAAGACAATTTTTTGGAATCTTATATTTTCTTTATATTGATTTTTTTCAGTTATGACACTTCCTAAATGACATGGCATATTTCTTTTAGTTTAAAGTTATAAACAGTTTAGGGAGATGTTACAAAAATATTTTTCATTGTTATTAGTTATTTCTACATTGATTGAATTGTTATCTATTGTAGATTACTCTGGTAATGAGGGTATAGTTTTCACATGAGGCTATTTTGACTCCAACCACTTGTCTTCAACCTCTAGTATTTGGGGAGGCATACATGAGGTCATGTGGGGACTCGGTATGTCACAATAGTTTAATGGCTCTCTGGTTAGGGATGTTACAAAGTGGAATCAGATATGTTCTTTTCCTATGAGATACAAAATTCAATGATAGATATGACAATAGGATGATATCCATGTAAATGACCTTGTTCTTTGGAGTATCTAACCCATTTTTGGGGAAACCCAATTCACCAAGGGAGGAAATTTTATTTCTTGATTTGAGTTGTTACATTTGATGATATTTAACAATTGGGTGGCACACCTATTCTATGATGTGACTATTTTATGATTTTTTACTAATGGATATAATTTAATTTTGTTGTGTATAATTTAATCATTTTTGAAATCAAGGTATATATTATCCATGAATCATGGAAGCCACATATGGGATGGCTGTGTAGGGTATGGGAGTTATAATTCATTTAACCTTCTTTTAAATTTGAGGAAATTATGTCTTATGTAAAACATGTAACCATTAATGTTATTTTACACTTTTTTAACAACGAGAATTTTTTTGGATGGTTGTGGGTGGTTTCTAGGATGTGTTTAGTGATATTTATAATAGTTTATATAAATGAATTTTTTTATTGCTAGAAGAGAGATTTCATTTATATGAAGTCCGTACATTTTTTGTAACATGTTTTAAAGGTCATGTTTAGCAATGTAGAGAAATTGATCCATGAAGACATGTGATTGTTGAGAGAATATAATTTGTTTTCGATAATGATCCATTAGTAATGGAGGAAGAGAAAAGTTTTATCTAGCATAGTAGATTAAATTATTTTGGAGTAAATCTTGCTCATTTAATGAAAATTAAGGAATGATATATGGGGTGGGTTGTGTTTTTCTTGTTTTAGTTGACTAGGGAATTTTAGTAACAACACATTATGACCATTAATGTAGAGGGAATACCATATGAATTCTACTTCTTTATTGAGTCTATCCATTTAATTATTGATCATTTAGATACTCCTCTTGAAAAGAGAGTCAGTTTGGTGGAATATATGTTGAGTGTTCAGGAAAAGCATTGGTGTTCTATCATAGTGTAGACCGATTGGGCTAAAGGAATGTTATGAAATGATTTCAAAGATATTTTTTTTAATTTATATTTAGATACTTATTGGTAAGATATGACATATATTTTATTAGTTTTTCCTAATGGGAAATGTGGATGATGGATTACACAATCCGTGTTACCAATTTTTGACGCTTCATTCACGAATTGAATGAAGATGAAGCAGTTGTGGAGAATAATTTCAATGACGGGATGAGTTATGAGATCCGAACTAATCTGACCATCATCCACATGAAAAGTATTGGATATGTAGCGGGTCGGGCCCTTATACTAGAAGGTATCTTATTGGGGGGTGTTCAGGTGGTGGACATGGTGTACTAGTTGGACGAGCGAGTGTTGTGGATTTATTGTGAAAGAAGTGTCATTTTGGAAAATATAATCCAGGTGGTATTAGGAATAATAGTCAAAAAATTGAGTTATACATTTAGGGTGGATACCAGGTGTACTTTTATTAGTGTTGGAGGTGGTGACACATTCATGGTAAGTATCCCTGACTAATAGTTATGTTCCGATCATACAGAAAATTTGGAAAAGTTCCAAGGTTCTATAGTTATCCTCCCAATTTTGAAATAGATTGAGGAATGATATATATGTTGATTGTGATAAGGTGGTCAGTCACTCCATATGAGGTTTTAATTTGGATCTTGACTAGTTTGGGGGATGGAAATGATTATCTAGGACAAGGTCACCCATTCCAAATAGATAATTCGATAGTAAGGACTGATGTGAGAGCCCGTAATAGAGGTGTTGGTCTGATAAAAATAGTTTAGACTACCCCCATAGGTGGAGTGGTTTGTCCATCCAATATTAAAGATTTCACCATTATAGATTCCATTATTTTTAGTTCTTTACTTGTGATTGAACCCATACACTCTTTCACATACGATTAGTTTGTAATTTTGTTGGGCCTTGACCTGGAACATGTGTGTCTCGATCATGTCATTTGATACACCATAAGGGGCGAGATATAATGATATCGTAAATTATAAGGATATTTCATTTGATGTTGGTTGATATTATTTTCTATTGATTTTGATTCTATGAATTAGGTATGTCTAATTCTCATATTTTTTTTTTCTGATTAGGGGTTTGAATGTTGGGATATCATCTTTATTATCTCTAAACCCCACTTCTATTTGGTGTAATATTTTTTAATTCATCAAATTTATGATCGTGATCTAATGAAATGACTAAGTGTGTATTCATTATTAAATTTTATATAATTGGTATTCAAGTTATATCTTATGGTTTTTTATATATGTGCACTTGATATTATGGTATTTCATTACACATGTTCTATTCATGTATCCATTGTTAAGGATTATAAAAATAAAGATGTAAATGAGTACATGAACCCCAATCAATTTGCATGGGTTGTGTGGGGATGATTTTACTAAATTAGGGACGCCGATTGGGTGTGATGACCCTCCGTAAAACATGGTTAATAGAAACAATAGGGGTGAGATGGATATGAAAATAAGTTTGGACCATGTTCAACATGTAAATTAGTTAATGTGATGACTAAAAAGTAGAAATTAATGCTTATGTCCAGATGTGGGAAAATTGCTAAGGTATTGTTTGTCAGGAAATATAAATTGGTTAAATGGTATTATTGAGATTTTTTCCAAGGAATCATGTCTAGTACAGAAAGTGAAAAAGTGGTATAAATAGGGAAAATGATAAATATTTCAAGTGAATTAACATAGGGTAACAATTTTATGTTCCAAATGGGATAGTTTTTAAGAACTACTGTATATCCAAAGAGAGTTAGCCATTGTAAAATGGAATTGGGATAAATGATTTTTGATAATAATGGTAAATGTGTTAATGGATTGAGGGATAATATTAATTACCATTGTGGTAGTCACAGAAGCTGATATTTATATTAATATTTGTAATGGTTGGTTTTGATATGATATGAGTTTGGTGATGGGATATATGTAATTATTTAACGATGGTATTGTAGAGTGGGTTTTTGACATAGGGTTCAATTCCAACGGGTTGAGTTATACTAAGGCTCTAAAATCAACCACAAAATTAACGGATTAAGGAAGGGTATGATGTTCAATTACCCTAATGATTTCATTTGATGAGACAACACGAATTGAGGCGTCATTGGAAGTGTGTTTTATTTTTGTTCTGTTTATAACTAACATGATAAATAACATGAATTATGTGCCCTATTCATTGAGATTGTTGAGTATTTCTAATCCCTTGAACATGTGATGAATTTGAATTATGTATGTAATGTGTTATATGTAATGGAATTTAATATAATTCTATGAATAAATTATACAAACTTTGATAACTATTGTCACCCATTGTTTCATTTATTTAGTTATACTTTATGCCAATTTCAGGCAATAATTATCTAAAATAGATATTTTTAGACAGAATTGGTGTTGGACTACAAAGATGTACTCACAATCGAGTTGTTTCACTATATGGTGATTTTGAATACTTCATCCATGATGTAAATGACATGGGAAAGGTCCCGGTGATAGGGAATTGAGTTGGTATTGTCATTTACATGGATTAGGTTCAAGAATATGAGTCAAGACAATTTTTTGGAATCTTATATTTTCTTTATATTGATTGTTTTCACTTATGACACTTCCTACATGACATGGCATATTTATTTTAGTTTAAAGTTATAAACAGTTTAGGGAGATGTTACAAAAATATTTTTCATTGTTATTAGTTATTTCTACATTGATTGAATTGTTATCTATTGTAGATTACTCTGGTAATGAGGGTTTAGTCTTCACATGAGGCTATTTTGACTCCAACCACTTGTCTTCAACCTCTAGTATTCGGGGAGGCATACATGAGGTCATGTGGGGACTCGGTATGTCACAATAGTTAAATGGCTCTCTGGTTAGGGATGTTACAAAGTGGAATCAGATATGTTCTTTTCCTATGAGATACAAATTTCAATGATAGATATGACAATAGGATGATATCCATGAAAATGACCTTGTTCTTTGGAGTATCTAACCCATGTTTGGGGAAACCCAATTCACCAAGGGAGGAAATTTTATTTCTTGATTTGAGTTGTTACATTTGATGATATTTAACAATTGGGTGGCGCACCTATTCTATGATGTGACTATTTTATGATTTTTTACTAATGGATATAATTGAATTTTGTTGTGTATAATTTAATCATTTTTGAAATCAAGGTATATATTATCCATGCATCATGGAAGCCACATATGGGATGGCTGTGTAGGGTATGGGAGTTATAATTCATTTAACCTTCTTTTAAATTTGAGGAAATTATGTCTTATGTAAAACATGTAACCATTAATGTTATTCTACACTTTTTTTAACAACGAGCATTTGTTGGGATGGTTGTGGGTGGTTTCTAGGATGTGTTTAGTGATATTTATAATAGTTTATGTAAATGAATTTTTTTATTGCTAGAAGAGAGATTTCCTTTATATGAAGTCCGTACATTTTTTGTAACATGTTTTAAAGGTCATGTTTAGCAATGTAGAGAAATTGATCCATGAAGACATGTGATTGTTGAGAGAAAATAATTTGTTTTCGATAATGATCCATTAGTAATGGAGGAAGAGAAAACATTTATCTAGCATAGTAGATTAGATTATTTTGGAGTAAATCTTGCTCATTTAATGAAAATTAAGGAATGATATATGGGGTGGGTTGTGTTTTTCTTGTTTTAGTTGACTAGGGAATTTTAGTAACAACACATTATGACCATTAATGTAGAGGGAATACCATATGAATTCTACTTCTTTATTGAGTCTATCCATTTAATTATTTATCATTTAGATACTCCTCTTGAAAAGAGAGTCAGTTTGGTGGCATATACGTTGAGTGTTCAAGAAAAGCATTGGTGTTCTATCATAGTGTAGACCGATTGGGCTAAAGGAATGTTATGAATTGATTTCAAAGATATTTTTTTTAATTTATATTTAGATACTTATTGGTAAGATATGACATAGATTTTATTAGTTTTTCCTAATGGGAAATGAGGATGATGGATTACACAATTCGTGTTACCAATTTTTGACGCTTCATTCAGGAATCGAATGAAGATGAAGCAGTTGGGGAGAATAATTTCAATGATGGGATGAGTTATGAGATCCGAACTCATCTGACCATCGTCCACATGAAAAGTATTGGATATGTAGCGGGTCGGGCCCTTATACTAGAAGGTATCTTAATGGGGGGGTTCAGGTGGTGGACATGGTGTACTAGTTGGACGAGCGAGTGTTGTGGATTTATTGTGAAAGAAGTGTCATTTTGGAAAATATAATCCAGGTGGTATTTGGAATAATAGTCAAAAAATTGAGTTATACATTTAGGGTGGATACCAGGTGTACTTTTATTAGTGTTGGAGGTGGTGACACATTCATGGTTAGTATCCCTGACTAATAGTTATGTTCCGATCATACAGAAAATTTGGAAAAGTTCCAAGATTCTATAGTTATCCTCCCAATTTTGAAATAGATTGAGGAATGATATATATGTTTATTGTGATAAGGTGGTCAGTCACTCCATATGAGATTTTAATTTGGATCTCGACTAGTTTGGGGGATGGAAATGATTATCTAGGACAAGGTCACCCATTCCAACAAGATAATTCGACAGTAAGGACTGATGTGAGAGCCCGTAATAGAGGTGTTGGTCTGATAAAAATAGTTTAGACTACCCCCATAGGTGGAGTGGTTTGTCCATCCAATATTAAAGATTTCACCATTATAGATTCCATTATTTTTAGTTCTTTACTTGTGATTGAACCCATACACTCTTTCACATACGATTAGTTTGTAATTTTCTTGGGCCTTGACCTGGAACATGTGTGTCTTGGTCATGTCATTTGATACACCATAAGGGGAGAGATATAATGATATCGTAAATTATAAGGATATTTCATTTGATGTTGGTTGATATTATTTTCTATTGAAATTATTTTTCCTCATTATTTCAACATTTTAATTTTTTAGTTATGTATTTTCTAGTGTCATACAAGGCCCATATCAACTATTACCATCATCATTTAATGTTCATGTCTCTTGAGGGAGACACTTATTTCATTTTCGATAAAGGGGTTTTCTATAAAGGTAATGAAGGGACCATATTCTCGTAGTTTGAGGAGTTCGAAGTCCATGGGGAATAAATTATACTTGATAATGGAGGAGTGGAAAATAATGTATTTCCTACTATAGTGGAACTGTTGCAGAGTGTGTATCCTGAAGATTTATTGGGACTTCTGTTCGAGTGTGATGTTGAGTTCAAAATAGTGTTACAACAGGGGGAGAATCTGGTTTCCATTACATCTTATTCATTAGCAGAGGAGGTACTCCATGGATATAAAGGATACTTTGTAACACCCAGAACATGAACAACCAGGAAAATAGTGTTAAACGGGTTGGGTGATACTTCCATAGACGCACCTCCACGAAAACCAAGGCTGCTGACTAGTAACGAGGGTATGATAGGTATAATGGGACGAATATAACCTCTCAGAGGATAATAATGGTACTGGTCCAATTAATAATATATAAATTGTAGCGGAGATCAACAAACTCGAACAAGACCCACATAGTGGAAGCACAATCAATAGGAATAAATAGTGGAATAAATACATAAGCTACTACAATGAAAAGATAACCCATAAACTTGTTGACAACTTGTAAAAACTACTAGAATAAAAAATACATGCATCCATATCAAGTCACAATATAAAAGAGTTTCAATGGATAACAAAAATTATCTACAAAAAACCAAAAAAGAATGAAAATACAAGAATGAAATTAAAAAAATTTTAAAATCCAACTAGGAAACACCTCATGGTACCAACCATCTTGCGATAGCTAAAACATTCAAGATCCTCAATATGGTCTATTTCCATCATGTTAATCCATAAAGTCTACAGGCATCCCGAAGGGCCCATGCATGGTGTGATACAAATCATTGTAGGATAAAACCAAATGGTGTGTACCTTATAATGTGTTTAACCAGCCATGAACTTATAAGGAAAATAGTATACTATATGATGCACATATAAACACAAACCCCACTAGTGCTTAGCAGCCGCCATGGAGTGTCAACTATTTTTTCCATTGCTAGAATCTCTGTCATGTAACCTGGAACCTTGTGCCCCCATACACCGCATGTCTCAAGTAATGACGTCCCGAAGGCACTCTCAATAAGTTGTTACTTTGAGTAACATTTATATATGTCTTAAATTAGTAACTTGAGGTACAATGATGCCTGGCCTCAATAAATTAAATGATGGAATAATGATGTACACCCTCAAACCATGGTGAGCCTCTACCCCCAACCGGATAGAATCAATGATATCCACTAAAGGCTTCTCACCATCAATGTGGCTTCCAATTTAATGCAACTCCTAATCAATAGTACCTACACAACAACTAAAGATATCCTCTACCCATAGTAGTGGCGAAACCCACCTCATCACAGAGTCTTTTTGTATGAACACTAATCAATGTTCTAGGTGAGTGGTAATCTCCAAAATGAGTTCCTATGAAACAACATCTCTGACACCTCATTACCCTACCTCCATGTCACTCAAGTCCAATGGACTCTCCATCCAAGTAACACAGGACACACCCAACCTGACAGTCACACTACCACAAGATGACGTCTATGATGCCCAATCTCTTGGTAAGAACCACACAATGTAACCCAAGCCTTTCCCTATCTGTGATTGGTAACACTAAAGAATACCAAATCCATGCCCAACACAACCCTATGGTTTCATAATAATCAATATCACTAATTACCTATGTATGTAATCAAATGAAAAAAAATTTAAACAAGAAAAACAAATAGAATATTTGAATTTCAATAGATATGTGTTGTCTTATATCATCACTAAGGTCTGGGAATCCTCTGATAAATGTTATCATAACATTATGAATTAAAATCAGCAGTTTAAATAAACAAAAATCATTTTATTCTATTTTGGAAACCCCGTAAAAAATTCCCCAAATGAGAGACAACCCCTCACCCATCGCAGCTCGGGAAAAACATATAATAGGGCATACCCAAAGGCATCCCTCATTTCTGATAAAAAATTTCATATGAAATTGTAAATAAAGTAGTGCCTCACTCAAAATACCCAATTTTGAGATTTAATCCATTCCACCCATTGTCCAGAAAAAACATGAAAGAAGTTATGCACCACCAACCTGACACTATTATATGTAGGTAGGTCTAATCTCGAGTTGCAATTCAAAGATGACCTTTGTAGATCTATGTTTCCATCAAATCCCAATAATTCAGCTGTGATGGAAACTACGGTGTGTGAGGAAATCAAACTTGAATGAAAAAGGGTTCATGGGTTTAGCCATCTTGAGGAAATCCCAAAGAAACTGACAGATTGAATAATGGACATCAGATGAAGAATCTAAGAAAATAAAAGATTTCATCCTCCAAAAGTGTCAAGATTTGAGAAAGGGTAAGAAGAAGGTATTTTATGGAATATGACATGACACAACTTCATTTAAGAGAATAAAAATAAAAATATGTGGCATGTATATATGATTAATGTCATGTAGTGGCCTTGTCTATACCCCTTCATAAAAAAGGTAGCCACATGGATTAGACAAGCCACATGGGTGACACATGGATAGAACTCACCTAGTATGCAGGCAAGAAAATACACAATGTGTCAATCAACCCTACACGCTACGTTGTAGGAAATTCCATCCCATTTATAAAAAATATTGTACTCAGTGATACCGTGATCTACACATTCTGAACCCACACATAGCGCATGAAAATATTAAACTACGTGTATTTGATAAATCTTACTACCCACCCGACAGGCCTACATTCCACGTATGGCCTTTACAAACTGTCAAAAGCACACGATGTGTACTGAAGGTACATGGTGTGTAATCTGGAATTCCCATAATGACCCATATTTTCCATTTTTCTTAATCAATCCATAATGAATTTAAAAAAGTGTTATCATTTTGACCCGTTCTAAAAATTCGGGTACTTAAATCCACCAAACCGTAACATAGCTCATCCCCGATCTATCCAGGGAAACAAATAAATTGCACCAAAAAAACCACCCTGATCAATGTAACCTAAAATACCCCTATCTCAAGGGTTTTAGCTAAATTCTTCAAGGATCCCCACCTTAGGTATTGCTAAACAGTGTCTCAACCCTACAAAAATCTATAACGAAAAGGTTCACGTACATGTTTCTAGGCTCATGGGCCACTGGTGTGGAATCATCACCCATGATTATTAATTATGGTCTAGAGTAATTTATGAAACCCCAATAATATCCCACACTGCCTCAGTTCCTGCCTCCATGAGGTCCTGCATCCCATGGATGTTCAAAAAAAACTTGGATCCAAGAACCTAAGGTAACTCACATCTGTGATGACCTGATTCCAATGACAGCTCATGTAACCCGCATCCTCAATGGCCCGGATGTTTTTCTTCTCATAAATATTTATAAATACATAACACAACCGATATGGTGCTAATCCCATTTTCCATCATCTGTTCAGACCACATAAATCTTATGCATCTTGTGCACTCAAAGTGGACATGTCCCATTAGGACATTCCAAAATAAAAGAAATAAAATTGTTCATGGACACACTCCCGGTGTACCTCTAAACATTGTCAGATCACCTGCATACTCATTCCTTGGTATCCCCACAACGTGCACCCATCATGAATCATCAAAGTCATTTTCCTTCCCTCCCTATGGTGAGGCTCTCGTCACTAGCCACTAACCCATCAACTGGGTCCTACTGTCTTGGTCATGTCCTCCACGTGCATCTGAACCATGGATATCCTCTCCAGATACAAAAATTGAATCAAATCCATATGCTACCACCTATCATTGTCCATTAATACTAGTTGAATGAGACAGCTCCCTGTAGAACACCTCAAGATTCCTGATCTACCCAGATGCCCGATACTCTTTTGGAGGTCTATCACACTACGTCTGGACTTGCCCTGGCTTTCCACACTGAATGAATAAAACTAATGAATTGCTATGAGGTAGTATTGATGAGTTCATGTCCCAACTTCCCTACTATTAATATACATGTCATTGTATCCTTATATCAATCCCATAACCTGAAGTTGTCTCCTGGCCATCCTGGGGCCTATATCTCTGGGTGCCTTTTGCTATGAGTGCCTGATTCACTTCCTCTAAGAGAGAAACCAACCTTTAGATATTTACCTGGATCTGAATATTTGTCACAATCCATCCTCAATGCGCATCACCCTTGTCAAGTAAATACTAACCATATCAGGTGAAAATCATGATAGCTCTATTAAATTAGCTGCATAATATATGACATACATGTCTCCCTGCAGAAGGCTAAAGAACACCTGATCTCTCTCTACATTCAATGTCTCAAGGTAAAATTGCCTGATCAACCTATCCTCAAAGTATTTCCATGTGCGTTCCCCATGTCTATGATTCAGATCCAGCTTATCCCACTAACGCTTCATTGGTCCTCTCTGCATGTATATCGCCATCTTGACCCTCAACACTAGAGGTGTCTCGAGATGCTTGAAGATCATATGTGTGATCTCTATCTATTTCTCAGCCTCATGTGGACCACCCTCACCCTAAAAAAGTGGAAGGTTCTTCAATTGAAACTCCCACTTCAGATATTCTATAGATGGATATGTACCCTGTGCACCTCTTTCGATCCCCTACAAGACATGGAACAAATTAGACCGAATCTTCTTGACATGCCACAGCCTAAACATTTCCAAATATGGTGATTGTCATCCAAGCCCAATATCTTAAACATGATCATGTCCTTGAACCTATAAATACTCCTCGTTCTCTTCTGACACCAGATAATGAACTGGATCCGACACCTGTGGCACTGTACCATCTCCCACTTGACGCTCCATCTGGGTCATCCAAAATAAACCCGCTGAATACCATAATGGTCAGACATTTAATATATATATATATATATATATTCAATTTAGACATGGAATGTAGTAAATATTAATCATATAACAACTTCCCTTACTTTCCCTTATCACAACACATGCCCACAACATCCCAGACTCATGGAATCATTACCATCCCTCCTATATCAAAGTATAAAAAGTACCCCAGGCCTTGTCTTCCCAGACAACCAACGTTGCCTCAATCTCAAAAACCTATTCACCCAATCTTGGTGATCAAAATAATGTCAAAAGTAGTACCTACATCCACGTAAAACAGCCAGGCCCAAAATATCCAGCCACATGAAATTCAAAAAATATAAATCATGGCAGATAACATTGTAATAATCCATAAATTCTATCAAGAATTTCACTTATCATATTTCAAAATAAATCAATGCATGTAATTTGAAATTATTCAGATTGTATTATCCCATAAAAAATCATATGTGCAACTATGAAATTAATATACCCCTAAAAATGTTCCTAAAAAAACAATCACGACATGACATACCAGGCCAAGATCCAATTCTTCCATACTGCACTGGGTCAAGGGTTACTTATCACAATCAATAACATCAAACACCAAGTGAGCCACAAATGTGGAAATCATATAAACATTATTATAATAATGAATAAAACAATAATTACCACCCATGAAACATGTAACATACGTCGTACCTGGGGCTACTGGCAATCAAGTACAAGCTAGAAACCCAGTTCCAGTAACAACCTATCTTTTTTTTACCATATCCTAAATAGGAAAAACAACAAAAATAAAAAGAGAAGTCTCAATATCATTAGTAACATAAAAACCAATACAACTAAATCTCTATTAAGAACTCCTATGATACCACATTGTAATGAGCTGAAATCGAAAAGCCACCCGAACATTGCTAAACAGGATGGTTGTTACTATCTTAGGTGCACCTTCCCGAATTCCAAATGCTACTGACTAGTAACTAGGCCCTGATAGGTATAGAGGAGAGTCTATACACTCATTGAGGATAATAATGGTACTAGTCTGAGTAATAACATATAAAATGTAGCGGCACTAACCAAACATGAACCCGACACACATAGCAGAAGCACAATCAATAAGACTAAATAGCAGAAGCAATACATAAGCATGTACAAACAATTTAAACACAATAGCTTGATGAACACTTATAACAACTACAAGAGTAGACAATTCTGGAGTCCATAACATGTCAATATATAAATAGGATTAAATGGATAACCAACAGTAACTACAAGAAACTAGATAAGCATGCTAATAGAGGAAAGAAAGAATGAAAACATAGAATCCATATAGGGAAGACCTCAGAGTCTTTACCATATCCAAGAGATAACTAAAACAGTCCAAATCATGATGCATGTCTATTTTTTCACGTAAATCCATCATGTCTACACGCTTCCCGATGGGCCCATGTAAGATGTGAGACAAATCACAGTATGATACCACCCAATGGTGCGTACCTAAGTGCTTATGAAGGTATCCAATTATAAGGATAAAAATAAATATTATGATGCACAAATAAACAAAAACTACACTGGTCCTCAGTAGACACCCAATAATGTCACATACTTTAGAGAACACCAAAATATTTATCATGTAACCCGGCAGCATGTGCCCACTAACATTTCATGTCTCAAGTACCGATATCCCGATGGAATTCCCAATAAGTAGTAAATTAGAGGAAATATGATGTCTACAAAAAAATTATTTACATGTGGGACATTAATGTATTCACTAAATAATTGTACCAGAGGGAAAACGATGTCTTCCCTAAAATCAGTAATCGTAGGGACATTGATGTATGCCCTCATATTACAGTGAGACCCTACCCCCAACCTAGTACCATCAATTCTATCCTTTGAAGGATCCTCACCTTCTACATGGCTTCCTATGACAAGCACCCCAAATCCAGTATTATTTAAACTAAAACTAATAGGAACAACTACCAACACGAGTGGTCAAAACCACCTAATCAAGGATTCTCTCTCTTTGTACACTACTCAATGTTCCATGTCAGTAGTGATCAAATAAATTGTTCTCGAAGCCATAAAATATATGAAACCTCGTGCCCCTGCGACCATGTCGCTCATGCCCAATGGCTTATCCATCCATGTAACCCATGCCATGCCAAACCTAACAGTCACACTGCCTCAAGTCAACGTCCATGATGCCCAGTCACATGGTCAGAACAATCCAATTTAATTTGGGAAAATCCAAACCCTTGATCATCATCACTAAATAATACCCAGGCCATGCCAAACACAACCCAGAGGTTATAAAATTTGTTATATCACAAATAATATATATATATATATATAATGAAAATAAATAATTTAAAAAGGAAAACAAACTAAACATTTGATTTTCACTAGAAATGTGATGTCCTATACTAGCACCAAGGTATGGGAAGCCTCTAACAATTCAGATCATAACATAACAAATTAAACTCAGATATTTAATCAACTTAAAATAAACATATTCCATTTTGGAGACCCTACCCAAAAATCCCCAAATGAGAGACATCCCTCAACTAACCACGCTAAAGAAAAATAGGTGAAACGGTATAGCCAAAGTCATCACTGCAGTCTAATAAACAATTTAATATGTAATAGCTGATATAAAAGTGACTTTCTTAATAGAAAAAAATAAAAACTTTATGACTCACCACCCAAAGGTCTATTAAAACACAAAATAAGGTATGCTCTGCATACATGAGAATTTTAGATGTAGGCATGTCCGATATCATGCTCTAATTCGATGATGATCTTCGTAGATATATGTTTCTGTAAAATCCAAGAAATTCTGCGTTGATGGAAACTGTGGTGTGTGAGGAAAATAAACTAGAATGAATGAGGGTTCATGGTTTTAGCCTTCCCGATGCAATACCACATACACCAATGGATTGTAGAATGAACTTCAAATGAATAATCTTGGAAAAGAAATGTTTTTGGCCTCCTCAAGTGTCACATTCTCAAAATGGGAAATAAAAATGTATTTTCTATAAAGAGATGCTACACACATTCATTTAATAGCGTAAAAGTATAATTCACGGTCTGTTTAATGGTCTATATGCCGTTTAGTTGCCTTTTCTATACTCAGACATTAGAGGAGGTATCTACACAGCTTGAACGCGCCACATGGGTCAACACATGACTAGAACTGTGTTGGTATGCAGAATGTGCAATGCACGACATTATAATAAATAGTATATTCCATGAAGTCGTGAATTTGTACATTGTCATCACATGGAATGTACTCAGAGACACTATGGTCGGCATACACCTATCCCACACATGGCATGTGAAAATAGTACATTGCGTGTACTTGCTAAATTGTACAATTCGGTAGATAGGCCTACACACCATGTATGGCCATCACACATGGTCAAACACAAATGGCGTATAACAAAGCTACATGACACATAATCATGAATTTTCCAGAAAAACCCATATTTTCTTGTTTTCTCAAAAAGAAGTAAAAAATTTCAAGCATGGTTGACATTTTATCCCGTTCTTAAAACACACGTTCTTACACAGTCTATGGGATTAGAAAATAAAGGTTTAATCTATTCTACTATATTTATTTTGGGGTCACACATGTGGTTTTCTATGATGGATGATAGATCATTTGGGATATGTGTAATTACCGAATATTCATCCAATATTTATCTTTACTGGAATCTCCAAATTTGGGCTTAACAAATAAAGTAGTTAACTTTTAATGTTATGTGTCATGTAAGTATTTTTTTCAAGAGTTGATGAATTTGTTTTATAAAATTCCAATTCATATCTTACAAAAGGTGGGTGAGAGTGTTACCTAGTTCTATGATGCATATAGTTTTGAAATAGGAGTAGTGATAATGTAGGATTCTCAGGTTACAACATATTTCTAATGATAATTGATGAATTATGAAAACAATTACCCAACTCAGGATCTTGACATGACTTCTAAGTTTTATTCAAGAATGTGTTGGATTCAATAATTTTTTGTATAGTGGTATACCTTCTATACCTATCATAATATTCATATGAACAGATTCTCTCAGTGTGATTTGAGTCTTTGGATGTATAGTTTGGTCGAGTACGTACTATCCTTAGATTTTGAGTTGGTTTATACACAAGTAAATGGGAATAAATTAGAAAATTCAACATGTTAGATGGCTCAGAACCATGTGGTTTAGGAATCAAACTCAATGTAGTGAATTATAGACTTTTTATTGAGATTCTACTAAAGATGTTGGTTGGGAAAGAACATATGACACTTTCAGCCATAGAAGTTGGGTTCCTGATTTTGATTCCTTTCAAAAGGAGTCATATTGCGGACCCAAAGTTTATGACTGTGATGAAATTCTTTAAATGTGGTTATTAACTATATGGTTGGTCTATTTATTCTCGTGGAATTTTTTATATTTGTGGCCATGTTGTTGTTCTAGTGGTTGAGTGATAATAGTTTATGTGTGAGTCTTATACATTGATTTTGGTAGTGCATCGTTGTTTTAGTAATATGGACCTTGATCTTGAGTGGATATATTGGTGTCCACGAAATATGAAATAGAATGTGAGTTTTATTATTCAATTCATTACTTGTTAATAGGAGAAGGTAGAGTATCAGCGGTCAGGGGGGTGTTACATCCATTTCCCTTTCATCAATGAACTTGGGATGAGGTAACAATGGTTTTTAATGGGTCTTATGTGGATTCCTCAGAATAATGAAGCAATATAGTTGGTTTTGGATCGTTTAAGAAAGGTATCTAATTTTATTCATATAAAAGATAGTTTCAATGCTGATAAATCGAAAAGGTTGTATTTTTATGAGATAATTTAGTTATATAGAGTACAGAAGACAATATTTTTGGATCTTGACATTCTTTTAACATATTCCTTTTGGTAAGGATTATTGATAGCCATTGGTACCCGAGTGTTTTTAAAATGGATTCCCGCCCGAAAATAGAAAAACAATCAAAGAAATACAATTCTTGTTCTGGAGGAAATGTTGAGGTCACATGTCTAAGATTCAAGGGTTTCATGGGAGGAACACTTGCTGATTATTGAGTGTTCAAATTATAATAGTTTTTTTAGCTTTGATTACGATGGAACCATTTAAGGAAATCTATTGGAGAATTTGTAGATATATATTGTATAGATTAGAAATGGGAGAATTTGAGAAGTTTGGATGGATTATTATGCGGGAGATATCAGAAATAGAATAAATGATTTTGAAATTCATGTGATTGGATAAGATTATATAGTTGTCATATGCAGATCAACGTCATAAACATCTTGTGTTTATGATTGTTAAAATCATTTGTATTTGGGCTTCTCCAAAGATAATTCAATATCTAATTTTGAAACAAGTAATGTTGGTTCCCAGATACATGGGGATGTTTGAAATTTTGAGGAGGATATGAATGTTTAATTACGTATTGGCTCATAAACCAAGATACAATGGCATGGTGGATGTTTATAATTTCTCAATTCATCAATGATATCATCCTGATCCATCACATTTAGTTAATGTTGAGGATGAATATATTAAGGATGATTCCTCCTTTCAGTGGGAAAATAATTTGTATAGTGGATCATATTGAAGAATATCTTGAAAGGAAAGACTGTGCCCTTGGTTCATGATTTATGGACGCATTCAAATGCTCAAAAAATTTAATTGTATATTTAATTGGATATATGTGGTTAAAATTCTGATGTATATTCTTCAAGAAATCATAAATTCTCCTGAAGAGTAGCTCAAGGATGAGCCATTATTAGGTGGGGAGGTTGTATGATCAAAGACATCATGATGGTATGATCTTGTTAAAATATTTGATTCAAATATTTCTTAAGAAACATATAAAATGTTTCTTATGTGTATGGGGAACCTTGAGGGTGTTCTATGAGATTGCAAAACAATAAATGATAAATGGGCCAAACTTTTCAAGGCTTATGGTTGGCGCAATATTATGTAAACTCTATGTCCTTAGTAGAAAAACCATGCAACTTTGGACAGTGACGTATCACATGGTTGGTGAATTATTTGTAAAAAATGTGTGCCTTCAAAGGAAATCATGTGACCTATCATCCTTGGCCAGTGGAATTCCCCTGGTTTGATCAGAACATAGATACTTTTATTATCATACCCTGATCCCTTGTAAAATTTGGGGAAATTTTTTTTTTCATTATTTGATTTTATGTTTCCAATAATTTTTAATCCTTTTCCTCCACCATCTAATCTTAGTGATTATTTCCAACCCCTAAACATTCCCATGGATGGTTTCTCCTGCTTCTAGGAAGTTTGGAGTTCTTTTTGTTGTGACATGATGATTCGAGAAGTCTAAACCTCGCTTATCATCTATTTTGCAGATTAGGTTTTTCATATTCAGAGGACATCTTTTGAATAAATTTTTTTTTACTAATAATCTATATTAATGCTTCAATATAGGTTTTGGTCAACATCTAACGAAATAATTAGGAATGAATTCATCAATAAAATTTATTTATGTGATCTACAAGTTATATGACATGGTTTTTATATAGATATGTGAATATGGGATTTTTCCTGTGTTGTCCTCGTGTTTTTATCATGGCCCCATTTTTTATGTTTGTAGTAATGAACCCATAACTGATGATTTAAACCCCTCTAACACCTTGTGGGATGCATGAGGACGATATTAAATAATTAGTGGCTCTCGGGTCAAGGAAATTACATTCCACCTCGTATTTCAAAGGTTTTTGACTATAGTGAGTCTCTAAAAAGGAATGTGTGGGGAATATACCATTTATACAAGCATATCAAAATACATGACATAATAATAAACAATATCCAATTATTAATAATCAATAAACATGCATCACGTAAACAAATTCCAAAATTGGTTAAATCCCCAAATTCAATATAGTACATATGTAAATGTAAAATACTGTAATATATTCAAGGAAACCCATAATAAAAAAAATTTAAAAGGAAATAAACAATCCCCAAATCAACCTATTCCCCTTATACATAATCAATCAAAAACTCATGATTCGACTAACTATCATATGGTCTTAATACTTCTTCTGACATGTATCCATTAAATCTGCTTGTGTACCAACTACAGCCCAAGTAGGGTGTGAGTAACAATCAATATTCCCCCACCAATAATTTATAATTAATATCCAATATAATAATATTTTATTTATATATTTAATATTTTTTTGAAAAATTTATCCTATTTAAAAAGGTTTCATTATTTTTTTGTTTATCAGTTATCTATTTACATACATTTCTTTAATAACACCCAAAACCATCACAAACTATATTAAACATTCTATAATTCTAATATTGATAAAATAAAGGTTATTAAATTTTTTTAAAAAAATTTGTAGTCATTTATAATTTCAATTATAAATAATGATTTACATTGTACTGATAACTCATACCTTTTCAAATTCTATTTTCCCCCATTCATCATGTTGTCACCCTATCCTAAAATAGAAAACCTCATGTCCATCATCACAAGATATGTGTAGAGGATATAATTTCTATTCATCCAATATAAATTATTAGTATTAACATGTAAAATGTTATTTTCCGGGGTTATAGAGCATCATGGAAACTATTCACATTAAATAGTTGTGTAAATACATTTCCATCATTCCAAACCATTTTATCTATTTAAAATATCAATGTTAGAACCTTAATGTACATTGTAAAATACCAAATAAATTATGAGTTCCTCATGTAAATTTATCAATATTCTAAAGGTAAATATAATGAAATATATTTAAAAAAATTATATAATGAATCTATTTTTCCATTGATATTTTTAAAAGACCATTAATGTTCTATAATCGCATTTGAAAATATATTGAAATGCCTTGAAAATTTTACCACATCATACCTCTTCAGTTTTAATAACCCCATTAATCTATATTTAATAGAAAAAATCATTTTTGTCAAGATAACTTATCAAATAAAATTTGAAACCAATTTTTTCTTATATAATCCATTATCTCATCAAATATAATTCAATTATAGATTTTATGAATATGAAACAACCTATTGTTTGGTATAAACAAGGAATCATAGTCATAAACAGAACCAATGGGATCAACAATAAGTCTAACATATTATTTTTAGGAAAAATATCAATTTCATAATGAATTAATAAAATACATTAAGAGGTAGTGAAATATAAAAACCATACAAACATGGACAACATGATGAGTGTCACACCATGATGATTTTTGATATTTGTTTTTAATAAATTTATATCTTTGATAATTTCAATGAAAAAATAAATATAGAATTTTTTATATGAAGGAAATATATTTTATTGAGTTTCATGAATCACCAATTTAATATTTCACTACATTAATATCATAAATTAGCTTTTGGTACACACAACACAATGTTGGTCTTGGGTTATATGGAATATCGATTTCCATTAATAACATGTGTTGCATGCATGAACTAGTTATACCAAACAACATAATACTATAAATATTATTGTTAATATATTATCCAAATTTTAATTTATCCATTATGATGTATAATATGATTAAAATACTAAATAAACATTTTAATAAAATGAGAACTTTTATTTTGAATAAAATGTTATATCTATAAAAATATAATGATAATAAGTATCTATGAAAGATAATTTTATCAATACAAACAAAATTTTATATAAATAAAGTAATAATCCACTATTTATTAACAATTTTAATATATTATATATTTAATTAAATATTTTTACAATCATCCAATAGAATTTATGGGCAGAACTTAAGAATAAATACAATTTTTTCAATAAAAAGATATATTTTTTCAAAAAGATAAATTTACTTCCATTTATTGGAGAACCCATTTTAAGTATGATTTATTACAATATTACAGGTTTTATTGGACCAAATAAACTTCATTATTGAATTATTATCATAAAAATTTTACTAGGGTGATTTTCTGGTGTTTTTATGTGATGTTTCAGTTTTATTATTAATAGTGATTAATTTTGAATTTTAATTCGTAACTAAGTTTCGTTTAATTTATCTATATGGATAAGTTATAAATATTATTTATTTTAGATTCCAATTAGATAAATTGTATATAAAATAATATACATTTTTTCAATAAATTAAAATTCACTTAGATTTTTTTAACATAGAATTTTATAAAATTCTTTAACTTTAAACCCAGGAAATTTTGCACCATTAGCATTTAAATTTGAATTAATTTCCTAAACATATATGATTGGAATTTTAAAAAATTTATCCCATATTTGGAATCAAAATAATTTATATTATATACTAATGTAAAAAAATTCACAAAACTATTAGTGAATGAAATTTAAATTAATCACCTCAATTAAGATGAAATTAATCATAACAACGAACTAAACCATAAAATTATGATCCGAAATGAACTATATTCTTGTCAAAATACATTGTGTTTCCATATTTCTACCCTATAACCACATTTATTTAAATTATATCATTATTGGAGAAACATTACATGTGAAAAACTAGAGTTGACTTCCCCCTCATAAAATATATTAGAATGCCACCTGTCCTCCATTATATAGAGGAACTCACCCATCCCACTTATTCACATCTCTCATAACCATAAGAACATCCAAAATATGTGTAAATAACATCCAAATATACATAGACCCTACTTGGTTAATTACATTAGGCATAATGGGAACCAACTATGTTTGTTTGTGAAAACCAAAATGTGTTACCTAAAAAAAGGATAGGTTCTTCAATGATCAACACAGATTTATTTCATTTTCAACAACTTAAATTTTAATTATTCAATTATAATAAAATATAAAAATTTACGAAAAATATACAACGAGTTTTTATTTATAATGTTTATACCTTCCCTTACACAAACATCCATCTACTCGGTAAAAACGTATTATTCTTCTCTATGGTGAACTACTACCTCTCGAAATGATGTTCTTTATTTTTAATTCACCACATATCATGGTTGATAATTATGATGAATTTTTTTAAAATTATAATTATGAATTATATATTATTATATAATTATTTTACAGTATTCCCTTTCATGATTTCCATTTTCTGTATATATGATAGTATCTTTTGTGGATGTGCCTACTACAACCTCCTCAAAGCAATGTGATTCATTCACACAATACATAGAATGTATTATGGATGGGTTCATTAATATTATATGATATATATGAAATTATAATTCAACTATAATTATAAGATATATAATATACATATATATCATATTCATTAATTATTTCAATAAGATGGTAAAACCGGAACAACATTCATGTGTACAGACAATCAACTACCTTGATGAACAATTTATTTAATTTCTAGTGTATTATATTTTATAGATTACTATATATTCATATAAAATAAATATATATGATATTAATATCATTATATACATTCAATGGACCATTATATTGTTATTAGAGAATAAATATAACAAATAAAAACAGAAGTGAATAATAATTTTATTAGAACTTAAATTGTAACACTAACATTGAGTTCTTAATAAAATGGTCATATAAAGACAATAAAAAATTATATATTGTTTTTGATATAATAATATAGTTATGTGGTAGATTTATAATAAGAAAATATTTAGTAGACATGAATTTTGAACTATTACGAAGTCAGTCACGAATTAATGTAACTCATTTGTTATGTTTCTTTCATTTTCCATGAGACACAATTTATATTTTCCACATGATTCATATATATGGTGTGTTCAATACCATATATGTATTATTTTTTCATTTTGTTATGGGTATTTAAATAACTATTTTATGATGATTATTTCATGGATATTATTCTTCAAAAGTAATAAAATTTGTAACTTTAGTTTATCTCAATTTTACATCCTTAACACATATACCATGTTATGCATCTATATTATATAACAAGGATTATATGATGACCTTAGACATGTTTATCATTATCCTAATTATTTTCATGATTTTTTTATCTTTTAAAATTTTAATTTTCTTAAATGGGTAGTATAATTCATAGTTACAAAGTGGTTAGTTTTTACTGAGTCAATCTCATCTTTCATTGGGATTGTTTATGATAATTTTTACATTGATAAAATATTATAGTCCTTATATCAACACAAATCATTCAATTTAATACACACTATATAATAATATTATATTCATGTATTAGTAATTTTTTTTCACTCCTTCATGGTTAATATAATTAATAAATCACTTTTCTAAAAAACAGACTTTATTTATCATTTTGGTTAAACTAAAATGTTATATCAAACCCATGTTTAAAAAAGAAAATTTTTGTACCATTACTATATTATGGTTAATGGAAATTTTTACCTATTTCATAAAATTGTGCAAATTTTTTATTAAAATTAAAATTAATGTTGATTTTCAGTAAAGAATATTTTCAAAACAATTTTGTTGAAAATGGATTGCTCACATGTAAGGACATACCTACACTCTTAACCAGAATTTTCATGATACATCCATTGTAATTTATAAATTATGTATCATTAAAGAAAATGTATTTCCTAATATTCGTGAAGTTAATTTTTATAAATGGTTTTAAAAGAAAATGGGTTTTAAAATAAATATGACTCAAAATTGTGTTTAATAATTTTAATAAATCAATTAAAAGTTTTTTAAAATATGGTTTCAATGAACACAGTTTCAATGATATCATTTATTATTTTATTAGTTTTACATTTATTTGGAAGGAAAAATGTATTCTAATTTTTTGACATTTTCACGGAAAATGTGTTTCATATTGTTTTCTGAATTCTTTTATTTGTTTTCATGGAAAAACATTTAAGAATATTTTCATGATTTACTTTTATGATTTCAAGGAAAATGGTTTTCTATAAAATTTCAATATTCTTATATATTTTTGAAATGAAATTATTCTTCTATAATTTTTAATATTCTTTTATATGTTTTCAATGAAAAATATTAAAAAATTATTTCAATCATTCTTTCTATTATTTGAGTTTATTTTCAAAAATAATGGTTTTCAAAAGGTTATACGTTTAATATATACTTATTCTGAGAAGAGAGGATATTTTTCATGAGAAATTTTATTAATAGATATTTGAAAAAAATCCATCAATGATGACATATGTTGATTTTTCTCAAGCTTTTATTGGAAATAAACCAAAGGTTCCATTTTTATCCTTTTACATAATGGTTTTTGTTTTGATTAAATTATCACTAAGAAACCCATTACCATTTAACATGTTATATTTCCTTCATTATATATTATCTTTAATGAGTTATATATCTATAAAACCTATTTCTATTTCACGGGTGATGCTTTGACAAAATTATAATGAAAAATATATTTTTTCTACATTTTGTGATATGATTTCATGTTTTTTATACCCATTTAATTTCATGGGTTATGATATGAGTGTTTTGATGTTCTAGTACATGTATAAATGATTTCATTATGAGATGTGTGGAAGATATATCTCCCCCAAATGCCTTGGGTAATGATTTATATCTAGTGAGTTAAGGATGGGATTGAAGAAGACGTGTTTAAATACATTGGGGATATGGAAAAACATGATCCACTATGGGATGTTGGGGAATCCTGATCCACGATGGTATGATAGGAAACCCTGATCCATGATATAAATATTTGTATCTAAATCCACAATTAGAATATTGGGAAACCCAATCCACGATGGGAAGATGTAGAAAACCAATACATTATAAGAAAAGGGTTATGACTAGGGATGATGGTGTGTCCATCCTAATAGGTGATGTTCCTGTGAAGTTCCCTGATAGGTTCTAAAAATACATCATGACTTAATGTGATTGAAATTTCTTGTTTATGTGTTTGACACAAATCGATGACTCATTCTTATTTTATGATTTCAAGTAATATGGATTTCTCCATGTTATTACTGTCTGGTTAAAAACTAATAATTATCCCATGATTCATTTTTATAATCTTTGATATGAAGGATAAGATATTATAATGCCTCATTCACGTTCTCATACCCTTATACTCATGTTTATGCTTACTTATATTTTTTTACACTTATAAAGAATATGAGATCGCACCATTTCTTATTTTCTTCCTCAGGTTATGAAATTTTATTTTTTAAATGATTTGTTTAAGATGATTTCTAGAATTAAAGAACCTAGTTAGAGATAATTTTTTACACTCATGTACAATAATTTTCATTTCTATATTATTAGTGGAACTAAACCTATAAGGATGTTGGGCCTCTATTTATGTAGGGTATTACGTATTATAAAAATGACGATGTAATGTCTATTTTTATAATTATTGGTTTTTTATTATTGGGTTAAAAGATAATTTTTAGATAAATTTTGTAATCTAGGATTGGAGAACATTAGTGAAATCCCCATGGATATTTTTGAGGATTTTTCTTTTTATATAACTCTTGATAAGTCAAATAAAATTGTACTAAAATGTTCTCATGTTTTTTGGTAAAGGATAGCATGAGTGGTTAACCATAAAAACATATATATCTATATAAAATAAGTGTACATGGTTCTTAAATAGATTATCTATGAATTAATATCACTAATAAGGTGAATCTATCCTGACTCGATTGTTACATGGTTGTCTACAACGTGGCACACTATGCACTTAGTTAGACACTCCCAGGGGGCATGCTTTTGGAATTCATAAACACATTATAAATCATCATGAAAGATATTAAAATAATATGATTATGAAAAACTATTATATATCTATGTTATCATAAATTGAATAAATTTGTCTCATTATTAAGACATTCTATAAGTAAATTTTCAAATTTTTTGGGTTTCTACAAAGATATGTGTTTCTGAAACTATTTTTCTAGTTTTATTAAATAAGAGGAAATCAATGGAATACGGTAAACATTGATGTTTTATAATGTGAAAAGTATTGTCATGAAGATAATAAGTTTATAATGTGTAAATAACATGAATATAATCATGATGGTTTGTGATTATTGGTAATTAAATTGATGTTAAAGATAACAAAATGGAATTTTAATAGTATGTGATGTTGTTCAAATATTATTTTTAATAAACATATAATGTATCCTTGGATTGTGATTGAGGAACCATAAGTCTGGATTCATATTTCATTTTATATGAAATGGGTATTAAGGTGTAAGATGAGGGGTCATGAGAAATAACTTAAAAATTATGTTGTATGATTGAAGTGTAAATGTTTTTCAATTCAATGATAATTTCTATAAATCATGATATATATATATATATTTGTATTTTTGGTATATTTTTTTAATTATAGTTTGAAATGCATATATTTAATAATGGTGGATACTTTGATATGTGACATTATTAATCATGATATTTTAAAATAAGGGATGTTAACAATTTATGTGCTCAAGATGTTGAGGTAATTGAATTTATCTTGGACGAAAACACTATTAATTTGGATAATGTAAATTAGACAGTGTTTATGACTTCCAAACCAATAATTTAATTTTTGAAAATATTTTATATGTTATTATGGATGAAGTATAAGAATTATTGGATTTAAAAAATATATCCAGTAATATTTTTAATAAATAATAATAATTATTTTTTAAAATGATTTATGGTAATTAATTTTTGTTTCGTATTTCAAGAGATAATATGTCCATGTTTGGAATGTGATAATTATGATATGCGTTTTGATATATGGGGGATCAATGTTAAGATAATTTCAGGACATTATTTATAATGTATAAATTTTTTTACTTCTAATGGGATGTAAGGATAACAATTTCTTTAATGATGATGTTAATCATCAAATTATGTTTGTGGGATTATTATATTATCTCATCACATGATTATTTTAGAATATTGGATATCATTTTCTGACAACATTTTGTCGATGGAATCAAAACATAGATGGGATGCGATTTATTGGATCTCATGTTCTCTTATTACATCAGGAATGGATAATTCAGCTTTATTTATTAAAGTAAGAGATGAATTGGAAATATATAAAGGTACCATTGAATGGTAATATTTGTTTTTGAAAAGGAATGATTTCATGTAATCATTTCATGATGTGAAATTCCTTCAACATTGTTAATAGTTACCTTGAAAAAAAATTCCCTAGTAAATTCATTTTGGATGAATATTATTTCCCCTTCAATAATTAAATATTTATGGATTTTATAGTGAAATCATTCTACAAAATATATTCTCCATCATTATCCTTCATAATTTCATAGTTATATTACTATTCCATTTACATGTTCTTAGTTCCCTCCTATTTTCTTTTATGTGGGACCCTAGTTATAAGTCATTTGTGTGACTGTTATGGTGGAAATATTCCATTTTCAAAGGAACTAATAGTATTAATTTTTATGATGTGGGAATCTATGAAAGTAAAATTATGTTAAAAAAAATTTAATAACCCATAAAATTTTTTATTGTGATATTCATTTTAATGGGGTTAAATTGTAACATGTATAGATTTTGTGAAAATGTTTTATATTTTTAATTAAATCGTTGTTTTTGATATTTTTTACTCCACTAAAAATATAACATGTGTTATAGAAAAGAACCATATTTGATTTTTTTTTTCACTCAATAAAAATTTAATATTTCACTACACATAAAAATTAGTTTATCTGGTCATACATACAATAAATTATTGATTTTGATACACATAATTTTGATTTCCTTTGATAGCCTGCATTACATGAAAGACCTAGTTTTACAAAACGACTAAACACAATTAATATTATTTTGAATATTTTATTATAAATTTCAAACAAAATTAATAATTAATTAATAATTAAAATATGAATTAAATATGTTAATAAAATTAACCCTTTTATATATAATTGAATGTAAGGATTACTCGAAAATGAATAAATTCCTTTTATAAATGAACTATTTTATATATAAAACACCATTTTATATTAATTATTTTAAAAACCAATATTGATAATTTTGTTAATAAATATTAAATTATATAAAATAATTTTCCACTAATACATTCAATTTTATTGAAACATTGTATACTAAATCAAATTTTATGAATAATGTGATATATTTATTTTCGAAAAGGTAATTTTATTAGATTTTAATGGAAAACCATTTTAAATATGACTTTTGATAGTTTTAGAATTTTAATATGAAAAAATAACTTCATTTTTTAGATATGTACATAAAATAATTTATGGTACTTTTTTGGTATTTTTAGGTTATGATTCATTTTGTTGATAAATAGTGAATCATACTAAGTTCTAATTCAAAAAAATATTTTTTTTGTAATAGTTTAAGGTTAGAATATGATTATATTTGTTTTAATGATGAATTAGATCAATCATAATGAATACAATATCATTTTATATACTTTAATAAATTTATATTTGATTTTTTATATAAAAAATACCACGTTTGATTAACATTTTTACATTAAAAACAAACACTATTATCCCATATAGGGTATTAAATTAAGATGAATTTTATACCTTATTTGATTCATATTTGAAAAAAATGATTCAATATTTTCAATCATAAAAAGTTTTTATTTCACGTGACATCAATTAACATTTTTCCTAAATATTATTAAATAAAATATATATTCAGTTACAACAGATCAAGAAAATATATGTTTAGTAATGGAATAAGCATTAAACTTTATAAAATTACATATATACATGTATAAAAAATTAGATGTCCATATATTTATCATATCCTAACTTGTATGTAACTAGGTCCATTATTTTATCCTTATTAATTGAGAAAATCATGAGTTTAATTTATATTCAAAAAAGTTAGATCAATGGCACTCCACCACACGTATAAAAATAAACCCACACCTTCCATTTATTCACAAATACCAAGACCATTTTATCTCACCAAAAATGATAATGTAATATCACAAAATACATCCATTTGTACTATAAGCCTCACAATTTTCCTTAAATGACCCAAATATTTCCTATGGTGAAAACCAAAAAGGATTTACTCGAAGTAGAGGTGACCCTCTTTATTGATCAAAACTGATTTATTTCATTATCAACTACCTAAATTAACCTTATTACGCGATAGTATATTTAAAAAATTATCCCAAATAGAGATATATTAGTTTTTTATAAGTTATCTATATAAAATTACACACACATCCATCTAATTGATATCAAACATACTATTATTGTATACGACAAACTACCACCAAACAAAATGATGTTATTTTCTCCCTTTATTAGATCAAATGGACGGTACTTTTGATAAACACACTATTTTTATATCAAATATATGATATTTATGATATATTTTTAATTATTATGTTACTATATATTAATACCATCATTCATTCTATTTTGTGTACATACAATTCCTTCATTTGTGGAATTGTTGAGAACCACCTTATCAAAGAGATGTCATTCACTGAAACATTACAAGGAATATATTAAAGATGGGTTTAGTGAAAGTATATGATGTATATGAAATAATTATTATATTTTAATTATATTATATATATATATATGTGATTGTGTGTGTAATTAAATAACTTTTATTCAATATGACAACAAACTACAAATAATGTTCCTATATATGTATATCCTACCGTACACATTAATTGTGTATTATGTTTAATATTTGTATCATTTATAGATTATAATAAATACTTAATATACTAAATATATATATTTTTTTATATAAATTTTTTTATTTTTTGGATCATGATATAACTTTGTGGACCAGAATTATATCAAATCAAAACACAATAGAAAAACCCATAAATTATTACATGAAACATAACAATAATGTTAGGTTGTTAAAAATGGGAAATAAAATTAATAATAAAATCATATATAGTATTATATATATGAAAATTGTTGTTTGGTATATCTATAATAATGTTACAATTATTATATAGGATTTTTGAAAGAGTATGAATAAAATTAATACTTAAGGTAAGGGTTTTCATGTATCACATTCATTTTTCTTGAGACCAAAGCCATATTAACCACCTTTTTCTTATATGTGTTTTATTTACTTATAATATCTATATTAATTGATTAATATAATTAAATTTTCTTATATTTACATATATGTTTGATTATATTAATCTCATTGTGTTCATGTTCTAAATTTTACCAAATTGGTAATGTAATTTTGTCTCAATATTTCTCATTTCAGACACATTCCAAGTTATGCATAAAAAATATATGAAAAGAAAAATATAATTCCATATTAAATTTTATATAATTAATATCCTTCTTTAATTTTATTGTATTATTCATCGATTTTCATTTTATTCAGTGGGAATTATAATTCAATGTAATCATGTAGTAAGAGTATATTTAAAATATATTATCATTTTACGAGTGAGTTTATGTTTATGTTTCCATTCATGAAATATTATGATCCATATCCCATGATAACTCATAAAACTTCATAAACTATTTAAATTCAGGATTTCATCACATTTTGATACAATTTTCTCACAAAATTTTACTTAGGATAATTTTGAAATTATTTTTTTTGAAAATCCTACATTATTTCTCCATTCAGTCAGAAATATGTGATCTTTAATAATGGTTTTTTTAATAAATGTGTTCTAGTTTTTTTAAACTTATGAATTTATATTTAAAATATTGTTTTAACAATGATTTACCTATCTAAAAAAATAGGTAAAAATGTAATATTAATTATTATTAAAAATTAAAGAAATTTTTTAAACATTTTACGCATAAAAAGAAATTTCATCATGTAAAAACATACATTCTTCCACGTCCATCATATCATTGACGCTTACATTTTATGTTTATAAGGTAATTTTTTTAAAAGAAATGATTTTTCTAATATTAGATAATGTTCTTATTTTAAAATAGTTATCAATGAAAAATTGTTTTAAAAAATATTTCATATATAAAAACTATATTAAATTTTTTTCTTAGAATCCATAATATGATTTCAAAATGATTTTTTTAAAAATGGATATAAAAGATCTCAAATATATTTTTGTATGAATAAAAACTACATTCAAGAAAATATGTTTAAAAATTTATTTCGTATGTTGAAGGAAAAATATATTGAATATTTTCTTAAATATTATATTATATTATTTCATGGAAATAAGTTTTAAAATTGATTCAGTATTTTATTATATGGTTTCATGGATGAAACTTTTCATAAATTTTTAATCCCCTTTTATAATTTTCTAGTAAAATTGTTTTCAAAATATTTTCGAACATATTTTGTAAATTTTCATGGAATTTTATTAATTATTATTTAAGTAATTATTTATAATATCTCAATGTACTTTAAATGAAAATGGTATTCAATGGGTTGTATGTTTTAAAAACCCACCTTCAAAGAAGAAACAATATTTTTATCATGAAATTATTTTAAATAATATTTCAAAAAATATTCCAGGTGAGGAGACATCCATTGATGTTACTCATAAATTTATGGTATATTACCCAATGTTTACATTAATTTTATTTCACATATTGTTTTACGCTTTCAAGGTATGATAATTATAAAAAAAAATATCCCCTTAAACATTTTATATGTTTATAAATCTTATTTTCCCTTAATGGATTAAATCATTCTGAAACCAACATCCTTTCATGGTTTCTAAATTAATAAATTTTATTATGAAACATATATTTTTTTTCAAACGATTATGATATGATAACTTATTTATGATAAACATTACATTTCATGTTTTATAATATTATTATTTATGATCTGGTGGTAAAATTATGTAAATTATATAGTGATACGGGTGGTACCTATATCTTGTTCCAATGCAATGGTAAATTTTTTATATGTGATTATATAATTAAAGGGATTCATATAGATTGTCTTAGACTACTATGGTAATAATAAGATCTAAGATTCACTATATGATGAATTAAAAACATTATAGACTATGCAAATATGTAGAAACCAGATCCACCATGGGAAGATAGGGAATCCCAATTCCTTATTAGGAAAGCACTACGATTGTGGATGGTGGTGCTTCCCATCCTCTAGGTGTAGTCACAATGAAGTTCGATGATAATTTATTACAACATGTCTTAAATGAAAGGGAATAATAGTACATATTTATTTTTATTCTACTATACCATGTTTTATTCCTATGCTATGATTTTAGGGATTATTATTTTCATTTCATTCTGATTCATGTCTTATGAGATGCTAATATTTTTTTTCATGATTCAGATTTATGATAATTTATATATAAGGATTGACAATCCAATGATATGATCACATTCACATATCAATATTATCATGCTTATGATTAAAAATTTTCTTCCTTTACCCTTACAGACCATCTAATCTCATTACTATTATTATTTCATTCACCATGTTATGATGATTTATTCCATGTATGATATGTCTATGATGGCGTCTGTCCTTGATGAAGCTAGTGGGTTGTACTATTTATCACTCATGTACCAACATTTATATTTCTATATTTTCATTGTTAGTATAATAAATTATTTAGGCATTATATTAAGTAATGTATTAAGTATTACAAAATTATTTTGTAATTTATATGATTGTTAATATTGGGTTGTAAAAATGAATATGGTAGAATGTATAAAAAAAATGAATCTCTATGTACATGTTTTACTACCCCTCTAACCATGTTGTTTGATTCAAGCTAAAATGGTGTGAAAAAATATTTTAAGAACTCCAAATATATATGTGTCATGATATATTAATGAATATACATAGTAAACAAAATATTATTCCAAAAAATTAATACAGTTACATAAATAAAAATACATAATGTTTCAAATAAGTGGAGTTTTAAAAATAAGATTATATCCCTCTAATGAATTCATCGATTCTCCAAAACAAAAAAAATTGATTCCATTATTTTTCATTTCATAGTGTGGATCCTCAATCGGAGAATATTATTTACTAAACCTTTATTTCTATCATTTGAAACCCAAAAATATATAGATTTCATAAAATTTCAAAATATGAATCAAAATAACATCTACATGAACTTTCATTAGGTCCAATGATAGTCCATTTATGGAAATTATTTTTCCTAATAAATATACCATGTCAATCAAAAAATCACACATAGAATTCATAATTCATATTCTATGATCATTCATTTTACCCATGAAAAATATCAAGATTATTTTCAGGATCATAAAGAGTGTGTGAGTAAAACAATATATCATAAACATTCATCGAAAAACAGATCCATGTAAGGGTGAATTATTTTGTTTTTGTAGGTTGTTAACACATAATGAGTTTACCGCACCCAGAATAGAATCATGAAGAACTCATTATTTCTTTTTATAAATCTAAAATAATTCTAGGTTATATCAGAAGGTCACACCGTTAACTGATGATCCCCTGATATTATTTCTATTTTACAGAAAAATATAATCCCACCAGTTTGTCAATAAAATAAAAATTACATTGAAGTAGATACATTTCTACAATTATCATCTACATCAACATCATTTAATCAAAAATAAATTAATTCATCATATTACCTATGATTTTTTGGCTAAAAAAATTACCTTTACACCATTCTCCAATTGATGGAACCTTTAAACAATAACTACTCTACATGATTATTAAGATTATGATGATCATTTAGTTCAATAAATAGGGTGGAATAAAATATATATCAACATTACGGTTAAAATAAAAAATGATATTAAGATCCCACTAATTTTATATCCATGGAAACAACTTTATATTCATGTCATGAACATTATCATATATAGAAGTAGATAAATCATTTTTTCAGTCAATCATTATGTATAGATAGATATGAAACATGGGATATGAGACAATGTATTTTATGATGGTGTGTCCCTCAATGAAATACCTAGATATTTTATTCCCCAGTAAAGACAGGATGGTTACCCTGAGGAGATATAAATGTCACTCATGAATGGTAACAATTATTATCAACATAACATGATACCAAATTTTATATGAACAATATAATTTAAAAAAATGACATCACTAGTATGATAAAATTTTGGAGGAAATAGTACTCACCAACACTAATGATAAACCACATATGAAGATAGATTACCTTGGATCATAACAAAATACGTGTTTGGTCACAATATTCCCACAAAATAACTAAACCACAAGACAAACCAATTCAATTACTGAGAATTTATAAAATGATGAGAGGATATTGTATCAAACAATTCACTATAATGTGTGGAATATATATTAATCAAACCCAAGATAGTAAATGAATTATCATTGAAACTAATAGTTTTAGGATAATATCTATGATGTTGGCCTATCACATTTACTTATCCTTCTATCTGGATCCCACATCCTACTAGAATATACTTATATGGGAGGTTTTTTATAGAAGAATCTTTTCCACCTGCCTAACTAGTATATGTAGTTGACGTTTAACATCCAGACTTGTACATGGTAAACGACCCCCTACTAATGATATGTATCATTCCTATACTCACAGTCACCCACTATTGGATGAGGTTTCATTTATTAACTTTATACATAATATGTCCTTCGACCAGAATTAAACACTATTATACGTCAAATAAATAGAAAAAACCTCTAATCTTTCCTTCAATGATGATAGAAACCCAGTATACGACATCACTTAGATGATAATATCCTTACGTGGTTGCTCAACAAACCATATCCACAGAAAAATCCCCCATAAGGTAACTCTCAAATATATGATGATTCTTCCAAGATCACAAAACTGATCCAAGCATTCAATCCCTAAAGTGATTCTTCTGGTTCCCCTCAGAAGTGAGATCCTGATTCACCACTGAAGAGACATTTTAAAATGAAATATAATTACATGGTAAATCATCTTATATCTATGACCATACTTGAAATTATTTCTATGTATTACTCATAACCTACTAAATATGGAGAAAAATATTTCAAGTGTTTTAATGGGCCAAAATAATACATAACTGATATATTCCCCTATATCAAACAATTCAACACCGAATCCTAATATTTCATTAGTGTCTTAGTCAAAAAAAATTCTTTGAAATTATTTTATAAGTCTTTCAATAATATATATTATAACTACAAACCCATAGTCATGATATCACATGAACTCTTCCTTGATCCTTCAAACATGTATTCTTCTAATTTATAAATTTTATCTTTATGAGTATATATGTGGTAAATAATCATTTGTGAAGACTATATCAATAACTATGTGACCTCAGGTTCACTATATGTAAAGAACATTATATTTTTCCACAACTCATACACTCTAGTCATGTCGAACATACTTAGTGAAACACTCTGTGGGTATCATTCAATAAATTTCATAACTTGGTTAAAATTATCATAGAATTTCACTTCCTTCCTATCATGAAAATCCAAATGTGTATTTCATTCCACTATTGGAGAAACATTCTCTGAATTTTCCTCATATCACCTTAATTGAAACACTCATCATGGAATAATTTCTATGTAATTCCTTTTTCACAAATAAAAAAATAAAAAATAAATAATTTCTATTTAAAAAAAGATGGTGTTCACAAAATTCCATAAAAAATTCACTCATTTACAAAATCATAATAGTTATAATTGCTAAACTATCATTATCCCCATTCAACACAATCATGTTTCATAAAAAACATATGGAAAATAAATTAATCTTAAGGATAATAATTTCAACTCAAACAATTTTAAAATTGAAATTTGAATCTATTTTGTTTAAACCAATTAAAAATTAATTATTATGTATTTTTACTCAAAAACATCAAGTACATTAAAACACATTATTTCCCACAATCCATATATAAAATTATTTTAAGAGTTATACTATCATGATTCATGTAATCTAAAAAATTATTTTCTTTAAAGGATTCATGTATATAAAATCTCTCTTTATATAATCCCAAAAATTAAATCCCAAACATTAATAACATTACACCACATGTGTATCACCCATGGAGGTGTAACATTCTCCTATAACAAGAGTGCATCTAGAAATACAACCCACCACAAAAACTAAAGGTTTCCATAAAACAATGATTTGCTACTCCTGTACACAAGATTCATTAAAAAGACTAAAACATACAATGTTCTAGATTAAATCTCCCAAATATTAATAAAATTGAAAAAAACCATATATGACCACTTATTATAATCACAAATTGTATTCCACTAAATGATTTTTAAGATATTTTTCATTATATGATATAAATAACTCATCACCATACGATAATGTATGAAAACTCGAATAGTGATTCTAATTTAGAAAGAATAGAGACTATATTGTATGTCATATTATAAAAATAGTGGAAAAAAACTATAAAATAACCATGAAATTATGATTAAAAACAATGCATTATATTAAAAAAATACAATAAATGGTATCTTTTAAAAAATTAAAGCATTAACATTTGATGTCATTAAAGTGTCCTGTGCCCAAAGAAATGAAAAAAATACATGGGGGAATACCTAAAATTCCCTTGGAATTAGCATAATTTCTTAATCCATGATCCATCCAAAAATCCCAACTCAAAATTTTAACAAAGGGGTCATTTCCCTTCTCCTATCCTCCATATATGAAATATGCACAGGTACCAATGACATCCTAAATAAGGTGTTATTAAAAAAAAATAAGATGCAACCAAAAATATGTAAATTTATATCCCATATATTTAATTTTTTTGTATTATTACAAGATGAGTGTTATAAAAAGTAAAAATAGGTGGCACATTTTACAGTTTAAAATTTTATCAGTTATCCATATGCCTGTGTTGTATTTACCATGACCCCCAAAAAATAAAGTCTACCTTGGTAAAATAAAACACATACGGAAAAAACATAGAGAAAAAATTATTAACAAAAGGGAAAATAATTAATCATTTCAATTATATTCATTGAGGTGAACTAGCCTTATAACCCATACCATGTCAAATTATATTAGTGTATACCTACCACTATATAAACTAATACAATTATATGAATCTCATATCAAAAAATATATTGTATAGAATTTCAATTTTCAAGTCTAGATATCTTACATCACAAAGAATGAGTTCCATGAAAAAAATTCGTATGGATGTTAAGCATCATGTCCTCTTTTCATATCTCGATGATATGGAATGTAATTTACATCATTACCAAACTTTTATGTGACTCCCAATAATTTTAATAGTGTAACATCATTAATGATATTTTATATGAAATGAAACACTATAATTTGAGGATAATGTAACACCCTGTGGTTTCTGATAAATTTATTTGTAAATGATTTCAATCTATTTGATAGCTTGAAATTCCTCCAATAATAGGTTTTAATGAAACATGATAATCTATAAATTTATTATTTTTTAACCATGACCATTATAACCATATCATAATTATATAAGAAATTAATAGTAATAAATAAATTATTAAAATAATATGTTTTACACATGCATAAAATAAGTTAAAATGATATATGTTGATTTTTAATAGCATAAGAATAAATATAAATATATTTTTTCTAAAAACATGTATTTTTTTAAAAAAGGGATTTTCCAAAAATTTAAAAAACAATTCAAAATTATGTTTTTTTTAAATTTGAAGTAAAATAATTTTCAAAAATAATTTTATAAATATAAATATCAAAAAATGTTGATTTTTTTATAATTTTCTGAAATGATAAATTTTTTTATAAATAGTGAAAAATACTAATTTTTTTTATAAACTACAGTTTCATATTATTTATATAAAGAGATAATTTTTTATAAAAACAATTAATGTGAAATTAAATCAATAATATTACAAATTAATAAAATTTGGTTACTATAATATTTTTTATTGAATTTTTATATTAAAACATTTTAAAATATAGAACATTTTTCTTCAAACACCTAATTTCTTTGACCCACATGTGGGGTTTATTTAACTAAATTAATAAAAATTTAGATATTGAATTTTTAATAATGTAATATATAAATGGAATATTAATTATTGATATTTTGAAATATGGTTAGTCTAATATTTGACCATCAATAAATATGATAATTGTAAAAAATTAACCATCATTGATAAGGTAAAAATAAGTATACCTCCTGGTTAAAATAAAAAGATAAGTGATAAAAATGAACTAAAACATGAAAAAAATATTCCAATCTAATATTTAGACTTTAGTTCTGTAAATGTTTTAGAACGACTCATTTTTGATAATTTTGGAAAGAGAATCATTAGGGAATGATTTTTTTTCAAATGTATAATGTGGGTTATATCTCCCACTTATAAAATACATTCCCCTATACAATCCTATTCACACCTAAAACCCATAATTGATCATCCATTTAAGGACCAATTACTTCTTTTAATCCTATATAAAAATCATTTTTTTTCAAATATCCAATTTTGGAATTCATTTGGTACCGACCTAAATTTGTTCATTAATATAAAATTAAATGTTTTTATATTTATATTTGTTTTATTTATTATCAAATCATACTAATAAAATAACCAAAATTAATACTATGTAATAATATATTTTTATTTTAATCAAATAACTTATATCCATCTCCATTAAAATCAAATGGAAAACCAAAATGTTGATCTTAGATGTGATGGGTTCCCACCTTCCGAAATGATTTAAATCATTTCCCATCACCTCCTTCTGTGGTTGTATATAATATTTGGGATAATATATTTATATTATAATTATTAAATATTTATGATAATATAATTCTTATATCACATATAAATTCATCATTTATATTCATTTTAGGGAACAATAAGGTCACTCGTGAGTACAACAAACTACCACCTTACGAAGCAATGTGATTTTATTTTCCGTTATACATTACATAGAAGATAGTTTAAATATAATTAATTAAATATATGATATATAATTCATAATAATACTTGTTATAATATAATATCACATTTTACTTATTACCATTGAATTTGTTAGAAAATAATAACCTCACTCATGGATATATGTGGACTACCTCTTCTACGTAGTGATATAAATTATATTTTAGTATCAATTTACATTGATCATAACATGGATGGAGTTGATTAAAATCAATTTTATATATAACACAATATTAATTTTGAAAATTTTATTTAATATTTTTTTCCTTTCATTTTATCTATCATGAAAAATGGAAATAGTGTTCATTTGTACATTCAGAATACCATCACATTGATTGGTGTAATATTTTTCTATCTATTAATTATATATATTAATATAAAATCATATGTACTGAATATATTGTATATAAATATCATTTTTTACTTTTTGGATATTATATAAAAAAATCAATATTAATGTATTGAAATTACAAAAGAAAAAGTTAAATGAAAAAAGTAAAAACATCACTTGAAACAGGGATTTAATCAATTAATAGTTATTAAATGGTTGATAAAATAAAACAAAAAAATCATATATGGTATGATGTAATTCTTTAAAACTAGTTACCCAGAGTTGGTACATTGTTACATAGCATTGGCATGATTACATGGAATCAAGTCCCTAATAACTGATCTATTTAGCAGTCTTGGAAAAGAGATTACATACAAGAATGTTACATTACACTTTCTAACATACAACAAAAAAATTAATCCTTTGAGAATGCCATTTTTCCTTAACTTAACCATGCATCTCTAATAGAAAACACTTCATGGGGTCCTCGAAAAATAAAACATAAGAAAGGGGTTATCTTAGATTCTCAGTAAGGGAAAATAATTTAGTAGAAGATATCATAAACAATAGGTATAGTTAATAATTAAAAACACATGCCTTTACAAATAATAAACATGAACACTTTATGGATGAAATATGAGCTGAGTAAATAATGAAATAATAAAATATAGTCATGTGTATTATACTAGTCAAATAACCACATGTCCTATTAATATTATTTTCATAATGAGGGAATGTACAATGCAAGAGATTCTACAATATTTTTTCACGGCCTCAGCCAATACGTTTATAAATGATTAAGTCCTCGACAAAAACCATATATCAAATTGGTAAGGGCCTCATCCAATTCCACGTCTAATTGACTCATGAGACCTACCGATCTATCTAGGATCTATAGTGGGCAACACCCATCACTTACTATGTATAATACATTCTTTATATGAATGGGTTGAAACATAACATAAACATTCATATCAGAACTAGCTTACAAAATTTCAATACATTAACCATAAAACATGAATGCTATAATAATAACACATCCAAAATAAAACACATCACAAAAAATTCAATATGTTATGGAATATTTTTATCATAATAAATCAACTTCAAACAAGTTTAAAATATATCATTGGATTTTGACATAGATGAAAATTATTTGTAAAACTATTTGAGAGAAATATCGCTTTTTCTTAAAAATGATTAAAAGTTAGAAAATTTATAAAGGAAGGAAATTAAAGAAATTCATTAATCAATGTGTCCCATAAAACATTTAAACTTTTTAATAGAATTATAATTTTAGAAAAATTCATTTCATTATAAATAAATCATTAAAACCCCCATTTTGAAAGCATTGACATTAATGAGAATGATTTTGAAGAATGAATAATTAATACATATAAAATGATGTATTACTAAAATATTCCCATAAAATAATCCAATTGAAAATACTTTTATGAAACATGGAAATGGATAATAAATATGTCCCAGTAAAAACATACCCATAAACAATCTCGAATAATAATGAGATTGAAGAATTAACCTTTACCTTGCACTTTCCTTTGGTCGAGGGTACATGTCACCTCATGTATACTAAAAGTAGTATTTTATTAAATTATATCAAAACCATATTAATATTTATTATATCATACATGATTCATTTATGACATTATACTACCCATTTAATAATTATTTCCATGATAAATTATCATTTTGGGTTATAATCACTTTTTTTATCGTATGTGTTTTAACTTGTTATTCTTGTTCGTACCATTAAGATAATTATATAAATGATTCCAGAATATAAACCTCAATTAATATATAATATATTTTTAGAATATGAATATTTATAATAGATGTATATATGAAATGTAAGGCACTGTTTATGGAGATGGTAGGTCGTACGTACCCATTAACGTTGTTTCTATTTTCACATCATACTGAACGTCAGTAAGTGAATAAGATATATGAATGTATATAAATAGACACAAAAATACATAAAAACATATATATATATATATAATATAGAATTATTTTGACATATATTACATACTTAATAATAATATATATTTTTATAATAACTGTTTAATGGTGAACATGGAAATGAATCTCATCACGTCATGGATATTGTAATTTAAACGTATACACGAGCAACAATATCATTATTTTGATATTAAAATCATATTTAATTGGATTTTATATCATATATAAATAATAATTAATATATAATAATTATTATTTACATAAATTATACATCATTATTATACCAATCCAATATAATATTGTATCTAACAACTACTAGACCACGGCGTGTAGACGGTAAGCCGTACGTACGCAAGTATGGTGAAATGTCCTTCATAGGATGGACACATTACTGAATATGTTTGTACCATATTTATATTTACAACTTAGTGTATATACGATACTAGTGTTATTGTTTTACAATGGAAACAACAAGGAAAGAAGAAGTGAAAGATGAAATGAACTTGAAAGAGGCGATGAAATATTTACCTCTTCATGGGGTTCTTCATTTTGATTTGACAAAAATGCCTCTTTAGGTTATATTTATGACCAAAGGATTTCCACTAAGAAGAATGTAGGATAGTTTATAGGATATTTGGGTAGGGTTTGGACGAGAAAAATGGATTTGTAAGTGTGAATTTGAGATTAGGGTGGGTTCCCTTTTATAAGATGGGTGAGGGGACCTTAGGAAATGATTGAAATATTACATTATAATAAACTAATATTAGATTTATAATGGATCCAAATTTATTTATTTATATTATAAAGAGGTTATGGTTAGAAATCCTCTCAACCAATAGGTTTTAGACGAGTATAGGTAACTATTTCAACCATATCTGTTAGATTCAACTCTAAGTTAAATAATTTAACTTCTACTGTGTCTTATTTTAATCATACACTATATAGTTAATAAAATTACTATAAAAATCCCCGAGAACATAAAGTGGTACATTAGATGACATATATATTATTATTTAATAATTTTGTCTGAGCCTTATATTTTCTGGAATATTATATAAACCAATAATATATTATTTGTTTTAAAAATTAATTTATGTCAATTTTGAAACTATTTTGTATTTTGTTTCTTGGAAAGTCATAAAAACCATATAACTTCAAATAAAATTTATCCAATCAACCCCTTCATGTAATATTTTCCTATAGAATTATTTTAATTCATGAAAAGTTACAAATAACATTTATTTGGATATTTATGATATCAATTATTTCAATCATTCATAAAAAGGGAATTATTTCATCATCATTGTGTCATAATTAAATTAAAATATTTAATGTCTAAAAATTAAAAATAAAATACAATTATGTAGTAAATATTTTTATATTTCTAATTAATTTTTATAGTATATTTTTTCTTATGTATAACCCTATATTATAAATGTTTTAGTTATTAAACATTGAATATACCACTTTTAACTCTTCTTTGAATTAAATAATAATTTTTTTTCGAATCTATTACAAGTGGAAATAAAATATCATATATTATTCCTAAGGTTTTTTATGGTCGAATAAAACATTTCCAATATAATTAAGTCAAGTGTTACTATAATAATTATATCAGTTTTACCCTTAATTACCTTATTTACCTTAAACCGTGGTAAAAAAGTCCAAAGTTAATATTCAACCAAAATTATTTGTGGCTTATTGAATAAAATTTTACATACTGATATCAACTGTGTATCCCGTATTTTTGAAATTCAATTTAGATAATTGGTATAATTATGTTATATGAAATTTTTCAAATGCTCCAATGAGCTGGGTAAATGACGGAAAAAAGTTCAATATAATTTTTATATATCTAAAATTATTATAAAATTACTCAAATTAATTACATTGAACTTATATATGTATTATGTAACTTTTTTTTACCTAAAATAAATTTGTATTAAATAAATAATTATTTAAATAAAAATTCGATTTTAAAAAATAACTCAGTGTTTTTCACAAATCATCAAAATTTGAATGTTTTCAGAAAAATACCAAAAAATTATCGAAACTAATTTTTTTGTCTCAATTCTAAATAAGATGTTTATTTTGAATAATTGAATATATAATAGTTTCAAATATTGAATTTAAAAATGGTTCATAATTAAAATGTGGTAAAATTGCTTTTTTTGAAAAAAAAACTGTTTTTTATGAAAAAAATGACTTTGTTCTTATATTATTCCTAAGAAACACATAATATGGATGTTAAAACTATATAGAGTATATAAGATTGAAAATGTAGTTAATACTATTTATATCCACTTTTTGAATGGCTAGTTCGGTAATGTTGTGGTGCGCTCAAACTCGGTGTTACGTGTAGCGCAAGTTATTAAATTACTTTAATGAGATAACATACTATAAGATCATAGAGTGTTACATTCTACCCTACTTCAATAAATTGTGACATTGAAATTTAAAAATTTTCATCCAAAATAAAATTTTAAAAATAGAGAAATAAAATTGTGTAATACTAACATCAAAATTTGTGTTAACAAAATTTAGTCTTCATAAGAAGGAAAGGGAAATGAAAGAGTCAACACCAAATTATGATATCTATTATGAGAGAATTGGTGAAATTTAAAAACACATAATTTGATAGAAAGTGTGAATATTTATTGGGAGTGATTGTGGTCATCAATCAAAATATATCTTTTAAATATATTGAGATAACAAATCCAATATCTTAACCACTATCAATACAAAAATACGTAAAAAGAGTATATTGTATTTATTTTAAATTTAATTTTTTTTGCCTTTTTAAGGAAGGCAATGATCAAATAAAACTCGCGGTGGCATAAATTTAATTGAAACAAAAAATGTAAAAAAAACCCTTTTTGTCGTTTAGTAAAAGGCATCGTAGAAAACGATTCCACTTGAAATGAAAAGTCAAAGGGTTTTATACACCGTATAAAAGAAGTTAATTTAGAAATCAATGGATTCCTCAATGAAAGGAGATTGAGACGAAGGCCCTTAACTAATGGTTAAGAATTAATTTAGTTATAGAATAAGATGGAATATATATATATATATATATATATATATATACATGACCAGTAGAGTTAAATCCTTTAAAAAATTCCCAACACAAACTCATCTTTCACTCAAAAAGATTTCAATAAAATATTCTACTTATCCTAATCGTATAGGGTTCTAAAAATAATGAATTTATTGTTCACCTATCATACCCCTTAAAACTACTACACTATACAATCTTGGACAACATGTAGGCCAGTGGTATGTGATGCACCCTTGTCGCACTTCAATTGCGGGTTGAAGTCTCGGAGCCTTGTCAGACGCGACTGGTTGTCGCCCGACCTCTGGTTTGTCTTTTTTATGAAAATCCAAAAATAACCTTAACAATTGTATCCAATATCAATATTAATCCATTCAATCCTGTAGAGTTATCGAAAATACTTCCATCCAAACTCATAGAACAAATTTTATAAGGATGTTAAACACAATGAAGTTATTTTTTGGCACGTAATAACATGTGAACACTTTCATCATGTATTCTTTTAAAACATGGAAACACCTTAAATTACCCTAAAACCTTATTGATATCATTAATTCTCCCTTATTCAATGTATAATAGTGGATAAATTCTTTATATCAAAATGTTTTGAATATTAAAACAATTATGAAACAAACAAACTATTAATCAGTTCCAAGGTAGTCAAGAATATATGATATAATTTATCCAAATCAACTATCTCTTATTCCAAAATCACTTCCTAATTATTATGGCCATATTAATGACTACCATTCCTTCCACCATGTCTTTTCCAAAATGTGTAGCTTGCTATTAAGTCAGTTTTCAAAGATCCATATAATTTCAAATCCATAATAAAATAGTACATCAATACAATCCGTATTTATCTACATTATTCATATATATTGTTTATTGTTGATTTAACACTGAAATGAAATTATTATATAATAACAACATAAGAACACTAGTCATTATTCTTCATCTGAGGTATTATCATAACATGATCATTATCTAATAGAATCATTTGTGGTATAATTTGATGTTTGGTACATTGATTCGTGTATTGTCCCAAAGCCTTGTAGATGAAGCATTGTATATTTGTATCCTTTTTCTTACACTTGTTATCACGTACGTGGTGTCCTTTTTCTCCACACATATAACAATCTCCCATTACATCATGAATTTACTAAGGTTATTCTTTCTAAATTTATAACATATGGTAAAATCTTTATTTCTGCTCATTTCTTTATCTATAATTCTCTCTACCATCCTATACTTCTCTTTCTTCATTTCAATGCCATAGAACACCGATAATTCTTTACATAACTAATTAACGCATGATATTATTTTTTTTATATGTTGAAAATACATAGGATACTATTTCCCTTATAACTGTTGGATTAGTACCATCATGGATATGATGCTTCTTACTATTTGGATTATATGTATTGCTAGAGTTTTGATTCATTCTTCTAGGTTCCATTTCTAATCAATGGCATACGCTAGTTCAGTTTATAAATCGCAATAAATAATTCCAAACTTGTAAAATACCTCACCTAAATTGAACAGTTTAACGAAATAATCCATTATAATAAAAATGTTTTCATTGAGGACGTATTTACTCCTAAATCATTCATAATTGCATGTAATAAAAATGTGAATTAACCTAAGCATATACCTCAGGAGTGTCGTCACCAAGAGTGTGGAATGGCTCGTTGTTATGCACTAGTTCCCATTCTAGTCTAGATCAAAGCAATGTTTTTGGGTTTTACCTCTAGGTACATATGTTCCAGAGCCACCTATACCTGCTCGTAACCAAACAGAGATGTATTGCATGGAAAACTAAAAAAATCTCTAAATTACCAAACGTCTAGGATTTATTCTATATTAATACTCAAAGTCTATCTTAGGGTAATGTTATCTAATCAAATTTTATCTAAATATATTTCTATTGTTGTTGATAATCATTCTCAGATACTTATTGTAATTCCTCGACCCTAGTTACACAGAATCAGTGCATTATTACATAGAATTGGCATGATTACAAGGATTCAAATCCCAAAAGACCGACCAGTTTAACAGTTTTGGAAAATAGATTACATACATGAATGTTAAATTACACTTTCTAACATAAAACAAAAAAATATCTTTTGAAAATTCCATTGTTCCCTTAGAATAACCCTATATCTCAAACATAAAACACTTTTTGGGATCCTGGGAAAATTAAACCTTAGAAAGGGGTGAGCTCAAATACTCAGTAAGGGTAAATATTTTAGCAAAACATGACATAAACAATAGCCATGGTGAAAAATTGAAAACACATGCCTTTACAAATAATAAACATGAACACATTATGGTTGAAATATGAACTGAGTAAATAATGCCATAATAAAACATAGTAATTGGTATTCTACTGGTCGAATAACATAATGAACCATCAATATTATTTTCATAGGGAGGGAATGCATAATTCCAGACATTCTGAAACATTTTTTTTCAAATCTTTGACAAAGAATAATAAAGATGATTAAGGCCTCGACCTTAACCATATGTCAAATTGGGAAATGCCTTATCCAATTCTAGGTAAAATTGTCTCATGAGACCAACTAATGCATCGAAGAACTACAGTGGGCTCCACCCATCACGTAGTATGTTTAACACATTCCTTATATTAAGAGGATGATACATAACATAAATATTTGTATTAGAACTAGCATATGAAATGTCAATACATTAACTATAATCCATGAATGGTATAAAAATAACACATCCACAGTCAAATAGTTCACAAAAAATTAAATACAATATGGAATATTTTTATAATAATAAATCAACTTCAAACAAGTATAAAATATATCAATGGGTGTTGAAATAGATGAAAATTATTTGTAAAACTCTTTGAGTGAAATATCCATTTTTCATGAAAACATTTGAATGTCACAAAATTTAAAAAGGATGATATTTAAAGAAATTTTTGAATAAAAGTGTCCCATACCACATTGATTAATTTTAATGGAATTAAAATACTAAATACATTCACGTCCATATAAATAAATCCTAAAAAATAATGTTGAATGCATGGACATTAATGAGAATGATTTAGAAAAATAATTATTAAAAACTATTAAAATGATGTTTTAGAAAAAGTGCCCCTTAAAATAATCCCATTGAAAACAATTTTATAAATCATGGAAATTGATAATATATATTTCCCAAAAAAAACATATCCATAATCAATCTAGAATAATAATGAGATTGATGGATTAACCCTTACCTTGAACTTTTCTTTGGTCGAGGGAACGTTTAACCTCTTGTATAATGACCATAGTATGTTATTAACTTATATCAGAACCATATTCATATTTATTATATCATAAATGATTCATTAATGAATTTATACTACACATATAACAATTATTTCCTTGTTAAATTTATGATTTGGGTTATATTCGCTTTCTTTATCGTATGTGTTTTAACTTGTTATTCTTGGTCGTATCATTTCGATCATTATTTAAATAATTGAAAAATATAATATTTGAATTATATATAATATATATTTATAATATAAATATTTATAATAGACGTATATATGAAATGGAAGGCACCATTCATGGAGATGGTATGCCTTACGTACGCATAAATGCTGTTTTCTTTTTCACATCGTATTGAACGGAATTAAGTGAATAAGATATATGTTTGTACATAAATACATACATAAATACATACATACATATATATATATCTACATTATCATTATTATTTCATATATTACATACTTATTAATAATATATATTTTTATAATAATCGATGAAGGGTGAACATGGAAATGAATCTCATCACATTGTGAAGACGGTAATCTGTACATACACACACGGGAAAATATCATTTTTTAATTTTGAAATCGTATATAATTGGATCTTATATCATATATACAAAATAATTAACATGTTATATTTATTATTTACAAAAATTATACATCATTATTATACCCATCAAAAAAAATAATTTATTGAATAACAACTACACCACGACGTGGAGATGGTAAGTCATACGTACGCACGTATGCTGACATATCAATCATAGGATGGATAGAATAAAAAATATGGTTGTACCATATTTATAATAACATCACACTATATAGAAGATATTGGAGTTATAAAATTACAATGGAAACAACGAGGAAATAAGAAGTGAATGAAGAAAAGAACTTGAAAGATGTGATGAAATATTTACCTCTTCTTCGGGTTCTTTCTTTTGATTTGATCAAAAAGTTCTCCATTGGTTAGCTATGTGACCAAATGAAGGCATGTAGGATAATGTTAGGATAGTTTTTAGGATTTTTTAGAGGTTTTTTCTGATACAAAAGGTTTCTAAGGTGTTAATTTGAGAGAAAGGTGAGTTTCCTTTTAGAAGAGGGGTGAGGGTCACCTTAGGAAATGATTGAAATAATATTTTACAATAAAATAATATTCGGTTTATAATTGATAAAAATTTATTTATACCAAACCTAAAGTATTTTTGGGTCGAAATACTCTCAACCAATATGTTTTATACAAGTTTATGCTACCACTTTAACCATATCATTATGATTTAACTCTATGTTAAATAATTTAACTTTTATTGTGTCTTCTTGTATTTTTTAATTATATGGTCAATAAACATACTATAAACATCCAAGAGAACCTCACGTGATTCATTAATGATATATATAATATTATTTAAGCCCTTTGTCCAAACATTTGATTTTTTGGAATATTATATCAACCAATAATATATTATTTTAAAAAAATTTAATTTCTAACAATTTTGACACTATTTGGTATTTTGATTTTCTAAAATTCGTAACATCTTTATCACATAAAAAACAATTTATCTAATCAAAACTAACATGTAATATTAACCTATAAAATTACTGTAAATAATCAAAAGTCTAGAATTACATTTATTTGGATACTTATGGTAATAATTATTTTAATCTCTCATTAATAAGGTAATTACTGCATCATCATTGTGTCATAAATAAATTAAAATATTTAATGTCTAAAAATTATATATAAAAACCATTATGTAGAAAATATTTTAATCTGTACAATGAATATTTATATTAGAAATAATCTTCTCTATAACCCTATATTATAGATTGTTTAGTTATTAAACTTTGAATTTAACACTTTTAACTCTTCTTGGAATTAAATAATAATTAATGACTTAATCTAATCCAGGTGGACATAAAAGATAATATTTTATTCCTAAGGTTGTTTTTGGTATAATTTCAATTATTCAATAGAATTAATACTTGTGTTAGGGTAATATTATTATTATTTTTACCATTAATTACCCTATTTACCTTTTACCGTGGTAAATAAAATTAAAATGTTACTATCCTCCAGAAAATATTTTTAACTTATTGAACCACATTTTACTTACTGATATCAATCATCTCTATTGTACTTTTTAAATTCAATTCACATAGGTGGTAAAATTAGGTTTATTTTCAAATTTTCAAATGATCCTTGGAGGTGGGTAAAAGACGGTAAAATGTTTAATAAAATATTTATATATCTAATGTTATTACAAAATGACTCCAATGATTTACATTGAATATATATATGTATAATGTACAAATTTTTAAATAAAATAAATTTAAATAAAATAAATAATTATTTAAATAAAAAGTCAGTTTCAAACAATAACATATTGTTATTCAATATGCATCAAAAATTTAATGTTTTTAGAAAAATATAAAAAATTAGAAACTAAATTTTTATGTCTAGATTATAAGGAAGAAGTATATTTTTTCAAATTGGATTTATAAAAGTGTCAAATATTATATTTAAAAAAAGGTTCGCCATTAAAAGGCTATAAAATTGCATTTTTTGAAAAATATTTCATTTATCAGGAAAAATGAATTTTTTCTAATATTATGTCTGAGAAACACATAATATGGATGTTAAAATTATATAGAGTATATAAGATTCAAAATGCAGTTAATAATATTTATAACCTCTTCTTGAAAGTCTGGTTTGGTAAAGTTTTGGTGGGCTCGAACTCAGTGTTGCGTGTAGCGCATGCTATTAAATTACTTTAATGAGATAACATACAATGAGATTTGGGGTATTACATTCTCCCCTCCTTCAATTAATTTCATCCTCAAAATTTTAAATTTTTCTTTGAAAATAAAATGTTAAAAATAGAGAAATACATATGTGGAAAATTCAAATCAGAAAATGGGTTAATAAAATTTTCTCAAAATAAGAAGGAAAGGGAAATAAAGAAGTTACCACCAAATTATGGTTTCGATTAGGAGAACGTTGGTGTAAATTAGAGACACATAATTGGATGGAATACTAAAATATATATATATGGGTTATTTAGGTCATCAGTCACAATAAATCATTTAAATATATTGACATAACAAATCAATTATTAGAACCACTTTTAATACAAAAATACTTAAAAAGAGTCTATGGTATTTATTTTCTTTTTTAAAAAAACATTTTGGCTTGTTAAGGAATCCAATGATCAAATAAAACTCTCATCGGATGAAAGGTCATTGTCACCACTTATATAAATAAACATCCCTTTTTTGGTCGTTTAGTAAAATTCTTCGTAGAAAAACATTCCCCATGAAATAAAAAGTCGATGGGTTTTATACTCCCTATAAAAGAATGTCGTTTATAAATCAAAGGATGACTCAATGAAAGAATATTGAGACAAAGTCCCTTAACTAAGGTTTAAGAATTAATTTAGTCATATAATAAGAGGGAATATATATATATATACTTGACAAGTAGAGTTACATTGTTTTACTAATTCCTACCACAAACTCATCTTTCACTCTAAAAGATAAAAAAATACTCTATTTATCCTAATCGTATAGGGGTCCAAAAATATTGAATTTATAATTCACCTATCAGAAAATTTGAAAAAGAAACTGCATTATACAATCTAGTACAACACGTATGCATTTGGTGGGTGATGCACCCTTGTCGCCCTTCAGTTGCGGGTTCAAGTCTCACGGCCTTTCCAGATGCGACTGGTTGTCAGCAGACATCTTGGTTGTCCTTTTTATGAAAATCGAAAAATAAACTTAATAATGTTATCAAATTTAAAACACAATTCATTCCAACCTTTTGAATTATCCAAAATAAATCCATCCAAACTCACAGTCCAAAATTTATAAAGAAGTTAAACATAATGAAGATCATTTTTTAACAGGTATGAACCTGTGGACACCTTTACCATGTATTCTTTTAAAACATGATAACACCATGAGTTTCCATAAAAACTTATTGATTACATTCATGCCCTCATATTATTTATAGAATATTGGATATATTCCATATATCCATAATTTTTTAATTTTCAAAAAATGATGGCATAAACATGTTATTAATCAGTTTCAAGGGAGGCAGGAATATGCAATATAATTTATCCAAATCAACAATTTCATACTCTAAAATCACAACCTCATTATCAGGACAAAATTAAGGATTACCTTTCCGTCAAACATGTACCTTCCAAAACGTTTATCTTACTATTAAGTAACATTTCATTGAACCATATAATCTCAACTCCTCAATAAAATAGTACTGCAGTACAATACTTATATATCTCTATAATTCATATAACCAATTTATTATTGATACAACACTCAAATGAAATACTTCTATAATATAAACATAAGAACACTAGTCATTGATCTTTTTCTGAGGACTTATCATTGCTTGAATATTATCCAATAGCATCATTTGTGGTATAATATGATGACTGGGACATAGATTCCTTTAGTGTCCCAACACCTTGTAGATGAATCATTTTACATTTGAAACCTTTTTGTTACCCTTTAAATATCGTACTTGGTGTCCTTTTTCTCCACATGTATAAAATAATCACATTCCCTTCAATCATTCACCAATGTTATTCATTCCACATTTATCACATATGGAAAAATCCATCTTTACCCTCCACTCTTTATCCATCTGTCTCTCTACCATCCTTTTCATCTCTTGCTTCCCTTCAAAGCCATATGACATAGATAATTCTATACATATCTTATTAACACATGATATTATTTATTCATATGTTGATAATACATGGGAGAATATTTCACTTATAAATGTTGGTATTATACCATGAAAGATATGATCCTTCTTACTTTTTGGATCATACATGTTGATGCAGTTCTCATTCCATATAATTGGTTCCATTTCTAAACAATGGAATACACTAGGTGAGTTTATAAATCACAATGAATAATTCCAAACTTGTAAAATACCTATCACAAATTTAATAGTTTATGGATATATTCCAAAATAATAGAAATGTTTTTTTGAAGACGTATTTAATCCTAAATCCTTCATAATGGCTTGTAATGAAAATGTTAATTATCTTACGCATATCCTCCGAGAAGTGTCGTAACCAAGAGTACAATAAGGCCCGTTGTCGTGCACCTGTTCCCATTTGAGTCTAGCTCAATGTGGTGTTTTATGGTTTTACTCCTGGTACATCTGTTCTAGAGATTCCTCTACCTGCTCATATCCCGATTGGGATGTATTTCATGAAAAAAAAACAAAATCACTAAATTACCAAAATTATAGGAGGTTATTATATACTAATCCTCAAAGTATATCTTAGGGTAATGTTATCTGATCAGAGTTTATCTAAATATATTTCCCTGTTTTTTAATAATCTTCCTCTGATACAAACTCTAACTCCCAGACCTCAATTACACAGATTTGTTTCATTATTAAATAGAATTAGCATGATTAGAAGGAATCGTGTCCTGAAAGGCCGATTAGTTTAGCAGTATTGGAAGATATATTATATACAAGGACGTTACATTACACTTTATATAATAAAACAAAACAATAATCCATTGTGAATGCCATTATTACCATAGATTAACCCTGAATCTCAAACATAAAACACTTCTTAGAGTCCTAGGAATATTAAACTTAATAAAGGGGTTATCTCAGATGCTCAGTAATGGTAAATAATTTAGTTGATGATAACATAGAAAATAGGAATGGTTAATAATTTAAAACACATGCCTTTACATATAATAATCATAAACACATTATGGAAGAAATATGATCTGAGTAAATAATGAAATAATAAAACATAGTCATGGGTATTATACTAGTCGAAAAACCACAAGAACCATCAACATTATTTACATAATGAGGGAATGTATAATGCCAGATATTCTGAAACATTTTGTCAAGGACTCGACCAAGACATCTAGAAATGAGTAAGGACTTGGCCAAAACCATATATCAAATTGGGAATGGCCTCATTAAATTCCATGTCTAATTGTCTAACGAGACTTACCGATGCATCGAGTAGCTATATCAGGCTCCACCCTTCACTTATTATGTCCAATACATTCCTCATTTATAACGGTTGAAACATAACATAATCATTCGTATTAGAACAATCATAAGAAATGTCAATACATTAACCATAATCCATGAATGGTCTAAAAATAACACATCCACATTCAAACATATCACAAAACAGTCAATAAAATATTGAAGACTTGTATCATAAAAAATTAACATCAAACATTTTTAAAATCCATCGAAAGATGTTGACAGAGATGAAAATGATTTGTAAAATTCATTGAGACAAATATCACTTTTTTATATAAACATTTAAAAGTTATACAATTTTGAAAAGAATACATTTGAAGAAATTTTTGAATCTATGTGTCCCATACCACGTAGAATCTTTTCAATTGAATTAACATTTTAAAAACATTCATTCCCATATAAATAAATCCTTAAAGACCATTTTGAATACATAGACATTAATGAGAATGATTTATTAGAATAAATATTTTAAACCATTAAAATGTTGTTTTAGTAAAATATTCCCATAAAATAATCCCATTGAATACACATTTATGAAACATGGACATTGATAATAAATATTTCCCAGTAAAAAATTACCCATAAACAATCTCGAATAATAATGAAACTGAAGAATTAATCCTTACCTTGAACTTTTCTTTGGTAGATGGTACGTTTTACCTCTTATATACTGACCATAGTATGTTATTAAATTATAACAGAACCATATTCTTATTTATTATATCATACATGATTCATTTATGACATTATACTACACATTTAATAGTGATATCCATGTTAAATTATCATTTTTGTTAATAATTTCATTCTTTATCGTATGTGTTATAACTTGTTATTTTTTATCGTATCATTTAGATCACGACATAAATGATTCCAGAATATAACCCTTGATTTATATATAATATATATTTTGAATATAAATATTTATAATAGTTGTATATATGAAATTGAAGGCATCGTTTATGGAGACGGTAGGTCGTACGTACGTATAAATGTTGTTTCTTTTTCCACATTGTATTGAACAGAAGTAAGTCAATAACATATATGTATATACATATATATATATACATACATACATACATGCATGCATAAATACATACATACATAAATACATACATAAAGATATATATCCAAATTAGCATTATTATGTCATATATTACATACTTATTAATAATATATATTTTTATAATCATTGTTGAATGGTGAACATGGAAATGAATCTCATCGTGTCACGGAGACGGTAATCCATACGTACGCACAAGTGACAATATCATTATTATGATATTAAAACCATATATAATTGGATGGTATATCATATATACAAAATAATTTACATGTTATATTTATTATTTAAATCAGTTATATATCATTATTATACCCATCCAATTTATAATGTATTGAATAACAACTACACCACGACGTGGAGATGGTAAGCCTTACATACACACGTATGGTGACTTGTCATTCATAGGATGGATAAAATAATGAATATAGTTGTACCATATTTATAATAACCTCATAGTATATAGAATATACTATAGTTATTTTTTTACAATGGAAACAACATGGAATGATGAAGTGAAAGAAGAAAATAACTAGAATGATGTGATGAAATATTTACCCCTTTTTCGGGTTCTTCCTTTTAATTTGATAAAATGGGATATATTGGTTATCTTTATGACCAATGTAAGGCCCTTAGGATGAAAGGGGGATATATGAGATGATATTTGGTTAGGATTTGGCTGATCCAAATGGCTTTGAAGGTGTGAATTTGAGAGAAGGGTGTGTCCTTTTATAAGAGTGGTGAGGGGAACCTTAGGTAAATATTGAAATATTATTTTATAATAATATAATATTATGTTTATAATGGATAAATATTGATTTATTTAGAAGATAAAGTGGGTATGATTCGAAATACTCTCATAAAATAGGCTTAAGGCATGTTTAGGTGACCATTTTAACCTTATCTTTAAAATTTAACTCTAAGATAAATAATTTAACTTTTACCGAGTTTTTTTGTATTCGTACACCATATTCTAAATAAACGTACTATAAAAATTTAAGAGAACATAAAGTGGTTAATTAATGACATATATAATATTATTTAATCCCATTGGCTGAACATATATTTTTTCGAATATTATATCAACTAATAATATAGTATTTGATTTAAAAATAAATTTATGTCAATTTTTACACTATTTTGTTTTTTTTTGTGAATGTCACAATAACCTTATCACTTCAATTACAATTTATACAATGAACCATATCATGTCAAATTTAACTATAAAATTAGTGGAATTCATCAAAAGTCACAATTTACATTAATTTGTATATTTATGATATTAATTATTTAAATCATTAATTAAAAAGGTAATTACCGCATCATCGTTGTGTCATAAATAAATTAAATTATTTAAATTCTAATTTTTTTAATAAAATAAAATTATGTAGGAAATATTTTTATCTTTTTACTTAATATTTATAGTCTAATTTAACTTTTGTATAACCCTATATTATAAATGGTTTAGTTATTGAACATTGAATTTAACACTTTTACCTCTTTGAATTTTATAATAATTAATGTTCTAATCTAATTGAACAGGGCCTAAAGGATCATATTTTCTTCCTAAGCTTGTTATTGGTCGATATACACTTATCCAATAGAATTAGGACATGTGTTATGGTAATAATAATACCATTTTTCCCTAAATTACCTTATTTACCATTAACCCTCGTAAATTAATGTCAAAATTTACTATTCACTAACAATTATTTTTATCTTATTGAACCACATTTTACTTACTGATATCAACCGTGTCTCTCAGATATTTTAAATTCAATTCATAGATGCGGTAAAATTTTGTTTTATGCAAATTTGCAAATGCTCTTAGGAGGTGGGTAAATGACAGTAAAATGTTCAATAAAATTTGTATATATCTAAGAATATTTTTAAGATGACTGAAATGAATTACATTGAACATATATAGGTAATATGTATCTACTTCGAAAAAAAATAAATTTAAATAAAATAATTAATTATTTAAATAAAAGGTCCGTTTTAAATAATAACTCAGTGTTTTTCACTATGAATCAAAAATTGCAAGTTTTCTGAAATATAAGAAAAATTAATCGAAACTAAATTTTATTTCCCGATTATAAAGAAGATGGTTATTTTGTCAAATTGAATATATAACAGTTTCAAACATTAGATTTAAAAAAAAGGTTTGCCATTAAAAGGCAGTAAAAATACATTTTTTTTGAAAAATATTTCTTTTATATGAAAAAAATGAATTTGTTCTTATATTATGTCTATGAAACACATAATATGGATGTTAAAAATATATAGATTATATAAGATTCAAAATGCAGTTAATACTATGTATAATCTCCTTTTGAACGGCTAGCTTGGTAATGTTGTGGTGTGCTCGACCTCGGTGTTGCGTGTAGCACAAGATATTAAAATAATTTAATAAGATAATGTTCTATGAGCTCTTGGGGTGTTACATTCTCCACACATTCAATGAATTTCATCCTCTCCATTTGAAATTGTTCATTGAAAATAAATGGTTATAAATAGAGAAATACATTTGTTGAAAACTCAAATCAGAAATTCTGTTAATTTTTTTTATCTTAATAAGAGGGAATGAGAAATGAAAAAGATACCGCCAAATTATGATCTCAATTAAGAGAACATTGATGGAAGTTAGATACACATAATATGATGGAAATCATAAATTTTAATATATAGTGATTGAGGTTATCAGTCACAATATATCATTTAAATATATTGACATAACAAATCCAATATAAAAACCACTTTTAATACTAAAATACATAAAACGAGTATATGGTTTTTATTTAATTTTATTAAAAACCCTCTTTGCTTCTTAAGGAAGGAAAAGATCAAATAAAACTCAAAGAAGCAGAAAGGACGTTGTCACAGCTTACGTAAAAAAACATATCTTTTTTTGTCGTTATTAAAATATTTCACAGAAAAACATTCCACTTGAAATAAAGAGTCAAAGGGTTTTATGCATTGTATAAAACAATGTCGCTTAGAAATCAATGGATTACTCAATGAAAGGAGATTGAGGTGAAGTCCCTTAACTAATGTTTATGAATTCATTTAGTCATATAATAATAGGGAATATATATATACACTTGAAAAGTATAGTTACATCCTTTAACAAATTCCTACCACAAACTAATCATTCACTCCATATGATTTTAAAAAAATATTCTATTTAAACAAATCGTATAGGTTTCAAAAAATAATGAATTTATAATCCACCTATCAGACCTCTTAAAAATAGAACTATGTTATACAATCCAGGACAACATGTAGGCTAGTGGAATATGATGCACCATTGTCACCCTTCAGTTGTGGGTTCATGTCTCACAGCCTTGCCAGATGCGATTGGTTCTCACCCGACCTCTAGGTTGTCCTTTATTATGACAATCCAAAAATAACCTTATCAATTGTATCCAATTTCAAACATAATCCATTACATCATGTAGAATTATCCCAAATACTTCTATCCAAACACACAGTCCAAAATTTATAAGGATATTAAACATAATGAATATCCTTTTTCCACAAAATAACATGTGGAATCTTTAATCATGTATTATTTTAAACACGGTAACACCATGTATTACCATAAAAACTTAATTATGACATTCGTGCTCCCTTATTCATTATAGAATACAGGAAATATTCTTTATATCCAAATATTTTTAATATTTTAACAATGATGAAATAATCAAGATTTTGATCAGTATCACGGGAGTCAAGAATTTCCAATATAATTTAACCAAATAAACCATCTCTTATTCCAAAATCACTACCTCATTATCTGAATCATATTAAGGGTTAACTTTACATCAACCATGATGTAACACCCCGATATTTTATGAGATATATTATTTTTAATTTCATTGATTTCATCTATTATACACTACACCAAGATTGGATTGTACTAAATACAACACCCTATTAGCTTGCATTTTACGCAAAACTATTCTTGGAACGTGTTACACACAAATTCAAGTTCGTTTTGTTGAAATTATTCTACGCAACATTAAGTATAGATTTTTATTAATTTATAAATGAAATAAGATTTCATTATGTTATACGCAACAGAAAATAGAGCTTTCATTACACAAAGCCCTGACTTGGCTTACATTACACGCAATCCAGACCTTCTTCGATAGCGTTTGTAGTACGCAAAACCAAGTTTCACTAAACATGATATTATAATATTTTTATGAAATAGATGTTATGAATAGTAATATACACTTTTTGAAAATTTATTTTTCAAAATGGACTTCATTTTTGGATTCGGAATTTTGAAATTATCCTAGGGTGAATTTTTGGTATTTTTTTGAAAACTTTCAATTTTTGATGAATAGTGAATAGACTGGGATACTATTTAAAAACCGAATTTTATTTAAATATTTATTTATTTTATTTAAAATTATTTTAGGTAAAAATTGATACATAATACTTATATAAGTTCAATGTAATTATTTGGTGTCATTCTATAATAATTTTAGATATATAAAAATTTTAGTGAACTTTTCACCGTCTTTTACCCACCTCCAAGGAGAGTTTGAAAATTTACATAAAACTAACATTTACCATTTCTGTGAGTGGAATTTAAAAAATCCAAGAGACATGGTTACTACCAAGGAGTAAAATGTGGTTTAATAAGATAAAAATAATATTTGGTGAATATTATCTTTTTTCTTTTTTTCACCACGATTAAAAGTAAATATGGTAATTAAGGGTAAAAATGATATCATTATTACCCTAACACATGTCCTAATTATATTGGATAAGTTTAATTAAAACAAAAAAACCTTAAGAATAAAATATGACCTTTTAGGTCCACATGGATTAGATTAGGACATTTATTATTATTTTATTTAATGAAGAGTTAAAATAGTTAAAATCAAGAATTAATAACTAAAACATTTTTAATATAGTGTTATAGATAAGATAAATTCGACTATAAATATTCATTAAAAAGATAAAAAGATTTCCTACATAATGGTATTTAATTTATAATATTTATACATTAAATAATATACTTTATTCAGTACACAATGATGATGCAGTAATTACATTATTAATGAAATATTAACATAATTGAACTTATAAACACCCAAATAAATGTAATTGGAGACTTTTTATGAATTAAACTAATTTTATAGGTTAATATGACATGTTAGTATTTATTTAATTAACTTTTTTTAACCAATCATTCTGTTATGATTTTCAGAAAAATCAATTACCAAATAGTGTCAAAAATGACATAAAATAGTTTGAAAACAAATATTATATTATTAATTGTTATTTTAATCCTAAATGACTAATGTTCTGAAATATGACTTAGATAAGGTAATATATATTAATAATGAACAACTTGAGGTTCTTTTTGGATTTTTATATTATGTTTATTAACCATATAGTGTATGAAAACAAGAAGACATGGTAAAATTAAAATTATTTAACTTAAAGTTAAATCTAAATGATAAGGAAAAAATAGTCACCTAAACTAGTATAAATTCTATTTTTTGAGAATATTTATACACATAATCCAATTCCATTCAATAATTCACCAAAGTTATTCATTCCACATTTATGACATATGGAAAAATCCATCTTTACCCTCCACTCTTTATCCATCTTTCTCTCTACCATCCTTTTCTTCTCTTACTTCCTTTCAAAGCCATATGACATAGATAATTATATACATATCCTATTAACACATGATATTATTTCTTCATATGTTGATAATACATGGGAGAATATTTCACATATAAATGTTGGTATAATACCATGAAAGATATGACCCTTCTTACTTTTTGGATCATACGTGTTGATGCAGTTCTCATTCCATATAATTGGTTTCATTTCTAAACAATGGAATACACTAGGTGAGTTTATAAATCACAATGAATAATTCCAAACTTGTAAAATACCTATCATAAATTTAATAGTTTATGGATATATTCGAAAATAATAGAAATGTTTTCTTTGAAGACGTATTTAATCCTAAATCCTTCATAATGGCTTGTAATGAAAATGTTAATTATCTTACACATATCCTCCAGGAGTGTCGTAACCAAAAGTACAGCAAGGCCCGTTGTCGTGCACCTGTTCCCATTTGAGTCTAGCTCAATGTGGTGTTTTATGGTTTTACTCCTGGTACATCTATTCTAGAGATTCCTCTACCTGCTCATATCGCGATTGGGATGTATTTCATGGAAAACACACAAAATCACTAAATTACCAAAATTATAGGAGGTTATTATATACTAATCCTCAAAGTTTATATTAGGGTAATGTTATCTGATCAGAGTTTATCTAAATATATTTCCCTTTTTTTTACTAATCTTCCTCTGATACAAACTCTAACTCCCAGACCTCAGTTACACAGATTTGGTTTATTATTAAATCGAATTAGCATGATTAGAAGGTATCGTGTCCTAAAAGACCGATCAGTTTAGCAGTATTGGAAGATATATTATATACATGGACGTTACATTACACTTTATATAATAAAACAAAACAATATTCTTTTGTGAATTCCATTATTCCCTAAGATTTACCCTGAATCTCAAACATAAAACACTTCTTAGAGTCCTAGGAATATTAAACATAATAAAGGGGTTATCTCAGATGCTCAGTAATGGTCAATAATTTAGTTGAAGATAACATAGAAAAAAGGAATGGTGAATAATTGAAAACACATGCCTTTACATATAATAATCATGAACACTTTATGGAAGAAATATGAGCTGAGTAAATAATGAAATAATAAAACATAGTCATGGTTATTATACTAGTCGGAAAACCACAAGAACCATCAACATTATTTACATAATGAGGGAATGTATAATGCTAGATATTCTGAAACATTTTGTCAAGGACTCAACCAAGACATCTAGAAATGAGTAAGGCCTTGGCCAAAACCATATATCAAATTTGGAATGGCCTCATTAAATTCCATGTCTAATTGTCTAACGAGACTTACTGATGCATCGAGTAGCTATATCAGGCACCACCCTTCACTTATTATGTCCAATACATTCCTCATTTGTAATGGTTGAAACATAACATAATCATTCATATTAGAACAATCATAAGAAATGTCAATACATTAACCATAATCCATGAATGGTCTAAAAATAACACATCCACATTCAAACATATCACAAAACAGTCAATAAAATATTAAAGACTTGTAGCATAAAAAATTAACATCAAACATTTTTAAAATCCATCGAAGGATGTTGACAGAGATGAAAATGATTTTTAAAATTCATTGAGACAAATATCCCTTTTTTATATAAATATTTAAAAGTAAAACAATTTAGAAAAGAATACATTTGAATAAATTTTTGAATCTATGCGTCCCATACCACGTAGAATCTTTTCAATTGAATTAACATTTTAAAAACATTCATTTCCATATAAATAAATCCTTAAAGACCATTTTGAATACATAGACATTAATGAGAATGATTTATTAGAATAAATATTTAAAACATTTAAAATGTTGTTTTAGTAAAATATTCCCATAAAATAATCCCATTGAAAAAACATTTATGAAACATGGACATTGATAATAAATATTTCCCATTAAACAGTTACCCATAAACAGTCTCGAATAATAATTAGATTGAGGAATTAATCCTTACCTTGAACTTTTCTTTGGTAGATGGTACATTTTACCTCTTATATACTGACTGTAGTATGTTATTAAATTATACCAGAACCATATTCTTATTTATTATATCATACATGATTCATTTATGACATTATACTACACATTTAATAATGATATACATGTTAAATTATCATTTTTGTTAATAATGTCATTCTTTATCGTATGTGTTATAACTTGTTGTTTTTGATCGTACCATTTAGATCATGACTTAAATGATTCCAGAATATAACCCTTGATTTATATATAATATATATTTAGAATATAAATATTTATAATAGTTGTATATATGAAATTGAAGGCACCGTTTATGGAGACGGTAGGTTGTACGTACGTATAAATGTTGTTTCTTTTTTCACATTGTATTGAATGGAAGTAATTGAATAACATATATGTATGTACATATATATATACATACATACATACATGCATGCATAAATACATACATACATAAATACATACATAATGATATATATCCACATTAGCATTATTATGTCATATATTACATACTTATTAATAATATATATTTTTATAATCATCGTTGAATGGTGAACATGGAAATGAATCTCATCGTGTCACGGAGACGGTAATCCATACGTATGCACAAGTGACAATATCATTATTATGATATTAAAACCATATATAATTGGATGGTATATCATATATACAAAATAATTTACATGATATATTTATTATTTAAATCAATTATATATCATTATTATACCCATCCAATTTATAATGTATTGAATAACAACTACACCACGACGTGGAGATAGTAAGCCTTACATACACACGTATGGTGACTTGTCATTCATAGGATGTATAAAATAATTAATATAGTTGTACCATATTTATAATAACCTCATAGTATATAGAATATACAATAGTTATTTTTTTACAATGGAAACAACATGGAATGATGAAGTGAAAGAAGAAAATAACTAGAAAGATGTGATGAAATATTTACCCCTTTTTCGGGTTCTTCCTTTTAATTTGATAAAACGGGATATATTGGTTAACTTTATGACAAATGTAAGGCCCTTAGGATGAAAGGGGGATATACAAGATGATATTTATGCAGGATTTGGTTGAGTCAAATGGCTTTGAAGGTGTGAATTTGAGAGAAGGGTGTGTCCTTTTATAAGAGTGGTGAGGGGCACCTTAGGTAAATATTGAAATATTATTTTATAATAATATAATATTATGTTTATAATAGATAAATATTGATTTATTTAGAAGATAAAGTGGGTATGATTCGAAATACTCTCATAAAATAGGTTTAAGGCATGTTTAGGTGGCCATTTTAACCTTATCTTTAAGATTTAACACTAAGATAAATAATTTAACTTTTACCGTGTTTTTTTGTATTCTTACACCATATTTTAAATAAACGTACTATAAAAATCCAAGAGAACATAAAGTGGTTAATTAATGAAATATATAATATTATTTAATCCCATTGGCTGAACATATATTTTTTGGAATATTATATCAACTAATAATATAGTATTTGATTTAAAAATAAATTTATGTCAATTTTTACACAATTTTGTAATTTTTTTGTGAACCTCACAATAACCTTATCACTTCAATTACAATTTATCCAATGAACCATATCATGTAAAATTTAACTATAAAATTAGTGGAATTCATCAAAAGTCATAATTTACATTAATTTGTATATTTATGATATTAATTATTTAAATCATTAATTAAAAAGGTAATTACTGCATCATCGTTGTGTCATAAATATATGAAATTATTTAAATTCTAATTTTTTAATAAAACAAAATTATGTAGGAAACATTTTTATCTTTTTACTTAATATTTATAGTCTATTTTAACTTTTGTATAACCCTATATTATAAATGGTTTAGTTATTGAACATTGAATTTAACACTTTTACCTCTTTGAGTTTAATAATAATTAATGTTCTAATCTAATTGAACAGGGCCTAAATGATCAAATTTTCTTCCTAAGCTTGTTATTGGTCGATATACACTTATCCAATAGAAGTAGGACATGTGTTATGGTAATAATAATATCATTTTTCCCTAAATTACCTTATTTACCATTAACCCTCGTAAATTAATGTCAAAAGTTATTATTCACTAACAATTATTTTTATCTTATTGAACCACATTTTACTTACTCATATCAACTGTGTCTCTAATATATTTTCAATTCAATTCATAGATGCGGTAAAATTTTGTTTTATGCAAATTTGCAAAATCTCTTAGGAGGTGGGTAAATGACAGTAAAATGTTCAATAAAATTTGTATATATCTAAGAATATTTTTTAGATGACTGAAATGAATTACATTGAACATATATAGGTAATATGTATCTACTTCGAAAAAAAATAAATTTAAATAAAATAAATAATTATTTAAATAAATGGTCGGTTTTAAATAATAACTCAATGTTTTTCACTATTCATCAAAAATTGCAAGGTTTCTGAAATATAACAAAAATTAATCGAAACTAAATTTTATTTCCCGATTATAAAGAAGAAGTTTATTTTTTCACATTGAATATATAATACTTTCAAACATTAGATTTTAAAAAAGGTTTACCATTAAAAGGCAGTAAAATTACATTTTTTTTGAAAAATACTTCATTTATCTGAAAAAAATGAATTTGTTCTTATATTATGTCTATGAAACACATAATATGGATGTTAAAAATATATAGATTATATAATATTCAAAATGCAGTTAATACTATGTATAAGCACCTTTTGAACGGCTATCTTGGTAATGTTGTGGTGCGCTCGAACTCGGTGTTGCGTGTAGCACAAGATATTAAATTAATTTAATAAGATAATGTTCTATGAGCTTTGGGGTGTTACATTCTCCACACATTCAATAATTTTCATTCTCGCAATTTGAAATTTTTCTTTGAAAATAAAAGGTTATAAATAGAGAAATACATTTGATGAAAACTCAAATCGGAAATTGTGTTAAATTTTTTTTATCTTAATACGAGGGAATGAGAAATGAAAAAGATACCTCCAAATTATGATCTTAATTAAGAGAAAATTGGTGGAAATTAGATACACATAATATGATGGAAAACATAAATTTTTATCGGGAGTGATTGAGGTTATCAGTCACAATATATCATTTAAATATATTGACATAACAAATCCAATATCAAAACCACTTTTAATACCAAAATACATAAAACGAGTATATGGTTTTTATTTAATTTTATTAAAAACCCTATTTGATTCTTAAGGAAGAAAAAGATCAAATAAAACTCAAAGATGCAGAAAGGACGTTGTCACAGCTTACGTAAAAAAACATATCTTTTTTTGTCGTTATTAAAATATTTCACAGAAAAACATTCCACTTGAAATAAAGAGTCAAAGGGTTTTATGCATTGTATACAACAATGTCGCTTAGAAATCAATGGATTCCTCAATGAAAGGAGATTGAGATGAAGTCCCTTAACTAATGTTTATGAATTGATTTAGTCATATAATAAGTGGGAATATATATATACACTTGAAAAGTAGAGTTACATCCTTTAACAAATTCCTACCACAAACTAATCATTCACTCCATAAGATTTCAAAAAAATATTCTATTTAAACTAATCGTATAGGTTTCCAAAAATAATGAATTTATAATCCACCTATCAGACCTCTTAAAAATGGAACTACGTTATACAATCCAGGACAACACGCAGGCCAGTGGAATATGATGCACCATTGTCACCCTTCAGTTGCGGGTTCAAGTCTCACAGCCTTGCCACATGCGATTGGTTCTCACCCGACCTCTAGGTTGTCCTTTATTATGACAATCCAAAAATAACCTTATCAATTGTATCCAATTTCAAACATAATCCATTCCATCATGTAGAATTATCCAAAATACTTCTGTCCAAACTCACAGTCCAAAATTTATAAGGATATTAAACATATTGAATATCCTTTTTCCACAAAATTACATGTGAAAACTTTAATCATGAATTATTTTAAACACGGTAACACCATGAATTACCATAAAACCTTAATTATGACATTAGTGATCCCTTATTCATTATAGAATACAAGATATATTCTTTATATCCATATATTTTTAATATTTTAACAATGATGATATAATCAAAATTTTGATCAGTATCATGGGAGTCAAGAATTTCCAATATAATTTAACCAAATAAACCATCTCTTATTCCAAAATCACTACCTCATTATCCGAATCATATTAAGGGTTAACTTTACATCAACCATGTTGTAACACCCCAATATTTTATGAGATATATTATTTTTAATTTCATTGATTTCATCTATTATACACTACACCAAGATTGGCTTGTACTAAATGCAACACCCTATTAGCTTGCATTTTACACAAAACTATTCTTGGAACTTGTTACACACAAATTCAAGTTCTTTTTGTGGAAATTATTCTACGCAACATTAAGTATAGATTTTTATTAATTTATAAATTAAATAATATTTCATTATGTTATACGCAACAGAAAACAGAGATTTCATTACACACAGCCCTGACATGGCTTGCATTACATGCAATCCAGACCATCTTCGATAGCGTTTGTATTACGCAATACCAAGGTTCACTAAACATGATATTATAATATTTTTATGAACTAGATGTTATGAATAGTAATATCCACTTTTTGAAATTTTATTTTTCAAAATGGACTTCATTTTTGGATTCGGAATTTCGAAATTATCCAAGGGTGAATTTTTGGTATTTTTCTGAAAACTTACAATTTTTGATGAATAGTGAATAGACTGGGTTACTATTTAAAAACCGACTTTTATTTAAATATTTATTTATTTTATTTAAAATTATTTTAGGTAAAAATTTATACATAATACTTATATAAGTTCAATGTAATTCATTGGTGTCATTTTATAATAATTTTAGATATATAAAAATTTTAGTGAACTTTTCACCGTCTTTTACCCACCTCCAAGGAGAATTTGAAAATTTACATAAAACTAACTTTTACCATTTCTGTGAGTGTAATTTCAAAAATCCAAGAGCCATGGTTACTACCAAGGAGTAAAATGTGGGTTAATAAGATAAAAATAATATTTGGTTAATATTATATTTTTTCTTTTTTTTCACCACGATTAAAAGTAAATAGGGTAATTAAGGGTAAAAATTATATCATTATTACCCTAACACATGTCCTAATTATATTGGATATGTTTAATTAGAACAAAAACAACCTTAGGAATAAAATATTACCTTTTAGGTCCACATGTATTAGATTAGGACATTTATTATTATTTTATTTAAAGAAGAGTTAAAATAGTTAAAATCAAGGTTTAATAACTAAAACATTTTTAATATAGTGATATAGATAAGATAAATTTGACTATAAATATTCATTAGAAAGATAAAACTATTTCCTAAATAATGGTATTTAATTTATAATATTTAGACATTAAATAATATAATTTATTTAGGACACAATGATGATGCAATAATTACATTATTAATGAAATATTAACATAATTGAACTTATAAACACCCAAATAAATGTAATTGTAGACTTTTTATGAATTAAACTAATTTTATAGGTTAATATGAAATGTTAGAATTTATTTAATGGAATTTTTTCTGACCAATCATGCTGTTATGATTTTCATAAAAATAAATCACCAAATAGTGTCAAAAATGACATAAAATAGTTTGTAAAACAAATATTATATTATTAATTGTTATTTTAATCCTAAATTACTAATGTTCTGAAAAATGACTTAGATAAGGTAATATATATTAATAATGAACAACTTGAAGTTCTTTTTGGATTTTTATATTATGTTTATTAACCATATAGTGTATGAAAACAAGAAGACACGGTAAAATTAAAATTATTTAACTTAAAGTTAAATCTAAATGATAAGGAAAAAATAGTAACCTAAACTTGTATAAATTCTATTTGTTGAGAATATTTCTACACATCCCCACTTTAGCTTCGAAATAAATCAATTTGGAGATAATTATAAAAAGATTATGACTTTATTATAAAATAGTATTTAATGTTTTTCCAAAGGTTCCCCTCTCATCCGTTATAAAAGGGAACCCCTTCCCTCTTCTCTTCACACCCTTTTGAGCCTTGAAGCTCGGAAATCCCCTGAAAATTCATCTTATCAACCTCTGTAGTTATATCATAGAGGTTCTGGTCTTCTCAAAAGGCCAAGTATAGTGCCCTATGAAGAAGTTTAAAGGATGTGTGTCGAGGAAGAGGTAATCTCTGCTACCGACTCTTTCAAATTTCTTTCTTCTTCTACTTCCTCTTATTTAGTTGTTACATTATAAATTAATAACATAAATATTAATTATATACATATATGTTATTATAAATATGAATAAACCCTATTTTACCTTTTATACATCCTACGTAAAACGAAATCACTGCGCGTGCGTACGTACGAAATACCGTCTCCCCATCGTGGTGTAATCAGTTTTTCCACCACCAACTTACTTGGATGGGTAAATGGTGTAATGAATAACTATATATGATTATTATACCATAATACTTATTCTAAGATATTATATCATCCACTCCAATTCCATTCAATAAATATAGTAATGATATCATCGCTCGTGCGTACGTACTGATTACCGTCTCCACGACGCGATAAGATTCATTTTAAATGTTAACAATTCAAGAATGATTATAATGTATTTATAAATAGTAATCATGAAATATATGACATAATAATGCTACTATATTTATTTATATATATATGTATTCAATCTACTTAATTCCATTGAATTCAATAAAGAAACAAAAAACAGCGTTCATGCGTACGTTCGGCCTACCATCTCCATGAACGGTGTATTTCCTTCCATTTGTCAATATTATATATATATATATATATTCTGAATATATATTATATATAAACCATGTTTTACATTCTGGAATTAATTAATCTTGATCTATGTAATCATATTAATAATTACAAGTCAAAACACGGACGATAAATGAAATGATTTTACCTAAAATGTTGCTTTAACATGGACATGACAAATGAATAGATAATCTAAAGTCATAAGTGAATCATATATGATATCAAAAAAATTAATACGGTTCTTTAACAGGTTAATAATATGTTTGAACAGACTATACAAGTGTCTCAGAGACATACGCAAAAAATTGGACATAAGGTAGGGGATAATTATTCCAACCTCATTCTTATCCGAGATTGTTTATTCGTTAGTATTTACTAGGGTTATGTTTATTATAAATGTCCATATGTTCTCAAAATATTTTCATAAAATGTTTACATTTATTCAATGTATGTTTTAATCCATTTTACCCTTTTTTACTTTTACCACATTGTATGGAAGGAATCTTTCTTTTATTTACCATACGATGTACTTTTTGACTTTTCTGGAAAATGTACGAGAATAATGTTTTTTAACTTATACGGTGTGAATGGATTTTTAGGGGTTCAAAACGGATTATTTTCATATATCTTACTCTACAAGATTTCATGAATATTTTCAACAAAATAATTTTCTTTTAAAATTGAATGGCATATTGTGAAAAAAAATTATTTTGAAGAAGAAATTATATTTTCCTCAAGAATTAATTTCAAGTATTTTATCAAAAATATTTTCCATATAAGATGAAATTATTTCATATGGGTATGGTTCAAGTATAATGTCTATATTATTTACATTCTTTCACTTTTCTTATGATGGAATGATAGCCATTTCTTTTATATAGATTATGTTATGATGGGATGATGTTTATGAAACACATTTGATTCTTTGGGTTATGATGAATGATTTATGTTTATGTTGTGGAACAAGTATGAATTATTTCATTATGAGATGGGTGGGACCTATATCTACCTGCAATGCATCGAGTAAAGATTTATATCTCATGATATAGACATGGATAGAACGATAAGTTAATCTGGTTCAGTGTTATGTGACTGAAATGAGGAGTGAACTCGATTCAGAAATGGAATTTGTCCACTAAGATGGTCTTGGTAGCAAAGCTTTGGATACTATGGAACTAAAATCATATGCTTAATGGTTTTCCACAATTAATTTTTTTATTCCCATGATATTTTATCATTATTAATGTTCCTTTATGACTTGTGCCTTATGTACTGCCAAGATTTATTTCACAACTCACGATTTTGTTGTGTAAACATTATATTCATGTTTTGAAGTTAAAATGTATATGGTTTGTTTTATTTTCTCCATTAATACCCTTACTAATAATTTTAGCTCACCCTTTATATTTTTTCTTTTCCCTGGGATATAAAGAAAGGTTTTAGGTATGAAAAAAGGGAATATCTTTATGGGAGATGTTGAAGATCATTCACCAATATTAGAAGATTATTTTCCCATGTTTCCAAAGACACTAAACTATTACAGTCATTATGTGTTTGTTTTTATTATATATTTATTATTCTACAAAAGTAATGTAATGTCTATGTACGTCATGCATTGGGTCACTCAGTTGGTACAGAGGAAAGGTTTATCAAACCTTTGGAAATTAGGATGCGAAATCTTTAGTGATATCCCTAGAGATATTTCTAAGGTATGTTTAGGGATGTCGCCAAGGTTAAGTATAAGTATAGGTTATAGTCCTAGAATTATGGTAACGATATTAGAATTAACCCTAATATGTTATATATTGAAGGTACTCCCCCTTTATTTTTTTGTTTTCCCTAGCATTAATTTTTGCCTGTCACAGTATTCTTTTTTGGTTTTAGACGATGACTGGAACCCGAAGAAGCTATGTTGATCAATGTAATGGACAACACAATGATTGTCCTCCTGAAAAAACCAATGTTATGGGAGATGGAGTGAAAATCATATTTCTATACTTACACAAGATATGAATCCTTATGGACTTCCAAATGAATATAGAAGGGAAGAATATTCTATTGAGTCCTTCATGATGCAACATCCACCTTCTTTCAGTGGGTCTTCTGATCCACTTGTTGTTGAACAATGGATCAAAACCATTGAAACATTATTTTCCAGACTTCACTATTCGGAACATGAAAAATTCATTCTGGTTATTTACTATTTAGAAGGTGAAGCATATCAACGTTGGACTCTAATTAAGAATACCTGGCCCCGAGATGAAATTGAATCCATGGAATGGGAGGAGTTCATGAACTTATTTTTCAATAAGTACTTCCCCCATATTCTTTGAACAAATATGGAAAAGGATTACCTTGAGATTAATAAAAAGGATGACGAATATGTTGTTATATACGATGTGAATTTTACAAGGCATTCAATATATGCCTATGGCTTTATCATCCTACTTGAAAGTAAAGTTGATCTATTTTTAGTGGCTTAAAACAAAGTCATTGAAGGGAATTAGCTATAAGAAACATCAGTATATATGAATAAATTGTTCATTGTGCTATCAAGATAGAAATAGAAGTTGGTGTTACATATCCATCTCATGGTTCTGAAAAGAAAAAAAAGATGGAGTTCAAGGAGTAATCTCATAATAATGGTGAAAATACGATGAATGTTTCTTTATGCTCAAAGTGTGGAAAGAAGCATAGTGGAGATTGTCTTAATGGGACTAGAAATTGTTTTAAGTGTGGAAAAGAAGGTTATCGAGTAGCTAAGTGTCAATATAATGGATAAAGGGTTGATAATGATGTAAATAAAGAAAATACTATAGAGAACGCATCACCAACACTTCAATTCTTCACGTGATTGGAAATGGGGCATTGTGCTAATCAATTCCCTAATCCAAGGGTTAATGATGATCAACATGAGAAACCTCTTAAAGAAAAGTATAAAGGGAGGTCACATGCAATCACTATTTTTTATGTTGAGTATGAAAATGATGTTGTGTAATTATTAAGTGTTTATGTAAGGGAATTTAAAAATATTATCATGGAATCTCATTTATGGCATCGTGGAATTTTGGAATATCTATGTATTGGTTTTCAATAATTATGTGGTACCGGTAACCATGAAAAGTGATTGAAATATTTTTAGAAAGAATATGATATTCACATAATGAAGTGATAAAGAAATAAATTAAATGAGCTCATGACTGATATAAGGACAATGTTATATCATTGTTTTAGTATATAAAAATTTTGCGATTTTGGATTGTGGAATGTGTTAAATTTTAACAGAAATAATGTTTTCACCAAGATTCAATGGGTATTAATTTTTCAAGATAATTCATGATTAATTTGTTCACATGTTTTAAATTTTACCAACAAGATATATCGTATGATATATGGGAGATAAATGATGGTATTCACATTCTCGACAGATGACATTTCTAGTAATTTTTTTCTTTATACTATGAGCTTGGACAGAAGTATTTTGGATAAACCTAATGATTATAATGGGTTATGTTAGACATAAGTCAGTATTGTTTAAGGATAGAATTTATTTTTATATTATTTATGTATTGACATAATAATATAGTTTTATAAAAAGGACAACCTGGAGGACGTGCGACAACCCATCTCGTCAAACAATGCTGTAGGAATCAAACCCACAACTGAAGTGCGGTAGGCCTTTATCGCCTTCCACTGGACTACAAGAAGTCCATTGTTAGTAGAAACTATTTATATTATATTAAACAGTATGTTATATGAATTATAAGTCCATTTTAGGAACCAAATATGATTAATCTCACTATATATATACTTATATACTTTTGATGTGTTATTCTAACCGTTTTTTCGAGACAGATGGAATGTCCCATAATTATATCAAATGATATGATAACACTTCACGAATGACAAATTCATCTTCATTTCTTTAAGAGATGGAGTGGAAATTTTCCAAGGAATGACCAACGGTCAGATTGTACCAAAATCAAGAAAGTATTTCTTCTAATTTAGATTTCTTCAACATTAGGGAAATCATATTGAAAACCAAAAATGTTGTCATAGTTCCCTTATATCTGATTAATTAGATGGTACTTTAGATCATCACTAATTGATGGATTTTTTGTTGTTGGATTTTTCATAGCCATGACATCTACCACTCTTCATCAGAATTTCACAGTTATATTTCTCTTCAATATCAATATTTTCACCTATGTTGTCCTATGTGGATACCCGGTGCTGATTTACTTTGGGTGATGTTATGATTCTAACATCCCTTTTTAAAATGATGTTTTAGTAATCCTTTTTACAATTTGGGTTTCTATGATAGATACTTTCAAGTAGTAAACCATTTATAACCCCGACGAATTTCGAGGGCGAAATTCATTTTAAGGGTGGTAGAATGTATCACCCTGAGATTTTATGAGATATATTATTTTTAATTTCATTGATGTCTTCTATTATACACTACACAATGATTGTCTTGGAATATACCCAACACCTTATTAGCTTGCAGTATATGCATAACTATTCTCAGCTTGTGTTACACATAAATTCAAGTTCATTTTGTGGAAATTATTCTACGAAACATTAAGTATAGATTTTTCTTAATTTATAAATGATATAAGTTCTGATTATGTTATACACAACACCAAATAGATCTTTAATTACACATAACCCTATCTTGGCTTGAATTACACGCAATCAATACATTCTTCGATAGTGTGTGTAGTACACAATACCAAGTTTCATTAAATGAGATATTATTATCATATTATTATGAACTAGCCATGATGAATAGAAATACCCACTTTTTGAAATTTTATTTTTTGAAATGGACTTAATTTTTGGATTCGGAATATCGAAATTTTTCGAGGGTGAATTTTTGGTAATTTTCTGAAAACTTTCAATTTTTGATGAATAGTGAAAACACTAGGTTACTATTTAAAAACCGACATTTTATTTAAATAATCGTTTTTTTATTTAAATTTATTTTAGGTCAAAATTGATACATAATACATATATTAGTTAAATTTAATTCATTGGAGTAATTTTATAATAATTTTAGATATATTAAAATTTTATTGAACTTTTAACCGTCTTTTACCCACCTCCTATGAGAATTTGAAAATTTACATAAAACTTAATTTTACCCCTTCTGTGAGTGGAATTTCGAAAATCCGAGAGACATGGTTAATATCAAGAAGTAAAATGTTGTTCAATAAGATAGAAATATATTTTTGGTGAATAGTAACTTTTTACTTTTTTACCATGGTTAAATGTAAATAGGGTAATTAACGGTAAAAATGATATTATTATTACCATAAGACATGTCCTAATTCTATTGGAAAAGTTTAATTCGACCAAAAACAACCTCAGGAATAAAATATGACCATTTAGGTCCACTTTTATTGGATTAGGACAATTATTATTATTTTATTTAAAGAAGTGTTAAAATAGTTAAAATCCATGTTTAATAACTAATACATTTTTAATATAAGGATATACATAAGATTAATTCGACAATAAATATTCATTGGAAGGATAAAAATCTTTTCTAAATAATGGTATTTTATTTATAATTTTTAGACATTAATTAATTTAATTTATTTTTGACACATTGATGATGTAGAAATTACCTTATTAATTAAATATTAACATAATTGATTATATAAATACCCAAATAAATTTAATTTGATTATTTTTATGAATTAAAATAAGTTTATATGTTTATATGACATGGAATTATTCATTTAATTATCTTTTTCTGAACCAATAATGCTGTTATAATTTTCACAAAAATCTATTTCCAAATAGTGACAAAATTGACATAAAATAGTTTTTAAAACAAATATTATATTATTAATTGTTATTTTAATCCTAAAAATATATTTTTCGGCCAAATTACTTTTATAAGGTTATATATATTAATAAATAACAAATTGGGGTTCTTATTGCTTGTTATTGTATGTTTATTATCCATATATTGTAATAAAACAAGAAGACACGATAAAAGTAAAATTATTTAACTTAAAGTTAAATCTAAATGATATTGTTAAAAAAGTTACCTAAACTTGTCTAAATTCTATTTTTTGAAATTATTTCTACCCATAACCATATTAGCTTTTAAATAAATCAACATGGAGCTATTATAAACCGAATATGGCTTTCTTATAAAATAATATTTTAGGTTTTTCCAAAGGTGCCCCTCTCCTCCCTTATAAAAAGGGCACCCATTCTATCTTCTCTTCACAAACTTTTGGGCATTTAATCTCGTCCAACCCATTCCAATTCCTCTTATCAACCTCTATAGTTATATCATATAAGTTCTGGTCATCTAAAAATACCAACTCTAGTTCCCTATGAAGATGTTTAAAGGAGGTGTGTCGTGGAAGAGGTAATCTCTTCTACCGACTCCTTCAAGTTTCTTTCTTATTCTAATTCATCTTCATTAGTTTTTATTTTATAAAGTAATAACATAAGTATTAATTATATAATTATATGTTATTATATATATGAAACAACCATATTTAACCTTCTATCCATCCTACGGAAAACGAAATCACCGCTCGTGCGTACGTCGGGAATACCATCACCACGCTGTGGTGTAATCAGTTTTTCCGCCACCACATTACTTGTATGGGTATATTGGTGTTAAGAATTAATATATATGATTATTATAACATCATACTGATTCTATTATATTATATCATCCACTCCAATTCCTTTCAATAAATATTGGAATGATATCATCGCTCGTGCGTATATACAGTTTACTGTCTCCACGACGCGATGCAATCCATTTTCCATGTTAACAATTCAAGAATGATTATATAGTATATATAATATGTAATCATGAAATATATGGAATAATAATGCTACTGGATTTATGTATATATATATATATTTATTTCATCTACTTAATTCCATTCAATTCAAAAAGGAAACGAAAAAAAGTGTTCATGCATACGTAAGGCCTACCATCACCATGAATGGTGTATTTATTTCCATTTATAGATATATTATATATATGTATATTCTGAATATATATTATATACAAATATTTATATATATTCTGTAATAATTAATCATGATCTAAGTAATCATATTAATAATTACAAGTCAAACACAGACGATAAATGAAACTATTTTATCCAAAACGATGATTTAACATGGAATTGACAAATGAATGGATAATCTAATGTCGTAAGTGAATCAAATATGATATCAGAACTATTATTATAGTTCTGTTACAAGTTAATAATATGTTTAATCTCACTATACATGAGTCTTGGACACATAAAGATGAAATTGGACATAAGGTAAGGGATAATTATTCCAATCTCATTCTTGTCCGAGATTGTTTATTCGTAAGTATTTACTAAGGTTATGTTTATTATCCATGTCCATATGTTCTAAAAATGTTTTCATCAAATGTTTACTTTTCTTCTATGTATGTATAAAGTCATTTTTACCCTTTTTTTTACATTTACCACATCGTATTGAAATAATCATTCATTTTTTTAACATACGAGGTACATTTTTGACTTTTTTGGAAAAAGAATGAGAAGAATGTTTTTTTAAATTTATATGGAGTGAATGGATTTTTACGGTATCATAACACCTTATTTTAATAAACATTACTCTAAAAGATATCAGGACTATTTTCTACAAAATCATTTTCTTATAAAATTGCAAGGAATATTGTGAAAAGAAAATGATTTTGAAGAAGAAAGGATATTTTCCTCAAGAATTCATTTCAAGTGTTTTATCAAAACCATTTTCCATCAAATATGAAATTATTTCATATGTTTATGTTTCAAGTATACTGTCTCTATGATTTAAATGTTTTCACTTCTCTAGTGATGAAATTATATCCATTTGTTTTATATGGATTATGTAAAGATGGGTTGATGATTATGAAACCCATTTGATTCTTTGGGTTATGATGAATGATTTATGTTTATGTTGTGGCACAAGTAAGAATGATTTCATTATGAGATGGGTGGGTCCTATATCTCCCTACAATGAATTGGTTAATGATTTAAATCTCATGAGATAGAACTAGCTGGAATGGTAAGTTAATCTGGTTTAGTGTTACATGATTGAAACAAGGAGTGAACTCGATTCAGAAAGGGAATTTGTCCACTAAGATGGTCTTGGAAGTAATTCCTTGGATACTATGGAAATCATATCATGTGATTAATGGGTTTACAGAATTAAATGTTTTATTCCCATGCTATTTTATCATGATTAGTGTTCCTTTTTGACCTATACGTTATGTCCTGCCAAGATTTATTTCACAACTCAAGATTTTGATGTGTAAACTTTATGTTCATGTTTTGAAGTTCAAATGTATATGGTTTGTTTTATTTTCTCCATGCTTACCCATAATGATCATTTGAGATCACCCTTTATATGTTTTCTTTTCCCCATGAAATAAAAAATGGATTTAGGTAATAAAAAATGGTAGATCTTTATGGGAGATTTTGAAGATCTTTCACCAAGATTAGAAGATTATTTTTTTGAGTTTCCAAAGATACTAAACTATAACGGTCCTTCTGTTTTTGTTTTTTATGTATTAAGTGTTCCGAAAAAGTAATTTAATGTCTTATGTATGTCAAGATTTTGGTCTCTATAATGTATTTTCCAAAAAATGTATCTTACTATTAAGTCACTTTTCATAGAACGATATAATCTCAAATCCTCAACAAAATAGTACTGCATTATAATCCTTACATATCTTCTTAATTCATATAACTGGTATATTTTTGATACGACACTGAAATGAAATAATTTTATAATAACAACTTAAGAACACTAGTAATTCTTCTTTATATGATGTAGTATCATAACTTGAATATTATCCAATAGCATCATTTTTGGAATACACTAATGACTGGGACATTGATTCACGTAATCTCCCAACACCTTTTAGAAGAAGCATTTTAAATTTGAATAATTTTTATTACCCTTGATATCATGTTATTGGTTTCGTTTTTCTCCACACATAAAACAAACTCCCATTCCATTCAAACATTTACCAAGGTGATTTTTTCCACATTTATCACAGTAGATAAAATCATTATTTCCCCTCTTCTCTTGATTTATATTTCCCTCTCCCATCCTTTTCATCTCTTACTTCATTTCAAATCCATAATACTTAGAGAATTATGAACCTATATTATTAATACATGATTTTATTTCTTAATATGTTGAGAATAAATGGGAGACTATTTCCTTTCTATATTTTGGATTAATATCCCGAAATATGTGATCCTTAAAAACATTGTATCATATGTATTGCTAGATTTCTCATTATTTCTACTAGGGACCATTTCTAAAAAATGGCATACACTAGGTCAGTTTATAAATCTCAATGAATAATTACAAACATGTAAAATACGTAACGTGAATTGAATAGTTTATGGATATAATCCATAGTAATAAAAATGTTTTCTTTGAAAATTTATTTTATCCTAAATCCTTCATAATGGCTTTTAATGAAATTGTGAATTATCCTAAGCATAAACCTCAAGGTAGTCATAACCAAGACTAGAACAAGGCACATTTTGATGCACTAGTTCTCATTCGAGTCTAGCTCAAAGCTGTGTTTTCGTGTTTTACATCTTGGTACATCTTCTCCAGACCCACCTCTACCTGCTCATATCTAGACATGGATTTATTGCTAGAAAAACTCACTAAATTTATAAATTTCCAAAATTCTAGGAAGTTCTTCAATAATAATCCTCTACGTCTATCTTATGGTAACGTTATCCAATCAAATTTTTCCAAAATCTATTTTTATGGTTGTTGCTATACTTTCTATGATAAAAACTGTAATGCCCCAATCCTAGTTAACCAGAGTCACTGCATTATTATATAGTATCAGAATGATTAAAAAAAATAATGTCCTGAATGGCTAATCAATTTATAATTCTTGGAAAATAGATTACATAAATGAACATAACCATACACTTTCAAACATAAATCTAAAAAATAATCCGTTCAGAATGCCATTGTTCCCTTAGCTAAACCATGCATCTCAAACATAAAACACTTCTTGGGATCCTGGGAAAATAAAACATAATAAAGGGGTGATCATAGATTCTCAGTAAGTGTAAATAATTTATTGGATGATTACATAAACAATAAGCATGGTGAATAATTGAAAACAAAAGCCTTTACAAAAAATAAACATCAACACTTTATGGAAGAAATATGAGCTGAGTAAATAATTCCATAATAAAACATGGTAATGGGTATTCAACTAGTTTAATAACACAATTAACCATTAATATTATTTTCATAATGAGGGAATGTATAATGTTAGACATTCAGAAACATTTTTTCAAGGCCGTGGCCAAAACCATATATCAAACTGGGAAATGAATCTTCCAATTCCAAGTAAAATTGTCTCATGAGACCAGCTGATGAATAGAGGAGCTATAGTGGGCTCCACCCATCACTTACAATGCCCAATACCTTACCTATATGAAATGGTAGAATCATAACACTAAAAATATGTATTAGAACTAGCATATGAAATGTTAATACATTAACCATAAACAATGAATGGTATAAAAATAACACATCCGCAGTCAAACATTTCAAAAAACCTTCAATATAATATGGAATATTTTAATCATAATTAATCAACATCAAACAAGTTTTAAATCCATAAAATGTTGTTGACATAGATGAAAATTATTTGTAAAACTCTTTGAGAGAAATATTAATTTTTTCAGGAAAACATTTAAATGATAAAAAATTAAGAAAGGAGGGCATTTAATGAAATTTTTTAATAAATTTTTCCCATACTACATTGAATCTTTTTAATTAAATTAATATTTTAAAAACATTTTTGTCCATATAAATAAATCCTAAAAAACCGTTTTGAAATCATGGACATTAATGAGAATGATTTAGAAGGAGAAAATTTTGAAACATTTAAGAAGATGTTTTCGTAAAAGATTACATTAAAATAATCCCATTGAAAACTATTTTATGAACCATGTACATGGGTAATAAATATGTCTTATTAAATACTTATCCATAAAAAATCTCTAATAATAATGAGATTGAGGAATTAACCCTTACCATGCACTTTTCATTGGTCGAGGGTATGTTTAACCTCTTGTATAATGACCATAGTATGTTATTAAAATATACATGAACCATATTCATATTTATTATATCATAAATGATTCATTTATTCCATTATAATACCCATTTTATAATTATTTCCATGTTAAATAAAAATTTTGGGTAATAATCGCTTTCTTTATCGTATTTTTTTTAACATTTTATTCTTGATCGTATCATTTAGATCATGATTTAAATGATTCAAGAATATAAAAATCGATTTATATATCATATATATTTAGAATAAAAATATTTATAATAGATGTATATATGAAATGGAAGGCAAAGTTTATGGAGACAGTAGGTCGTACGTACGTATAAACGTTGTTTCTGTTTTCACATCATATTGAATGGAAGTACGTGAATAAGATATATGTAAGTTCATAGATATATACATATATACATTCATACATATATATATAGCTCCAATAGCATTATTATTTTAAATATTAAATTATAATTAATAATATTTTTTTAATCATCTTTGAATGATGGACATGGAAATGGATCTCATCGCGTCGTGGAGATGACAATTCGTACGTACACACGTGAAAATATAACAATTTTTTATATTAAAATCCAATATAATTGGATTGTATATCATATATACGTAATAATTAATATTTTATATTTATTATTTACATCAATTATACATCATTATAATACCCATCCAACAAAATAATGTATTGAATAATATCTACACCACGACATGGAGACGGTAAGCCATACGTACGCACGTATGGTGACATGCCACCCATAGGATTGACAGAATAATGAATTTGGTTGTACCATAATTATAATAACATCATATTATATATAATATATTGGAGTTATTGTTTTACAATGGAGACAACAAGTAAATAAGAAATGAAAGAAGAAACGAACTTGAAATAGGTGATGAAATATTTACCTCTTTATCGGGTTCTTAATTTTGATTTGATCAAAAGGGCTCCATATGATATATTTTTTAAAAATATAAGGCCTCTACGATAAATTTAGGAATTTTTAGAGGATATTTGTTCAAGGGTCAGATGAGCCAAATGGTTTTGAAGGAGTGAATTTTAGAGAAGGGGGAGTTCCCTTTTATAAGAGGTGTGAGGGGCACCATAGGTAATGATTGAAATATTATTTTATATTAAAATCATATTCAGTTTAAAATGGATCCAAATTTATTTATTTAGAAGATAAAGTAGGTATGGGTAGAAATAATCTCAAACAAATGGTTTTAGACAAGTTGAGGTTACCATATTAACCTTATAATTTTGATTTAACTTTAAGTTAAATAATTTATCTTTTATCATTTCTTCTTGTATTCTTACACTATATGGTTAATAAAAAGTCTATAAACATACAAGAGAAGCTAATGTGGTTTAATAAAGGCATATATAGTATTATTTATGCACTTTGGATGATCTTTATATTTTTTATAATGTTATATGAACCAATAATATATTATTTTTCCAGAAAAACTAATTTATGTCAATTTTGGAACTATTTGGTATTTTGTTTTTGTGAAATTTATAACAACCTTATAACTTCGAAAACAAATTATGTAATAAACACTAAGATATAATATTAACCTATAAAAGTAGTGTAATTCATCAAAATTCTCAAAATACATTTATTTGGATATTTATGATATCAATTATTTTAATTCCTCATTAATAAGGTAATTACTGCATCGTCATTGTGTCATTAATATATTAAATTATTTAACGTCTCAAAATTCTAAATAAAAAAATATTATGTAAGAAATATTAGTATATTTCAAATGAATATTTATAGTCGAATTTATCCTATGTATAACCATATATTATAAATGGTTTATTTATTAAACATTAAATTTAACACTTTTAACCCTTCACTGAATTAAATATGAATAAATTTCCTAGTCTAATCATATTCGACCTAAATGATAAAATATTATTATTAAGATTGTTTTTGGATGTATTAAACTTATCCAATATAATTAGGAAATTTTTTAGGATAATAATAATATCATTTTTACCCTTCATTACCCTATTAACCTTTAACCTTTGTAAATAAAAGTAAAACATTACTATGCACCAAAAATTATTTTTATCTTATTGAAACACATTAAACATAATGATATCATCATTTTCTCTGGGATTTTCTAAATTCAATTTACAAAAGCAGTTAAATTATGTTTTATGCCAATTTTCAAATGCTCCTAGGAGGTGGGTAAAAGTGGGTAAAAATTACAATAAAATTTTTATATATGTAAACATATTTTATAATTAATACAATGAATTAAATAAAACTTATATAGGTATTATGTATCCATTTTTACATAAAATAAATTTAAATTATTTCAATAATTATTTAAATAAAAATTCGGCTTTAAAAAATAACCCAGTCTTTTTCACTATTCCTCAAAATTTAAATGTTTTTAGAAAAATACCAAAAATTTATGGAAACTAAATTTATATATCACGATTTTAAAGAAGAATTTTATTTTGTCAAATTTAATATATAATAGTGTAAAATATTTGATTTAAAAAAAAGGTTCTCCCTTAAAAGGTGATAAAATTGCATTTTTAAGAAAATATTTCTTTTATCTAAAAAATGAATTTGTTCTTATATTCTTTGTAAGAAACATATAATATGGATATTAAAATTATATAAAGAATATAAGGTTCAAAATGAAGTTAATGCTTTTTAAAACTACTTTCTGAATGGATTGTTTGGTAATGTTGAGGTTCGCTCGAACTCTGTGTTGTGCGTAGCGCAAGATATTAAATTAATTTTATTAGACAACATACTATGAGATATTGTGGTGTTAAATTCTCTATTATTCAATAAATTTTATCCTCCGATTTTGAAATTTTTCATCAAAAAAATGTTGAAAATAATGAAATACATTTGTGGATAACTCACATCAAAAATTGGGTTAATAAAATTTACTCTTAAGAAGAGGGAAAAGGAAATGTAAAATATACCACCAAATTATGATCTCGATTAGAAAAACATTGGTGGAAATTAGAGACATATAATTGGATGGAAAATGTAAATCTTTATAGGGAGTGATTGGGGTCATCAATCATAATATATACATTAAATATATTGACATAACAAATCCATTATCAAAACCACTTTTAATACCAAAATACGTAAAAACAGTATAAGATATTTATTTTCATTGAAAAAAACTATTTGTATTGTTAAGGAATCCAAAAATAAAATAAAACTCGTAGTGGCGGAATGGTCGGCGTCACCACTTACATAAAAAACATCTTTTTTTTCATTTAGTAAAATTCTTCATAGAAAAATATTATCCATTAAATGAAAAGACAGAAGGTTTTATACACCGTATAAAAGAGAGATGTTTAGAAATAAAAGGATGCCTCAATTTATAAAGATTGAGATGAGGTACCTAAACTAAATTTTAAGAATAAACATAGTCATAGAATAAGAGAGAATATATATATATATATATACTTTACAAGTAGAGTTACATCCTTTAACTAATTCCTACAAAAAACACATATTTCATTCCAAAGGATTTCAAAAAAATATTATATTTATCATAATCGTATAGGGTTCAATAATTACTGAATCTATAATTCACCTATCATAACTTTTAAAAAAGATATGATATTATACAATCAAGGATAACATTTAGGAGAGTGGTAGGTGATGCACCTTTGTCGCCATTTGGTTGCAGGTTTAAGTCTCGATGTCTTTCAAGTTTCGACTGGTTGTCACTGAACCTATGAGTTATCCTTTTGATGACAATCAAAAAATAACCTTAACAATACAGTCAAATTCCACACATAATTCATTCCAACCTTTACAATTCTCAAAAAAACATTCATCCAAACTAACAGTCCAAAATTTATAAGGAAGTTAAAAACAATTAAGATCTTTTTTGCCTCATAATAACATGTGAACACCTTCATCATGTACTCTTTTAAAATATGGCAACACCCTAAATTACCATAAATATTTATTGATTACATTCATGCTTTCTTATTCATTATAGAATACTAGATATATTCCTTATATTCGAAATTTTTTAATATTACAACAATGATGAAATAAAAAAACTATTAATCAGTTCCATGGGAGTCGAGAATATCCAATATAAATTTTCCAAATAAACCATCTCTTATTCCAAAATCACTACCTAATTATCTGGACCATATTAACAATTACCTTTCCTTCCACTATGTATTTTCCAAAAAGTGTAGCTTACTATTATGTCACTTTTCTTAGAACCATAAAATCTCAAATCCTCAAAAAAATATTTTTGCATTACAATCCATATTTATCCTTATAATTAATATAACCAGTTTATTGATGATAAAAAACTCAGATGAAATAATTCTATAATAACAACCTAAGAACACTAGAAATTCCTCTTTTTTTTGAGGTATTATCATTACTAAAATATTATCCAATAGCATAATTTTTGGTATACTCTGATGACTGGGACATTGATTCACTTAGTGTCCCAATGCCTTGTAGATGATGCATTTTACATTTGAAATATATTTCTTACCCTGGAAATCATGAACTTGGTGTCCATTTTCTCCCCACATATAACAAACTCCCATTCCCTTAAAGCATTTACCAATGTTATTATTTACACATCTCCTATATATGGGAAAATAATTCATTCCCCCAATTTCATTATCCATCTTTCTCTCTTCCATCCTTTTCTTCTCTTTATTCCCTTCAAAGCCATAAGATATAGAGAATTAATTACTTATATTATTAACACATGATATTATTTTGTCATTTGATGAGAATGCATGGGAGACTATTTCCCTTCTAAATGTTTTCTTAATACCATGAAATAAAGGATCCTTCTTACTCTTTGGATCATATGTATTGCTGGAGTTACCATTCCTTCTATTGGTTTCCATTTCTAAACAATGGAATACTCTAGGTCAGTTTATAAATCATAATGAATAATTCAAAACTTGTAAAATTCCTAACATAAATTGAAAAGTTTATGGATATAATCCATAATAATACAAATGTTTTCCTTGAGAATGTATTTACTCCTAAATCCTTTTTAATGGATTCTAATGAAATTGAGAATTATCCTAATCATATCTCCTGGGAGTGTCGTAACCAATACTTCAGTAAGGACCATTATCGTGCACCCGTTCCAGTTCAAGTCTAGCTCGAAGAAGTGTTATAGGGTTTTACCACTATAAACATTAGTGTCGGAGCAACCTCTACCTGCTTGTATCCAGAAATCGATGTATTACGTCGAAAACCCATAAAATATCTAAATTACCAAAATTCATGGAAGTTCTTATATACTAATATTCAAAGTCTATATTAGGGCAATTTTATGTAATTAGAGTTTATCTAATTCTACTTACAAGTTTGTTTCAAAACATCCTCTGATACCAATTGTAATGCCTCAAAACTAGTTACCCATTTACCCAGTGTCAGTGCATTATTAAATAGCATTGTCATGATTACATGGAATCGAGTCCTGGAAGACCGATTAGTTTAGCAGTCTTGGAAAATATATTACATTGATGGACGATACATTACACTTTCTAACATACAACAAATAAAATAATCCTTTGAAAAAATCGTTGTTACCTAAGCTTAACCCTACATCTCAAACATAAAATAGTTCATTGGATTGAGGGAAAAAACATAAGAATGTGGTGCACTCAAATTCTCAGTAAGGTGAAATAATTTAGTGTAACATAACATGGACAATAGTAATGATGAATAATTGAAAACACATGCCTTTACAAATAATATTCATGAACTCTTTTTGGGAGAAATATCAGATGAGTCAATAATTCCATAATAAAACATAGTCATATGTATTGTACTATTCGAATAACCACCTGAACCATCAATATTATTTTCCTAATAAGGAATGTATAATTCCAGACATTCTGAAACATTGTGTCAAGTCCTTATCCATGATGTGTAAAAATTATTATGGCCTCGACCAAAACCATATATCTAATTGGGAAAGGCATGGGCCAATTCAGCATCAAATTTTCTCCTGAGACCTACCGATGCATCGAAGTGCTATAGTGGGATCAACCCATCACTTTCTATGTCTAATACATTCCTCGTATGAAAAGGTTGAAACTTAACATAAACATTCGAATTATAACTAAAATACGAAATGTCAATACTTCAACCATAAACCATGAATGGTATACAAATAACACATCCATAGTCAAACATATCAAAAACCTTCTATACAATATTAAAGATTACTACCATAATAAATCACGTTCTAAAAAGTTTAAAATCCATCAAAGGATGTTGAAATAGATTAAAATGATTTGTAAAACTCTTTGATAGAAATATCCCTTTTTTTATAAAAACATTTCAAAGTCACAAAATTTAGAAAATATGATATTTTAAAAATAATAATCAAAGTGTCCCATACCTATTTGAATCATTTTAATGGAGTTATCATTTTAAAAACATTCATGCCCATATAAATAAAACCTTATAAAATCATTTTGAAAGCATGGACATTAATGGGAATGATTTAGAAGAATAAATATTTAAAATATTTAAAATAATGTTTTAGTAAAAGAGTACCTTAAAATATTAACAATAAAAACTCTATTATAAAACATAGTCATGGATAATAAATATGTCCTAGTAAAAACATACCCCTAAAATATCTCTAATAATAATGAGATTAAGGAAGTAACACTTACCTTGCACTTTCGTTTGGCCGAGGGTACATTTAACCTCTTGTATAATGACCATAGATTGTTATTAAAATATACCAGAAGAATCTTCATATTTATTATATAATACATGATTCATTTATGACTTTATACTTCCCATTTAATAAGTTTTTCCAAGAAAAGTTAACATTTTGGGTAATAATCACTTTCTTTTTTGTATGTGTTTTAACTTGTTATTCATTATCGTATCATTTAGATCATGATTTAGATGATTCTAGAATATATACATTGATTTATATATCAAATATATATAGAATATAAATATTTATAATATATGTATACATGAATTGTAAGGCACCATTTATGGAGTCGGTATGTCGTACGTATGCATAAACTTTGTTTTCATTTTCACATCATATTGAATAGAAGTAAGTGAATAAGATATATGAAATTACATAAATACATACATACATACATAAATACATACATACATAAATACATACATACATACATACTTACTTACATACATACTTACATATATATATCCAGTATAAATATTATATAAAATATTATATAATTATTATTAATATATATTTTAATAATCATCCTTGAATGGTGAACATGCAAATGATAATAATCGTGTCGTGGAGACTGTAATCTGTACGTACGCACGAGCGACAATATCATTCTTTTGATATTAAAATTGTATATAATTGGATGTTATATCATATATATAGATTAATTAATATGTTATATTTATTATTTAAATCAATTATACATATTTATTATACCCATACAATATAATAATGTTTTGAATAACAACTACACCCAGACATGGAGATGGTAAGCCGTACATACGCACGTATGGTGACAAGTAATTCATAAGATGGATACAATAATGAATATGGTTATACCATATTTATAATAACATCATAGTATATAGAAGATAATGGTGTTATTGTTTTAAAATGGAAACAACAAGGAATGAAGAATTGAAAGAAGAAACAAACCTGAAAGAGGTGATGAAATATTTACCTCTTCTCCGGGTTCTTCCTTTTGATTTGATCAAACGGGGTTCTTAGGTTATCATACTGACCAAAAAAAGAATGACTCTATAATGAAGTGAGTATATTTTAGAGGATATTTGGGATGGGTTTGGCCGAGCCAAATGTATTTGAATGTGTGAATTTGAGAGAAGGGGGAGTTCCCTATTATAAGAGGTGTGAGAGAAACCATAGGAAAAGATTGAAATAATATTTTATAATACAATAATATTAACATTATAATTGCTCAAAATTGATTTATTTATAAGCTAAAGTGGGTATGGGTCTAAATAATCTCATCCAATAGGTTTTAGACATGTTTAGGTAAACATTTTAACCTTATCTTTTAAATTTAACTCTAAGTTAAATAATTTAACTTTTATCATGTCTTCTTGTATTATTAAACAATATGGTTAATAAACATACTATAAACATATAATAGAACCTAAAATGGTTCATTAATGACATTTATAATAGTATTTAAGCCTTATGGACCGTCCATAAATTTTATGGAATAGTACATCACCAAATAATATATTATTTGTTTTATAAGTTAAATTATGTCAATTTTGACACTATTTGCTATTTTGTTTTTGTGAAACTCATAAAAATATTATCACATCGATAATTTTTATCTCATCAACCCTAACATGTCATATTGACATATAAAATTATTGGAATACATAAAAAGTCTCAAATTACATTTATTTAGAAATTTATGATATCAATAATTTTAATCTATCACTAATAAGGTAATTACTGCATTATCATTGTGTCATAAATAAATTATATTAATTAAATTATAAAAATTATAAATAAAATACCATTATATAGTAAATATTATTGTCTTTATAATGAATATTTTTAGTCTAATTTAGCTTATGTATAACCCTATATTTCAAATGGTTTAGTTATTAAACATTAAATTTAACACATTTAACTCTTCTTTGAATTAAATAATAATTAATGTCCTATTATAATCCAAGTGGACAAAAAGGATCATATTTTCGTCCTAATTATATTTTTAGTCTAATTATATATATCTAATATATTCAAGACATGTGTTAGGGTAATAATATGATCATGTGTACCCTTAATTACCCTATTTACATATAACCGTGGAAAATAAATGTTAAAAGTTACAAATTACCAAATATTATTTTTATCTTACTGAACCAAAATTTACTTACTAATGTCAACCATGTCTCTCATATTTTTGAATTTCAATTTACAGAATCGGTAATATAATGTTTTATGAAAATTTGAAAATTCATCAACAAGGTGGGTAAAGGACAATAAAATGTTCAATAAAATTTTTATATATCTAAACATATCATAAAATGAATCGAATTAAGTAAATTGAAATTATATAGGTATAATTTATCTATTTTGAAAAAAAAATAAATTTAAATAATATGTCAGTTTTAAACAATAACACAATGTTTTTGACTATTCATCAAAAATTGAATGTTTTCAAAAAAATATCCAAAATGTATCAAAACTACTTTTTTATGTCCCGATTCTAATGAATAAGTTTATTTTGTCAAATTTAATATATAAAAGTGTCAACTATTTTATTTAAAAAAGGATTCCTATTAAAATTTTGTAGAATTTAATTTTATGAAAAATACTTCTTTTATCTCAATAAAAATTAATTTGTTCTTATATTATATATAAGAATCATATAATATGGATATTAAAATTATATAGTGTATATTAGATTCAAAATGAATTTAATACAATTTATAACTGCTTTTTGAATGTCTAGTTTGAAAATCTTGTGGTACGCACGAACTCAGTGTTGCGTGTAGCACAATCCATTAAATTACTTTAATGAGATAACATACTATGAGATATTGGTGTGCTACATATGAGATACGTGATTATGGTTTTTTAATAGACATATAGTATGTAAAATTCTTGTATATCAGAGTTTCTGAAACATACAATGGATGTTGATCTTGAGGTATAGGTTTTTCAAGACACTTTTACTTCCATAAGACGTATATCATATTCCACACTTATTCCTTTATGTGGTTTATATAAATTCACATTTTCTATTTTATATAATTGATATATTTATCTTAATGGTTTTTTTTCATATAATTTTATTTTATTAATTTCATTAGGATTCAAAATTTACATATTTGGTAAGGGTTTATTTCAAAATATCTTTATTATAATAGATTTTTTTATTTATGTCACCATTGAGGAAATTATTTGATATTTCAATAATAAATCATCCCTATTTCATGGTACTGAATTTATTCATTAAATCTTTATTCAAATAATACCATTTAACAACAGTTCAGAACATAAATATATTGGGAAATATTTTTTTAGTAAATGTGAATACATTTTTCCCTTCAATGGAAATATCTTCTTCATCCAAAAACAAAATTATTAATAATATTTTTGATGATATTTTTAACAATATAAAAATATTATTAAGGTAATTTTTACCAACGATAGAATTTTTTAAAAAATGTTTATATAATATTCATTGCATTTTCAAATAGAATTTATTTGGACTTTTCATAAAATGTTGAAGGGGTCGATGGTTTAATGAAAGTTTTAAATTTTTTTATTTCTAGTTTTTAGAGAAATTTATATTTAGAATTTTTTTCACCACATTTTTCATAATTATTTCAGTGTTAGATATTTATTTTCCTTAAATATATTTTTACTGTATTTTTTTATATTAAATATTATAATGAATTTCATAAACCATTTTTTGATCTTATGATAAAGTAGATATATGTTGTATTAATGTAATCATAATTATTTCAGTAATGGGTTAGGACTTGTTGGATTGATTATGATAAAATTTCTTACTATTCATTAAATTAATCTGTATTTTTTATGATAATATTTATTGGATGGGGGTAAATATTAACATTTTATATTTTTTCATTATGAATTCTTTTTATTCAACTCATTCATATGAGGATTTAATTGGTGTTACATTGTGGCAAGTAGTTCCAACTATTGAAATCCCCTTGATGTATTGAAAGGACTAATGAGAAAAATCAGTTAACTATATTATATGTGTTTTATCAATAGATTTAAACTATATTGTGAAGGCTCTTGAATTTTTCAATTCAAATGACTAGAATTATATATTCCCCCATTATGATAATATTTATTAATATCCTTATGTTTATTAATTTAGTTTGAATATCCAATAAAAATATTCAATATCACATGTTTATTTATATTTACATATTTTATAATCATTTATTCGTCACATATTTTTCTCAGGTTTCCCTTTTAATTTCAAATATTTCAGTAATTTAACATTCCATTTTCATTATGTTTATTTATTCGTGATAAAATTTATTTACTCCTACCAATTATGAGGTTGTTATATCACCCAATTATTATATTTTATTTTAACCAACATACGATTAAATTGTTTTTATTGTTATTAAGGAATATTCCGAGGATAAAAATGGTATTTTGAAAAAAAAATACAATACAATGTATTATATTTTTGAATTAAACCAAAACTAAATTATGTATATGGTATTCCAGGACTAATAATTTGTATAGTCATTTAGGATGGAATAAATTATAACCAATTACATTATAATATAGTACACCCCAGCTCAAGACTAGAGGGGTATGATTTCTAAATAGCTACTATTAAAGGAATGTTCTACAGTAACCATGAGAACATGATTTAGGAAAACCAATATTATGAAATATAACACTATGAAATAAATTCAAGAAAATCTTATCTATAGTATAAAATCATAAATTTTTCATTATCTGTAAGATATTATGTGGTTTATCATAGTATTACATCCATATGTAAATACATAATGTTGATGTGGTTCATTAAAAATAGTACTTTGGGGTAATAACACCAAAAGGTATGTATGGATTGACTTTAACATTATGTGGTACAAAAAAATGGTCCTTACTATCCACATTGTTTGATGGTATAATGGTATATTTATTGGTTAATTCAAATCATCCTAAAACCCCATCATGAATAAATTTATGTTTTATTTATTCATTGAAAACAGTTTAAAGGAATCAATTTTTAGAAAAGGAATTTGGTAATTAATAATTTTTTCAATTCATTAAAATTCCTTCAATTTTATTGGGATTTTACATTATAATTCATATTTTTAATCCAATATATTGTATGAAATTTGATTAGTAGTGGTGATTATGAAATGTAATAAGAACCATATCAATAAATTTTCCCTATATTAGGAGTTACATTATTGAATGGATAAGGTATCTAGAGATACAATTGATGATGGAAATGAATAAATAATAACATCAATGGGTAATCTAAATCTATATTTTAGAAAAATTCATTACTATTCTATGAAACCTATTTATCCAACATGTTTTGTAGTAATGTTATACCACATTATGTGTTTAAAACCAACATAGTTTTAGGGGACTATAAATTATTGTTTAAATAATAATACAAATAGTTTCAAAGATGAAATATTTTATACACATGGTAGTAATGAAAGGAATAAGTAATTCATAGTAATTTATCATCCTATGGATGATTTGAATTAATGGTTTTCTATAATTTTAAACTCTATGGATGAATAATAAAAAAAATGATCTATTTAATGATGTTAATGTTATTTTCTGTAGAAAAGTATTTGTTAAGAGCAACACAAATATATTCATTGAATTCTATAATCTACGGAAAATGGAGAAGGAAACTAATTTTATGTATTATGAAAACATTATATTGTTAGAATGGAAAGTTAGTTACTATATTAATTATGTAAATATAAATATTTACTATTTGTTTGATGGGATTATGAGAACATATCTATGGGATCTTTTCTCGAAAAACTAGTACTCACTCGTGCATTCACATGGCGATATTATAGAAATATCTAAAAATTGAGGCACAACTCAATTAAATAAGAAAATATACACTACCCAAATGAAATACACTACTACCTACTAAACGATAGTAATTCAACCCATAATAAGTAGAGAAAAATATACCATAACTGGAATGTGAATTAGTTCTCTGTAAACTAGTATAGTGAAACAACAATTAAAAAATAAATACTAATGATACAATCTTAAGAAAAAAGATGAACATAATACAAATAGTTGTTTTTATCAATTTTGTAGGATGAAATAAAATTTTAATGATAAAACGTACAATTTTTGTTTCTAAAAGTCTATTCTTGAATATGGGATGTTGGATGACAAAAATAGTTTGTAAGGGAATATGTTTCCTTCAACATGATACCATGATATGATCCAGCTATGCACATGGAATTCACCGCCACCAAATGTTTCACTACATTCTTCTCTAGTTGTTGATGTAATGATGTAGAATGATTATGTTATGGTAAGAAAATTCAACATGCTTTTATTTCAACATATTAGTTAATGATGAAATAGGATGTAGGTGTTGGATGAAATTTCTAGACTTCCATTCGAATAGGTAAAACCTCACGACAATGTAAACTCCTAATTACATAGCACACACCAAATGAAGCGACACACTCTAATAATACTAAAAAAAATAAAAATACTCAATATTGAATTAAATACACCTGTCAAATAATATTGAAAAACCGAAATAGTTATAATTCTATATAATAATAGTTTTGGATTAATAGTGAATGCATTAAATTGGTAATGAAAAAAATGGTGGGTTTTATATAAATTTACAAAGTGGAATCATTTTATAACATATTGTAAGAAATAAAAATACATTATAAAAACTACATAATTCATCAAAAAACTATACAATTAAAATAAACCAATTGTGCCACAAAATTATTCTTCCTCAAAATTTACTATTATGAAACCCTACTCATTATAAAATGAAAAGGTACAATCATATGGAATAAATTGTTCACATAATACTAAATGGATGGTGAATAGTTTATATTTCCATATTGTCCCACATAGATGTTCTATACATGATACCACTTTTTAATACACCATATAAAATCATATGTCCTAATTGTGTGTGTTCGGGTCCACTATAGGCATCATATGCCTCATCTACCAAGCCTCCTTCACAAAAAGGCTCCAATCCACTTCTCTAAGAATCACTTATGTGATCCATCCATCCTATTCCAATTCATTGCCTCATTGTGTGACTTACCCCTATAAATGAGGTTGAGCTGGCCCATTGGTTTGCATGTTGATGGCCCCAGTTTTTATCAAACTCTTATAAATATAGATATAATATACATGTATTTAAATTATTCTTTAGGAAATATTATTCATTGTCGGCCCATGAAATATTATTTCAAAAGCCTAATAACATAATATCCCACTTCACTAAAAACAATTTGAAATATCAATTCCATTTTAGACAAAAACAAAACCATATAATGAAGAGAATAAATCTACAAGGCAAATACAATTCATATGAATGCTCAAAATTTGATTTACCTACTATTTGGTGATTGGCCCATAGTCATCCAATGCTACGATACCGAAATCAGACAAAAAATAAGGAAAATTTGTTGAGTTGTCTCAAAACTATAGTGGTAAATCATTTTCACAACCCTCCATTAGTTAGTGGATTCAATTAAATTTTCCAACAAAGAACATTCATTAATTATTAGAGAGAATATAATATAAATGTTAAACTAAAAAACTAATGATAAATTCAATATAATCTATCGATTTTATCGCGTTTCATTATTTCCATTGAAATAGTTTGTTATTATACAACATAATTCTAAGGCAGAGAGAGGTATATTTAATACCTTCACTACTGTAATAGATTTTACATCACATGTAGCTTCTAGAAGTTGGCTAGTCATGACCCTTGTATAATCTACTTTTACCTGCACACATCAAATTTGACATTGAAAAAACACATTAAAGAAAAAAGGACACAAGTTGATTAGATTGCACTAAATTATGTGGCATACATAGTGATTTAATAATGTTATAACTATCATGTTTTCACGAATCCCTCCCCACAGATTTTACCACTCCTAGGACGATAATCTGAGAAGAGAGATAATGACCCCCCGAGTCCCACCTGCAGTAGTCCCCGGGTTGGAGACTAGCAATGAGGGTATAGTAAACCCACAAATATAAGGCATTACCCTCTAAGAGAACACATACAGAAGAGAGAGAATGATAGACACAAACCAACTCCAACTCAGAACTAAAATATAAATGATAACCCAAGTGCACATATGTAATGTCATGCAAAAGTACTACAACAATAAGTGGAAAACTGCAACTACCAAAAAGAAAGTAAAAACAACAGCAACCACAAGCCCGAACAGCTCCTACAACCCCATGCTAGTAGAAACCAGATTGATCTCCAACCTACTCCAAATGACCAGAAAAATAACTTATATATAAATTGGGTGAATATAACACTATACTCAGTAAAAACACCCCTAAATCATGTAGTAAAAAAGTTAAGAATGCATGTTAATGCATAGTGTACAACAAGTGATACTAACTCGTCACCTAAACATGTATAATAAGTTCACAACCTCGCCACGGATACTCTCACCATGTAACTCATACAAGAATATATTATATTGTAAATAATATCAAGGGTACCCTACTACTATATCCCTCTCTATTTTTCCTCTTTTCACAAACATTGAACGACCTAAGCAACTCTCTCCAAAAAGGCTTGACAACAGAAACCAGGGAGAAGCACCGCAACATGAACCACACGCAACAAAATAACATCATCCACGTAAGAAAAGTAACTAGTTGACTTTTTTGGGATCCCCCACAGCCCGCATAATGTGTATCATACATCGGGTATTATACCTCAAACCATTACAACCAATACACCGAGTAAGGATATTCAACCCATCATAGCTTATACACATTACACATATAGTAGTCCATAGAAAAATATATCTAGAATATATGTGTGTGAATAGCCATAAGCCATCACATCCCCTATAAACATATATGGGGAAAATGAACCACTGTGCCTACTAGCACAAGTATCTACCAAGAGAATAGAGTGTGGCCAGAGGGGGTAGACACCCATTCATCCTCCCACAAGACTGTTGGGGAAAACATCCCCAGGGATCAGAATCCCTAGGGTTTCAGTTTCCCTTACTAGAAGGGTGTATAATCAAATAGAAACACAACAATTACATGATATACTATATCTCAAAACCACACTATGGGCACAACCTAGTCTTAGACTCAACTACAGCTAACATCCATCAAACTCTGGTTGATAATTTCAAGACCAGGTATCCTATAAGCACATATCCATTTAAAGAGAATTAATACATTATTTACATTCATTTTTATCAGTTTCACATTATATTAATTAATTCTTTAGAAATTAATTAACTTGTACCAATTCCACATTAATGCTCATTACCATCACATCCAATGTGAATTATCCCTTTAAAATTACAACCTCCTCATTACGTTACTGCAACTCCAACCCCCAGGGTTAATATCATTTATTCAATTATTCATTACATAATTACTTTTCTATATTCTCAGGAATTATAGAAAAAAATATATTCTACTAAACACAAGGGGGATCAACACGGTGGGTAAATATTCTAACCGTCGAGTCTTCTCCACCTATTGGAAGATCATAGACCCATCCTTCCTTGAGAAGATAATCATGAAAAGCAGATGACATAACCCATGAGTCTTCACCACTTTTAGAAGAGATGTAAGAAAGACCAGATTCCTTGAGAATTGGGGAAAAGTAAGGGAGATAAATAACTAATAAAAAATAGCAAGCATCCAACAATCACATCCATATCGTTCCATCATCACTAGTGTCCTCCCCGACACCCACATGCATAAACCGATGCATCTCGACACTATAGGAATCATCTGTTGCCACAACCAAAAAGACTCCATGCCCCCACATATCACAATAGCCATCCAAGATCATATCAAAACACAAGATGCATGTAATCAAACAATTTAATAGTTGGGCTCCTGGACCTTTAACAAACAATAGGGTAACTCAAAACCCTACAAGGATTTGTCTTTTATCGATCAACCGGTTCTTTAATCATCTAATATTAATCGATTATTATTCATATGTTCCAAATTCGGTAAACCTAATCAGTAATATATCACAAATAATTAAACATTCTTACAGAAACATTTTGATTAACATCAAATTAACACCGGAAAACCAGATTCATTTACATGCCTCTTTTTCATTATCCAAAACATTATCAATTAATTATGGATTTACATTCCTTACCAATTTCAATCAACAATGAAATTCTAAACACCTCATGTATTAATAACACACTACCTAGAAAAACAAGAGGTAATAACATATGACTAATATCAATTTTTTTATCCGGTTTAAATATTTTTAGGTCAATTACATTGTGATCCAGTGGGATAAAACATACTAAATTTACAGTTTCACATAAAAGAAGAGATAAGAAATGGATCCATTACCTCCAATAGTTCTTGATGTTATTTATATGAGAACAGTCCACACAACGGGTCATGATCCTCCTCTCGCGACAACTGCATCCACCCGATGATGTCGCGGTATGACCGTGCCAATCTAAATCCATGTTAACTCCATTTGATGCATGAATAATACATGCTATAATATGGTAAAAATAAATATAAGAAGATTAATCCCAAAAGAATGATGATAAAAAATAAATTATATCGAAGATTGATCGATATAGATTGGTTGCATCAAAATAGAGTGGAACCAATCCGAGGAGAAAAGATGGATTGTGAAAATCTTATGAGAAGGAATGGGATGTTTGAGTGTCTCAAACATGATAACAATACGAAATAATTAGGGAGGAAGATATCTCGTCCCATTATGAAGATTTAACGAAGTGATAGTTTATGATACGCTTAATTTCTCATTAAAAGCATATAGCATTAAACCATGTGGTTTGGCCAATTAAAAACATCATGAGACATAGGATTAATTAATATAGTATTTATGGACTTTGATTCCGCCATAGAGTCCTTAAAAAGAATCTTTAAATGCATTTTACATCAGAGGAAATTTCAAAGGATTGAAACTGTAGGAAGCTGGAAACACTGTTCACAAACACTGAATTTGGAAAAGGAAAAATACTAATCATGAATCTCACTATTGAAACCTAACTGTTGAAACATCACCATTATGGAAACACTGTTCATGAACCTCACTATTGAATCCTCTCCATTGGAACCTCACTGTTCTAGAAACATTGTTCATGAACCTCACCATTGAAACCTCACTGTTCTGGAAACTCTCTTCATGAACCTCCCCATTGAAACCTAACCATTTGAACCTCCCAATTCTTCAAACAGTGTTCATGAACCTCACCGTTGACACCTCACCGTTGGAACCTCACTTTTCTAGATACACTATTCATGAACCTCACTATTGAAACCTCAGCATTCGAACATCAATGTTCTGGAAAAACAATTCATGAACCTCACTGACGAAACCTCACCGTTCTGGAAACACTATTCATGAACCTCATTATTGGAACCTCACTGTCATGGAATCACTGTTAATGAACCTTACCACTGAAACCACACCATTGGAACGTCCCCGTTCTGGAAACACTTTTCATGAACCTCACCGTTGAAACCTCACCATTGAAACCTCACCATTCTGGAAACACTATTCATAGAATGTTATCGATGCACAATTATCACCTGTCTACCATTAGTACAATTCACCAAGGGTCACCGATTCTATTGTTCACGAAAAGGGAAAATGGGAAAGTGTTGGGGATAAGTCAACATTACCTCCTGGAACACCTCGAACACCATATTATCCCAATGGAATAGGACGGAGAGGTCTGATCCATTACATCAGATGCCTGTCAAAACATTCTTGTCCTAGAGAATTCAAAACCCAGCTTATGTGAAAAAAATTGCTTCTGAACAACCACCCATCGTGATACCACTCAATAGAGAGAATGAAGAAAAATCAAAAAAAGGATGTAATCTCATAAACATGAATGGTTTATAACCCCAAAGGCTACATTGATAAATGAAAAGAGTTAAACATCAAACAACACTGGGTACTGAGCACATATCCATGACTCACGTTCCCAGGTACTCTCCTCAATGCCACCTTGTCACCACAAGACACTAACCAAGGGGATAGAACGCCCATGCAACACCTTCCCTTTTTGGTCTTGGACTTACACAGGTCTCTCCTCAACGGTTGCATCATAATCAACATTGATCTCTCCCCAATCGATGACGTGAGAGTCATCATGAAGATAATGATAGATCTATGATACATGGAAAATATTATGAATCCAACTCATCTATAGTGGAAGTGTTACTCGATATGCCACTGCTCCAACATGATCTAACACCTCAAATGGCTCAAAAAAATATGGAGAAAGCTTACTCCCATGACCATACTATCGATCCCTACGATGCAGAGTCACCTTCAGAAACACAAGATCCTCAAAATTAAAATCTAATGGTCTCCTACTTTGATCAGCATATGATTTATGAAGATCATGCGAAGTCTTCATCCTCTCACGAATCACATGAACCATATCTGTTGTATTCTGCACTAGTTACAGTCTGAGAATTGCTGACTCTCCGACCCCGGTCCAGCACAATGGAGAACGAAATGGTTGGCCATTAAAGGCTTCATATGGTGTCATACAGATGGTGGAGTGAAAAATATTCTTGTAAATTAACTCCACTATGGGTAAGTGCCTCATCCACAAACCTCCAAAATAAGGAACACAAGTGCATAACATGTTTCAAGAGTTTGGATGGTTCGCTCAGTCTGACCATCTATTTGAGGATGAAAAACAGTGCTAAGGCATAACTGAGAACTGAAAGTACGCTGGAGACCTCTCTTCACCATAGATGTAAAGATAGTATCTCGATCATAAATGACCATCCATGGTACTCCATGAAGTCTCACCACCTCCTCCTTATAATTCCTCGAAATAACCTCCACTGATCTCGACTCCATGTTTGCTATAAATTAGGTTGATTTTGTTAATTGATACACTACCACGCAAAATAACATAATTTCCTCCCGGAGCATGAGGTAAACCAGGGACAAATTCCATTGAGTTTTCCTCCCACATCCACTGAGGAATATCTAATGGATGGAGCAGACCTCCAGTAACACGATGTTCGACCATCACCTTTTGGCATACCAAGCATCGAGACACAAACTCTGCAACTAAACGCTTCAGCCTAGGCCACCAATACGAGATCCTCAAGGCTCGGTACATCTATGTTATGCCAGGATGAACCACTAACTATGAACAATGAAACTCTCTAAGAACCATCTCACTCATTTTTTAAGGAACAAAAATCCTTCAATGATACAACACTCGGTGTTGTTCTTCCTCAGACCACCCATCAGGGGACTTTCCACAAATAACTCAGTCTCTCCATACCTCTACCTCTAGATCACCCAACTGGGAATCATCCACATGCTTCACAAGAGATAACTATGCCATTATCTGAAAAAGACAACAATTTCCCCACACTTCCCCCATTTCAAGATGTAATGCTGAATGTTCTTCCATTACTATCTAGGAATCACTAGATTCGTGCATAGTATCACTACGTGACTTTTGACACAGTGCATAAACTACAACATTCCACTTTCTAGGTGTATATGATATCAGTATGTCATATTCCTGTAAGAACTCTATCCACTGATTTAGTCATATGCTCAATTCATGTTGGGAGAAAACATACCTCAAACTCTTATGATCAGTGAAAATCACAAAACGCTCACCAATGACGTAATGTCTCCAAAACATCAGAGAAAACACCATGGATTCCAACTCAATATCATGAGTGGCATAGTTACTTTCATAAGGACGTAACTACCCAGACCCATATGAAACAACTGATCTATTCTGTACCAGATCACATCCAAACCCTAGATGTGTAGTATCGCAGAAAACATCAAACTGAACACTCTCATCTAGAAGAAAAATAATAGGATCACTTACTAACTTCTCAATTAGATACTCTAAATCTTCTTAACACTGATCAGTCCACATGAATGGCTGATCCTTCTTGGTCAAAGCTGTCAGAGTAGTTGTAACTCATCATAAATTAGCTACAAACCTCATGTAGCAGCCTATGAGACCAAGGTAAATTTGAACCTCCAACACTGTCAAGGGATCTTCCCATGACACAACTACTTATATCATTGACGGATCCAAACCTACTCAATGTAGGGACCCAACATGCCCCATGAAATGGACTCTCGAACCCAAAACTCACACTACGACAACATCCCAAATAGATAATGATTAGAAAGAACTCCCAAAACAGCATGTAGATTATTTGAATGTTCCTCTTCTGATGTGGATTACACAATGACATCATCGATTAAAACTACCACGAACTTGTCCAGAAACTCACGGAAAATATCATTCAAAATTCCATTAACACAGTTGGAGCATTGGTTACACCAAACAACATTACAATGAACTCATAATGCCCATGACCATAACAGAAAGCAATATTCAGGATATCCCCATCCATCACACGAATATGATGATATCATGACCACACGTCGACCCTTGATAACCAACATGAACCCTTTAGTTGATCGAATAAATCATCAATCCAAGGAAGAGGATAGTGATTCATTATTGTCACTTTGTTTAACCGAAGATATTCGACACACAATCGCAAACTTCTGTTAGAATTCTTCATGAACCAAATAGGGGCACCCCATGGTGATACACTTGGCCGAACAAAACCTCACTATAACATACCATCATGTTGTGTACATTGCCCTCGTAACTCATAAGGGTTCATCCTATATGGAGTAATAGTGATAAGATATGTTCATGGTTGTAGTTCGATATGAAAATCGATCTCTTGTCGAGGGGGTAATGACACAACCACTTATAGAAAAACATTAGTGTACTCTTCTAAGACCCTAGGAAACGCCAAATGATGAACATATGAATAACTCATAATCATCTCAACCATCATGGATTATATGGAAAAAATGTGCCTATGACCCATCTGAGGATCTTTCTCGCTAACAAACACCACCAGCTTTCCAACTGCATCGACGTATATGACCTACTTTTTGAAGCAATCCATGATAGCCTTCAATGAATACATCAAATTCATACCAACGATGAACTCATATGGTCGTATTAATAAACATATGAAATTTCCCCAGGAGTGGTGCTACCCCAAAACTAGCTCCTTGTTTCTATATACATCAAAAAAGTCATCTCGACCTCCAACTAGCATAGTCAACACCTAGGGAACTAGAAGCCTCTCTAACTCAACTCCCAAATCATGGACAAAGGTAGGATATATGAAGGAGTGTGTTTCTCCTGAATCAAATAGGGCATACACCAAGGTAAAGAACAAGAAAATGTTACCTCGAACGATGTCTGGATTGCATGGAGATGGCAATGCTAGAGCAGGATGCTGAACACAACATCCTCCATGGCCTATCTAACCCTGATGAAGACCACCACCATTGCCGCGCTCTGCTCTCTAAGGATGAGGAGTATCAAGGGGTCGTCGTAAACCTAACCCATCTACCCTCATTGAATCTATAGATGGTGCAACCTGCTGCTACTTCCTTGGCGGGAACTGATTCAATGGAGGAACCTGGATCGGAGCACCTAGTGCATGGTGATTGCTCTGAAAGGTCAAGCACTCCCACTGTTCATGACCTCGACCACCATAAGAAAAAAATGTTCATAATCTCTTGGAATAGGCCTGAGAGTTACTACCTCTGGAGAAACAGGATGTGAATGGTTGGGACCAACCCCCAGCTAAATGGAAACTCTTCTACACCAAAAACCCGGAACTCCGGACCACAACATTGCTTCAGGAGGAATCATGAAAATTCCACTCTCATGATGATCTGGTCCTGGAAAAAGTTCTATAGACAACCTCTATCCTCGCTGACATCTCATGACATGTCTTCAGCATAAATGGGGTGACCTGGCATTGGATCTCCGGACACAAAGCCTCCTCGAAATGACTCTTTGTGGCCTCCTCATCGGGATACATGTCTGAAGCATATCATAAAAGGATCCTGGAATGGATTCCAAACAATCTCACACTAGAGCTCCCCTGTCGATGGGTAAGAAGCTCTTGGTGAATGGATGCCTTCACGGCCGAATAAAGAAACTCTAATTTTAACATGTCTCAGTACTCCTCCCATGAGATAGTTGACTCATCACGATCCTTGAGGAATAAGAACCACCACCGCGTCACTACTCCATAGGGCATCATCACAACCAAGGACACCCAATGCTCCTTCTGAGCATTAATCGAACTAATGCTAATATTGACCTCCTCAAACTAGTCATACCTGACTACATTTAAAATGGAGCCCTCATACTTCAATAGACTCTGTTATTGAAACTCTCGGATTGTCTTCCTCCAAGTTTCGTTGTCATCAACCTGTTCTATGTGTCGATCTGCTAGAACAGTCTACTAAACATCTTCTATGCGATCCTAACAAGGACGTCACCCTTGAGCCACAACTATAAAATAAAAAATAGTTAGGGATCCTAAAATATAATTATGGAAGACTTGACATTAATTAATAAATTGTTTTCTTTCACTAATTTTTAATTAACCTATCCCAAGGTCTATCCATTAAAACACAAGAACAATGAATAATGATGCATGATCCATTCCTAATTCTCTACCTAGAAACTACTATCACCTCGTTTAGTAGACATTGTAAACATATACGTCCATACATTATATAATAGGGGGACCAAACCTCTTATGTCTAATCTAGTCTCCAGTGTTTACATCACTTTCTAAATATGAATGAAATTGTTGCCCTACCAACCCACACAACCTCACATGTTCCTAACATCAACCTCCATCCTACCCCTCAACCTCCCTCTGATACCACTTTTTCATGACCTACTCTCCAAAAAGAGTAACCCTCCTGATTCAGTAATGTTAAAAGGGATATATTGACCCCTGAGTCCCGACCACGTAGGCCCCGGGTTTGCGACTAGCACCGAGGGTATTGTAAACACACAAATTGGAGGCATTACCCTCTAAGAGAACACATGCGGAATAGAGATATAAGATAGACACCATCCAAATTCAACTCAAAACTGAAATATAAATGAAAACCCATGTGTACAATTGTAATGTAATGGAAATTATCTACAAATGGAAGGGAAAACTACAAGTACCGAATAGAAAGTAAAAACAGCAACAACCGCAAGCTCGAACACCTCCTTTAACCCCAAGCTAGTAGAAACCATCGTGATCTCCAACATCATCCAAGTGACTGAAAAAATTGTATATATATAGATAGGTTGAGTATAAATGTATACTCAGTAAGATCCTCCCTAACCCTCTCGTGCAAAAGTAATGAAAGAATGCTAAAACACAATGAACAACAACTGAAACTAACTCGTCACATAAACATGTATACTAAGTTCCCAACAACATCATGGATACTCACTCCAAGTAACTCATAAAATAATATATCATATAGTGAAGAGTATCAAGTGTACCCCACTACTACTTCCCCACTAGTTTGTCTCTTTGCTCCAATGTCGCACATCCTAAGCATCTCTCCCCAGAAAGGCATGCCTGCAGACACTTGGGAGAAGCACCACAACATGCACGTCATGCAACAAAACCACCACTTCTACATTAGAAAAGTAACAAGGTAGTTTCTAGGAGACACCACAACTCTCATAACATGTATCATATGTCAGGTATTATACCTCAAGACAATACAACCCTTATATTCTGCAAGGATCCTCAATACATTATAGCCTATACACGCTACACCTATAGTCATCCATAGGAAACTATATTCTGAATATATGTTTGTGAATAACCATAAGACATTACTGACCTATACACACATATATGGGGGTAAACGAACCATTGGGCCTACCAGCACAGGTAACTACCAAGAGAAGTGAGTGGGTCCAAAGGGGGTATTCAGCCATTCATCCTCCCACCGGAATGTTGGGGAAAACGCCCGACCATGGCTTAGAATCTCCAGGGTGTCAATTATCCTTACTGACCTGGTGGAGTAGCATATAAAAATACAAAAATTACAGGATATAATATATCTCACAACAACACTAGGGGAATTACCTAGTCTTAGACTCAAGTACAGCCAACGTCTCTCGAACTCTGGATGCTACTTATCAAACTAGGTATCCTATAAGCACAAAACCATTTAATGAGATTTAATACTTTATTTCCTTCCCTTTTTTGCAGTTTAACATTATGTTAATTAATTCTTTAAACATTAATTAACCAGTACCAATTCCACATTAATGTTAATTATCATCACACCCAAAGTACAATGCCCCTTTAAAATTACTACCTCATCATTACGTTCCAGCAACTCCATCCCCATGGGTATACATTATTTATTAAATTATTCATTATATAATTACTTTCCCATATTACCAGGCATTCTATAAAAACATTCTATGCTACTAAACACAAGGCAGATCTACACAGTGGGTGGATGTACTACCCTTCCAGTCATTAACCACTATAACAAGAGCATAGAACCATCCTTTTTTGAGAAGATAAATACAAGAAGTACGTGGAAAACCCCCAACATCTATTCCCCTATTGGAAAATGTGTAATCAAGACTATATTCCCTGAGAAGTGGGGAAAATAAAGGAGATAATCAACCAAAAAGAAATTGCAAGAATCCAACAATCACATCCCTCTTGTTCCATCATCCCTTATGTCCTCCCTGACACCCACGTGCATAAACTGATGAATCTTGCCACTTTAGGTGTCATCTGCTGCCACAACCAAAAGGCCTCCATGCCCCCACATATAACAGCAGACATCCAGGCTCACACCATAACACAAGCAGCCAGAAAATAGTCATTTTTATCGTTGGGCTCTTAGCCCATTAACAAACAATAGGGCAACAAATAACCCTACAAGGAATTATCTTTTATCGATCAACCAATTCTTTAATCATCTTATATTAACCGATTATGATTATTTGGTTCCAAATTTCGGAATCCTAATCTGTAAGCTATCACAAATAATTAAACATTATTACTGCACCATTTTGATTAACATCAAATTACAACAAGATGAACCAGATAGATTTAAATTCCACTTTATCATTATTGAAACCATTATAAATTAATTCCTACTATACATTATTTAAAAATTTCCATCAATAAAGAAATGCTAAATACAATAAGAATTGATATCACACTATCTAGAAAAATAAATGGCAATAACATACGACCGATATCAATTTGATAATCTGGTTCAAATATTTATATAGACAATTCCATTGTGATCCAGTGAGATAAAACATGATACCTATATAGTGTCACATAAATGAAGAGAAAAACAATGAATCCCATAACTAAAAAAGTTCTTGATGTTCCTTATACGCGAACCGTCCACATAACAGGTCATGATCCTCCTCTCTCAGCAACTGTATCCACCCGAGGATGCCACAAGACGACCGCGCCAACGAAAACCCAAGATAACTCCATTAGAAGCCTGGATATTACATGCTATAATTTTTAAAGGAGAAATAGAAGAATATGAACCACAAAATAATGACAACAAAACATAACTTATATCGATGATTGATTGATACAGCTTGGTTACATCAAAAAAGATCAAAACCAATCCGAGGAGGAATGTTTGATTGTGAAACTCCTATATGAAGGATTTGGATATTCTATCATCTCACACCCGAGAATAAAGAGAATGAATTAGGGAGGATGATATCTCAACCCTTTAGATGATTTAATGGAGCGACAGTTTAAGATACAATTAATTTCCAATTAAAAGAGGATAACATCAAACCACACGGTTTTACCAAGTAAAAACATCCCGATCCATATGAATAATTAATATATGATTTATGGCATTTTAATCGGCCTTAGAGTCCTTAAAACATGGATTTAAATTCATTTTATGTCAAAGGAAATGTCAAGGGGAAAAAGTGTAGGATGATGTAAACACTATTCACGAACTCAAAATTTGGAAAAGGAAATACACTATTCATGAACCTCACAGTTGAAACCTAATCAATAATACCCTCAATGATCAGGAAACACTTTTCATGGACCTCGTCATTGAAACCTCACAATTGGAACCTCAGTGTCATTGAAACATTATTCATGAACCTAACCATTGAAACCAAACCGTTGGAACCTCACCATTCTGTAAACAATGTTCATCAACCTGACCGTTGAAACCTCGTCGTTGGAACCTCACCATTCTAGAAACACTGTTCATGAACCTAACCAATGAAACATCACCATTGGTACCTCACCGTTCTGGAAATACTGTTTATGAACGCCACTGTTTTTACCACACGGTTGGAACCTCAACGTTTTGGAATCATTGTTCATGATCCTCACTGTTCAAACCTCATCATTCTCAAAACACAATTCACGATTCTCTCCATAGAAACATCACCATTGGAACCTTACCATTCTAGAAACATTGTTCATGAATCTCACTATTGAAACCTCACTATTGGAACCTCACCATTCTTGGAACACTATTCATGAACCTCACCATTGAAACCTCACCATTGGAACCTCACCATTCTTGAAACATTACTCATAGAATGTTACTGATGCACTATTATCAACTGTCTACCATTGGAACTGTTCACTAAGGATCACTGATGATACTGTTCACAGAATGGGAAAAAATGGAAAAGGGTTGGGAATAAGTCACCTTGATCTCCATGAACACATCAAACACCAAATTTTTACAATGGAATGGTCTAGAGAGGTCCGGGCCATTGCACATGTTACCACATGATTCAAGAAAAAATCATCAACTAGAGCTTCATACCCTTTCTAGTCACCCTCTGGTGTCGATGTAGCATGTGCATTTACAAAATTAATGTCTCCTCTTGTAGCCCCATACTGGTCTTGGTCTTTCTCAATGAAAATAATTCTGGTCCTCTCTGAAATAAGAACAAAAATATTACCCAAAAACCTCATTAAAACTATCAACATTGATTCAAATTCCTAGATGTGTTTGGTTATAAATCAGCTCAAAAAAAATTCACTTACCACCATGGTGAGGATCAGTTCTATGGTATGCGTCACATGTGACACATCCACCCAAGAACTCTCTGCACAAATATATACACCTCTTCCCTATTACATGAACTGTGACGGTAAAAATAATTCTCAATAATATGACATTATGATGCAATTGTAAAAAATCATTAACACACATTAGAGTATTGATATTTCAAATTGCAATAGTGGGATTTCCAATTGGGGGATAGAGTGGTGACCTTATTTTCAAGACCACTAAATATAGCATGAAATCCTTTTAATCAACAAAGATGTCTATTTACATTTTCACAAACTCTGTTTTATGATTTATACGGTTCTAGTACAAGTTTTTATAGGAAAAAATTGACGTGGTTGTCTTAATGATCATCCAGGATCCACTGATTCATATTTGATTGTTTTCAAAATGATTAGGTAAATTGTTCTGTTTAAGAAATCCATGAATTAACAACAATGAGTAAAATTAGTTTTCAAAAAAGGAAACATAAACTAGAATAAAGAGGTCATGATATAACATGTTTTAGATCATGTTTATCCTACCAAATGATGAAAACACCACGTAATGAAATATCTCATTACTAATGAATAATGGTAAGGAATCCTACTCAAAATCAACAAACCAATAATATTTTTTGTTCATGATGGTTACGATGAACCTTGATGCTCTGTTTAGATCCATTGAAATGATTTTTCACTATGCACTCTAGGATGGACTCATGTACACATAAAATAAAAAGGACACAGAAAATGAAAATTATAGGGCAGAAAATAATTCACACATAAAGACATGTTTTGTGATCCAAACATGGTTATGATATAAAATTTCCTGTTTGCAACCTCAGAGCATAAATTCCCACCATAGTGCTTCCAAGAGACTGATAGCTAACACAAAATCCCCATCATACAATAGTACCTAATATAGGGGTTCAATGCTATAATGTTTTTGGATCAAATAGCTAATTGGGAACCCCAATTCCTACATCATTATCTTTGTGATCTTGTTAATAACATGGACTTCTTTTCTACAATCACTAAATATAAAACCATATAAAATGAGATATTCATATGAAATGTGACGAGACAATGTATAAGGGATATATATCTGAAAAAAATATATAACAGGCACAGAAAGCATGGAATGTGGAATAGAATCCATATAGAAATCCAAAATCAAAGGATCTATTAAAACAAAAGATAATATAATTGCTAGTGGGGAGTGGAGGACCTGTACCTGGATGTGCTAATGGTTTAGTTTCTTATTGCGGAGGAGCTGAAGGTGGAGAATGTAGAAATTCATTTTTCATGAATCCCTTCTAATTCAATCCTTCTATCCGACACATTTGTGATGCATTCTTGAGAAACAAATATATAAGGAAAACGATTTCCAATTCTAATATGATGGATTCATTTTTAATGACTTTTTTATTGAATGAAAAAAAGACAGTGAAATGATATTGTTACTCAGCATGGAAGCTGATAATCCACAACATTAGCTTCATAAAAATAATAACATAATAAGAAATACTCAATATCTATATGTCAAGAACCTCATTCCATAGAAAAGTAGAATTTTTTAAAACACTCAAGAGAATGTTTTTCATACAATATATGTCATATTGAATTTCATTAATCATCTAATGTTAGGAAACATATTCTTTCAAATTCTTATTTTTCAGGCCACAATATTGGTTTTGGTATTTTTTTGCATAAAAAAATCATTCAAAAAAATAAAATGTTTTCTAACCCTTATAAAAAATTTCTATTGTCATTATTTATATTATGATAATATTTTGGACATATTTGAACAATTTTGCTAGAGTAATTATAATTCAGAAAAAATGTACAGAGATGGTTGGAGTCACACCCAATGTTGTAAACTAAGATGTCCATCAAATGAGACACTAAATAAAAAAAGCATCAATAGCACATAAAATTATTCATTAGAATAATGTTGTTAAAAAACATTGGTGAAAAACATTGATGTAAATAATTGATATAATTTATTACAAACTATAAGGAAACACAATAAACCAGTAAATATCCAAACCATGGGTTGTGCTACATTGAGATTGTTGCTTAGAGTATAAGTAAATCCAATCAATGAAACTGCATATATTGAAGAAGAAATATTAATAAATAGAAGTACAGATATCAGAAGTATCATCCAAACTCACATATGAGCTTGAATGATAATGCATGAATGCGGAAGGAAAATGTATTCTTCACAAGGAAACAACATGAATAATTATATAATCTACAAGGGAAATGAAATCTCAATACATGAAAATGCAATATAAATATCAATATAAACTTCATAATATTTTTACATTGAAATAGATAAAAAAAATGTAAATTACAATTTCAGTACAACAAGAACTAATATAAAGTGGTATACTAATTGTAGTATAAAATGAAATATAAATGGAAGTATAATATAATATAAAAAGAAGTTCTAGTCGAAGTTAGAATCAGTCAAGAACTAAATAATTCATGGTATTCTATGAGAAATATGTTTTTACGTACCATATGTATTTCCATGTTCTATAATATCACTGGTTAGTATTTGATATGATCATGCATGAATTCTAAAAAATGGATTTGAAAAGGTGAATAACCCATCCTATTAATTTCATTGATATTCGTAAACTATCATTTCCATGATTGGTTGTACTAATAACAAATCAATGTGTATAGGAGCAGAATATTTCAACAATAAAGTTTAAAGATAAGGGGATAAAAATCACCTTTTTTCCTTCTTTGCCATGTCCTTCATGGCCTGGTCAATTTGATACTGAAAAGTTGGATCCCTACCAGTAAGTTCTTCAGATATGCTCTCATTGATGTTCCTGATAGCAGGACTCATTACTGCTCAAATAGACCTGTATTTAAAGGCATGATACATATATTTTACAAAAGAAAATATTCATACACACATATTTACAAACATGTGCATTCTATGAAATTAATTTTAAATAATATGAATCGATATTTTTCAGTACAAAATAAAATAATATAAAGTGGAATATAAAATGGAATATAAAATCCAATATATGTGGTAGTATAATGAAATACAAAATGTAGTTTTAGTTCATGATAGAATCACTAAAAAACAATGAATGTCATGGTATTCATGAACAACATTGTTCTTACATACAATAGGTATTTCCATGTGCCATAATTTAACCAAAAATCATAGATATAAACATGCATGAATTTTAACAATAATATCTTTGAAATGGTGAATAAACTATCCTATAAATTTCATTCAGATTTATACACATTCAGATAGCCTTGATGGCTAGTTGAAATACAATAGTAAAGTGTATAGGAGCACAAGTTAGCAAGAATACATGTTGAAGGAAAATGGATAATGATCAACATTTTCTATATTGACCATGTATTTCATGGCCTAATCAATTTGACACTGAAACGTGGGATCCATACCAGTGAGTGCTTCATATATTTTATCATTAATGTTCCTGATAGAATGACTCATTACTAATTAAATGGATATGTTTTTATAGACCATATACATATATGTTTCAAAATCAAATTAAAAACCTATATATTAACAAACATGTTCATTAATAGAAATTTCTGTTAATAAAAGATAAAATAGTGTTTAAAAATGAATCTTTATTTTTTAGTTCATGGTACAATAATATTTACAAACCATTACATTAATATAAATTACTACTAAAAGTAAATATATATTATTAATAAATATAAACTAATATATTCTTTGTTACAAATTCGAATAGAGATTAATTGAGAAGTCGAATATTAGTTTTTATATTAAATAAATATGAATAAATAGATACCTGAAACATCATAAATAAAATTACAGAATGGTACAACATATACCATTCAATTACTTATCAAACAGGTCAATCAAACTGTACAAAATTTCATGAAAATAAAATAACATAATGTGAATTACCACCATTTCAACATATATGAATCAAAAAAAGATGAAAAATTGAAATTAGTGGTGAATAAAACACTAAATAAATTATAATCTAAAAAACTATTAAATACTATAACAGGCCTATATGTAATGTTGTTAGACCTAATCCACCAATTAACCTACTACTAGTAATCATGATGTTAAATACAAGGTATGAAATAAAAATTCTAGAACAAACCTAATATGTATAGATAATTTCGAAAAAAAACATAATGATTTTTGGGATATAAGGTAAACCTGAGTGAATATTTGGAAAAAAGAAATGGTTTGTGTGCATGATTAGAAGACACCTCCTCTTCTATAGAAAAACTTCAATCAAGAAGATGATGAATGAAAATTTAATCAATCAACATTTAAGATCTGATAACATTCGGGTAAATGTAGGGTAACCTCTAATTTAATCAACAAAATTCTTGAGTTGAATCCGTATCTAGGAAATCTATTGATATCATATGTAAACGACATAATATCAAGAGAGTCGTTCAGAGTAGATAGTGAGAGCTCAAATTATTCCTCCCAAAATGATAACCTCTTGATGATATCAGTCTAATGGGGAAGATTTCATGTTCAACTAGAGTAATAAAACATAGTGGAACATCTGAAGGTGGATTATGGTAGGAGAAGATGTTTTCTGGAACCCTATGTGAGATAGATCACCTGGTGGTTTTTCGATATAGTAATGTTAGACCAGATAGCGAACACACAGTTTTGGAGAGATTAGTAGAGGATATGAGCGGATGAGGATGAATAAGTGGAGGTGGAGTAGAAATGGAATAAACACTAATCACAGTTTAGGGAAATCCAAAGTGGGGAACCATAAGGAAAATGGAAACGTAGATGACGATGCACGATATTGGAGGTAGAGACTATAGTATTTTTGGTGATGTGGTCTTATACTACTGTGACACATAAGTTGGGGGAAGACAAGTTTAGCATATATATTAGATTTCTCATCATACATGAAAATTTTATTATTTTCACTTATGACAGATAACTATTTCTCCATTACCAGTTTCCATCGAATGGAATCATGTATTGATTATGATTGAAGAAAAAAGATAGATAGATAGAATAAATTAATAAATTATTTCTCCCATATGATAACTATGTAATGATACACCATGTTACCATCGTGAGTTGAATGATAATTTCACACATGTGGTGATAGATTGGACACAACGATCGTGAATTAATTGTTATGAATGATTTTTATGAAGTTAAATGCATAAACTATATGTATTTTGGAATCTATTGAATTTTTTTTCATATTTGATAAATAATATACCTCCTAATAAGATAAGAGACCAAGGTAAAACATATTTAGTTTATAGAGATGAAGTGGAATAATTAATGTGACTGTGTATATATTGAGGAATTATATTATAGGAATGTTTTATTATTGATATTTTGGGTATAAAAATCATGGAATTTATAATAATTTTTGTGAAATTTCATTTCAATAAGGATTATAAAAACTATTAATAATCATATCTGAATTCTAGAAAAGTGATTCTTTAGGAAAGTTATCTTATTGAAAAATAAAATGTATTGATGAATCATAAACAGTAATCTGATGATAGTGCTGAGATAATTATTTAGAATTGATCATAAGGGGATTTTGTTGGAATCCTTGAAATTTGATAGACATTTACATGTTGTTTTCTAGAGTTCACTACAATTATGAATTTTTATAATATAACCGGCAACAATATATTTCTGTTATCGAAGAATAGATATTTTCATTATGGTATTCATTGTACAATGCTAATAAAATATTTTTAATGAGATATCTATTGACACTATATATTTTTAAGGCAATTTAATGATGATTTAGTGAACACAATTCTTCTTTTTGTGACATATAATTTTGTTTGCTAAAATTTGGATGAGTCCAATGGTTAAATTTATATTTTAATTAGTCATGATACACAATTAAAATTGGGTATTAACTACACAGTGAAAGAGTTGTATTATTGATTTATCTAATAAAATCCAAATTTAGAAATTGTGACTATGTTATTGAAAAAAAATTAACTATATTTCCCTACTATTTCAATAGATATGATAATGAAATTACTCAACTATATGAAATAAAATGTGAAAAAAAATAATTTCACAGTTACTAAATTCTGAATGAATAAAATATCCAATTAACAAATCCAATATTTATGACATATTGTCCATAAATTTTTCAAAATTATTACTTTATTTTGACAAATTACCTCAATAATTATCCAATAGTCATTAGGAATTATTATTTAGTTTAATTTCAATATCATCTCATTCAACTAATTATCTTTTTTGTGGAATACTATAATGTGTTATTCTTGATGAATTTCATATATTATTTACTCTAATTTCAATGAGAATTATTATTAACCGTTCTTATGATGTTGGTATTTTAGTAGGTATTTTTATTTAGAAACCTTGATTACCAAAATCTATATTAAATCTTGAGAAATCTATTTTTATGAAGGATTATAATATAAAACATTGATATTTTGATAGAGAAACGTTATGTTAAATAGAATATATTAAATGTGACAAAAAATATTATAGTACATTGAAACAAAAAATAAAAATTGATATATATTTTTTAAATAACCTATCTTTAATCTGTTGGATCAGGTTTTACTAAATACACACAATTGGTGGAATGAATTGTATATTTTATAATTTCTTCTTGAATCATGATGAATGATGAGTTTATCCATTATCATTAACACAATTTTTATGCATTGTAAATAAAAAGTTATCAGGACACAAATAATTATAGTGTTTTGAGGAACAATACACCCCTTTTCCACTCGACCAACACTCTAGTCTGTAAGATTGGTGATTTTCACAATCAGGTCCTCTTATCAACAGACAGTTTACAATTGAGTGTATTAAGTTGACCCCTTTACAATTTATGTCTAAAGAAAATCCTTCTGTTTCATATATAGAACCAAAAACACAGCATATTATGGGAAACCTATTACTCGAAATGAAAAGAGTATTTGATTAAAAATGCATTCCAGTTCTTCTTTACTGTTGCAACAATACACAACTGATATAATATGGATCCTCATCATTAGAAAATAGGTTCTCTTGGTAAGGGAAGTACTGAGTCGATCTGGTATCAATAGATATATAAATAAATTTAGAAACTATAACAAAAAATGGTTTCACAGTAAATTTTTTATGTAAAATTGGTGAATATTCATCATGATCTATGTTCATTAGAAAAGAGAGTTTTATCACACCTTGTAAGAGGAGATCTGTATATCTCGAATACCTCTATAATTTGAAGTCATGAATCTTGAAAGAATGTTCTTATAATCATTTCATAGATGATCTGTCTCACACATTTTTTAATTCAAATTAACATAGATATATAATAAATAAAGAAGAGAATTTTCTTTTCAAATTTAGATCCAAAAAAGTAACATTTATAATCGAGGAATTCAAATGTTCAAATAACATATCTGTCATAACATCCCTTAATTATACACACAAAATCATTCCTTTTAATTGAACCATTGTATCATAAATAAAATCTTTTAATCAATCAAAGGCGTGCTCTATAATTGGGCTTTGAATCTGGCTTGAAATCAGCCAGATAATCCTCATTAATACTATTGATTGATAAAGTCGAAATATAAATCATCATTGCTTAACATAGGATTGAACATCATAAAATTATTTCTCATCACTTAAGGTTGATTATCAATTATTTAAATGTAAACTTGATCTAAAATGTAAGGTTGGTGATTCATACTTTTTTATACTTCAGAATGTAAGTTACATCATCCATACATTTTGAAAAAAACATATGGTTATTACAAAAGTAAGGTTGATGAAATATACTTTTGAGAAACTAATATAGCATTCCATAGAGACGTAGGGTTCTTCTTCTATAATTTTACTATATCATAAATTAATTATTCCATCCAAATACAGGGTTCCACTTCTATACAATTTAGATATTGTATCGTTGTTTAACCTTACTTTTCAAAACATTAGTAAGGAGAATGACGGATTCCATCCTTACACATACGCTCTTCTGAGTAGGGTTTGAATAGTATTTCCAAACATGCTCAAATGATTTCCGAATACTTTGTAAAATATTCCACATAGTTTAAATTAATTAATATTACTCCAAGAAGAATATAAAAAATATTAATTCCATAAAATATACTCGAGGTATAATCATTAGAATAACAAACAAGGTTAGTTGTGAGAATCCCAAATCATCATAAAAAGATAATGTTTTGATCTCAACAATCTTCCCTTATAATAATAAAATAAGTTGTTGTTGAAAACAACACATTCTCAATAATATCCCCCTTTTTATGATAATAAAACCTTGAAATTAACCTTCAAAATTAATTGCTTATAATTTTTATTTTTTCAAGAAAAAAACAAAATTAATTTTAAAAAATTTATTTCAACAAGAAATAAAATGTTGTGTTTTCAAAATTTATCATATATAAAAAAATATATTCAATTATTAAAATTTCTCCCCCTTGGTGTTTATATGTATCTTTTCCCTTAATGAATTATTTTGAAATTTACCCCCTTTAAATGAATCTGAAATTTCTTTTCTCCCGTTGTGTAAAATATTTATAAAGAAATAATAAAACACATAAAATAAAAGGTTGTGTTTATCCATATATCTCCAAAATTTTTGACATCAATAAGTATTATTGATTAAGTAATATAATAGATTTTAATGTAGCACTGAACACAAGTAATATCCATGATAAACTGTTTATCAATATTTGAATAGGGATTTCTGAAATTTTAATACAGACAGTATAGTAAAAAAAATAAAAACCTATTAAAATGAGATGAAACAATATTTTATTGAAAATATATATACAAATATATATATGAAAACAAGAACCATATATGGGTTAAGTGGTCTTTGAAATAGGTTTCTGCTCCACTGAATGATATCCTTTAACTCTGTCATTCACATTCTCAGATTTTTTATATGTCTATATCCTAACCAGACTATGAGATACATTTCTCCTAAGTCTTAGAAATGAATTCAATAAAATTGTCCCTTAAAAAATCTTGTAACTTATCTTCATTCTCTATAAACTGGTTAATCTTCCCTGAAAATCAGTTTAACAAAACTATGACCCCATGTTCATCTTATGTTAATTGCTTAACAATATGTTTTTTATTGTCTAACAAAAATGATAATGGAGCATTGTTACATTGATGATCCTACAATTTTTCATTCATATTGCTCATTACCGTGTAATGGCCTAAAATCACTTTATCAGATCAAAAAAAATTACCTAATGTACTTTCTTGATTACTCCTAATTGTTTGGAATTTTCGCTCCATGAAAATTATAAAATCTGCCAAATCTAACACCACAACCATTTCAGATATTAAATTTTCAACATAATCCAACATCTCTTACTTAAAAATTTCAACCTATTTTTTTAAACTAAACTGTATTTCAATATTTTGAAACTCATATTCTTATTTTCCATGACCCTTCTAAAATAATCATTTTCATATTCATCTCTGGTTAAATTTCGGTACAACGCCTCTACTTCATTTATTTACAGAATCAGAGGATCTTTGTTCTTGATTCATAGTTCGAACTTCAACATGATTTCATAGAACTAATGGAAATGATTGTTCATATGATTTATGTACTTGTTCCCTTTCTTGTAGTTTTTAAACTTATTTTTCCTCCAAGTGATTCTTGGACTCATCCCTTGCTAAAATTTAATTATGAACATCAGTATGAATTTAGGAATGATTATGTTCTAGATTTACATCAGTAGGATCTTAATCCTCATGAGATTCTTTTACATGAATTCCTTATAAAACAATATCCTATTGATACAAATCATTTTGTTGTGCAGACAGTTCTTGAACATATTCAATTTGAGCCAATTCTGTCTCTTTAGAATCTACCTATTCACGAGGTAGACTATCTTTATTATTTGGAGGAGTCACCTCTATCAGAGAAACTATTTGTTGTTGAAAATTATGTACATCATATTCTCTAACAAATCTATAACTCAGAAGACCTCCAGTTGCAAGATCTTTAGAAAGATTATATTCCCTACTACCTGGATTCTATATTTTCCATCAAATCTGAAGTGTTCCATGATCTTCAGGTGAATTAAATATTTCAGATCTAAGACTTCATGAAGTTTTTGAAACTTGACATACACTTGATTCATCCATGCCTTATTTAGACTTTCCAGGTTTTCCCCCCTAATCCCATTCCTGGGTTTCCTCACCTCCAATAGGCATAAAAATTCAATTCAGTGTACTCTATAAGAATTCTATCATCCATATTGTTCCATCAATGAAAAAATTGATGTGGTGCAATATTACACTTTCATCCACTAATATCAACATATCATACATAATTTAAAAGTTATAGATGAACATTCTAAATTGGTTGAAGTTCATTCTCACTTCTGGTTGGAAACAATAATTCAAATATATTACCATATATCTTGATAAATTCAACTAGATGTCACTCATAAGTAAAAAAATAAAATACATATATTGAAATAAAATATTTTCCCTTTGAGACATTCTTGGTGAAATCCATGTTTTGACAGACATGATAAATATTTTTTGATCATGTTCTAAATCCCTGACAAATATCGTTCATACATTCGCAGAACAAAAAAATGAAATAATTAAATCATATTTATGTATATTATCCCCAATATTATTTAATTAAAAATGATAAACTCCCTCATGAGGGAAAATTAATATCATAGAAATATCAATAGTTGAGATAGAAAAATCTCATTCTTTGATTTGTTCAAATACTATATTATCTTTTTCACCTAGACTAAACTGAATTGTTTTGAAGATATGATGTAGTTATGACTCATATAAAAATTCTCTATTTTTTTTACTAAATGTCTATTCTAGATTTTTAATGGTGATAGAATCCTTTGCATTATTCGGTTTGGTACAACCATTCCAAGTCAATCAATTTACCTTGTAGGATTTTCCTTCCTCCTGAGCATTAACGTTTGGTGGTACTAGCTTCTCATTCCTTGGTTCTCTATTTCTAGTCCATTTCTGTCGCATATTTCTGATGGTATGAAGAGTTATGGATTCTATGTTTTAGGATTGCGTAGACAAGAGCGGAAATAATTTTTTTATTTCACAATGTCTTGAGGGAAATGAATGGGTTTAGAATTTCAAACAACTCTGACATCCTTTATTCTTGTGTCATTTACATACATAATAATAATTAAAATATTTAACAGAAAATAAAATTTACATGGGATACAAATTATAGTTGTAGAGAAGAAATGTAAAATTATTCTAAAGTAAAATAATTAAATTATTTAAAACTGCGAAGATTATAATAAAATAAGAATTAATATAATCACGTAAATAAAATTAAAATTAAAATTTCAATTAATGATAAATAAAACCTTGATCCCCCTTAATAAAATAAAACATTTCACTAGGATGTGGTTTAGTGAAAATATAAAATAATTGAATTTTAGTACATAATATTTCATAGAATATATCCTTCTTAAGAACATGATATCTTAGAATGTGATTTCTGATATCAATATACTTGGTCAAATAATGATTAATATGATTTTTTGAAATATTCATAGCTCACGTATTATCGCATAAAATATGTATATTATTAAAATTCATCCCAATGTCCATAAGAGTATTTTTCTTCCCCAACACTTGTGCACAAAAACTACCTAGAGATAAATATTCCACCTCCACTGTTGACATGGCTACCGAGTGGTGTTTCCTAGAAGACCATGAAACTAAATATTTTTTGTAAAATGTGATAGGTTGCTGAGGTTATTTTTTATATCGAATCTAGAGCTTCTAATGTCAACATCTAAAAAAGAAATTGAAGTAAAATTTGATGTTTTTGGATTGAGAATACATTGAAAAATAGTTCATTTTAAATATCTAAAAATTCTTTTAAAAACACATAGATGAGATTAATTGGGATTTGATTGAAATCGACCACAGGGACATAGTGATTACATTTTATATGTCCAACTTGTAGTAAGATATAATAAACATCCAATCATAACTCTATATAAATTGATGTCAAATAATTTTCTAGATTCATCCAAATCATGTTTTATATTAGTACACATAAGCGTTGTATATGTATTTCTATTTTCAAGTCCAAATTTTATCAACAAATTAGAATTTTATTTTCATTGACTGAAAACATTTTCAAAATATTTTGGATAAATTTAATGCCCTGAATAGAAATATAATTATCCTATCATACTTATTTCAAATATTTTTCATTAAATTTGAAAGCTCATCTCAATGTATTTTATTTTTTGATCCAAAAATTTCATCATCAAGAAAAATTTGAACCAATAAAATATTAGTGTTTACATTTTTCTTCAACAATGTTTGATCATCCATTCCAATTGTAAAATAATTCTTCAAAATAATAGAACATAATCATTCATACCAATACATAAGAGATGGTTTACATATATAAAAATCATTATTATGTTAAAAAAACTGGTTTTTGTGAATGTTCAAAATCAATAGGTTGGCCAACATATATATCTTCTATTAATTAACTATTTAAAAAGGAATACGTAACATCCACCTAAAATAATTTAATGTTATATTGAGATGCATAGGTAAAAGGATCCTAATGGATTATAATCTTGCTACATGTTCCAAGGTCTCATCATAATCTATACCTTTCTTTTGATTACATCATTTAGCTACTAGTCTTAATTTATTTGTAGTTATTATTATTCGATCATCTTTTTAATTTCTAGATACCCACTTAGTTCCAATAATTGGACAGTTACGTGGTCATTCTACTAAATTCATACTTCATTTCTATTGAATTGTTTCTGTTCTTCTGGAATTTCTACCTTCCAAAATTCATCAAATAAGGATTATTCTATTAACATAGGTTCTAATTGGGATTGAAAGGAAGATAACTGAACATGTTTTCTTACATTTCTTCTAGTTTTTATACCCACTTCAAGGTCTCCTATTACAGTTTCTAAATGGCGAGTTTTTAGGGTTCCATACTATCTAGGTAGAATAATTTTAGTTTCAATAGTGCCATGCTCTTATATAGTTCACTGAATTTTATTTATAACTTTTTCAAAAACGTCTATCATGTTCTCAAGTCCCATGTAATAATTACAGTCTTATTAATCAACCTAGTCTTTTCTTTTTATCATGGGGATCAGATTCATGATATTTTATATGAACAGATTCTTGAACAAAACAAGAATTTTTATTAAAGACATTATATGCTTTGGAAAGAGACAAATATCTAAATATAATGACTTATTAAGATTTTAGATCAAACATAAAAAATTTGTCTTGGGTTTTTTAGGTGTAAACATTGCATCGAAAAACATTAAAGTAATTTTCTTTAGGTTTTCTGATATTACAGGGTTCATAGGGTGTCTTTTTTAAAATTGGTCTGATTGAAACTCTATTCTCTATATAACATGATGTTATTATATCATCTTCCATAAATATGTAGTAGGACTCTATTAAATTAGTTTATTCCTAGCCAATTATTAAATAATAATATATTATTTCAACATTTCTATTTTGTAGAGGTTTTCTTAGTGTAGAGATGGTGTTTTTAAATCCAATATTTTAGCACAAAAATATAAATTCTAGATTCTAAAATTCTCCACCATGATCACATATTAAATAAATTATTTGAAAACATTTTTCATTTTGAATAGATTTTCAAAAAAATCGAAGGTTATAATAGCTTCAATTTTATATTTTTTAATGAAAATCCTAGTAAATATAGAATAGTAATAAATTAGTACATATACATAGAATTTAACAGTCCAACATTCAATTCATGATGGTCCAAAAAAATCCATATGGACATGTTCTAGTGGTTTCGATTTAGTTATTTAGTTAACGTATTTGAAGGATAATTTGTGTTGCTTGACAAGTTGACACACATCACAGAATCTATCAATTTTTTACTTCAGGACTAAAAAATCATAAACTAGTTAACTCTTATATAACTTATGTAATGTATATATATTTCAATATCCATGTATTCTATGCTAGATCCCTAATTAATTTATCATAGTTGTTAAGAAAATTACTTTTTGAATAGAAAAATAATTTAAGTCCTGGGTATAAATATTATTATTTATGGGTGCTCTAGATTTAAAAACATTTATCTGTAAATACATAACATCAGTTGTTAGAAATATAAACAAAATAAAATTCATCATAGAGTTGAGAGATACTTATAAGGTTATGTTTCAATCCTTGTTGATATAGTACGTTATTTATTGAGAAAACATCTGGATCTCCAATTGTTCCAATGCCAATAATTTTACATTTGACATTGTCACCAAATGTGACTAATCCACCATTATTTTGAGTTAGGTTTCTAATGTTTGATGAGCTTACCATATTATTCATGGACCAGATAGGGTCCATATACTATATTTCACATTGAATTAAGTGACATGCTTCCTCCAAATGTATTGAAACAAATGATTGTTTTGGTAATCATACTCTATTGGGTCCAGCAGTATTAGCTAGCAATGATCTGGGTATCCATACGTGATTTGTTTTCCCATAATCAATAAAATCATATAAACAGTGTACAATTATGGATTTCATAATTCCACTTATTTGAGGTTACATGAAATAATATTTATTGTATACATGACCTTTTGTTCTACAGTAGTTTCAAATTATTCTTTTTGTACTTGGAATAAAATAGTTCTTATATTTTTTGGGTTTCTAACCATTATATATTATTCCATATCATTCCTTGTTAATAAAATTATTTCCATGAATTTAATAGTGAATTTTATCCATATGTAAAAATAAGAGATACATGTTTTTAGGTATCTACATTTGTTTTCAGTGTTTTTATTTTAATTTCATTATCTGTACGGTTTGTTTTTGATGAGTACTAATTTTCAATTAACTCTTGATGTTTTTCTGCATAGCTTCACATTCTCCTAAAACAGTTTTTTAAATATTTTTCCTAGATTTATGTTTCATAAATAACGAATAATATTTATTTTCTAGAATATAGTAGTAGGTTGAAATTTTAGCATTAAAATATCTAGATCTTGAATCTGTAACATATTAGTAAGTGGATTGTACCTCATCCACATTTTCCATAAAGCACGTTTTTTTTACTCCATTCTTCATTTTATGAGTTAGACTTTGATGAGAAGCTAGATTATTCCAAAACAATCCAAGTTGCTTTCATTATTGTTCAGTCTGCCTGATCATAATCCATTTTTTTAATATTTTATTCATTTTTCATTTTAATCGTGGACAGTCAGGTCTTATGTGACCCATATTTTTTCATTCATAAAATTTGAATTTCATGGGTTCTTTTTAAACATTCATGAAATATTTCTTGAATCACTTATTCATTATTTAGAACATGCTATACTTTCTGGCTAGCTGATCTAGTTTCATATCTAAATTAGATGAATCAGAACACTTTGATTTCACTTTTATTTCATTCATCATATTTTTTCTATTCTTTTTGGATGTTACATTCAAATTTTTATTTCTTCCTTTGATCACGAATTTATGAAAATTTTCATCATCGTGCTTCTCAGCATCATATATATCTAGGGATCCAATTAATTTTATAATAGTTATATATTTGAAAATTTTTGATTAACTAATGGTCGTAGATATCCCATTCTATTCGGTTGGATGTGCTCTCAGTACATTCAGGGCTTGATATGCTTGTTCCACAGGCTCACCCAAGAAAGTGATATTTTAAAAAAAAATTATGCCTTCCATTCATTTGGGTGATGCATTCCACATCAAAAACATTTAATGTGTTGAATTTCAAACTATTTGTGGAATACATAATTTTTCTTACATTTTCAGTTTCGTCAAATGAAACTACAATTTCAGACCATATTTCATAGGCAGACAGAACCAAGATACACTATTGAATTCATCTGGTCCTCGTCCACATATGAGAACATTCATAGATTTTGAATTTATTTCATACCCTTTATCAGTAGCTTCATTCCATGTTTTGGGTTTCTCAAGAATTTAATATAGAGTTTGAATTTTTTAGAAGAATATGTATTGAGGTTTTTTCAGATAGATGATCATCCTCGACATCCAACATAAATTGTTTTCACTATTAAATTATGGATCACAATCCATTAACTTTCACTCTCATTTATCATCCATTGAGAACACTATGTTTAATCTTTTGAAACATTCATCTTGTTATAGAATTATCAAATGGAATCCCTACAAATGATATCATTTGTTGGATCGGTTTATACCAAAAACAAACAAGAGGGGGTGAATTGTGTCTTTTATTATTTCTTCAACAATTGTGATGTTTTCCAAGTATTTCCTTTATCATTATCATAATTCTTATATGGTGGAAATAAACAGTTATTAAGATGCAATGATTTATAGTGGTTCGAGGAACATAATTCCCTATTGTACTCTACCAAAACTCTACTCTACGAGATTTGTGATTTTCACTATATAGTCCTCTTATCAATGGACAATTCACAATTTTGTTTAGAAAGTTGACACCTTTAGAAGTTAAGCCGAAAACAGAGCCTTATTGTTCATACAAAACCAAATACATAGCTTAGTATGAGAATCCCTTTACTCCAAATGAAATGAATATCTGTTTAAAAATTCCTTCCATTTGTTCTTTAGAGTTGCAGTAATACGCAACTAATAGTAGATGGATCATTGTCTTTAAAATCGGTGTTCTTCAGGTAAGGGTAGTTCTAAGTTTATCCGGTTTCCTTAGATGTAGAAATAAATTCACAGAGTCCTAAAACAATGGATTCACAATAAATCTTCGATGTAAAATTGGTGAATCTTCAACGTGTCTCGTTCTCTTTAAGAAAACTCAGTTTTATCGTACTTTGTAACATCAGATCTGTATATCTCAAATATCTCTGTAAACTATAGTAAAATAATATTAGAGCTTGTTCTTCTAATATTTTTCATGAGGATCCATCCCACTAAATTTTTAATTCAAAAGAACACATATATATATATAATAAAGAAGTGTGTTTTCCTTTAAAATATAGATCAACAAAATAATCATTTAGAATCAAGATATTCTAATGTTAAAATAACAGAGAAGTCATAAGATCTCGTAATAATCATCATGAAATCCTTCCATTAAATAGATGCTTTGAATCATAAAAAATAGCATTGAATAAGTGAATGATGCACATTAATATTGGGATTTTAATTTTGCTTCAAATAAGGCTGATAATCCACAAAAAATAATGTTTCTCGATAAAGTTGAAATGTCTATCTATAACTCCAAATGTAGGGTTGAATGACATATCATTATTTCATAGAAAGTATGGGTGATAATCCATTATTCCAAGGTATGGTTGATATCAAACATAAGGTTGGTCATTAATACATTTCTATGCTGTATAAAAAAAGGTACATGGTGCATGCTTTTTGATAAAACGTAAGGTTGTTTACAAAAGTAAGGTTGATGAACCATACATTTGAGAAACCAACGTAATGTTCCAGACATACGTAGGGTTCTTTTTTTATACATTTCTGATAAATTAAACATAAAGTTCTATCGAAAATTAGTATTCCTCTTCCATACTTTTTCAGTAATTTATGGTTTCTTAACCAAACTTTTCTTGGAATTCCGCAATGAAAACATCGGATTTTGTCCTTAATGCTATGCTCTTCAACTTAGCTCAAGAACTATGTTTCCATAACATTATAAAATGATTTTCGAATACATTGAAATATATTCCATGAGGTTTAAATGATTTAATATTACTCTAAAATTAATTATATAAATAATATTAATATCATATCATAAACTCAAAGTAAAATCATTATAATAACAAACAAGGGTATTTGTGAGAATAAAAATAAGCATAAAAAGGTAGAGTATTTTTCACAACAATCACCTCCTTATAATTATTAAATAGAGTGTTGTTTAAAACCTCACTTGTTCAACATCATCAAAATTTTTAAAATCAAACAACAGTAGTCTTAAATGATACATGATTCTCTATTGAAATTTATTTATTTGAGCATGTCCATTTCAAGATAGTTTCTTGGTTTGAGGGTATGAATATTAATACAAAAATAATTAAAATTATGTTTTTTAAAACTTTATTAAATAATTTTGACACTTATCATTGGATTATAATAAAATAATAAATGATTGAATGAAAAATAAATTTTGTATAAAAAAATTATTTTTCGAAAAATGAGGTCTAACCATTCATTCGTAAAATAACACAGAATTAATTTATGATCAGTTTTAAAATATTTATATGAAAAAATAAAATTCATTTTTAAAATAAAAAATTTAAAATTATATTTTTTTGTATTTTTCTAAATTTTAAGACATGTTTATTTTTCATGAAAACTATGAAAACTATGAAATATTTATTTTTTCAAATATTATGTTGTCAACTAAATTGTTAAAAAAAATTATATTTTTTCAATAATTTAATTATATCAATTAAAAAACATGTGAACTAATTTTATTCAATATAATTAATTTCATAAATAATTATGATCTAAAATTATTTTACTATATCCAATGTTTTTCTTTAAAAACATTTTTTAACATGCATGTCTATTTAATTTAAAATTACATTCTAAATATTTTGTCAACGTAAATTTAGAAAATGGATTCTATAATTTGTTTCTAAATAATTTATATCATCTAATAATGGTTAAAATGACATAATTTTTTAAAAATCCATTTAATGGACATATTTAGATTATATAACCTATAATAATGAATAATGAATATTTTTGGAATATTTTTTCATGAGAAAAACCAATGTATCACTTATTCTATTAAAAAATTTCAAATTTGTCCCACGATAACTTATAAAAATCCACCCATACCCTCTCATTAATATTACAAACAATTGGTTCATTACAGAATTTCCTAATTCGAATACATATTCAACTAGTAAAATTATATAATAAATAGGTTTCTCAGAAATAAAATGATATAAGGATTTAGGGTTAAACATAAAACTGATCATTGAATGAGAATTAAAATTCTAAATGTGTTTATTAGTTTTTTCATTCAACTAATTTTAATAATACTCAAAAATTATAATATAAAAACAATTTTAGAAAAATATTAAAATATTATATTAGATTTTTAGAGTTACCCATATCAATTTCTACTTTCATCAAATTAAAATTTAAACTGGCGATTGTGTGTTTGGAACACTACCTCCTTGCATACCAATTAAATTAATTTTCCATAACCAGCATTCATGGTTTAAAATAATATCATAATTATCATATGTGTATGATAATTATGAAAATTTTATACTACTTTAAATAGAATACAATATATACATTATTTATTTTTATTCAACAAGTTGATATGAAACATCACTTGGGTGTATGGCGTAATACCTCCTCGCCAAGTTATGTAATTCGTTTTTCACTTATTCTTCATATAAATGTTAGGAAGGATTAATTAAATGAAATATTCAGTATTTTTAATAAATAATATTATTTATTAAATAATAATATCACATAAAAAATATATCCTTTCAATCCATTAGTGGAAATTAACATTGCATGTGTGAATGTGTGGACTACCACCCTTAGATAAAGATTGGAAATGTTGTTCATTTTAATCCTACATGCATGGTAATAATGGTTTAGTTAATTAATATAAATGATATATATAACATAATATTTATTATTTATATTTTAATTGATATTTATTTTCATTTATCATGATCCATCTCTAAATATGGAAAAAGTATTCATGTCTGTGTGTGTGCTACCATATTTAAGAATAGGGTAATTTTTTTCTATAACTAATTTTTAGTGAATACTATAATACATATATAAAAAATATATTTTGAATATATATATTTGTTACTATTTTTTTATCTATTCATGACCAATATTAATGGAAAATAATTATCAAACTAAAATTTACATGAAAAATGAATCAATCATCACCAAAAATACTGATTTTATCAAATAATTGTTATAAAACGAGTGAAAAAAACAATATGTAAAAAATATATTGTAATATATTTACTAAAATTATAATTTATTAGATGTATTTAAAATATATATTTATTATATGAGAGACTCATAAACATAAAAAGTATCTGAAACCAAAGTTCAGGGTTTCTCGACTCATTTTTACTTCAAGCGATATATAACTTATTCACTACTTATTACATTTGTATGGGTATATAATGACACTTTTGTTATTTTATATAAATAATATATTTGTATTCAATGTTTTTTATTTTTAGTTTTATTTTCTTTCTTTCATGTGTTTTATGATTCAAATGTTACCATAGTGGTAAGTATTTAATTTCCAATGTCATCATTATTCTAGTTTATTTATTTTTAAGTCTAACTTTAAAAAATTATTTGATATATCTATCATGAGACTAATATTTTTTTATATACTATAGATATTCATTAACAATTTTTGGTAATAGTACACATTTCCATCCCCATGGTAGTTAATATTATTGAGAAATCATTTTTAATAAAATCAAAATTTATTCCACCATTTGTTCGAAAAATAATATTTTGTACAAAATCATGTTTACTTAAAATGATTTCAAATTTTATTAAAATAATAAAACATTTAATTAATAAAATATGTAAATATTATTTCTTTTATTTAAAACAATTTTCAATTGAATCATATTTTAATTTTTAAAACAATTAACATTTAGTTTTCTCTAGATATTTGAATGAAATCATTTTTAATGTGTATTGCTTGAATGGATTTTCTTTATTTCATGTTCAATTAGTTATTTATTTATTATTATAAAAATTATCAAATTTAATTTTTAAATAAAATTAATTACAATTTTTATTAATATTTTTATAAAAAAATTCGAATAAAAAAGTTCAATTTACGAAAATATTTAAAAAAACATATATGGTATCTTATTACATAATGAAATCAAACCATTTTTTTCTAATGATTCACTATGGATATGTTATATTTATAGAATATTTATTTTAACTATGGATATTTTAAGTATATATAGAATATAGTTTTACTGTTTTATTACCATTTAACAAATTTTTTATGATATTTTATGATTCTGTTTATTTTATCCAGGTATGTATTGACATTTCATAGGAAATTTTGTCAGCAGAAATTTTTGTTTTTATCATGTTGAAAACCTTATTGATTATATATGAATTAAATTTTTTGTGTAATGGGTGTGGTTAAATTTTAGATATATATCGGATTCATCAAAAGGTCTCATGAAGAAAATAAATTATCCAAATTTTTCGGGTTAATATAATCGATTTTATCTATATTATAAAAGGCCTTGATAGAATGTTTCAAATGACTGACATTATGAATTCCATTATTCTTGTATTATGTATTTATTTCCTTGTGAATATTATATTAGTTATAATATCAAAAAATAATTTCTAGTATCATGCAATTATTTATATGGGTTTATTTTAAAATTATTTTTATACCATATTATGGTCATGTTACTGTTTAAATAGAATTTTTTTAGTTAATAAATTTACATATTAATTATTCATTTTTATAAATAACAGATTATTCTATACACTTACTATTACTTATCATTATAGATCACTACAATCTTATGATGAAATATCCCCATAATAAAGAAATTTATTTTTTGTTTTATATTCCCTAATATGTTGAGGGTATTAATAGATTTATCAGAGAAAATACATTAATGTATTATATGTATAAAAAGGTATATTAATATCATGTTATAATCTATTTTATTAATAAATCAAAACATTTTTATCAATTTGGATGTGATTTCTTATATCATTTACCATTGCAATATAGTTGACATTAACTCTAGAATACATTAGTTACCATCTTTGCAATTTTTTCCACTAAAAATCATCAAGGTCTAACCTATGATGTATTTTTGAAATATAACAACATTCATAGATCAGCTATTCCAATTAAAATTATTCACTGGTTCATTTTCATATAAAATATTTATAAAATTCTAGACTATATTAATTTAATTATTGTATCATTTAACACATCCATTATTGTTCTTCAAAACCAATTGAAATAAATATCAAATACCTTCAAAACATTACCCCTTTATTCCACCCCCTTTTTATAATTCCTTTGATCTTTGTTTTAGGTAAATAAACCCTGCAGGTCAAGATAACTTATTAAAAAATATGTGCAACATTTTTAGTCACACACACCCTTAATATCATCAATTTGAACCCATTTAATAATTTACAAAAATTTAACCTACCTACAGGGGACCTAAACCTATTATTATAGTCATAAATGGATCTGACGTGGTTTGGGAGTGGTATAAAATATTTTTGTTAGACTTGATTTATGTTATATAGTCATAAACCAATATAAAAGGTATAGTAGATCAATAAATACTACATATAGAATAAAAACATCACGACTATTAGAGAAATCTTGTAGAAACCATATCCTCAAAGGATAATACAAATCCAACCTTATCACTTGATTTATGCTAAAACAAACTCAAACACAAAATTTATTAGTCCTCAATAAATTGGGATCATCATATATAAATAAAGATAAATAACCAACATAATACTTCTCTTGAAAATTGACAGAATATTGATTGTATTCATACTCACGCCTTTAAATTTCGATGAAAACCAATATTAATGTATATTAATCAATAAATAATGATCTATCGATTTATTTTGATCATTATATAAACAATATAGTATATACAATACCAAAAGGGAGTAAAAATCACAGGAATTGGATTTAAACTCAAGAGGGAATAAATAGTAAAATCCAATATCTAATGTAGTATAATTTTTTCATATTTGTTTTTCAATCTATGAATCGACCATGTAGTCTATAATGTATGTGAGGAAAACTAAAAACCATTATTTTTCTTGGTGAACCCCCAAAACATGGTAATCATAATGAAAGACATGTGTTTGTATTTGTATGTCCTCACAATATTTTTATGCCATTGGTTTTCACGGTTTGTAGACTAGGATTTCTCCTAATCTTTTCCAAAAGGTCATAGACACAAATTTCACTAAATATGTTCCAACCATGATCGCATGACAATGCAAGAAGTTTCCACCCAATTTAACTTATTTAACCCATTGGATACTCTCGATTCTTTACATATTTCTATAAGACATTCGATTAATTATTTAAAATTAATGTAACCAAAATTAAAATTTAATTGTTTACCATCAAACACTAGGATCAGAAGTATAAAAAACAATAATTTTTTTGTTTGTCCAAAATAACAAATTTTTTATACAAATTACTATGTTACTATTACAACATATATATATTCTTTGACAACCTTACCCATTTCAATAGTTCTATTGATTCTAAATATCAACTTATGACTTTAGAATACTGAATATTATATTTTATTAGTTTTTTATTAATGATAAATATTAATTTTATAATATTAATTTGGTAATATAAATATTTTTTATCTAATTATAATATTTATAAAATATATTGTTTTACACATGGCCCATGATAGAATGGATTTTTAACATTTAAACACAATATTTAATTATATTAATTATGATATTTTTTATTAATCATCTTCATATTTTATGGACTCAATCCATTTAATACTACCCCCTGTATGATATTTGATCGACTATGACCCATGATTCTTTTCTATAAGGGAATTCATGGTTTTCACTTCCTTCAATGGTATATAAATCATTTTATTCGATGCCGTAATATTTTATACTTCGATATAACTATAGAAAAACAATCAATACAAGAAACCAAACATTACAAGATAAACGTTTTCAGGAATCCATATATAGTTTATACGACTGAAAAACCATATAAAGTCATCAATAAATAAAATAAAACTAAAATATATATATAACAAATTAATCAAAAAATGTAAATAATGATACCATTACTATAACTAGCACATGTATACTCAATGTAAATTTACACCTTGAAACCCACTAAAATGATATTAAACATCAAAAAATGATGTAATTAATTTTCTTTATATTGTTATAATTTTAATTTTTAAAATTCAAAGACTTGGAATCACTATTAATATTATATAATAAGTCCACAATGAATTAAAATTGTATATAATACATTCCATCAAAACCTATGGTGATCCCGATATTTATAACTCCACAGTATTGAAACACTACAAAAATATAATGTATCATGTGAGAATTTATCATTATATAATTATAGTTTGTAATATCCCCCAATTCCCACATATCATTGAACCCTCCTATAGGGGAACAAAAAATCATTTAATAATAAAACATATTGTATATAACAAAATTATAAAATACTACATAAACAAGGATGATACAATATACCATATAAAACATAATGGGTTAGTAGAATTTCATCTAGTAAAAAGTATATCCCAAGATTTACATGGAAGGAAATATAGCATGTATATTGGATCTAACATTATATAAGTTAGGTGGTGTAAATTTATTGAATGAATAATACAATAACAACCATCATTGAAATAAAATAGATTAAATTGATATACTAAAAATTGTTGGACTTAGTTCCCCAAAACCAACGGACTTATTATTTTATATTATGATAATAGTAATTGGAAATAATTTTATTAAATATATTATAAAATAATTAGTTTATTTCTATGTAAATATTTTTATATAATGTACAAATATATTCTTTCACGTAAATAATATACAATTGTTCTCTACTAGAAAGAGAACTATTACATGATATAAAAATATTCTTAAACATATGTCATGAGGCTTTGATAAAATATATCTAATCGGAAACATATTTCATTTATTATATGTAGTAATTCCAATGTGAATTATAATATAAATAATGTAATAATTTCAATATTATTATAATAAAACTAATAAATAAAATCATAAAACATTGTCTGAAATGTTAATTTTTTGAGATTAGAAACCTAGGCATATCATATTATTACATTTTCAGGCATTAATCAATACTATACTCCATTATAGAATTTTATTAAATTATAAAATGATATAATCAAAATTTCATCCTTGAGTCTAGAAAAATAATAAATAGGTTATCTCATATGACTTAAAATGATATCATATATCACAATGAATCCAATCAGAAACATGATGGGCAATTTTGAGAACATAATAAATATGTTATAAAAATATCATAATACCGTAATTGGTAATTATAAAATTTTAAGGGGAATCATAATATCATAAAATTATTATTAAATAAGTATAAATGTTGTGAAATGTCATAAATAATATTTTAATCTTTATATGATAAGTGATAACGACATAAGAGTGTAGTGTATGTTAAAAATAATCAAAAACATGATAACATACAAAATAATAAAAATAAAATATAACTCAAAAATTATGAATAACATGAAAAATATCATATGAATAAAGAAAATCCATAATTTTATTAAAACATTTGTGAGAAAATAAATTATTCCCTTATATATGTGAACAATTATATTATGCATGTGCCTAAAAATTTGATAAAACACATTATATCAACACATGTTTGGATAAAACATTTTATTTACACTCCTAAATATATCACTGGATATTAACATAAAAAAACATTATGATGGTGATATATGACACAAAACGACATAATAGAAATATATTTCTCCCAAATTAATTTTCTTATAGTCATATAAAAAATATCCAATGGGAAAAAATTGTATTAATAAATATTTAAAAATATTAATACAACACGAATTTAAGAAATAAAAGTACATAACTAATTAAATGGTTCTAAAAAACAATTTATTAATATAATATATATGGTCATCAGAACATCATTTCATTATTAAAAACCCATATTTGAAAATAAACATGAAAATAAAAAATTATGCACACACTTTTTAAACATTATAATAATTGATAATGCAAAAATAAATTTCAAAAATAAATAATATTATAAATAAAATTACTTATATATAATTTTTTGTAATATTCATTGTTAATTTTTCAATAAATAGAAACATAAATTAAAAAATTCGATTATAGTGTGGAAAATAACTAATATAATTAACATATAATTTAGTACAACTTTTTTTTAAATACAACATTGAATATATATTAAAAAACATATATATTATAAAAGTTCTAGTCAAATATATATAAAATATATAAGGAAACATATCCTTTGAATTCATTAAAGAGAAAAATATTTATAGAAAAAAGGATATCAAAAAGAAAATTATTTATTATGAATGAGATTTATTCATAGAGAAAATACAAAATTATTATGGGGAAAAATTATCAAATTATATTTTATTTAGGCAGTGAAGATATTTATAAATAGAATGAAAGGGAATATAAAATAAAAAATGGGAATGAAAATAAGAAATTCCAAAATGAACCCCCAATTAATTATATGAAATAAGGAAATATTTCAATACATTTTATTCCAATAAAAATTTAGGATTAGAGTTTTATACAATTATAAAAAAAATAAATATCAAAAATCATTCCAATCTAACTAATCAATTTTTTTTCATTAATGATCCCTTAATATCACTAACAATGATACATCTTATGAAACAATTCTAGTTATTATATACTTTTATTATCCTTAAAATATGTAGTACATGAACATTAGAAAGTGGTGTTTGAAGATGATAAAAATGAGTATGTATAATGGATGTAAATATAATATATTAATCATCACATGATGACCATTTGGACATAATTTGGAATGTTGTACAAATATACCATATAAAATAAATCATGTATTGATTGATTAATTAAACAACACATAAGTCAATATAGTTTTGAAACATGATTCAATAAAACTGATCCAGTATAACATAACATAGATATATTAATATGAATACAATTATCATATAATTTAAATATGGACAAAATGTAATAAATGAAAATAATGTGAAAAAATATTTCATCATTATGATAAAAATATATAAAAAATATTTCTCCAAGTCAATCACCTAAAAAAAGTTAAAAAATATTCTAACATCTTATTCACATATATAACTTCTGATATAATCATTTCACATGTCATTAAATTAATATACATGTATAAAAGGATTTATTCATCTCATTCAGTATAATCATATCAAGTCATGTGATACTAGACGATCACTAATAAATTAGATGAATATATAAGACCCCAATTATAATAATCAATACATATTATAATACGAAGCATTCTTTTAATAAATAGATATAAAATCTTAATAGATGGATATTCATTATACTACATAATTTTTTTTGTCAACTTATGTTTGTAGTGTCTCTTGGAAAATGGGAACATAAACAACATGTTCATAAAAACTCTAAATCATCTCATGATTTTTTCATCCTAACTATAACACTTTGTTAATATCATACTAACAATATCATTTATATCCTATTTAAATGAAAACTTGAAATATGGTGATATTATATTCTAATTAAGGGTGAACAAAAGTGATATCAATAATCACCTAATAATAACATGTGAATAAGGGTATAATAACAAGAACCGATCATTTTAAATTATATACTCAACCTATCATAGATTAAAAATATTAAATCATATAATAATTATTGGTATTTAGTAATAAATTTTTCATATTATAATCAAACAGAAAAATCCACCATATCATAAAATTTACATTAAACATAATATTATGGTATACACATAAACATACGACATTTAGAACTTGTAAAATTAGAAATATATCTACTCATTGGGTCAATGAAATGAAAAATCCGATTACATAAACTGATGGAAATGAACATATATGTATTTATAAAATTATAGATTTGAATGAAACATCCATGAATGAAATATTTAACCTAGAATATAGTTCCAAACATAAACATACAGAAATAGAAACCATGTCTAGGTATATAGTTGTGAACATTAAATCATGTTAATATCAAATATAATAACCTCAATAGTTATCAATATTTATCAAATTTTTTAGAGGGATATATTGGTCCAACTAATCATATTTTATAATCCAAACAAATCTGTTCTAAAAGAATAAAAATTATTCATTATATCAGAACCCATGAATATAAATATGTTGAATAAACATATCATCATAGAATAATTAATTTGACTCATAAACACCATCCCATAATAATAATAAACCATTTAGATAAAAAATTTAAATAATATACATTAATTATATCCCCTATAATCCATAAGTATTATCAAAAATAATAATCATAGATAAATAAAGGTTTTGAAATTATCACATAAAATATTTTCTTTGAAAACCCATTTTCAGCTCATTTTGTTTTAAAGAGTTGTGCCATTATAAAGGAAAACAATTTATTTAGAAATATTCTTGTAATAATCTAATGTAAATGTGAAATAATTAAGGAGAAATAGTGGTGTAAAATGAACCTCATTCCCTATGTGTAAAAAATAGTCCATCCCTATTTTTGAAGGAAAATCACCAAGAACCTTGTTTAGAAAATGAAAAAATGATTCAAAAAAATATATAATGTCAAAAAAATAAAAATGAAAAATATAAATTTAGAATATCATTCGATAAAAGTAAAAACTTTTTATTTTTTTGTATGACATATACACGGATTAAAATGTTAGTTTTAAGGGGATCATAAAAATATAAATTTTTTATGAATTTTTGAAATCAATATCACATCATTGAGGTGTGAATTTATAAAATGAAAATATTATGTTTAGCATTTATAAATCTGATTAAACAAAATGGAAATACAATATGATGTTATCAAATGTCATTTCACGCATAATCAAAGTGTGACTTAATTAAGGAAATGCATGTATAACCCAAATAATGGAAATTGGGTTAAGAATTCCATTACCAATTTGTAATCAGCCAAATAATATAACCCATAAAAGAATAAATTATCAAATGAAACATTTTATACCATCTATATTAAGGGTTTCATTATATTATATATCACATTTATTATATACCCCAAAAAATAAATAAGAAATGATTATGTAAAATATCATATAAAAGATAATTTGAGATGATAAACCCATAACTCCTGCTTCCCATTACTTTTGAGTACATTAACCTACTATAAAATGGGATAAATTATGTTATTAATTAATTAAAATACTATATTCATATTTGGAATACCTTTTATGGTACTTTTTTAACATCTTACCACACATTCATTAATAGTTTTCTATTATTTTTTTATTTTTTTATATGTGTTCATTTTATAGAATCATGGTCAATTCATTTCTGTCTAATTTTTTATTTTCAAAAAAAATGAAACAAAATCATCAAAGGTGAAATGAAATTGTATTGATGACCATAAATTATCTTATGTTATACAATATTTATTTTTTTTATTCTTATGTGAGGAATATTTATTTGATTAAATGTTATTGATAAATGATTAGATTAAATTTGTGGTTTTTCAAACCATCACAACATAGTTTCATTTTATTTTATTTTATATCAAAATATTAGTTCTAGAACCTGAAATATATCATAATATAACTATAAAAATTAAATTTAACTGTAATAATACATTTATGAAAATCATAAATGTGGTAATGGAAAACTAAAATCTATTATCCATAGAGATGATTACCGGCCATTATTTGAAAAATGGTTTTTTAAATATGAATAAGATGAGATAATAAAATTTATTGGTATAATATACTCAATTATAAATGTAACATTACTTAATATACATGATACGAGGGTTTTTATGACTTTATATATGTAAGTGGTGATAATAAGGTAGAAAGGGATAATAAATCATGATAGATTGTTTGTGAAAGTCACCTCTTGAATATCTCTTCCTTGAAAGACAACTATAAGAACTAAAAATTAGTATATTATAAATTCTAGAAGCACTTTAACGTGGAGAATGTTTTTTTGAAAGGTTTTTGTTGATATTTTAAATTTTTGAGGATTTTGAAGAGAAACTGAGTGCTAAAGAGTTGTTATTTTACTCAAGAATGGTGGTTTTATGTAATTAAATAATGAATAATTTATATTTATATAAATAAATTTTTTTTGGAATTTTTTTTGATAAATTTAGATGATGATAAATAATATAATGGTTGGTTATGGTTTTTAAAAAAAAATACCTATTTAATTTTTCTAATTTTTTAGATATTTTATGCTTTGGTGTTTTATCTTTAACTCACTACATTATTTTTTCTATATGATATTAAGGGTTTTTTAATGAGAATACTATTTTGTTCCCAAAAAATAAAATAAAAATGTAACATAATATAGACATCTTGATTCCCAATTTGGAATAATTTTTAAAATTTAAAAACATATAATAGTAAAAATTACTTTAAAAAATAAAATGTCAAAACGAAAATAATAAACAGTTTCTTGGAAAAAAAAATTTTTTAAGCCCATAAAATTAACATATACCAAAATATGGTATAAATATTTTTTATATTAAATTAATTATATTACATATGATATAAAAATACAAAATTTTAATTGATATAAATTTAAATATCATAATACATTCATTTATATATATTGAAAATTATTGGTTTGTAAAGAAAATAATTTTAAAATTCTTCTGTAAAGTAAAAAAAATAAAAAAAAATAAAAAATTCATCCTGAGAAAAATTATAACATGATCAATCAAAATTTTTTGTTAATTTAATCTAATAATTTTTCTTAAATTCTAAATTGATGATATTCATTTTATCATAGAAAATAATGAAAATATCGTTTTAAATAAAACATATATTTGAAGAAAAATTGTATCCATTAAAAATTATGTTAATATTATAAAATAATTGAAAAATACATAAAAATTTAGAAAATTCTGTACTCCTAACTTTTAATAATAATATTCATTCACATAAAATTATTGGTTATTTTATATAAATCATATCAAAATAATAATATTTTGGAGATCGTTTATGCTTTGTGTTATGTGTAAATTAATCCAAAAAAGATATTAAATTTATTTAAAATGATGTGTCCCATAAAATCCTATGGTGTTACACTCAACCCCCCAAATGAATTTCATTCTCAAAATTCATAACTCTGAAATAAATGTAATAATATTTGGTAACTTGTACATAAAACCCCTCATCATTCAACATGTCATTATCACTGGTGAGATACATCAAGATCAACATTCCTCAATTACTGAATCGATGGTTCATTATCACTTTCTTGATAGAACTCCCCATTTCTCCCTCTCTAGTGTCTCTAGACGATTATAGGGTTATTAGGATAAACTTGGATCTTGGAAAAAGCGGTTATCTGAAAAAAATTGATGTCTAGTTACCAGACTAATGAAATAAAATAATGTTATGTAAATCTAGTTTATTCATTTAATAACTAATAGAGAAATTCAAAAAAAAGACCCACACTGACCAATGTTAGGTCGTTCCTAGGGAAAATCATAATTTTAAACTCAACGGTTCCCTTAAATATCTGATCTAGAATACTATTTAGCTTTTATTCCACATTTTTAGGAACACTGCATCCACAATCTATTTAATATTTTAAAATCATTCAAATTTTTGTTTTGGGCACACCAGACCTCATATTTTTTATCAGTCTCAGGTCCTAGTCCACAAATAAATCCATATAATACTTATAAATAATACATATAATACATGAATCAATACATTTTCCCCACATTGGACCATCACATCCACAAAAATCCCAATATAATGGATACTAAAAATGATGAGGGTATTGATCATAAATTAGAGCCTCAAGCTCCCAAGGGGTCACTTTTAGATATCCATTCATTACCTGAAAAAATATAAATGGAATCAATCATCCATGGAGTATCCTCTCCTACCTATCTTCATCTATACATCATACACATAAACAATTTAACCATATTTAATTTCCATCTCAACCAAGTTGATGACATGCAATTTGTTTTTCATGTAACATCTTATCTACAACACATGGTATAAATTCTACTCCCGATCTAACTATGGGGTTAGATATAAAAGGAAAACCACCTCAGGTACACAATGATGTATCTGAAATGGTGTGATGAAACATGGAGATAACATGTTGCCCCTTGAAAATATCAAAAAACTGATGTTGGTTTGAGACTCATAGGAACACTTGGTTTTATTCATCAAACCCCAAATTCATCCATTTCATGTCAACATAAGACCTATAACACCTATTTAATGTCTTAACCTCTTCTAGGATGATATGAATCATTTATAAAGTATCTCGCACCCATTACAGTCCAAATTTTTCTTGCAATGATTGGTAATTCCAACAAAGTACTGACATATATGTCCAACCATGAATACCCTAAAATGGAACCATAAAAATAGAGTAATAATATATTTTTATGAAAATTCCACAAGTGGAAGGAAATACATTCAACTGTATTTAATGTATAATTTTCAAGCCCTCGACATGCCATCCAGAAACTGAATGGTTGCATGGGATATCGATCATTATATGGATGAAATTCTATGATCAGGTGTACCTAGGTCCCAAACCCCTCAATCAATAATTTCCAAATCCTTGATGTAATGGAACTGGGATGAACAAAGAAATTTTTTCTTTAAATCAATGGATTGTAACTACCGCCAACACATAGAGGCATTCTATTCTCTCTACTAATCCTTGGATTTAGATATCTTGTAATTAGTCATAAAATGTTTGTTAATCAATGATCAACCAGATGACATCTTGCCCCATGGACGTACATGGTAATATGGTCACAAATTACACATATATCCTATCACACATCATTAATTATCTTCAAGGTTCTGAGATAAACTTAATGGAAAATGGTTCTCATCCTTCAATTACTACCAAAAATGACATTGACAGAAATCTCTAAAATGTATTCCTTTAATTCACTCCACAAAAACTAACATCAGAGGTTGTGATACTTCTTTTACATTCCAAGATGTACTACTAAAGGGGATATATTAAACTACTTCAAAACCTCCTCTAGAAACATCATTGGAACCTTCATGCATCCTTTAATAATAACTCCATGATCACACCATTTATATATCCTTAAAAACAATTCCATTTGGATATTTGAGAATGTAAGGTCTCACAGTCGTTATCTCGATTTTGTTCCTCCCAGGTTTGTTTTATGGGTTTAGGGGTGAAATCGAATGACTGGAGGTTAACTTCTCATTCTCCATCCACTAAAAATAATTATAAATAAGCATAATAATAGAATGAATTTTTTAGAAAATATGATATATATATCTATCATAGAGAATCTACTAACATGTTTCCCTTCCAGAGAATATAGAAAATTGTGAATTCATACTCATGGAGGTACATTAGATATTTAATCTAACTCAATATGAGATCTATATGATATAATATATAACTAATAATTTTATGGTTAGAGTGGATGATAAATTCATTACCCATCTTATTGTTTATCAATATCTACATTGTGATGACCAACACTAATAAATCATGATCAAAGTCCAAATAGTTATATTCATGTAGTCATAATTTTTGTGAACCATAGGCAATCCGTACTTGAATTTTCATCAATACCGGACCAAAATCGGTTCATGATGCATATCATACCACAACATGCACAGCACCCTCTTCCAAAAATCTCAATATTATAACACTCATCAAACATTTCCTCAGCTACTGAAAATATTACATTCACTTCTCTAAAAACATTAAATAATACCCTTTTCAAGTCAAATATTTCAAAGTAGTTGTCATTCTATACAAATCATGTATGTATTATCAATAATTGAATGATAGCTCAAGGAATCTCATATCCTCTTTCATGCAAAAGGTTGCCTCCAAAGCTAACACAATCTCAAACATGGTTGGGTCCACTGCCACTCCATCCACTAAGATGAAATTTCATAGACTGTGGAAAGTCTGAATCTATAATTTCAACATTGAGTTATTTACAAATAGAATGTGTTTTATAATTAAATATATAAATATCTTTTTCTATCTATTATGCTCCACCATAGAAAAATAATACACAAGGATATCATTGATGAAGAATACCATGAATCAGTCTAAGTATGTTTTCCTGGACTGATTCATGAATCCCGCAAACACTGTTGGGGAATTCCATATGAAAAAGTGAATCGCCATGTAATAATATTTACCATAACAATATTTTAAGTCAATCTATAATATATATTCATAATTTACTCATTATTGGTGATAGAATGGTCGGAGGATAACCTTTTAGAACTGTAGTTCCCCTTTAAACTTATCAAAGGGGACATCTATTTTTTGTACTTGAAATTTATTCTTCAGGTTCCCATGGTAAAAGATTCAGTATTACACACAAAAACTCAAGATCACATCAATATTTTTATCAAACAAAATTGGGGCCTCCTTGTGTGAGACACTCCATCTAATTATTCTCTTCCTCTATAAGTCCTCCAACTACATCCTCACCACACAATGATCTTTTGGAGGAATATGATATAGTTGTAATGACATTGGTTTTTTCGGTTTATTTCAATGTATAATTCTATCTATTAGTGGGGTCGTAAACATGGATCATCTTCAAGAATGGTTTACTCAAATTGTTCCACTACTGTATGAAACTAAATATATATTAAATCTACTGCACCACAGGCCAGGCAAGAAAAATAATGAGTAATAAGATGCAACATCCTATACATGATTCCATCATGTGATTACAACGTTTCCATTTAACCAACAATGATAATCCTCATTCTTTCACTTTAGACCCATGGAATTCGTCTCCATAAAAAATCAATATGTACATGAAATTTGGAAAACCAATCCATAACTATAATGAAATCATAAAGCCTTTAGACCACCACCAAGAGGTTTCAACCAAAACTCCAGCCTCTAAAGGTCAGGTCAAACTACCAACATTGATGTGTGAATATTAGTTATTCTCCAGTAGGTGTCTCCAAGTGTAAGGGTAAAAATTAACAAAACCTGTGTTTATTAGTACTAAAGATACATTAAAAAACAAGGATGATCATACCTAAAATCATTATGGGATCCCCTAGTTTATAACCCATGACTATGTGTAGTTGTCCATTCGCATTTCATCAAGCTCCCTAACCTAGTAAAGGACTACCAGGGGAGGTAGGTGTAAAATGTCGATTTTTTGGATACCTATTTATTCTCTCTTATCACCATGACCTCAGTCTCCACCCTATGGATATTTATGCTCTTATATGTGTATCTTCCTCAGTGGTTTATCCCCATTACCCCGATCAAAATCATGATGGGTTGTAAAATATCTATCCAGATTTCCCCTTCCATCAAATGAAGAACATCCCCTCTCTCTAGGATGACTTGACCATCCTTGTCAGCCCTAATATGAAGATTCTATATCTTGGGACCTCCTCTTGAATCATCTCTCATATCTAGGTCCTTATGACTAACATATAATAGATATAGTTGTTGTCTCTACTCTTTACATCCCACTACTGACTATCAGTAGCTGTATTTACTCAGGTAAGAAGCATTCAAATAGACTGATTAATCCTGAATCTCATCATGAGTAGGAATGCATAAAATGATAAATATGACTCAGATGTCTCAATAAAGTCCTCACTCGAATGGATGATCCCTAAAGTAGTTATCTCAAACCTTATCCATAGAGTTTCTAGAATGGTCGGATAACCTTGATTAATAATTAGCAACTATTATACATCCTCGCTAGTGATGAAGAATTATATGTATATTAATATCTAATAGCGTAACTCATTAAAAATCCTCTCATAAGAGGAACTCAAACTCTTCCCAAAAGAGAGGTTCCCCATTACATGTATGGATAATTAAATTCCACCATAAGCCTCCTAAGACAAGATGAGGGTCACCTCCATGATCACTATATGATCTTTAGGTGTCCTGACTACATGGAATGTCCATTTCACCACCTCAAGATAGTTCTCAGCTGCTTATGGGTTGGGCTCACCAAGGATTATGAGGGGACTTTTCCACATAAACCCATGAATTGTTCTCATCCTTTTCTTCTCATCATCTAGGACTATGGGAATATCATGATTCTATAAAGATATTGGTATGGATGGTGTATCACATAGAGATAACATAATGGTAATAGATCCCTATATCACAACCTCATCATTAAGGGGGGAAAACTCATGATAAAGCTACTAAATACTAGCTGGTATTAGTCATAGATTCATCTTCTTACAAACACGGTGTACCTCGATAAGTTAATATATCTGGAGAGATTATTGAAGAAGTGTATGAAAAAAACTCATTCATATATGATTTCTGTACAATTATTATCCCTCAAACGAGTCTTCTCAGGAACAGAGTCAAAAAATATTTTATTTGTATCATTTTTTATAGAAACATTTTCTTCAACACTAACAATGGAGTCCCTGGACTAAAAGATGAATCTGAAACACTTAAAAATGTTTCCCAACCCCATTCTCAGCTAATCCTAATTATGTAGTGGAACCAGCCAACTCTGACACCACTCGTACATGAACTATCCCAATGGGGCCCGTTTTGGGACTCGCTTAGCCCCCCACCCATAAGCATGGGGCTGGTGATTATCACCAAGATGGCATATCACTCATATGGGAGGCATTTCATACATACTAGTACAAATTTACACATCTACAATCCCAAAAAATCCAAAAACGTAATATCTAATATGTAAACAATGAAAGAATACCACTATGTAACGTAGCTAGTTTGTAATAGAAATCAAAATTAAGTAAAAATGTACATAATAAAATCCAACAAAATAAAAGCCTATAATACAAGGAAAACCTATAAATAATGGTACAAGGATTGTTTTATAAAAGATAAAGGAACACACCATGGTATGTCAAGTCTCACTAAGCACCGTCTAGTACATGTCCTCCTCAGACTCCAGAAGAAGTTTGATCATCTTCACAATACCTCACACACATGGTAGAAGACCATTCATGTGTTATAATAATAATACTAAATAGGACACCCTTAAACAATAAGAAAATATAACAAACAGAATATAAAGTAATGAATGAACCAATATATGTCTATATCTAATATAAAAATAAAATCTAGATATACTAATATAATACACATCGTCTATAGGAAAGTGAAGAAAACTATATATGTTCACAATGAATTCTGCTCGATTATTCCACAAAAATTTTATCCAATAAAATAAAAACTCATGATTCTAGTAGAACAAATGAATATATTTGATAGGTACAACATTTTGGGCATCTCCTTGATGATGATACAAAGATAGTTCAGATTGGAGATAACATACAATAGAAGAGGAACATAGACAAGGCCATGGGTGGACACCAAAAACTCCTTCTAGATTAACATTATTTGTATCAGATATCCCCCCCACATAGTTTTTGTCACGTTTATACCATGGACTCCAACTAAATCCCAGAGAATGAATTGAGGATCCTATTTCGGGCCACTAGTTGGATTCCAATAACTCTATTAATAATGTTATGTTGTAGGAAACATATAAATATGAGTAAGAAATGATTCATACTTACAATTAGGGAAAAAATAAATTGAATGAGCCCTAATGAATCATGTCCAAGATATGGAGGAAAATAAGCTCATGCCATGTAAGAATGGGTACAGGATGTGTTGTATGGTCACACACAATGTCGCTTGACTCTATGTACTTCTCATGTACAATGACATGTGACTTTTCAATAATACCATATAGAAGATTGGTACATGATATGTATATTGGATTACATGTTGTTTCCTTGCATCTAGGGTCTGTAATAGTACTTTGTTTGTGTGCTTGTATATTGCCTCAGTTAGTGTGTGTCTCCCATGTAAAAATACAGCGGTTAGATCATGTACTTGTCTAGGACATGACATGTGGTGGAGTACATGACTTTTAGGGAACCCATTTTACTCTACACCATGTCTCTGTACTTCCCATGTACACGCTAAGCCATTCGAGGGGGACTACAAGGTCTGAAGTCAGGGATTTCCCACCGTGTGTGTTAGGTATTCAAGAAACCAATATTCATTCTCCCACTCAAACCTTCAATCATCAGAATATCTTTTTAGAATTATGTTATCTGTAAAACACCATATACAAGGACATTCCGCCCTCTTTCACTAGATTGATGGGATTTTGGACATCAAATGACATGAAAAATAAAATCACATGTGTTCCTCATTATCGATAAACAATCATGATTATGTACATACCATCATTCAGTCAACTATCAACCCAAGCATCACACCAATGCCGATTTTTCTAGAGTAAGATGCACTGTTTTTTATAATTTCACTAAGAAACAATGGTGTAATAATTAATTCTTCACTAAGGGTTTCAAAGTCAGCTATGAATGAAGAATTTTCAAAGAACAATGAATCATGGGAGAAAATTCCTACAAAATAGACAGGCACAAACCTAAATCAATTTAAAAATATATACCTTGTCATGTCGAAATTATAATGTTAAAAAAATCAGAGCTATTCTCTAAAATAAATTCTCGATTAATCCTACAAATAACCCATCCCACTTGTTCGATCGACCCATATGATAAACTATTCATTAATTAGTCTACATTCCTTAGTGGAATCAAAAATAGGGAAATTCAATCATAATAATGAATCCTACATGAATTTTTATCCTAATATGATTTTGTATGGTAATTGCATCACAATCACAGGTGAGATCCATCAATATCAGCCTTCATCAATTGCGGATTTGAAGTAATGTCGTATCCTCCTTGAGATAATTCTCTATATCTCGTTAAATATTGCATGTAGATGATTACAGGGTCATGAAGATAACCATAGACCATTAACTAAGGGTATATTAAAAATAAACATGTTAGGACATTTATACACTGACGAAATTAATTAAATTTACATAAATTTATTTTATTCATTTAATTTCATGTGGTGAATTTCATCCAATGCCCAGAACCAACAAATGTTATGTCGCTTTTAGGGTAAATATATTATTTTGAACTCAACGGTTCTCATAGATATTGGATCTGTTAAATCATTTGGAAGTTATTAAACTTATTTATTTAAACTAACACATGTTCTATTTAATATGTTAATATTTTTTAAGAATATATTTTGGCTACACCAGGTCTCAGAATCACACATCATCTCAACACATGGTCTCAAAATTAATCAATATAATATTTTAAAATAAAACATTGAAAATATGAGTGATTATATATTTTGTAACTACAATTGTTGTTTACGGATATTTTTTTAAATAGGTTCTGTGAGTAATAATTTGACCCATTATATTTAAATTCATTCATTTATTCAATTGATTGTTCGACAATATGTTTTCTGTCACATTCAATGTTAACTTTTTTTATGGTTCCCGGCAATGACAGAAAATATAATTCATAGTGTGATATATATCAATAAAGGTAGAAAAACCAAATAATATGTGAAATTGCATATAATATATAATTAAATGATATAAAAGGATTAACTCAGGTTTTTCATGATCATTATAAAAACTATTTGATTGTATGGTTCTTAATATTATTTTCTCATCCAAGTTTCTAAAGGATAACTAAAACATTCAAGAATATAAAATACAATAAAACATTATTTACATACATTGATATTATAAATTAATAGATTAATATTCATTATATTACATAAAAACTAGAATATTACCATATGAGTTTATTCTGTTTGAAAAATAAAAAAAATATTGTTTATAAACATCTACATCATCTCCATATAATTCCTAAATAACTAGAACAATTTTTTGATATATTATATGTAATACATTTCCTCATATCATGGGTAAATGCATCATAATATCAAGGTGATAACACATGAAAAATAAGGTTAAAGAAAATATTTATCGATAGTCTCATGATAATAACACAAGCATCTGGGTGTGAGAACAAAATCATAACATTAGAAAATATTTATTTGACAAAAGATAGAATAATAATAATAATAAATAGCATAATGATTGGTATTTCATATATCTTGAATCATGAAACAATATAATAACATAATCCTAGAGAGAAAAAAATTAATATGTAACATATAATTTTGTAATAGACATATTCTTATTAAAATTTTGAAGTGTATTAACAAAAAAGAACACTTATTATATTAAGTAACGCAAAAAATGACATTGAATAGATATATGGACATAATAAAAGGTCCTTGAATAATATTATGGATTTAAAATACATGTCCATAGAAAAGTATATATTCATGGAAGCCGGGTCCATGCATAAACATAAGGACATGAAAACCAGGGCCACATATATAATTGCGAAGTTTAAATCATGTGCCCTTATAACATATTTAACTCATGATTAATACATATTTAACCAAATAATTTTGTGGATATATAGGTCACATATTTCACATAATGAATAATATATATATATGTGTTCCCCTATAACATAAATCATTATTCATATCATAATCCTTTAAACGATATGTGTCGCATAAAAATATCAATAAACGAAATGTAATGGAATTCGTAGTCATCTTTTCAAAATCAGAATAAACCATATAATGAAAAATAAAGGGTAATATAATTGTATAATATCCTAAATAATGAATAATTATCAAAAAATAATGTTACCATAGATAAATAATTATATTGAAATATCACATGAAAAAATTATTGATAAAAAATTACAATCCCATTTTTAAAGTAGATTATTTTCACATGTCAAGCAATTATAAAGGAAATTATTTTCATTGGAGAATATTTTAATATTTTAATGTAAAAATCAATAGAGTAAGGAATCCAAATGGATTAAAAATACTATTTTTTATATCTTAAATTCAATTTATTCGATATTTGTGCCCTAAAATCCATAATGTACCACTTTTAGAAAACAAAAATTAACAAAACTATTTGAAACTATTTATTAAAATTTAAAACATGAGTAAACATAAAAATTTAAAATAAAATGATAATATTATCAAAACATTTGGAATGAATTTTAGAAAAAATGGACAATGATGGAAAAGATAATTTTAAGGGAACTATTAAATGACATTATTTAAAAGTTTATCCCATATAAATATCATATCAATGAATTAAGAATTAATAAAATGATTCAATTTTCTAAATGAGATATGAATCCACCTATAAAATTTAAAATAAGAAAAATTTATAAAATAATTAAATTTCAAACAATATAATTGAATGAAATAATAAATGAGGTATACATTTAAACCATAGAAGGGAAACTAGGTTAACAAATCTCTTGCACCTTTGTAATCTTTTGAATCACATTCCCCCAAAAAGTAATAATTATCAAATGAAACATTCAATTCTTTGAATATGATTCGATTCATTATATGATATTTAAAAGTTATGTATATTAACAACAGAAAATAAATATGTTGTCACTGAGGAATATAACTCACAAAAGTAAAAGTGAGACTACAATTCCCAACCACATACTTCATTTTATGTTCCATACATTAATGTCTTTTATAAATGATTAAACATTTTTTTAATTAATAAATAAAAAATATTCATATATATAATACCTAATATGAATATTTTATAATATACTACCACAAATTCCTTAATAATATTTCATTATTTTTATAGTATCATATGCGCTCCTTTCATGGCTTCACGGTCTCTTTATTGATGTATAATTATGAATTTTCTATTTATATTGATATAAAACGATAGATGTGAAATAAAATGGTATTAATACACTTATATATGTTCAACAGGTCCATTAAATTATATTTATTTCTTACAGGAAAATGATTCATTTGATAATATGTAAATGATAAATGTTATTTTTAATTTTCTTAGTTATCAAACTATCATGAACTAGTATCATATTGTTTTTTATAATATCTATATAATAACACTAGAATAATAAATAAGATCTAATATAACTGATTTATTATAATTTCACCAGAATAATAAGTACATGAAAAACCTATAATATGGTAATGGAAAAAAGAAAAATCTTCATCGATGTGGATAGTTAACCATAATAATTTGGACAACGGATTTTTTTAATAAGATGATATAATAAATGTGATGGACATATGATATTACAATATCAATATAGAATTAAACTATTAATATTATAATATAGATATTAGTATTTTATAGATGATTTTGGTGAAGACGTGGTAGGAAAAGATATAATATTATGAGAGGTTGTTTGAGAAAGTTATATCTTGAATGTAACTCCCTGACCCTAGACACCCAAAGTCGGTGCATTATCAATGAACATTGGAATGATATGAATATATCATGTCTCTAACGACTGATTAATTTAGTTTCCTTGACTGTAATAAATACATACATAAGGTTACATTACATCATAAAATAAAAAACGACAACATTGTGTCCCCTTTGAACACACTCATACCCTTAACCTATCCCTATAGGTCTATCATAATATACTTCATTAAATCCTGGGAAAATGGAAGAATAAGAAAGGTGTGAGCTCAGATTATCAGTAAGTATAACAATATAGCAGAATCTATCACAAATAAGCATAAAAATTTAAGGAAATATGTAGTACTAAAACACAAGACTTTAAAAAATAAACATCAGAATAATATGAAAATGATAAATAAAATAATTCCATTTACATATTCACAGGGATATTCTACTAGTATAATAATAACATGTAAAATCAATAGTTAATTTCATAGTGATGGATTGCATAATGTGGACATCATTACCATGAATTCAGGGCCTCATTCCTTTAATACAAATATGATTTCTTCAAGGCCTTTTGAAAAGAAACTAGTTTATCTCATTAGACATACCAATGAATCTAGAGGCAATAGCGGTCCCCAACCATCTATTCATACATCCAATGCATTACTCATTTGAATAAGATGAAACATAACATAAACATTCACATTTAAAACTATCATCTGATATGTTAATACTTTTACAAAAAACCATGAATGGTATAAAAATAGAACATCTATAGTCAATCATATCAAAAGACATTAAATACAATATATAAGACCTTGTCCTAATAAATCAACAACAATAAGTGTAAAATAAAACAATGGATGTTGTCTTAGATGAAATTAAAAATATTTGAGGTAATTGTCTCTTTCTATTTTGAAATCATTTAAAAGTCACGTAATTATAATATATATCATTTATTATTTAAATATTCTTATAAGCTTGTAAGGGAAGATTCAAAGGTTTTATATCGACTGAAAAAAGTATCACCAGCCGTATAAGTTAAAAACATTAATGCATTAATTTGTCAAAAATGTCATAAAGTACCTTGTTTGGAATGTTACGAAAAATTCCTTTTAAAACCAATTTATAAAAATTCAAAAAATATTATTAATGAATTTAACCCATAATATAGTAAATAGTAAATTTTTTTCAAATGCATTTATAAGAAACATGGATGTGGGTAATAATGTATTCTGGGTAGATACTCACGCATAAACAACATCAGATAATAAATATATTGTAAAATTAACCATTACCTTGAACATTTACTTAGTAGAGGGTACATTAACCTCCTATATAATAGTTAAATAATTGTTATTAAATTATACAATAATAATATACACAAAAATGATATAATATATGATCCTCTAATTGTGATTTTAAAAATATTTATTGTGTAAAATTGTTTTGGGTGTTAACAGATGCATTATCCTTTATATATTTTGTTATGTAAGTCATATTTTTTATGGATAGGATTTATTTAATTCATATTCATAATTCTATAATGCTCTTATAAATAATTTTTAATTTATAAATGTTAATTATTCATGAATGGTTACGATGGGGAATGAAACTGCATCGCGTCTTGGAGATGGAAAGTTGTACATACGCACATCTGCACATGAAACAATATCATTCTATTGATAGTGAAATCATATTTAATTACATGGTATGTTATATATAAAAAATATTTATCATTTAAAATTTATTATTTATATATATTATACTCAGTATTATACCCATCCAAATAATGAAATGTTTAATAACAAACTACACCACGAGCTGGAGACGGTATGCCGTACATATGCACGAATAGTGACTTTGTCATTAATAGGGTGGATAGAATAATGAATATGGATGTAACATCATTATAATAACATATAAGTATGTAGAAGATAATGGATATTTTATTTATTTATGGAAACAACAATTAAATAAAATGTGGAAGAAAAAATTAACATTGAAAGAGGTGATAAGATAATTGTCTCTTCTTCGGATGCTTCCTTTTGATTTGAACAAAAGGGAAAATTAGATTGACTTTCTGATCAATTTAGAGCCTCTATAATTAATTGAGGGTTGTTGGGTGTAACACCCCGACCCCAGTTACCCAGAGTCGGTGCATTATTTTAATACATTGACATGATTACAAGGAATCAAGTACTGAATGACCGATCAATTTAGCAGTTTTGGAAAAATAGATCGCATACATGAATGTTACATTTGCTCTTTAAGACGTAAAAAACAACATAAATAATCATTATGAAATCCATTATTCCCTTGTCTTAACCCTTCATATCAATCACAATACATTTCTTGGAATCCTTGGAAAAATAAAACATAGAAAGGGGTGAGCTCAATTGCTTAGTAAGGGTAAGCAATACAGTGGGAACTTTAAAAAACAATCATAAACAATTAAGGTAATGTATAAAACTAAAACAAAATCCTTTTAATCTTGATCTTCCCAATAGTGTGGCAGAAATAAAACTAAATAATTCCATTTACTTATTCACATGGACATTCTACTAATTGAATAATGACATGCAATATCACTAACCACTTTCATAATGAAGGAATTCATAATACCAGACAATCATAACCACGTGTCCAAGGCCTCGTGCCAAGACTACAAATAAGATTTTGTCAAGGCCCTCTGCCAAGACACTAGTTTGTCTAATGAGACCTACCAATGCATCGAGGAGCTATAGCGGGCCCCACCCATCATTTACTATGTCCAATGCATTCCTCATATTAATAGGTTTAAACATAACATAAAAATTCGTATTAAAACAAGCATACGAAATGTCAATAAATTCTCCATAAACAATGAATGGTATAAAAATAACACATCCATAGTCAAACATATCACAAAACCTTCCGTGGATGTTTTGTATAATAAATCAACTTCCAATGAGCTTAAAATCTATCAAAGGATGTTGACATAGATGAAAATGATGAATAAATTTTTTGAGAGAAATATCCTTTTTGTAAAATCATTTAAAAGTCACACATTTATAAAGGAAGTAATTATAAAAAAGATTTTTGAATAAAAGTGTCCCATAAAACTTTGAAACTTTTGAAAAAATTATCATTTCAAAACATTCATGTCCATATAAATAAATCCTTAAAATCATTTTGAAGACATGGACATTAATTTAAAAGATTTAGAAAGATAAATCTTTAAAACATTTGAAATTCTGATCTTGATAAAGAGTAACTTTCAAAATCCTTAAAATATTCATTTTGAAATCATTTTTATGAAAAATGGACATGGATGATAAAAATGTTCCAGTAAATACTTATACATAAACAATCCTGGATAATGATGAGATTAAGAAATTAACACTTACCAATTTGGTAACTTACGAAACATACAACCCATTAAAGAAGTATCATACGATGAATATGTAAATACACATAAATTAAAGTGTATTACACAAATAATACAATTATGGTCAGTACATACACCACACAAAAGGTAATAGTGGCAATATGGAATGAATCTCATGGGAATAAGGAGTGAGATGAAAACCCCATACCTTGCACATTCCTTTAGTCGAGGGAACGTTTAACCTCATGTACGAAGATCGTAGTATGTTATTAAATTACAACATAACCATATTAATATTTATTATATCATATATGATTCATTTATGACTTTATATTACCAATTTAATAATAATTTCCATGTTAAGTTAACATTTTCGGTAATAATCACTTTCTTTATCGTATGTGTTTTAACTTGTTAATCTTGGTTGTATCACATAGATCATGATTTAAATACATCCAGAATATAAAACATGAAAAATTTATCATATATATATAGAATATAAATATGTATAATAGACATATATATGAAATGGAAAACACCGTTTATGGAGACGGTAGTCCGTACATACGCATAAACGTTGTTTCTGTTTTCATACAGTATTGAATGGAAGTAAGTGAATAAGATATATGTAAGTACATAAATCCTTATATATATATATATATATATATATCCAGTAGCATTATTATGTCATATATTATATACTTATTAGTAATATATATTTTTATAATCGTCGATGAGTGGCAAACTTGGAAATGAATCTAATCGTTTTGTGGAGACGGTAATCCGTACGTACGCACGAGCGAAAATATCATTCTTTTGATATTAAAATAATATATAATTGGAATTTATATCATATATAAAGAATAATTATAATTTTATATTTATTATTTACATCATATACACATCATTATTATACCCATCCAAATAATAATGTATTGAATAACAATTACACCACGACGTGGAGACGGTAAGCCATACGTACGCACGTATGGTGACATGTCATTCAAAGGATGGATAGAATATTGAATATGGTTGTACCATATTTATAATAACATCACATTATATAGGAGATACTGGAGTTATTATTTTAGAATAGAAATAACAAAGAAAGAATAATTTGAAGAAGAAAGGAACTTGAATGAGGGTGGTCAAAACATTACCTCTTCTTTGGGTTCTTCCTTTTGATTTGATCTAAAGGGATCCTTAGGATGGCTTTATGATCAAAATAAGGCCTCTATGTTGAAGTGAGATAATTTGAGAGAGTATTTTTGTAGGGTTTGGCCGAACCAAAAATCTTTGATGGTGTGAAGAATTTGTTAGAGGTGGGGTCCTTTTATAAGGGGGAGGTGGGGCTCTTTAAGAAAAACATAAAGTATTAATTTATAATAAATTCATATTCGGATTCTAATGAGTCCGAAGTAGACTATTTAATTGATAAGGTGGGTATAGGTATAAAACCACTTAACCAATAGGATTTATACAGGTTTGGATTTCTATATTAACCTTATATTTAAGTATTAACTCTTAGTAAATTAGTTTGACCTTTACAATGTCTCTTTTTATTTTTATATTATATGGTTAATAAACATACTATATACATCCAAGGGACCCCCATGTGGACCATTAATGATACACCTATCATGATATAAGTCTCTTTGAAGAACCTTAGATTTTTAGGAATTTAATATCGAATAATAATATAATATTTGTTTTAAAAACTCTTTTATGTCAATTTTGACACTATTCAATAGTTGATTTTTTTAAAAATCATAACAGTATGATTAATTCAAAAAATGTTAATTAAATAATTCCTACCATGTCATATTAAACTATAAAATTAGTTTAATTCATAAAAAGTCTCAAATTTTATTTATTTGGGTATTTATAATATCAATTATTTTAATGTTTTTCTATTTTGGTAATTACTGCATCATCATTGTGTCATAAATAAAATAAATTATGTAATGTCTAAAAATTATAAATAAAATACCATTATGTAGTAAATATATCTATATTTCTAATGAGTATTTATAGTAGAATCTTCAAAATATATAACCCTTTGTAAAAATTGTTTTTCTAAAAGATATATGCTTATGTCATTTTTGTATTTTTTTAACCTAATTAAAATAAAGTGTCCTTATCACCTACAAGTGGCTCCATGGGGTCCCAAAATCGACCCAAAGATGCCCATGGTCATACATGTATCCACCAATAAGGTTATGACATGTTTTAGGGTAATTTCGTTTTATTATAATATTATTTTTTAACCCTTATTTACCAAGTTTACCCTTTAACCATGGTAAATAAAATATTTACCGAAGTAATTACTCAAAATGTCTAAAAATAAAAGTTAACTATTTACACAATTTGAAAATCCTGATTCCAAATATGGAATCCATTTTTTCAAATTCAAAACACATAAGTGGAAGAAATGAATTTAAAATTAATTCCCGTTGTCAAAACAAAAAGCATGTTTTTAAGATATAATAACTATCAAAAGATTGATACTTGTTTATGTTCGGTTTAATTGTGAAATTATGTCCAATGACCAAATTTGTCTTAAATGGTAAAAATATATTATAAATATACTTTAAAACCACTCAAATTCATAATTTATCACTATTAATTATTTCAATTAAAAAAGTTGTTTTTTATTAAAATTTAATAATTTTCACTATTCATCAAAATATTAATGTTATCCAAAAAGTACAAAAATTTCAACATAGGATAAATTCGATATTATGAATCCAAATATGAAGTCCATTTTGAGAGGTAAAATTTATAAAATTTTAAAAATTAGGTATTACTACTCATAACGGCTAGTTTGATTGGTTGTGGTGTGTGTTAGAACTCGATGTTGCGTACAACACACGCTATTGCATTATTCAAAGAGAAGCGTACCGAAGAATCTTGGTGTGTTACATTCTCTCCACTTTCAAAAAAATGCGTCCTCGCAATTTGATATTGTTCTTTGAAAATAAATGTTGAAAATATAAAATATCGTTGTGGAAAAACCCACATCGGAAATTTGGTTAATAAAATTTATTATTAATAAGATGAAAAGAGAAATAAAAGGGTTACCACAAAATTATGATCTTGATTATGAGGACATTGGTGGAAATTATAGACATATAATAGGTGAAAAAACATAAATATTTATAGGTAGTGATTATGGTCATCAATCACAAATAAGTTTAAAATCGAGGTCCTTAAATTAATCAATCAATGATGAATTAAAATACCATCGGTTCAACAAAACATAAGGTATTAGGATAACACATTTTTTACATTTCAAAATATCATAGTTCAAATCCCACATCGAAAAATGAATTAATGAGGCCTATATTTTAAATAAAGAGTGAAAAGTATGAAGATTACTGAAAATAACACATACTAGGGTTCCATGTAGGAAAATATGGATATGGAAGAGAAATATAACCCTCAATTATCTGATGGAGAGTGATCGAGAACATGGATATTAAAAGGCCAACAATCCCAAATCCAAAAATTAGTAATGATCTAAGGTACCATCTAGGACAACATTTTTGTTCTAAGTTCCTTTTCCTAATGTTGAGGAATTTATTTATGAGATTGTCTAAGATCATAAAGAGATATACTTATTTTATAATTAGAGTTTTATCCATTAATATATTTCTACCACAAAATAATCATTCACCCCAAAACATAATACAACTCAAAAATACTCTATTTCACCTAATCGTATAGGGTTCCAAATATAATGAATTTATAATTCACATATCAGACCCTTTATGTAAATAAACTACATTATACCATCCAAGAACATTATATAGCACAATGGTAGGTGATAAATCCCAATTGAAATATGGTTGTGGGTTCAATTCTTGCATCTTTGTCCGACACGACGAGTCGTCACACGGTCTGCGTGTTGTCCTTTTATAAAAATCCAAAAAAAATAACCTTGCAAACATAATCCATTCCAACCATTAGACTTATCCAAAATAATATTATCCAATATCACCGTCCAAATTTTACAAGAATGTAAAACATAATGAAGATCCTTTTTTCCAGGTAATAACATGTTAACGCCTTCCTCATATATTCTCTTACAACACCGCAACATCCTGAATTATCAAAATCAACCATATCTTATTCCAAAATTACTACCCCAATATTAGGACCATATCAAGGTTTATCTTTCCTTCAACTATGTAATTTACAGAACTTTTAACTCGCTGTAGAGTCACTTTTCTTAGTACAATAAAATCTCAAATCCTTAATTAAATAGTACTATAGTACAATCCTTATTTATTTCCAGAACATCATTGATTCAAAACCTAAGTGAAATAATTCTAAAATAACAACATAATAACAATAGTCATTCCACTTCATCTGTGGTAGTATCATAACTTGATTATTATCCAATAGAATCATTTGAAGCATAGTCTGATGACTAGGACATTGGATCGAATAGTGTCCAAACTCCTTGCAGATGAAGCATTTTACATTTGAAACCTTTTTCTTACACTTGCATTCACGTAGTTGGTGTCCTTTTTCTCCACAATTATAACATTCTCCCATTCCCTTCAAGAAATTTCCAAGGTGATTCTTTCCACAGTTATCACATATGGGAAAACCCTTCTTTACCTTCTTCCCTTTATCTGTCCTTCTCTCTACCATCCTTTTTCTTTTCTGGATTCCCTTCAAAGCCATAGGACTCTGACAATTCTTTACCAATCTTATCAACTCATGATACTATTTCTTCATATGATGATAATACTTGGGAGACTATTTCCCTTCTAAATTATGGCTTAGGACCACAAATGATATGATCCTTCTTACTTTTTGATCATACGTATTACATGAGTTCACATTCCTTCTACTGGGTGCCATTTCTATACAATAGCATAAACTAGTTCAGTTTATTAGTTGCAATGAATAATTACCAAACATTTAAAATACCTAACACAAATTGAATAGTTTATGGATATAATCCATAATCATAAAAATGTTTTTGTTGAGTAAATATATACTCATTAGCCCTTCATAATGGTTTGTAATGAAAATGAGAATTATCCTAAGCATATCCCCCGGGAGTGTCGTAACCAAGAGTGCAGCAAGGCTGGATGTCGTGCACCAGTTCCCTTTCGAGTCTAGCTCAAAGTAGTTTTTTTGGGTTTTACCCCTAGGTACATCTGTGCCAGAGCCGCCTCTACCTGCTCTTATCCAGACAGGGATGTATTTCTCGGAAAACAGACAAAATCTATACAATACCAAAATTATGGGAAGATCTTTTATAGTAATCCTCAACGTCTATCTTATGCCTATGTGCTCTAATCAGAGTTTATCTAAATCTAGTTTCCAAGGTTATTGTTAAACTTCTTCCGATACTAACTGTAACGCCCCATCCCCAGTTACCCAGAGTCAGTGCATTATTTTAATACATTGGCATGATTACAAGGAATCAGGTCCTGAAGGACCGATCCGTTTAGCAGTCATGGAATAATATATCACATACATGAATGTTACATTTGCACATTAAGATGTAAAAAACTACATAAATAATATTTATGAACGCCATTAATCCCTTGGATTAACCCTGAATATCAATCACATTACATTTCTTGGAATCTTGGGAAAAATAAAACATAGAAAGGGGTGAGCTAAATGCTCAGTAAGGGTAAGCAATACGGCGGGAACTATCAAAAATAAGCATAAACAATTAAGGCAATGTATAAAACTAAAACAAAAGACTTTTAAACTTGATCTTCAGCATAATATGGCAGAAATAAAATGAAACAATTCCATTTACTTATTCACATGGATATTCTACTAATAGAATAATCACATGCAATATCACTAACCACATTCATAATGATGTAATGAATAATGCCATACTATCATAACCACGTAGCCAAGGCCTCGTGCCAAGACTATAAATAAGATTTTTTCAAGGACTTGTACCAAGACACTAGTTTGTCTCATGATACCTACAGATGCATCGAGAATCTATATCGGTCTCCACCCGTCACATACTAAGTCCAATGCATTCCTCATATGAATAGGTTTAAACATAACATAAACATTCATATTAAAACAAGCATACTAAATGTAAATACTTTCTCCATAAACCATGAATGGTATCAAAATAACACATCCACATTCAAAAATATCACAAAACCTTCAATGGATGTTTTTTATAATTAATCAACTTCAAATTATATTAAAATCCATCAAAGGATGTTGACATAGATGAAAATGATGAGTAAAACTTTTTGAGAGAAATATCATTTTTGTAAAATCATTTATAAGTCACATGTTTATAAAGAAAGTAATTTTAGAAGAGATTTTTGAATCAAAGTGTCCCATACCACTTTGAAACTTTCGAAAAGAATTATCATTTCAAAACATTCATGTCCATATAAATAAATCGTTAAAATCATTTTGAAAACATGATCATTAATTAAAAATATTTAGAAAGATAAATCTTTAAAACATTTGAAATTCTGATCATGATAAAGATTACCTTTCAAAATAATTAAAATCTTTATTTTGAAATAATTTTTATGATAAATGGACATGGATGATAAAAATGTCCCAGTAAATACTTACACATAAACAATCTCGGATAATGATGAGATTGAGGAATTAACCCTTACCAATTTGGTAACTTACGAAACATACCAACCATGAAAGAGTTATCATACAATGAATATGTAAATACACATAAATTAATGTGTATTACACAAAGAATACAATAATGGTAAGTACATACACCACACAAAAGGTAATAGTGTCAATATGGCATGAATCTCACGGGAATAAGGAGTGACATGAAAACACCTTACATTGCACTTTCCTTTAGTAGAGGGTACGTTTAACCGATTGTACGAAGATCGTAGTAGGTTATTGTATTATAACAGAAACATATTAATATTTCTGATATCCTACATGATTCATTTATGACATTATATTACCCATTTAATAATAATTCCCATGTTAAATTAACATTTCGGGTAATAATCACTTTCTTTATCGTACGTGTTTTAACTTGTTACTCTTGGTTGTATCACGTAGATCATGATTTAAATATTTATAGAATATAAAAAATGACAAATATATCATATATATTTAGAATATAAATATTTATAATAGACATATATATGAAATGGAAAACACCATTTTTGGAGACGGTAGTCCGTACGTACCCATAAACATTGTTTCTGTTTTCATATAGTATTGAACGAAAGTAAGTGAATAAGATATATGTAAGTATATAAATCCTTATATATATATATATATATCTCCAATAGAATTATTATGTCATATATTACATAATTATTAGTAATATATATTTTTTATTATCGTCGATGAATGGTGAACTTCAAAATGAATCTCACCGCGTCTTGGAGACGGTAATTCGTACTTACGCACGAGCGAAAATATAATTATTTTGATATTAAAATAATATATAATTGGAATTTATAACATATATACAGAATAACTATAATGTTATATTTATTATTTACATCAAATACACATCATTATTATACCCATCCAAATAATAATGTATTGAATAACAATTACACCACGACGTGGAGACGGTAAGCCGTACGTACGCACGTATGGTGACATGTCATTCAAAGGATGGATAGAATACTGAATATGATTTTACCATATTTTTAATAACATCACAGTATATAGGAGAAACTAGATATATTATTTTAGAATATAAATAACAAAGACAGAAGAATTTGAAGAAGAAAGGAACATGAATGAGGGTGGTGAAAACATTACCACTTCTTCGGGTTCTTCCTTTTGATTTGATCAAAAGGGCTCCTTAGGATGGCTTTCTGATCAATCTAAGGCCTCTATGACGAATTGAGGTAAGATGAGAGAGTATTTTGGCAGGGTTTGGGCTATCCAAAAGGCTATTATGGTGTGAAGAATTGGATAGAAGTTGGGTCTTTTTATAAGGGGGAGGAGGGGCTCTTTAGGGAAAACTTAAAGTATTAATTTATAATAAATTTATATTCGGTTTCTAATGGATCCAATGTATATTATTTAAATTTTAAGGTGGGTATAGGTCTAAAACAACTCAACAAATAGGATTTAGACAGGTTTGGGTTACTATATTAAACCTATCATTATGTATTAACTCTTAGTTAATTTGTTTCACTTTTACAATGACTCTTTGTATTTGATATTATATGGTTAATAAAAATTCTATATACATCCAAAAGACCCCCAAGTGGTCCATTAATGATAAACCTATCTTGATATAAGTCTCTTGGACTAACCTTATATTTTTATTAATTTAATATCAAATAATAATATAATATTTGTTATAAAAACTCTTTTATGTCAATTTGAACACTATTCAATAGTTTATTTTTTTTTAAAATCATAATAGAATTATTAACTCAAAAAACGTTAATTAAATCATTTCTAACATGTCATATTAACCTTTAAAATTATTTTAATTAATAAAAAGTCTTAAATTATATTTATTTGGGTATTTATAATATCAATTAGTTTAATTATTCACTATTATGGTAATTACTACATCATAATTGTGTCATAAATAAATTAACTTATATAATGTCTAAAATTAGAAATAAAATACCATTATGTAGGAAATCTTTATAGGTTTCTACGGAATATTTATAGTCAAAAATCAAACATAAATAACCCTTTGTAAAAATTGTTTTTCTAAAAGATATATGCTTATGTCATTTTTGTATTTATTCTAACTTAATTAAAATAAAGTGTCCCTATCACCTAGAAGTGGATCCATGTGGTACCAAAATCAACCCAAAGATGTCCATGGTCGGACATGTATCCACCAATAAGGCTAGGACACATTTTAGGATAATTTATTATTATTATAATATTATTTTTTTACCCATATTTACCGGATTTACCCTTTAACCATGGTAAATAAATTATTTACCAAAGTAATTATTCAAAATGTCTAAAAATAAAAGTTAACTATTTACAAAATTTTGACATATTGATTCAAAATATGGAATCCATTTTTACAAATTCAAAATACAGAAGTGGCCAAAATTAATTTAAAATTAATTCCCGCTGTCAAAACAAAAAGCGTGTTTTTAAGATATAATAACTATCAAAAGATTGATACTTGATTATGTTCGGTTTAATTGAGAAATTATGTCCAATGAACAAAATTGTATTAAATGGTAAAAATATATTCTAAATATACTGTAAAACCACTCAAATTCTTAATTTATCACTATTAATTATTTCGATTAAAAAAGTTGTTTTTAATTAAAATTTACTAATTTTCACTATTCATCAAAATATTTAAGTTATCCGAAAAGTACCAAAATTTCACCTTAGGATAAATTCGATACTCCGAATCCAAAAATGGGGTCCATTTTGAGATATAAAATTTATAAATCTTTAAAAATTCAGTATTACTATTTATAACGGTTACTTTGATTGGTTGTGGTGTGTGTTAGAACTCGATGTTGCGTACAACACACGCTATTGCATTATTCAAAGAGAAGCGTACCATAGAAGCTTGGGGTGTTAAATTTGGAGTATATTTGATCACAGTTTGGCTGGGCCAAATAGCTTTGGTGAATTGATATTTATAGAAGGTTAAGTACCATATATATAAGAGAGATGAGGGTCACATTAGGAAATGCCTGAAATATTATTTTATTATAAAATCATTTTCTATTTATAATGTAAAATAATTGATTAATTTCAAGGATAATTTGGGTATGGGTCTATATCCTTTTAAAAAATAGGTTTTGGACATTTTTAGCCACCCTATTAACAATATCTTTTAGATTTAACACTTAGTTAAATAGTTTATCTTTTACCATGTCTTCTTCTATTTTTGTATTACATGGTTAATAAACATACTATAATATGCCAAGGGAACCTAAATTTGTTCATTAAAGGAATATATATCATTATATTAGACCATTCTCAGAATCATGTATTATTATTATTAATATATCATCTAATAATATATTATTTTTTTTAGAAATTCATTTATGTCAACTTTGGCATAATTGAGTATTTGGTTTTGTAGGAAGTCAAAAAAACATGATTACACTAAAAATTACATTAAAATAACCATAATATGTCATATTATTCTTGAAAATGCTTTCCTGACATATAAAGTCTCAATTTACCGTTATTTTGATATTTATAATTTTAATTATTTTAATCTTTTATTAATAAGGTAATTACATCATTACCATTGTGTCATAAATAAATATAATTAATTAATATCCCGAAATTATAAGTAAAATATAATGTTGTAGGAAATCTTCTTAGAGTACTATTGAATATTTATAGTCGAAATTGTCTTATGTATAACCCTGTATTAATAATGTTTTTGTTATTTAAAGTTTAATATGATACTTTTAAGTATTAATTATATAAAATAATAATAAATTATCTAGTATAATCCATGTGAATTAAAAATGATAATATTGTATTACTATAGTTTATATTTGATTAAATAAACTTATCCCAAAGAATTAGGACATGTGTTAGGGTAATTATTATATAATTTCTACCTTTAATTAAAATATTTACTTTTAAACGTGGTAAATAAAAATCAAAAGTCACTATTGTCAAAAAATTATTTTCATCCTATTGAACCACATATTAGTTACTTATGCCATTTCTGACTCTTGGATTTTTAAATTTCAATTCACAGAAGCAATAAAATTACGTTTTATGCAAATTTCCAAATGTTCCTCGAAGGATGGTAAATGATGTTAAAAAGTTCGATAAATTTTTTTATGTCTGATATTGATAAAAAATTATTACAACGAATTAAATTTTACTAATATAGGTATTATAAATATTTTTACTTTAAAATAACATTTAATTGAAAATGATTATTTAAGTAAAATGTAGGTTTTAAATAACAATGAAGTGTTTTTCCCTATTCATGAAAAATTGAATGTTTTCAAAAAAAATTCAAAAACAAAACATCCAAATCTATTTATGTATTTTTGAATTCCAAAATGATGTCTACATTAAAAAATTAAAAACATACAAGTTACATTAATTAATTTATAATTAATTCTCATTTTTAAAATCAAAAAGTGGGCATTGGAGAAATAAAAATTATCAAACAATTTATATATTTTTATGTCCAATTCAAATGTAAAATTACATCCAAAAACCAATATTGGTTAAAATAAAAAATTATAATATAATTATATTTCAAAACCAATCATATGTATAATTTAATACTATATATTATATTGATTAAAAAAGATGATTTCAATTAAAATTTATTATTTTCACTATAAAAAAAATATTAAAGTTATGATAAAAACACCAAATATTTGTAAAAAGAAAATTTTAATATACAGATTCAATAGAAAAAGATTATTTTTTCAAAAAGAATATATAAATGTTTCAAATATTGTATTTAAAAATTGTTCTCCATTAAAAAGTTGTAAAATTGCATTTAAAGAAATATTTTTTTTATTTGAAAAACAATAATTTGTTATTATATTAGGTCTAAGAAACACATAATATAGATTCTAACATTATATGGAGTATATAAAATTCAAAAGGAAGTTAATATAATTCAAAACAACTATTTTAATGGCTAGTTTTGTAAGTGGTGGTGCGCTCCAATTTGTTGTTTTGTGTATCGAAAGCTATTAAATTACATTAAAGAGATAAAGTACTATAAAATCTTGGGATGCTACATTCTCCCCTCCTATAAATTTAAACCTATTAATTTAATATTTTTATTAAAAAATAATATGTTTAAAATATAAAATACCATTGTGGAGAAACCACATCAGAAATATGGTTAATAAAATTTATTCTTAGTAAGAGGGAATGGGGAATGAAAAATTCAACACCAAATTTTGGTTTCAAATATGTGAACATTGTTAGCAATTATTGACACATAATTGGAGTAAGCTGTAAATATTTATATGGGGTGATTGAGGTCATCAATCACAATAAAGTGAACAATAATTGGAAAAATCAGGTCTAAAAAGAAATAAATTTATTGTGAGTTAAAATATAATCGATATAAAAAAACATAGGGTATTAGGATAACACATTTTTTGTTTTGAGATCATTTCCCTAATGTTAAATAATTAATTTCATCATATATTAAGAAACAAATAATACATTACCAATATATTTCATTCCATTAACTAATTTCTACCATTAACTCATACATCACTCAAAATTTTAATATTACTCAAAAATATTCTATTTATCCTTATCATATACGGTTCCAAAAAAAATTGAATTTATAATTCATCTATAATATCATATAAAAACTACATTATAAAATCTGGGACATCACATAGGCTAGTGGTAGGTGATGCACCATTGTCATCTTTCGATTTTGGGTTCAATTCTCGTGGCCATGCACGACGCGGAAGGTTGTCACCCAACCCATTGGTTGCCATTTTTATAACAATCCAAAAGGAATATTATGAAATTTTTTATCCATAGACAATAGTTTCCAATGTTCAACCTAATCCATTCCCACCTTTAGACTTATCCAAAATAAATCGGTCCAAACTCACTATCCAAAATTTATAAATTTGTTAAAAATAACATAATAAAGATCTATTTTATCACATAACAACATGTGAATACCTTCATCATGTAATCTATAAAATTTTAATACCAACATTATTATTTATAAAACATTATTTGAATAGGTATGTACTTTTTTATTCTTTATATAAAACATAGAATACTTAATGTACTCCTTAAAATTTGAAAATGTTGTAATCTCCAACAATGATAGAATAAAAAATCAAATAATTAGTTCCATGGTAGTAAATAATATCCAATATACTTTATCCAAATAAATTATCTTTTATTCAAATATTATTACCTCATCATCAAGAATATTTTATGGTTTATCTTTCTATCCACCATATATTTTAAAAAAAAGTATAACCTTCTATTATGTCACTTTATATGGTACCTCATAATCTCAAAGCCATAATGAAATAGTACTACAATACTATATATTTTTTATTTCCATAATTAATATAAATAATACAACACAGATACAACACTCTAATGACATAATTAATCAATCTAGAAACTCAAATAAATTAATTATTCAATTTTATCCATGGTAACAGATTTTGCTTCACCTTGATCCATTTGATCCTTATAAGCTGTATTACCTTGACACTTTGGATATTTATTTTTGAATTTCTACATTTTTATATAGTTTAAACACTTAATATTAGTATTTTTTTGTTCTCTTTTCATTCTCTCTATTTATAAACCCTTTCTACACACTTATAAATAACACCCTGTTATTTCAAGCACCTCCCAATGTGATTCTATCCTCAGTTATAACATATGAAAAAAATCCTTATTTACCTTATTAACTTTATCCAACTTTCTCTATTCCATCCTCATATTCTCTAGCTTCCATTTGAAGACATAAGAAATAGATTGTTATTGAGTTATCATGTTAACATGTGATATTATATCCTCATATTATGAGAATACATGGAAGGTTATATCCCTTAAAATACTAGATTAATACAATGAAAGATATGATCATTCATACTTATTGGGACATGTGTATTGTTGGATGTCTCATTCCTTCTGTTGGGATACATTTATAAACGAATACATTCACTAGGTTAGGTCATATCATAATGTATAATAAAAAAATAGCAAAAGTCTCAACATTATTTGATGATTTTCAAACATATAGTCACATAATCATAAAAATGGTTTCATTTCTGACATATTCTATCATAAATACATTATAATGGTGTTTCAATAAAATGTGACTTATCATAATCATATCCCATGGGAGTGTCAATACCAAGAATGCAGCCAGGCCCATTGTCGTGTATCAGGATTCCATAAGTCAAGCATGAAACTCCTTGTTGGTGTTTTCACTCTTAGGCACATATGTGATAGATCCTCCTCTACCTGTATATATTCAGATAGGTATGAATTTTATTGAAAAAACCCCATAATATTGGCATTACCCATATTTTTGGATATTACTCTATACTAATCCTCAAAGTGTGTGTTTGTGTAATTTTCTCTAATTTGAGTTTATCTAAATATAGTTTCCATGTATTATACTAAACATTATATGATACCAAATGTAAGGCCATGACCCTAGTTACCTAGAGATGGTGCATTAATAATTAACATTGGTATGATAATAAGATATAACATCTCACCAGAATGATTAGTTTGGTTGCATTGGAAGTACTATAGAAATACATAAGTTTTTCATTATATCAATAAATAAAAAACTACAACAACATTGTGTCCCCATTGAACACAATTATATCCCAAAGACTATCCTTTTAGGTCAATCATAATATAATTTTTCACATATTGGGAAAATGTAAACATAAGAAAGGTGTGAGCTCAGATGGTTTTTATGGATATCAATATTGTAGAAACTTGAATAAATAATCATAAACATTTAGAGAAATTCATAAGGCAAATACCCAATCCATTTAATCATTAAATTTAACATAATATGGATAATATAAATAAAATAATAACATTAACATATTCACATGGATATTCTACATGTTTAATAATAATATTTAATATAAATAGAAAGTTTCATAATGACGGATTGCATAAAACCGAACATCATAACCACTTAATCAAGGCCTCATGCCATGAATACAAATAAGATTCTGTCATGTCCTTCTAACAAAACACTATTTTGTCTCATTGGACCAACCAACTCATTGAGGGGATATAAAGGGCCACACCCATCTCTTACTATATCTAATGCATTCCTCACATTAAAAGGATTTAAAATAACATAAGAATTCATATTTATAAAGAAGCTTTAAAATGTTAATACTATTTTAATAAACCATGAATGGTATAAAAATAGGACATACACACTCAAAAATATCCTAAAACCATCAATACAATATGGAAGATTTTATCATAATAAATCACAATCAAATAAGCATAAAATTCAACAATGGATGTTTGACATAGATGAAATCAAAACTATTTGATAGAAATTTATATTTCTATATTGAAATCATTTAAAATCCATGTAATTATTAAAAATTTTATTTTTAAAATATTCATATAATATTTTAATGGATGTATCAAATGTGTTATAATGGAGTAAAATAACTACACCTTCTATATATATTAAAAAAATTAATTCCTTAATTTTTCAAAATGGTCATAAACAACCTTGTTTGGAAATAGACATAAAGATTCCATTCAAAAAAATTTATAAAAAGTCAAAACCGATATAAATGTATTTAAAACATCGTCTTGTATATAGTATAAATTTTTTGAAATATATATTTATGAAACACATATGTGGATAATAAAGAGGTCCCATTTGACACTCAAGTGTAAACACCTTTGGATAATAATGAGATTATAAAAATAATCCTTTCCTTGTACTTTTCCATTTTAAAGGTTTTGTTATCCTCATGTATAATAATTAAATAATTGATATAAATTTATACAAGAACCATATACATAAATATGATATCATATATTATCCTCTAATGTTGTTTTTCATAATATTTCATTATTATCATTGTTTCGGTGTTAATTGATTCATTTCCTTTTATATGTTTTGTTATATATTTCATGTTTTTATGGATAATATGAATTTTATTCATATTCATAATTATATGTGGTTCTTAAAAATTATTTTTATATAAACAAATGACAGTTATTCTAGAATGGTTACGATGTGGAGCGAAATATCATCGCATCGTGGAGACGGTAAGTCGTACGTACACACGAGTGCCAATATCATTTTATTGATAGTGAAATCCTATGTAATTGGATGGTATATTATATATAAATAATTATTAACACATTAAATTTATTATTTACATCAATTATACTCATTAATATACCAATCCAAATAATTATGCATTGAATTAATACTACACCATGATGCAGAGATGGTATGCAGTACACACGCACGTATGGTGACTTTTTCATTCAAATGATGGACATAATAATGAATATGGTTGTAACATATTTATAAAAACATATCAGTATGTAAAAGGAAATGCAAATATTATTCTGGTATGGAAACAACCCTAAATGTAATAGTGATAAAAGAAAAGAACATCGAAAGTGATGATGAAATAATTACCTCTACTTCGGGTTCTTCCTTTTGATTTGATAAAAATGGATCCATACAATGAATTTATGGTCAAATTAAAGTATCTAGGATTACTTTAGTGTGTTTGGGAGGAAATTTTACATGTTTTTAAGATCCAAATGGCTTTGTAGGTGTGAAATTAAGAGAAGGGGAAGTACCCATTTATAAGAGAGGTGTGGGTCACATTAGGAAATGCTTAAATTATTGTAATATTATAAAATAAATTTTGATTTTAAATGGATAAAAATGGATTTATCTAAATACCAATATTTCTATGGGTATCAATTATCTCATATAATATATTTTAGACAATTTTAGGTCACCATATTAACATTATGATTTATATTTAACTCTTTGTTAAATAGTTTAACTTTTACCATGTCTTCTTGTATTTTTATATTACATTGTTGATAAACAGACTATTAATTACAAAAAAACACATGTGGTTCATTGATGAAATATATATCATTTTATATGTCTTTTCTAAGTGCATTTAATTTATAGTAATATTATATCCTTTAATAATATAATATTTGTTTTAAAAAGCTATTTATGTCAATTTTGACACAATTTAGTATTTTCTTTTAGTGAAAGTCATAAAAATGTGATTAACTTGAAATAAATACATTAAATAAACCCTAAAATATCAAATTAAAATAATAAATATTCTTGGATGGAATTAAAAGTCACAATTTACAATTATTTTTATATTTATAATATCATTATTTTTAATCTTTTATTAATACGGAAATTACTGAATCATCATTGTGTCAAAAAATATTTAATTATTTAAGGTCTAAAATTTTTAATTAATATACTTTTACATAGGAAGTGTTTTTAGATTTCTAATTAATATTTATAGTCCAATTTATCTTATGTATAACACTATATTAAAAATGTTTTAGTTTTCAAATTTTGAATTTAATACTATTAACTCTACATTAAATAAAAATAATAATAAATGTATGAATTTAATACAAGTATATAAAAAAAGAATAATATTTTATCCTAAGGTATATTTTGGTAGAAATACACAAAAATAATATAATTATGAAATTTGTTAAGGTAATTATAATATAATTTTGACATTTAGTTACCCTATTTACTTTTAATCATGGTAAATAAAATTCCTAAGTTACTATTCAACAAAAAATTGTTTTAATCCCATTGAAAAACATTTAACATACATTAGTTAACTATGTCTCTTTGATTTTTTAAATTCAATTCACAGATGTGTTAAATTTAATTTTAGGCAAATTTGCAAATGTATCATGAAATTAGGTAAAACATGTTAAGACGTTCAATAATATTTTATATTTCTAATCATATTATAAAATGATTCTAATGAATTACATTGAACTAATATATATATTATATATCTATTTTAACATTAAAATAAATTAAAATATAAAATTATTATTTACAAAAAAGTCAGTTTTAAATAATAATGTCGTGTTTTTCACTATCCATCAAAAATTGAATGTTTTCAAAAAAATACCAAAATTTCATTATATGTTAATTTTGATATTCTTAATTCAAAGATGAATTTTATTTAAAAAAATGAAAACATAGAAGTTACATTAATTAACATAAAATTAATTCTCATTGTCAAAACCAAACAGAGGGTTTTGGAGAAAAAAAATCAAGAGATTAATATGTGTTTATATACAATTTTAATGTCAAATTACATCCAATGACCTAAATTGGATGAAATGATAAAAAATAATATAATTATTCATCAAATATATTAAAATTTTTATTTTAAAACTATAAATTATTTTGTTTAAAAAAGTTGTTTGAATTTAAATTTAGTAATTTTCAATATTCATCATAGTATTAATGTTATCAAAAAGACATCAAAAATTTATCATAACTAAATATTTATGTTTTTATTCTGAATAAAAAGATTATTTTGTGAAATTTAAAATATAAAAATTTTATGTATTGGATTTAAAAAGGTTTTTCCATTAAAAGGAGATAAAATTTCACTTTTTGAAAAATACATCTCTTATTTGAAAATATGAATTTTTATTATATTTTTTATTAAATAAAAAATTAAATGTATTATAAAATCATATTGAGTATATAATATTCAAAATATAGTTAATACAAATCATAATTTCTTTTTGAATGACTATTTTGTTATGTCGTGGAGTGCTTGAAAATAGTGTTGCGTGTAGTGCAAGATATTGAATTACTTTAAAGAAATAACGTACTATTAAATCATGGGGAATTACATTAAATATCAAAACCGTCAAAGGGTTCTTAAAAAAATGAAATTCCATTTTTTTATACAAGAATGACTTTCATGTTTGGAGAGTGGTTTGTATAGGTTTGGGAATATATTTTAATATCAGCATGTCTTTTTGAGATAATTGGGGTGTTGTGGAGTGGTGTTTATAATTGATAATGGGTGGTTTTAAGTGATTAAATAATGATTATATTAACTTTATATTCATGATTTTTTGGGTGAAATTAATTCCAATAAATTTAGATGATAATAAATATTTCATAATTTTGTTATGTTAAAGGAACACATGAACCACTCATTTGATGTGTTTTTGATATTTTAGTTCTTTATCATGATATAATATTTTACCTATACAGTGGTAATTCCTTTTTTTACCCAGGTAAATATTTTTTGACAAATATATAAAATAACCATATTACTATATTTATACCTCTTTATTTTGAATATTGAATCCATTTTATATAAATTAAAAACATATATGTTTCAAATTTATATTTAAAATTAAACAGTCAAAACACAATTTTAATAATTTTTCTTGGGAAAAATGTTTAGTTTTGCCCAAATTGTACATGTAGACAAAATAAGTTATAAATATTGATTCATTTTATATAATTATAAATTAAATAAAAATAAATTAATTTTTCTTCGTTGACATCACTGTATAATCATAAACTGTATTTTAAATATAATTAAAATGATTTTTTATAAATTTCAAAAAAATTTATATTCACAAAAAAATTATAAACATCTTTAAAATCTATAAAATTCATCATCAATAAATTTTATATTTCTAATAAAAATTGATGATAATTTTTCTAAATAAATTTTTTAATTTATCTAAAATATATTTATATATTTTTATCATGGAATCCAATAAAAATATCTTTTTGATGAGAAAATATATTTATATAATAAATAGACTTTTCAAGAAATTATATCAATATTAATAAGAATTTATTAATATATTTACAACGAGTTGAAAAATATTATATTATATAATTTAAATACCTTTTAATAGATATAAATCTTACCAAAAAATATGGGTTGTAAGATACAAAAAGTTATTTTAAAAATATGGGAACACATTTGAATATTTTAAAATGAAATTATTGATGAAACACAATGTTTAATACGTTTAAAAATATCAAAATTAAAAATATAAAAGATAAATATTATGGTCCCATTTGTAATTTTTATCAATAAAATAAAGATACTATTGTTTATATATAAACCAAATGGAATGGATATAAAACCTTATTTAATGTAGATGGTTTTTTTTCTTCAAACATTACATAGTTATGAGAAGTAAATTCATAAATTAAGGTTCATTGATTTCGAAATATATACTTCTAATGACATGACATATGAAATTATTCCTGAAATATGAAATATAAGAATATATCAGTGTTAAAAAGAATGATGCTCGTGGAATAATTTTTGATCTTTTTGAAATGAAAATTTGAGTTAAACAAATCCCATACATATGTAATAACTGGGGAAGATATGAAAATTTAGAATGTTCTTATATAGATCAAATATAAATATATTGAAAACAATTATTTATTAACTCATGTAATAATAAAATTAAATAATGTAAAAATATAAATGAAATATGATCATGATAAACAAGAATAACTCAATGAATGAGAATTGAGTTTTAAAAAACAATTATGGTAATGAAAATTTTTTCATTATAGTGTTATAAAGAAATTGATATTCAATATTCATTAAATATGTGATATTAAATATAATTAATTAAAATTTAGTTGTGAATTCCATATATCAATTAAATTATGGTGACTAATTTCATACTTGTCTCATGGGATGAAAATTGAGACAAAGATACACAACCATTTTGATGATCATTCAGATAAAAAACATTTGACAATAAGGATATTTAAATAAATAAAATATTAAATTGAGAAAAATTAAAATAAATAGAAAAAAAAAATAGATATCTTATAAAAAACTAAAATAAAATTAGGTTTCTAATATATAACAAGTATCATAAAGGGGATGTTATGATATAAAACCATTAGGATGTTATGACCAACTGAACTAAAAACCAATTAAAGGATATGATTTAAAATGAATAATTTGTTATTTTAATAATTAAATGATTTTGATAATTATTATTAATGGGTATTAATATAACCATATACTGTGAAAACCAGTTGTTTTATGATATGTTTGTCTCCCAGAATTGAAAATTCAGATAAAAAAACCTTAACTCGTAGTCATTATTATCTAATCGTACAGTGAAATCATATATAATGAGCATAAACTTAATGAAAACAAATATATTGTCCTTAATATTAAAATAAAATTCCATTATTAAAATTATTTTATATCTATTCCTTACAAATATATTAACTGATTATAGATTACCTGTATTTCCATGAGTTAGAATGATCGTTAGTTTTTAAAAAAAATATAGATCTAGGAAATATTCTCACTAAGAGGTTTGGAGTTCATCATTCCCATATAATTCATGATATAAATTTCTATACTGATTACCTAAAAACCATTTTTATTTGGGCAATTACATAATTACGAATTAATGATGTTTTTAATATGATGTACTATTTTTCGAAATGATTAACATTTAAAAGGTGAAATATTAATAAATATTTTGAATTTTAATAAAAAATTAAATTAACTATTTATATATACAATAATTATAATTATTATATGATTTCATAAATATTTAAAATCATATAAATATATATAAATAATGGGCCAAATAGAAAAGTTATATCTTATAATATTGAATAGTTTTAAAAAAATGTTATTGACATTGTGAAATTTTCATAATAAAAAAAATTATTAAAATCATAGATTCCCTAAAATATATTATAGTAACCATTAATGATTTTTGGTTATGATAAATGATATTTATCATATGTGGAGATGGTTTTCTATACTTGTGTTGGGAATTTTCATAATCATTAATGAATGAGTGAAATTATAGTATATGAAAAATGTGACAACCAGAAACCCTAAAATAAAAATGTAACATTTGAAAATTTTTGTGACAAAAAATCCATTACTAAATAACTCAAGAGATATATGTCTTAAAATTTTATATATATGATTACATTTAGAATATGAAACCCATGTATTAATGAATTAAAAAAATCATATATCATTATATACTAGAAATTAAATAGATTATCAAAAAAATTCTAATTTATGAAATATATATGTTTTAGGGAAGTCAAAAAATAAATTCATAATATATTATTTATTAATATAATAATAATCATTTGAGTGAAAAATAATTTTTAAAAAACCAAATTATTTCTAAAAGATGATTGGTTATACATTCTACACATAAATATAAATTAATATTTAACACTTTTAGAATATTTCTGTGATAAAATTAATGAAATGTCATGAAATTATATCACCCAAATTATATTATGTTTAGTATTTGAGAATTTTCTTAAAGGAATAATTTTTAGAATAATTGTGAGAAATACCAAATTTTAATTAAAAAATACCTTTTTGTTGATATCATTAATGTTGATAATTTATATTTTTAATTAATTTTAAATTAAAAATTTTAATATATGTATATATATCTAATATATATCGTTTTAATCATTATAATATTGAATATTGATATAAAACATTTTTAATATTTTCACCATTTTCTATTTTGAAAGCCTGCTTTCTCATCACATCTTCGAGATTAAATTTTCGAATACTTTTTTCACATTTTTTAACATAATTTATAAAATGGGCTTCAATAGCTGCACTAATAATAATATATATTATATAATCATTTCATATTAATTTTACACCAAAATGAATTTAAAAAATTGTTAAAATTATGTATCACGATTAAATTAAAAGTTAATATACATGGAATTATAAAAAAGATAATTATTAAAAAGACCTAAAACGTTTTAATATATATTTTTTTGCAGTATTTTAACATATAATGTATAAGAATCTATAATTATAATTTTTTTACCTATGTGGAATTTTAAAAATCATGAGTACTCATTTATGTTTTATGAAATAAAATGTGTGTCACACACCACTCATATAAAATGAACCCCCTCGCCTCTCTTATTTGATCCAAAAAATATTTAATCCACGAAATAAAGACCATAAAATAATACATAAACTTACCAATAATAATTAATTTGATATTAAATTCAACTTAAACTGGCATTGGTGAAAACCTTAGGTGGTTTGTAGAAAAATATTTAGTGTTCTTCAGTTAGGGTTTTTTTTATTTTTCAAACACATCATAAAAATATAATTAATCCATACCAATATATTATAATTAGTTAATTCCATTTAAAAATATTTTTTCATTTAATTATTATGACCAAATAACTCTCGATATCTATCAAAAATATTTTAAATACAATATTCATGTGTACAAAGGTCTACCACCATGAAAACTGATGTCATTTGTTTTTTCATTACAACTACACATGTATTTGATTGATGATGGATATAAAAAATATATATAATATGTATAAAATAATTTTATATAACTTATAATTATATCATATATTTTTTACCTTCCATTATATAGGGGTATGATAACATATATCATGTGTATGACAGAGTAACGCCTTACAAAGTAGTGTAATTCTGTTTTTACTGACTCTTAACATGGTTGTTATTACGAGAAATTTTAATGAATATATATCCTAAAAAATTAAATAATTTTTATATTATAGAAATATTTATCATTCAAATTGGATTATATATATCATTTTCATTCATACACTAAAATATTATAACAACATTCGTGAACATATGAACTACCACCTTCATTTATCGATGTTACAGTATTCTCATCTCCACCCCACATGGATGATATATAAATGTATAATTAATGAAATAATATAATATATTTTTTATTTTTATCATTATGGAAATAAAAAGTTGCATAAATACTTTTACATATTAACATCATAAAATGGAAACATTAATCATGTGTATATTCCACCAATATTCTCTTTAATCAAGATGTACATAATTTTTCGTAACCATCATTAATAGATTGATTTAAAAGTATTATTTTTAGTGAATATATAATAATGATTTATTTATTATTATTATATAGATAAATTATTTATATAATATGGATATAATAATACAGTTTTATAACAAACCATTATATTTAAAACAATATGTTACGGTCTTAAATAACAAAAATAATGAAATATTGTTAAGAAATAGATTTTACGATGTTAACTAAATGATTATATATGATATTATAAATATAAATATGGTTCAATAATAAGTTTTAATCATTTTAAATCCTTTATAATAGAGGATAAATCACCATTAATCAAAAGTAACCATGAGGTAATGATTCTATATCAATATCCATTCATTGAGGAACAATGGTATGCTATGAACCAATTACTTTTATATGAATTATATAATGCACCATTGACATGTAATTTCACTATTACATAATTATTCCTTATAAATTGTGTTTCAATTTTAATCACCTCAACAAATGAGTTTTTAAATACAATTTTATCTGTGTTAATGAGTTTCATAAATAATTTTGTTGTTATTATTTTACGTTACACATTTTTCAATTGATATTATAATATTTTTTTTATAATTATTTTTTGAATATATATTGTTTTATTTAAATTTTTTTATGTGGATTTAATTTTTACACACATAATAGACTCATTGGTTATTTTCCACATTAATTTTATAATTATTTTGAGGGTTTATATCCAAATCTTATTATAATAGATATTGTTTATTTTTTAAATTAATATGAATTATATTATTTCATCATTATCTAATAACCCCCATTAATTTTCATCTCTTATGGTTAGTAATTATATTTTTACAAAATATTTCTTTTTTTACTCTTTGTTACTTAAAATAATTGTGAAATAGTTTTGATAAAAATCAAACTTCATTTATCTATTAAGTAAGAAATTTTATTACTACCAAAATAATATTATATAAAAATGTTTTCAAAATAGTTTAATCCATTTTTAAAATTATATATTAAAATAATTTTTAACCATTATTAATTTATACTAAACATTCAAAAAATTATTCTGGAATTTTTTAAAAGAATTTATGTTCAGATTTTACTAAAAAATTAATGGAATTATTGTTTTAATGTATAAAACATGAAAAAATATATCCATTATGTCAATGTAATTGTTTTAAATAATGGTTTTTTATTTTAATTGGATAACTTCAAGATATATATTTTTTAAAAATACTTGTGTAAAATTTTATTTTTATTAGGTTATTTTCAAAATACAAAGGTTATTTTTCTTAAAATGATTTTCAAATATATTTTATTGTATTTCTACACATAAATGGAAGAATCCATTTATTTCAAATATAATTCACTATTAATTATTTGTTTTGATATCATCCTTATTAATACTATATATGGGTTTTGATAATTTTGGAAAGGTAATGTATATAAAATCAATTTCATGAGTAATTTATAGCCATTAAAATTACCTTGAAACATTCTCTTTCTAGTAATCATAAGATTCTATATTTACAGAAATTATCTATATTATTTATCATGTATGTGTTTATTTATTAAACCCTATATAATATTTATATATTATGTTCTACATTTACAATGATTTTTTATTTGGTGATATATTGACAAATATGTATTTTCTATTCAATAAAAATATTTGAGGATACGAAATATTGATTCATGAATTTATTAAATTATTTGGGATATGAGAAAAGTTTTTTAATTTATATAGAGGAGGTTTTATATTATAGATACCCCCATGATGTATGATCATAATTTGTAAAATTATAAAGATAGAATTGAACATGTTTTTATCTATAACTTTAATCTATCTTATTCAATTCCATGATTGGGTAAGTATCATTTTCTTAAAACAATCAATAAAATAATAATAAATTTCCTTAATTTGGATTTAATTTATTATTATCCATGAAATTTTTAAAATGTTATTATCTCTAGATGCATTTTATTCAACATTTATTTATTAAATGGAATAAGTTTATAGTTATTTACCATGTCATATTGATTAAAACATATAATGTTACTAGTGTAACATAATTTAAAAATGGAATATTTTTTCAGTTATTTAACTATTAATATTGAATATTACTCATATTTTTGGATAAATATAACGTGGGATATGTTTTTTTAACATTTATTGTAGATTTTACTTTTTTATTAATGATAGAACCAACAATATCTATCCCATAAAAATCATTATAGAACTACATTATTTTCTTTTACAAAGAATCAATGATTTATACTAGGATTGACATCCAAGGATATTCTATAGAAAAAAATATAATTATTGGAAAAAATTATTTAATTTAATTTTTCAAATGAAATATGAGATTCATATATGTAATTAGTTTAGACTGACTACTAAATTATTCAGTCCTTCATTACTAGATTATTTTTTTCTTATTCAAATGTAATATTGATAGACACTACTTCATCGTTACTTGATTTTTCACCATTACCATTGGTATCATATTAGGATTAATATAAAAAATGAGAACAATAATTAATAAAACATTGATTTGGGATTATAACTCTATAATATAGTTTTAGGATAAATATAAAAGAACATCAAAAGGACCTGTGTAGATATATGTTTTATGGTGTTTTGTTTCATTACATTCCAATATATGTGCTACATGTGGATATGGTTTTGTCATATATAGACCTTGGTGTAATAACTCTAAAAACTGTGCATTGGGTTCGTCCGAATCGTTACATGGTGAAATACAATATTCCTTACAATATTCTACTTATTACAGAACCGGGGGGGGATATACTTAGGATAATTATAATTCAATTTAAAAACGGTTTTGAAATATGTGAAAATAGATATATATCAAAAGAATCTAGATTTATTATTGTGAAATTAGATACACACAAATTATCATCATATGAACACATCACATGATGAGATAACATGATAGAGAAATATTTATATAGGAATTATGGATTATAAGGGATGTAAGATAGGATAAGGATGGTATGGAAATGTGATATTAATGAAATAAATAGAAATAGGGTTTTCCCAACATGTTATAAAAATGCAAAGAAACACATTGGTTCTATCTTAAAAGGAATGTGTTTTTGCAATATTTTTGGGAAGAAAGGATAGCCTGATTATGATTTAAATTGTTATAAAAATGTATCCAATATAACAAAATTAAAAAAATACTATATGAGGGTACTATGAAAATTAATTAATCATGAATTAAAGTAAAATACATCAAATAAACTAAAGGATCATGTGAAATATTAACTATTAACCACATATGACAAGGAATGATTAATTTTCTTGTGTTTATATTCAAGAATTATTTTATTTCTATATTTTTTCAATGATATCATGGTAATAAAAATGATGAAATATATAAGGATTGTACTGTAATACATTTTTAATATGGATCTGAAAGCATATGATGAGTCATAGAGATGGACAAGAAGAATGATTATGAATAAATTTTAATGTTTTTTTTGAAAACACATGATTGATTAAAATATAACAATCAATATGTTATAGATGTTCTATTAATGATATTGGGTTAATGAAATGATTGATATCTTTAAATTAAATTATACTGTACTTACATCTTTATATGTAATTAATGATTTTTGGACAAAGCTATTTGTAGTAACATTGATGGATTTTACATCACCATTGTATTCAATAAATATATCCAATAATATTCTTTTTACATATAAAATTCAGAATAATTCATTTATTTCAATAATTTTTTCGAAATTCATGTTATTATCTAATTTTATGAAAATACATGATGGTGTGGTCAAATGTTCGGTATGTGATGATTAATAGTGTCATGACCCAACCCCTGAGGCTTATGACGTAAATATACTAATCCCACATTCCATAGGCCAGGGGTTGGCAACCTGCACCAGAAAGGCTTATCCTTAAAATGGGAACGAATTTCCTCAAAACATATACACATGCAGACAGGGAACACTGTGCACAAGTAAAACACAATAGATAAATAAATGTACAACCAAAACTAAAAACCACCACAGAGTGTAAATGTAAATACAAAAAGTAAAAGGTCATGTATTCAAGCCCAACCGAAACAATGTATATAAAAATGGAAAACATCTCTTGAGATCATCCACCATCGATCAAACCTAAAGGTTAGGTACATCTCGCCTTTTCGTCTCTCCATGCCAACTGGTCACCACCATGCACCATTTAATCCTGGCTCCCAAGTATCAGTCAAATCTTCTCATCATCTTCATTAGTCACAACAAGGTGCAGAAGAATCCCATGCATGGGTAAGTATAATAATACTTAGTAAGGACCCAGAGACCCATGAAGGTCACCAATAATTCCTCAAAGGGAAAACCATGAAGAATTATCTCAATAGAAAAGTAAAAATTAAAAGACTCAGCTCAATCTTGATATATAACTTAAAGAACATGAATAATGATGATTATTCATAAAGATAATACATCTTATTCCATTGAGAAGATCCACTTCGGAACTATTATGAAGTCTCTCTGTCACCAATCCACACAAGGTTGTAAGTCATTGATCCACACATGGTTGTAAATTATCGATCCACACAGGCTCACAAGTTTTTGATCTGTGATGGGAAACTCTATGGCCGGTCCTTGTTGGTATGAACTACTGCTGATTCATATAAGGTTGTAAGTCATCAATCATCACATGGTCTTATATCTTCGATCCACATAGGGTTGTAATTCGTCGATCCACACAGGGTCGTAAGTCTTCAATTCACACAAGGTTGTATGTCATCGATTCATACAGGATTGTATGATGATGATCCAAAATGGGACGCTCTATGGAATGTCCTTGTTGTTTCACACTACTAGTGATCCAAATCGGGAATTTCAGTTGTTGAACCACAAAGAGGCATATGTCACTTGACATCCAGCCACATGTTTTCTGCACTTAGTGCACATGAGTTTCTGAGAAACCACTCTTCAAGATATTGGACGTACCTAATTTTTCAGAGTGTCCCATGAAGATGTAATCTAATTAACTATAATGTCATAAGTATTCCGACACAATATATGGTGCATCAATTAGATGCTCAATCAGTATTTTATATGAATAATATTGCAGGTTCCCAATTTGATTCGAGTCTAATACGAACTGGTCGTACTCCATCATTTTCTAAAACCCATGGTGAGTATCTCAAAAAAACCCTCATCCTATGGGATCCAGCGCTGTAGTCGATTTGTCAAGTGGATGTCGATTTTTGGAGATATTCAAGTTTATGTAAATCTGGGCGTAAATGGGTCCAGTTCTAGACAAACCCGGTCAGACTGACCCGGCCTGACCTGGGCTGGGACAACCTGAGTCCGACTCGGGCGGGCTCGACTTGGCCCAGTATTGCTCGACCAGAATTGGTCCTCCAGCTCTTCCCGGGTTTCCACCTAGGTGAGAACCCAACTTCCCACTGAACAGACCGATGTCTGTTCGGTCTAGAACAAGCAGTGCTAGGCTGATGCCACCACTTTAGCAAACTGTTCCTCTCGACCGGTCTAGGGTGGGACTAGTGGAATGAGTATACCTCCACTACAACTGGACCTGTGACATTTACATCGCACTAAGCTATCATGAAAAACGATGGTCGTCAATGCAGCTGGCATCAGTCGGCTGCACCCTGTCCTCTACGATGCCTTCAACCACTCCCTCCTCCTCGGGTCAATGAGAGTCGGCCACCACCTCCTCCAGTCTCCAGCGCTGCCTCACCAGTGGAGCTTCTACGGGCCTTTGGTGAATCTCTAGGGGTTTGTTTTTTTTCTGACTACACATACGGGCCTCCCAAGATGTCACATTCACTACATGGCCCTCAGTTTAGCATTTATGCCTTGTTGATTGGTCGCCCATGAAAAACACAACCAAACCAAAAAATTTAACTATCACCCTCGATCGACATTATGATTCTCCTATGAAAATCACAGCCTAGATAATTGAACATTTCCCTCGAATTTATAATCTAATTACTGGTTAAAAGAATAAAAAATCACCGCTCTCACGTTTATTGAACGTACCATATATAATTAAAAAAAATTTAACAGTCACCCTCGACCCGCACCGGTAAAGTTTAGGCTCCACCTAAGGGGAACACACACTAATGAGCTCAATGATACTCTTATATTTCCATTCTGGGTTACCATTAATTATTTATAAGTATTTTACAATAAAAAAATTGTTTCTATACTATTTTATATATGGAAAAAGGTTACATCGACTATTGGCCCGTGCCGGACAATGTTATGATCTACCTATAGAAAGTATACCCTCACGAGTTCAATGGTGGTAGTAGGTTTATAATCCTAGTATTTGTTCTTGAGTTATAAGAATATGAATAATAAAATAATTTTATTTAATGATTTTGTTTATTGTTATGCCATTTTTTGGTTTCATCAATAGAGGCCTACGAAGTCTTAAATTAGGTTCCTCTTGTGGTAAAATCACCATCCTGAATGCAAAGGGTCCCTCGGATTTCTGATCTGTGTTGTAGATTGAAATTTTTCCATATTTTCAGGATAAATCCCTAAGACATTCTAAATAAAGATTAAATTTTTTTGACAGGTCATTTCGAGCACACCAGGCCTCGGAATCACGTTCCGTCAAATTTTACGGTCTTGAAATAATTCCATATAATTAATAGAAAACACAATACAGAAATTCTATGACATTAAAATCTCATATCCTTAAGTATATAAATTCATGAAAGCCAAAACAATCAATAATCCAACATGTGGGGGGGGGGGTACAGAGCATAAATCTGAGACTCATGCAACATTTTTATCCCCTACAGATTCTAGTGCTGCCTCCGAATTCACACCAAAATAATAAATTGTCGATGAAGGACCCACGCCTGTTGATCCTCTATCTCTATTGGGAACTCCTCAAATATCACCCCACCCCCAATTTCAATATCACCACAGTCGATGGCATGAGATGGATCATGCATGTACTTACGTAGCTATGACCCAATGAAAACATCCTACACCCGGTGCATTTGTGGGGAAACTTTAGGTGTTATGCCACCATTCCAACTCTGTTGAGATAAAGAAAAACTATGATGATCATCAGAGATATTTGGCTTCCCTATCCAAATCTATGTAATCTTCATCAGGGTGATACTTGAAAGAAAACATGATCCCCCTCCTCAAACTCCAAATGTCATCATCGCATGTTAGTATAACAATTTTTCCTTCTATATGGTGGCCTCATCCAGTCCTAGATGATCTGCACTTTCTCGGCGGTAGCCTATACTAGCTATGGACCCATGACAGCTAACACCAATAATTCTTTCCAGCATAGGGGTGATCTACATAGTCACCTATACAATGCCTCAAACAATGATGTGCCAACGGTGCAATGATATATAATGATGTATGCAAACTCAACCAGTGGTAGGTGGTCCTTCAAACTATGACCAAAATCTAGGACACAAGCCCAAAACATGTCCTCTAAAGTCTGAATGATTCACTCCATTTGATCATCTATCTGGTGGTAAAATCATAACTCAAGCTATTGCAACATGTTTCTCTACTCTAACTTTCTGAAAACTTAGGCATCATGAAACAAACTCTGTCACTACTTCTATTATCCCAAACCACCAGTACAAAGCTCAGACTGCTGGGTACATCTTCTCCACAATGGTATATACCTCCCTTCCAATGGGAATGTATAAAATTTTCTCAACAACTCCGCACATAATTTCATTGGTACTTTTCTTCATCCCTTAAAAAGGATGACTTTATCCTCACCTATTGAAAATCCACCAGGAAAATGTACTGAGGATATCTGACCATGTCACGACTCACAATCAAAATCCACATGTTTCAACTCCCTAAACTGTTGTAAGGGTGGGGGATTGATAGTTAGAGACTAGAGGGAATCTACTCAATAATATCCAGAAAGGATATCTGTATCATTGCTAGCTACTCCCTATCCTCACTAATGAGCTATAAATGAGACCTCTAACTGAGTGTTCCTTCTACCATGTTCTCCTTCACATAAGTATATTCTTTAAAAAATTCAATGTCCTGAAGGAACTCCAGCCACCACTGTTGTTCCAAATTCTATAAGTCCTAGAAGAACCTTTCCAACCATGTGAAAGGATACCCCTTTTAACTTATTTACTTTCCCATCGACCCTTTTCCAGTGGGTACTCTTTCCCTACTTATACTAGGTTAATGTGTCGGTAGTCAACACATAACCTCGAACACTGGGTATTAATAATACCTTCCTATGATAGTCTTACACCTTTACATCCTTCTATAAAAGTTCTACAAAATACCTTTGATATACTGATGCTAATATTGGTTCCATATCAGGTTATAGAAAGATATAGAATTCCCTACCCCTATAGGGAGGTAATCCTGGAATAATCTTTAGAAAGGATATTCCCACAATCTACCTCTACTGTTGGGAACTGAAAACTCAAACCATCTGTTTTCATGAGTGTAAGGCTAGAAAAATCATGAGTGATTGGTCAAAAACTCTTATGAATGAGATTATCTTGTGTTTTATGGGCATCCTTTTTCATCGACCAAGGAAAACCCTATTCCAACACTACAGACATACCACATACTTTTTTCCTAAAACAATCATTTTAAGCATGAACTATGGATGACTATATCATACTAAAACTAACGTTATATGGCATCAATGGTTCCAAAAATGGGTTCCAACTGATACTCTCACCCCAAGGGTTCAATCACACCCTCAAAAATAAGTTTTATTGTTGAGTCTCCTCCCATTGGTATCCCCATACGTAATGATCATGTCCACAGTTTAACCAGAAACTCATGGTCATGAACAAGATTGGTGACAAGGAGGAATGATTAGTACCAATTTCAATTAATACTAAATTTAATTTTTGACCCATACCATACCTCGAATCATTCCTAGAAACCATGTGTCATACTCTCAGACTGTATGCAGTTACACCCTTCAAATGTCCTCCAACTCCCATAGCCAACTGGGGACCACATTGGGGTGATGGATGTAACATGATGAAATGTATAATAGATATTGTTTCAATCCTATACCTTCTTCTATGTTTCTTGAAATTAAATTTACATGTCCCTATCACCTCCTCTTCATGAAACAATTATCATGTCCACGTCTTCGAGTCTGGAAATGGTTTCAAACTTTCCCACTACTGACATTCACTGGATGTGTTTGGTCAACCAAATAATTTTAATCCATAAAGGCTCTCTATATAACCCTAATATAAGTAGGAATGCATAGAGAAATAGTTCATGTTATAATGAACATAAATACATATCTCTCAAAGGTACGAGCACTGATGTACTATTCATATCATATTCATCGTGTACCAAGAATGGTTGGTATGCCTTGAAAAATAATTAGTTAATTACACGTCGTCCTATCGAAACTATAGAAGCTCGTGATAACACAAACCACATAGCATTTAATGGAATGATACCACTTCATTGAGGATGGTTATCAAGCTAGTTCCATGGAAAAGTCACATCATCAAATGATAGGGGTAATCTAAAACCTTCCATTGTCCTTATGAGCCACGTATATTTCTCACTGCCTTGAACACGACCTTATATAATGGTGCCATGGAAATATTGGGACCTTAGTTACCACCTCAGGCCAGTCCTTAGCTGATTGTGAGTCGAAATCACCTTGGACCCTAAGGTTTAACTGTCCCTAAAACTCGTGTAAGGCACTGGTCCTATATAAGTCCTCTACCGATAGTAACTGCTGACCAAAAAGAAGCGGTATCACTAGGACACCGCCCCAATGTACCATCTTTGGAAAAAATACATTTACTGATTCCTCATCACTCTATGGACCATCCACACAGTCACACGTTGAAATCCTGGATGGTTTAATGAAATCTGGAATCTTGAAAGAGTATCAATATGAGACGCAATCATTATGTAATACCTGGTGAGATAACACAAAATAGATCAAACGATAAACATTTTCCTAAGACAAACAAAATTAGTGTTTTCATGTACATAGTCAGAAATCAGAATTCAGGGTCCTGATGTATGGATACATAGGTCTTCACACCAACATTGGACTCCCCAATCTAAAAAACGTACTAGAAACACCTAACAGTATTTGAACATGAAAATATTAGTGTCTTAGTTCTTTGGTAGAACTGACTACTCTGGTACTACATTGTCATATCCCAAACATCGTGGCCCATTTGTGACTACCTGAAGACCTAATTTCCTAGTCTAGGGGTTGGAAACTATAACTCGAAAGTATTATCCCTAAATTTGGTATGCATTTTCTCAAAACACATACACACATAGACATGACCCAAAATGCACAATTAAAACACAATAGAAGAAGAAAAGTAAAACCAAAACATTAAACCACCAATGAGTGTAAAATAATGTACAGAAATTAAAGGGGAAGTATACATCACCCATTAAAATGAAGGTACAAAAAAGGGAAAACATGTCATGAGATCATCCCGCTTGTATCCCACCTGAAGGATTGGTACACCACTTCTCTGTATCTCTCCACACCAACCAGTCACCCCCATAGACTGTCTAATCATGTCTACCAAGTCACTGTCAATAATGCCCATCATCTACACTATACAAAAAATGGTGTGGGGGAATCCCATGCTATGGTGAGTATAACAATACCTAGTAGGGACCATGAGACCCCCGGAGGCCTATCAGAATTACTCAATGGACATGCCACAATGCATGATCTCAATCACAAATTAAAAATTAAAAGACTCAACTAATACCAGGCATATAACATAATGAATATGAATAATAATGATATTCCATAAATCTAATAAATCATATTCCCTTGAGAAGTTCAAATATTGAACCACGAAGAAGTCTCTCTTTCACCTATCTACAAAGGGTCGTATGTCACTAATCCACAAAGTGTCATACGTCGTCGATCTACACAGTCTTGTATGTCACTGATCCAAAATGGGCCTCTCTAAAGATGTACATCATAACGTCGTGCTACTGTTGTCCCACATAGGGTTGTAAGACCTCAATCAACAAATGGTCATAAGTCACTGATCCAGACAGGGTCATATGTCATCCATCCCCACACCATCGTATGTCATCAATAGACACATGGTCATAAGTCATCGATCCACATAGGGTCATATGTCGATGGTCCATGATGGGATTCTCTAAGTTTGGTCCTCCTCGTGTCAGGTTACTACTGATCCACATAGTTCCATTCTGATTTTAAACCACAACGGGATGTATGTCACTTGACAACAAGCCAACATATTTCCACACTTGGTGTTCTTGAGATTCTGAGAAACTGCTCACCATGTTATTAGTCACTAGTCAACCTCCACTAAATCCCAATAAGAAGTATCCCAATGAACAACCAATACATAAGGGTTCCAATGTAACAAATTATGCATCAATCAAACACCAAGTCTTTATGTTATAGTCATTTTAGTGTCTGGGGCCCAGTAAGATTTGTGGCTGATCCAACCCGCTCACACTCTATCATTATCCAAAACCCATGTAGATTATCTCAATAGAACCGCCTCACCATAAGGGTTCGTGCTCGAAAGATGATTCCTCAAAAGGATTCCCAATTTTGTATTTATTCCCCTTTGAGAAAAACTAGGCTAAATGGGTCCAGGTTAGGTCCAACCAGTATGAACGACCTGACCCGACCCATTTTGGGAAAACCTGACCCAATCTGGTACATCTTATGTCCAACCAGGCCCAGTGCGAAATGACATGGACTGGATGGACCCAGTCAGGTCCGTCGGCTGGGCGCGGCCCTCCATCTGGGTGTAGATCCAACTACCCACCATACACACCAATGATTGTTGGTTATTCGACAGGAAACACCAGTTTGGCACCACCCCATCCATTGACCAGTCACGACGACTGGTCTGGGATAGGACTCACGGCCTGGTTCCACCTTTGCCATGGTCAGAGCCTCGACATCTCCTCTGTGGTGCATCGACGCCATCAACATGACCCATGTCGGCCAACCACACCTTATCAACCACGATGAATTTAGGTTCCACCACCTCTATGCGGATGGTGAGATCTCATGGCCTCCTCATCCGGTCTTCGGTGCCTCGTCTTTAGCGGAGCTTCTGTGGGACTTCTGTGAATCGTTAAAGGACCATTTTTTTCTGATTGTGCCTATGGACCTCCTAGGACGTCTCTTACACTGTTTGGCCCTAATTAAATCATTTTCACCATGTTTCTCAATCACCCAAGAATAAAACAACTAAACTAAAAATGATGGAGGGTCTGGGCTATATTCGGTTCGTCCCGCACCGTCTTCATTATCGTTACAACAGGAGAATAGTTGAAACATCATCATAAATAGATTAATTCATAAACACTTTGCAATAATGAAAGAAAATACCCAACCATGAACTCTTTGAAAGATGCTACATATATGGTATAAGGGTTCCTATTCAAAGAAGTTTTTTTCACATTTGTTAATTCATCATTATCTGTTAGAGTAGGATTCTGCTGGCATTTTGTCAGTGCTTCATCATATTGATCCCCAAACCTCATTCCATATGTATCTTTATATAGAATAAAACAAACTTCCCATGATGAATATTATTAATAAAGTTCATTAATGAAGTATAATTAATGTTCAAATAATTCAAAAATCGTCTTGGTTATGCAAACCCAAGGGTTGTGTTGTTAAATGACTCACATTCAACCCGAACATTACACCGCAGTCCTGCCATCTGTCGTTCAATGATTATAAAAAAAATAAAATTACTCATTTAGTTGAATTTTATTTGCAAATCCCTTAAAATAACCTTTTTTTATGAAACATGTTGGTCAATGTTATGCTTCTCCTAGGTGAATCTCAGCACTGCTATTTCATCTATTCCCTCATATTTTTAATCAGATCACCTGTTCAAATGATATAAATCACTGATCGCACATTTAGTGAGAGTGCCTTAAAAAATATTACATAATTATTACTAGTCACTCTCTACCCGTGTTGGACGAGGATAGGCTGCAGCTAAGGGAAACAAGCTTTTATGATCTCAATAGAACTCTCAGATTTCCAATTTGAGTTACCTTTTAGGAGTTATAAGGGCTTTAAAATAAAATAATTGTAACATATTTTTTTGATTTATAGCCAAAAAATAACATCGAAAATTGTCCTATTCCAGACATTATTTGGATATTCCTAATGAAAGAATACACACATCAGTTAAGAGGGGGTCTCAAATTTCTAATCCTCATCTCTGTTTGTGAGTAATAATTATTGGAATATGAAATAATTTTATTTTATTTTCTTATTTACAATTATGAAAATTTCGGGTTCACTCATAGGAGGCATGTGCCGACTAATCTTAAGTCATGCCTAGGGTAAACCTGCCTTCCATAATGCAATAGTGCCCTCAGATTTCAGCCCTATCCATTTATTTGAGAGTAATTATATTTTTTTATGAAAAACCCCCCACACAAGCTGTTTAATGCTTTACAATTATTGATGGATCATTACAGGCACTCTGGGCCTCAGAATTATGTGCCATGAAATTTCTGGGACTCAAAATAAATCCATGTAATTTAAAAAAATTATATATAAATTCTGAGAAATCACATTCCCCCTTCCTTATATATTTACTTCCATGAAATCCAAAACAATGGAAAAACAGAAAAGTAGGGGGGGTACTAATCTTGAATCTGAGCCTCCCACACCCTTGTGCTCTCTTGGAGATTCTAGTACTTCCACCAAACACTCCCCAGAGGAATATACTATCAATTAGGGACCCACTTATATTGATCTTCTATTTCCACAATGAACTCTACAAACATCCCCCCATCACCATTGTCCATCTCGTCAGAGTCGATGTCATGTGATAGATCTTAAATGTACCTACTGAGCAGCGACCGAAGTAAACAATTATTGACCAAGTGTATCTGTTGGGAAAATATAGGTGGTACACCACCTTTCCAAATCTGCGTAGAATCTAAAAAGCCTTGACGACCCTCAGAGATAGCTTGCTACCCTAGCCAAATATCTATAATCCACGTTGGGGTGATACATAAAGGAAAACATGGTCTCCCTCCTCAAACACTAGAGGTGTTTGTCTCCTATTATCATAATATTTTTACTTATCTATGAAGGCCTCATCCACTACTTGATGATCTACACCTTCTTAATGGTTTCCAATAACAACTCTAGACCAATGAGTGTTGACTCCCCTAGGTCTGTCCAACATAGGGGTGATCTGCGAAGTCTCCCATACAAGGCCAGAAACGGTTCCATTCAAACGGTGGAGTGATAAAAATTTTTACACAAACACTACTATTGGTAGGCAGTAAATCCAACTATAACCAAAATCCCAAACACAAACACGATGAATTTTCAGTACGGTTTGTATGATCTGCTCCATTTGATCATCTTTCTGGGGGTATAAGCTCTTCTCAAGCATGCTAAAACCTGATGCTTAGCTCTCTCTTGCTGGTAATTGAGGAATTTTGAAATGAACTATGTCACTTCTTCCTTTATCTCTAACAACCAGTACTAACATCCGAGCTACTGAAGCATCTTCGCCAAACCAAGATGTACCACTGAATGGGATGTATGGAATTTCCTTAACACCTCCTCCCATGAAATCATAGGTATAATGGTACATTCCTTTAAAAGGATGAAATTCTCTCCACTTTTTTAAAATAAATCAAGACAAAATTCTAAGGATATATGAGAATGCCGATCCTCACAGTAAACATCCACACATTTAACATCTCTAACATTCTATAAAAGTGGTGTAGTGATAGTCATATACTTGAGGTAGGATACTCCATCAGTATACATGAGAGAATATGTGTATCATGGCTAGCTGCTTTGTCTCCTCACTCAGAAGTTGTACATCAGATCTCAATCAGAGTGCGTCTAAGACCAAGATCCCCTTCCCATGAATATAGACTATCTCAATGTCATATTACTGGAGTAAATCCATCCATCACCATTGTATCAACTGCTATAAAGACATCATGCCACTTTACACCCAGGTGAAAGGCTACCCCTTTTAACAAATTGATGTCCCATCGACCCTTTTGTAGTGAGAACTCTATCTCCACCGCCACATAGATAAGGATATGGTTGTCCACACATGACCTCGAATAGTGGGTCGTACTAAGTCCTTCCTCTAAAAGTCCTCCAACTACACCCCCTACGTGGAAAGCACTAAAAAATACTCTGATATAAAAAAAACTGAAATTTATTCCATATTAGGGTATAGAAACTTACAAAAGTACATACCCTGTAGGGAGGTAATCCAGGAAACACCTTTTGAAAGGATGTTCCCACACTCTACCACTAACATTGGAAACTAACAAATCAAAACATTTGTAGCCACAAGGGTAAGGTTGGCCAACCCAAGATTGATCTCCCCCATCCTCTTATGAATGAGTTTATCCAGTGTTGTCTGGGTTTCCTTCTTCACAGAACAAGGAAATCCCCATTCCAACTTAGTTGACATTAAACATCTTTTTTCCTCATGCAATCAATCTAAGCGTAAACTATAGATGAATAGTCCATACCCAATCTAACATTGTAAGCCCTCAAAGCCACAACAAAGTGGTTCCAACAAAAACTATAGACTAAAGGGTAAGATCACACCATCAACATAAGAATGATTATCGATTCTCCTCCAATAGGTTTCACAAAACATAAGGATCAATTCAATGGCTTAATCAGAAAATCTAGGACATGATAAAGATTCGTGATAAAAAAGGAATGATTAGTACCTATGTAAATTAATATGGCCTCTAGTATTAGAAACATACCATACCTAGATTTTTTATTGGAGACTTTGGGTCATACTACTTTAACGTAAGTTGTTACTCCATTACCCTATCCTACAGCTCCGTAAGCCTGGCGAGGACAACATTGGGGTGATTTTTGTAACTTGTTGAAATGTATACAACCTCTTGATACTCTCATAGATCATTTTCCAAATCTGTTTCCCTGCAAATTCATCTGTACCTATCACTTCGTCTTCTTGAAAAAATTTAGACATACAAGTCATTGTGAATGATTTCAGTTTCCTACTTTCCTACTACTGACATTCAATGGATGTATCTACTCAGTAAACTAATATTCAATAACTAATTTTCTCTATAGAACCCACATATAAGTAGGAATTCATAGAGGAATATTTCTATCCCAGATGTCCCAAAACAAATCTCACTCATAGGTCTGATCCATAAAGCATGAGTCATATCATATTCATCAAGTACCGTGAGTGGTCGATAAGCCTCACCGAATACTTAGTTACAGACATGTTGTCTAGGAAAAACTGTATAAGATCTTTGGAACAATAACCCCTTTTCTTTTAATGTCAGAAGACACCCTTCTCTATGGAAGTAACTGAGACTATGTCCATGGAAAAGTAACCTCATCGTAAGATAGTGGTAATATTAACACTATAATTTCCCAACCGATCCAGGAAGATTGCTCTGTTCCAGGACCTCCATCTGATCAAATGCTTCCCTATTGTATGAACATAGTTCTTAATCATTAGGTACATTTTTCTTTCTTTTCCTTTTTCCTATGGTGTTTTTTAGGAAATAAAGAAAATGGTGAAAAATCCAAAGTTTTGTGGGTACACGAATTTTAATTTTCCACATGTCATGTACTTTGGCCATGTGGGATGATTATACAGGGTGTGTATCCTGGCCAGCGATGAAACGTGTAAAAACTGACTACATGTCGTGTAGTTGGTATTTATATGTCATGTAGTCAGTCGGCAGGAGAATAGTAAGGCGGTGGAGGAGGCTACCATTTGAGCGATAGTAAACACTATGTATTTGGAAATACGCGTTGTGTACTCATGTCGACAGATGAACTGTTCGGTGGTGGATAAAGTAGACACCATAGGAACAATTAAATGAGAAAATTACATGCCACATACTTGAGAGTACACGCCGTGTAGTCTATTTTCTTATCCTAAAATGGAATGTTGCCTCCTCTGTTCACAGAGTAATCTTAGTACCTGAGGAGGGCTTGGGAGAGATGACATGAGCTTGGAGGATGTCCCGACTGCACACCTGGAACATGTTTTCTACACCATCGATCTCCTTGGAAGAGCATGGGTGAGTTATTCCATCTCCATGTGTAGCTATTTCCAATTCTTCCTCTAAGGGAAGTTATTTTAGTCTGAAAAAGGTTATTTACACCTCATATCTAAATCGTTCTCGGGCATTTTGAGGAATTTCGTTCACCTATATCGATCAGGTGTGATCGAGGTTGGAGGTCTGATGTTTGAATTCCAACAACTTTGTGTTTTTGTGTACCATTGAACTATGAATCCATGTTGGTGTGTCATATTCTTGAGTACCTGGCTATTTAAATACCTATAATTGCATAGTTAATTTAATGTAAGTGTAAAACTGTTGTTTGGGGTCACTGCTTGGATCCAGAACCACCCGGGGGTGCGTTCCTCTATTTATCTATTTGGCCTGGATACTCGAGGGTATGACATGTTTATATTGAGAATTACATTTTCCATTAAAGTAATTGTATATATAAATACTTTTTATGCTATGGGCTTGGCCCGGTAACTTGCGCCTGATGGAAATAGTTGCATAGCCCGAGGGAAACATGTCTTATGACTAAGGGTAGTAGCTTCCATGACTCAGGGAAATATTCAACCTTCCTAAGGGTTAGATTTAATACTCTTGAAGTCACCATTCGTTATACCTGAGGGTAAGCCTGAGGGTGTGGATATATTAGCCTAAGGGCGTAGTTATATTAGTTTGAGGGAAAGGATCAGATTAGCATGAGGTACTAGTTTTGAGGAACATTGAATGTTACTAAATTGAATTTCAATGATAATAAATTGAACTTCTAAATGAAAATTTAAATGGAAATGAAACTGGTAATGAATGTTAATTTTGAGTTCTTACTAGTTTACTACATTTATTAAACACTATTGTTGCACATTTTTCATTGACGGTTGGGAACGGGCCTTTGGTGTGTGCCTATTGAGATTTATTTCTCACACCATGTTTGTTCATGTCTTCGTACCAAACAGATTATAATAATTCTGGTGTGGATAAAGGAAAGGGTCCATATACATGTACATGATTTTAGTAGAGGAGTAGGAGAGCATGGGACCAAGCATATGCTTGCGATGGTGATTTATTCTGTTTACACTGCATTGTTTTGTTTGGTTGTACCTTTTATTTTGAGTTGTATTATATTGTATTTCATTGTATCTTGTTCTGGATGCTTTAATATAATAGTGACATGCTACATCATTATATATATATGACTTCTAGTTCCCTTTACATTATTTATCAACATCAGTTTTGTACTATTTACTTCTTCCGCATTTTTATGTTATTCCACTGCGCTACATTTTGACAAATGAGGGCATGGATTCCCCAATATCAGACCTGGGCCCTCGCTTCTAGTCAGCAACCTCTAGCGTGTGAGGAAATTCACTTGAGTTCATGTGACCAACCGGGTTCGGGGCACCTGTTGAGTGACACCGGGATCCGAGGCATTACAAAGTTGTATAAAAAGGGTTCTTTTCCTAAATATAATATTTGGAGCCATATTTTGGGATATGACAGAAATGGTGGTTGGTAAAAAGTTGTGCCCTGGCGTAGCTAACCTGTGTACAAGGAAAATCCAGTCTACTTCGTTTATTGTTATTTTTCTGATTTTTCAATTTTAAAGTTGATCTTATTTTCACCATTGGGTGACAGATTTGTAATTGTGTTTTTTATCTGTTATACGTCGGTTCTATTTTAGTTGAAACCCAATGAGATGAGGGTATTGCATCTCAAGCATCATGTAGGCACATGATAGAAATCACATGCCATGCATAGTTCCATTCCATGTAGGTGAATTAGGAATAGCATGTTGTTGTGATAGTTGTGGTGCTCAAAAAGCATGATGTTGTGATAACTGCTTTAATAAATACCTATTATTTGATAGCATGTTTTTAATGAGGATTTGATATAATGGACTCCAAACTTTGGTTATTTAGGTGTATGGGCCCTCATTGACCATAATTTGATGGATCATTGGGTGTCTACCGTATTTATAAACAAATATAAGATATCAGGATTTGATACGTGAGGAGTATGGGCCCTCATGGATCGGAATATGGAACATAGGTGTAGTTTCAGTGATTATTTTAGGTTCCATAGTAGTTTCAGAGGCTTATGTATAGAAAACATAGGATACACGTCATGTAGTTCTATGATTACACGTTGTTTAATCATTTTTTCGGGAAGAAATGAAAAAAATTTATTTACACTTCGTGTACCCTCGGTACACGCTGTGCAGTCTCTTCCCATGTCAAAGACCGTGTGCGCAGGGACACGAGGTAGGTAATGGTTTTTGGACAAACACTCCATGTACCATTTCTACATACCGTGTAGTAGTGACCCGATGTCCCCTCATGTAACGAACAACACAGATGGTGAAACCTTAAGACATACATGCTGTGTTAACTTTGAACACGACGTGTAGTCTGATACCGGTACCCAACCATGTAACTGACAACACAGGTCGGTGTTATCCTTCTGAGTACACTCCATGTCCTATTGGAAGATGCCGTGTAGTGGTAGCTGAGTTGCCGGACGTGAAACGAGCAACACCGTTTGGCCTAGTGCTTCTTGTACATACCATGTCGTTTTGAAAACACGCCGTGTAGTGTGGACTGGGTATACATGCCATGTCACTAACGACATGGGTAGTTGGAAAATTCAACCATACACACTGTATAGATTTTATACACGTCGTGTAGTCTTGTTCAAGTGAGTCCTGTGGCTTAGCAGTGCAGAAGGACTCAGGCAGAGAAAAACGATTCGAGAACACTCCATGTATTATTTATACACACTGTGTAGTAACATTTTTTAAATCTTAAAGGCTTTATTTCTCTTGACCCCTTGTTTTCGGTTTTACTTATCTTAAACTAAGTCTTGTTTTTTGACCTTGTAGAGTCATTTTGCTGAGGTGACCACAGATTGTTCGCCAAGAGAGCATCAATGATTATACTTAGTAGATGGCATGCCATGGGCTACCAGTTGATCCTCCAAAAGTTCCAAATGTGGCGCCGGCTATTATACAGGATGTAGGCGCAGAGGCGATGTTCCGTAAAAGCTTCATGCGGTTTATACAGACCTTCTAAGGATCACCATAAGCCGCTACATCTATGGAAGAGATGACATGTATCGTAGAGTAGCATCATCTGCCTACGTTTTTAGGGGATGGTAGACCACAGGCTTTGTAGTCTTGGATGGGTTCTATGAAGACTATTTTCGATCATCTTGAGATGCCTCCTAGGAGGAGGGTCAAGCTCGCGACTTATATGCTGCGTGATCCCGCCAAGAGGTGGTGGGATGTTACCACCCAGTCTGAGAATCACCGTGACATGGCGTGGGAATATTTTCAGGCATCATTCTATGACTACTTCTTCCCAGAGATACTTATGGAAGATTGAGCATGAGAGTTCAAGAATCTGCAGTAGGGTGCTATTTCAGTGATGTACTATTCATCTCACTTTATTGAGATTCAATGTTTTCCACCCGTTATGGTTGGTGATGAGACGTTGAGGGCCACACTCATTGATGATGGTCTTCGATATGACATCCGAGCACTGGTGAATGTATTCAGGTTGTCTACTGTACATGTTATTGTGAACCATGCACTGATTAATGAAAGGAACATGCTGATGGCTAGTGGTGAGGGTCAGGGCGGTTCGACACCAATTACTGATACTATTTATACTGTCAAGAAGAAGAGACATATGAATTCCTCTCATGGTGGCAGTACCGGCCAGAGAAATGATTCTGGTGGCCCGATCATTTTCTACTAGTGTGGTAGAGAGGGGAATAAGAGACCGCAGTATCCATGTGACCCAGTGGAGTGCCGAGTTTGGGAAAGATGGGTCATCTCTAGAGTTATTGCAGGGTGTTTCCCCCAGTGGCTAGTGAGAGGGGTTCTGTGCAGACTCCGCATGTGGGAGCAGGACCATCAACTTCTTACTAGTCAGGAAACTTGAATACGTTAGGGTGTGCAGGCCGAGATGGTGGTCGTGGCCATGGTAGACAGACACCAGGATCTCAGAGGCAGTAGGGCAGGACTACTCAGTGTAGCCAGGTTATGTCGCAGGGTTGTGGCACTGGGCAGGCATATGCAGTGAAACAGACCCAATAGAAGCAGGATCCCAGACCTTATACTATCATAGGTACTATTCTAGTAGCTTCTGATTTATCTTCATTACTTTTCGATATGGGTGCCACACATAGCTTTATATATGTGCTCATTGTAGAGATCCTTGGACTCTATTTTTCTTATTCTTCTGATGTTATGACGCTAGACACTCTGTTGGAGAATAGAACGGCTGGTGTGCGTTAGTGTATGGTGTGCCCCCTTAAGGTTGGTGGATGTCACATTGTTTGGGATCACTATGTCTTGAGGATGACTAGCTATGATTTCATTCTTGGGATGGACTGGTTGGTACCCTTACAAGCCTTTGTAGGATGATATCGTCATAGGGTTCGTTTCACATCACTAGAGAGAGTACAATTACTATACAAGGGTGAGTGGGAAGTTTAAGAAAGTCGAGCTGGACCAGAGCATCGTGGGCGAGGTGGATTCACAACACAGACTGCATGTTTATATCTGGATGATCAATGTATTTTTCAGAAGGATTTCCCTCTAGAGGTTGATCATTTCAGGGATGTCTCCTCAGATGACTTTTTAGGTCTACCTCCAAAGAGAGAGGTGGATTTCTATATTGAGATTGTGCCAGATTCGGTACCGGTGTCCATTCCTCGATATAGGATTGCTACACTAGAGTTGCGGGATCTGAATAGACAGTTAGAGGATTTGAAGTCAAAAGGTTTCATCTGACCCATCACTTCTCCTTGGGGTTCTCCGGTCCTTTTTACGAATATGTCGGATGGTACCCTCAGACTCTGTGTGGATTATCGGAAGCTGAACCAGCTGACGATTAAGAATAGATATCTCTTGCCGAGTATTGATGTACTTTTTGATCATCTTCGAGGAGCATGAGTGTTCTTGAATATTGATTACAGAGACTAATATCATCAGTTACACGTTCGACCATCTGATATACCTCTCACAGCCTTCATGAGTAGATATGGTCTATACGAGTACTTGGTTATGCTGTTTGGACTCATGAATGTGCCATCAGTTTTCATGGCTCTGATGAATCGTGTGTTCCATCCGTACCTAGATTATTTTGTGGTAGTCTTCATGGATGATATCATGGTGTAATCTCTCACTCTAAATTACCATGAAACCCATATTGAGATCATATTGAGTGCACTGAGAGAGCATAATCTATGTTCTATGCTCTCAAAGTGCCACTTTTTGATGAACCAGATACACTTCCTGGTTTATATTATCTCAGAGGAAGGAGTTGCATTAGACCCAGAGAAGGTGAGAGCAGAAGACTTCTAGGAGAAGCCAAAGTCTGTGTTTGAGCTACATAGTTTCTTGTGGCTGGATGGTTACTAAAGATGCTTAATCCATCACATCTCATGCTTAGCAGCACCATTGACATGTTTGACTATGATGGCTGTGAAGTTCGTTTGGTTAGAATCTTGCGAGACAGCCTTTCAGGAGCTGAAGGGAATGTTGATATCAGCACCAATATTGATACTCCCAGTGTAAGAGAAGAGAAATATAGTTTACTATGATGCATCAGGTATTGTGTTGGGAGATGTGTTGATATAGGGCGATCGAGCTTTTGCGTACGGGTCTCAGAAATTGAGGCCACATGAGAGGAATTAATCGACGCATGACCTTGAGTTGGTTGTAGTCATTCCTGCGTTGTTCTGTTGGAGACATTATCTCTTGGTAGATCATTTTGTGGTTTTCATAAACCACCTAAGTATCAAATATATCTTTAGTCAGTGTGAATTGAATCTGAGGCAGCGGATGTGGGTTGAGTATCTACAATCATTTGATTTTGAACTTTCCTATACACCTCGTAAGGGTAATATAGTTGCTGAAGCACTGAGCAGGATGGCTCAGATACAAGCAGTGCAAGAGCCTAGTGGTGTGTGGAAGCTTATGGCTTTGTTCTATAAGATGCATTTGGTTGTTCACAATAGTCAGTGGCAGTCCTATCATTCTCCCATAGCTGTGACTTCTACCCTCCTCAATAGATTGATGATTAGATAGCTATCTGATTCAGAAGGCCTAGTTCTACGGGGGTTGGTGGAAAGTGAGGACACTCATCTTGGATGGATGATAGGTGATGATGGGGTATTGCGTTTCCACGGATGAGTATGGGTTCTAGGGGATATACGCAAGGAGGTGGTGTGGGATTTTCATGCTTCAGCTTTGGAAGTGAATCCCAGAGTTACCAAATTGTACAGTGACATGAGATGTCAGTATTAGTGGCAAGGTTTGAAGAGAGAGACATCTAGTTTTGTTACTAGATGTTCCACATGTCTACAGGTGAAGGTAGACCATCAGAGGCCAGATGGACTCTTATAGTAGTTACCCATCCCAGAGTGGAAATGGGATGATGTCGCGATGGATTTCATGACTCTGTTTCTGAGGTCACCTCGAGGCAATGATATCGTGTGGGTTGTGGTGGAAAAACTCACGAAGGTGGCTCACTTTTTTCCAATCAAGGAGACTATGGATGTTGAAGAGCTAGGAAAGTTGTATATCCGAGTGGTTTTACGTCTTCATGGGGTTCCTCGTACTATCATTTCAGATAGGCATGCCTGCTTTACATCTCATTTTAGGAACATTTTTCAGAGGGAACTGGGAACACAGGTGATTATAAGAATAGCTTACCACCCTCATACTGATGGCCAGTCAGAGCGTACGATACAAGTGCTTGAGGACATGCTGCGAGCATGAGTCCTAGACTTTGGGGGCTCTTGGGAGAAGCATATACACCTGGTTGAGTTTTATTATAATAAAAGTTTTCAGGAAACTTTTGATATGGAACCATACAAGGCTTTATATGGTAGGCCATGCCGATAACCCCTGTGCTAGTTAGAGACAGGTGAGGCAGCTTTACTGGGACCATGTCTCGTGTAGGAGACATCTGAGCAGGTCCAGTTGATACAGAAGTGAATGTGTACTGCGTAGTCTCGTCAGATATCTTATACAGAAGTGAATGTCTACCACATAAGTTGGTGGATGTGGATGCCAGCTGAGCGACAGTACACACCGTGTATTTGGAAATATACATTGTGTACTCATGCCAACAGTTGAATAGTTCGGCAGTGTATAATGTAGCTTCAAGAGGAACAGTGAAATGAGAAAACTACACACCGTGTACTTGATAGAACACGTCGTGTAGTATGTTTCTTTCACTTAAAATGGGAAGTATCCTTATTTGTTTACAGAGGAAGCTTAGAACTGTAGGAGGGCTCTGGAGAGATGGTCGGAGCTTGGAGGACCTCCCGACGGCACACCAAGAACCTTTTTCTTCACTGTTGATCTCCTTAGAACCGCACAGGTGTGTTCTTCCTTCTCCTTGCATAGCTCTTTCCAATTATTCCTCTAAGGGATGTTATATGATTTTGAATGAGGTTATTGTCACCTCAAATCTGTGTCATTCTTGGGAATTTCATGGAGCGTTGTTCACGTATATCGATTAGGGGCGATTAACGTAGGTGGTCTGGTGTTTAAATTCCAACTGCTATGTGTTTTTGTGTACCATTGTGCTATGAACCCATGGTGGGGTGTCGTATGGCTAAGGCCATGGCTGGTTAAATACCTAGAATTGCGTAAGTAATTTAATTTAAGTGTAAAACTGCTGCTTGGGATCACTACATGGATCCAGGACCACCCGGGGGTGCGTTCCTATGTTTAGCCGTTTGGAACGGATACCCGAGTCTATGTCATGTTCATATTGATTATTACTTTTTCTTTTAATGGAGTTGTATATAGAACTTCTTGTTATGATAACATCTTGGCCTGGTTACTTGCGCCTAATGGAAGTAGTTGTATAGCATGAGGGCAACATATCTTACGCCTGAGGGCAGTAGACTCCACGCCTGAAGGAAATATTCGACATGCCTAAGAGTGAGATTCCATACGCCTGAGGGAACTATTCGTTATAAATAAGGGTCAGACTGAGGGTGGGGATATATTATCCTTTGGTCGTGGTTATATTAGCCTGAGGGCAAGGCTATGATTAGCCCGAGGGCTTAGTAATAAGGAACATTAAATGTTACTAAATTGATCATGACTGTTATTAAATTAAACTGATAAATGAATATTTAAATGGAAATGAAACTGGTAATGAAAGTTACTTTTGAGTGCTTACTAATTTAGTGCATTTATTGCCCACTGTTTTTTCACATTTTTCACTGACAGTTGGGAACATGCCTTTAGTGATTCCTTACTGGTATTTATATCTCACACCCTATTTGGGTCATTTTTTTAGCCCAAACAGATTATATTGCTGCTGGTATGGATAATGGAAATGGTCCCTATACAGGTACATGATTGTATCATAGGTTTATGAGATCATGGGATCGATCATAGGCTTGTGATGTTGCTGCATTCTGTTTATTCTTCTTTGTTTTGATTGTATTTACTTTTTTACTTGGAGTTGTATTGTATTTTAATGCAGTGTATCATGTTCGGGATGCTTTCATAGAATAGTGACATGCTGCATAATTATATTTATGACTCCTGGTTCTATTTACTTTAGTTGTCCACATTAGTTGTTTACTTTTTACTGCTTCCGCATTTGTAAGTTATTCCGCTGTGCAACACCTTGAAAAATGAGGGCATAGTTTCCCCACTATCAGACCTAGGCCCTCACTGCTAGTCGGCAACCTCTGGAATTTGAGAAAATGAACTTGAGGTCATGTGACCAACCGGGGTCGGGGCACCCGTTGAGTTCCACCCGGATCTGGGACGTTACACCTATCCAGATTGAAAATCGTCCACCACCTAAGGCCAGTCCTTAGAAGCATGTGAGTGTGGATTTCCTCAGAAAATGAGGGGTATCTACCACTAAATCTCATGTATGAAAATTAACCTAAATGAGTCTTCTTACAGTAACGCCACTAGTGATAATTTACCAATGATCATTTATATCAATGGGAAACCACCCGAATGTACCCTCTAAGGAAACACATCACGTACTGAAGCCCAATCACTCTATGTTCCATCATCAGGGACACACATTGGAATCCAATATCACTATCTATGTGGTGGTATCTTGATAGAGTATCAAGATGAACCATGAACATTATGTTATACCATGCGAGATGACTCAAAATAGATCAAAACAAAAAAAATCCCAAAAAATATATTCTATTTTTGTTTGGGTGTATCGAGTCAGAAATCAGAAATAAGAGTCTTGGTGTATGGACACCTCAGGCACTACACAAACACTAGAGTCCGCGATGTAAAATCCTTACTCAAAACAGCAAACACTATTTCCCCATTGAAAATATCAAAGTCATAGTTCATCGGCAGAATCGAATCAATTGATACCAATTTTTTGACAAACCAATAACTGGGGACCATGTCATGGCTATCCCATTCTCACCTTCCATAATCATGGGCTGGAAACTTGCTCTAGAAATTCTTATCCCTAAAATGGGTTGGCATTGCATCAAAACCTGTATAGAAACAAATAGCACACACTATAGATATCTAAAACACATAAGAATAAGAAAGGTAAAACCAAAACTAAAAACCTTTACTGAGTGTAAAATAAAGATGTAAATTTAAAGAGGCCAATATAATATCCAAACTAGAATAAAGGTACAACAAAAAGTGAAATAATCTCATAATATTGTCCACTGAGGATCCAACCTGAAGGGTTGGTAAAGCTCATCTATACGACGTTATATTCCATCAGCCCCCTTAGTAACCTGTCTAATCCTAGCTCCCATGTCTTGGTCAAAGTTTCACACCATCTTCACCATACAGAACAAGGTTCCAGAGAATCCCATGAAAGGGTGAGTATAACAATACCCAGTATGGACCATGAGACCCCAGAACGTCTCTTAGAAATAATAATAGGAAAAACAATAAATCATGATCACAATCACAAACTAAAAATTAAAAAACAATTCTCAAACAAAGTATATAACATACTGAATATTAATAATTATTATTATTCATAAGGCTAATACAAAATAATCCATTGATAATTCCACGAGTTTACCACGAATAAGTATCTCTCTCACTGATCCACATTGGGACGTATGTCAATGATACACAAAAGAATGTAAGTCATTGATCCACATAGTGGCATAAGTCAATGATCAAATCCAAGCCTCTCTAATTATGGTCCTCATCAAGTCTCACTACTACTAATCGACACAAGGTTTTATGTGGTCAATCTAGAGAGGGTTATAAGTCCTTATTCCATATAGGGTCGTAAGTCATCGATTTACACAGGGTAGTAAGTCATCGATCTATACAAGTTTGTAAGTCGACGATCTAAAAAGGGTGACATGTTTCTCATACACTGTAGGCTACACTATGGAAGGTCCTTATTAGTTCATACTACTAATTATACACATAGGTTTGTTCTAATGTTGAACCATAAAGGGTCATATGTCACATGGAATTCATCTAGATGATTCCTGCATATAGTGTAGTCAAGATTCTGAGAAACCTCCCCTCAAAAAATTGGTCGTACCTATACCTCTAGAAGGTCTCATGAAAAAGTAAATTGATAAACCACAATGACATATTGTTTTCCCCAGAAAAAACATTTCATAAATCGGTCAATCGGTCTGTAAGTTATAGGCATTTTAGTGTCAGTGGACTGGTTGGATTTGAGACCAATCCAACCAGGCCAGACTCCAAATTTATCCAAAACACAAGTGGATTTTCTCAGAAAGACCGATTCCTCCAAAGGGTTCCAGCACTGTAGACGACTCATCAAAAAAATGTCCGGTTTATGGGATTTTCTTGAACTAGTTGTACCCGACTTGGACCGGCTGTACCTGGTCCAGTCCACTAGCTGGGCATGGCTCGCCAACTGGGTGTGGCCCAGCAGCTGGGTGCGGACCCAGCTCTAGAACAAATGGACAAATGTTCGTTCAGTCATCAACTGGTAGTGCCAGGCTCACGCGAACCCTTCTACTGAACGGTCATGTGGACTGGTCCACAGTGGGACCCGTGGTTAGTGTCTGCCTCCACCATAGTAAAATACATGACATCTCCTCTACAGTGTGCCATTGCCAATAACGAAGATTGTGTGTGGAGACTATTAAATTTCCAATTTAGCACCATCAGATGCTAACACATCATCACAGATATTGATAGCTGGCTGCCTCCTCATTCAGTCGATGGTGCCGCTACACCGAGGAATCTTTTGCGGGCCCCCAGTGAAGCTTCATAGGTCTATTTTCTATTCCCACTACATCTATGGGCCTCCTGAAATGTTAGATACACTACATGGACTTCATTTTATCCTTTCCTTTTCTGTTTCTCGATTTCAATCGAAGAACGTAACCAAACCATGAATGGTGGAGGGCCTGGTCCTTGTTCGGTTCAGCCCGTTCCCACTACATTAAAGTTATAACAATGGAAGATTTGAAACATCATCAAGATAAGATAATTTCATAAAATATTAGAAATAAGTCAAGAAAATCCCTATATGTTACACGTTGGAATAAATTTCAGATGAAGAAAAAGGATAAGAGTTTAATGATGTTCGTTGACATTCATTCGTTCCTCGTTCTATGTTAGAGTAGGTTTCTGCTGGTGTTTTGTCAGAGCTTCTTCACATCGATCCCTAAAACCCATTCCATAGGTTTTCATAAGTATAAGAAAAGTAACCACCCACATTGTGTTTTGTGAATTTGCTCCATTTATGATATTAAATTAATTTTCCATTAATTTACTAAATTTCATCGTTATGCAACCCCAGTTTTGTGTCAATACATGACCCCCATTCAATCCTGACGTCACACTGTGGTTCCGCCATCCGCCGCTCAATAGTGAGAAGAGAATAATATACCATACGATGTTTTTTAATTATAATGTCTTAAAATTAACATTTTCATCGAACCATTGTTGGTAGAAGTTAATCTTCACCAAAGAGAATCTCGACGCTGTGAATTCATTCGTTTACTCATATTTTATATTTGAACATCATTTCAAAATATAGAAATTTCCACAAGCGTGTTTACAGAACGTAGAATAAAAAATTGTTCAATTTTTTTTACATTAAACCTCAACCTATATCAGTAAATGATACACTCCACATAAGGTAAAAATGCCCTCATGAGTTCATCAATACACTAATATTTCAAACAGAAGTTACCATTGGGGAGTCATATGGATTTTACAATAAAATAATTTTTACTTATTTATTTTATTTACAGCCAACGACTAACTTCAATAGTTGTCCAGTGTAGCCCAATTCTAGGATGTGCATAAGAAAATAATACAATCATGACTTCAATGGGGGTCTCAAATTTCTTTTTCAAGACTCCATTCATGAGTTATAAGAATTTGAAAAACAAAATAATTTAATTTAATTACATTATTTACTGTTTATCCATTTTTGGGTTTTCTCACTGGATGTCTGTGATGACTAAACTTAAGTCATTCCTAGGGTAAAAGCTACATCTTGAATGCAATGGTGCCCTCATATTTCTAATCTGGGCACCAATTTGAGAGTTATTACACTTTTATACAAAAAACCCCTTTATGCGGGATTTATAAAGCATATCATTTTTCAACAGATCATTTCAGGCACTCCGGGCCTCAGAATCATGTGTCTTCAAATTTTTTGGTCTCAAAATAATTCTATATAATTAGAAAATATTATATGAAAAGTCATGGACATTAAAAATAGCTACTTAATGTTGTTTATGTGATTGATGATAAATTCATTTTCAATTTTCATTTACCATTAATATAATGTGAGAAATATTAATAATATTGATGTATAATAAGGGTAAAAATATATGAAATGTTTTATGATAAATATTCTCTGGGATTTAATATATTAATGTTCTATTTCACTATATAGGGATTTTTTATACTATATAACTCAAGCTAATAATTTTTTCAAAATAGAGATTTGTGGAATAAATTTTCATTCAATAATGGATATTAAAATCCATTATAATTGAATTTATGTGATATTAGAATAAAAATTTCATTCATGAATATTCATCTATTGTATTAATAGATGAATTTTATTCAGATTTAATGAGAACCAAAGGATTAAATTGGGCTTATGAAATAAAAACATATCATGTTTGTAAATTTCCTTATATTTATAGTTTGTAAAATAATTCCTAAACATTGGAAATAGGATCATAAAACATTTTATCCTATTGAATTTATATATGATGAATCTAATGTTAATTTATATAATTAGAAATTTAAGGTTAATATGTCACTGAATTTCAATTTTCACTCTTATTCTTATGATCCATGACTTCTTAAATTTTTATAACAATTTAAACTTTTCTTCCATGTTAATAAACTCACTTCCCTAAAAAAATTCCTTACATTGAAACCTTGATATGTGTTATTTTATATTACCTTTTTTAATACATTTAAAATTTTATTTGGAGGATTTTTATTAAATCTTATTTCAATGTGGGATTTTACATAATGGAATTTTCATATATCAAACCCTTGAATATTGTGATCACTTGGAAATTATGAGCTTTTGATTTATATAAGATGGGTATAATGTAACACCTAGAAATTATAATATTAAAACATTGTATTCAATTGAATATGTGATACCCAACAACAATATTATATAAAAATGTATATTTCATTAAATTAATTCCATTTTATAGCTTACTAAACATAATTATCGGAGTATAAATAAACTCTAATATAGTAAATCATCATAAATTATACATTAAATTAGTGTCTAGAAATTGTAAAAAATAAGCTATTACAATTTTATTGTTCAGACATGTAAAAAATCATCATATATATTTTGATTAGAAAAATAATAAAAATCATTTTAATGAAAAAGGAATTATTGTCCAAAAAATATTATATTTTAGTAAACATAGTTTACCAATGAAATATTATCTTAATTTGATATTAATTTTTTTATATTTTAGAAATTATATTTAATAAAATTACCATGATTCTTAAACTATACATTCACTATTATCATAATCTTAATTCATGGGATGTTTACAAAATCTTTCATTTTCAGATGAGTGTAGTTTGATTCTTACGCATTGAAAAATGGTTTTTGTCAATAGAGGGAACCATAATGAAAGATGTTATCATTTATAATGAAAATACAAATTTAAAATTTAAATCTATCATATAATTTAAAATTATTATAGTATACATTTTTATGATAATTTGGATTAGAAGAAATTTTAGTATATGTTTTTATATATTAATCTAATTTAGGTCATTATAATCATCATTAAATTGAATTTTGAAATGGAAAAAATGAAAACATTAGAATGTTTTCTTTTTGGAACCCACTATCTCATCATATCTGCGAGAATAATTTTCAATGAATATTTTAAATTTTTATGGTTTTAAATTGGAAAAATTTATTAAATATTTTTAATAATCACATTTTATAATTTATTTTAACAAATAAGAATATTGAAAACAAGAAAAATTAATTACCATAGTTACATCAATTATTGGAATACCATGGGTTACACAAAAATTATCTGGGCTCAAGTGACCTATATATTTTTCGTCATATATATTTTATAGAAATATTTAGATTAAAAGTAGTTAATTATTGATATTTATCCGTGTTTCACCCTTTTGGAATGTCAAAAACAAGGGTAGATATTATTCCATTCAATATTTAAAAGCGTTTCATCAACCTAACTTATAAATTTACACCCACTCTCATATCATAGTCACTCCATGAATTGTTTTTTTGTAAAATACCTAAACAATCACTTCTTAAATTCTCTCCCTTCTTCCTAGATGCCCTGTTTTTTATATATATCCAACCATGTATGGATTAGTTGGAATCCTAATGAGATTACCTGAAGAAGCGGTAATGTATTTGAATAGTATTTTTTGTTTTATTTATCCCTCTACCTCATTTAATACATATTTAACAAAAAAAATGACAAATTAAGAATATTCAACAAAATAATTTTTTTATGTTATCTTCAGGAACAGAACCATTTCGGCTTCAATATAAAGTGTTACAAAATAATTATTCATGTATATGTCTAATTTCCACCTTACGGACCAACGTTAGTTTTTTTTCATTACAACCATTAAATGTTCGGTAAATTGAGGTATATATAGAATATATAATATATTTATAACATTATTATGCCAATGGTGTCATTATATATCACAAACACAGACACAGTCAATCATATATATGTATATTATTCCATTATGAACAGAATATGATAACGTTTCTCATGTCTATGGAAGACTACAACCTCGAAGTGCGATGAGATTCATTTTTTACTAAGCATTTACATTGATATTAATAATGATGATTTTAAAGAATAATATATATAATTTTATTTCTTACATTGATGAATCATAACATCATTCAAGATCGTGTGAACTACTACCTTAACATAGCGATGAGACAACCTTTTTATAATCACACCACATGAATAATATATGCCAATGTATTTAATGAAATAGTATGAAATATATGATATTATTATAATTAGTTGAATATAAAATATTACTTTTTTTACTTCAATGACATCAAATGGAAAATGGAATGTTACTCATGTGTATATACGGCCAACCATCTATATGGTCGTCACATACTTAATTTTTTCATAACCTTCAATCATGATTACTTTTAAATGTAAAATAGATGAAAAAATATTATTATTTCAAGGTTATTATTATTATTACACTTCATCAATATAATATTCTAAATCACTAAATAATTCATAATCAATAGTGATTCAGAATAAAAGGCATAACTTATCTCGAGAAATTATAATAATGAATGATTATTAATGAAATAGTGGTAATATGTTACAAAGGATCATTTTTTAAATTCTACATATTAATTTTATTCTTTAATAAGTTAATAATATTTTTCAATAACTATATAAATGATTAAATAATGTTCATCCCAAAAGAACCATGAGGTAAGTTGTTTTTTCACAATTTCATTATAATAATTCTCATTTGTATGTTATTCGTCAATTTATTTTGTATGGTAAATATAATGTTCTTATAAGATTTATTATCACGATTAAATAATATTTTATGATATTTGTACATTCATTTGGAGTTACCTACTCAAAGGGGTTTTTAATTAAATGTTACAAAGTTGTAAAAAAGTTGATAAATCAATTTATTTCATTGTGATATATTACTATATAACTATATTTGATATGATAAGATTATGTGTGTAATGTATTTACAATATATAAGTTTTTTTTACACTTGTGTTATATAGATTAAAATTGGTTATAAATAATTAATTCCTTGATGAATTATCTCATCAATTTTATGATCATTTTAGCTATTTATTTCAAAACATCATTCAAATCGAGATAGATTATTCTTGAATTTTAGGTGAAGGAAGTTATTTAAAATTGATCTACTAAAAAATTCTATTTTATTCTACTATATTTTTATAATATATATTCAATTAATATCTCAATTTACTACTCTATGGTACTAAACATTATTAGAAAACTATTTTTACAAAAATCGAATAGTTATTCCCTCTTCAGTAGAAAATCTATTTTCTAAAAAATTATATTCAATAAATTTAGGGTAATATGTTTTTAAAAATTGTGAAAATAAATCTTTAGGGACACTATTTCCCATATTGAATTTTTGCAAAATGGTTTTAAATGTATCTTCATATTTTTTATAAAATAATTCTAATTTCTATTTTACCGAAGAAGTGAAGATAATATTTCATTTAGTAAGTAAAACGTCAATGGAATTTATATCCATCATTACCAGTAAAATGAATAAAATGTTCTTTTATATAAATCAACAATAATTTTTCAATGAAATTAATTTTCACAATGTTTGGTGAAATTTTATTTTTAAAATATCATTTAAAAATTAAAAGTGTATTTTGATCATCAATGGTTTTCAAATATATTTTAATGTATTATTACACATAAATGACAAATAAACATTATTTTATATATACTCTAATGATAATATGTTGTATTTAAACAATACTAATTCTATCAAAATATTTTTTATGTTCATTTTGACCATGCAAAGTATTTACATTCACATTCCTCATTCATTTTTATTGTCATTCAATTTACCGTAAAATATTCAAATAAATATGATCATTGGATCTTAAATTTCACATATATATCCATATTATTTGTCATTGATACGTTTATTTGTTAAAATATTTACCACCTTTTGAATATTATCTTTCTTATTGAATGTTATTTTTTAATTAGAGAAATATTGATAAATACATATTCTACACTAAATATGGAGATATTTGAAAACTTGTATTCATTCATGAATTAAATAAATTATTCTATAAATAATGAAGGGTGTGGAAGTATAGACTTGTGTGGGGATTGATTCTAGATATCCATCGATGCCTTGGTAGTACCATTAGGTGATTTTGTATGCTTGAAATAGTAAGTTTCTACTTATAGAGTTAAACCATATTGTAAATTTTCTTGATTGCGGAGGTACCATCATATTTATAAAACAATTATAATAATTAGACTTTGCTATATTAATAATTTCTTTGTTACTATCCTTGATATTTTTATGATTATATTATACCTTGATGTCTATAATTCTCAATTTAATAATGAGATGTCATGGGTTTTCATTTATTTTCATTCCCATATTGATTAAAATTTATCCCATTACAATATACATGTTGTTGATTTAATGGATTATATTTTCATTAATTTATTTTTCCATATTAATTTTGTAAAATGAAATTGTTTAAATAGTATGTGTGTTCAATTGTCGACCAATACATGTTGATTGTTCTTATTACATTATTCTGGATACTACTATGCTTTATCCTTGCTGATAATTATACCACACCATTTTTTCATTAGTAGGAATCAATAAATTATACTATGTTTTATATTGATAAAAATGATAGATGGAATAGAATTATTCATTAAATAATTATGTTGTAATTTTTTTCATATATAATATGGAAATCATGTACTTATATATTTTTCAAAGACTACTAATCCCTTTTATCATTAGGCATGTGACTACTTATATCCAATTATAATGTAATAAAGTATTACACCATTTCTAACTTACTTGTCCGGGGGTCATTACATAAAATGGTAACGTTATAACCATTTTGTGACATATATAAAATATTTATTCATAAAATAAATAAATAATAATTTTCATGAGAGATGATGAATAAAATTAATAATCATCACTATGTGGAGTTATATTTCAACAGATACAGATGATCGATGCAATATTTGTCTTAGTGGATGACAATGAATGAATAAGTTTTCCCAAAATAATATAAATGACCTTAATTATAATATATATATATATATATATATCATATTTTCATATGAATATGGGTGTTTTATTAAGGTGTATAATAAAATAAATGACAATGTGAATGAAATATTTTTACATCATGATATGTTAATAGAAAATACTATGTTAAAAATAATAAACATCGAGATTAAACAATCAACTAAATAATATATCAATTTGATAGAAATAACCAACATATTATATAGGTGGCTCTGGATTGGGAAAAAATTATTATAAAATAAATATATTTTTCCTACTCAAAATAAACATAATTATAAATGATTGTAAAATAATATCATAATTTTTTGTTAATTTATATTTTTCATTTTGAATATATATCATTCAATAATTAGTTTTTGTTATTTTATGAGAAAATATAATTAATACATTATAAATATTTAGAATGTTTATTTGATGAAATGGTATTATTTTTTCAAATAATTATATCAAAATTATCCAATTGTGATATAATTTGAATTTTATGGAATATGTAAATATTTAGAGAATTGTATGAAATGCAGATTCACTTGAGAAAACATTCTCTTTTTTTATACTGAAAAAAAAAATCATTTTTATACAAAACATTATTAATAGAATTTAATGACTAATTTGAGATATTATATTATAAATATAATCCAAAAATAATTCATAACTTTTAAATAAAAATTTAGTTCTCGATAAATATGAAAATAACATTCATTAATAACAAAGTGCTTTCACATTGCGATAATGATCAAATCTAGTTTCTTATAACTAAAATTTGAGTGGTAAAATATCTCTTAAATTCCATTGTATTAAATCAAATATTTAAATTATTATATACACTTATAGATTTAAATTTTCATTTATATAACAAAAATATTACCCCAATCATTATTCAATGCTTATGAAATAATATTAATGTTAAATTATCAAATTATATTAATTTTCTTGACATCTACATGAGAAAATATATATAATGGATAGATATATAATATTATATTGAGTACAATTAATTTATTTTCTTTAGTGTAAAATATTTAATATTAATATATGTTAAATAATTATCGTTATGTATTATGAAACAATGACACATTGCTTGTTCTATAAAAAAGAAAAATTAATTAATTATTTTTGAAAAATATAAAAATTAAAATATAATAAGCATTAATTGATATAGAAAAAAATATTTTTTAAAGAATATATCCTCTAGATGCATGCAATGGTAGATTTTATGACCATTTTAAGAAACATGGTTACAATTATAAACATTGTAATAAATTATTTAATGAAAAGTAAAACATGTCACACCTATGTTTTTAATATGTGTTATATTATTCATATAGTGTTTTATTTATAATATGTTTGATTGTGAATATTAATTTTAAATAAAAAATATTTATTTTTATCATGGTATTTTTAAATTTTTAGTTGGTAAATAATATCCTTAATAGAGTGCAGAACGCTGAAATAGTTATAAATTATGTTATGGAAAAATATAATAAATTATATAATAAATTAAAATGATTAAATTTTGAGATATTTATGTCGATCAGATATTTTTCTAGATTTTCAAAAAACAATTATGGTATTAGAAAATATTTTTTCAAAATTGGACATGTGTTTTTGAATTTTTTAGTTTATGTAATGATTTTTTATGATACCAAGAAATGATATTTTTTGTAACTCTTATTTTATTAAATTATTTTAAAATAATAAAAATATTTATAAAAAATGGTTATATTATATGGTCTAAAATGTGATAACATATGTAATTATTTTCCATTTGTAATATATGAGATCTCTAATAGAATTATTATACTTTAATATTTTGAGATTTTCAATAGTGACCATCATCTCACTTTTAAAGAGGATCCTCTTCTTCTCAATTAGACACACTTAAATGATTTTATTAAAATATCTACCAAATTACATTCATATAATTTTGTTTGAAATTCTAGAGGACTAATTTTATTTTTAATGTAATATTTTGTGACTATAAGGTGTAATTAAAAAAGAATTTTCAGAAGTAGCTGTATTATTTTTATAAATAATTTCAGTTTTATTGAGTCATCCACCTATTTAAAAAGATATTATGAAAATATAAAACAATATATAATTTATCAATTATATAAAAAGATATAAAAATATTTTTGGAATAACCCATGTTAATATCTTCTTATATCATATAGTAAATGTTTTCATCGTCTCTGTGTTCGGAAATATTCTTACCTCGTGAACAGAGGAAATTCATTTTCCATCACCATCTATCCTGACCAGTTTTTGTTGAATTAATATTTATATATTATAATCATGACATATAATTCATAATTATTGGTATTATATATCATTTTATTCTCTTATAATTATATGTTGAAAATATGATAATGACGTTCATCTGTACGGGTAGAGTACCACGTCCCTGAAAAGATGTGATTCATTTTTCATCATAGAATCAAATGGAAAATATAGGTTTGTATATTAAACTTTTTACATGATATATATGATATTTATAAAATTTTATATATATAATATAATAATTATTTTTTTTTCATAAAATATTGTTGAAAAATATAAAATTTACACATGCATACGTATGGCCAAACATATCTATAATTATAGCGTAGTTCATTTTTCAAATCCATGTATAATTGATAGATTTAATATTTAATTTATGTTTAAAAATTATAATTATGTCATGATAATTATTCTTGATATAATGAAACTATTAACACGTTGATCATACCCAACAAATATGATTATTTTTTTTACTTGAGTATAAAATATTTTCAAAAAATAAAATGTGAACTAAATTTATTATGTATGTTTATATAAAAAATTTAATTTATTAAAAATGAACAATAAAAAAGAATAAAGTTATCCAGAGTGTAAATAATAGACCTTATAATATTAATCAGAGAGATAATTATTATATGGGAATTATTAATCACAAGGAAATGTAATCTTTTTCAGAAAAAAACTCCATTTTAATTATGTTAATGATTTATTTTCGAAATCATCCTCTTTCATGTCGTTGTTTTTTAAAAATTGTTTTTTTATTAATTTTATATGGATACGAATGTTATAATAAGGTAATATTCAAATTTCTGTCAATTATTTACAAAAGAGAATATTTTTATGCTTTTATGTATGGGAATATATTTTCTAAAACAATATTTTATAATAAATTATTAATTTTTTAATAAAATTTAAAAAAAGGTATTTTCATGGTCTAATATAGTTTGTGAAATAGTTATTACCTTTATGGTACCTCAATTATTTGAATACTAATTTAAAATATTTTAAGTTATTATAAAAAGAATTTTTAAATTTATATTTGTGAAGTTTATATATAATTATTGGATTTAGAAAAAAATTATATATTCCTTAAGAATATTTTTAAGACGATTTCTTTAAGATTTTTGTTTTTGATATCATTCTTAGGCATTGTTTATGATGATGGATAGATCTTTTATAAACTAATGATGGGTGGTTTCATGATTAACCAGGGGCCTGTGGTCACATTATTATCCATTGATAAGTAGTTCCATGATAATCCATGGATATTTTATTATGTTACAACACCCAATAAATTGGGTTGTATATAGTTTTTGTTTGACCGTATTGGTCACTCTATTGGTAATAGTGATATTGAAAAATATATAACAATATACACACATAACTATTTTATTCATTTTATGGTGTTTTCATAGGAATTTAATATCACAAACTGCATCATCAAGATGAGGGAATGTATAGGAATATTCCAAAACCATATATCCATAATATTAAGGAAGGATAATGAACCTAAAGTCCCACCACCAATATCCCACAATGCGGTGACAATAACCAAGGTTATAGAAATATAAAAAATATAAAATTCTTTATAATTTTTATAGTAACCAAGATAAATAGATAATATGTATCAACATCAAAAAATCCAAGACACACACACACACACACATATATATATATATATATATATAATGAAACCAAAATCCATCCCACATGCATGTTTAATGTAAATAATGCTATAAATATGTGGAGAACAACAATTTATGAACTGAAATGATACTAAGAACCAACACAACAACTATCACCCATGTCCGAGCTTGTGAAGTCCAGCATGATACATGAAAACTCCCTAGAAACACGAACGTATTTTTATATATCTAGGGTGACCATACAAATATACTCAGTACAAAATAACCAATGTCACTCATGCACAATGGAGAAAATCATATTATTTCTTCTATAAGATAATAACATAATCCCACAACACCTAACAAGGAACAGTAACCATCAAGCCTCAAAAATGAACACACACTAAATAACCCATGTCAAGATTTGTAGTATAGTAATTACATCGATATTTCTGTACACCACAATGCTTTATATCAGCTAAATTCTCATCCCTTATTAAGAACTTCCTCATGATAACATGTAATTCCACAATCAATACCGTCACAACTTTCCCGCACAAATGTGGGCCACATACGACATCACATTTTTTCCATAAACTCTTTGGCCACAAACCACAGGAAATCACTACACACAAATACTTGGGCATCATACATACCATGTACTACCCGAAAACATCGGGTACACATCCAGAAGACACCTAGGAATCAAAATATATCTCATAGATCCAATACCATAAATATATTAATAAACCCCTTTCCATTAAATCCCACTTGAAAGGAATTGGAAAAATAATTCCTAGATGATGTAGTAAGGAATATCCAATAATCATCCAATAATCATCCAACCGGAATGTTGATAATGGAATGACTCCCCATAAAATTTAGTTTTTCAGCATATATCTGTCAACATGGGTGGGTACATAAATAAATCACAGGGAACTAAATGTATATATGTAGGTATCAAAAACTCAGTAAAACCTATGTGTTTCAAATAATGTAACCATCCCACACAAAACAACCCTATCTACAACCTCTAACTTCATGATTTACACCATCAACAGACACATCGTATGTTTATAGAAGGATGACATATCATAAATCCCCCTTACATAACAAACATACAAAACAAAATTATTAAGTAACAATATTAGTTGTTTCATCCCTAACCATGAAAAATATAAAAAAATTGTTGAATTGTTTTCAGAAGGAAATAATCTTCTAAACACATCCATGACCCTCAAAGAAACAGGAATCAAGGTAGTTCATATATTTTAACACCATTTCATAATACCAATAGAGACATCCATCTTGTATTCCCACTGCACACCCCCTATCCCAGACACCTGTTAAACCACTTCCTACTGTCATTCATAAATGTTATCCCTCTCAAGTCATTCTCTCGAAATCAAACCTGACAGAGCCACTAAAATGAAACTCCACACTCAGAACACCTATAATCTTGAAATCATGAAATTATAGTCCTATAGGCTAGCTAAACAAACATAACCCAGATGTAGTACCACTACATAACATGTCCATCAATTCAAAATTCAATCTATCTCTAAAATTAAGATACCAAAACACCACCTATAACCACCCATACAGAAAACCCATAATAACCACCACTAAACCACAACCCTACAGCACACAAAAACCACACCCTTCTCACAAATACAAAACCACTATACACCATCTCACCCATAATTGTGGTTCCAACAATAGCACCACACAACAAAAACAAGTCACAAATCCCTAAATAACCGAACACAAATCCACACCTATCAAAATTGGTGTATTCATATTTCGCCAACACAATTGTTAAAATTTCACATTGATAAGAGGGGTTGATAAAACAAGGATTTCAATATGGTTAATCCAATAATATAACCTTGTGTACCTAATTAACATGATTTTTACAAAAAACAATTAATCATGAAAAAAAATAATTATAAGGCATCAGTAATGCATATAATAAGAACACCGAAAAACATAATTGTCAGAGTTCATACAACCACAACCGATCACATAATAAACAAGGATACAAATTGAAACAAGCGACCAACATCAACATCTCCCTCATCCACCATTTATTAGATCCCATTATATTGTTTAAATATGGATCCATACATTATAATAAGAATGAATCTTTATAACCACCTTGAATGATACAATATTAAAATAGATATGATTGAAATTTCTACATGGAAAAAACATGCGACCAACAATTCATATTTATTTCAAAATAATGGGTATAAAAGTAGAAGGATAACACCGGGGAAACAAGATAGTGGGAAATATAACATGAGAAAAACTAGTCTAGGAAAACAAATCTGCATACACGAAGATAAAAGAGAAGTGGGGACCCCTCCGTTAGAAATTTTCAGATCATACATCAACATAATGTGAAACAGTACCAAGGCCACTAATTTTAGGTCATCTCTAAGACAAAATTGTTATATTATTCAAAATTACAAGAGGTTTAGGCTATTAATATAAAATTAATATTCTTTAATATTCCATTATAAAGTACCAATCAATAATTTAACCAATATTTACGTCAAATAATATGTAAGAGGGGAGAAACTAAAAATATAGGGGGAAACTTTGATAAAATGAACATTTGGAAAATTGTGGGAAGTGAATCACAATTGGGTGAGTCCTTGGTGTCATCATTCAATGACAAATCATTCGGTGTCACCATTTATTGTCACTATTTAGTTTCCACCATTCAGTGATCCAAATTTTCTTGTCAACATTAAGTGAGTAACCATTCGGTGTCCTAGTTTATGGATCCACCATTTAATAGAATTCTTTTGGAGAACTCTTTAATTAATCCATTTTTATCTACCAAAACATCCCCAAACACCTGATTTTCAAAAAAAATGACCTTGAGGGGTCCGGTTAATTACATCAGATACATCTAAAATTATTTTCTTCATTGATAATTATAAAGTAAACCCAGAGGAAGGATGGGCCCAAACAACATCTCTGTAATATATCTCTCAAGGATCAACCATATACTCTTGTTAAAATTCTTGCGGTAAGAACATTGAAATTAAAAAACACAACCACAAAATTAAACTCCCAAAATACCAAATAACTCCAAAACATACACTACCCGAACTTATGAATCAGGTAATTCCTTCCCCCATGGTAATATACTATCTGTAATGGGGGAACTGACTCTGTCATATGTGTCTAATAACATTACAATTAATGAATCTTGATTAGGGGTACTATACCTACTATAAGCATCCATTAGGACATTATCGTATCCCACAAAACAAGGAAACAACAGTTCATGTAGAAAACAATGTTCAAGCATTACATCACAAAGAGAAACACATGAGAATAATTCAATAAAAAAACATCAGGTACTGGGTGCACATATATGTCTATCTATCACAAGTAATATTCATTAGGTCTCCATTCATCCCCAACACATGAACCATATGATTTTTCTGCCCATTCAACAACTTCTCTCGACGATCCTAGATCTCTACTAGCATCTCCACAAACATTTTGTGATCTTTGATATATAACTCTCCCCAATCAATGACAAGGGTGTCAGAGTGAATATACCAAAAAAGTTGGTATAAATCAAAAATTTCAGGGATCCCCCCATACAGTGGTGGAAAAATTTGATATTCCACCTATCTTGCTTTATATACACCTCGAAAGGTCAAATGAACATTAACGAATGAAGACTCCCTAGGTCGATCCTCCAATGCCCAAATTGTGGGGAATCATTTAAGAATACACTGTCTGCAACCATGAACATCAAGGTACATCACCTATGATCTAAATATGACTTATTATAGTCTTATGATGGCTTTATACACTCACATACATGTTTTAATTTCCCTATCATACTCTTAACCACATCTTAAGAAAGAGAGGCTGCCTCCCCAACTTCCTTCAAGCATAAGGGTGAATGACATGGTCATCCGTATAATTATTCGATCAGAATCATACAAATATAATAATGATAACTATTGATTTTAGAGAACTCTACCAAGGGTATGTTTTTCACCCATGTCCATCTAAGGTCCCGAACACTTTCTCACAACATTTGGATGATCCCTTTGTTTTTCACTTTGTCTGATGATGGAAAGAAGATCACATGCATAACTAAGATGGGAAGTCACGGTAAATCCCCTAATGAATAGAAATGTATAACATGTATCACAATATAATACAATACATCTTTTATCTCTATGAATCTACACTACCTCGTCCTCATACCTCTACGATAAGGCATCCACTGTTCTCGACTCCATGATCACATAGAAGTGATCCGACTATGTCATCAAATCAACTACAACCCAGACTGAAATGATGAATCCATGATACCATTGAAAAAATATAATGAAATAAATTGATATGTCATCCCAATTATACATGGGGACATTTTAAGGTAGCAACAGACCACCGAGAACATAGTGTTCTTCCGTCACTTTCTATCACAACATGCACTTTTACACAAACTCTTCCACTGCCCAATACATTTCAGGCCCCCATAATAGTTCTCTCTAGCATCGATACATCGTGGAGACACTTCGGTTTACTATTATAGGTGAGATATGGAACTCATAGAGAACTCCCTTGCAAAATTCCACATGGAAAAATAGCTTCCCATGGAACACCATCTGATTCTGACCATCATCTGACCATCCCATAAAATAATTTCATTTGTAAAACTGATCTTGAATCACTTATGCTTTTGATTCTCCCATGTGATACACATCCAACTACCACATTATATATGAATTCTCCATCATCTCCAAAACTCATCATTTACCCCCATCTATTCATGAATCAATGTGCATGGAAGCAAACTTCTCAATTTCTCTCAAAGCGTCTACATATTCCAAAACCACTTCCTTCAATGAAATCATTCTCCATGAATTAAACAAAACATTCCCATTTCCTAAGGTGTAAGATATCTCAATATTTTAATCATTGATAATCTCTATCCACCTTCCCTAGCACATGTTCGTATCTCACTATAAATGATATACCTCATCATCTTGTGATCTATGTGGACCAAAAATCCATCCCTAATGAGGTAATGCTGCTAAAACATCAGCGCAAACATGACCACTATATGTTCTTGATCGTGGGGGGATTATTTATGTTCAACTGGGCATAACATCCTATATCCATAAGAGACCACTCTTAACTATTACGTCAACGGGATACCTAATCTCAAATGGGATGCATCGTACAACACCTCAAACATCACCACTCCTATGGAATCTTGAGAACATTTGAAATGTCTTAAATTACCTTCATATATGTGAAATATGGTTTAAAATTATCAATCCACAAAATTTCTTGGCCTTTTCTTGTCAACGTTGTCCATGGGGATGCTACTAGAGACAAATTAGGCACGAATCACTAGAAATAGCCTCCTAGACTGAAAAAACTGAAATCCACTACAAAAATCTCAGGTGCTTTCTAATAAAAAACTTCTTCAACATTTTATTGGTCCACTACTTCGCCCTACTGGGACACCACAAGCCCAATGAAGTGGACCTCCCGTGTCCAAAACTTTCATTTAAACAACATTGCGTAGAGTTGTTGGTGCCTAAGGGTCTCTATAAAAATCCAAATATTCACGGTAAGATCAACCTTCTAAATATATTATATCATAATTTAATCAATTATGTTAATGACGAACCAATCTAGTAACAAAATAATTACGAAGTTATGAAGTCCCATGAACACTGTGGAAACATTTGTAACACCAAATGACATAACTAAAAACTCAAAGTTCCCATACCTATACCATAAAACATTCATTGGGATATCACCATAGTTCACCATCAACTAGTGATACCCAAACAATAGATAAATCTGGTATGAAATTTTACCACACTTAGCTGCTCAAAAAGATCATCTATCATCAATAGAGTGTAACTGTTCTTGGCCATCACTTGGTTAAACCTATGGTAGTCTATAAATATCCATATACCACTATACTATTTCTATTAAAATATGACTACAGCACACCACGATGACACACGGGTTTGATAAACACCTTCCTCATTGGATTTTAAATCTAGATCCGAAACTCCCACAACTCTTATAGGGCCATTTGATAAATAGATATTGAAATTAGAGAAGCACTAAGCTGCAAGTCTATCTCAAACTAAACATCACTTCAAGTGGGTAGAGTCTGAAAATAATTATGACATACATTATAGAACCCCCACCCAATGACCACGGGAGACCTCTCCATAATTGTATCATTCGATTCCACTAGTAGCTCATGTAGTAAGAAAAGAAGAGGCTCTATGCACCAGTTTCCCCCACGGAAGTTTCATTCACTATTGAAAGCTACATGATTTCCATTATTTTCTGATAACAAAACACTTATCTTGAAGATGTCAATAATATAATGCACCAAAAAATCCATTGATTCTAATGATGACAACATAAGGCTACATCTATAACTATACGAGATCCCAAAAAACAAATGTGGCCCCAAAATCAGTCTACATCCCCGGAAAACATCAAACAAGATGTTTTGACCTCTGATAGGAGTACTCAACATCAAGAGAACAAAATGTCTCACAAAGTATAGTCCATAGGCATGGTCAAGAGAGTGGTCAAAAAAGGCGTGAAAATCTCATGAATTAAATAAAGCACAAGAAATAGTGATGAACATACAGACTGTACCTCAGATGATATATGGACTCACTAGAACTGCTACCAACGTAACATGCAAATGACCACACCCAGCTCCCCAACCCCTATACTGTTTATCACCTCACTTCCCATGCCATTTTATGGCCCCTAAAGAGCAACATGAGGTTTCCCTCCTCCTGCACCATCCACCCATAGTAAAGAAGTGGTCTACTATCCTTGCTGCTGGAAAGGCCCGGCTTGCAACTGCTATTGAGGTAGGTAGTGAACCTATCCACATACACCAAAAAGATCTAAAGACAAGAACTATCCATGGAGGTTACCGTGACCTCTACATGAAAAACACATCAGTATTTGGCCTGTGGTAAATTGGATAAGACTATGGGTCGAAACTAAAACTGCTAGGGTCAGATCCCCTCTAGATGAAACTTGGAATGACCTGACCCCAGAGACTTGCTGTTGATGGCCTTCCCCTTTGATGAAATGATCAAAAATATCTCTCATGGTTGTCCTCCTCACAATTTCATCCATTCCACTAACTCATCCTTCTTTTAAACCTCTATGTATATCCTCATGTTGAAGGAAGTAACCACATACTAAAGGGATGAGAGTAGTCCACCTCTAACAGCCACTCCTAAGACTCCTCCTTCTGAATGATTATTGGGGAAAAATTAGAGATACTTGAACACTATCCTCAATTCTATTATCTAAATAATCCACTTCGTGAGGGATAATAGCTCTTACCTATTATCATCCTTCATCATAGATGAAGGGAATTATTCTTGGAACTCCTTCTCAATGTCATCCCACAAAACATTAGTATCTTTCATATCCACGAGGTAAAACATCCACCACTGATGCACTACTCCCCACATATGGATAACTACTTGAAAAACCCAGTTGTCTATCAGAGAATAGATCAAGCTAAAAGAAATCACCATCTCATCAAGACAACACTTTGTCTCTATATACGAGATGGTACTCTCATTATTTCTCATTGTTTTATACTGGAAGGAATGAAGGGTGTTAGTCCACTAGTAATCCTTTGCTGGATCAACACTTAACCATTTCGTTGAATTAGAATGATGTTCCTCCACTACTAAAGCCACACAGGGACAACAACTATGTGCCATAACTTAAAGTAAACTAGGAAATCCTAATCCATTGATTTATATAATTTATTAAGGATTCATTTTTACTCATTGATTATATTAATTTCCATGAAACACCCTATATAGACAAAAATAGAATTCATTATGATGCATGTACCTTCCCTTGGGTCTATAACTCGCAATTGGTGTATCCTCACTTGGTCTTCTTGTAAGACCAGAGTCCTTGAATCAGATCACGAGAGACCTAAAATATTGCATCCTACAGGATCTTCTCAGGCCTATGTCATGCACAAATGTCACCAAACATTGTTTCCCTACCGAACCATCCAATTATCATAGTTCCTACCTTCAAATTATATATAATCTCTCAACCTCTCATCTGATAAAATTTTTTCATGACCTTCCTTCTTCAAGATGAGGGAGGAGATATCAAGATTCAAGTCCTTACTTCCTCAAGATGAATGAGACTTAATGACCCCCCTGAGTCCCACCTCCAGTATGCCCTGGGGTGGAAACCAACACCAATGGTATTGAAAATTAAAAAAAATGGTAGGCATTAATGTTTTTTATATTTACTAATATCATGAGATAAGATATATCGACCACAAACAGCACCAATCAAGATATACATAATGAATCCAAAATCCAACACATATGCTCTTTAATGTAAAACTACTATATATAAAAGGATAACTCCAATGTAAGTACCCAAATGTTACAAAGATGAAACAATGAAACTATCCACAATTTCCAATTTAGTCAGGTCAAAGACGGACAACATAATCTATAATAATACCTGAAAACAATTTTTTATACATAAGGTGAGATTAAAGTTATTCTAATAAGGGAAAATACAAAGTCGTGTTTGAAAATGTTGGAGATTCATACTAATTCCCATTTGAAAAAAGATAGAAACCCAACATAACCTAAGTAGGAACACTAACCACATAACCTCACCAATGTACCATCACCAAATAATGCAATTAAATAAATATAATGTAGAAAGAACATTATTATTTCGGTACCCCACACCACTTCTCTCTAGATAACTATTAACCCCTAATGGAGAATGTCCTTCCACTACCATTATCTTCTACATGTCCCAAAGTCACAACCTGTCTTCTCACACGTAGGCCACACTCCACATCACATTTCACCCGCAATCCTCTGTGCCACGAACCGTAACACATTCCCTCTTGTAGAAACGTTGGCCTCACACATTCTATACCACATCCAAAAACACCTAGGCCTCATCCTGAAGACATATGGGAAAAAACCACCTCTCCCAAAGATAATACCATAAATTAGTTAAAAAACATAAATCTAATACAGCCTTCCTGGAATGACTTGGGTAATGAATTCCTAGAAGAGGGAGTAGAGAAGCAGAAATAACCATCCATCCTCCCACCAGGATGTTGGGAACAGACCCACCCATATAAATGGGGTTTCGATCACATAGTATCAACATTGGGGGGGGAGCGTGTAGAAATCATGAAGAACAATAAGAATATATATAGGTACCAAACACTCTTCCAAACATAGGGGTTTCAAAGCATGTAACAATCCTTCACAAAACTACCCTTACTATGACTTTTAAATTTTGGTATTTACACCATCAACATTCAATACTTAAGTTCATAGAAGGATGCCAGATCATAAAGCTCCCTTACATAACACCAATCTAATGCAATGTTATTAATAATTATATTACGGTATTCCATCCCCACCTGAGAATATAATAAACACAACATATGCTACAATTTTTTGAATTCTAGAAGAAAATAAACTCTAGAATGTGAATAATGTAATGATGGACCATGTTAATGAATCCATTTAAACACTTATTCATAAAAATAATGCATACAACAATCTTATAGTCCCACTTCACACCCACCCTTCCCAGACACCCATTCAACCACTCATAACTATAATTATTCAATGTTATACCGATCATTTCTTGACCTCACAACCAATCATGGAAGCCCCGGTACAGAAGAAAACCGCACCTATAAAACCTATAAACATGAAATCCTGACATCCCAATCTTGCACCCCTGCTGCCCAAAAATTTCTCAAATGTTGTCCCACTACAGCACAAGTCCATCCATTCCAAATTCAATTAATCCCTAAAACTAAGAAACCAACACACCAACAGTTGGTACGCAATCACAAAACCCACTTTAATAACCACTAAACCACATCCCCACAACACACACAAACCAACCCTTATCAAAGAACAAGCTCCTTTATCCACTTCTGCACCCATAATTTTTCTTACAAAAGTATTACCATAGAACCCACCAAAATCAGAAATCCCATAATAACATAGCACACATACACACATATCAAATAGGTTTTATTAATATTTGTCTAACACAATTATTTAAATTTTTCATTGATAAGAATAGGTGATCACATAAGATTTTCATCATGGGGTATCCAATTATTTAATCATGTATACATGATAAACCAGATTATTATTGACATAAATTTTTCATAGTGAAAAATAATTGTTATAATGAATCCACTATTCAATGGAATTGACAACCAATGTAAATTAGTTTTAGATACCACACTTCCATAACAGATCAAATCATCAACAAGGCTATCTAATAAAATAAGCCATCAATATCAACACCTCCCTTGTCCCCAATTAATTACATCAGATTCTCTTTATAAAATATTTATTCATCCATTATCATAATGAGTAATCATTATACCCACCTAATATGATGCATAATTAAAATAGAGAAAAACAAAATCCATACATGGAACAATATAAAAAATCTATTCTCCCTTATGCTAAAACATGGTTTTCTGAGTTGCATGAAAAATCCACGAAATACTAGGGGGCACAGAACAGGCATATAGCTTGTCTTGGAAAAAATGGTCTCCATTCACCTAGAGAGAAGATAATATTGGAACTTTTATTTTACAAAATAAATATAATTTATCAATGTAACATGAAACAGTTTCAAGGCCATTAAAGTCGGTTCATGTCTTAGACAACATGGTTGGAATTTTCAAAATCTATGGACTTTTAGGATAATAATTTACTATTAGTATTGTTTTAAATTCCTATAGAAATTCCCTAAAAATAATTTATTCTTGATTTACATCAGATAAGATGTATGAGGGGAAAAACTAGAAAAACATGAAAAATTTAAATATTTGGAGAACTGTTAGAAGTGAAAAACCATTGGGTGAGTCACTAGGGTATCCATTTTGTGTTATCATTCACTAAAACACAATTTGGTGAGGCACTATTCTATTAGATTCCATTTTGAAAACTATATTTTTTTTAAAACCCCATAAATTAAGACTCCATTACCACACAGAACACCAAAAACACTGGATTTTCCCAATTGGATGGCCTGAAGGAGTCTGGTTTATTCCATTGATTGATTTTCAAAAGGAAATATAATTATGTTTTTTAATAGATGATACCATTTCTGGGTGATAAATTATGTTTCATTATGAAATATTTTTACTGGATTTTTTATGTTTTTCTTTTTACTAATGTTTTCTTTATTTCATGTCCTATACAAAACTTTTCTTATCATAAATTTTTTTAAACATATATTAATATTTTTAAATTGAGTTTAAGGACTAGAAATAAATAAGGAATTAAATTTTTATTGTTTTTCATGAAAATAATCCATGTTTTATTAAAATACTATACTATTATCGAAAATTAGATACTAATTAGAAGTCTCCACTTATAATTTAGGGATTTATATTGTAAAAGTTTGTGATAATTCTCTAAAACTCATTTCTAAAATGATAATTGAGAATGAATGAAATTTAATTATATTTTAAATACACTATAATAAGTATTTCATATGGTTGGTTCATACATATATTATTAGAGATTGGAATAGAAAATAATTAAGAAAAAATATTCATTTATTTTTTATACTTTAATGTTATTTTTTAAGTATTTTTCCAATATTTTTTGAATTTCATAAGGATAATAATAATATAGATTCATAAGAAACATATCCCATAGGAGGGGTAAATAATCATCACATTTAGAAATGTTGTAGTAATTGAATGCCCAAATGATGGGAAATAATGGATAATCACTAACTACAGCACTACGTCATATCCTTGTTAGTGTGAATTTTATTATATATTATAACTGGAATCTAATTGTTATCTATGTTTTCAGAACATATGTTTTTTATAAAATAGGTATGGTAAATAAGGATATATTAGAAGTGGTTCACTATTCTGGGAACCCAATATTTTTATGGTAACCAAAATACCATGGTTTTTTAATTTAGGAATAAATTTTGATTAATATTTTGTAATGATGTATGTTTTTATTGTATATTTATGGTGATCAAGGTTATTTATGGAAATAAAGAGCACATGATAGAGAAAGTGTGATTAGGAATGTAATATTTCAAGTTGATACTTTTTGAGTAATTAATTTTATTTGGATATAAATAGTAAAATTGTCTTGTATATCTATGTGATCCAATCCCTATGAAATTTGGGATTAAAATATCGATTGGAATATTTTTCTATAATTGAGTGTTTAGTTATTTTATGAATTATCTATGTCAAAAATACTATATTATTTTTGAATATTTATGATTTAAAATATTTTTTATTTGTTTGATGGTCTATTAATCCTAGGTAATTTTCTTATATTGTACTAAAAATAATTGTCTTCGTTAATGTTTAATGAAAGATAGACAATATTTTTAATCATTTCTAGAACAATTTGAGTCTTATAAGTTGATTCTAGTGCATCAGGTTTGGAAAAATCATCTGCAATAATAATCATTTAGAAAAAAATATTACATTAATATTGTACTTGACTAAAGGATGAAAATTTCCATGTAATGTATGTATATTTCTATATATTATTATTATATATGGAAACTGAATTAATCCACTATAATCATAAGATATTGAAATAATTCATCCCCATTTTTAATTGTTACTCAAAATTCAATGTCCATTTAACAAATAAAAGATTTTGTATTTTGTGATAGATAACATTCTCAGTTCTGAGATCTCTATGAAAATGCATCATCACATGGTATTTACTTTTGTTTTCCATGAACCTGTTTTTGTACATGGAAAACTATTATTTTTTATCTATACTGACATTCATAATTTCGCTTCTCTTTTATTATACAAACGTTTTTAATCAATTGTTCAATGTTGGATTTCAAAAAAGGGATTTTGAATAGTCAGACCATGGTTTCTATAAACAAATTAGAACGTTTAAGAGTAATTTATTAATGAGAGAATATGTAATATCCTGATATTTTAAAATTAATGTCTATGTTATGTATAATCAACATCATGATTAAACTTAAAACTAAATATTTTTGTAATATTAATGTTTTAACAGATGAAAAATGTTTGGGTATGAATAAGAATAACTAATTTATGAAATAAATACATATTTCATACACCATCAGAATTTTAAATTTAAATGATTATAAAAAATTGTCCTAGTTGTTTGAAAACTCATTTTATTTATCAAGAATTTGTTTTCATCAAAAATGAGATTCTAATATTTTTATTAAAGAATATAATAATTAATTTCAATTTTTTTAATATTTATATGATAAAATGATCATTATTTTCGAAATCATCATATTAACATTCTTTTAGTAATTTGGATAATTTCATGAAATATAGATTTATTATTGAACGGTAAAAATTATAATTTGATTTGAATAAGTTATATCTTGTGAAATTTTCATGAAATATTTATGATATAAATATTTAGTCATCATATTTAATGACATTAAAATTATATCATATTATAATTTTCATAAAAACTAATTCATAACTTCTGAATAATAATTTATTTAATGATAACTATAAAACCCAATTTTTTTGCTAATTATATGATAGTGCAATAATGGAAATTTGAGAATCTTTTTTATTGTGAAAATTTTGAGGTATAAAGACAAAAAATAACTATTTTATTAAATATAATATATAAATAATTATTTATATTGATAATAGTTTTTTAGTTATATTTCCATAATTTTAAAAAAATCCTAATGCAATGCTTCTATATGTTGGGAAATGTAAAATTTATAAATAAAACAAGTTGTCTTCACATGGAAATGTGTATATATACATAATGAATAAGTATAAATTATTTTATTGTGTTAAATTAATTTTTTATTATATTAAATGATTAATAATTTATATATATGAAATAATTACCCTAAAATTTTATGTAAAAATAACACAATTATTGTGAAAATAGGAAAAAATAAATATAATGATTTATAAAACAAATAAATGTATATCATAAGCACCATTAAAAGACTAATAAAATAGTAAAAATCATATTAATTTATAATAAATCAAAAACAAGCATACAAATTTATAATTTATGACAATTTGGAGCTACATGGTTAAGACTATTACAATTATAATATTATATTTAATAATAAGTCAAACGTGTCAAACTATTTTTTCTAATAATATTTATATTCTTAATATATTTATATGTAATGATATGATCATATATTAATAATACTGTGAAATATAAATGATATATCGTTATAATTTTAATTTATTCTTAATTTTGAGTGAATGAAATATTACAATAAATTTTTTATGAGTGCACATGTAGTATTTATTTAATTCATATAAGAAATAAAAAATGATATAATAAAAATTATCAAGAATATATGATGACATATTTAATGTGAAAAACTATTTATTTATATAAAAATTCCATTATTATTATATAGAAAAATATTTTTCCCAAATTTATTTGTTTAATTTTAATTTTTATTGAATACGCAATGAATAGTTTTAAAATTGAAATAATATAAATTTTTTAGAATTAATGTATTATGGAATTTTATAAAAAACAAAATAAATATTACATAATAATAAATAGTATAATAACATTTGAAAAAAATTCACACTCGGTGCATTTATAGTCCATTTTGGTGTTATTGGCCCTCTTACATTCTTATTATAATTCATTATTTCAAGAAATTCTATGAGTGCCCCTTATCTCAATTGTAAAAAATAAAATCTTCTTCTCAGTCCAAATAAAATCCAAACCATTTTATATTAGAATACCCATAATATTATAGATTCCAATAATCCCTCCCATAATTATATAGGACTTAGTTTAGTAATATCAACTATTATAGTGGTCTTCAGATGCTAATAAAATAAGATTTATTTAATAAATTGGATATTATTTTAATCAACCGTTCTAGTTTTATTTATACACAGAACAAAAAAAGTTTTCAACATTGATAAAATAAAAAATATAATAACCTTAATATATTTATATTTTATTATGTTTTTGAAATAACCCATATCAATATCTTATTCCATTAAAATGGAAATGAATTAATCGTTTGGGTGTATGGTGGACTACTACCTCATGAATCGATGTAATTTGGTTTCCATAACCAACTCTCAAGAGTAGTTAAAATATAATTATTTATCATATATTATATTAATGACATTTTTAGCATTATTCACATATAATATATCATTTAGGTTCTTATATTTACATGAAAAGAATAATGATAACATTGTTTGGGTGTATGTGTGCACTACCACCTCCATGAAGCGATGCGATTTTTTTTTCATAACAAAATTACATGAATAATACATATAATTATATTTAATTAACTATTTTGATATTAAATATATTATTATCATTATTTAATGATAATATAATAAAAAAATTTGTTTATGATTGTTAAAAAATAGAAACGTTTCTCTTGCGTACATACGACCTACCATAACCAAGACAGTAACATAATTCATTTTTCATACTCCTAAATATTTATTGGATTCAAAAAATATCTGAGGAATAAAAATAAAAATAATATATTTATTATTATTCTACAGATTTTGGAATATTGAAAGCATTTAAAAATCCAATCGACATGTTTCATTTTGGACTCATAGTACCAAATGTTTTTAAAACATCCAATGTTAACATAAGATATTATTAATAATATATAAAATGTAAATAACAGATATAAAATGATTAATAAACCTAAAAAGGGTTATAAATAAATTAAATAATTAATATATGTTTCTAATTCATCAATATTAAGATCATACGTGACATGACATACTCATGGTAAGAGACCCATTAATTAAAAACCGCATTTTAAATGTTTTAAAACATTATTTTATAAATCTTTTTAATTAAGGGACATGTTTTTTAAAATGATTTTTTTTAATGTATTTATATGGAAATTTATTTTTTATAATTATAATTCATTATTTTTATGGAATATTTTTGAAATATAATATTTTAAATGTTTTATGTTAGGGCCATTCTTTTTAAAAAGTCCTATTTAATGTTCCCATTTCAAATATAATTAAAATTTAAAAAAGGATTCTTTTTTAACTCAAATATAATTATAATATTTTATCTCTTTAATTATTCTATAAGTATTTCAATATCCCTTTACATGATTACATGTTTATTTTCCAAAAAAAATTATTTCCCTCAACTGTGCTCATTTTTTTAATAATATATTATTTAAAAAATGAAATTTTTTTATCTTATGAATATATTAATGATGTTTGTTTTAAATATTTATGTTTATGACATGGATTTGTGGAATTATTTTATATGATGGATGGTTCTTATATAATCCAATGATGGTTGATACTATGATAAATCATGTAAAGGTGGTTGAATTATTAAACAATGATAGGCAGTTTTGTGATAAACCAAGGACGAGTTTTCACATTATAACATACAATGCATTGGGTACATCACATATATAGGTTGAAAATATTGGTTAATACATATGAAAAAGTTATATAGAAATTTTTTTCCCAGGTTACATACATAAAATTTTTATTCTTTCTAGAAAATTTTCATTGAATTTTTTAATTTAAAAAGTTATGATAATGCTTTTTATGAACTGATGATTTTGTTAATGGAGAACAATTATTTTTTTATGAAAATATATTTTTTGAATTTTCTTATTTTTGACTAGAGTATTTGTTTTATTATTTTATATCCCTTATATTGAATTTGTTCTCATTACTTGATTTAATATTTTGTCCATAGTGATTAAGGGAGAGTAATGACCTTGATGATGTCTAAATGAAAAATGTGAAATTGTTTCATGAAAATAAATAATTTTTTATTTTAAAATATATATTATAGGTAAAATTGATAATTTTAGAACATCTCACTGGTAATTTATGGGTTTTCATTATATTAATTGTTTTTAAATATTTAAAATACTCAACAAAAATGATTTATGGTAATGAATGAAAGATAATTATATTCTAAAGTCATTAGAATATGTTATCTTTAATGATGGATCATCACAAATACTCACATTGGAAACTAGATTTTTTTCCACTAAAATATCCTTATGAATTATGTAATTATGAAAAATATATGCTACAAGAATAAATTGTATTGGGAGCTTGTTTTTGGAAAAGTATTTTTAAGTATTTAGAAAATAAATTGGAAGGTAAGGTATGTCTTGATTTGGTGAAATTATTAACTTTTAAATAGTGAAATAAATGAAATACTTTTATGTAACCATTATATTTTTAATAATTATTTGTTAATATTAATAGTAAAATATCATTAAAATTGAATAAATACTATGTTATGTGTGTTTCAGTCAATATTCACCTCATACAATCAGTTTCAGAAATCTAAGAGTGTTATAAATTGTTCTTTTAACTATTTGTGTTATACAAAAAATTATATTTAACTTAGAAAAAAAATTAAAACAATTATTAAATTCAAAAGAAAAAAAAATTTATTATACCATTTACCAAATATTAAATTTTAAATTTTTAAAATTTAAATCATTTTATCAAATTTTTATGGGATTGAAAAGTACATTTTTTAATAAAATTATCATAACATATACAAATTGTATATTGTAGTGTTGTATTTGTTGTTAAAATTTTTAAATAAATTAAAATCGTATCATATATATTTAATTTTTCAAAATTATCATAACAATGTTATGTTTATTTAAAACCGTAGAAAATCCTGACTTCACCCTCAAAACACTTAATTACTAGAAAATAATTAAAATGAATTTTATTAAAGTAACATTTATATTTATATTCTAAAAATATCGTACAATGTTACTGTAAGTTAAAAAAATATTTTAAAAAGAATAACATTATTCAATAAATAAATATTTTATCCATTAATACATTCCTAAAAATCTTCTATGTGATTATATGATAAAATCTTGACAACTATTATTTTTTCTAAAAACATGTTTTGTAGTAAAAATAAACGATTTTATAAAAAAAAAGTATTACTAAAAAAAATTTCATTTTACAAATTCAACAGATATGTTTATTTTTAAAATGGATGTTATAATAATTTTAAATTATATTTCATAATAAAGTATAAAATATGATGAAAATAACTTTTATTTGAAATAACAATTTCAATATAAATATTTATTAATTAGTTTTATTCCATCAAAATGACAACTAATTATTTTTAATCATAGTATTTGTTATTTGATAATTACTAATTTTCTTGTAATATTATTTGGGTTTTCTAAAATAGGAATAGTTTGTAATGCATGTTATATAACATGAAATCTGTTTTTAAGAGGTCTAGAATTTTGCGTCATTATATTATACTGCCCTTCAATAAATAGAATTCACTAAATTTTAATTATTTATCAATAATAAATATTTGGGTGTTATTAAAATATTAATAGATCTAGATAGAAATTTTAAATTTTTATACCCATTAATAAAATAAGCTATATAAACATACACAGTTTTCTATAAATAATAGTGATTGTTTTAAACTTCATATTATATGATTAACTAAAACTACTTTAGCATATATTCGATAAAACCCTTCTGTAAACAGATATAATTCCAAGAAATAATTTTATTTGTAATCTAAAAATGGTTTTAGAATCAACTAACACGGAATGAATCATGAAAAAATTGATATCATAATCCCCAAAATGTTTTAAACATCACTAATAATATCATGAATTACTATCAATCCAGATGATATTAATGTTAATGAAAATTAATTTTCAAAATTAACAACCTTTTTGGATGTCATCCTCAAATTCACACAAAACCTATCACTTATACATCCATCAATATTATATTCATAACTAGTAATCATTTAATTTAAAACCTTTACAAAAAATCATATATTGAGATTTTTGATGTTATTTAATATATTATTTGAAACTATTTTTTGAAAACAACATTATAATGATCCTTATATGTTTTATATAATCCAAATTATAATTTCGATTATAAAAAAATTTCTTTGATAAATATAACTGCTTTAAATAAAATATATAAGATCATGTAGATTTTATTTTTTTTATGATATCAAACACATTACTACAAGATATAATAGAAATTTATCTATACCATCGTAAAACAATAGTAGAATTTATATATATTGGTAATATCGATTATTTGTTTATATTAATACATTATTTCTAGATACTTACCATTATAAGATTTATTTTCAAGATCATGTTTTATCCCAACAGTAAAACAAATATAGTTTATATAATGTCACAAATAGAAATATGTAACATCCAAACCATTTATTAATTCTACGTTAAATCAATTATCTTAAAACATATATTGTATTTTGATATAAAAATAATAAATTATGATGTGTTCTCTTATAATTAGAATCCAAATCCCTTAATGAAATTTTGATGTAAATCCATCATAGTAGTTCATAAAGAGAATATGAGTGACTAAAGAATATCCTAAATGAAAAAAATAGGTGTTTTGTAATACCATTTTATAATTTAGTATGTGATTATTGAGTTAATACACAAGACCCACTTTTTTGTTTGTTCCCCCTTAATACTTCTTTCCCAAATCTATGATCTTTTAGCAGTTTCCATAAGTTGATATATTTTCAGTCATAACTATAGAATATCTAATTCATAAATACCATGGAATATTTTCCTCAAAATAATATTAACTCTTAGATTTATCCATTCGGATTTCAATAAAATTATATAATCCTAATAAAAAATATTCAATATTTACCATAATAACCTATTATTTTGTGAAACCCATTGAAATCATGACAAATATATTTTAAACACATTGATGACATATCAATATACCATATTATCCTCAACCAATAACATGATATTCTATAAATTTATTTAAATAGTAATCTAAAACAATTTATATAAGAATCCGTCCATAATACATTACATAAAATTGAATTAGACAAATAATTCACATTGAGGATATTTTCAGGTATATTGTTTTAGAGAATTAGGCCATAAATATAACATTTCATTTCAAATACAAAGTAGACACTTCTACTCAGTTTCCATTTTTTTCACAAAGTAAGAACTCTTAAAAAAAGAGAGTCATATCTAGTTCCATGTTTAATATGTAATGACTTTTCCTTTATCCCATTCTTAACCCTATTCCACATTATTTCCTCTGAATAAAATTTGAAAAACATTGGATATGTATAAAAATCTCAACAAGGGATACACAAAGAAGGAAAACTCATAGTTTTTCAAAACAACAAGTAAACCATGAATAATTTAACATAAGTAATACTATTAAATTTTATGAAGTAGTAAATACTCTTCACTAAATAAAACAGCACTACTTACCCTTTTTTAAACCTAATATTACCCATATATAGAGCACATAACATATAAAGGAAACTTGGAACATAAATATACATAAATTGAATAACCATACGGTCGACTTCCACACATATCACTAAATAGAATTTCCATACGGCCGACTTTCAAACCCAATGCATTGGATGTTTTAATGTAACCACTCATCTGGGTATATCACAACACCACTCGTAATTTGGTTTACCAAGTAACCACATGTCAAATGTCTAAGTATCATTATAAAATCATAACACAAAAAATATTGCAAATATAAAGATTTTACTACAAATATTTAATTTTCAATCAAAAGAAATTGTTATAAGATATTGAAATAATCAATCCATTTCAAAAACAATTTTCAATACCAAAACACCCAAAAATAGAATAAGGTATTTCCTTTTCATTTTAGAAAACATTAAGGCATATAGAGGAAGCCAAATAAGGATTACGACGATGGGGAGGTCATTGTCGCCACAAATGTTAAAAAAATATTGTTTGTCGTTTAGTAAAATTAATTGTAGAAAAATATTCCCTTTGAATGAAAGTAAAATTCAAAACGATTTACTATACACCGTGTATAAGAGGAAGGTATATATATTTCCAAAATATTCATTAATGAAAGGCATTGAGACAAACTCCCTTACCTCGTGTCTGACTTGACTCGATCACTCTTTAATCTCCTAAATAATAAACTAAATTTAATTTCTACATGCTTATGAACCTTTTTCATGTTTATTATTCCTTTTATATTATTTATTACCATGTTATTAACATTATGTAATCATTTAAGTTAATAACATTCGTTCTGTCGATATTTGGTACTTGATTCAAAAATAGACATCTAATAATTACATGTTGTTCATGTGGTCAAAGTTTCAGCATATCTAGAATGATATTTAGGATTTGGATATCATATATATCATATATATTCAGTATATATATTTATTTATAATAGTACAAACCATTTGTAGGTAATAAATGAAATGCACCGTTCTTATAGACAATAAGTCGTACATACGCATGAACACTATTTTCATTTCTATATAATATTTTAATGGAATTAAAACATAATGATACATAGTTATATTATAATAAAAGTATAATATCATATATAATATCATTAACTATATCCTATATACTTCCCACGTAAGGCATTAATGAGTCATGTCACTTTGAGGGTTGGGTAGTCCGCACTTCCTCAAATTAAATTATCACATTTACCTATAATGGAAAACATAAAGGTAAGATACAAATGGAAAATACAGAAGCATAAAGAAAACATGAAAAAAATATATATCATATATACAAGCATTTCCATCAAAATGGCCACCATGAGAGGCGGTAGGAGGTAATTGAACAATCATCGTTTCGTGAGGCGTTAGTTTTCCATCAACAAAAATAGTATGTTATTCACCCATTAGATGGAGGTTTGTGTAAGTGTACATCGAATACATATCATTACAAAATACTAGTATATTTAGGATACTTGTGTTGTTATAAAATAAATGAATAAAAAGAGTATAGGGGTTGGATATGTAAAATAACAAAAAGAAGTTAAGAGAAACAGTTACCCTTAATTTGGGTAACTTCATTTGGTTTTAACTAGAAAGAATTCATGAAGTGCCTGCTGTATAAGGTAAGGATTTTAAGTGGAAGATAGGTATGTAGAGAGATTAATTGGGAAGAGTATGGATGAGATAAAGGTCTTGAGAGGTGTGAAAAAAATTTTAGAAATGATATCCTTTTATAAGGGGGAGGAGGGGATCTTTAGGAATTTAAGAAAATATTATCTTATTATATAATGATATTCGGTTTCTAATGGTCCAAAAAACATTGTAGTTGAAGATAATATGTCTTCTGGTCTAATTATAATCATCCAATAAGAATTGTACTGGTTTTGGATAATATTTTAATCATTATAATATTATTTATTTAAATAATTTATAAAAGAGGTAAATACTGCATCATTGTTGTGTAATAAATAATTTAATTTATTTAATGGATAAAAATTATAAAAATAATACTATCATGTAGTAAATATTTTTATCTTTCTAAATAATATTTATAGTCTAAAATATGACTTATATAACACCATTCAAAAATTAATTTACTAAAATGTTTTTGTTTATGACATTTTTTACCTTTACTTTAAATTAATAAATCTAAAGTGTCACTATCATTCATAAGTGACTCCATGTGGTCCCAAAATAGACCCAAGGTTGCATATGGTCTACCGTTACACTTCCAATAAGGTTAGGACATGTTTTAAGGTAATTATTAATTATTATATTATTCTTTTTTCCTTAAGTTAACCTATTTACCTTTAACCATGTTAAATAAAAGTCAAAAGTTAATATTCACAAAAAATAATTTTCATCTTATTGAAGAAAATGTTACTTACTAATAACAACCATGTACATCGTATTGTTGAAATTCAAAACACAGATGTGGTGAAATATCAATTAAATGAAACATCTAGTTTTTTAACTAGTACTATGTGGTTTCATTATTCATTAGAAATTGATGTTTTTCTGAAAAATACGAAAAATTCATCCTAACATCTATTTTGATATTCTGAATGCAAATATGATATCCATTTTTCTAAATTAAAAACATATAAGTGGTATTAAATAATTTAAAATTAATTCCAGTTGTAAAAACAAATAGCGTGTTTTTAAGAAACAATAACTATCAAAAGATTGATACTTGTTTATGTCCAATTATAAAGTGAAATTAATTACAATGACCAATATTGGATTAAATGAGAAAAAATATATTCTAATTACAGTATAAAACCAATTAGAAATATAATATAACCATATAAATAAACTAGATGAACGCATTTTTGAATTAAAATACAATATTTTTCACAATTATTTTAAAATGATCCTTATCGGGAAAATTCCAAAACTAGATTTAAGGATTTTTCGCCATTAAAAGGTCGTAAATCGACCTATTAATGTAAATTATTCTTAATATTAGTTTCATTCATATTTTAATCCTCTAAATTTTTATTGGATAAATGTAAGTATATTTAACAAACATGTACAATCATATTATAGTATTTTTTGTTCATTTCATCTAATACAATGCCTATGAGTTAACTACCATTTAAAATAATAATATTATATTATTAGTGTGAAACGTAAGATTTCAAAGAAACCCATTGTTGCATATCGGGTACGCTATCGAACATAGAATCCCCATTAAATTAAAATTAATATTTAATTCACAAATATTAATAAATATAAAATATGTATTATTATTTATTTAGTGGGGATGTTACATCCTTCCCCCCATTTTGGAATTTCTTCCTCACAATTTTACATATCAAAATAAGTGGGGGTATTTATCTCTCATAGCATTTTCATATTTCCATGTTGCCTCTTCAACCATATGGTTTTTCCACATAACCTTTACCTGGTCAATTTCTTTTTTCCGCAAAACCTTCTCTCTATGGTCAAGAATCTGAACTAGTTGTTGTTCATATGAGATATTATCTTCCACCTAGACTACCCATGGGTTCAAAACATGGGATGGATCTGGCATATAATTTCTCAAAATCGAAACATGAAAAACATTGTGTACCTCAGATAAACATGGAGGTAAAGACACTATGTATGAATCTAATCCAACTTTCACTAGGATTTAATAAGGTCCAATGAACCTCAGACTCAACTTTATCTTCTTAGCAAAACTCATCACACTTTTCCATTGAGAAAATTTTAGAAATACATGATCACCTACCTCAAAAGAAATATCCCTCCTCCGGTTATCTGCATAACTTTTCTGTATTCTCTATGGTTTTCTCTTGTGGTTATGAATCAACTGAACTTTCTCTTCTATCTCTTCTTCCAATTATAGTCCCATCATCATCCATTCACATATTTCATCCCAAAAACCTGGTGTTTGACAATGATTTCCATATAATGCCTCAAATGGATTCATCTGTATACTATAACGAAAACTATTATTATAAGAAAATTCAACCAAATAAAGATGTTGGTCCCAACTTCCCTGGTAAAAATGTGAACATGCATATGGAATATCTTCCAACATCTGAATTTTTCGTTGTGACTGTCCATCTTAGTGAGGATTAAAAGTTGTACGGAAATTTAATTCAGTACCCAACGACTTCTGAAGGTATTTTGAAAAGTTAGAAGTATACCTGGGATCAAGATCAGATACAATAGAGAGGGAAACTCTATGCAACCTGACTATCTCTTAAACATACAACCGAGAAAGTTGATCTACAGACTAAGTATCTCAAATAGGAAGGAAATGAGCAGATTTAGTTAATCAATAAACTATAACCCAAATATCATTATTACCTTGAGATGTCTTCAGTAATCCCACAAAAATGTCCATGGATATAGTATCCCATTTCCACTTTGGCATCTGTAAAGACTGAAGCATCCCATATGGGAAATTCCACTCTACTTTAACGTCATGACAAGTCAAACGCTTCTTAGTAAAATAAACAGTATCTCTTTTCATTCTATCCCAATATTAATACTCCCAAATATCTTTGTACATCATAGTACTACCATGATGAACTCAAAAAGGGGAACTATGAGCTTCACATAACAACTCATTCTTTAATTGTGAATCAGAAGGCACACATAATCTCATTACATTCCTCAAAACACAAACATTATCAATGTTAAAATCACGAAACACACCCTTCTAAAAAACTATACATTTTTCAGTAACTCACTGTATTCTTTCTGTGATTGCTTAATTCGGTGTGATAGAGATGTCTCACTAACACCTGATAAAAAGAAAATGGCTTTTCTGCACCAACAACTTCTATAACAAAAATTTATCAAATCACAAACCCAAGGATCTTGTTCCGAATGTAACATGTTTGATGAAGCATTACATTTTCCACACAAACAATCATCCACTTTATTTTTTTCCCTCGATGGTAATGGATTGTTAAATCACAATCCATGATTAATTCCAACCATCTCCTATGTCTCATGTTCAATTATTTTTGAGTGAATATATAATTTAATATGTTGTGATTAGTAAATATTTAAAATTTTACTCCATACAAATGATGCCACTTATGTTTTAGAGAGAAAACAACAGAATCTAATTCCAAATCATGTGTAGGGTAATTTAACTCATGTGGTTTCAACTGACGTGAGGCATAAGAAATTACCTAATTATTCTTCATTAAGAGACAACCATGTCCTTTCAAAGAAGCATCAATTTAGATAACAAAGTCACCATTTATGGATGGAAGTTACAAAACTAGATCATTCACCAATCTTCTTTTCAATTCGTGAAACCATCATCACATTCTTTTGTCCATACAAACATAACACGTTTTTGAGTTAACATAGTCATTAGACTAGATAAACATGAAAAAATTTCAACTAACCTCTTGTAATAACCTACCAAACCATGAAAAATACGAATATCGGTTATATTTGTGGTTCATGGAAATTATTCAACAACTATTGTTTTAGAAGGATCAACTGTTATGCCATTTTTTTAAACAATGCGAGCAAGTAAATAAATTTTTTGCAACCAAAACTCACATATTCTGAATTTCCCATATAGTTTATTTTATTTTATAATTTACAAGACAACCCGTAAATGAATTTCATCTTATTATATACTTTTGTAATAAACCCAAATATCAACAATGAACTCATCAACAAACTTATCCATGAACTTATGGAAAATTCTTTTCATAAGATCCATGAATACAGCAGGTGAATTGGTTAAACCGAATGGCATAACTACAAATTTTTAATGGCCATATCTAGTATGAAATGTGTTCTTCAGAATGTATGCTTCATTTACTTTCAACTGATGGTACCCCAACCTCAAATCAATATTAGAAAAATACTTAGCTCCCTAGAGATTATCAAACAAATCATCGATATGAGGCAAAAGATACTTGTTCTTAATATGTTCTAGGTCGAATGAAACCTTTATCTAATAACTCATGAAATTTATTATTTATCTCTAAAAGATCAATTTGAGCTATTCTGTAAGGGGGTTGTGAAATTTTTTTAGCATGAAGAAGTAAGTCAACAATAAATTAAACATCCTGATCATTTATAATACGAGGATACTCATCCGGAAAAAAATAATGGTATTCATTTACCAATAGAACATCATTAATCTCAACACATTATTTATTATCAATAATATGAGAAAGGTAACATTCATTTCCATCCTTTACTAGTTTCTTAGCTTCCTGATATGTAATCAAAATAATCGGTTTATTCTTGTACACAATATTTAAATCATTCTGAAATGATAACTCTTTAGATATGCATTCAATCATATCATGATAAACAGACATCCAATCCATGCCCAAAATAACATAAAACTCTTCTAGAGGAAAAATAATTAGTTTGGCTGGTATATTCTTCCCGCACACAAGGACATGTAGGTTCTTATGTTTTCTTTTTGTCACAACATTTACTCATGGGGTTTTTACCATATGTTTTGTACTCATATCTTGAGATATAATTCCCAATTTATTTAAAAACTACTCAGAAATGAAAGAGTGTGTCGACACTGAATCAAACAACACATTGGCATAATCTATACAAACAAGTAGTATACTTGATACTACATTTTTCGATGGCCCAACATCTTCTGAAGTAGTTGAAAAGAATTTCACCACCCCTTTATGGTTTTATTCCGGCTACATTCCCTCAGTTGAGTTCTTCTGTAGACACTCATTTGAATAATGACCCATTTCATTAAACATAAAACATCTTACCGATGGATTTTCATTGCATGATTTATCATCTTCTTTAATTTTACAAGTAATATGACTAGACATACCACAATGGAAGAACTTTACAGAATTTGATAAACATTATCCAGGATGATTTTTACCATAATTCTCAAAAGTTGGAGATTTAATTTTCTTACATCCATGCTTTATTGATGAATTCATTCCCATTTCCTTCCAACTGGACTTCTTATTCTGCTCTTTGTCTACAAACACCTGATCATCTAAAAACTCCATTTCCACCTTCTCTGCACATAGAAAAAGTTATTCATAACTTTTTAACTCACAATAGGCTAATTATTTTCGATATCATGGATTTAGTCTTGAGTAAAATCTATTTATCTTAGTATCAATATCTCGGATGAAATTTTCTGCATTCCTTGCCAGTCGAATGTAGTTTTCTTCATATGCAGCCATTGAAACATCCTACTGCCTCAATTCTACAAATTGTTTTTCCACTCTAAATAAACCACCTTAGGAAAATATTTCTCAAGAAACATACCTTTGAATTCATCCCAATTAAGAGAATCAATATCCTCCATATCACTGATATTTTTCACCATCAATTACCACTGATCATCTTCACCTTCAAAATGGTAATCAACAAGACAAACCTTTTGATGTTCTGAAAAACCCATGACATAAAAAATCTTTTCTAGTTCTTTCATCAACCCATCTGCTAGCACCAGGTCGGATGATCCTATAAATGATTGGGGATGATGCCTCATGAAATGCTCTACTACCGACATGTTCCTATGTGGATGAAATGGTTGATCTCATGAATGAATACCACCACCATTTATAGCTTGAGTCAAATATTCCATCAATGTAACAAACATTTCAATTCCGTTTCTGACCATATCAAGTTGCTGATTTGGAAGGTGGACTTCCACTTGATGTCGTCCCAATATTGCTTCATTGTTTCCCTATGGAAAACCAATCTGAACACAGAAATATCTTAGGTGAAGCAACATGGTAATTTGTAATGCTATATGATTTCAATATTAACATAAATTACTTTATGGATGTTAATTTAACAATAACCTAACTCCTAATGTTATCTAAACCGGCCTCTGATACCAAATATAAGGACTCGGCCTAAAAACATTACATAATATTGAATTAAAAGAATAATTCACATTGAGTGTCTTTACAGGTTTATATTTTTAGAGAATTACGCCATAACTATTACACTTCATTTCAAATAAAATTAGACACTTTTACTCAGTTTCTATTTTTTTCACCAAACGAGAACTCATAAAAAAGAGTCATTTATAGATCCATTTTTTAGACATCATGACTTTTCCTTTATCCCATACATAACCCTATTCCACATTATGTCCTATGAAAAACATTTCAAAAACATGGGACAAGCTTAAAAATCTCAGTAAGGGATACAAAAATAAGGAAAACTGTTAGTTTTTCAAAAAAACAAGTTAACCATGAATACTTGAACATAAGTAATAATTTTCACCTTTCTGAAGTAGTAAATACTCTTCACTGAATAAAATATAACTACATACCCTTTTTTAATGAAAATATTACCCATATAAAGAATACAAAACATATTATGGTTACTTGTTACAAAAATATACTTTAATGGAATAACTATACAGTCGACTTCCACACATATCACTAAATAGAATAGCCATACGACCGACTACCATAACCAATTCATTGGAGGATATAACGTAACCATTGATCCTGGTTTATCATGACACCACCCATCATTTGGTTTATCACATAACCACTCGTCAAATGTCCAAGTACCATTATAAAATCATAAAACAAAAAATATTGCAAATATAAGCATTTCACTAATAACATTTCATTTGCAATCACAAGAACTAATTTCAAGATATTGAAATAATAAATCCATTTAAATAACCATTTTCAATACCAAAACACCCAAAATTAGAATATGGGATTTTATTTTCATTTTTTAAAACATTAAGTAGTATAGAGGAATCCAAATAACAATTACGGCGGCGGAGAGGTCCTTGTCGCCGCAAACGTTAAAAACATTCCATTTTTCATTTAGTAAAAAACTTTTTATAAAATGATTTCATTTGAATGAAAATAAAATTCAAATGGTTTTAACATACATTGTGTAAAAGAATAAGGTATATATATTATCAAAATAACCCGCAATGAAAGGAGATTGAGAAGATGTCCCTTAATTCGTGTCCAACTTGACTAGATCATTCTTTAATCTCATGAATAATAAAATAATGTTAATTTATACTTGTGTAAGAACCATTATCATGTTTATTATTCCTTTTATATAACATATTACTCTTTTATAAACAATATGTATTCATTTAAGTTAATAAAGTTTGTTTTGTCGATATTTGGTAAATGAGTCAAAATGATCTTCTCATAATTACATGTTGTTCACGTGGTTAAAGGTTAATTATATCCAAGTTGATATTCATGATTTGGATATCATAAATATCTCATATATTCAGTATATATCTGTATTTATAATATTACATAACATTTTTGGGTAAAAAATGAAATTCACCATTCATGGAGACGATAATCCATACGTACGCATGAACACTACTTTAATTTCTATTTCTTATTTTAATGAAATTAAAACAAAATTATACATATTTATATTATAATTAAATTATAATATCTTATATAATATCATTAACTCAATACTTTATACATCCCACATATGTCATTAATGAGCCATATCACTTCGAGTGGGCGGTAGTCCACACTTCCTAAAATGAAATTTTCGCGTTTACCCATAATGGAAACCATAATGGTATGATATAAATAGAAAATACATAAGCATATAGAAAAAATAAACCTAATATATATCATATATAAATACAGTTCTATCATAATGGACACCATGAGAGGTGGTAGGAGGTAATTGAATAATCATCGTTTCGTGAGGTGTTAGTTTGTCATCCACAGAAACATTATGTTCTTCACCAATTAGATGGAGGTGTGTGTAAGTATAGTTTGAATAATTTTCATTACAACATTATAGTATATTTATGATATTGGTTTTGTTATAAACTAAATAATATAACGATTTTAGGGGTTGCTGAAGTAAAATAAAATAAAATAAGGTAAGAGAAACCGCTACATTTAATTTGGGAACCTTCCTTTGGTTTGATCCAAAAATAATTCTTTATGTGCCGTATTACTAAGATAAAAATTTTATGTGGAAGATAGGGATATAGGGAGCTTAAATTGGTGAGAGGTTGGATGATCCAAAATTCTTGAGATGTGTGAGGAATTTGTTAGAAATGGTCTCCTTTTATAAGGGGGAGGAGGGGCTCTTTAAGAAAGTGTTAAAAATTTTATATTATTATATAATGATATTAGGTTTCTAATGTTCCAAAAATAATTAGAATCGAAGATAATATGACTCATGGTCTAAATAAAATCATCCAATCGGAATTGGACATGTTTTGGATAATATTTTAATCATTATAATCTTATTTATTTAAATCATTTATTAATGAGGTAAATACTGCATCAATATTGTGTTACAAATAATTTAATTTATATGATGTCTAAAAATTACAAAAATATACTACCATTTAAGAAATATGTTTATCTTTATAAATAATATTTATAGTTGAAATTATGACTTATATAACACCATATAAAAATTAATTTACTAAAAGATTTTTGTTCATTTCATTTTTTCCTTTACTTTAATTAATTAATCTAAAGTGTCATTATCATTCCTATGTGACTCCATGGTGTCCCAAAATAAACCCAAGGTTTCCCATGGTCGGATTTTACTCATCCAACAAAGCTAGGAAAAGTGTTAAGGTAATTTTGATTTATTATAATATTCTTTTTACATTGAATTACCATATTTACCTTTAACCGCAGTAAATAAAAGTCAATGGTTAATATTCAAAAAAAATTATTTTTGTCTTATTGAACCAAATATTACTTACTAATAAAAACCATGTACGTTAGATATTATAAATTCAAATAACATAAGTTCTAAAATAACATTTAAATGAAACAGTCAGTTTTTTGAACTATTACTATGTGGTTTCACTATTCATCAAAAATTGAAGTTTTTCTAAAAAATAGAAAAAATTCAGCCTAAGATCTATTTTATATTCTGACTAAAAAATTATTTCCATTTTTCTAAATAAAAAACCTAGAAGTGGCATTAATTAAAGTAAAATTAATTCTCATGGTTAAAACAAATAGCGTGTTTTTAAGAAACAATAACAATCAAAAGATTGATACTTATTTATTACCAATATCAAAGTGAAATTAATTACAATTACCAATATTGGATTAAATGGAGAAAATATATTCTAAATACACTATAAACACAATTAAAAATATAATCTATTAATATAAATAAATTAGATGAAATCACAATATTGAATTAAAATACAATATTTTTTAGTATTCATTAAAAAATGTTCTTTATCGGTAAAATTCAAAAAAATTATCCAAAATAAATTTTGATGTCCCCATTATAATGATGGATTTTATTTGTTCAATTTGAATGTATTAATGTTACCAAATCTAGATTTAAATATTATTCACCATTAAAAGGTCATAAATCAACCTTTTAATATAAATTATGCCTAAAATTAGATTCATTCATATTTTAACCTACTATTTTTTTTGGATAAATGTAAATACATTTATAAAACATGTATAATCATATTATAGTTAGTTTTTTTCATTATCACCAATATAATATCTAGGAGTTTTCTACCATTTAAAATAATAATATTATATTATAAGTGTGCAATGCAAGATTTCAAAAAAACCTGTTGTTGCGTATCAGGTATGCTATCGAACATAACAAACCCTTTAAAGTTAAATTAATATTTAATTAACAAATATTAATAAATATGAAATATGTATTATTCATTATTTACCTGGGATGATCCAATTTATAACCTCACATACCTTATCATTGGAAAATTACAAGTGTTAAAGTAAATATTAAATTATAATTAATTTAAAAAATATTATTTGTATAGAGTTTTTAAGAATTTATATAGTATAATAACTAAAAAACTCATTCACATTTATGTAATAGACTTTTTAAAATTTTTAGGTGTACCAAAAAAACTATAAATAATATTTCTATCTCTTGAAAAGTATACTCATAATAAACTATTTGATACATTACATATATCTCTTATATTTATATCTTGTTAATTGGAAAAATTGAAATGTGGGGATTTCAACTTCTCTGTATGGGTAAACATCAGTGTTAGAAATAAAACATCATATGTCATATTAATATGAGATCATTTATATAATGAATATTTTTATACCCGACGTGGACTATATAGTAATTCATGGAATGAGGCTTGGACGTACAAAATAATTTGGTCAATTTCTTTTAAACATGATTCAATATAATCATTCCATATATAAATTGTTAAATAATCACCCAATATATATTTCCACAAAAAATAAGGGTGTATTCAATATTTTCCAACATAATGTGGTGTATAGGTTTTTTTATTCATTTATGATCAACTATTGTGAACCTTACACCATAACTATACCCCATTCATCATCATAGATCAATGTATAAATATATAAGAATTACAATACACTGTATAATCTACACCCAACATAGGGACGATCAATATCTGAGTTGATGTCAAAGAATTATTCATGTTATATAAGTAAGTATCTCATGTTAACGACCAAACAACCATTTTACTTTTTTTATCATAACCCTAAGAAATCATGTTAGTGAGAAATTCCATGGATGAATCATCTCTAATATATAGAGAATACATGAAATCATTGGATATAAAATACGATCAAGGGATTCTCTAATGATTAAACATCATGTACGTTTTCTGGTTCCACTAAGACAACTTCTTCTAAGATGACGCGACCTAGGAATTTTACCTGATTAATACTGAATATAAAATTTAATAGCTTATTGTATAGTTAATGTTATCTCATTTTACCCATGATGACATCATGGTGTGTGGAATACTCATTACGAGCCATGGATTAAACCAAGATATCATCCCCAAACACAAAACAAAATAGATTTAGGTAAAACTAGAAGAATCTATTAATAAAAGCCATAAACATTGTTAGTGTTCTCCTCAATCCTAATAACATTTTCAAGAACTAGTAAAGGCCATACCTAATTATGAATGAATAACATGATATTAAAGAAGTTTCAACAGTTAGATGATGATACAGACAACTCATGCTAATAAATGAGAGAAAAAATATCCTCATAACTGGTCCCAAATATCATTGATGCATGGAATTGGATATAGATCTTTCACATTCGTCCTATTCAACCACCAAAAATAAAAAAAATAAAATGAAAATAACATCATCCCTATTTGCAAAGAACACTAGAGAAAAAAACTGTGACAAGCTCAGACGGATAAATAACTTATCCTCCAACTCTTCCAACAGAGTATTGAACATTTGATGTTATTCCGCTTCCATTTTGTATGGTCGAATTGACTGTGGATCTACCCCCAACATGAGATGAATAGTAAATTTCACATTACTCTCGACTGGAATTCGTGGTATGTACTCAATAAACACATCCTATAACCTTACCACAATGGGTTCAATGACATATTTATTCTTATACACATCATCCAAAAATAAAATTTAATCATGGGCTATGGGATCACCTAGTTTTTATGAAATTGGCCCTACTCGGTCTACTAGGATATCCCACTCTATATGATGAATATAGATGTAACTCTTAGGAGATGTGAATGTTACTCTTCTATAGTAACAATCAATATACTGTGGGTATGTGAGTAGCCAGTATATAACCATAATTATTTTTAATCCTGACATCTCTATGATTTAGATATAAAATAGATAATTATACTATCAAATTTCTAGTGAACATACCTGGAATAACAAGATGTCCCTTGACCAGATTCCCAATGGTCTATTTATTGGCATCATCTGACTCTCAAACTCAACCCTTAGACTTAAACATTTAAAATTTTTATATGATATAAATGAATAATAGGAACTTGAATCATTTAAGGCACTACATATTATTGAAACTACGAGAATAGTACCACACACTGTTGATGGTCCATCCTTGCTAATAACAAGTGTCGGTTGAATTATGTGCCACTTCCCTTCCCATCTTCTCTATGATACAGTCTGACCCCCCTAAACTATTTTGCTTTATTAATATGTGTTATCTGTCCCAAAATCACCATTTCCACTACCTATATCACCTCCACTAGAAGAACTATAACTTCTATACTGATATGGTGTAGAATACACACATCCAATATTGTGGGTATTTCTAGCTCAATTGTCACTATGTTTCTTTCTCAGGATTCTAAAAAAACAATTTATATTTTCCATCATCTGACATCCCTGGAACATCATCGACTATAAGGTACAATGTTTATGTATGTGAACAGAACAACCGTACTGGTGGGAAATCATATGGGTATGATTATGAGTAAAAAATCATCATGAAATGCCACATTGCTTTCCACTACTCTCTGAGAAATACATTTAACGAAGCATACATGTATCATAATATGTACATATAGATCATATATAATAAAATATATGTACTATATTGGATTACTCATTCATGTCCCCCTCAAAAACATGTTCTTGGTTTATTACATCTAGAAAATTCTCCAACCATAATATATAAACAAGGGATATAATTTCAAAATAAATTCCATCCAAAATAATTTTCCAAAAGTAGACTCATCGATCACCAACATTGTAGAAAAGAACATCTATTTGTAAAATAATCTTTCATAGTGAATTATATATATAATTTCAATTTTAAATCTCATTAACTCATATACTCTCTCTCTTTTCAGCATCTCTTGATATAATTCTTCTATGAAATTCTCAACGATGTCTTTCAACTCAATAGTCACTAGGTGTCCATCCTTAGTCTGGATTTCCCACCATCATCTCAGATGAAAATGTAAAATGTAGGAAACCAACATGGATACATTTTTTTCTTTTGTATCATGTTTCAAAGTATTGTCTAGATATGCTCAATCAAAAACTCAATCCCTTTAGGTTCACCACTCTAATGTAAACGTTGGAGGATTCTACCACTAGAACACTATTTTCAGTTGTAATATGACTTTCAATACCCTCCATGAGTCTCATTACATGAATTACATGAACAAATTAGTATTCTATCTGAACATTTCCTTTAATTTCTCATCCATAATTATGAGTTCCTTAGGTACCAGTACTGGTGGATTATCTCTAGCCATATCCTCTATTCATTCTATCATTATGTGACATCATGAAGGTATATACATATAACTCAAAGAGCACACATTAATAATCATAAAACTACATTATTATATTCATGTAATAGGAGGATCACAATACATATCAACAATACATAACCCAAATATTTACACACTATCAAAAACAATGAACTATAATAACTATAAACTACCAAAAACTGTTTTATGTTTAACAAGGGAAAATAAATAATAATTTTTATTGTTTTTTTACATTTGATACATATTTGTTAACATTTTATTTTTAATTCTTAAATTATGAACTATTTAATAAATTTTTTAAAGGAATGGGAAAAAAATCATGATCAACACTTACACAAACCCCATTTTACCAAGTGTTCATGGACATGATACATGTCACAAAACCATCCTATGTTCTTAGAATGATGATTGAAAACATAGAACTAATTCCATGATGGACCATTATTTAATTATAAAAAATCATTAGGAAAATTTTTTTAATCACACTACAGGTGAATCACTCAAGGTGAAATAATATTGTACTATAACAAGGAACAATAATAATAAAATTCCACTCTTTGTACTTGGGTTTTACTATTTAAATTAGTTTTTAACTCCCATGCATGAGATAATGACCAAGGAATGAATCTTCATAGTGTCATGTCTAACATTCACATGTTGTAAGAAAAAATAAAAAAAGATGAAAAAACCTCATATGATACAACTTTGTAACGTCCCGTCCGGGGTGTCAGACACTACATACATAAGCCAGACTACCACATGACCATAACGATGCCTCCACATATGATAGAGGATTATAACTAGAATAAAGGGTAAGATATCAATCATGAAAATAATACAGACTATTTTATTAGATTAATACACCTGAGGAAAACAATAGTCAGTAATGTCATAACATAAAAAATTAAATATAATAGTTTGAAAATGTTGAAAAAAATAAAAATACAATATAAAAAGTAAATTAGTAAACATGTCATGTTGAAGTATGTGTGTCGTGTGAAAATTAAAATCAAAATAAATACAATGACTCATCCCATGCAGATCCTGAACCTCTTCGAGTTCCATCATCCACGAATCATATATAGCCAGCTATCTAACACATGTTCATATCACATAACCTATCATGAATTTATGAAATATATTCTGTTTTTGATATGGAAGACCATGTTGGGTGTGGGTTGTACTAATAGGGGCAAAAAAATGGTGTCTAAAACTGATTCAATCAATAACAAGTATATGATGTTTTATAAACATATAATTAAAATTCATAATTAAATAGTATACCATTATGATATATTATTTACTTAACAACGTAATCCACTCGGTTACAAAGAGAACCCGTACCAATATACCTATATTAGCATATGTAGGGTCTATACCATGTCACATTTTCATTTCACATTTTGTTATAACTCATGTCATTACATTATCAATTTCATTTTAATTTTCCTAAATATGTCAGCGTGGAACTGCAATCCAATATTGATGTTTTCGGGGGGGGGGGGGGTAAATATTATGCCTATCACCGAATCAGTATTTGGATCATTGGTCCATGTCTCACATATCCTAGAAATTTTGGGGAATTAGTACATGTTCCGTAAATTTATCATACATATTAGGTGACGAATTCCATGGATATCACCTGCTGAGTATTTAGAGAATCCCTCCATGTCTCTAACATCATTTATCAATCATAGACATATATATACATGATAGGAATAAAACATAAGATCTAGAAACTTATTTCTCAATATCTCCCAAATATCACAATATATCACCTTATCACATGTTCTACAGTATCTCATATTTTCAAATTTCAACATCATATAAAATCAATCATTATTTAACCTATTATCAAAATTATTCATCACATTCAATTGATGACTTATTTTTAAAATAAAAAATCATTATCAATTACATAATTAAAAAATTAACTGATCAAATTAATTTCCAATAATTAATTCAATAATTAATTATCCATATCTATCCATTTTAAAAATTACCCAATTAATTAATCACATGTCTTCTATTAGTTAATTTCAAAATTATTTAACCATATTTATATTAGTAATCTATTTAACAACTAGTTAATCATTTCACAGTATAATAATCTAATTATTATATTACTAATTAAAAATTATAAATTTTGTAATTTACAAATTTGATAATTTAATATATAATTATATATCCCTAATTCCCTAATTCAGAACATTGATAATTAATTGATCAATAAATTGTTCCAATTCAACAATTACCATTATTCAAAAAAATCCCCAATTACATAATTAATTAAATGACCACTGTAATTAATTATATTAGAAATTCAAATTTCAAAAAACCCTAATATTTAAACAATATCATAGATTCAATTGATAATAATATGATAGTATTTGAATAATAGACCAAATACTTTTGGTTTATGGAATAAAACATTTCAATATAAATCCCCAAAATTCCGCAAAGTATCAGTATTGAATGGAAACCATATATGTTAACCTAATTCAATATTAAACAAATAATAATATATATGATCCTGTTATTGTTCAAAAATAGTAGATATTGTTTTCCCAAATCTATATCATTATCATTCAAAATAGAGTAAAACGTCCCACCAAAAGACCAAGGAGTAATAATATTATGATTGATATGTGTGGAGGGGTGCATATCTTATATGTATGTATATAATTGAATACAAAAGAGGCCAGGAGGGCATGAAAATATATTTGAGGGATCTACATTCATAAAATAGGGCTTGTGGTTGAGTGGGTGTTGAATGGCATGAGTTTTGGGGGTTTGGGTGATTTCAAATCAAATTTTCAAGGTACATTAATTTATGTGACCAGTTCCTGGGAATGGGTGAATGATTTTCCCAAACAGTATGCCTAAAATTTGTTCCTCCTTTATAGGGGTTCATAGTTACTCCTAAGAGGGTACATGGTTTGAAAAAAAATACACCACATGTTCAATTCCCCACTGTAAAATGTTGTGTTTTTTTCAATGTTGTGGAACATTGTTTGAGAAAAGCATGTGACAACCATGCACAACACTATTTCATTTATTTTTTCTCAATATTCCACTAAATCACATTCTATGGTAAAATTCAAATAAAATTTACCCAAAAATAAAGAAAAAATGTATCTGAAAACAAGAATTTTTCAACTCTAAAATAAGTAATTATCCTACATAAATATAACTATAAATTTTTATTAAAATCCTTTACTTATTAAAACATATAAATACATGCATAAAAGTAGCTTAATAATTACAATTGTGTCAAAACAAAAAATAATACAACCTAACCATTTCCTTATAAAACATTTCAACATGTTTTTATCATACAATACAATAATGTTTTAGAAAATTTAATTTATTTCTATAAAGAACATATTATAATACCAACATTATTCTACAATCTCCAAAAAAGATCAATTTGTCACGTTCAATAAAATTTAGACTGTATATTATATTACAATTTAATGATTTTCATTCATGAACTACATAAAAAATAAAAGTTATTAATAAAATAAGTGATAAAAAACCGATGAATCACATGTAAAATATATCAATAATTTTTTATCTATAAAATCCCCAAAATAACATTTAAATAAGTAAAATCCAAATAAACATATATTTATATTGAAAATGATATGATTTCATCAAATTATTATAAAATTTTTCAAAAAATATTAGAGAACTAAATATTTATCCATGACACTAAATATCATATACACTATAACAGATCACCATGGCATCATAGAACATTACCCTATGGTATTATACATTAACACACTAATTTATCATAATTATCATAACATTACACCAACAAAATAAAAAAATATAACAAAAACCACCATTTATATGTCACCCAAAATAATATATTAAATAATAATTTCAAAATTATTATTCGACATAATATAGAAAACATGGAAGAAATTATTTGACTTTTTTTAAATTGTGATACAATATAAAAAATCACCAAATTATTCTAATACATATATTGGTTAGATGATCCCTGAAAAAATATTGTTACTACTTATAAACATGTAAAATTAATGGTGGTGTGAAATATTAAATACAACATGATATCAATATCAAATTTTAATGGAAACATTATTTGAAAATTATATGAATTATGGTGATATCGCAAAATCATACCCCCCTCCCCCCCACTATAACCATATTCATATTTTTCCAATCTAGACAAAAATACAACACAATAATTTCTATTTTACCCAGTTTATTCAATGATAGTGTTCAATAAGTCATATACTCATATAATTATCTCATTATTCATATTGCAATGGATCCAAAATATATTTTAGTTTAGTAATTTAAAATAACATAATAATTCCAATTCAGTAACTCCGCAAAATATAAAATTTAAGCTCTTAATATGTCATCTAATTTAAAAATTTCTCTTACTGTTTCAACATTAGTACGAGGATGAAATCATATGTTTTTCAATAGTATTATATATAAGAGTGAGGTGGGTAATTGATCCTTATATAAATTTATCAACTGAAAAATCTATGATTATTATCAATTATAATGACTAAAAAACATGTTAAATCTTTCACATATCATCATTATATGATATGAAAAATGAACTAATTTACTTAATTAAAAAATTATTATCCATATTGAATCGCTCCTCCGTTAATGAAAAATCCAAACCAAATTTTTTTTTTACAAATCCTCCGACTTCCAATTTGAATCATTACATATTTATACAAAAAATTTTGAAACAAGAATTTTTTTTATCATATGATGTCCTACAAGACAACATGATACAAACTATGGAAAAAAATTATTCATTCTATGAAATTTAAACTGTATCATCATATAATGATGAATATCTCTAGTCCCACATTCACTATAATATGAGATATATGAATAACATATAAATGTATTTATGGCCTTCTATATATAAATTTTCCATGATCCTCTGTAAAAAAATATTGTATTTCACCCTTGAATGTTTAGTCTCTCTATGATATCACATTATCTCCACCCAATTTACATTATTAATCTTTTCAATGATAGGGAATACGTCACCATTAGAACTAATTATCCTCCACCACTAAACACATTCTTGTTTTAATGAGAATTCCCATTCCCCTACTTAAACATTAACTTTACCCAATTTTATTTAGAAAAAACATTTCATTTATTCCTAATAATCATGAAAAAATCCAAAAAAAATCACAATGTATTAAATTAGAAAATTACAATCTATGCTAAAATACGACCACATTACATTATGTAGGATTTAATTTATTTTTTAAAATATATCTATTGGAATCTATTGTTATATAATTACCCTAAAATTATAAGCATGTATTCTATGTGACAAAACATTTAAGGCCAACCAAATTGTGAAAACAATTAGTTCATTGGTGTAATTTTAAATTTATGGGGGAATAATTTTCATATAAAAGATTATATAGAAATTATATTTTCATCAAAACACATCTCATTCATCAATTATAATAATCTTAGTGGGAATAAAATATATCCCCTACCATAGAAATATGAATAATATTGTCACCAAAAAGTATTTTCTTCCGCTATATAAAAGTTACATTAATTTTTACCAACCACATTGAAACATGATAATTATTTAAATATTTTTTTAAATTAGTTGAAGTCAATGAAAAAATCGAATGTTTTTTATAATAACCATTCTAATAAAAAATTCATCCTTAAATCAATATATGGTAATTTTCGACAAATATCAAACTTGATCTTCAACGGATATAAAAATATACCTAATTAAGATAATTTTTTTATATGAAATAAATATGTAGTCTATTAAAATTAAAATTAAATATCATATAACAAAACTATTTCATTTAATGAAGTCCTATTATGTCTCAATTATGATATAAATATTCATAAATTATATTTAAATTATGAATTTGTTATAATTTACAGTAGAGAAAAATGATCATTTTATGAAATAAAACAAAATTTATCAACAACATAAACAATGTTGTTGGTTTTTTTTCAATTTCGAATAACTATAATGTAAACGTCTATAAAATTATATTATATTGATTAATTAATAATATAATACTAATTCACTTGTTGTGGACTATATATTGATTAGTGATCAAATATTGAAAATTAATTTTATCCCAAATATTACTCTTTTATGATATGATTCATTTAAAATGAATATCAATTTAATAACCATATTATCAATATTAATATTAAATACATAACTAGTAAATTTTATCACACTATATAGATAAAAAATTAAATTGGATAGTTTATCCATGCTACTATGAAAACACCAATTCGATAACCAATAAGAAATTATAACTCATATCATTCAAAATTATGAAGGGTTTTTGAATATGATTAAAACCAGATATAAGGTAATAACTCAAGATATTATCTAAAAAATAATTATTTTTTATGAGACAATAAATTCATAAATATATTGGGAATCATTTAAAAAAATAAAAAAACATTTGAATATTCTTTATTTTCCCCTAAAAATATCAATTTTATTAATTGTTTTAAATAAGAAACACACCTCAATGAACTAGAAATGATAAAAAATTTGGATAAAAAAACTTTCATTGAATATTTCATTAACACAACACAAATAATATATAAATATATGAATAAAATCATATAAATATATAAAATCATGATAATGATAATATATTATAGCTGTTTTTTCAATAGCATCAAGCCTTCTATTGAATTATATCTCCCAATGCATTGATAACTTCATTGAAATACCAATATCATGTTATTATTATATCTATATAGTGTATATAATTTTATAGGATTATTTGAATAACCATGATCACATTGTCTCGTATTAGGTGAGAAAATAAGAAAACATACATTTAATTATTTGATAGAAATGGTGTGGCCCTTTTTTCCACTGAATACAAATATTATCCCATGGAAATATAAGATCACTTATATACCTAAGATCTATTTGAGTTCAAAAATTCATTGAATTAGGTAAAAATCATAGATAAATAATACCCTTGAATTCAATAGAATATTTATTCCATTATAAAAATATATTGATATTACATATTATGTCTTAAACATGTCCCAAAAATTTCATCACATATAGATACATTCAAGATCCAAATTATTTATCATCACTCATCATAACATGTGTAAGGAAAATATAAGCAGAGTGAACTCAAATTATCAATATGGGATAAAGGAAAAATAAATAATTCAATGTAATATCTATAAATTAGACGTCCATAATTTAATTATGACATAATCATAGGGAATTATTATAATTTCAAAAAATTAATACCTAATAATACATTGATCATCTATAATGGAATATGGTATAAATCATTAACAATGTTTTAAATAATTGGAATCAATAATAATTTGACATGTGATGATAATTTTGATAAAATTAATAATTAAAAACCTATACATTTCCACACATAAATACATTAGAATATTTTTTTGAACATAAAATCATTAAAATACCTTCATGATCATAATACTACATAAAAATAATCGAGTAGATTAAAAAATCATGGAGGTAAAATGATACATTATTTTATATATCAATACCAAAAATGGAAAAACCATTCAGTCGACATTCATACCCACTACATTGGAGGTAAATCCCAAACCCACACATCAATGGTTATAATGTAACCACCCATCCATTATTTTAAATATAACCACGCATTGGTGATTTATAATGGAATCACTAATTTACAGAAACAATTCCCATGAATCATATCATTTATAATGTATATATAGAATTCATTACTTCCTAAATCTCATATAATTGATAGTTATTACTTTAATTACATGATTATTTTATAAAAAAGAAATGGGTTCCACGAATATATCCTTCTGAAAATCATAATATTTCCAAAAAAAATATGGATAATAACAATAAAAAATATCACCAATGAGTATAATTAACATAATGTGTTTTTGTTTTGATGAATAGAAATACCAATATAAGATCATTATAATAAATCTTTAGAAAGATATCATTTTTACTCAAAAAATATATAATTAAAAACTAATAAATCCTTTAAATTTTTTAAAATGAATTTCATAGTAAATAATCATGGATACTAAAAATTATTATTCATATAAAATAATTAGGCTGATGTTGGGGAAATATATTCTTTTATTATATGATAAAAATAATCTTTTTTCAAAAGAATTTAATAAATGAGTCAATGGTGAGCAACATAGAAACCATATAGCAATAGCTTCATAAATCCTTTTCAAAGAGGATATAATATAATTTGAAATTTCATTAGAATGTTTTTTGTGTCTATGAATGAAAATTTTCAGAATACTTTTTGAAAACATCGATGTGGAAGAGATATCATCCTGATCTAAAATAGTTAAACTGATAGGTATCACATACTATTAAATTATCTGATATTTACAGAATAAATAAATTGAAAATATAATTTAAAAACATTACCCACAATTATAATTATATGGAAATAAACTAAATGTGTTAGAAAGGAAAATATTATATGATTCCATATAAATAACCATAATCTTAAATAAAATGTTAATAATGAGTTCCATATCATTATTTCATATTCACATTGGTAATCAGTCAATTGAAATACCAAGGAATTAATAACACATAATGAGACATTAATTAGGATTACCAATAGGATATTAATTATATAAAATGTTCATGATTTATTATATACACCTAGTAATAGATGAAAATGTTGTATCTTAAACATATTAACCTTTGAGAGGAAAATTGTGATGATAGACCCTTATAAAGATGATATTATTTAATTGAATGATAGTCAGTTGATAAATTATTTGAATAAAATTTAAATGGACTCAAAAAATGAAAATATTTAGTGGATCATGTTATATATAAATTTAAATGTAAACATGTCATAAGAATGTTAATTAAGAAATGTTATAAACAAGTAGAATGAAATTGAGCTAAACCCCCTTTAAAATTATGTATCCATCTACTAAAACCCCCTAGTTGAAATAAATAAAGTTAATAAATAAATTAACATGGGGGTTAATGAATCGATGAATTAATATTAAATAGAGTATCTACATACAACATATTATATAAAATAACTATATTGAAATAAAATATGTGTTAATGATTGTAATTTTATAAGAATCCCATACAATGAGTCTATAATCTATTTAAAGTATCAGAAAATATGAAAAAATAAATTCTAATAACATAGTCTATTTATTGTGATCATTGTGAGAATTTAAAATATTAAAATCAATCCATTATATTCATTTTTTATTGAAATATAAAATTTATTATTCAATTAATTCCTAGTCATGTGTTTTTGGACATTATTTTCTTGTGGGATGATTATAGCCAAAAAAAATTTGGAAAAAGATCCATAAAAAATTAGAATAATATAATAATCTTTTTAAATACTAATTATACATTTAAAAATAGTAATTAATGGTTGATTATGAAACATGTACTATTTTACAATCATGTAGATGGTGGGGCATATACACCCATGTGTAATATTACAATTTTTAGTATTAATTATATAAGGAATGTCAATATTATTTAGAAATTTGATAATTATCAATATATAATAAATACCATATTATGACTTTAAATATACTTATATGTATAATCCGTGTTATGTGGTGATTAAAAGGAAATCAAATCTTTTCGTGGAGGTGATAGTTTATATGTATGAGCTATCAATGATATCATTTATCTGTGACTGGAATGGTATGGAAAAAAATTACATATTTCATATTAATAATGATAGGTATGTCATGAAAATAATATATATATACATTAAAATTATCATTACAACAATCTATAAGATATTATGACAGATGAAAAATTACATCAGTTTACAATATTATAGTCTACTGTACACATGAATGCAAGTTTTGTTTCCCAGATATTGGAATCAGAGATGGAAATTTATTATTCCACTAAAATAATAACATCTTAATATATTTATGATACTTATTGTCTTAGTATTGTATGAAAATATTTTAAAGAAAACAAAATAGATTGAAAACAACAAATCTTCATTAATAACTACACCTCTTCATTGGTGAACCCCCTTTTCATTACAACTTATACCATATAATATTTATATTAAAAAAATACCACCATAATGCATAGATTATTGTTATTAAAGTATTAATTATGTTTTTGGCTGAAACAATTGTCCATGAGTTGTGATGAAATGAGATGAATAAGCACTCATTCATATGATAGAAGATATGCACTTTAACATTTTCATTATATATTAATGAAATCAAAATTAATTTCTTTCATATAAATTTATAAAAATTGAATATATTATAATATTAGTAAATAATAAATCAAACTTCATTCATCTAATAATATTTTGACAATTTTGGAGCTCTTTTTTCTCAATGTCAAATTTAACCCTTTGTTAATTTTTTTTAAATTATGGTGATGTTGATGTTTTTCAATAATAATGTGTATATATATATATATATGTATATATATATTATGTTATTTGGTGTAAAATTATATATAAATGAACATAGAAACCTCAAACCCACTGGTCTATGGGATGTTTGTAGCCCCACCCCCAAGGGAAAACACACCCATCATACCTATATGTATATATATATATATATATTATAGAGTAACACATAACCTTACTTATATGATCATGGATATCACATTATAGTTTTGACTATAAGGCTTGTAATTATTGACTAGTTCACTATGGTATGTAACCTCTAATCTCATACATGGATTTCTTATAGACCCCTATCAACATCATTCTATGCTTTTTCTAGATAGTTTTATCTCTAGATTCCACTATTAGAGTTTTCAGCATAGATTAGGCCTCCCATGAGAACCTCTAATTTTCAATAACCCACCATGTTTACAATGTTATCCCTTTTCCAACAATTCCAAATCAACACCTTCCATTATCTAATCAAAACATTATCTCACACCTCTATGGAAACACTAAAAAACAAAAATACCCACCATCAAGTGGTGTTATGCAATCACATCATTGGTCAGAAACATCACTGAATACCATTAATTGGATGATTTCAAATTCCAAAAAGTTGTTCATAAATTAAATTCCACCCCCAATGTTGTTATCTGTAATGAGGTCAACAAAAAACTGATATTCTTAATACTCATCTGATACACGCACTGATATCACACCCTATCATCTTCTAGACAATGGCATGTAAACAGGAATCAGTAGGTGGACCCCATAGTTTTTTCACTCATCAATAACATTTTTTGTATGAGATATAGTCATATAATAAAATTTTGTCATATTTTAATATTAGTTTTGATTCTATATAATTTCTTAAAAGTATAATTACACGATTTACCCTTTACTGAGGAAATAAAAAATAGTAAACTTACAATAATTAATTAAAAAAATATAAATGTAAATATTTAAAAAATTGGACATCCTGATTCCAAATATTGAATCCATTTTTAGTGACTAGAAAAATAGATGTTGCAGATTTTAATTTGAAATTAAACTAGAAAAACAATTGAAAATGAAATATTTATTTAAAAGAATAATTTAATTATAATTTTTATACACAATTCATGGAGATATTTCATTTATGAAATCTTAATTGGATTTTTTAATAAAAAAAAATATAATTAAACTGTAATGCTAATAAAGAATATAATTTTACTAAAAAGGTACTTCAAAATAGAATTATATTTTCAACAAGAATTAGTATTTTTCAATAATAAGATAAAAATTAATTTTTCAATAAAAATTATACACATTCAAATTAAAAAATTGTTTTAAATTGAAATATAAAAAAATATGTTCATTTTGTCAATTAATTTTTCAGAATGATCTATAAATTGGCTAAAGTATTTGTTATCATTAGTAAATATAATAACTTTTAGGTATAAAATGATTTATCTATTAATTGAGTTCTTATTTATAAAGTATTAATCAATAAATTTTCATTTATTATGATTATTATTATTATATATATATATTAGTTTTTTAATCATATTCATAAATTCTTATTCAATGAATAAGAAATAATTATAATATTTATAAAATAATATATTTTTTGTTAAAGATAGATGTTCTGTATATTATATATATCAATCATATGCATTAATAAAAGACAATGTGATATTTCATACCCCAATTAATTAACTGAATATTTTTTATTAGAAAATAAAATTTGTAGATAACGTAGTAATAATTAAAAATATATTTTTTGAAATACTACATCATATAAATGGTTAGTAACGATAAATATTAAAAACAGGAAAAGGATATTTGGTGGCTAATTGAAATTAGCCAACACGATATTTCTAAATACCTGGAAATTTTTTTGAATTGGAAATATGTACATTAAATATGACACTAATTCTCAAGGAATAACTGATAGTGATATAGAATATGGTTAGGATAATGTTAGAAACCCCATAAACTAAAATCTGTGATGGAGGAAAAGACCATATATTCATTTAAAACAATCATAATAGGATGAAATTTTGGTTTCATGATCTTGTTCCATAGTTGAGGATTTAAATTTCCTTAATGATGTCGAAAATATGTATATATACTTCTATTCCATGTATAATTTCATCCATTATTCTAATTACAAAATAATAAAAATCTATTTCTCTAGATGATGTGTACTCAAGATGTTTTTTCCATTTTAGAAGCACTATAATGAAGTTAAAATTAATCAAATACTCCTCAAATGTTAAACAATATATTACACCCATCATTAGACAATAATAAAAATAAAAATATAAAGATAAATATATTATAGTATTCAAAATGACTAACCCTTGAGGTAATGAAATATAACATTAACATATAAAATTTAAAAAAATCATGAAGTTCAGACTAAAAAATGCCCTAAATTTCTAGCCATAAAAAAGAATAAAAATATTTCGGACTAATATAGTTACCCAAAAAATTGATTTTATTATATATTATTACAAGATAAATTTATAATTTTAACAAAATAATGTAAATTAGTTATAAACTCATATAAGAAAAAAATATTCACCCTATTATGATAATCTCCAAAATATGATAATATTTACCATAAATAATTAATCTTATATCCCAAAAAACTAATATTATAGAATTTTTTGACCTTACATTTATAGCATACCATCGAATATACATTTCCAAATGTTTATATGTATTAATCCAAAATAATAATTCCCATTAAATCTATGGGTTACAAATAACTAACCCAAGAAAACGTTTCCCATAATATCATTAGTCACATTAGAATTCAATCACAAAAAACATAAAAATGGGTTTATAATACATTGATTTTATGAGAAACCATACTTGTTTAAACACTTTATATTAGTTATAACACTTAACATACCCACACATGATGAAATCATATTTTAAAAATTAATATAATTACACTTCTAATAATAATAGTACTATATATGAATCCGCACTCTCAAATCTAGTGCAAAGAACTCAACCATTTATTTAGTATATTTAATCACAAAAATTTGATTTTATTTATATCATAAAACATCAAAAGGAAATAATGGATCACATACATACCTAATTATATTTTGGATTAGTGTTTCATAGAATTAGGATAAAATCATACATAAAGAAAATAATTTACTTCATAGTGTATTTCATTCAATGATAACAAGATATTTAAATTTCTAACTAAGCCTTAAAAATCTCAACAAAATTTATGCCCTTATAAAAATGTTCTAAATGAAAATTATTTTTCATAATTCTTCATATACTTGTAAAAATTACGAATAAAAAACCTTATCTCTAATTATATATGTTGGAAAAAATATGTATTATCAATTTAATTTTATCATAGAAAATATTATGGGAACCGGGTTATGATTAAATAATTAATGTGAATGAGCATAATGTAAGGGAATTCAAAGCCAAAAATCCTTATATCATCATCTTTGGAATGTGTAATAATGAATTAAAATTGAAAGAGTCATTTTAATAAATAATCATGGGCCATGGGATGTCTATAATGATTAAATAAATCATTTAACCCCATATATTTTCACCCATAAGAGGTTGAACATAATTTTAATCAAATATTAACTCATTATCTAACATTTTTATATTGTTATATATCAATAAAAACACATATAATGAATAATTTATTCATTTATGTATCATAGAAAAACATATACCATAACACTTATATAAATAAAATTACCATAATGTCTACTTTGATAAAATATGAATTAGAGGCCTTTAATAGACCCACCCATAATTTGGTATAACATAATCTCACATACAAAGATTATAATGGATCCACTCTACCATGTTATATAATGAAAACTATTTTAATCATAAATAATTACCAATATTTACAAAAACAATAATTTATATTGTGCTTTCACTTCATAAAAAGATATCTTAGAAAAATTTATTATTCCATTCATAACATGATCTACAAAAGGAAAAGAAATTGAATAAATGAAAATTTATCTAAAACAAACTATGTTGAAATGGTTAAATATAAAAGATGATATAAATAAAAAATAACTCATATATATCATATTCAATATTTATTTTTAATTATATTGATGAATATAAATAAATTTAAATAAAATTCAAATTTATGTTCGAGTAAAAATTAAATATCACATTGATAACAACATTTTTTTAAAAAATAAAATTATTTTTAGAAATACTTTTTTACAAGAACATTATAAAACTATATAGGAATCGTGAAATAAATTAATGTTCATGATGAAATTTAAATATATTCTTGTAGTAAATGTTATTGTTTGTCCGAGTAGTTACCTCAAGAGGGGAGGGGTGAATTGAGTTACTATATAAAAATTTCTGTCTAAAAAATATTAGTTTCCCAAATAATGATTTCCCCAAAAATAGATACAGCCCAGTTAATCAAATTTATATTGATATATGAGATTGAGTATTTGAACAATATATAATAATATTGACTAATTCTCATTAAACTTAATTGGTTTTATTAAAATTATTTTTGATGTTTTTTTACAAAGACAAAACAGATATAACTTCTTTCCATGACTAACTATAAAATTGAATTTATTTTTTTTCTAGATTATCCAGTAAAGCAATAAAGAAGAGTAGACTAAAATTAAATATCACAACAGATATAAAATAGGTCGTTCAGTCTCAATCTAAGACCTAATCTACTCCACTTGGGGATCACATGCAACTGATCAGTTTATATAAATAAACTCTGATCCACACCCTGGATTGGGGGTAACAATAGTACATGGACTGTCCAGGCCACGCAGGGACCTCTTCCACAATTTTCATGGGTAAAAAAATAATGAGCAGGCCACAAAGGGACCACTTCCATGGTTGTCGTGTGTAAACAAGGGTAAATAATTTGGTGTGAGGATTTCGAAATCCTCCAGTTCAGATCAAGAGTCAGTGTGTGTAAACTATACAGAGTACAAACACTACTCAAAATTAAAATAATGAAGTCACTAAGAGAGAGAGAGTAGATATGAGTTTAGAATGCTCTAGTGATTATCAGTGTAGCTCTGGAATCCTTGGATAAGACAGAAATTCTTTTAAGTCCTTCTCTAGTTTTTGTGTTTAAAAACATAGTGTCGTGATTCAGCTTATGTTCTTCACGAGTAAAGATGTTATCTGAATTCCAGTGATATTCGTGTGTTCTTAAGTAGAGTCGGATTTAATTCATGAGTAAATTATTTATTTTAATATCTTTCAATGTGTTCTTTGTGGTTATGCATAGGCTTTCTTTTTTTTTTGAGTACGGTGCACTCGCATTTATGGCGTTGTTATATATATTACTTGCTCTTGGAAACTTGGTATTGTATATATTCGAATTCATGAGGGTTCGCCGACAGGATCCATACGTTTCATACCTCATACCTTGTACTATGTCTACAAAGAAACATTAATTATTTCAGTGCATAAGAGAAGTCAAATATGACCGTTAAATAGTTAAATTGAAAGACGACAAAATAGGTTAAGAAATGGTGTCACAGTATGTTATGCAAACAGTGTCTTCTTCACAGTATCTCCTTTTCACGATGTATCTTTAACGATGTATTCTTTCCACAGTGTCTCCTTGTCATGGTGTTTCCTTGTCATGGTGTCTTTCATATGGTTTCTGGCATCTTGTGCCTTGATAATAGTTTCTGGATTCACAGTGCCTTGATGACTGTGTCTTGCAAACTATTTCTGGCACTTAGGGAAAATGTGTCTGTCTTATTATGTCTGTTATTAGTATCTTGCTTCATGATGCCAGGCTTATTTTGTCACGGCATCTCGTGGTCACGATGTCTCATTGGTCATGGTGTCTGAGACGTAGGCTTCATGGTGTATGCTTCATCACAGTGTTCTTGTTCACAGTGTCTGACTTACTATTTCAAGCTTTGCGGTGTCTTGTACTTAGGAAAATAACTGTATTCAGACTTCAATAGTACTATGCATAAAATGAATTGAGCTCATCCATTATCAATTATGATATAACTTGAATCATAAACAAACAAGATTAAAAAGATTTTTGACATTTGTGATCATTAATATGATTTTTAATTATTATTGAGATTTGTGATCATTAAAACATGATTAATACAAGAGGAGTCCAATAATCTCCCCCTTTTTGATGATCACAAATCAAGTACAGTTTAAAGGTAAATTGAATGCAGCTATAGAGAAAATAACATAAAGAATAACTTATAACTTCTAAATTTTTCTACCCCTTTTTGGAGTATCAAAAAATATAATGAATAGAGGGAAAACAGTGCATATGGCATTAAGAGTTTTCCAAAGACAATATACAGTATAAATATAAAAAATCAATGACATCCCCATCAAAAAAATAGCAGTCACGGGTCTTTCTTAGGGATTGGCCTTCTCTTTGGCTTTATCAGTGGTAGGCGAGTAAGCCATAGGGTCGTTTTCTGATGTAGAAGAAGGTATTGAAGTGGTAGATTGGGAAGGTAAAGGGAGACCTTCAATGATTGAGGGAGCCAATGTAGGAGCTGTAGAAGATCTAGGCTATGGCTGATCAAGAATCACTGGCATGATCTGACTAAGTGCATGGCCAACAGACATGGTAGTTGAGGGTAAGGAAGGGGTAAAAGTAGGTAGTCAAGATTTGAGAGGTGTAGCCACTGGAGAAAAAATTTATTTACTTTGAACATGAAGATATAGTCCCATAAGTTTTACGAATTCTGCAATAATTTTTCCACCATACCGCATTACATTTTCAAATACTTCTTTATTTTCCATGAACTTGTCCAACAATCTGGTCAACATGGTTAGCTTCTAGACTTGGGTTTTGAAGTCTTGAGTCACATGAGGTATTCTAATATTTTCTACTAGATATTTGAAGTGGTTGGTCAGATCAGTTTTGGTGAAAATCCTGTTGAAATAGAAATCTAATTTCATAGAAATCTCCTGCTGGGCATCATTGGTAATCACTGAATGAATTTTCACAAGGTCAAGAACTCTATCACTATTCATGATAACATTAGATAAAGGAAATATATCAAATCCACCGAAGGCATTCGGAATCTCTTCATTGACTATATATATGAGAAGAGAACTATCCATATAAGGTGTAAAGGTTTGACCAGAGGAAGTAGAAGCTTTGACAAATGTCGTTAGAGACTTGAGATGTTTTTGGACCTTTTGAAGTCAACCAGTATATTCATCTGTGATCTTATTAAGGTTCTCCACAATATATCTCATGTGTATCAACATGGATTTGTTCCTTTCTCCAACATTTTCATCAAAGGATAAGAGGTATGGGAGAATCTGGTACAAAATATCTCTAGAAATACGAGAAATAGTAGGTTCAGGAGAATCAGGAGAAGGCTATGATCTAGAATGCAATTCTCTCTGTAGGTCTTCAACCATGCTTTTCAGAGTTGCAACTTCATTACTGAGAAACGTTTTTTCAACCCTTACATCTTGAATTTCATGAATCATATTGGGTTGAATGTGCCAGATAATATTTTCTAAAATAAGTGGTGCATCATCCAAACTCAGTTTGGTCACTAGAAGAGGTTGAGAGGACATAAGTTTCTCAACTCTAGCTAAGACAGTGTCTCGAAATAATTTCAAATCATCTTTACTGACAAAATATTGTTGTTCAGGTAATGCTGCACGTGTAGGAAGTGGTACATCTGTAGGCTCAGGTTGAGGTTTAGGATTAACATTAGGTTCAGGTCCAAATTATGTGATAGATTTCCATTGAAACAAATATGAAAGTTCAATCCCAGTGGCATTAACCTGTTTAGATTCACACACATCATAAAAGATAGGGAATTTATATTGAGTGCCAAATAATATGAATTAGTTGGCTGATATGCTTCAATAGACTCAACTTCACTATTATCAAGATTTTTAGGTTCCTCCCACTCAATAATGGCTTCCTTTTCAGGACCTCGAGGCTTAGGTATTTTTTCTAAATCCACTAGTTCATCTCTAATTTCCTTAGAGATTTCATGCATAGAAAACTGAATGGCTATCTCCATCCTCTATTTAGCCGAGGGTATAATCTCAGGAACAGGTTATTCCACATGAAGGTCTTCTACATTAGTATCCTGGATAAAAGAGAGTTATTTTTGAGTTTCTTCCTGCACATTAGGGAGTTCTCCTACTACAACCTCTTCCATGGATTTCTCATCGGATTCTGGAACAACTAATTCTCTTGCAGCCTCAGATTGGATTTCTAGATTAACAACAGCTCTAGGGGTAGGAGGTTCTTTTCCAGGAACAAAAGGAGGAACAACAGCCCTTTCTTTCTCAATAAAAACTTATTAACTATGAGGTATATCAACCTCTTATCTATTTACTACTTCATTTTCCTCTTCCTCTTCTTCTTCATCTTCTGAATAATCAACAACTTCATCCGGTTCCATGCAAGGATTACAATTGTCCTTTGGCCTTGTGGGATAACCCACAAGATTATACTTCTCATAAATATTATCATTCTCTTCAACTTATTCCTTCTTCTATGGGATTCAGTTTATTTTCATCTGCTTAATGGTAGGTTTAGATAAAAAAAAATTAAAAATCCATAGGTACTTCTTCGTCGGGTCCAACTACTCTTATTGTAACAATCATTGCAGAAATCATCCTAGAGTAAAACAGAGAGGTGGATTTGGATGTGACCTTGATCAATTCAAACATATGGTGAATGTTGTATTTTCACATATTGATTTTGTGTTTGTTCTTCATAAGATGAATCAGGAAAAAATCTTGGTACTTCAAGATAGAAATGTCACCATTCTTATGGATAATCAGATTTTGAACAAATTTCAACAATATCCCGGTCTCTCCATCATGTTTAGTAGCTATGACCCTTCTCTTGGTTCCATTTCCAATTAGGGTTTCCAGTGCATTTTCCAGGTCAAAGAAATTAGTTGTAGATGGGGGTTATCCATGGTAATAATCACAAATTCCATCATGAGGTATCCAAAGGAATATAACCCATAACCTCGATGAGAATGAGTAGATTTTTCCACTTACCTAACTCCTCACAACATATCTTTAACCAGCATAAATAGAAAACTGTACATACTGATAAAATGGAGCTTCAAACCTCAGATAAATATGTCTATCCTTCATTGAGAACCATTCAATCTAGCCTTGTTCTCTTAAATCATTTAAATCTAGAGAAATGCTGGAAAAAATCTTCCCAGGGAAAACTTCTATTTCAGGTATGATAGTGAGATTTACCAGGGTTGAATTAAAGGGTCCTTCGGGAGCCATATTTGGTTATATCTTCTTTCTCAATGAGCTACGCTTCTCAAGTGTGGAGGAAGATGGATGCTTTATCCTTATCATTCACCGAAGGCCGAGAGAGAGATGGTTGCAAGGTTGAAAGGGTTCAGAAAGAGTGAGTATGAGAAGGTCCGGGTGAAGAACCGAGTGAAACCCTTATTTATCATTTGGGAATGTCATACATCAGAAAAATAAAAACACGGAAATTAAAATAGGTTTAAAAAGAATTACCGCGATATGTGTTAAAAGAAAAGAATAAATAATTTTCACGGTGACACCATGAATAGTCTTTACGGTGCGATGGTAAATGGTCTTCACAGTGAGACAGTTAGTTTTCATCACGGTGAGACAGTGAATGGTCTGTTCTGTCACGGTGAGACAATAAGTAAATTGTCTGGTCATGTGGATACAGTAAATGACATACCGTGAATAGAATGTGCTAACGGTGAGACTGTAAATATGAGAGACATTAACCAAGAAACAGTGAAGATGAAATAGTAATGTAAAATATCGTAAAATATTAAACAGTAAGACCAGTAAGATATCTATTTGAGATTTATCATGACATGGTCATGTATGATGTAATATATTCTCTCAGAACATAATGTATTAGTGAATATATCAGCATTTTGATATTTAGTACCAATGAATTCCAAAGTGATATTACTGTTTTGATAATGATCTCTCAATAATTGATGTCTTACATCAATATGTTTTGTCCTACAATGTGAAACAAGATTTTTTGAGTTGTTAATAGCACTTGTTCTGTTACAATTTATTGGTACATGTCTGAATTGATATCCATAATCTAGTAAAGTGTGTTTCATCCATAAAATTAGTGCACAACAACTACCAGAAGTTATGTATTCAGCTTCTACAGTAGATAATGCAAACGACATTTTGTTTCATTCTACACCATGATACTAGCGACTTGCCTAAAAGGTGACATGTTACAGAGGTTCTCTTTCTATCTAACTTAAATCCACTGAATTCATCATCAGAATAACTAACTTTATCAAATGATTTTCCTTTAGGATAGAACAATCCTAGATTGGGTGTATGCTTGAGGTATTTCAAAATTATCTTTACAGCATTTAATGGAGATTATTTATGGTTTTATTGAATTTGAGCACACATTAACACACTAAAAATAATATCAGGACATCTAGAAGTTATATAGATTAGACTTCCAATCATTCCTCTATATGTGGTTTGATCAACAGATTTTCCATCTTCATCAATATCCAACATACAAGTTGTACTCATGGGAGTGTCACAACTTTTTGTGCTATCCAATCCAAAATGATTTAGAAGATATATAGTTTACTTACTTTGAGTCAAAACAATTCCATCGTTGTTTTGAACGATTTTAAATCCATGAAAGAATTTTACTTCACCCATTAAACTCATTTCAAATTCGTTTTGTATCATTTTCGAAAAATCTTTAAAAATGAATTTTTTTAAGATCCAAAAATAATATCATCTAAATATATTTGAACAACTAAAACATCATTAGAAATTTGTTTTATAATGAGATTAGGATCTTCTATTACTTTTTAAAATCCTTTGGAAATAAGAAAAGTATTGAATCTGTCATACCATGCTCTTAGAGAATGATTTAAACCATATAAATCTTTTGATAGTTTAAAAATATGATTTCAAAAATTAGGGTTTGTAAATCCATGGGGTTATTCCACAAAAACATCCTCATCTATATACCCATTGACGAATAAACTCTTAACATCCATTTGATATAGTTTGAAATTAAGATGAGATACATATGCAAGTAGAATTCTAATAGCTTCAAGTCTGGATACTGGAGAAAAAGTCATCTCATAGTCAATTCCTTCTTCTTGACTATATCCTTGTGCAACTAATCTAGCCTTATTCCTAACTATATTTCCAACTTCATCTACCTTATTTCTAAACACCCATTTAGTGCCAATGAAAAAAGTGCCCTTGGGTCTTTCAACAAGTTTCCAAAGTTTATTTCTTTCCAAATGATTGATTTCTTCTTGCATATAAAATACCCAAAATTAATCATTAATAGCATCATCAATGTTTTTAGGTTCAATCTGTGACAAGAAGTCTTGATGTTCAACCTGATTTCTAGGAGAAGCTCTAGTTGGTGTTCCTTTCTCTATGTCTCCTACAACAGCATCTAAGGGATGGTTTTTAAGATTTTTAACCTTTCTAGAAAAATATGGACTAGTGAATTAAGGTTCATCAACAGATTCGGGTTCATTATGACTTGATTGCATAAAATTTCATGAATTGGAAGATTTCATAGATTCTTTCACAGAGGTATTTGAGGATTTTTAGTTGATGTTCCGATTTCATACATAATCCTCTAGATTTTATAGGATTGTTCTAGGATTATGTGGATTGGTTTCATCAAACTTGATATGGATATATTCTTCCACACATTTATTTCCCCTATTGAATACACTATTATATTTTATTGATATTGAATAACCTAGGAAAATTCCTTCATCATTTTTCGATGCAAATTTTTCAATATTATCCTTAGTGTTGAGAATAAATACTTTGCAACCAAAAACTCTAATTTAATTAGAATTAGGCTTTCTATTTTTCCACAGTTCATATGGGGTCTTTTAGAGAATTGGTCTAATCAAGAATCCATTGATTATGTAGAATTTTGTATTAACAACATCATCCAAAAATTAAATAGGTAGGTTATATTCACTAAGAATTGTTCTAGTAAATTCTTTCAAGGTTTTATTTTTTCATTCTACAACACCATTTTGTTGTTGTGTTCTAAGAGCAGAGAAATTGTGTGTATACCCATTATTTGAGCAAAAGGATTCAAATTCATGATTTTCAAACTCACTGACAAGGTCACTTCTTAAATATTTAATTTTAAGGACACTATGGTTTTCTATAGACTTAAAATATTTAGTAAAATAAGAGCAAGCTTCACTTTTGTGAGCCATTAAAAAGGTCAAGGTATATCTAGAGAAATAATCTACTAGAACATAAACATAGTGCTTCCCATTTAGACTTGAAACTCTAGATGGTCCAAACAAATCCACGTGAACCAACTCGAGAGGTGAGAAGTAGAAACTTATTTTTTTGATATGAAAGGGATTTTGTGTTGTTTTACATTCTGAAAAGTATTAAACACTTTGTCATTTGGAAACTCATGTTTGGGTAAGTCATTAACTAGGCCTTTTCTAGTTATATTTATAAGGGGTTGAACATTACAGTGTTGTAGTCTCCAATGCCATGTCCAAGATTCTTTATGAAATACTCTTAAACATGAATCATTTTGAGAAGTTAAGGAATCTAAATTAATATGATAAACTTTTTCATTCCTTGATGCAGAAAAAACTAATTCACCATTAGAATTAAAGACATTACAAGAATCATTTTTCAAATTTAACATTATATCCATTATCACAAAATTGTGAGATAATAAGAAAATTAAATTTTAGACCATTAACAAACAATTATTTAGAAATTAGAATCGAATCAGAGTTATCAATCTGGACTAAGCCAATTATCTTCCCCTTTGCATTGTAACCAATTGTGACATGTCCTCTAACTACTTTTATTTGATTCATGAAGAATGAGTAGTCTCCTATCATGTGCCTTGAACACCCACTGTCCGAGTACCATAGATTCTTGTAGGATCTCTTTAAGCATCTATCCTATGACATGATCAAGCAAAGATAGATTTTGGTACCCATACTTGTTTGGGTTCAGTAACATTAGTAATAAGTTCTTTAAGAACCCATATTTTTTCATATGTTTTCTATATGAATTATGTAATGAATTTTTTAAAAAAATCTCTATTTGGACAACAAAAACATGAAACAGTAGAAAAAGTATCTTGAGTCAAGCATGTTGAGCTATGTCCAGAACTGGGAACAATATTATATGTCCACGAATTTGAAAAAAAAATTCAACCAAGGATTATTTTACCAGGTTGATAAAAAATTCATGTATTATATTTATGAGCAATTTGTTTTCCTATAATTTGGGTAAGGGTATTTTTACCATTAGTAAACTTTTCTATATCACTTATGAATTGATCATTAGACATTTTTTGTTCATTGTTTTCTCTGATCAGTTGATAATTTATCTCATTTTCAGTAATAAGTCCACAATTAATAGTTACAGTGAGAGCATGATGTTTCTTCAATTATTTATATTTATCCTTTAATTCCTTTCATGTATCTTCAAGAATGATACATCATTAAAACATTTCTTCATTAGTCATATTTTCAGAGTCACATTCTTCTTTAGAATAGTATGAATTTTTCATATAAGTGATCAGTGTTACCTCATATGTGTTTTTCATAAATCCCATAATGGCTTTGTTAGCTTGTTCATCATGTGATGTCTCCGAGTCGCTTGAACTATCCTCAGAGGCACTACATGTTTCCTTCATTTAATATTGTTACTTCTTGTCCTTATCCTCATACATGTTATTATATTTGATCTTTGGACAGTCACCCGTTATATTTACTTTGTGCTTACATTCATATCATACAATTTCATCAGTTTTATAACTTCTTTTCCAGTCCTTTTTGTAGTTTCCCTTTTGATCATACATTCCCTTGAAGTTAGTATTTCTAAAGATGTTATTCCTTTTGTAAAATTGTTTGAATCATCTGGCCAATTGATCCATCTTCTCATTACTGTCTGGTGACGATTGTTCAGTAGTGGAACCATCTATTGAAGCTTCCAGTTTTCCTTTGTCTTTGTGCTTCTAGGGGGAGGTCTTGAATGAAACAGATTTCTTCTTTGGTTCATCCTCCACTTATTTGTTGACATTCAACTCTGCCTTAAACACCATCAGTTTCCCAATGAGTTATTTTATAGGTATATTTATCATGTCACATGACTCTCTAATAGAGATAGAGGTTCCCCTCCATCAGTTAAGTATACATATAAGGACTCTCATGATATGTTCTTTGGCATTATATTCTCTTCCAAGAGAAATCATTGTGTTGAAAATCTAATTGAACCTAAGATACATAACAAAAATAGGCTCATAAGGATTCATATTGAAATTATCATATTTTATTTTATTATATTAAGTCTCATTTACTTTATACTATATTTTCATTCATGTGATACATACAATGTATCCCAAATTTCCTGGGCAGTTTTACAAGAAGAAATCCTATTAAATTCCTCATCTAATATGAAATAGTATAAATAATTCATAGAATTGCAATTTTAATTGTAAGAAAGTTCAGTAGGTTCATCCCCTTTAATTATATCAGTCACAGAAAGTTTGTATTCATCTATAATGGATGACCAGATTTCAAAACTCATACTCTATAGATGCATTTTCATTTTATTTTTCCATTGAGCATAGTTTGTTATATTAATGAATGGTGGTATGTAAGTTGAAACACATTCCAATCTATTTTCCATACCAACAAATTACATTAAAAGATCTAGGAATTTAGAATTAACAAAAATATACAGATCTTTAACGTACAACTACAATCACAGTTGAATAAGATTACACAATGTCCTAATAAAGAAACATCTGATACCAAATGTTGGTCAGAGTAGTTAACTCAAGAGGGAAGGTGTGAATTGAGTTACTATAGAAAAAGTTCTTTTTAAAAGATATTAGTTTCACAAATAATGATTTCCCCAAAAATAGATACAACCCAGTTAATCAATGTTATAATGTTATAAGAGTTTGACTGTTTAAATGACTTCTTATAAGATTGATTAATTCTCAGTAGTCTTAATTGGTATTATTGAAATAACTTTTGTGGATATCCTACTAAGAAAAATAAGATATAAATTCTTTCAATGACTAACTATCAATGTGAATTTAGTGTCTTTATGGACTATGCAGTAATGAAGTAAAATAGAGTAGTCTAAAATTAAATAGCACAGGTGATATAAAAGATGTGGTTTTGTATGAAGCTGAGACCTAATCCACTACACTTGGTGATCACCTGTCACTAAGCAGTTTATATAAATAAGTTCTAATCCATAACCTGGATCAGGGTTAACAACATTACATGAACTATCCAGGCCTCGCAGGGACCTCTTCCACAGTTTTCATTGGTAAACAAAATAATTACCATGCCACACAGGTACCTCTTCCACAGTTTTCGTGGGTAACCAAGGGTAATGATTTTGGTGTGAGGATTTTGAAATCCTCTAGTTCAGCGCAAGAGTTAGTGTGTGTGTAAAATATACAGAGTACACACACTGTACAAAAGTAAAATAAAGAAATCACTGAGAGAGAGAGTAGATATGAGTTTACAATGCTCTTATTATTAGCAATGCAGCTCTGGACTCATTGGATAAAACAGAAATGCTTCTGAGTCCTTCTATGGTTTTTGTGTAGAAAAACAGCGTGTTGTGATTCAGATTTTATTATTCACGAGTAAAGATGTTCTCTCAATTACAGTTTACATTGTGTGTTCTTCAGTAGAGTCGGATTGCATGCATGAGACAATGATTTCATTTAGCATCTTGCAATGTGTTCTTCGTGATTATGCTCAGGCTTGCTTTTTTATTGAGTGTGGTGCACGCGTGTTTCTTGCGCTGTTGTGTATATTACTTTCTCTTGAACATTATTCATTCTTTATCATCAAATTCATGAGGGTTAGCTGACAGGTTCCATATATGTCGTACCTCATACCTCATACTATGTCTACAAAGAAACATTAATTATGTCAGCACATTAAAGACATAAAATATGATCATTAAAAAGTTAAATTTAAAGACGGCCAAATAGGTTAAGAAAAGTGTCATAGTATATTATGCAAATGGTGTATTCTTCGCGGTATCTCTTTGTCACGGCGTCTCCTTCACAGTGTATCCTTGTCACAGTGTCTCCTTGTCACGGTGTCTTGCTTGTCATGGTGTCTCCTTGTCACGGTGTATCCTTGTCACGATGTCTTGATTATGGTTTCTAGCTTCCAGTTTCTTGCCCATAGATTTTGGATTCACGGTTCCTTAATGACTGTGTCTTGCTAACTATGTCAGGCACTTATGCAAACAATGTTTCTGGCTTATAGTGTCTATTCTTAGTGTCTTGCTTCACGGTGTCACGATTACTGTGTCATGACTTCTCATGATCACAGTGTCTCATTGGTCACAGTGTCTGCGACATAGGATTCATAGTGTCTGCTTCATCACAATGTTCTTATTCACTATGCCTATGTCTTGCTCATAGTGTCTGACTTTCTGTGTCAAGATTCATGGTGCTTGTACTTAGGAAAATAATTGTATTCAGACTTAAACCGCAATATGCATAAAATGAATTGAGCTTAGTCATTATCGCGTATGAGATAACATGAAACATAAATACACATGATTGATAAGATTTGTGAGATTTGTGATCATTAATAATATTTGAAATTATTATTGAGATTTGTGATCATTAAAACGTGATTAATACATGAGGAGTCCAACAGTTATAAATAATCAATATAGTTAGAAATTTTTAAATGAGAGTTAAAAGTGACACATATGGGAAGTGTAATGGAAAATCCTTATTAAAAAATTTAACATAAGATCAAAAATAATGTACAACATGTTTGGGAAATAATTTACAATTTAAAAATATTTTTTAAAACATTTCAGAAACCATGTATGTAAATGATTTACATTCCGATCTAAGAGAAGATACAACATCAAAATAAGTTACAAACCAATTTCTAAATGTTTATTTATTGAATAAGGGAGAAAATAGAAATTTTCAACATGAACCACATTCATAAAAAGGGAAGGGTAAAATATATGTTTATAAATATAATTAAGAAACATAACTTCCACAAAAAATTATTTCAAAAAATAAATATAATGAAAGAAGATTGTAATATAAATATTTTGTGTTTTGTGCATTTTAAATCATATGAAACATGTAATAAAAACATAAAATTCAATATTTAATATCATTAATACATATTGATTAATTATATAACATATCCGAGTGGTAGTTAATAAAACACAAGATATAATATATGTGAATTTCATGAACGTATATCCAACGGTATGAAAATATGACATATATATATCTCTTACAATGATCATAATATTGAATTAAGAGTTAACAATTGGGAGATTATGCATAAAAAATATAACTCCACTAATAATTGGAAATTCACAATAAAATATTTTATTGATAATTCTACACATAATCTGGGTATATTAATGTAAATAAAGTAGAGTTAAAACATAATAGAAAGAAATTGATTTTAGAATCCATTTTAGTATATTGTAAAATTTATGTTCGGTCCCCTTGGATGAAATAATCCATATTAGAACATAAAATACTATGAATTATACAGTATTCATTAAAATATTATCAAAATTAGTCTACCCATGAATCATATGAGACTACATAGGTATATAAAATAAAAATCTTTCTCGTTTAGGGTAAATTACGATTAAATACCTCAATTCTAGTACAAAAATTATATATATGTCCATTAACACATATATTATAAATTTATATAAATTATTTTATTTATTACAAGAAATGACCAGGTTTAATATCATACCCTTATTCCATTAATTTTAATTATTTTAATGACATATTGGATTACATAGTGAATCAATTCCACATTGGTTGTTTTGCGGATGATCGGTAAGTGATTGAAAAAACATCAGTATATTGAATGAAGTAAAATTGTACATTGTTCTACGACAAAAAAAATAATACTTATATAATTATTATATTTTAATTTTAATATTAAAACAAATAATGAAATTTGGTTATTAAAAATAAACTATGTTATGACCATGGAGGCGATGGGTCATACATAAACATTTTTTAGATTTAATTTATTAAAATAAAATTATAGATATAAAATGTGATTTATTATAATATTAAATAACAATAATAATATCATAAATAATTTTTTTATTAAAAATTACAAATATGTTTCAACCATGCCATTTGTTTGGAAAAAACTAGTCACATTATTTAATAGATGTTGTAGTCGAAACAGACAGACATACAATGTTATAATTTATTAGGTAATAAAAAGATATGAAATTAAATTATATATTAAATTTTAATGCATATTAATTTTTCATTATTATCTTATATATATTTCATTCATCACTACAGGATTCTATGATAGATAGTGATAGAAATTGAATTATATTGGTTTGTTAAGTGGTAGTATGTTGTATAAATGAATCATGATTTTCATTCCCATTGGATTGAAGATGAATGAATATAGAATCCGAAACTATCATAATAATATTTTACTATATATAACATATTTATAATAATATCACTTCGTAGACGTATAATATTACAAAGGTGGAAGAATAAATAAAACGAGAATGTATGCTTAAGAACGATTCCTCTTCTTTAGAAATCCTCATTTACATTAGAAATTATGAATTATTAGGTTACTTTTACGCATAAAAATAACACTAAACCTTGTTTTTTGACATTAGTGATGTATGATGGTAGCTCTCGGGGATACCAAATTAATGTTTTGGCTAATATAAATGAGAATAATAGATTTCCATTTCTAATTCAGGGGATGGAAACATTAGAATTTAATAAATTACGAAAGTATTATAAGATAATTTTTTATTTTAGAATGTCTCTAAAAAAATTTATTTGCAATAATAATAGTATTAGTAAACATAATATCAACCACAAAAAGGAAATTTTGGGATTACGTATTTCCATATATCTTTTTTTTACCATTGATTAAAACTTTTGACATTTATAGCTATATAAAGGTTTTATACTCTCATGTGGTTATTATAGTTATTATATAAGGCAAAAAAGGCATAAATTGATCATTGATGATTTCATAAATCATTACAAATTAATAAGATGTATCATAATATTTTAATTAATTTTAGACAAATTTATAAAAAATTATTTAGTATAAATTATCAATAATGTCAATTATGGATTTATTAAATTATTATTACATTTAAAACGACAAAATAAAATTTTAATTTGAATATAATTTTTGAATAAATATAAAATAACTCATTTTTATTGAAAAAACCATAATATAATTATTTTGTAAAATAATATTTTATTTTACATATTATTGAAATTTATTCTGTTTTCTTACTAATTGAATAATTAATTCATCATCATTATATAATATTATAAGTTAATTATTTAAAGCATAAATATTAAATACAAATTATAAATATGAAAATATTATTAAAATTTTCATATTTCAATTTATAATTTTTTTAAACTATGTCTATCAATTTTCTAAAAAATAAAGGACATTAAAAAAAGAATGAAATTTTTGACTAGGGTTATAAAATATAAATTAAAGGAAAAAATATGGTCTAATTAGAAAAAAGCTCATATATTCTACAGTATTATCTTTATAGACTTTATATATTCATCCAATTAAATTTTGTAAACTTTTGTTACTTAATTAGTTATTTATGATATCATTTTTAAACAATGTTTTCTTATTTACCAACAATCATTGTAAAAAAATAAATAATTTTTATATTCTTAATATCCTAAAATAATATGACCTTTTTAAAAAAATATATAGCTCTTCATTGATTATATGGAAACGATTTTATATAATTAAAAATAAAAAATTATTATAATTTAATTTATAATTAAATTGAAAAACTATGATGAATAATAGGTTTTCCCAAAATAACCTTTTAAATTTAAAAAGAAATTCTTACTGAACTAATTTTTATATTTATTAATAAAACCAGAATTTTATAATATTAGAAAGACATATAATTAAATTTTACAAAATAATCATTACTATTTTTTATAATTCTAAATCATTTTATAAAAATAAAATATTCAATACAAATAAGTATTTTTCACTATTCAATGACAAATCATGCAATCCAAAAAATTATCATAATTTTAATTCATACATTGTTCAATATTTTAATTTTAAATAATAATTTTATTTTATAAAATATAATTTATAATAAATTTATAAAATATATATATTATTTTTAAAAAAAAAATTAGAAATGTTTCTGTTGAAAACATAATTTTGAAGCATAAAATGACTTTTTAAAAAATTATTTTTTATAAGTTATTTGTCATTATATATGAATTTATTAATAAAATATAATATAGTTAATAATTTGGTTAATTATATTCACATCCCAATTTATAATTTATAGGTTATAATGATCATATTTAAATAACAATATTTTATTATTTATTTAAGAACGATGTTTTCCATTATGTATGATATCAAAAATAGTTGTTTTTAAAAATATTGGTACACTATACTTATGAATAATCACTATATTGATTCCCTTTCCCTAAACTAATACATTAATAAAAAAATCATCAGTATCAATCACTATAAAATAAAAATAGTAATAATATTATATAATACCTTGATAAACATATAATACCCTTAGGGTAGTTAATTTTATAATAAGATTATTTCCACATATAACACTTATTATTCATTATCCATTTCTTATACCTCACACGTAACATTTCACAACTCTTCGCCTATATAGGGAAAGAATATATTAAAGATATCCCTCCCTAAAACCACCTTACATTGGTAATCCAATAATTAATTTATTCAACTATAATAGATACATTTTATGTAGTGCCAATCACTATGGATGACTTTTAAAAATAAAAAGTCTTATTTTTTAATACTCTTTACTGTACATATTTCCCCTCATAATAATATGGATACCTGAACTATAAATTACCAATGTCAATAATGAAGATTTATTCTAAAATCCGTTTACGTATATTTCGGTAATATTTATTTTCGAAGGAAGATTAAATTCAATTAATTACCCTCATATTATTATATACAAATTTTTACATTATTTCTCACATAATTGTTTAGATATTATATAGGTTTTATTCTATAAAATAGAAAAATGTGTCACAATAATTCTTATTAACGAATTATTATATAATATCCTAAAAGTAATATTCTAAATGTATTACTTTTAAGTAATATATAAATATTTTTAAATACTAATTATTTATTATTTTTTAGTGGTAAATAAAGGTATTTATATAATTGGTTATGATAAAAAAAATTCTCATATTCCATAAATGGATCATTATGCTTGGAAAATAAATATTTATATTTTTTTATTACACAATGTTACTATTATACTATAGTTAATGATTTTTTATATGGTAATTAATATTTATAATAAGTTTCCTCATCATATATAGAAGATATAATAAAAAAATGAGACCACTATGTCATTTAATATTCTATATTACATAACAAATAATATATGCAAAAATATTGAATTTAATAATGAAAAGAAATATATGATGATAGAAATGTTTACAATGATTTATATAGTGGAATTAATGTTTATATAGATTATACTATTATTAATAGAATTATGTATTGGTTTATTTTAAATTGGATGATCATATAGAAATCAAGATCCTTTTGTTTTATATGATCTAGGAAACAAATACATTATATGATTTGAACATATTTTAGTGATTTTAATTCCTAATAAGAGGTAATGATATGTGACATGGCCAACGAATGAAAAGCTTTGACTAATGACATAATCCATAAAAATTATTTTGGTAATATTTGGTAGTTAAAATAGGTATGAAAAAATGAAAAACATTATAGATAATTGTAAAATTATGCAAAAAATTCATGAAAATTATAGGATAATTTTTTTTAATGAAAGTGGTAGAAGGGTGGATTTAATAAACAAGGTAAAACAAAATATTATTTATACATAATTAAGGGGGAGTATTTCATATTTTAATAAATTATAATAGAAACTATTTTTATTTTTTAATAGTGTTAATAATCATTTTAATGAGGTTAATGAGAAATATTGGAGTTAGCATTTTTAAATTAATTGGGACAATCTGTCCACTCTATATATTTTTCAATTTATATAAATTTAGAATTTAAATTATATACCTATATAAATTATACAATATTTATATCAATCCATGTTTGAGAAAAATGTGTAATATTTTTTTTATTTTATACCTACGTAACATCAATATTTAGTGTTGAATAAATAATGGTATATAATAACTATTAAACAAGATCATTAAAGATAATAAATATACATTTAAATGACTCTTTTACAACCCCAAAACATCATGGTATTAACATTGAAAGGATTAAAAAAACTTATAAAAGAAAAAGTTCATTTGTTTAATTTTATTTCTAAAATAAATTTATATGAAATGGTTATTATTCATAAGAGATTTAAGATTATTGAAAAAAAATAAAACTACACATTATAATTAAAATAACTTTCACTGAATTCCATTAATAAAAATACATGTGTTAATTTAAAATATCTATTTAATAATAATAATATTTTAAAACATAAAACATATAGAATGTGATAATATTAATTAAGATTCCAACACAAAAATAAATAACGTCCTTTTGTAAATTAATCAAACAAATTAATATTGTGAAAATATATATTCCATCAATAGAAACATATGAAAAATTATTTAATATCAATTAAGTTGAAACAAATGTAAATGGAACAAACATAATGTATGAGGATGGTTCGAAGAAAAAATAATAATTGGTTCTATTATCACAAGAACTCACTTTTCAAAGAAATTTATAGACATAATATATTTGTGAACTCTATTATTTAGTATATCACAATATAATTGATACATTATTATATAAATATAATGGATTGAGTATTTCAAGAACATGATTACAATATAATATCGTTAGATAAATTACAAGTCATTATATTTAGTTATCAGGTGAGGATCATAGTGGATGATCAAATTGAAAAAAACACTATTTGGAAGTATAATTTATGATGATGAAGAGGATAAAAAAGGATGATGATCTAAAATTGATGTAATTTCATTATGAGGTATCATTAAATATTAATATTAAAATAATTGGGCAATTTATGTTTAAATATATTGTTAAATTACTAAATGTTTCATATGGAACGACTCAGACCCACAATGAAAAGGTTCGTATAAATTATTAAGAAATTAGTTTGATGACCAAATGATGAATAAATAATAAATAAAAGTTAATGAAATTGTAATGTATAAGAAAAATTTATTCATAATTTATAAATATAATTAAAATGATCTTTACGTATTTAAGGAATCAAAATTGTAAGATATTGTTGAATGTAAAGAAAATAGTGAATGTTCATTGGTATTTAATTGATGATAAAATAAATAAATTAATGTGAAATCGTGAAAAATGATGTTATGATTATAGTTAATGGGAATTATGTGCTGTAGGATTTAAATGAGTATAATGATGTATCGAGAGAAAAAAATATGAAAACTATTAATGTTACATTAAAATAAAAACTATTTATGAAATAATTTAAATATGATAATTATTTCTTAATATATGTCACTTAAATGTTAAATTATAAGAAAATACATTAATCAAACATTTTTAATGAAAACATGCATAAATTGTAGAAAAATTTCAAATATGTCTATTAATAAGAGTCATAGTGAAAATATGTTAAACAATTTGATGAGAAATAAGTTAATATTTTTAATGTGGGGTATAATCATGATTATCATGAATGGTTGAAGAATTTTGAGATAAAATTGGAATTATAGAAAAATTTAGAAATAGAGAAGGTGATTAAGAGGAATGAAATAAAATTAATAGGGAATTGAAACTAAACACATAAATAATAAATTACAATTTTTCTGATAGTAAGGGTGGGTCATGAAAAAAAGATAAATAAAACATACATAAAGTATTTTTATTATATGTTAGTATTTCATTTCATCAAATTTTCCATAATATATTCTTTTTATTGGTTTTTGGTAGTGTGGAATAAATTTAATTTTTTTTGAAAATTTGGTATATTTTCATCAATATTTAGATAAATCACACCACAATAAAATACCTCATGAAATCAATGAATTTCACTAGAAGAATTTATGTCTATTAAAGTCCATCTAATAGTAAAAATCATCATAGTTTTTCCATAATAATATTAAAGGATTACCTATGAATGATATCTATAATAATTCTCTAATCTAAGGTAGCAAACACTATGTTGTAGTATTGTTTTTTCTATGTGTAAAAAATACATGTGAGGAGAACTCCTATGAATAAATTTGATATCATTTTTTCATTGTCCAAAGAAACTCTCTAATTCAATAAAATATGGGATAATTAAAAGCTAAAAAACAGACATAATTCAAAACCATATGAAAGTAACCACGTATAAAATGGTGTATCAAAAATGGAATTTTAATGACAAAACCCAAGAATGACTATGCATATATATGTATGGTAATATCTAGAATTTGATGGTAGTACACATAGGAAAAAATGTTACTAATTTCAAGGAAATGACTAGAAAAAAACACCACACACAAAAACAATCATGATGCATGAATTTAATATTTAAATTACTATTATGATCCACCTCCAATTCTATTTACAATTAATGAAAAATGTGGATTTATAGTACCCAAATGTTATAGTATAATATATTGGTCAAACCATGTTGATTGTATGAAATTGTAAACTAATATTAATCCTAAGAAAATTTTATTGCATATAATAGATTGTTTAAAGTATAAAATATCATATAATAATATTAAATATATAGAAGTTACAAAAAGGATTACATTATATACGATGATCATTCCATATGAACAAATCATATGGAAGATATATAAATGGTTATGAAAGTTAACCCACATAAAATAATAATAAATTCACATTAAAACATTATTTTATGGTGTCAAAATAATGACAAATAATTATTGAAAAATATGATAGTTTCACCATGATATTAAGGATATTGTTGAGTGATGATATAAATATTTATGATGTCTTTCTACAAACGGTTGTATTTAATTTTTATATTAGTTAAAATGAATTAAATGTTAGAGTCATTATTGAAAATGACTTAACATGTTCACATAATCAGAAAAGTTTTTATCACAAAAAATATTATAGGTATTTGACTGATTTTAGATGGGTTTGATCATATACATTTAATGTGATTTTTATCCCCCTCGACAGATCATGTCTATGTTGGATGATTGGAATAATGATTTTAATTTTAGATTTGTTTTCGTAATTATCCTAAATAATTGTTAGATTATATCATTCTTGGACATTCATGTACCATAACATGAGAAAACTTATTTATCATTATGGTTCAACACACGATAATTAGTGAGTACCCATTTATAGGATCCATAACAAATAAATGGAGGATTGTGATTTCATTAAGATGATTTGTTTTTCTTATTGATTTTATTATTTTTAAATAATATCCCAATATACATAAATTGGATCTTGTCCCATGAATATACTTTTAGAATAGTAATAGTTAAATGGGGTCCCCTGTATAGGTGGTAAATGATGGTACTATATGAGTTTTATTTATTATTTTAATACATTTATGAATGAATTACAATAAAACATAGATTAATAATGATTATTTAATGGTAAATAATTGAAAAAAGTTAGTTTCAGATAAGGTTTAACAGTTAAAAATTATTTACCCCTTTAGATTCTAGGAACTATTCAATTCATGTTGTTCCAGAAGATTGTGAAGTGATAGATTTATAAAGTTTTCTTCTGAAATTGGTGCACCATCTCAGTATTCTATAAATTGTTTATATTTTATGTAACATGATATATTTTTTAAATGTATTACAATATTTTTATTTCTTCATGATATTAAAATCATTTATTAATATTCATTCACATTAATATTACAAAGTATTTTATAAAATATTTCAATATAATAAAACATTTTTCATTAAATACTGTTTTTTAGTTTCAGAATTTAGTTTTCATGATTATAAATTAAAAAAACTAACTCAGTGTCCCAAAGTGGTGATTATTTTTTAGAGACATCATATTTTTATCCATTCAAATTATATTTTCATGAAAATATATTAATTATTTAGTATTGTTATATTGATTAATATTTTTTATTATATTTCATTGACATTGTTTTTTTTTCATATTCATTTTTTTCTTTTTTCCATATTGGATTTAGATAAATTAATTATATTATACAGACTAAAACTAAGAGGTCGTATCTTTCTAAACATTTTGAGTGTTACCCTGACATGCAGCATTATATTAATTATATTTTATGGGAAGTGAATAAAATAAATATATTTCTTGTTGTGTTTTAGTAGAAAATAAACCTCTTGAGTGGAAACTAAAAAGAATCGCAATAGATTAATTTTGTGAAATATTTAATTTCGTACAATAAGGATTATAGTCTAGGTATTTTATAGTATTAAATAGGGGAAAAAATTTAGATAAATATGATTCAATTTTATATTTTAAAAAACCTGGATTTGTTGAAATGATATGAAAATAATTTACCACAAACTCAAAATTCAAATTCAATCGAGCTTAGTGAATCCTTAAAGAGAAATTGGATGATAGATAATGCGATTATATAGTAGACCATTCTCTTTAAATTAGGGTACTTTTATAATGATTTCATAATGTCCTAACCAATAGGATACCTCACAACCTATATTGATCATTCATAATTATTATTAATGATTTTTTTCCCATTGGATAAAATGTTATTGATGATAGAAAAATTAAAAAATGTCTCGGAATGTGATTGAATCTACTTAAGAGAAAAAATAGTGGCTCATCAACATATATAATAAATTCAGAAAAAACGTATATACTAATTCATATTACAATTTAAACCTTTTACATTGTTATCAAAAATAATTATTTGGTAGTGAATTATTCTTCAACTATGGGACAAAGTAGAAGGAAACACTAATTGAGTCATGTGAAATATAGGATGATATAATATATAATTTTTAACTATTGAAATATGATATGATCCATCCATTAAAAAGTGTTTATCAATTTCATGATACCATATATCTATCTTGAAAAAGGAATTAATTTCAATGAAAATTGGGGAGTTTCTAGAAATTCAAAATCATGTTGAACCACTAGGGCCTTATAAATTTTACTCCAATTTGATTTGTGTAGGTACATAATTTATACAATTTATTAAACATACGATGAATGAAAATACAATGGGATTATTAGGTGGTAATGTATATGAAAATATAATACAATATTTTCAAAATAAATTCAATTATTAAATGAGGCTGAATGGCTCAAAATAGGTTTGTATGTAAGGATATGGGTAAAATATATATCTTTTACAGAGTAATTTATTTTATCCCCATGAATATTATACACTAATACCATTAGAAAAAAGCATCCTTGTGGATTTTAGTATTCATATTTCTAAATATGTAATTTATTTACGAATTATATAAAGTTGAGATATATTTTTTCAAACAGTATTAATATACATCAATAAAAAAATGAATTTCTATATTTAGTGATTTTTAACATAATTATAATGATAAATTTTTAAATAATATAAAACACTTATACTATATAATTTTTTAACAACTATGATAACAAACTCAACATCTATTATGGGATCTAAAGAAAACTCTACAGTGCAACATAAATGAACATAAAGTGGAATCAATGGACATGATGATGAGGAAGGGAACGTAGATAATGAATATGAAACATAAATGGAATAGTATGAATATAATAGTATATTTTCAAGGATATGGGGTTTGAATACTAATTTAAACCCGACATGGTTGAGGAAAATAAACAAGTATCTAACATAATGTGGACTGAAATCGACATAACAAAGAAGAACATGGTATTGTTATATTATCCACTTATTCATATCCTAAAATGATAACTCCATGGAATGATAAAGGAGAAAAATTAAATGTTATTATTGATATATTAAATAATTACACATTGATAAACCATTAGTCTGAGATATTAATTAAATTTCCAAAGACCATAGATCCTCATGATAAATCAATATATTAAGATAAATGTATATTATTTATTAATTATCTATGTATGCATTGGTTTTCAATCCATTTGGAAAAAATTAAACCCAATACAACATCCCGAGTCAAGTAGTTTCAATGTTTATAATATTCTGGTTCATTAACATTTGTGATCCTAGAAAAAGACTAAAATTACATTATAGTCTTTTTAACTATTAGATCAATACTATTGGACTAATCATGTTTTAATCATATTTTAATGATAAAAAATCATGTAAATCATGAGAGTAGTTTTTATCCTATTTAATCTATCTCAAATAATGGGTAGAGATGGTTGGTTTCTTTATTATTTAAATAAATATCCACTAATTACTGTTAATACTAAATCATGTTTGATTATTGTAAAATATGTATAAATTTGTTGTATAATTATTTCTTATATGAATGATTAATTTTATTTCATTTTATGAATATTATGGTATAATTATGTATATATATATTTGCCTAAGTATGAGAAATCATGTGTTTGCCATCGATTCTTGTTTTCATGAAAATGATCTAGACACTGTGAACCAGATAACATGACCCAGACATCGTGATCTGGACACCGTTACCCAGACATGATGACCTAGAAACCGTTACCCACACAACATGACCCAAACACAGTGACCCAGACACCATGAAGAGTTTTATATCTAATGAAGTATGTGACACAAGTTCCATGCTACCATCTTTAATACATCATTCAATGTTTGTAAAAAAACGACACATCGTGATTCTAAAATTGAATCAATCCAACCAGTTCATGATGCTAAAACTACTATAGAACTATTAATGTATAATCACTCAAATGAAATTATGAAGACACAATTTTATGGATACTCTATTTCCAAGTGACACCATTTCTAGACATACTCGTACACTATTCTTTAATCTGTTTTGTCATTTTCAATTTAATTTAAAAAGGTCTTATTTAAGTCATTTAATGAAACTGACATAATAAATGTTTCTTTTTTAACAAGTCACCTAACAGTATGATGTACAAGGTGAGGAATAAATTCATCATATTTTCTCCAATCTGTGCACCCATAATTAAAACGAAATATATGTTGAGCTACAAACATACACATAGATGTAGAGTAGCAGATGTGTGAGTATTCTAAAAAAGATAATTGATACATACGACGCTAAAAAAATAAAGAACACACAAAGCACTCTTGGTCGAATGGATGGACTTATAAAGACTTGAATCCAAATCATCTTCATAGTACCAACATTATGATGAACATGAGATTGATATAACTGGAAACCAAAGCACTAGACTTGCAATTCTCAGTTTCTCACAAGAAGACTCAATACTAGAATCTCTAATATCCATCAAGTCCATAGATGAATATAATAACACTCAGAGCATTTCTACCCATATCTCGTCATCATTTATCTGTTGTGTATAGTTTTTAGCATTCGATCAATGTGTGTGTGGCTGTATTGAAACAGACAATGTCTCTTTCACTAGACTGAAGGAAACAAGCTATCCTTCCTCTCGTTTCTTTTTATAGTTGTTTACCCTAACAGACAAGTGGGGATGAGGTACTTGTCTGACCTAGTAGTTTATACCCATGAATAAAATTGGAATTGGTCATGTGGCATGGACTGTCATGTGCATTGTTGTTTACCCTAATCTAAGGTGTTGAATAAGATTATTAATATTAATGGCTTGGTGGCAGGTGATCACTAAGTGTAGTGGATTAGGTCATGGATAGTGACTGAACCACTTGTTTTATCTGCCGTGTCGTTGAATTTCATTTTTCTCTAATTTTGTTTATATTTCAAAAAACAATAGATTTTACTTCTATAGTTTTTCGTGGATAGAAGTTATAATTTTTTCCTTATTAGAATAACATCAACAGTAGTATCAATTATTAATATTTATATTACAATGATTTAATCAACCTTATGATATGTTATTTGAACAGTCAAAATTTATAACGGTATTACCATGATTAATTGGGATGTATTCATTTTTATTGGATATCCTTTTTAAGAAAAACATTCTTCATAGATTTTTAATAGATACTTAATTCACCCCCAAAAGTACTTCACCATGACCATAATTTATTATCACTGGTGTTTTTATTCATATTAAATATCAATTTTTAAATCTTTTTAACTGTGATTTTGTAGTACATTAATGATCTGTATATTAATGTTAATTCTAAATTTTTATCTCTTTAAAACTATTTATTTATTATAGAAAATATACTGGAAGGTGATGCAAAAAACATACCACCATTCATCAATGAAAGTAAATATTCCCAATGGAAAATTAATATGAAAATTCATTTAGAAACTGTTGGAATTTAAAGTTGGACATCAATTATAGATGATTATAAAATTCCTTCCATTGTTAGAACTACAAGGGATGTGGAAACTAAGACTATGTATAGTTACAATTAAAAATCCAGTAATGGTTTATAATGATCTTTAGTATATGATGAATTTATTTGAATTTCTGCATGTAATACTTCCCATGAAATTTGGGATACATTGTTTATTTCACAAGAAGTAATTTCTTGTTGGAAAAAAATAAAATTCAACACATATACAGTTAAATATGCTAGCATTAAAATGATTCATGATGATCTTATTTCTTACATGTATCTATTGTTCAACAAATTTTTCAACACCATGATTTCACTTGGATGAGAAGTAACTGCCAAAGAACAAATCAAGAGGATCAATACTGGAAAAATGATTTTTGCCAACGCTTCTATACCAACGGTTTGTCAAACCGTTGGTATAGGTAGCCTTTCCCAACGGTTTGGCCAAACCGTTGGGAAAGCCCATATTTTGGCCACCTTTCCCAACAGTTTGGCCAAACCGTTGGGAAAGGTTGAATTTTGGAGGCCCTTTGCCAACGGTTTGGGAAAACCGTTGGCAAAGGGCCTCCACAATTCAACCTTCGGCCAAACATCCCAAAAAATTCACTAGACTTTTCCCAACGGTTTTGAGAACCGTTGGGAAAAGTCTAGTGATTTTTTTGGAATCAACCTACGGTGAACATTATATATATCAAAATTTAAAACAAATTAGAACAATACATATATATTTTTATGGAATTATGTTAACAAAAGTCATTTTAGGTTAGTGTTTAAGTCTTTCAGTTATAAACTAGAGGTCCTGGGATCAAATCCCACCGGGTGTTTCTTTTTTGAAATACATATACCAACGGTTTTGAGAACCGTTGGTATAGATTTCCTAATTACTTATACCAACGGTTTTCAAAACCGTTGGTATAGATCCTATACCAACGGTTTTCCCAAAACCGTTGGTATAGACCTATTTCCACGGCTTACTTGCCAACGGTCCCCCAAACCGTTGGTATAGGGTATTTTTCCAGTAGTGGATTCTCAGATTCCTACCAGATACATGGAGAGGAATCTATGTCTCTCTTAGATAATCATTGGACATCATCAAATTATCTTTCAAAGAACACATTAGGATACATATGATGTGTGATGTGGATTTTAATTTCAAAAAGGAAGAGGAGGATGAAACCAAAATAAAATATGTGGCCTTCAAGACTACTAAATATAATCACAAGGAAAAGAAGATATTGCTAGTCTCTATAGAAATTTCTATAAGTGAACAATAATCACCTGAACGTGTTTAAAAGATGTCTCAATTAGCCAAAACGTATATGGAATTTTATTAGAAGAAGAAATTTTTTATAAATTATATCTTCAAAATAATATTTTATCAGAATGGAAGATGAAAGAAATAATTGAAAATAAGTGACAAGTCTGAATAGATAGTATTCTATGAATGAAAGAGAAAGGGACATGAAAAGGCTGACTATGCCACATGTAGTGCTTCTGAGCGTAGTTCAAGTTACTCAAAATCTTTACAAGAAGAAAAGGATAAAAAATCCAATATGTGTTTCATTAGAAACACACTTGAGGTAACATTGGAATCTCTCATAAACAATTAATATTATTTTGGAGACAAAAGTGATTATGAAAATTTTTCTACTGAGGAAATGATTGAGTATTGCAATATGATTCAAGATACATGTAATTCACAAAAAAGATAAATTCACGTCTTTAAAGAAACATTATGCTGTTACCTCACCTTTTAAATCTGAACATAATGTAAAAAGAGAAAAAAATTCAATTACACTAATAAAACAACTAAACAAATCACTCTATTGAGAAATAAAAAAAGATCCTTGAAATGCATATTAATTGCAAAGATACATTGGTAAAATAATAGGTAAACAGATAGCCCCTAAATAAACTATGGGTATTGGCTATCAACCTGGAAAAACAAATTTTGGAAAAACAAATTTCCATTCTAAATCTAGAACATACACTTTTACTCCATGTTCTGGGAAATATTCTACTAGTTCAAATTATGATACACTGTCTACTGTCTCATTCATTTCAAACCAAAGATAAACTATTTTTATGCACTATAACTAATGATTGTTGGAATCCTATGAGGATGATCTGGGCTCTTAAATTGCTAGTTACTAATATTGCAGAACCATAAAAAATATGGGTACCATATCTTATTTTTATTTTACTTTTTCATAGGAATTTTTTTTAAATAGAACCCATAAATTCTTATCGAACATTGATAGTGGGTGTTTAAGAACATGACAGGTGACTATTCATACATAAAAACATAATAAAATTGATGGTGATATGTCAACTTTTTGGACAATGCCAAAAGATAAATCATTGTCCATGGCCAAATCAGTATCTCTTACTTAGTTTTAATTTCCAAAGAACAATTGTTATGTACTAAAATATAATATTCATAGTATTTCACAACTATGTTATTATATAATTCATGATATATTTTAAAATTATTCATTCAATGTTTTTAAAGATAAAAATGAATTAGTAATTTCTATTTTGAGAAATGAAAATGTATATGCTATTAACATAAATTCATTAGATTCTCAAAATGCTTCATGTTTGACTGTATTTCACAAAGAATCCATTATTTGGAACAAAAGTCTAAGAAACTATAATATTCACTCCCTTAGAAATCTAAGTAGAAAAATATTATTCAATGTCCTACCCAAACCTATGTTTCCAAATAATAATGTGTGTTATACTTGTTAAAAATGAAAGAATCACAAAATTAATTTAAAACCAAATAATTACGTGTCAAATTCTCGTCATCTACTATTAGATCACAAGGATTTTTTTGGACTATCTATATTTTCTAGTTTAAATGATAGACACTATGTTTATCATCCTGAAGATAAATTTTCTAGATATACTTGGACATTTTTTTAGCTCACAAAAGTGAAGCCTTCTCTCACATCACCAAATATGATTAAACAGTAGAACAACATAGAGGAATGAGAATTAAATCCTTAATAAGTGATCATGGTAGTGATTTTGAAGATCATAGATTTGAATACTTTTTCCCACAAAATGGATATAATCAAAATTTATATGCCCCTAGAACACCTCAACAAAATAGTGTTATAGAAATGAGAAATATGACCATGCAAGAAATTTATAGAACCATGCATTTTGAATATGACTTACCCATTTATTTCTGGGTTGGAGCTGCAAATGAAACATGTAATAGTATTAATATTGTATTTATTATACCAATTCCTAAAAGAACTCCATATGACTCATTGAACAATATAAAACCCAAATAAGCTACCTCAATGTTTTTGGTTCCATGTTATATATCCATAATACGAAGGAAAATATTTAAAAATTTTCATCAAAGAGTGATGAACAAATTGTTCTAGGATATTAAATCACTAGTAAATCATTTAGTGTGTTTAACTAAATAAATAACGGCGTGGAAGAATTTGTCTATGTCATGTTTGATGCGACAAATACAAAATATACTAAGACCCCTCTAGAGAATGTGGAGTATGATATTCCAAATATGTACATTAATTTGATATCCTCTAACCACCATTAAAAGGAATCTGTGAAAACTTATGGTTCTAGAAACTCTATTGATTCATGTAAAAATGAACCCAAACCTATTGATGTACCTGAAATTACTTCCCCCTCCATTTCTAGAGCTATTTGAACACTTAAAAATAATTCTTTAGATGATGTTGTAATAGATTTTGATAAATAAAAAACTCAAACTATAAATTCTATTAGAAACTTGGTTGAACATCATGTATTCTTGCCACAACATGAACGTAAATACATTAATGATTCTATAAATGATAAATTTATGGTGATGGATAAGCATGAAGAACTAAATCCTATTGAAAGGAAAAATGTTTGGAAGCTATTTGTTAGACCCAATGACATAATAAACATAGTTACTAAGTTTTTTTTCAAATATGGTAGATGATGCTAGTAATATATTTAGAAACATGGAACGATTAGTTTCACAAGTATATAGTCAAGATAAAAGAACTTATTATAATGATACCTTTACAACTGTTGCTATACATGAATCCATCAGAATCCTGGTTGCTTAGGTTGCCTATCTAAATATAAAACTATGTCAAATTGATGGTAAGAGTGCATTCCCAATGGGTATATAGTTGAGTATATTTTTGCTGAACAACATTTTAGTTTCAAAAACCCTCAATTTCAAAATAATGTTTTCAAATTATCAAAAATTTAGTATGGATTAAAACATGATCCAAGAGCTTGGTATGATTGATTGAGTAATTTTTTAATTTCCAATTGTTTTACAATTGGTATAGAAGATCCTACCGTTTTCATAAAATGAATCTACAATTATTTTTTTGTAGTTAAAATTTATGTAGATGATATTATTTTTGGATTTCAAAAAATTCCTTATGTATTTAATTTTCTACAATGATGAAGAATGAGTTTGAAATGAGTTTAATGGGTGAAGCAAAATTCAACTACCTCAAACATACCACCAATATAGGACTAGTCTATCCTAGTGGACAATAATTTGAGTTAATTAGTTATTCTGATGCTGATATCGATGGTTTTATATAAGATATAAAAAGTACCTTTGGAACACGAAACATTTCAAGAAGGTCTCGAGTATCATTGTGAAGTAGTGAACAATACTCTATTGCATTATCTACTATCGTAGCTGAATACATAGATTTTGGTAGTTTATGGGTAGAATGTTTTTTTGATAAAACACACACTACTAGATTATGGATGTCAATTCATGAATGTATTAATAAATCTTGGAAATAAATGTGCTATTAACATCTCCAGAAATTATATTTCCCACTCCATAACAAAAAATATTGATGTAAGACATAAATTTTTGAAGGTCCATTATCAATAAGGTTATATAACTTTTGAATTCATTGAAAATAAATATCATCATGTTGATATAATAACCAAAAAATTAAATTATGAAATCTTATATTACATAATACATGAATTAATATTGATAAATTTTAAGTAGATAGAGTAATGTATTACAATGTAATATTTAACATTTTAGAGTTTCACTAGTCACTATCTTAATATTAGAGTCTATATAACATCCCCAACCTAGAAACAACTAAAATGGTTCTTCGATCTAGGTCATCACATGATCGCAAGCATTCCTCCCCATATTAAAGATGTTTCCGACTAGTGGTGAGGGTATAATGAGTTATGTAGGAAGAATATACCATTTTTACAAGAGAAAGATGCATCAGATAATAAATTTAAAAATGGAAACAATAGACAACAATCAAAAACATGCATAAATGACCCAATCCCAATACTGAGTAAAATCATTTACAATAGAAAATATGTCATTTCATGCTATAGTGAAAGTGAATGATCCCAAAATAAAACATCTGTAAAAAAGCATCCAACATGTCCCAACTCTGAGTCCAGATCCTTCTCCACAAACATCCTGAGCCCATCTCAGCATCTTAGTGTCGAGCCCTTGTCTTTGTCATGACCTGCTACCAAGATGACTACTCGGGTACCCAACAGCACCCTGATCAGGGTGTTAGAACAAAACTCAGTAGGCCACCCCCAATGGTGCCTACAAAATATCATGTCTCATATATAGTGCAAGCAAGTACAAAATGAATGGTATGTAAACAAGGGGTAGTCAGGGTGCCATTAGTTAACATGGTTCATTTAGTTCGTTAGTAGAGTTCTTCCAAATTACATTTCTTATACCATTTTCACACAAAATACATTTCAATTTATTCTCTTTGGGTTTCGCATATATATCATCCAGACATAGGTCTAACTCAATCATTCACAATGCAATGGGTATATCAATCCATTCCATGTCTCACGAGAGTCAGACATATCACATCAAACCATTATCCTCACCTTGAATCCTCAGTCCTGATGGAATGCAACCGTTAGAGGAATAGAGCCTTTGTCCCCTTCACTAACCCGTGGATTTTGGTGTGGATCTTAGAGCCTTATTCTATAAAATGACTCATGGGTGTAAAACATCAAGTAAATACCCCACAATAACAATCCATGTTCACATTCTTTTTTATCAATCACCACACCCATACCATAACACAACATAACATAACCAATTCAATTAAAAATCACCATTCACAATGCATAACAACAACATGGGAATTAATACTATGCCATAACCAATTAACAAATTTTCCAGTAATAATTTCTATATATTTTTCCAAAATAACATTCATGTTCCTTAACCCATTATGTGTATTCAACAACCCCTATGACATAGTTGAATTCAAAATTTACTATTCATTAACCAATTTAGACCATTTATCATTTCACAAGCATTTAACCACTTATGAATTTCATGAAAATTTCTCATATCACATAACACAATACCATTATTTCATTCATCCTTTTAGATGTACCACCTAATCATCATGTATTGAGCCATTCAAAAAAATTCATCCATTCCCTTATAACATCTTATTTACATATCTTTCCTTCTTCATTACATTGTCATATTAAATGTTTACTGTTTAATATTCACTAACCCACTAAGTAATTTCTAACCACAATTGGTTAAACAATTGACATAATCTCATTCTACCCAAATTTCCAGATTCCATGTCATTCCAAACAACTCCTTGTGCATTATCACCCTGGGAATCTCTATAATATTTCCATTTAAACTTAATCTACAACTAACATGTGATTTAAATGGGTTCCACATTATCACTCAAAAACAATTCATTTAACATACAAATTTATAATTCCAAAAAACATGACGCACCCCATGGGTGTCCCTTGAATGGTCAATTCATCCTCTACACATCCCATGGGGATAGTGAGGGTTTCAATTGGTCACTTAAACACCCATTTTTTTAAAACTCTTCATGTAAACCAAGAACAACAAAAATTCGAAAACATGATCACAAACTTCCATGAACAAACCCAACATAAAACAATGGGAACATACATGTACACCAACTACCATGAATCCGATGACGAATGCACTCTTAATCATAACCATAGATCGGAATTCAAACAACCCCTAAAGCCCTAACTTACATTCCACTAGAAAACTGAGGGGTTAAGAGCATTTGAATAATATGGGAGAAACCACACACCCTAATCATAGAAAAATAATGTAAGAGATGATTAGACTTACCTGTGACTTCAATTAGTAATAAACGATGCTCCAAATAGCCAACAATCGAAGGAGAACCACTTTGGGGAAGCATGGTTCATCCATGCTCGTCACATGGGCTTTAGGGGGTGAAATGGAGTAGAACCTTGATATGGATTTTATAACCACATAGTTGTAATTTTTTACATTTTTGAAACATTTTTGGGATGTATAGATTACCAGCATTGTTTTCAAAATCATGCGCAAACCATTCAGAATATATTTCACAAAATCGCCCCCTTTCTCACAGTTTCCTGGGAATTCCGCACGGTTTTCCAAACTCTATACAAACCTTCCATATACCATAGTCCATGGATGCATGGTTTTCTGGGATTCTCTACATGGTTTTACATAATGATACGCAAACCGTGAAACATGCCCAGGAACCCACTTTTCCTGTTATTTCATGTCCCAAACCCCCAGATCACCCCTGAGCCTTCACATAAACTTTGGGAAACACTTATTAAACCCAAGAAGGATATGAAAAAACAAAACATATAAAAAAACATGCGTTAAGATGATCTGGGTTCTTACAATTCCCCACATTATAATTGCTCATCCTCGAGATGTTCTTTTCATCATCACAGAACTTCCATGACAAGAGATCGCACACTAGGTCTACCTATCCATTCCCAACATAGAGTTTCTCAGTGAACATCCCAAGTACCACAAAAAACATATCAATGGAATATATTTATCCCAACAGTCATCATGACAACATGAACTGACAATTCATTAAGGATGCATACAGTCCAACCTAACCCTACCACTAGAACATCATAAAGAAAACATAGGCAATAGTTCCTGAAACTCTATACATGGAGACTTTGTACACTGGATCACATCTTCATAGAGGAACCAATCATCACCTCATCATCTTGATCCACTATATAGCTCATGACCCAAATCACTTGGCGTCATTTTCCTCTGTTTTTTCAAACTATAATGGTGAACCAGGTCCAATATAACCTGAAGAAAAACAAATGATCCTTCCTACCACATTTCTTAAAGATTCATTACACTACTATACATTCAGATGCAACATAAGACTCTCAGTTACTAGACCAATTAAACTGGTCCAACACTCTCTAATAGGTCAAACTCATCCGAATGGTGACCACTCAAGTCCTTCCAAATAAAAACACTACTAATTTCATCCAACAACCATTTATTCGGTATGGTTCTCTTCACTATTTCTAGTTACATAAATCCCCATCCATCGATGAATGACAAATAGAAGAAAAACCAACATTACCATCACCTAGAATGTTCTAACTCACTACACACAATCATCAATATGGCATTACTCTACATTGGAATTCAATCGCACCATCAAACCCATTTGGAATGACATTCCAATGCCAACTATTCAAGGACTAAGATCACAACGACCTCACTCAAGTACAACTTCATTACTTAAAAGAAACTTTCCACCACAACATGAACCATGTTGTGGGTCATGCCCACTACACACATTCATTTTTATCATCTCATGGCGGTCCACACCCAATGATATTTCCCCCGATTTCCCACTCTCCACCGATGGTACACTACCCCTTTTCACCTTCACAAGGTTCTTAATGAATGGAAGCCTATCATTATAATCCCACAAACCCAACTGAGTATGTTCCCTATATTCATGTATAACTCACACCTCATGGAACAGCCACCCTCCAGACCATCATCGAGATCCTTCTTTTTCATGTCACCACATCCATGTTCCACATTGCCTCTCAGTGGGACCTTATGTACACCTTTAAAGTTCTTCATTGTCATCTTGGTGACACCACATCATCTTGATTGTCCCCTATCCACTTATAGGACCAACTAATCACTCCCATAATTAGGATTGTTGTTACCACAAATATCAAGGGGGATTCCAACCACCACATCGTATACCTAATCACAAACATAACCCAAAACATAGACATGAAGATCCATATTTTTCCCAAAACAAGAAAACAATGGTCATACAGTGTCGTTTCCTAGCATCTGTGAATGGAACCAATGACATTTATTGACATTCGGTCCATACAGAGGACCTCACCCAAAACCATAGAGGTTGTGGATTCTATCATCAATCTCCATATATATAATTTAATATCGTGAAAACACCATGGTTTACCTCTTCCAAACAAACTAATTCATGTCTCCTAGCATGATCCAGAGCATATCATTTTACCTGTGATGATGTCAAGATGTTTTTCATGCTCATCACTAGTTGAGGAATGATAAAACGTTTTCGAAGAACACCACCAATAAATTATCCATTTCTAATGTCAATATATGGGAGACCATGAACTGGAACAGATTATCAGTCTCCCATACCAAACGCAAGCAATCATCACATAACCACCGCCACATACCTGTTATTTCCAACCAAGTTTAATAGTCGCCCCATGTCCAAGACACCAAATTTTTTAAACCATCGTTTCTTGTGGCACTACATCCACCACACCGGTCGTGTTCTTTTGATGTGTCCCTGAAAACTAACATCCCAATCCCAAAAACCTACCACACCAATCAAACCAATGGTCCCTCACAAGTAAACATTAACTTTGGTATGGACCATCTCCTACTTACTTACTAAATTGTGTCTATTATTTAGTCAGTCACATCATCCCAGAGGCAGAATCTTCATCTCACCCAACAGCCAAAACCATTCGTTCAAACATATTCATCCATGTGACCACACTCACCTACAGTTTCACCAATGAGAAAATGATTATAACAATACTTCATCCAAACATTCCTGGTTATCTCTAAAGTGACTTTGAGTTCTCTGTTAATCATCACCCAAAAGGTTCTTCTGAAATATATATGGTAAAAACATTAAAACAAACCCTACTTTCCATCACTAGAACTGGGTCTACCATGTGGATGACCCAGACATTTTTACCATCCTCAAAGCATGAATTAACACCACTTCTACAACATCTATCATGCATCATATTCCAAGGCACACACATCACTAGCCTATCTTTCCATTAAGTCAAACATGATTTCAAAAACTATCACTATGAAACCAATAATCGAGTCACACCGCCAACCATCATCCTTCCCACATATCATGTTTGGACAAACATACACCATGGGGTTCTCATTGTTATTATACCCAAGAGTAGAACTTCTACATGTGTGAAACACACAAAATAATATGTAGAATATCTACCAGAACTCTCTCATTGGTCACATTGATGGATGAATGATACCAACTCCCTATACTGCAGTCAATAATATGAAAAATGATTGGCCCTCTCTCCAACCCATACTTAACATGAAAAGAACAAAGCAATGTGTGTGAATGGAACTCTCACTCCCATTCCAATTCACCTTATGCTTAGTATACCAAACATCAATAAAATTAAGGTTCCACACCTTGGTGTTCACATTTGTCGGTACTAAGAGAAAAAGTCCTCTCTAGGATATAGGAAAATTCCCCTAATGTATCTATGAAAAATTTAACCAAGACCTAGTCACCATCCTTAGGGTCTAACATGCACTTTGTATGGTCACGAAATACGGGAGTTTCCACACTCATATTATAGAACAATGCCTCGCAACCCAACCACTACAACCCGACCTAGGGTTCCATGAACACACCACTCTAGGCCATATGATAGCTATGTTGAGTCAATAAGGTTTTCCTTATGACTTTTCCATTCCTTCTTGTTTTGAAAATCACAAACACCTTATCTTAAGGAAAATTGCTTTTATAAGGAAAATTTCTTTCTTAAGGAAAATCGCTTTTATAAGGAAAATTTCTTTTATAAGGAAAATTGATTTCTTAAGGAAAATTGATTTTATAAGAAAAATTATCCTTATCATATTTTCATCCATATTTTTCTTAAAGTATGAGATTCAGATTCATTTTCTTGGAATCGTTGAAACTTTGATATAAAGCTTCTGTTCGGATTCTGGACAAGAACTATAAGGAAGTTTCATTCCGAATTCCAGATATGAACTCTGACTATGTTCTATTCCAGATTCAGGATACGAATTCTGAAGAAGAATTCTCATTACAAATACTAATGAAGAAATCTCATTCCGAATTCCCATTACGAATTCTGATGAAGAATTCTCATTACGAATTCTGATGATGAATACTTATTACGAATTCTGATGACGAATTCTCATTACGAATACTAATGAAGAAATCTCATTCTGAATTCCCATTACGAATTCTGATGAAGAATTCTCATTACGAATTATGATGAAGAATTATTATTACGAATTTTGATGACGAATTCTCATTACGAATTATGATGACGAATTCTCATTACGATTTCTGATGACGAATTCCTATTCTGAATTCTCATTCTGAATTCACCTATTAAACAGAATTTGAGTATCTTTGTTTTACACACTCTAAATTAATTCAGACTCCAAAAAATATTTTTGTTTGACTCCGAACATTTATATTACTTACACTTCTAAAATTTGTCTACTCTTTACTATTGTTCCTTACACTCTGAACCTTCACTCCGAAGTTTTCATTCCAAACTTTTATGTTAGAATTAAAACGATGTCGTACATTCTGTTACACTAGTTTTGTTATAAAACGATGTCGTCTGTTTTGTTATAAACTAACCGTTGTCTAAGTGACATGTGTACAGGTCCCTCCGATCTTTAAGGAAAATATGACCGTTGGAGAAGGAGCCGACCTTACCTATAAATAGGATCTCATTTGAAAGAGCTCGGAGCTGTTGATAGCTGATGAAAGTGTTGAAAGGCTGACTAATTTTCTTGAAGTGATTTCTAGAGAGAGAGGCCCTTATTAGCTATTAAAGCTTCGTGCGACTCCGAATTTTGGTGATTACATTCGAGGGCTTCCGGGGATAGGAAGACAGAGGTGCCGACTACCTTAAAGTTTGAGGGCTTTCTTGCTAAGGAAGACAGAGGTTGCCAACTACCTTGAAGTTGAGGGCTTGCGGGTATAACATGACAGTGACTCCGATCTTCGTATCGAGGGCTTACCCTGGTGTGGGTAAGACAGACTTGCTTGAAAGTATAAATCAAGGGACCTTTATCCAAGGTTGTTGGATACCCTTCTCTTTGGGTTAAAAGACTTATATCTTATTACTTGTAGTTTTACTACTTGTGTTTATTCCGCTGCATTTTGTATTATAAGGAAAGTATAACTTTCTTATACGTCCTTACTTGTACTCTAATTCATTTAGATTCTATACGCTTTAATGTAGAATCTCATATTGTAATCTTTTGTTAAGTTTCAATATCCGGAACCATATTTCCGGAACCCTTATTCGGAATATCTTTCCTAGTTTTCATTCGGTGTTAAGAGGTGTTGTGAATTTTCTTAGTTTAACTTTGTTAAACTTAGCCTTTTCCTTTACTTAAGGAAAACATAGTTATTCTTAACTAACTTTAATGGTTTCAAAGGAATTTTTAAAGTATACAATTGACCCCCCTCTTGTATATTGAGCATCTACATCACTATTTCGATCCTACAATTGGTATCAAAGGTTGGAAACCTCTTACTCTATACCAATCGTACATTTGGTATCAGATGAGGTCTCTGAAATACTTATACTCATGAATAAGTTTTTCTTGCTCACATTATCCTTCCGAACTTAGTCATTCCGAATTTGTCCATTCCGGACATTCTCATTCCGATCTTTGTTATTACGATTCTTTGCTACTAAAAAGATTGTGTGCAATGTTATTTTAAGTATGGAAGGAATTAATGTTGGTTCAATTGACAATCTAAATATGACAAGACCATCTATCTTTGATTATAATGACTATGAATACTGGAGAGATCGTATGATGATTTTTGTTATCAATACTTTAGTAGACAAATTTTTTATGCTTACTGGTGATTATAAAATTCCTGACAAGGAAGTCAGAACTTTTACTAACCAGGAAAAGCAAGAATAACAACTCAACTATAAGGTACGCAATACTTTACTATGTTCAATGACCAGAAATATATATAGCCAAATTTCTTCTTGTGAAGCAGCTAATTTTATATGGATGAAGGTAGAGGTTACACACATTGGGACTTCTAATGTGATTGAAACTAGAAGAGCTATGCTTAGAGCTGAATATCATGGCTTCAATTTTCCTTATGGAGAACCTATCTGTAAAGTTCAACAGAGATTTATGACTATTGTCAATAGTCTACAATCTATGGGAGAGAAAGTTTTAGATGATGAAGCTCTTGTGGACAAGATAATTGACATTATTCCGAATGAGTGGGAATCCAAGAGAACAGCTATAGATGAGAATAGGAAGGTCACTCAAATTACTCTTGATGAGCTTTTTCGAACTCTTCTACAACATGAAACAAGAATGAAGAGAGATGCTGAAAACATCAAGAAAAAGAATGGAAATGGTACTGTTGCTTTTACTACAACTTCAAATCAGATGAAAGCTAAGACTCCTTAGAGAGTTACTAGATCCAAGTCTAAGAAAGTTATTTTCCAATCCGAATCAAGTGAGAGTGAAGTTTCAGAAAATGAATTAGCAAATATTTCTCAAAGGATGAACAAGATAACTGGACAGAGAAATTTTCAATTTAAGTATAAGAAAAAGTAAAGGAAAGATAAGAAAAATGGAGAAGTTACTTTTTATGAATGTAAAAGAGCTAGACATATTAGACCAGATTGCTCTATGCCCAAAAAGAAAGAAAGAAAGGAAAGGAATTCAGACAGGAACAGAAAAAAGTATTATAAAGCTAAAGCTAAGAAAGTTCTAAAAGCTAATGACACCTGGAGTGCCAGTGGTGGTGATTCTTCAGATGAATCTTCTGATTATGAATCTTCAGGACAGAAGAATCTTGGTCTTATAGCCAAATTACCTATTGATAATTATTGTCTTATGGCTAAGGTACGCAATGCTGAATCATTGACCAATGTTTCTTTAAATTCTAATGATAGTAAGTATTATAACTCTTCTAATGAAGAATCATCTTCTGATGAGGAAAATACTTTACCTACTTATGAAGAAGTCTCTAGGTTTGCTGAACTTCTTGAGATTGAGAATTCCAAACTCAATAAGAAACTTGATAAGGAAAACTCTAGGAATTATATTCTTACAAAAGAGATATCAGATCATTCTAAAGATCTTGATAAGAAAATGCTGGTTTTGAAAATAATTCAAAAAATCATGAGGAAGTAAGTTCTGAGAAGAATAAACATTCTAAAGAAATAGAAATAGTAATTTCTAAGAAAAATGTTTTCGAGCCTAACTCTAGTTCTAAAACTAATGATTTTGAGGATAAAAACATGGTTGTAAAACTCAAGTCCGAAATTTTTCCCTTAAAGAAGTGTTTATCAAACATTACCCATGGTAAAGAAAATTTTGATAAGATGTATTCCCAAATACGACCTTTAAGAAATAAATCCGGATTTGGATATACCCATGCAAAACCAATTTTTAGTAACAATTATTTTGTTCCTCAAAGTGCCCCATTTTGTACCAAGTGTCAATGTGGTGGTCACAGGGCAAATAATTGTTCCATAAACAAAACCCAATCTCTTGGATTTCACAAAGCTTACTTTTCCAAGAAGATGTGGGTTCCTAAAATTTTATTGTCCTGAAATCTCGGATCCAAACAAGTTTGGATTCCGAAAGTCTAATTTTCTTCTTGATTTCAGGATAATAAAGAAAGTACCAGTAACAATACATGGTACATGGATAGTGGATATTCCTGGCACATGACTGGTAACAAAATCTTTTTTGAAAAGATTATAAAAACGATAGGAGGAAAGGTAACTTTCGGAGACAATGCTAAGGGAGAGATTGTTGGTATTGGTAATATTGTTTATCTTGGTAAAACCTTGATTTCAAATGTTCTTTTTGTTAAGGGTCTTAAGCACAACCTCATCAGCATAAGTCAGTTATGTGATGAAGGTTACCTTGTGAATTTTAGGAATGATAAGTGTTTAGTTCACAATTACAAGGAAGAATTTATTCTCTCAGCCAATAGGCAAGAGAATGTCTACACATTGAAACTAGAAGACCTCAGGAGTCAAGATTAACCTTGCCTAAGTGCAATGGAAGATCATTCCTGGTTGTGGCAAAGAAGACTAGGTCACTGTAACCTTAGGAACCTATGTAAACTCTCTATGAAGAAACTAGTTAAGGATCTACCGGAGCTTAGATTTGATTCTTCTAAAGTTTGGGATCCTTGTCAATATGGCAAGAAACATAAATCTAGTTTTAAGTAAATCGGTGAAGTCTCAACAACCGATGCATTACAGTTAGTGCACATGGATCTTTTTGGTCCAACACAAACTGGAAGTATTGGAGCCAAATACTATGTGTTTGTTCTAGTTGATGATTATACTAGATTTACTTGGGACTATTTTCTAGCAAAGAAATCTGAAGCTTTTTCTTATTTCAAAAGTTTTAGAGCTCAAGATAAAAATGAGAAAAAACTTCCATTGAAAACTGTTCATAGTGATCATGGAGGAGAATTTCAAAATTCTGATTTTGAAACTTTTTGTTGTAAGAAAGATATTACTCACAATTTTTCAGCACCTAGAAATCCTCAACAGAATGGTGTAGTTGAAAGAAGAAATAAAATTCTTCAAGAAATAACTAGAACCATGTTGAGTGAATATTCTATTTCCAGACATTTCTGGGCTGAAGCTGTAAGTACTGCTTGTTATACTATAAATCAAGTTTTGATTAGACCTTTTCTTAATAAAACTCCTTATGAGTTATGGAATGGTAGAAAACCAAGACTTTCCAGTGATAGTATCATTGGTGATAGTATCATTGGTGATTGTCAACCTTTGATAGAAGAACCTTCTGATAAGGAAATTGTTCTAGAAGATACTTCTGAATCATTTACCCCAGAAGATTTTCTACCCTATGTTGATGAACAGGTTTTACAAAACCCAAATCAGATGTTTCTTAAGAATCATCCCAGTGATAGTATCATTGGTGATGTAAATCAACCTGTAAGGACTAGAAGTTCCTTAAGAAATGAAGTAGAACATCTAGTATTACTTTCCCAATTAGAACCTAAAAGCACTGATGAAGCTTTAGGAGATGATGATTGGATTAAATCCATGCAATATAAACTAAATGAATTCGAAAGGAATAATGTCTGGACCATGGTTGAATGTCCTAAGGAAACTTCTGTTATTGGAGTAAAATGGGTTTTCAGAAATAAATGTGATGAAAATGGAGTCATTGTTAGAAATAAAGCTAGACTTGTTGCTAAATGCTATAATCAACAAGAAGGAATAGACTATGAAGAAACCTATGCTCTAGTATCTAGACTTGAATCTATCTGTATTCTACTTTCCTTTGCAGCATTCTTTAATTTCAAACTTTTCCAAATGGATGTGAAATGTGCTTTTCTTAACGGTTATGTTCAAGAGGAAGTTTTTGTTGAACAACCTCCTGGATTTGAGGATACGAAACATCTTGATCATGTTTTTAGACTTACCAAATATTTGTATGGCCTTAAACAAGCCCCACGATCATGGTATGATAGACTTACTGGATTTTTGCTTCAAAATAACTATGTTAAGGGAAATGCAGATCCAACTCTTTTTATAAAGAAAGATAGAAAAATGTTTTGATTGTTCAAATTTATGTTGATGACATTATATTTGGTTCAACTCATAAATCTTTGACTGACTCTTTTGCTAGTCTAATGAAATCTGAGTTTGAAATGAGTATGATGGGTGAGTTAACATTTTTCCTTGGTTTTCAAATTTCTCAAAAACCAGAAGGAACCTACATATCTCAACATAAGTATATTAATGATCTTCATAAAAAGTATGGTTATGACAACACTAAAAGTATAAGTACTCCCATTGGTATCTCAAACTCTTTAGATCTTGACGAAGCTGGGAAACCAGTAGATCAAACATCTTTTAGAGGTATGATAGGAAGTCTAATCTACTTAACAGCTAGTCAACCAGACTTAATGTTTTCAATATGCTTATGTGCAAGATATCAATCCATTGCTAAGGAATCTCACTTAAAGGTAGTACAATGAATTTTTCACTACCTTAATAGAACCATGGATCTAGGATTATTTTATACTTCTGGAAATGATTTTGTTCTAAAAAGTTTATCTGATGCTGACTTTGGTGGATGTAGAATGGATAGAAAAAGTACATCCAGAACTTGTCATTTCATAGGAGATTCTTTAGTTTCTTGGTCCTGTAAGAAGCAACATTCTGTAGCACTTTCCAATGCTGAAGCTGAATATGTAGCAGCTGGATGTTGTTGTGCTCAAGTGTTGTGGATGCAACACACACTCACAGACTATGGCCTGAGTTTTTCTAAAACTCAAATTTTGTGTGATAACACAAGTGCCATTGCCCTCAGTAAGAACCCTGCACATCACTCCCGTGCAAAACACATAGATATTAGGCATCAATTTCTTAGGGATCACACACTCAAAGGAGATATTATTCTGCAGTTTATCAGAACGTAAGATCAAATTGCTGATATTTTCACAAAATCATTTCCTTCTGATAGATTTGAATATATTAAACAGAAGTTAGGAATGATAACCGTAAGGTAATCTTTCTTAATTAACTTTCTGTTGAAAAAGTCTCCTTACAGTAATAAACTCCTTTTCATAGGGGGAGTACGTTTGATTGTTTGATTAATAATGTTTTTCAAAATTTGTTTTTAAACTTTTCGGAACGAAGATTTCTGGAATGGAACTTTTGGAACTAAAATTTTCCAAAATGGAAATTCTCGTAAAAAATACTTCTGGAATGGAAGTGTTTGTATTGAAAATTTTCAGAATGAAAATTTCGTTCTAAAAGTTTCATATCGGAATTTTCATACCAAATTTTTCGTATTGTATTTTTCGTACTAAGATCTTCGTACTATTTTTCTTCTTAAGTTTTTTTTCGTACTGAGTTTTCTGTAATGATTTTTTCGTACTAAGTTTATTTTTCATTGTAAAATTTTTGTGAAATCTGCCATTACGAATAATCCTCCTCAGCCAATCTGAAAGGTATGATTTCCCTACTCAAGTTTTCGTAGTCATATTTTATTTGCTGGAATTTTCTTGTATAAGTTTTCAGATTATAGTTTTCCTAACTCTTTGTTTTAATAAAAACCTCAAAAAGATCGGATTCAAGCTTTCAACTGTCAGATCTGATCTCAGCTCATTCTAACCGTTAGATCAACTATGGGAGGTGAACCGTCATCTCGTTGCCTATATAAAGGGGACCCAAATACTCGTCCCACATCGATCTGAAGCTCTCGCATCCCGAATCTCTGCCTCTCTGATTTAAGGTCGTTCTAAACTTCAGTCTTCTCTGTTCCGAACTTCTCAGAGAACTTCAGATCTGAATGTCTGAGGAGTTAGCATCTCAAGAAATGTCATCCACTAAGCCTATTTCGCAATGGTTAGTTTACAGAGAAATGTTAGTCCATCCGGATTTCTTCAGCAACTACGATTTAATTATTTCAAATAATATTAAGTTGAATGGCTGGGAAGATGTTGCGGTGTCGAAAACCGGGAACCAAGATGAAGTATATTCAGACTTACTTGTCGAGTTTTATGAGTCAGTTTCTTTCTTTAAGGAAGATAATAGGGAGAAGTTCTCTTTTATGTCTTATGGCATGACTTACAAGTTTTCTCACACCAACGCTGCAAGCTTGGTAGGGCTGTCTTATGAAGGAGAAGCCGAGTTTATTTCACATGTGTTTCCAGACTCTAAGGGTAGCTTCGACAAGGAAAAATCCTTAGAAACTCTCGGACTGGCTGATGACAAGGCTCCGAAGATTGCAAGTTTATCTACAAATTTCCGGATTCTGGAGTTATGGGTGCAAGGACATATCGTACCGAGGAAAGGTGATAAATATAGCTTGAAGAAAAGTGAGATCTATATCTTAGATTTCCTGATAAATCTAAGGAAGTTTAACTTGATGAAGCACATTCTTCTTACTATTGAAAATATGAAGAAAGGAAATCTGAGAGCTCAGATTATTATGTATCCAGCAATCCTCTCCAAGTTGATTGTTCGGTGCCTTGAGTCTTTCAAGGAGGCTTGCAAATCTAAGCCAAGAGTTTGCAAGATCATGCTGGTCAGCGATGGTACTCTTAAGAGGATGGATGTGGCTTTCAATAAGGAAACTGGTGAGTTCATCGATTTGCCCAGTCAAGAAGAAGCGGCTCCGAAGGTTGCTGAACCGGAATCATCTAAGCCAATAAGGAAGAGAAATCTGAAAGAAGTGGAAGTACAAGCAGAGAATCCTAAGTCTAAGGAAGTCCATTCTGCACCTCCGAAACCAAAGAAGAAGAAAGCCTATCCTGATGAGTTTCTTGTGAAGTGTAGAGCAGATAAAGAAAAAAGGAAAGAAGGGGATCCGCAGTTCAGATTGGACCCTGCGGAGGCTAAAGCCTTGAAGGAGAAAACTGCTGATGAGCTTGAAAAACAAGCAAAGCAAAAGAAGCTCAAAAATATGTCTGAGGCTGAGGTAGCTCAGGATTTTTTTAAATTCAATGAAATGGTTTCAGCAACTATTCCAGTTCCGAGATCTTTCTCCTTGGAATCACTACATGAGACTCCAGGAAGAAATTTTGTTGCTCCGGAAGAAGCTGTTGCTAAGAATACTGAGGAAGTAGAGCAAGTCGAGCAAGTGGAACAAGTAGAAGAGGGTTCTGAAGGAAGTGGTGAAACCGGAGATGTGCTGAAACAAGTAGATGATTACAAGGGGACACCTTCGGAACACTTATCACTCCGTACTTCTGAAGCTGAATCTTCGAAGCTAGTTACTCCAGCAATAGAAGAAGAGAAAGGAGAAGAAGAAGTTTCTTATCATGGAGAAGAAGAACATATTTTACTTGATGTTGCTCGGAAAGAAATCGTAGGGGTTCGTGTTCAGGAAGTCGGTGATGAAGAAGATAATTTTTTTCAAGTTTCTGATAGTGAGAAGAGAACTCCGGAACAGGATTCAATTCTGGAAAAAGACAAGGGAAAGCAATTTCTTGCTGATACTCCGAGCTCAGAAGTGAAGAAGAGGAAGGAAGTTGGTAGCTCTTCAAAGAGAATGCTTGAACTTGTTGAAGAAGAAAATTCTCCAAGAAAAGTTTCAGATTCGGAGTCATCTTCAGTGGGGCATGGCTTTGTTGTTCAGTCTTTGAAGAAGTTGGTGGGAACCATTCTGACCTTCTCAAGTATTGATTCAAGATGCCAAATGCTCCAACATGATTTAAATCAGAAAACTGACTCTGTATCTATGGTTATGGACATGTGTGTTGAAATAGAGGCTCAGTTCAAAACATTTTTCGTTGGCTACGAAGCTCATAGAAAATCTTGCAAGAGGATGACAAATTGGTCGAAAAAGACTGTGGAAGAGATGAGGTTGCTCGATGAGTTTGAAGACAATGTTAAAGATTCCTTTGAGACCGAGGACAAGAAGATAAATGAGTTAACTGCATCCTTTGAAGAGAAGCTGACAGAAGAAAAGAACTTCTGGATTCAAGAAGTGAGTGATCTGAATGGGAAGCTCAATTCCGTTTCTCAAAACTGGAAATTTGAAAGGGATCATCGGATCGATTTTGAAGAAAGGATGAAGGCTCAGGAAGAGAAAAACAAAGCTCATGAAGAAAAGCTGAAAGCCCAGGAAGAAAAAATTGAATCTCAATCCACAAGAATAGTTGTCTTAGAGAAGCAAGCAGAAGAAGATCATAAATACTTAAAGAAGATCAAGACTATTCTAAAGAGGCTCATGTCAAAGGAAAAAGATCCGAAATAATCGAATCCGATCATTTTGTTGTATTTCTTTGTTGCTGAGATTTCAAATTTAATGAAAGATGTGCTTGTCGTTTCTTTTGTTTTCATTACTAATATTTCAGGTACTTTGTTATTTTTTTTCTATTCCCACCAATTCTTTTTGAAAATCACAAAGGGGGAGAAGGAAAAGATCCTTAAGAAAAAGAAGAACTCTAATAAGAGTTTATCAAAGGGGGAGAAGAAAAAGATACTTAAGAAAAAGAAAAACTCTAATAAGAGTTTGTTTAGGGGGGGGGGGATTTTTCATTAAAGAAGACATTCTTATTTATCACTCCGGAAATCTGAATACGATCCTTAGAGTTTCAAAGCCTAAGGGGGAGTTAGTCGTATTCATCAATATCCTTAATGTAAAGGGAGATAAGCCTTAATGTTTTTCTCTCTTCTTAGAATTTCTTTTTTCGTAAGGATGTTTGTGCTTTCCAAAAAGGGGGAGATTGTTGAGTCAATAAGGTTTTCCTTATGACTTTTCCATTCCTTCTTGTTTTGAAAATCACAAACACCTTATCTTAAGGAAAATTTCTTTTATAAAGAAAATTGCTTTCTTAAGGAAAATAACTTTTATAAGGAAAATTGCTTTTATAAGGAAAATTGATTTCTTAAGGAAAATCACTTTTATAAGAAAAATTATCCTTATCATATTTTCATCCATATTTTTCTTAAAGTATGAGATTCGGATTCATTTTCTTTGAATCGTTGAATCTTTGATATAAAGCATTCTGTTCGGATTCTGGACAAGAACTATAAGGAAGTTTCATTCCGAATTCCGGATATGAACTCTGACTAAGTTCTATTCCATATTCAGGATACGAATTCTGAAGAAGAATTCTCATTACCAATACTAATGAATAAATCTCATTCTGAATTCCCATTACGAATTCTGATGAAGAATTCTCATTACGAATTCTGATGACGAATTCTTATTACGAATTCTGATGACGAATTCTCATTACGAATACTAATGAAGAAATCTCATTCCTAATTCCCATTACTAATTCTGATGAAGAATTCTCATTATGAATTATGATGACGAATTCTTATTACGAATTCTGATGACGAATTCTGATTACGAATTATGATGACGAATTCTCATTATGATTTCTGATGATGAATTCATATTCCGAATTCTCATTCCGAATTCACCTATTAAACAGAATTTGAGTATCTTTGTTTTACACACTCTGAATTAATTCAGACTCCGAAAAATATCTTTGTTTGACTTTGAACTTTTATATTACATACACTTCTAAAATTTGTTTACTCTTTACTATTGTTCCTTACACTCCGAACCTTCACTCCAAAGTTTTCATTCCGAACTATTATGTTAGAATTAAAACGATGTCGTACATTCTATTACACTTGTTTTGTTATAAAACGATGTCGCCTGTTTTGTTATAAACTAACTGTTGTCTATGTGACACGTGTACAAGTCCCTCAGATCTTTAAGGAAAATATGACCGTTGGAGAAGGAGCCGACCTTACCTATAAATAGGAGCTCATTTGAAAGAGCTCGGAGCTGCTGATAGCAGATGAAAGTGCTGAAAGGCTGACTAATATTCTTGAAGTGATTTCTAGAGAGAGAGGCTTTTATTAACTCTCAAAGCTTCATGAGACTCCGAATGTTGGTGATTACATTCGAGGGCTTCCGGGGATAGGAAGACAGAGGTGCCGACTACCTTAAAGTTCGAGGGCTTTCTTGATGAGGAAGATAGAGGTTGCCAACTACCTTGAAGTTGAGGGCTTGCGGGTATAGCAAGACAGAGACTCCGATCTTCTTATCGAGGGATTACCCTGGTGTGGGTAAGAAATACTTGCTTGAAAGTATAAATCAAGGGACCTTTATCCAAGGTTGTTGGATACCCTTCTCTTTGGGTTAAAAGACTTATATCTTGTTACTTGTAGTTTTACTACTTGTGTTTATTCCACTACATTTTGTATTATAAGGAAAGTATAACTTTCTTATAATTCCTTACTTGTACTCTGTTTCATTTAGATTCTATAGGCTTTAAGGTAGAATCTAATATTGTAATCTTTTGTTAAGTTTAAATATCCGGAACCATATTTCTGGAACCCTTATTCGGAATCTCTTTCCTAGTTTGCATTTAGTGTTAAGAGGTGTTGTGAATTTTCTTAGTTTTACTTTGTTAAACTTAGCCTTTTCCATTACTTAAGGAAAACATATTTATTCTTAACTAACTTTAAAGGTTTCAATGGAATTTTTAAAGTATACAATTCACCCCCCTCTTGTATATTGAGCATCTACATCACTATTTCGATCCTACAAGCTAGTAAGGCCTCACAATCCATATATGATGTTTCAAACTAGGGCACTCTCACGGCCCCAACCCACACACACAAGGGTCAAAATAATAACACAAACGATACCCACATTTGAACTCAACCATTATCACCTTAAACATATTTTTCACATGTCGCTTCGAAGAATGACCAATAGGATTTAACTACAGATAGAAAAGATACCACACTATAAAATATAGAAAAATCATTATTCAAACTCTATCTAAACATTAAATATAACACTTGGTAAACTTCCCTCTATGATACTTACAGCGAGCCATGGTCAACATAGGGTTACCGGTTTAATTAATCATAATTATTTCGTCAACACCACTTCAAACAATTTCTTATTTTATGACATGTTCCATTATTATAGACCACATTTACCATTTAACAACATGTTAATATCATCATTTTAACTAATTTAAACCTTTTAAAGGGATGTTTCAATATCAATTATATAGTCATTGTGCAACCCATTTTCATTTAGACATAAAAAACCCTTACAATTTATCACAACCAAAAATTATATCCCAGTCACAACATTTATTTATACATGATATTCCATAACTATTCATTTCTGTTCTTGTCATTCTCCCACATTAATTACCAATATTAGGAACCATTATATGAATATATATCATATGACTAAAAATGATATATACTATATATTTCCCTCAACACCCATCCCATGTGTGTGCTTATAAGGATGCATTCTACCTATATAATTAGGTGTATAAAATTATGCATTAATGCACAACCTCATTTTGTTATGAAAATGAACATAATAACATAAATCAATCAAATCACACAACATGTGCATCCCCCAATTGTGATATATACTTAAACCGTAACAACACACATCAAGAACAATAATTCCCACCCAGGGTGACTTGGATTTTCCCTCCTACCTAGGTTAGCTACTCCCTAGAATGATCTCATTACCAAGGCATTAAACATCCTAATATCATATCAACCATTCCCAAAAATTGAGAAGGAGAAATGAACACCTATTATACAACACTGTAATGTCTCCGACAAGAAAGACACTAAAATGGTGCTCCGATCCGGGTCGTCAAATGACATCAAGCGCGCTTCTTTGTACACTTGAGGTTTTCGACTATCATCAAGGGTCTAGTGAGTTACGTGGGGAGACTATACACACTTTACTACACTAATCCACAATATATAATAATTTATACAACATAATCAATATACAAAAATCAACATCATGGGTAAATGACCCATTCCCAAAACTGGGTACAATCATATACAACAGTAAATATGTCATTTCATGCTATAATGCATGTGAAAGAACCCATAATAAAACAATGACCATGAACTCCAAATGATTTTTGAATCTGAGTATAGATACTTATCTATTAACAATAAGAGCCAAACTAAGCATCTTAGTGTAGGGCCCTTGACCTTGTCTGGACCTACAACCAATAAGACTACCCGGGTACCCAATGGTGGCCCGAGAAGGGAGTCAGTACAAATCTATGTAGGCCAACACCAATGATTTCTACAACACATACATGCTAATAGATAGTGTATGAATGTAGAAAATGAAAGGTAAGTAAACTAGAGAAACTTCAAGATCCATTAGTAAACAAGTTTCATTTAGGATGTGACTAAAGTAAATCCCAAATTAATTTCACATACCATTTTCACACATAATCCATTAAAATTTATTCTCTTTGGGTTTATCATATATATCATCTATAACACTATATAAGGATATAATTCTTAATGCAATGGAGAAATTATTACAGTCCATATCTCACTAGGGAAAAACATATCACATCAAACCATTATACTCACCTTAAAGCCTCAGTCTAGGTGGAATGAAACTATTTGAGGGATAGAGTAGTTTTCCCCATCTCAAACCCATAAATTATTTGGTGGATATTAGAGCCTAAATATATAACTAAATTAATAGACCTAGAACATCAAGTAAATACCCACACATCAATGCCATGTGCACATACTTATTTATCAATCACCACAACCATACAATAAAACAACATAACATATCCAATTACATTGTGAATCATCATTCAAAATTCATAAAATCTACATGGGAAATAATTATATTCCATAACTAATTAACTAATTTTCCAATTACAAATCATATCCATTTAGAAAAATTACCATTTTTGTTCCTTAACCCATTTCCTGTATTCAAGAACACATATGCCTTAGAAAAAATCATCATTTAATATTCATTAACCCATTTATCCCATTTATCATTTCAAAACTATCTACCCACTTATGAATTTCATGTACAATTAATATGTCACATAACACAATAACGTTATTAAATTCAACCATTTATGAGTACCACCCAATCATCCTGTATTGACCCATTCAAAAAATGCATCCATTCTCTTATTAATTCTCATTATCATATCTCCAATTCTCCATTAAATTTTCCAATTACATGTTTACCATTTAACAAAAAACCCCTTAGGGATTTTTAACCACAATATGATAATCAATTGACATAATTGCATTTGACCCAAATTACTCGTTTCCATGTAATTCCAAACAACCCCTTATTAATTATCACCATAGGAATCATTATAATAATTCCATTTACACTTAATTAACTATTAACAGATGCTCTACATGGGTTCCACAATACCACTCGACGACCCTCCATTTAATAGACAGTTTTCTAAATCTGAAAAATCTAGCGCGCCCCATGGGTGGCCCTTAGAAGTTGAATCAATTCTCCATGCATCCCCTGAGGATTGTGATGGTTGAAATTGATCCTAAAGACACCCATTTTTATCAAACGCCTCAACAAAACCTTGTACACCAAAATGGGAAAACAAGAAAAAAACTTCCATTCACTAACACAACATAAAAATATTGGACAATAAATGTAGACCACCAAACTCAAATTTGATTGTGAATGTACACTTAATCATAGCCATAGATCCAGATTCAAACCCCTATTTGAGCCCAAAACCTGGGATCCACTTGAAAAAATGGGTTTAGAGATCCAGAAAAAGATGGGAGAAACCACAAGATCTAATCTAAAAATGAGAAGGGTGGATCGAATTAGAATTACCCGGGGCATTGATACGCATCCAACAACACTCCAAATAGCCAACAATCGATGGAGAACCAACTATGGGAAGCTTGGTTTGTGTAAGATCTACACTAGGGCTGCAAGGGGTCAAATGGAGGAAAAATCTGTGTTGGGGGTTTAAATCCCCAAGGTGGAAATTTTGTAAATTTTCCAACTATTCTGGGTGGCATGGTTTACCCACATAGTTTTCAAAAAATTTCACAAACCGTTGCAGAAGCTACTGCCTAAAATCACCCTATTTTTCATTGTTTCTTATAAAATCCTCACAGTTTGCAAATACTATTTGAATCACGCCTTAGCCTATGTCTATGGTAGCATGGTTACCCAAGATGCTCCTCATGGTTTGCACAAACAATGAGAAAATCTTACAACATGCTCAGGAACACCAGTCTCTTCTTCTTTCATGTCCAGAACCACTGGAAGACCCCCAATCCTTCGAATGATCATTGGTAAAAACTTATTTAAACCCAAAAGGAGATTCCAAACAAAAACATAATAAAAAATGTTCCTTAAGAAGAACATTCTTATTATAGTCTCACTATCACAATTCTATAGTTTACTATATCGATGTTTTTATTTCATGTTTATGGTTTCACAATTACTGTCTCATGGTTAATGTCTTTTTCTTAGTATCTCATGTATTATGGTCTCACCCTCTAGAGACACACTGTAATGGTGACACCATGAAAACTTATTTCAGTCTCATCTTAATGACACATCTTTCATTTTATTTTTATTTTATTACCCATATCGTTGTGTTGATAATATTTATTTATTTATCCTGTTCTTTTGAATATTTGATGTCTGATATCCATAAATGATAAAAACGAAAAATGTTTCACTCTTTTCTTTATAAGAGCTCTCTTTTATCAAAACTGAAACCCTTTTCTCTCAAGATATAATACCTCCATCATATCTCCCACTCTCTTGAACCCCTCATTTAAATCCCAAATGAAGATTCCATATTTTCTAACTACTGAGTATCAAACACCAAAGAAGAATGTGAAAATATCATCGATGGTATCACCTGATAGAAAACTAAAACCAAACCTTGTTGATAAAATAGTGGTACAAGAATATTATATCTTCCCGAATTTGTAGCTTTCAAGTTAGTATTTAGTGTTGAAACTACCGAAAGTGCAGGGAAGGATGGATTAATTAAAAAATGATACAGGGACGATTTATCAAAATTATTCTTCTCAATTCTATCAGTTTTCCCAGTTCTCATTTTATACAGAATATGGTTTTGTTGTGGGAAGATGGATTAGTGGAAAAAGATAAACCTTTTCCTCGAGGATATGGGATTCCTTCCAAGGGATACATTATTACAGAATTTCCTTGGACTACCAGAGAGGTCCTCATCCTCCTATTGATATTTTGGTTTAAGATGAGGCTTTTGGAAGATTGACTGGAATCAAAAAGAGAAGAAGTGATATTTTGTGTGAAATTGATGGTGAAACCAGATTGCTGTATAAGTTTATTCAAAATACGACTAGTCCAAGAAAATAATATTTCTCCACCATTAAATATCATGATGTATTTTTTATACATATTTTGAGTAATGTACACAAGGCTATCCTATTAAATTATGTTATACATTATATTTTTGATTTGATTTAGACAAATTCAATGTATACCTCTTTGTTCTACTCTACGTAAATATCTCTTATGATATATGCTAATGTAATGATTCAGATGAATGAATATGTAATCAAGGACTGTGAATCTTATATCTCAAATGATACAATCAAAATAATGAAAATTAGTTATAATTCATGGAAAATGGTTTTGGGGGAGGATAATTAATTATTATATGAAAAATTTAATCAGATTGAGAATACATCAAAATCTATGAAAAAATCATATACTTGTAGAAGTAGATCAAATTTGGACTATCTTGTTGACGAGGAAGAAGAGGTATTTAGTGCACCTATAGAAGAAACTATCTTGGACATGGAAGAAGGTGAAACCTTTCGACAAAACAAAGATCATTATGTAGAACATACTGCTGAAATAATTATTGATTTAGAAGAAGAAACTACTTCTGGAAAAGATTATGTTGTTACTGTAAAAGTAAAGTCTTCTCTTGAAGAGCATATAAAAGAATAACTTTCTCTTAACATTCAAGCTACGATTGAAGAACATTTATATGAACAACATATTCCTGAATTTAACCCTTCATCTGAGGAATGAAAGGAACAAGACATCCAGTTTTCTAGAATAGAAATGAGTGAGAGTATTGGAGATGATCTTTTAAAAATAGTTCATGGTACCATTTCTCTTAGTCTTGTGAGATATGTACATATTGATGGGGAGTTGTTCCATAGTCCAGAAAGTGTTGATATTCATAATCAATTCGATCAATGTACTGTGGATACCTAGTATAAGTTCCCTATATATATTGATGTGAATGATACCCATGAAGCCTTATTTAAACTTATAGACCTATCTACATCGTTTTAAATGAAACTATTTTATGCTCTATATGTAATCTCTGCAATGTAACTTGACCCTATCTCAGATCATGTTCCTAAATCGTCCCATGAATCTCCTATCATGAGTTAGGGTGATTTGAAATCCATTGGAGCTTCTATATTAACTGGTGTTGAACATATTATGAATACCCAACCTGTTCCTATAACAAACCTTTGTGAATGTGATGCTGCCTTAATGTTTGATAAGATCATATGGTATATTCATCAAAGAATGATTCATGCAATTCATGAGGTTCTAATTGATAACAAATATCATATGTTATGAAGTTAAATCACATAGATCTATTGTTTATGATATGGAAAATGTCGTTCAATCAGGACAAGATCCTATTGTTCATCCTGTTGAGGATGTTAGTGGTCAGATTCCATAGAAGGTGGTCTCTTGGATTCAACTGAACATGACATTATTAGCTTTTAATTTCGATGAGAGAAACAAGAAATTAGTCCAATAGATACACCAACTTTTTATTTTTCTCAACACACTAACTGATTAGTATAAGGGATGCCTATAAAAATTTATGAATCATCATAGTTACCTCATATGGCGGAATGGTGAATCTGGTGGCCTTTGTTCCAACTTCTCATGGCAGTGGGTTGGTATGCATTTTTGTGTCAGCTGGAAGCATGCATGATGGTTCGAGCGGGTCTCCGGGTCATTAGGTGACGGCGGTGATGGGATCTTGTTCTGGTTTGCGGCAAGGTATTGTGGCTATCTTCGGGATTCTTGTTTGTTTCTTCTTGTTGTCTTGAACTATTATAATATTAGTGATTATGTTGGTGGATATCGGAATTTGTGGTTCTGGATTTTATGTTTGTGATGGATTCCGATGATTGGATGTGAGTTTTTTTTTGATTTGGTATTTGTGGAGGCTTTTGCTGGGATGACAAGGCTTGTGCTTATTTTGGTCTGGTGGCATCGTCGGTGTTGCAGTGACAGTGTGGATGAGTTAGTTCGAGAATTTTTCATGGCTTTGGTGAATCTGAGTGAATGAGAATTTGAGGCCGCAATGGTGAGGTTTTCCTGTCGGCGTGATTTGGATGTAAATGTGTTGGTGCCTGATGTGTGGTTTTTTGAAGGAACTGACGATGCCTTTGGTTTCAGCGGTGGTTTGAATATAATGGTGGTATGGTTTTATTGTGTTTCCCTACAACATTAAAAGGATACAACATGGATGTCTTATGACGTGCGGATGGTGGGTTTGGTCTATGTTGGATTGAATTTTGTGTGTTTGTTTGTGGAACTATGGTATTGGTCCATGAGACATTGCATCCAGTGTACTTGCTTAGGACTGCATCAGAAGAGGTTTAGAGTAGGAAGCGTTCTCCTTTGAACCACTATCTGGTACTTGATGTTTTGAGAGGGTACGAAATTTTCCATCGGTACCATGCTCTTTCATCCTTACACAAGACTGTTAGCCGAGCAACGATGGGAAGGGGGATGTTAATCATATTGTTTTTTTCTTGGGTGTATGTTTTCCTTACTCATGAATTGGATTGTTTTCTTCTTGATGTTATTGGATCGTGGAGCCAAGATTGTTTTTAAGTCTATGATGTCTTTCTTGTTTCCCTCTTTTTCCTTAAATAGTAATTTTGGAAAAAAAAATTAATTTTCAGTCAGTCTAGTGATTCTGGACAGTCATCTCAGTCCATTGACTGTGATCTACTCAAAACTATGGTTAATGAAGAACATTATTCAGTATTAAGTATTTTTTACCAAGAGAGTCAATCGAAAGTTTTCTAGAATAGTGAAAGAGTAATTGATTAGTTGAGGATTCACTCAAAGATAAAAAAATGTTATAAAAAATATATTACTAATAATCTGTATTTATACTTTAATAGGACTTTCACTAAGAATGATATGAAAAACCATTTCAAATATCATTTTGTGAATTCAAAAATCCCACATGTCACTCATTAATTCATGAATACTTTTCAAAAAGTGAATGATTTCACTCTTCTATTGGAAAATTTCATTGAGAAAAAAGATGATTTAAAGATGGAAATTCATTTTTTTGGTGAGATTATTACTAAATTCATTTATTTGTGGAATCCTCATCATTATGTGCAATGCACTGCTATTGTGGCTCTTACAGATTCCCCATTTCACTCTAGTTTACCTCATTCATCTTCCACCACTATTACCTTTAACTCAATGTCTATATCTCTAGATCTGAGTAAGATCAGACCTGTTAACCTTCACCAACAAATTCCACACCAACTTTTTTACTTTCTATTTTTAAAGGACTCCCTCATCCATCTGTGGTTGTTGGCTCACTCCCTTCTTCAAATTATACCTCTTCTCTTGTGGATAAATCTAATTTTTCGTCCAAGGGAAAAGATAGGACAACTAGTGTTGAAAAAAAATGAAAATTGTATTGTGATAGGATATGTTGTATTTTTTCTACTACTTGTACATCAACATCTTGTTAATCTACTAAAACGTGAAATTTTGTTATATATTCTCTTATTTATCTTCACTCTTTTTTTCGTGTACTATTTTTGGTAATCCCAAATGGGGGAAGAACAGAACACTAAAAACAATATAAGAACATATATCTCATTCAAATGATTTGTGATCATCAAAAACGTGCGGATTTTTGGACCTCTTAGGTTTTAATAATGTTCTCACTATCACAAATCGTTTACATCCTGTAAATCATTTTTATCGTATATAATCTGTCTCAAATCATATATAATGATATTTGGTTTAATTTTTCATTAAATAAAGTTCTTCTAAATCTTGTTAATCCTAAACCATGTTTACATATTGTAACCTATGTTTATCTTTGTTCTATAATGAATAATTATTTGAATGATATGTCTAATTCATTCAGTGAATATTACAGCATAAGTCTGTATATATGTATATTTTTCTAGTCCTGAGAAATCGTGAGTTTTCCACCAATTATATTTTTCTACAAAAAGACCCATCCACCATGACCCAGACACCGTGACCCAGGCATCGTGACTAGTTTCAGATCATATGAAGTCTATGACACCAGTTCTATTCTATCGTCATTAATACATAGTTTGGTGTTTGGGAAAGCACTAGAAAACATGATTATAACACTATATCTGTGCTACCAGTTACTGATTATTACAAAATTATTCCATCATGATTGTATCACAACTCAAATTCAATGAATATGAAAAAATTTTATGGTGACACCATTCCCAAGTGACACAATTTGTAGATAGACTGTGACACCATTATTTAATCAGTTTTTTTGTTATCAATTTAATTTCTAACTGTCATATTTGAGCCATTTAAAGGCACTAATATAACAAATGATTATTTTTATACATGTCACCTGATAGTATGAGGTACAAGGTTCAGAATACATGAATCCTATCATCTCCAACATTTTCACCCGCAATTAAAAAGGATGATAATACAAGCTACAAACATACACATAGAAGTATAGCAGTAGATGTGTGAGTATTCTAGAAAAAGTGGACTAATACAGGAAACAAGAAGTTTTTAAAGAACACCCAATGAACTCTTGACCTGAAGACTGGACAATTGTAGATCAGAATTAAAATCAACTTCACAGTACCAACTCTTTAAAGAACACGAGATTGGTCTAACTGGAAACTACAGCACCAGACATGTGATATTCTGATTCCCACAATAGGACTCGATACTAGGATATTTTTCATCCATCTAGTCGAAAGAAGCATAAAATAACACTCATAACACTTGTAACATTATTTCATCATTTATTCTCTATGGTGTACTATATTTAGATATCATGAATTTTGTGTGTCCTATACTAATCTAAATAACACAAGATATCATTCCTCTCATATCATTTTACAGTTGTTTACTCTCACTGATATGTGTGGAAAATATCCTTCTGGGACCTGGTAGATTATACCGATGAAGAAGTGTGGAAGTAGTTTTGTGGCCTTAATAGTCTTGTGCACTATTGTTTACACTAATCTAGCATGTGGACTACATTTATTAACATAAAATTCCTTGTGGTAGGTGATCACCAAGTGGAGTGTATTTTTTCTCGTCTTGATATTTAACAACTTGTTTTATCTGGTGTGTATTTGAATTTGGTTTTTCTCTCTATTGCTGTATATTTCATGAAGCACTATATTTTACATTCAGGGTTAGTATAGGATAAAAGTTATAATTGTTTTGAATTATTATAATATATTCAAAAGTAGTATCAATAACTCATTTTTATATTACTAAGAATTAATCAATTTCATGAGAGGTTATTTGAACGATCAAAGATTTTTTATTGTATTTATTTGATTAGCTGGTTTTATTCATTTTTACTGGGTAACCATTTTATGAAAACATTATAATAGAAATTTGGCATAGATACTCAAATCACTCCACTCTTGAGTACTCTTCTCAGAACAACAAATTGGGTATGTACTTAATTTTAAACAATGAATTTTTCTATAGAAATATTGGGTAAATCCGACATTCTAAACTCTTTTCACATCATTTAGGAGGATTAATATGTATAGGAACCATTTATTCATGATCAATAATTCATATTAAATAAGAAGTAACTCAATGAAATAAATGATGAGGTATTTATTTATTATGATTTAGAGTACATTGTTGAATATGATTTTATGAAGGTAGGGGTGCAAGAATATTAAATATCTAACATATATTTGATTACAATAGAATATAATGGGTTTATCCAATTGAATTAAAAAAATAATGTTAGTGTAAATATTTAATAAGATCGTAATTAATTTTGAGGAGTTAGGAAAAGGGGACATCGATAGTAGATTACTACATTTTATGGGACTAATTTTCAGATTTCGTTAACATGATGATGAATTAAAAAATTATGGGAATAAAATATATATTTAAAAACATACAATATTAATTTTTTGAATAAGGATAACATATACAAGATATATTGATCATCATTTTATAATGGGGAAATTTTAGTTTGTTACTCTTATATAAGAATAAGGGATTTATTTCTTATCTAGTATGGTGGGAACAAAATCTATTATCCCTTTCATATATATATATATGATGTGATACATTATGATTTAATCAATAATATAACAAGTTATATATTTTGGATATGTCCTCATATATAGAATTTTATATGGATATATTTGTCTAAAAAATTGGATATCATGATTACCATCCCCATTTCATGTAGATAAATGGTGATCCCACACAACATAATATGAAGTAATAGAGTGAAGAATACGGTAATTTATGATAGAGAGATAATTTCTAATACACTAATAATAGCTTCAGGTGTTTTTTACAATTAGAAAAAACTGATTTTATCAAGTAAAGTTGACAATTTTCTCAACCTATTAATCAAAAATATTCTGGAATTTCCATCTAAAAATGAATATTACAACATTTTTTTATAGAATTTTTGGGTACAACTAAATAACATTAGAATCAATGAATTAAGGTAATATGAATTTTTCCATCCCCTATGGTAATTTAACGTATATAAATATTCCATTAGTCATTTTTAATGTACCTGCCAACTTTTAGTAGTGCATAGAACATATTTATAATTAGATGGATGATGTGTTTCATAAAGTCAATACCATTGAATTTTCACACTTTGGAATATAATTTAAGTTATTTATTTATAATCAATAAATAGTGTTGTATAATGTGATGAAACATTCCTCTATCTCATTTCGGAAATGAGTCACTTCATGGAGAAATATAATATCATGATTATATATCTTATTCTAAAATATTTCAAAGATGATGATCACATAAACCTCAATACAATCAAGGGAATTTTTTTTAAAAAAAAGTATTGGAAATAATGTTATGTTACATTGAGCATTCTAGTTTATATGTATTGGTTTTCAAGTATTTAACAATGATTTTGAAACAATTCCACTATAATATTTCCTTTCATGTGGAGAAATAAAATTATTATGTAAATACAAATTGCTTCAAAAATACTGACTATTTCAGGATCTATTGTATTTCCTTGAAATATATACATAATAAGGGTACTGATGTCCATTGTATTCACCCATACAATAATAAAACATATTTTGAACATTAAATATTCATGTTGGGTAATCATGTGTTTACTAGACCACGTCAAACTGTAAATATATTTTAATTATTTAGTTTAATATATTCATAGATAATGTTACACCAATATACTCTTGGGAATATGTACATCAACCAAACTAATATTTATGAAACTGACATTCATTTTCATGTGTTTTATTTTCCTTGTGAATAAGTAATTACCTAATGGAAATATATGCATCCTTAGAACATACGAGGCCACCAGGGGAAAATTTACCCATATTTGGAATGTGTTAGAAACCCAAGAAAAATACACCCATCCATTTAAAATAATAAAAAAGGGAAATATATCCATCTGTAAAATAATGTATGAAAAAAATCATGGTTTTTCTTCCCCTATGTAGAAATTTGATTCGGGCTTTCATTTATATGGTATAATATCCAACACCCAATACCAGAGCCATTATTTCACGAATATTACATTTATAAAAATAAAAAACATATAACTAAGGGTCCATAAACCACCATAAAACTGTATACTACATTATCTGGTAGAATTCAATCCTATAACAATAGTTTTAAAAGATATATATACATAAATATATACACCTAGACCACCAAAATTTCCCAAAACCAAATATTTCTTGTGCTGAGGTAATGCAATACTAAAAATATTGAATTTTATAGATAAGAACACTTAAACATATTATATGACTTAAATCACTCATTAAAAACTTCATGGGTTGTCAATATTCCAAAAATTCATGCCATAATATTTCTCATCAACCTCATAACTGCATGACTTATCCACACAACTATAGTATCATTCAAAGTAATTATTGAATAAAACATCTTCATATCTATTAATATTTATGAATAATATTTTTATTCTACATTAATGGGTACTTTTATCTAATACCCTCACTATAATAGAACAATGAGTTTATTAAAAACCATATCTTGTACACAATACTGAGTTATACCGAAAAATAATACAATATTAATATTATGATTTTAAATAGAAGTAAACGTCTATAAATTTTATTAAATGGAATGGAAAAAAGGAAACTATATAATGTTTACACGTGTTTCATAATTTTTTTAAAAATTCAACCAATAAATTTACGTGTTTTAAAATGAGATTAAATCTAATTTTAAGCATCAAATATTATAATATTTTTTAATGGCAGTTTTCTGCATTTTGATGGAGAACCCATTTTAAATATATATATTAACAATTTTATAATTTTTTTAAATAAATAAACAAATTCATTAGGAGGTGGACACTTGTATTTACATTGGTTGAAATTGTGATATTTTTCTGATAAAATTCAAATTTTATTTAATAGTGAAAAATAGTGTATTTTAATTCAAAAAATAATTTTTTTCAATTTTATTTATATTGTTAGAATATCATTTGAATTGGTTATAAATTATAATTTAATATTTTCCGTATAATTTAACTCAATTATGGTTATAGGATGTAATTATTCATTTAATTAAGATATAAACACATGTCTATCATTAGATTGTTTTTTCGTTTTAAAAAATCATTTTCTAGATCCATTAACTGGATTACTATTAAACATAATTTAACAACATCAATGAACTGAATTTTTAAAATAGGAATACATGGGTGTAATAAGTATGAGAAATTTTCTCTAATAGGTTCAAATTTTTTTATTGAATAGTAACATTCATATATTATTTACAATGGTTAAAGGTAAATATGGTAAAAAGGGTAAAAATAATATTAAAATAATATAAAATTACCCTAACACTTGAAATAATATTATTGAATGAGTTTTAAATGACCAATAAAATGGATGGGATATATTTTTGGCATTTGGAAGCCTATTTTGCGTGATTAAGATAACAATAACATTTCATATAGAGAAAAAATAAAAATATCATCAATATGTCTATTATTAATAAAAATATTTTTATATGGGGTTATATGATAGATATATTCGAATATATATATATTCATTATAAATAAATAATATTACCTAAATAATGGTTACTTATTGGTAATTAATTTCAGAAAAAAATAATTTAATTTAATTTTGACACAATGATGATCCAACAATAGATTAGTTTTAGGTTGACTCAAAAAACGATAATAATAAAATTTAAATTTATATAATTTTAAATATTTATTCCATGAAAAAATGATATAGGTTAAAATTTTAATTAATAAGTCCATTAAATGACTTTTTCTATGTTTTCTTATCTTTTGGATTTCATTTTATTTCAATGAAATGAATCATGTCAAAATTGACACTATTAATATTTCGTAAAAATAATATTTCATTAAATCATTTAAAAATCATAAAAAAATTAAAAAATTAAAAAGGGACGAATATAAGGTTTGAAATTTCATAAATTATACATTTATTTTATTTTTGCCCTATATAAGTAAAATTTATATCCATTTAATATTTAAAATTATGTTACCACAATTAAAAATAAAAACAATCATGGGTAAACTAAAATGAAATGATTTAGAATAAAATTAATTAATTTATAAAAATAATTGAATGAAATTATTTGGTAATATTCTCTTTAATTTTATAAATATATTTTTTTGGGACCATTTTCATTCCAATGTGAATATATATTAATTTAATAAGTTTTATTATTTAAGGGTTCACATCCCTTCTCTTTTAAAAATTCACTAATTCCTCCCAAATAATCACACATAATAATTAATTTAGGTCATCCAATAACTAAATGAAACCCTTCTTATAATCCTTATTCACCTTATTGAGGACATATTTTAGACATAATACCCTCCTTATAGTTGTTAATGTGTTTTTAAATGGTGATTAATCGAAGAAGTGGTATCGTTTCTTTTATGTGTCCCTACTTTATTTCATCATTCACTTATATCAAATAATTTATTTGTAAGACGAAATAATAAATACATTATCATAAATATATAGATATTTTATTATAATAATATCCTAACATTAATACAAATCGACATCCATTTGACGGGGAAATAACTAATCATTAATGTGTACATGTGAACTATCATCTCCATGAACCGATCTAATTTGTTTTCTGTAAACTCCTCTGAAGAGTTATTATATTAATGGAATAAATGATTATAAATATTAATGAAATATTTATCATTTTAAAATAAAAATATTTCATTTCTCTTATTTCATTCTATACACATAAAAATGATAATGTCTTTCTTTTTTAAGTGTGAACTGTCACCTACACGAAGAGATGTGAGTAATTTTTATTCACCAAATCACATGTGTGATATATGTCAGTATATGTAAATAATTACTTTGATTATAATAATATATGATAATTGATAAAATAAAAAATAATAAATACATTATTACAATCATTATCAAAGAAAAAACGGAAAACATTATCCATGTGCATGTACTACCTACTGTCGCCATGAATATATCATTGTAATTATTTTTGTACCATAAATAAATTGTTTGATTAAACAGTATAATTGATTTATAAAATTTATTATTATTTCATTAATATATTTCTGGACAAGATGTACTAATGAAAATATATAAAATTTACATTATAATGAGTTTATTTTCAATTCAAGTGCCGATTATAAACCAAACATCTGATATAAATTTAAATAACTATGAAAGTGAGATAACATGGTAATAAGTGATATAAATTGATTAATAAACATGAAAAATGATATCATGAAATTATAAATTATATAATTTTGTTATTTACGAATACATTTATTGTATGTGATGATTCAGACTCAAGGCAATGGAATTCATCTCCATATTATTTTATTGGGTAATATTTTGATAATATACACCACCTTATTTATATAGTATATAATTAAGACGTTTTAATTTTAATTTCATTAAATGGTTTTCAAAAGAAATATTTTTAAATGAACCATTTTTGTTTGTCTAAAAAATTCAAAATGAATGTTTCTTAATGCATTGGGAAATAATGACTTATCAACCACCTTGTAATGTAATATTATAAATTGATATCTCTACAAGCCATAATTTTTTTAAATGAAAACCAATCCCTTTTTCACTTTTTGGGTATTTTGGTATTCAAAATGGATTTGAGTTTGGATTAAATATTTCAATATATTTAAAATATTTCTTATGATTTCAAATGAAAATTTAGGAGTGAAATGTAGGTAATTGAAATATTTTAGGTGTTATGATCATATAATGGTACATGGACAACTGAAGGTCGGTAAAATGATAAATTAATGATTGGTGGTTTCATTATAATGAAAATATGGGTGGTTCTGTGAAAAATCATGGATGGGTGGTCTTGTTATTACCTCAAATGCATTGTGTATGAAAGATAGTCATATGGTTATTCAATTTATAAGAGTGATATGTGTTGGAGTCGATTGAATGGTAATTCTATTTAAGTATGATTACATTCTAAGTAACCTATATATGTTATATGATTCTTTATATGGGTTTGGGGGTAATAATTTTGTTTCCAAATGGTTAATAAATGAGCTTTTATTCAGTGAAGAGTATCTAAAACATCATAATGGTGAAAAGTATTAATACATGATAATGTATTCATGGATTACAATTTTTTAGAAAGGATAATTGTTCTCCATCATTGTGCCTTTCTTACTGATAATTTTATGTTCATACCATGTTTGAATTTTTTTCATTTGATTTAAAGGTGAATAGTTTCATGGATTGGATGATGGGAAAGTTATAATGTTTAAACATGAAATGAAAGCATATTTCTTCTTCAAAATTATTCATTATTGAAAATAATGGATAATGAGTAATGTGACAACTTTTTAATATTAAGGATTTTATTTATGAGTTATGGACTGATTCTAAAATTTGATAAAACTAAAAAGATCCTAGTTGTTAATGAATTTAAAACTATTTACTTAACTCATGATTAAGTAATGTTGGAGGTTGGAGACTCGTAGTTGGTATCAAAGATCGGGTTAGATAACATTATTTTTTATAATATTTCATATACAATATCAATAAATTCTTTTTACTTTATGGTTATATTGATATGATATAGAATTCAAAGATTACCATGTTTCATAATTTATGATATGTCTGTTCAAATTATTTTTCCATAGTTAAAATAAGGATATCGTACTGGGACGAAATATAGGAAAAATACAACTTTCAAAACCAGCATACTGAGAAGGTCAGAATCAGAACTGAATAGCTTGATTTTTTGATTGATCAGTTGACTCACATGATAAATTGATGTGGTGTCCATTCTTGAGATAAACCAAAACAACCACTGATGGATATGTTAGTAGTGGATCATTTCATAAGGAAACTCTATCCATCATTAAATTTATCACCTAACACTTTGCAAGATGAAGAGTGTATTAAAGAAATATAAAACCTTTTTTATGAAATGGGTTCTTCAGATAATGATAAGGATAATCATTTTTTGTATAGTTTTGAAGCTAAATCTGATCAGCGGTGGTCAATGGTAAAATAAATCAGAGGAATGGAAGATATTGATATTATAGAATGAGATTAATATAATAATATCTTCCTTGAGAAATATTTTACTAAGACTATTTGGCATAAAATAAGAATTAAATTCATGGAAATTAGAAAAATGGGGGATGATTAAGTGGATTCATATGATTAAAATTTCACCCATATATCATGGTACATCCCAAATGTTATCAATGATATTGATAGTAAGAGAAATTGGTTTTACATAGGATTACAGGTGAAATATCAAAGGTAATTTGCTTCAGATGAGTTCAAAAGCAATGAGAAACGTGTTTTATATTCTTATTAGGTAAAAATTGAGTTCATTATGATAATGTGGGCCATGAGTGAAATGAAAGAAGTGATCCATTTTGCTGGAAATTAAAATTAATTCATCCAAAATGTTAGGAGGTATGAAATATAAATTACAATTTTGTGATATCTGTGGTAAAATGAATCGTTGATAATTTTACTCAATGCTAGAAAATTTATTTTGATACGGTATGACTGGTCATATTTATGATGACTATAATGGATATGATCAGGAAAGTAATAAAATTCACTTGGTATGATGTTTTAATTATAATGATTCAAGGAATTATACAAACGTTTGTCCAATTTTGATAACATAAGGTTGAAACAAGCATGATCAAAAGAAGAAGGGAATCAAAAAATAATTTTCTACTACTATGTTTGGTGTGAGACAATCAAATTATGTGGTGATTTGTATGTTACATCATTTTAAAAAATATGACAATAATATGTTTCACTCTATATTTTCACATTCTTTCATTTCAATGAGCATTTTATGTAAACTCGGAATATCATTTCATGAATGTGATATAAAAATTTATATAAAAACCTTAGGTTTCTCTATTAAATAATAAATGATTTAGAGGAATATTCTACTATCATTTGTGGGAAGTTAATTCATGAAAATATTTTTGAATATCTTATATAGGAATTTAATATCAATTTGTATATGGATTTCCATTAATTTTATCATGATAAATTAGACTTCAAAGACAAAAAATTATTATTCAATGATTTAATATATATCCTAACATAATAATAAGTTGAGATATTGATTTAAAATGGAATTTATAGTTCTCTTTCTCATTTTTTTAAATGAAAGAATAAATTTCTATTAGTGAAATTCTTTTCATAAATGAATTCGCAGATGTTTTTTATAGTGAATTTCCCTGTATTATTCATAATCAGGGCTTGAAATTATTATTGATTTAGTGGTTAATTATAAAGCTATTTCAAAACCCCCTTATCAAAAAGATCTTTTAGAAGTTGTGGAATTGAAATAAATGTTGTATGCATTTCTTGATAGAGGCTTCATTCAGCCTTTCACATCACCATGAAGTGAACCAGTTTTATTTGTTAAACATTAAGATGGTTCTATGAGAAATTTGGTGGATTAAAAAACCTTTAATAACATCACATATTATATAAACTACCATTTTCCTTGAATATATGAACTTATTTGTCATCTCTAGGGAGACCAGTATTTTTTTATGATTGATTTGAGTTATGAGTTCCATTAGCTAAAGGTAAAAGAGGCTGATGTACCGTATATATTATTCTGAATAATATATGAGCATTATGGGATTTTAGTTATTCTATTTGTGTTATCTATTTTACTTTCAAAATTTATGAATCCCATGAGTGGATTATATTAACTATTTTTTGTTCTATCTATGGTTGTGTTTATTGATTATATTCAGGTATATTCTAAAACACATGAGGAACATGAATGTTACATAAGGATTATTTTTAATACCCTAATTGAAAATTTACAATATGAAATTTTTTGTATAAATGAAATTTGGTTGAAGATTGTTTCATTCCATGGTCATGTTGTTTCTATATATTGCCTAATTATTGAACATTGAAAAACAAAACTTGTTGAAGAGTGTCAAATACATACCAATATCAAAGAGAGTTTTAAATTTCATAGATTGTCATGTAATTACTGATATATTGTTGAAAACATATCTTAGTTATCTAGTCAAATAACTATATAATCACATAAAGAAGATATCTTCATCTTGAAAAAATAATGGGGTGATAATTTACGTGAAGTAAATAGAATATTGTTAAATTCTCTTATTTTGGACCTTCCTTCTTTGGATGAGGAGTTTTTTATCTATTGTGAACCGTAATTTAAAGCACTTGGTTGTGTCCAGCTGATGAATTATTAATTAATTTATAATTCCATATGATAGTTGAATCCATATGAGTCAGATTACCCAACACCAGGTTTGGAATTATATGCAGTTATTTTCACATTGAACAAGAGGAATCATTTTATGGTCTAATTTGGGAAAAAAATACCAAACATGTCACATCCATGTATTTATATTAATGTATTATTTTCACCTATATTAATGTACTATGATTCATATGATGTTTTCCCCATGCCCCCTTTTAATTTGGGAGCATTTGGACATGTTTTTATTGAACAAAAATAGGTGAATGTTTTTCCTGCACGGTTTAGTAAACCGTTTTGGAAAACTGCGCATAGAAATCCATCTCATTAAAACTATATTGTTTTTCTAATTATATATTTATGGGCATAACCCTTGTAGACCCATTTCTTCCCCCTTCATTCCTTTCAACAATAGAAGTCATCAATGCTCCCATATGATCTCTTGGAATGCATTTTTAAGGGGTTTTCGGTGGTGGATCTTCTTGATGATTCATGTAAGTGATTTACTCCATTATTTTATTCATTCTCCATAGGGTTTCTTCTATATTTATTGAATTTTCACATTTCCAGCCACTATGAAATCATACCTAGGATTTGATTTTTTGTTTCTTTGGTCCAATCTTCTGGATTAAGGTTTGTTTTCACTCCCTTATGGTGCAGTGGTGGTATGGTTGTTGTTTTACACAATGATTTGTGGTTTTTGACATATATGGTTGGTGATTCTATGTGTAGACATTATTGGAAGAATTTGTTTCTATTTTTTAACCAATTTATCAAGTTTTCTATCCTACACGAGTAGTGTGATAAGCTTTTTTGGTAGCTTTTATTCAGCGTTTAATTTTAATGTTTAATTTTGACATGAAAAATGGGGATTCTCATGTTTATTCAATGTTTTATCATTTGGGGTTATTTGGTGACCTATGGAATTGTTTTATTAAATGTTTTCTGGGATTCCAAATATGTTTTGGTATGCTATTGGTGTACAATTGTTCTTGAATGCTGGTTTTATATGTATTTGGTGCGGAAGACAATGTTTTACTACATGAAGTGGTTTTATGAATATTTTGAATGGGTTTTTGAGTTACACAAATGGAGAAACATAATTTTGGGACCTTTATGGTATAAGGACCCAGCCTTAAACCTTACATAATCTTTAGTTATTACAAGATTACACCTTGCGGATCTTTTCAGGTTTAGAGTTTTAGAGAATTAGAACATAAAACGTGCATTACATTCCACATTTAAACAAAGTGGTTACATAAAAGATAGTATTCATTTTTCCCATCAATGGAAAAATATTTAAAATAAAACATGGATTCTTTCTTAACATGTCCTTGACACTATCATCATATCATGTACCTTTCCCTTGACCTATGAAAAACATTTCAAAAACTTGGGATGAGCATAAAAAGCTCAGTAAGGGATATAAAAATATGGAAAGGAAACATGGGTACATATACACATAAGAATGAAATCATAATTTACCCAAAAAACATAAGCACTTTAACATACCTCATGAAATCATGAATAAATTATAGAAATCATAACACATAAAGGTAACTTGAGGCATTAATAACATTCTTACGTAGGGAGTAACCCTCTTGGTTACGTTTGGAATACCCATCACAGTATATTCCCAAAATATCTTTGGAGAAACCATAACGTTTCACTCCTTCGTGTTACCCAATGCATTGAAGAGATATATAGGGCTCAACCTCCCTTAGTTTATCACGGAACCACCCGTCTTCATAGTAATTCCCAAGAACCTCAACATAATCGTATCACATAAAACATGTATAAAGTAAACATAACATTTCCACCTTTCAATTAAAAGATATCAATACAACACATTAATATAAAAAAATTATGAAAACCATTTTCAATACCAAAACAAAATAAAAGTAAAACATGGTATTTATTATTCTTTTAAAAAAAGGTACGGCTTGTAGAGGAAGCCAAAACTCAAATAATGGTCACGGCAATGGAGAAGTCGTTGTCGCCGCATACGTACGACAAAAACATTCCCTTTTGTTGTTTAGTAAACACTTCGTATAATAAATATTCCTTTTGAATAAAAGTAAAATTCAAAATGGGTTTATAAACCGTATAAAATAAGGTTGTGTATAAAACAAAATACGCTTCAATGAAAGGAGATTGAGACGAAGTCCCATACATCGGGTCCGACTTGACTCGATTGTTCTTTAATGTCCGGAATAATAAACTTGAGTTAATTTATACTTTCTTAAGAAACATTTTCAAGTTCATCATTCCTTTTATATCACTTATTACCATGTTATTAACATTATGTAGTCATTTAAGTTAATAACAGTCGTTTTTTCGTTATTTGGTACTTGAGTCAAAAGTGAACTTCTTATATTTACAAGTTGTTCACGTGGTCAAACATCCATTATCTCAAGAATGATATTCATGATGTATATGCCATAAATTTAATATATATACAGTATATACATGTATATATAATATAACATAATCATTTAGAGGTAATAAATGAAATTCACTGTTCATGGAGACTGTAAGCCGTATGTACGCATGAACGCTACTTTCATTTCTATGTCATATTAATGGAATTAAAACTAAATGAGAGGTATGTATATTTTAATTCCAGAATTATATTAATCATTTAGATGTAACATACATCATATATATCCATTATATATACGTACTTATAATAGTACATTACATTTGGGGATAAGAAATGAAATGCACCGTTCATGGAGACGGTAAGCCGTACGTACGCATGAACGCTACATCCATTTATATTTAGTATTTTATGTAATAGAATCATAATGATATAAAGGTATATTATAATTTCAGTTTAATATCATATATAATATCATAACTCTATCCTTTATACGTCCCACATATGGTATTAACGAATCAAATCACTTTGAGGGGGCGGTAGTCCGCACTTCCTTAAATGAAGATATCGCGTTTACCCATAATGGAAACCATAAAGGTATGCCCAAAATGAAAAATACAGAAACTTAATGAAAACATAAACATATTATATATCATATATAAATATAGTGTCATCTTAATGGATACCTTTGTAGGTGTTAAAAGAATGTTGAACAATCATCGTTTCGGGAGGCAGAAATTCGCCCTCCACGGAAACAGTATGTTCTTTAACCATTAGATGTAGGTGTGTGTAAGTGTAGCTCAAATACTTCTTAGAAAAACTTCCTAGTATATTGAAGATACTGTAGTTGTAACAAAATAAATGGATAAAAATAGTTTAGGGGGTTGGAGAAGAAAAATGAAACAAAAGGACACAAGTGAAGACATTACCTTAAAATCGGGTAACTCCCTTTGGTTTGAGCTCAAAGGCTTCCTTGGGAAGACTTCTGCCAAATGTGAGGCTTCAAGGAGTAAGATAGGGAAGTGGAGAGACAAAATGGACAGGGTTTGGCCGAGCCAAAGGCTTTGGTTGTGTGGGTAAAGAGGTAGAGTTCGGGGCCTTTTATAAGAGGAGAGGAGGGGCACTCTTGGAAAGTAAAGAAATGCTACTTTATTTTAAAATGATATTCGGATTTGAGAGGTCCCAGATTGATATAATTAAAGGATAAGGTGATAAGGGTTCGAAATATACCCATCCAATAGGTTTTGGAAATGTGTAGGTCATAGATTTTACATTATCTTTTCATTATATTAAAATCCTTTATTAATGAGGTAATCGCTACATCATCATGATGTCATAAATAATATAATTTATTTAATGTTTAAAAATTATAAAATAGATATCATGATGTAGTAAATACATTTATATTTATAATGAATATTTATAGTCAAATATATGACTTGTATAACCCCATGTAAAAATTGTTTTAGTAAAACATCTCATGTTTGTGTCATTTTTAATTTTACATTAAATAAAAAGTTATTTATGTCATTTCCCAACCAAATGGATCCATGGGGTCCACAAGATGACCCATGGATTTTATTGGTCGGCCCTGACACATAAAATGAGGGTAGGACATGTGTCTGTGTATTTTCATTTTATTATAATAACAATTTTTCCTTAAATTGCACTAATTACCTCTATTCGCGATTAAGAACTTAGAAGTTACTATTCACCAAAAAAATTATTTTAATCTCATTGAACCACATTTTAATTCTTAATGAAACCCATGTATGTAGGATTTTTGAAAATCAAATCATAGAAGTGGAAAACTTTCATTTAAACGAAAAATCAGTTTCTTTAACTACCACTTAGTGGTTTCACTATTCATCAAAAATTGAAGTTTTTCAGAAAAATACCAAAACTTCACCCTAAGCTATATATGATATTCTGAATTCAAAAATGATGTCTATTTTAAAAAATTCAAATCATATATGTTACATTAATTAATTTAATAATTAATTCCCACTATCATGACAAATAGCGTGTTTTTATGAATCAATAAGTATCAAAAGATTGACACTAGTTTAAGTCCAATTTCAATGTGAAATTGATTCCAACGACCACTATTGGATTAAATGGTAAAAATATATTCTAATTTCATTTTAAAACCAATTAAAAATATAATCTAATCCTATAAATAAGTTATATTAAAAAGAGGTTTTGATTTAAAATACATCATTTTTCACTATTCATTAAAAATGAACTTTATCGGAAAATACCAAAAATTCACACAAAGTAAATTTTGATGTCCCAATCATAATGAATAAGTTTATTTTGACAAACATAGATTATAAAATTGTCAAAATATAGATTTACAAATGTTTTTCCATTAAAAGGTAGTAAAACAATCTTTTAAAAATATCAGTGTATTCCATGCTTAAGATTGAATTTATTCTCATTTTAAGCATCTAAAACACTATCTAATTCATTAATAGGTATAGATAAAAATATCTATTATTCATTACTTACTTGGGATGTTACATCCTTCCCCCCTCTATAAAATTGTGTCCCCGTAATTTATTTACATATCGAATAAATGGGGGTACTTATCCCTCATTGCATTTTCAGATTCACATGTTGCCTCTTCAATCATGTGGTTTTTCCACAAAACCATTACCTGATGAATCACCTTATTCCGTAACACTTGCTCCTTGTGGTCAAGAATCTGTACTGGTTGTTCCTCATAAGATAGGTTCTCTTCTAGCTGAACTACCTCTGGACTAAAAACATGAGATGGATCTGGCATATATATTCTCAGCATCAAAACATGAAAAACAATGTGTACCTGATATAAACTCGGAGGTAATTCCACTCTGTATACAATCGATCCAACTCTCTCCAGAATTTCATATGGTTCAATAAACCTTGGACTCAGCTTTCCTTTCTTAACAAATCGCATCACACTTTTTTGTGGTGATACTTTGAGAAAAACATGATCACCTACCTCAAAAGAGAGATCCTTCCTTCTACTGTCTGCATAACTCTTCTGCCTGCTCTGATCTGTTCTCATGTGTTTCTGTATCAGCTGAACTTTTTCTGCCATCGCTTCTACCAATTCCGGTCCCATCAGCTTCCATTCACCCACTTCATCCCAAAAAGATGGAGTTCGACACCGCTTCCCATATAATGCCTCAAATGGTGCTATCTGTATACTGTAATGAAAACTGTTATTATAAGAAAACTCAACCAAATAATGATTTTGGTCCCAAATTCCCTGATAATCCATCAAACAAACTCGTAGCATATCCTCAAAGGTCTGAAATGTTCGTTATGATTGACCATCTGATTGAGGATGAAAAGATGTACTATAATTTAATTCAGTACCCAACAACTTCTGAAGGCATTTCAAAAAGTTAGAAGTGAACCTGGGATCACGATCAGATATAGTGGATAGAGGAACTCCATGCAACCTGACTATCTCATTAAGGTACAATCGAGAAAGTTGATCTACATAGAAAGTATCTCGAATAGGAAGGGAATGGGCAGATTTAGTTAAGCGATCAACAATAACCCAGATTGAATTATTACCTCGAGATGTCTTTGGTAATCCCACAACAAAGTCCATGGCTATATTCTCCCATTTCCACTCTGGCACTGGTAGAGGATGAAGCATCCCTTTCGGTAACTGCCGCTATGCTTTAACCTGCTGACAAATCAAACACTTCACAGTAAAATCTGCAATATCTCTTTTCATTCCATCCCACCAGTAATACTCCTGCAGATCTCTGTACATCTTAGTACTGCCGGGATGAACTAAAAACGAAGAACTATGAGCGTCACATAAAAATCTCTCTTCAACTGTGAATCACAAATCACACACAATCTCTTCTCAAATCTCAAAACACAATCACTATCAATGTTGATTTAATGCAACTTACCTTTCTGAACCAGCTCTACCTTTTTCTGCAACTCAATGTCTTGCTTCTGTTCTTTCTTGATTCTATTTGCTATAGAAGATTCCACTAATACCTGATCATTCTGCATTAGGACGCAACCAAGTCCCTTCAACGAAGCATCACTATAGATAAAAAACTCCCCATTCCTGGAAGGTAGGGCCAAAACTGGAGCATTCACCAATCTTCATTCCAGTTCCTGAAAACAATCATCACATTCTTTTATCCAGATAAACTTGTCACCCTTCCGAGTTAGCTTAGTCATTGGACTAGATAACTGGGACAAGTTTCTAACAAACCTTCTGTAATAACCTGCCAAACCATGGAAGCTACGAATCTCAGTTACATTTGTGGGTCGTGGCCATTCTTCCACAAGTTTTGTTTTTGCAGGATCAACAGTTATCCCATATTTTGAAAAAAAGTGACCAAGGAACGAAATTTTTTGCAACCAAAACTCACACATGCTGAATTTCCCATACAATTTCTTTTCTTTTAATGTTTGAAAAATAAACCTTAAATGACTTTCATTCTTCTCTTTACTTTTAGAAAACACCAATATATCATCAAAAAAAACAACCAAATTTTTTCACCTGAGTCAACTCAGCCATCACTGCAACAAATTGTTTAGTTCTGATTCTGACAATCTCAGGATACTGATTTGAAAGGTCATTTCCCTCTGTATGCCTTCCTAAAAAATATGTTCTGTTTCCTCTATGAAAAATCCATTCTTAACCCAGAAATATCTTAAGAGAATCAACACGGTAATCTGTAAATGCTATATCATTTCAATCATACCATAAACTAATTTATAATTTAACACTTTTCTTACTCCTAAAGTTGTCTAAACCGACCTCTGATACCAACTATAAGTCCCCAGACATAATCATTACTTAAACTTGGGTTATTACAAGATTACACCTTGGGGATCTTTTCAGGTTTAGTGTTTTAGAGAATTAGAAAAGAAAAATTGCATTACATTCCACATTTAAAAAAAGTGGTTACATAAAAGATAGTATTCATTTTTCCCATCAATGGATACATATTTAAAATAAAACATGGATTCTTTCTTGACACTTCCTTGACACTATCATCAAATCATGTACCTTTCCCTTGACCTGTGAAAAACATTTCGGAAAAACATGGGATGAGCATAAAAAGCTCAGTAAGGGATATAAAAATATGGAAAGGAAATATGGGTACAAATACACATAAGAATGAAATCATAATTTATCCATAAAACAAAATCAATTTAACATACCTCATAAAATCATGAATAAATCATAGAAATCATAATACATAATGGTAATTTGAGGCATTCATAACATTCTTACGTAGGGAGTAACCCTCTTGGTTACGTTTGAAATACCCATCACGGTATATTCCCTTGATCTCTTCGGAGAAACATTAAATTTTCACTCCTTCGCGTTACCCAATGCATTGTAGAGATATATCGGGTGCAGCCGCCATTATTTTATCACGGAACAACCCGTCTTCATAATAATTCCCAAGAACCTCAACACAATCGTTTCACATAAAACATGCATAAAGGAAACTTAACATTTCCACCTTTCAATCATAAGATATCAATACAAAACATTGATATAAAAATATTATGAAAAACATTTTCAATACCAAAAGAAAATAAAAGTAAAACATGGTATTTATTTTTCTTTAAAAAAATGTTATGGCTTGTAGAGGAAGCCGAAACTCAAATAATGGTCACAGCGGCGGAGAAGTCGTTGTCGCCGCATACGTACGACAAAAACATTCCCTTTTGTCGTTTAGTAAATGATTCGTATAAAAAATATTCATGTTGAATAAACGTAAAAGTAAATGGGTTTTATACACCATATAAAAGAAGGTTTTGTATAAAACAAAATATTCCTCAAATAAAGGAGATTGAGACGAAGTCCCATACATCGGGTCCGACTTGACTCGATCATTCTTTAATGTCCGGAATAATAAACATGAGTTAATTTCTACTTTCTTAAGAACCTTTTTCAAGTTCATTATTACTTTTATATCACTTATTACCATGTTATTAACATTATGTAGTCATTTAAGTTAATAATGGTCATTTTGTCGTTATTTGGTACTTGACTCAAAAGTGAAATTCTTATATTTACAAGTTGTTCACGTAGTCAAACATCCATTATCTCAAGAATTATATTCATGATGTATATTCCATATATTTAATATATATCCAGTATATACATGTATTTATAATTTCACATAATCATTTAGAGGTAGTAAATGAAATGCACCGTTCATGGAGACGGTAAGCCGTACGTACGCATAAACGCTACGTTCATTTCTATGTCATATTAATGGAATTAAAACTAAATTAGAGGTATGTATATTTTAATTCCAGAATTATATTAATCCTTTAGATGTAACATACATCATATATATCCATTATATATATGTACTTATAATAGTACATTACATTTGGGGATAAGAAATGAAATGCACCGTTCATGGAGACGGTAAGCCGTATGTACGCATGAACGCTGCTTCCATTTATATTTCGTATTTTATGAAATGGAATCATAATGATATAAAGGTATATTATAATTCCAGTTTAATATCATATATAATATCATAACTCTATCCTTTATACATCCCACATATGGTATTAACGAATCAAATCACATTGAGGGGGCGGTAGTCCACACTCCCTTAAATGAAGATATCACGTTTACACATAATGGAAACCATAAATGTATGAACAAAATGAAAAAAACAGAAGATTATGTAAAACATAATCATATTATATATCATATATAAATATATTGTCATCTTAATGGCCACCTTTTTATATGTTAAAATAATGTTGAACAATTATCGTTTCGGGAGGCAGAAATTCGCCATCCACGGAAAAAGTATGTTCTTTAAACATTAGATGTAGGTGTGTGTAAGTGTAGCTCAAATCCGTATTATAACAACATCCTAGTATATTGATGATACTAGAGTTTTTACAAAAGAAATGGATAAAAAGTGTTTAGGGGGTTGGAGAAGCAAAATAAAATAAAAGGACACAAGTGAAGACATTACCTTAAAATCGGGTAACTCCCTTTGGTTTGAGCTCAAAGGCTTCCTTGGGAAGACTTCTGCCTAAAGTGAGGCTTCAAGGATTAAGAGAGGGAAGTGGAGAGACAAAATTGTCCGGGGTTTTCTGAGCCAATGCCTTTTGAATTGTGGGTAAAGAGGTAGGGGTGGGGGCCTTTTATAAGAGGAGAGGAGGGGCACTCTTTGAAAGTAACGAAATGTTACTTTATTTTAAAATGATATTCGGATTTAAGAGGTCCCACATTGATATAATTCTAGGATAAGGTGATAAGGTTTCGAAATATACCCATCCAATAGGTTTTGGACATGTGTAGGTCATATATTTTACATTATCTTTTCATTATATTTAAATCCTTTATTAATGAGGTAATCGTTGCATCATCATGATGTCATTAATAATTTAATTTATTTAATGTATAAAAATTATAAAAAAATATCATGATGTAGGAAATCTTTTTAGATTTCTAATTATTATTTATAGTAAAAAATCTGACTTGTATAACCCCATGTAAAAATTATTTTAGTAAAACATCTCATGTTTGTGTAATTTTTACTTTTACATTAAATAAAAAGTTATTTATGTCATTTCCCAACCAAAGTGGCTCCATGGGGTCCCCAAGTTGACCCATGGATTTTCTTGGTTGGACATGACACATCCAATGAGGGTAGGACATGTGTATAGGTATTTTCATTTTATTATAATATCATTTTTGCCTTAAATTGCATTAATTACCTCTAATCGCGATTAAGAACTTAAAAGTTACTATTCACCAAAAAAATTATTTTAATCTCATTGAACCACATTTTACTTATTAATGACAACCATGTATGTCGGATTTTTGAAAATAAAATAACAGAAGTGGCAAAGTTTCATTTAAATGAAAAATCAGTTTCTTTAACTACCACTTACTGGTTTTACTATTCATCAAAAATTGAAATTTTTCAGAAAAATACCAAAACATCACCATAAGATATATTTGATATTCTGAATTCAAAAATTATTTCTATTTTAAAAAATTCAAATAACATAAGTTACATTAATTAATTTAATAATTAATTCCCGTTGTCATGAGAAATAGCGTGTTTTTATGAAACAATAAGTATCAAAAGATTGACACTAGTTTAAGTCCAATTTCAAAGTGAAATTGATTCCAATGACCACTATTGGATTAAATGGTAAAAATATATTCTAATTTCACATTAAAACCAATTCAAATTATTATCTAATCATATAAATAAATTAGATTAAAAAGAGGTTTTGAATTAAAATACAACATTTGTCACTATTCATTAAAAATGAACATTATCGGAAAAATACCAAATATTCACACAAAGTAAATTTTGATGTCCCAATCATAAAGAATAATTTTATTTTGAAAAAAAAATAGCTTATAAAATTGTCAAAATATAGATTTAAAAATGGTTTTCCATTAAAAGGATGTAAAACAATCTTTTAAAAATATTAGTGTATTCCACGCTTAAGATTGGATTTATTCTCATTTTAAGCCTCTAAAACACTATTTAATTAATTAATATGAATAGATAAAAAAATATATTATTCATTACATACTTTTTATGTTACATATGGTGAGTGTATGTTAAACAAAGTAGTTTTTATTTGAAAATTGTTTTCTTTAACATGAATAACATGTTAGAGCACAAATAGGGAAACCTCGTTGTATAGGTTGGCAGACTAGGACTAGTATCGTAGTGATCCAAAGTGTTATCATCCTTGTTTCAAATAGAAAGATGAATTATGAAAACACTATTTAAACATGATGATGTTTGGGAACAATAGGATATTGTGGTTTCCCCTCCCAGTGTCCCTTTCATGAGATGCATATTTATTATGGATGCTTTTCAACTATGATATGATGTACTTAGTTACCAAAACAAGATAATTCTCTGGGGGTGTTCTTGTGACTACAAATATTTGCATATTATGTACTTATCATCAACATACAATGTGATTTATTGGATAAACAAGTAGCATGTTAGCCTTATTTAGTAAGGTGCATCCTTTAAATAATCATTCTTTAAAACTACTTTCATTAATATTTGCATCTCATTCATATTGTTTCTGCCATTATTTTTAATAAATAATGCATGATTTAATTTTCGTGAAATGGTTATCACATGGAATATTCTTGGGTGGCATCATATTGGTATTTTTTTGACACAAAAAATTATCCTTTAGTTGTAAGTAGATATAGTTATTTTTTTCATAGCTATGGGAATGATCATTGTAGACTGTTGATTGGGTTTTTTTCTTCTTTTCTAGGTTTGGTGTTGTAGTGATGGCTCGAGGTTGATTTATCCTTACTATACTGTGGTTTTTAGATTAGAAATCTAACTCATTTTGAATTGAGTCACTCATGGGGTTTGTTTAATACAATTTAATTAAGTTGTTAATTTATGTTAAGTCTTTTTTAGTGAGTTATTTAAAGATTATGTATACTTATTTAACATGTTGATTAATGTTTTTGAACTCGGGCAAATCATTCCCAAACACCTATTAATGACTCACATGAACATGTTCAATCTTGTGAGGATAGGGAACAATCCTACGCACATTATTTGTGATGTGTCTGGTTAATTATGAGTTAAGACTGTTGGTGGTCAGAGTTCTGGATGCGAGTATGGTTCATAGACCACACCTATCATGACATCCATCTAGTCTCCATCATATGTGATGATTGTTTTTTCACATCTCTTCTAGGTGGGACGTGTGGCCTATAGACTACGCCAGGACATTGGGTGGGTGTGAAGTAGTTGTTTTTTTCATTGGTGAGATCAATTTTTTTACATTATTGCATGATTTTTTCAGAACTATTGTATTATTTTTTACTATTTTGACTTCTTCCTTTGGTTTCAACATGCCTCCCCTGAATTCTCCCATTACCCAATGGGAACAAGCTGGGGAGAGTTTTCTATCATATCTTTATCAGATAATTGTAGAATTCGAGGTCTCGACAATCCATGAAAATGAACATAGAGTGGATCATTTTCATACCCATGCTTGGTCTATAGATCGTGAGTATATTACTAGGAATGAAAAAGATGATGAGGTTTTGAAAATAAATCCAACAGCATTTCTTGGTAGAATTAAACCCTATGAAGTAGAGGAGTGTCTTGTAAATATTGAGCAAAAGTTAGAGTACTTTGATACACATGAGTAGTTCATTGTGAAATGTCCCTCATTTTTGTAATATATTCCCAACTACATGTTGTAGGAATTAGAAATTCAAGATAGGAATCACGAGCCACTGATCAGGAAGAACATAAAGGTTTCCATCAATGTCATGTACTTTCGGGATGTCTTGGCCAATGCCATATCCCAAGAGTTTAAAAAAACATCCAACAGGGGTATCAGTCCATGATGGATTATACCTACCACTTCACTATGCTTGTATGATATGAACCTGAAATGGTCTCTAGTGGGCAGATGAAGGCCCAAAAGTTTGAGAGGGGTTTATAGTCATATAAATATTCAAAATAATTACTATTCAACATTATTACCTATGCAAAGATGGTTGATCATTCTTGTGTGATGAATATTGATCACAATGGAAGGTCTGGTTTCTCTAGGATGGATTCAGTGATGGGAAATGATAATCAATCTTAGTTTAAAAGGAAGTGAGAGGAGTTGTGTTAGATGGGTGGTGGTTTTTTAATATATCCTTCTCTGTTGTTTTCATATGTGGATTCTGATGTGATGTTCATTTTGTGCCTCTATTTCGGGAGGCCCATGCACACCCAATATTTATTTATATCTTCTCTTAATCCATGTTAACAATGTTGAGATATGGAACAGTTGTATTTATTATGCTAGGTGGCACACCCAATACTTAGTGCGAAAGATATTTGGATTGTTGGGGAGTGTCAGTTTAGTTATAGATTTCTGATGGGGATCTCGATTTGGGGGTCACGGTTATAGTTCCATATTATCTTCTAAGAAGAGTGAGTTCAGTGAAGAGCCACATGTGAGTGGTAGTTTGCTGGAAGAGTCTAGGAACCATCATGCGAAATATCATGAACCAGTGGGGTCATATGTAGGGCTCTTGACAGTTCTAGGAATCATTTTCCTTGCATCTTCTATAGTTTTAGTTCTTTTTGTTACATGAACTTCTATTTCATTTATCTCTACACATTTTTTGAGCCAGATGAATTTTCCAAATTAGTTGTTGTCCTTTATAAAGGACTTGGTTATGTCGTTGGGTACAATGAAGTAGTAAGGTCTCATGTGCATGTCATTGGTGGTTTTCATGTCAGGTGTTGAGATGGAGTGGGACCTCTTGGTATTTGATATAGACCTCTTTATTTAATCATTGGCATGAATTATCTAGTTTAATTTCAATCACACACTATTTTCTATTGGTGGTGGGTGAGTTTCACGGGACCCGATGAGAGTCATTCAGTTTTTCTTGGGGAATGGAATCCATGATGAGGTTGTGCAGGACATCCATTCCTCGATTTTGGTAATACTATCTTCTAGTTTTAATTGCTCCATCTAAGAGAATACTTTTATTCCCTTGAGGTTGGATTACCAAATTTATTATATGAGAAAATATGGGTCTTTATAAATGACTTTTTATTCTTTCCCCCATATTAGTACGCGGAGTTCTCAAATGATTTGTTACTAGGAACACAACTGATATCTCTTCTATCATATTGTATATCCCCCATCATATTAAGGGAATTATTGATATAGTTGGAATATATGAAATCCAAAGGATTAATTCTCTTGAGGGTCTCTCTATGAAATTTTCATATTCATTTTGTGAAGAAGGTAATCTAGTACCTCCGATTTTCCATTTGTTACTGAAATCTACAAAAAGGTTACCATCATGAACAAATATACATTTCCACAAATATATGAGTTGTTTGACTAGGTGATGAGGCAATGCGGTTTTACTTGATATACTTGGGTTTGGGTAACAACCATGTTACGGTGAGATAGGTAGATATCTTGATTAATTCCTTCAAATATAGCTATGAAAACTTCATGTTATTGTCCATTCCCTTCGGATTTACAAATGCTCATGTGGTCATTATTGCAGTCATGAATATGGTGTTACACCAATTTATCTACTCCTTCATCAAGGTATTAGTGGATTGAATAATGGTTTATTCTAGATCTGAGGAGGACCTTGGACATCACCTTAAAATAGTTTTTTTCACTCTACGGGATTATATTCTAAATTCCGAGATTCCAATGTTCACATTCGGGATTAGAAAAGTAATGATTATTGGTTATTTAATCTCAGAATAGGGGGTTTTAGCGGACCCCAATAAGATCAGTGTAGTTATACCATGGTAGAATTTGAGGAATTTGTTTGATATCTGATGTTAACTCTGGATGTGAGGTTATTACAAGAGGTTTGTTTAGAATATGTCTCGCCTTTCTTTTCCCATAACCAAGCTCACCTAAAAAGGGGTGATGATTGAATGGATCCCAAGATTTCTTGCATCATTCGAGGTGCTAATGTCGAGGATGACTACTTCCACAGTGTTGATATTTCTTGAATTTTGAAAGGTCTATATAGTGTATTTTGATTATATAGGTATGGTTTTGGGGTGTGTTCATATTTAGTGTGATCTTGTGGTTGTTTATAAATCACACTAATTCTCACCAGATGAAAATAATTACGCAATACTCGACTCAGAGTATATAATGGAGTTTTATACATTTATTAGTTGGTGTCACTACCTATTTAGAGAGAATATTTTGGTCTATTGAAATCATAAGAGTTTAACCTACATTTTCTGGTAGAATGATATTATCCTAATGCAACACTATTGGATCGAGTACATACAAGGGATTGATTTTTTACATCAATTTTACTCTGGGAAATGGTAATTTTGTGGCTAAATCCTTTAGAAGAAGAGTACCAAGGGAAGCTTTGAGGATATCTAGTGATGAGTGGACTCTTATTGGAATCATCTCTCAAATGAACATGAAGTCAATAGAGCACATCAGAAGTGTGTTGTTGGAGAGATTTTAGTTTGCTCATTCCCTTTTATAGACGGTTCAATGGGATCCACCTAGTCATGATCTATTTTAGTAGTTAATGATACTTCTTCATGATAGGGAGACATATTTTGGTTGGTCTTAATCTATTAAGGGAATCATGTACTTCAAGGTCTACTTAGTGGTTTGTTGTCTCTATAAAAGGTGGTTACTTAGGGAAGCCACCAATATTAGTGGTCAATTCATACATGAGATACCAAAATGTATTATTATGTTAATTGGTAGTTTTGGTGGCCATGTATGAGGTGGTATATAACTGATCATGTATCAAGGTGTTATACATGATAACAAGTTAAGATGAGATTCAGAGACCCTATTGTTTGCTTCATCCATTTCCAATTTCTAATAAGAAGTGGGATGAGTTTTGAATGGTCTTAATTTTTGTCATACCTCATACTCCTGGGGTTAATAATTCTATTCGGGTGGTGTTTTATCATCTAAACAAATAATACAATTTCATTGTAGTCATAGATAAAAGTGAAATGGATGAGGTTTACCAATTATATATTCATGAAGTGGTGAGGTTTCGTGGTGTTCCATCAACAGTTGTCTAATATAGAGACCCTCATTTTAACTCCTAGTTTTGGGAAGGCCTTCATAAGGCATTAGTGTTGTAGATTCAAATGAGAACAGTATAACATCATTAGATGGATGGTTAGACTGATAAGGACAATTAGATTATGGAAGACATGATATGTGAATTTGTCTTGGACTTCTGTGGTTAATGTGATACCCATTTGGTATTGGTAGATTTTTCATATAATAATAGTAACCTATACTTGATTGTAATGTATCTTTTTGAGGAATTATATGTTTGTCCTTGTCAGTCCCCCCTATGTTGAGATGAGGTAGGTGATACCTCAGTATTGTGGCTGATCCTTGTGCTGGAGACATATAAGAAGGTCTAGTAGATCAGGAAGTGGTTGTTGACAACTCATATTCATCACAATTATTTCGATGATTATAGGTGTTATGATATATTGTTTTCTATGGGTGATCAGTTTTTATGAATGTGGCCCCTCGTTTGGGTCACCGTCATTAGGGAAAGTAAGGAAATCATACCCCAAGGTATGATTGATCATTTGAGATCACTGGGCGCATTGGAAAGGTCGCATAAATGTTGGATTTTCCCTCTCAGTCAACATATATTCATGGAGTATTCCTTGTATCCCAATTGAGGATGTACAATCCAGATGTGTCTCATGTGCTTAATTGGGAAGAGTTGGAGATAGTGTCCGATTTATCATTGCTTGAACAACTTATTTGAATCGTTGATTATCAAGAGAAGGATAATCTTGGGATGTTTGAGCCACCGTTCAGGGTCATATTCTTTCATGGTAATGGTGTGAATGATACATGTAAGTATAATTAGATGGTTGAGTGATGGTACACATTATTTTTTTATTCAATATTCACGTTTATTTTCCATTGAGGAATGATTTTTTGGTTGTGATAATTACAACTTCCATATCACTTTTTAATATATTTATTTCTCTTATATCAATTTCATAACGTTCTCCCTCATTTTCCCCTAAGACATACATGAATTTGAATGAATTTGGACATGTTTTGGGTTGACTGAACATGGCACACCATTTTTCTACATGGTCTACTAAATAATGTATGAAATTTGAGCATATCTATCTTTCTCGTGAAAAATATTATTTATATCCAATTTTTATATTCTAGGATTAACCATAGTGCAAATATTTCATCCACCTTTTCATGCCTGACTACCTTGGATGGATTCCATGATCCATCAAGCTTTCTAAGAAACCATTTGAAGGGGTTTTTGGTTGTAGAAAGTCAAAATCTATAATTAATATGATTCCCTCACTTGTTTCATTCATTCTGTTTAGGGTTTCGTCTTTACTTCTTGATGTTATACTTCTCCAACAACAAGGGATTAATAACTTGTGAATGATTTTGGGTTTCATGGCCCAATCATGATGATTTAGGTTCATTTTCACTCCCTCTGGGTGTATTAGTGGGGAATCTGATATTTCTCATGGATATGGGTTTTTTATATAAGCATTGTCATTACATATTTATAAATTCTAGGATGAATTTATCATTCCTTTTTAACATGTATTGAATGTTTTTGTCCATTATGTGTGTCTAAAAGGTCATTTTTATTAATTTTGAATGAGTTATTAGTTATAATGTTTCATTTTGACATGAAAATATGGGTTTTTCATGTGTATTCATTGCTGTATAATTTGGGGTTAATTGGTTATCAATAAAAATAACATACTGAATTTTTTTAGGGCTTCAAAATATAATTGAGTATGGTATTGGTGTTCATTTTTCCATGAAATAGGGGGTTTTAATTGTATTTTGTGTGAAAAAACCACGGTTTACTACAAAAAGTGGTTTTATGACATTTTTTAATTGTTTATTGAGTGTCACAATGTGTGAAAAGGAATATTGGTCTGTGTTTGGTAAGTGAATGTTAAATAAATGGTGTTTTTATATGAAAATTGTATTCTTTATCATGTGGTATTTTTTTATCACCTAGAGGGAATCCCATGTATCTTGGTGGGTGGTCTATGTCTAGTATGCTAGAGATTCGGGGCGGTATTGTCCATGATTCACTTAGAATGATTGATGATGACTACACTAACTAATTTTATTATGTTGGGGTACACTACGAATTTGGGGATTACCCTACTAGTCGCTCGTTCACGAGAATTATATTGATTATTGATGATTTTTCACCATGATTCAATGCACCTTGGTCCCCAGAACTAACTAGTTCATATGGATATTATTGTGAATAGTGATTTTTGGATATTCTGTACATACCATCTGTATAGAGTTTGTTCTATTGGAGAAACTAGTTATGTGTGTGTTTTATTTGAAGTACTCATTCTTAAATGTATCCTTCTTAAAAACTATTATCATTTAAAGATGTATCTCTTTGAAATTGTGACTAGCATACTTGATTATAAAACATGAAATATTTCTTTTCTTGAAATGTTTATCCCATGGAATATTTTTCGGTGGCATTATATTGGGCATAAGGTCTTGCCATAACTAAAACATTGGGTGTAAGAAGACTTGGTTATTTTTGAAACTTGTAAAGGTAGTATCCATGGAGACTTTGATTCGGGTAGTAGGCTTCTTTACAGTGTGTGGTGTTGTGGGGAAGTCTCGAGGTTGATGACCCATTGTCATGTGGTGATATCTATATTAAACATGCAGATACATTTGAATTGTGTACCTCTATGGGTAGTTATAAAACTATGTAATTTAGTTCTGAATTTTTTGTAAGACTTGTTTTGGGTAATTTTTTCGATTTAGTTTATTTATTGAAAATGGTTTTTTAATGTTTCAAAAATCATGTAAATAAATACAAAACAATTATTTATTATACCCAGGCACTAATTCCAGACCATGTAAGTAGGAAACTACACTTCGGACATTCCACGGGCCAGTTCAAGTGTGTTTTGGATGGTGATGAGATTTTGTTCTTGACATTTCACAAAATATGGATGCATATATTTATTCAGAAAGGATTGAACATGAGTAAATGGAGCTGACTGGAATTAATAAATGATTATAATTACCTGACTAATTACCATACAAGAATATAAAATAAAGGGGAATATTATTTGGGTTAAAAAATAATGCTACATTAACCATGTTATGTTTGGATCGAGATCCTTTTGATAACGAATTAATGAATTTTAGACCTGATGTTTTTTTCATATGGAATTCCAATGTTTTGCTTCATGTTTTAGTGAAATCATATATATCAAAAATACTTAATCATGAGAATTAGGAATACAGTGATTAAGAAAGAAATATATAATTTTATTATAATTGTAAGTTACTAGATTCTAAAATTGATAAATACGGTGTTTGATGATTCAAAAGAAATTATGAGTTTTTTTTATTCATAGTTTAAGAAGTGTATGATATGTAAAAATAATAGTTCTATATTTTCAGTAAATCTGGGTATTATATATATATATATATAGACATTCAAGAGTATTACTAGTGGGATGGAATGAAATGATATATTTCGGACTTTACCAATAGATGTTTGATATTTCAATAGGTTTAGTTAAAGAAACATTTTATGAAAGAGATCCTTTATCATTTTCAAATTCATGAGTGGAAAGGGGAAAATATATCAACGAATATTTTGTAGGATTACCAATGACATCTCAAGGCTACAATGTGATATCGATTGATGTTGATTGATTGACTAAATAATCTCATTTTTTACTATTCGAGATACTCTTTCTCTTTATCAACATTATAAGATATATCAAAAATAGTTGGTAAGGTATCATGGATTTCCTATACCCATTGCATTATATCGTGATCCTAGAATTACTTCTATCTTTTTTAATGCCCATTATAAGTATAAAGGTACTGAATTAAATTTCAGTACTGATTTGCATCTGTAATAAAAAATATTGTCACACTGACCAATTCAGACCTTGGAGTATATGCTACATGCTTGTAAATGGATTACTATGGATTTTGGGATCAATCGCCTTTTTAGTTTATTTTTCTAATATTAATAGTTTTCATTATAGTATACATATAGATCCATTTAATGCAATATATGGAATACAGTGTCAAACTCTATCTTTTTGTGATAAGTTGGTGAATGAATATTGATGGGAGAAAATCGGTTGAAGAGATAGAAGAAAATTTTCAATTGATTAAGTGGAATATAAGGTTAGCTACAAGAATGAAGAAATGTTATATGGTTAATCAAATGATGGATCATTCTTTCAAGGTAGGATATCATGTCTTTCAAAAAAATTCACTATAGGAAAGTATGTTGTGTTTTGTTGATAAGGGGAAGAGGTGCTTGAGGTTCATTGGACCCTATGAAATCCAAGGGAAAATTGGATTAGTTTCCTATTGAGTGGATTTACCTCCATGCTTATCATAGTTACACTATTTTTTTCATGATTCAATGTTACGAATGTATATAACTTATTCGTCTAATGTTTTGAGTCCAGAAATATTTCAGTTGGAAGAAAATCATTATAAAAGGGAATAACTATTCTGGATTCAGGACCAAATAGTGATTTTGATGCAGAATAATGTTTTTTTAGGATATGGTTTTTTGTAAAAACCATAGTGTTTAAGAGGAAACATCATAATATAAAAATGATATGAGGGAAAAATACCCAAACTTATTTTCTAAGTGAAAAAATTCTAAGGATGTAATTTAAAAATGTGGGGAAGGATTTACCATACTTGATAATAGTAGAATAGGAAATTAAATATATAATAATATTTATGATTAATAGATTGATTTTACATTAAGGGGCCACTTTGTCCGATAGGATACCCAACAGAAAATAACGGGTTTATCTGAAATCGTACATCGCAAACAATACTGATTTATATCGATAAATAATACATTAGAAATATTATTATTTTAAATACATGTTAACACAATGACTTTTTACAAGTTTTTTTGAAATGAACTAACTATATTATGTTTACACATGTTTGTTAAATTTTTTACATTAATCACAGAAATAAATGAGGCATAAAATGAGAATAAATTTAATTTTAAACAAAAAAAATTCTAATATTTTAAAATGGTAGATTTATAGGATTTTGATAGAAAAACCTTATCAAATATATATTTTTAGAAATTTATATGTTCTGTTTGACACAATTAATATATCACTTGGAATCAAGTCATCAAAATTTATTATGGTTGAAATTTTTATATTTTTTTCATTAAATTCATATTTTAATGAATAGGTATAAATACTGCATTTTAATTCAAAACTACATTTTAGACTAATTTCGTTATATAATTAGAGTACCATATTAATTAGGTTTAATTTTTAATAAAATAATATTTTTATGAGTTAATAAAATGATAGATATTTGAGGTTAGTATACATTTATTTTTGATGAAAACACATGTTAATGTGTTGATGGTTTTTTCTTTTTAAAAACCATCTATTTTAATATTTTAATAAGAGTATTGTTAAAACTAATTTAAGAACACTTTTGAATTGAATCTAAAAAGTAATAAATGATTTTAATTCGTATGAATAGTATTTTATAATAGAAACAAAATAATTTTTATAGAATATTATCATTAGTAAATTATTTACCATTAATAAAGTGTAAATTAAGTAAATAAGAGTATAAATAATAATAAAAGAATATAAAACAACCATTACACTTGTACTGATATTATTTGATATTTTATATCTGAACATGAAAATACATGGGCCGAATACTTGGCTTTGGGAATCCACATGGGTGTTATTATAATATTAATTAGATTTTATTAAAAGTAAAAAAAATTCATAATCATGTCTTTTATTACTAATATAATTTTAATATGAGGTTATATAAATGTTCTCTTAGAATATATATAGTTATCGGAAATATAAAATTACTACCTACATCATGGTTATTTTTTTAAAATTTTTTTATTAATTAAATAATTAAATTTATTTATGACATAATGATGATGCAATAATAGATTTAAATTAAGAAAAAAAACAATTGTTTATAATAATATAAAAATTAATATAATTTAAAACATTTAATGATGCCAATGAATTTTCTTTCAAGTAGATGTTTCCTCTGGATTCACTACTAGATGAAGAATGAAATCATGTAGGTGATGATTGTTCCTGGAGTGCACGAATGAAATACTAGTGGTTCTAAGCGGATGGATCATTGTGGATGGCAGGTTGGAGAGTTCGATGGATGGAGATCCTGGGGTTCTCACAGGGTGATGATGATTATCTATTTAATAAAGAATATGAACTTTCAATGTTTTCATGAACACAAATATCGAGAACCTTACCATCCATATTTCATATATGTGAATGTTCCATCATTGGATTTGGATTTGGATTATATATATGAGATTTTTTGGTTAGTTCAACCACGTTATTTTATGTCGATGATGTTTGTGATGTTGTGTTTATAGATATGGTGTAGAGACAGTGTCGATAAGTGGTTTCGTTGGTGTTTCATCATATCTCGAATCATTCGTTTATCTCTCTTGTTCTGAAACAATCCATTATCTCCTTGAGGTGGAGTATCATTGTAGTCATCATAGTTCATTGGGTCATGAGATTGAGAGATCAGTTAACAATAATCTATAGTGTAGGCCTATTTCGGAAACAAATTCCTATGTATTGTCAGTTTTAGAGGTGGTCACTGTCTCAAGGGCCAATAATGTCAATGTGTGGAGGATGAATCCCATATAGAGTGTTGATGGGAATAAGACAATAGTGTTTTTGTGATGACGTGATAATGGTGGTGATCTCAGAAATCGATACTTCTTGTGGTCCTCATTGGAATTTCATTTTGAAATTTTTAGTGGTGGTTCCTTGAATCTAAATGGTTGGGATATGAGGATGCTTTTTGGATCTTTTGAATTTTGTGTGTGTATGAAATCACCACAATACTATGATCTTCACTAAACGATGTTTATAGTATGAATCGTTCTAATGAGAATTTTAAAACAAAATTTATTGTTCATGATGGTAGGGTTCTACCAACGGTAGTGAGCCCATAAAATCATACTTGAAGAAACTAACTGAAAGGTCATGCGATTTTGGAGGCTTTTCATCATGATGTAGTCGAAGGGGAGGGGAAGTTCATTTATTCATTATCTGGTTTTCTTATTTTATGGTTTTATATGGATGTATAAAATGGTTGTTTGGGTTTCTCACTTTTTTTCAATGGGTTTTTAATTGTAAATATTTTATTTTCAGTACACTTAAAAATAAAAGAGTTTAGGGCCATTTTAAATTTAAATATAATTTATAAGAATTTGATAAATTTAATAATTCCAAGGGTACCCCTCTCCTATCCTATAAAAAATAACTAATTATTATCTATTAATGAATCTTCCAAACAATTTTGGTTCAATAATGATTTTCTGAAACACATTTCTATAATCTCTCTCCCACATTCTTGAGCACTATTTTTGGATGAACACCCTCATTAGAGTTGTTAAGGTGTTCTTCAATGGTGTGAAATCGAAGAAGAGGTATCATTTTATTAAAGTATTTTTGTTTTCATTTTATTCAATTCCATTCAAATCATCATATTAAAATATGAAATAATAACCATAATATCATTAATATTCATATATGTTATTATCATAATATCATCACTAAAATCAATATCCACTTCTATTAAATGAGAAAATAATTAATTTATTGTGGGTACGTTTGAACTATCCCCTCCATAAAAAAATATAATTCGTTTTTAATTACCGTCTCTCCATAATCGTTATAAGGATGCAGCCAATGATTATATAATACATTCATTAAATAATTATAATTTTAAAATAATAATATTTCATTTCTTTTCTTTCTTTTCATACGCATAAAAATGATATTGTCATTACTGCATACCAGTGAACTATATCCTCTATGAAGTGATGTGAATCATTTTAATTGACAACATCTATTTTTTTGATATGTATAATTATATTTAAAGTATTAATAAGTTTTTAATAATAATATTATAACTCTATAAATATAAATTAATAAATACCATATTCCTATAAACATCATTGAAAAATGGAAAATGTTATTAATGTGTTCATGTTACCTACCATCTCTATGAATATAATATTGTTCATTTTTCGTAGCATAAATAAAATGTTTTATCTAACAATATAATTGAATTATAAAAGTTTTTATTATTTTAGGAATATTATTCTGGTCATGAATTACTTTTGATAATATGGACAATTTATATCATTATAAGTTCATTTTACTCTCAAGTAGTGATTAATGAAAAAACGTCTTATATGAACAAAAGTAATTATGCAATTGATATAACATGATAAAATTTTATATAAAAGGAATAATCAACATGACAAATTTTCTACATAAATTAATAATTAATCTAAGTTTATTTCTTATAAATATTAATAAAGTATGTGATTTTTCAGAATTAAGGGATGTGACATCGAATTAATATCCTTTCCATGAGGAATTATTTGATTATATACAAGACCAAATTTATACGGTGTATAATTAACTCTATTTACATTTAATCTCATTATAAATTTTTAAAAGGTAATATTTTTAATGAACAATATTACATTCTATACAAAATCTCAAAAGGATTGTATTTTTTCATATGTAGTGATAATGACTTATTTATTGTTTTGACCATTATTTAACACTTGGATTCCCCTAGAAGCCCTAATTTTCTTAAAAGGAATTGAAATTCCATTATCACTTCTTGGGAATTTTGATATTGAAAATGATATTTAATATAAGATTTACTATTTAAATATCATGAAATTATTTCGTATGATTTCAAATCAAAATTCAGCCATAAAATTTTGATAATCAAAATATTGTAGTTGTTATGATTATAAAATGGTAATTGGACATTTTATGGGTGGTTACATGAAAAAATAATGTTAGTTTGTTATGTATAGAATCAAAGATAGGTTGTTCCATGATAAATTTAGGATGGGTGGTTATGTTATAACCTCCAATGCATTGGGTATGGATGTTATTCGTATGGATATTCCATTTTTATGAGTGATAGCTCTGTAAGTCGGCAGTATGATTAATCTATTTATGTATAATTGTTTCCCAAAATTCTCTTATATGTTATATGTTTCTTTTTATGGAATTTATGTTAATTTGTTGGTTACATAAAGGGTAAATTGTGATCAAATATTCAATGATGATAATTTAATACTTCATAACGGTGAAATTTATGACATTATAATGAATTATTCATGGTTTACTTATCATTAAATGAATAATAGATTTCCATTTAAGTATCTCATACTATGATTTTAATGGTCATCCCCAGTTTTATATTTTTTTCATAAGATTTAATATGAATGGATTCATGGAAGGAATCAATAGAAATCTATGATGTTTATAAATGAAACAAAATCATGTTTATTTTTAAAAATTATGTGTTTTTTAAAATAAGGGACAATGAGTTTATGTGTCCTCTTTGTAATATTTAATTTTTTATTTTTCTGAGTTATGGAAAAATTCAATAATGCTCTAAACCTAAATAGAACCTCTATGTGAATTAATGTAAAATTATCGACTTACATAAATATTAAGTACAATTTTAGGAAAAGGCCATACAACGATAGCCACACACATGCCAAAAGAAATATTTGAGAACGATTGTATAACATGAATCCATTCTTGATCACACAATACACCAACAATAATAATAGTTATCATGATACTCGTATTCAAATAAGTTACCACAAGGTCACATCATCACAATGATACTCAACATGGGTTCCTTAATCACACCATTATCTCTTGGCCAAAAGACATTATTCGAATCATAAAATCCCTAAATTTCATTTAGGTTCCCAAAAAATCATTATTTATATACTAGAAGAACTGTCCCATAAGTCACAATAATCCCAAAATATTTTTATCAAATGAAAGCATAATTGATAATCATTCATAACATACAAATATTGAAATAATTATACACCAAAGAAGGAAAATTATTGGAGACATATAGAATCACTCAAGGAATAAAAAATTAGGAATCACCCACAATAGCCCAAATAGGCCAAAAGTAGCTCAATCATATCATTGTAACTATCTATTGAGAACCTCATAAAATACATGTCCCTAAAACCATTTAAAATGTAATATTATGTTTCATAACTCATGTTATACCAATTTTAAAAATCTTTCAAACATTATTTAAATAATAATACATATATTTAGAAAAGTGATTTAAAAATAAATTCATCAATTAACTCATTAATTTTGATATTATATTTTAAATTCACCATTTTTTGTAAAATAAAATTTGAAAAATATAATTATTTTAATAATTCAAATTTAACTCATTCAACCATGTAATCAATAAATTGAGCTACCAAAAGTCATTTGACGATGTCACTTACAAGGAAATATTTAATAATAATTGAAATTCAAGTTTTATATTATTAATATGTATGTATTTGTTTATTTGTATTAAAAATCACATTGGTAGTGTGACATGATGAAAATAATAATATTTATAAAAGAAATAACATAATATCACTAGTGGAGATAAAGGGTTATATAATTTTTAGATATCCTACCTACCCAAATGATCAATAAATTCTTTGGAATCTTATATGGATATAACCTATGTATATAAGAACATATATCTTCAATAAATATAATCAAATTAAAATAAATTAAAACATGAAAACCCCAATGGGGGATTTTTCCAAAAAGTCATCGGGAAAACATACCACATCAAGACAATGATAAATAATGTCTAGTACTCTCATGAAACCTCACCAATAAGTGTTCGCAAAAAATATTTAAATTATGAATGATAAGAGAGGAAAATTTTAAATAATATTTTACAAAAGAATAAGCGAAAACAAATTAGAAATGCACCTAAAGGTATATTGTAAATGATGGATTGAATACCTTCACATGTGACATACTATACAAGACATATAGGAAATTATAATATAATGTTTATTTCAAAATGTTTTATTGAAATCCTATTGCATAATTTCTAGTGGTTAAAAACATTACAAGTTTGGAAAATGGGAAAAAATGGAGGGAAATGAAATCGATCATATCATTTATTAGTGAAATGTTCAAAGGTGAAAAAAATTGTATTAATGGGTGGTAGGATGGGTTGAATGTGTGAGATGGTTTCACATCCCAGATACTCACGCGTCAAACTAAAATAACTCATGAGGGGTCAATATTGGAATCCCCTAAAAATTACTACAAAAACATGAAAACCAAACAGACAATTAGAAGGACACAATGTGACAATAATTATTATGGAACATCAACATATTTTGATCATCATTTTTAAATTTATATAGTGGTCATGATGATATGTAATCCCACACATGAGAGGAAAAAATATTTATCCATTTCCTAGAATGACCTCATATTCCCCACACCTTTTTTGTGCAACATCCCTCGCTAAAGTCATATTGTCCCAATTTCTGAAATCACCACAATATTAGAAAAATAATTAAAATTATTTCAAAATTTCAAAATACATAAAGGAAAATGTGTTATTCAATATAAAAAATATCTCACTATAAATCCCCATGAATATTAAATCATAAACCATACCTCAATATCCAAAAATTTAAATCAATAATTCATGATCAATATATTAAATTATATATCAAATTTCACAACATGCTTATGAAATGTAACTTCAACCACCACTCAAAATCACAATAGGTTTTCATTAGAAAAACATTTAATCTTAAAAACAATTTATTTTATTCACAAATCATAGTTTGTATATATGTTCTACATCACCACATCCACATCAATACAAAAGGGCCATTCAGTATTTACAACGCCATCCTTCCCTATAAAAGATCATCCACAAAAGACAATGAATATCGAATTTTCATGATCATTCATCCTTTACATAAAAAGGGATTTATAAATAGTAAACCACTAATAAAAATGTATATTCTGGATTTATATGATAATTCCACAATTTTTTCCTCTCCCTTACAAATATCTACCATGGTATTATCCTTTGAAGTGATACATCATCAAACTATCTCATCCATAGATAGAACCAACACCATCCCAAGATCAGCTGAAATTAAAACACTCAAAATGAAAATCCACAAATTAATAGTTAGGGGACTCCACATGTGTCTTATGTAGTTACATAATAGTTATATATTTCCCCTGAATATTTTGTTACAATATATTCATACAAAGAGGATTCATTAGACTATTACCATTACAAGATTACATGTTTCCTCAAATCACTCAACCAATAGTATATTTCCAAACCCATTTCATGTCTACTATAATACATAATTACTCTATGTGCCTAAACTACTATAAAAAATACAACCAAATAAACACTATAAACAAAATTATAATTTAATTATAATTTTCACCATTATTTCCTCAAAACAATGAAGAAAAATATTATCATTTAATTCCATGTTATTTGGTTTTTTCCACGATAAGAATCTATTAATATTGGATTTTTCACATATTAGATTTACCAACAGTATGATTCTCCTAATAAAATTTCACAACAATTAAAAAAATGAAGAAAAAAATTAAATGAGGCTAATGGACAAACATATAAAATCAAATCCATCAATATGATTCCAACATCAATATATATCATCTACCATATTAATGGTGTCATTCTTGAAAAAATCATTAAATACAAGATATATAAACATGTTTTTACCCATGTGATACCCTATCAACCAAAAGTTTTTATGAAAACATACTACATGGGACCCTCCTATTCCATACACAACACATCATCCGATAAAAACACACTTACCATCTTCACAGGGACGTTTTTATTGATACACAACATGAAAATTAGTATTTAGTTTATTCATCCATGATGCTCCCAAAAAAAATATACAAATAAAATTTAAAGACGCTAAAATATTTATGTTCCATATTTCATAAAATCCATTCAAATGATATTATAGTTGAAAAAACACACATGATAATTAAAACTATACAAATAATAAAACTTTTATTAATAATACAAACAAATCACCAAATCCTCAACCTATATGACACCTCATTCAAGAAATGATCTCAATTTGAAATTATTTGAGAAATTATGTGGAATAATAATTTCCTCACATTATATCAAATTAAAACAACATGAGATCATTTTCAATATCATTTATTCCATGATCCATTTCACATGAAATTTATAATTTTTTATACACATTCTAAACACAAATATAATATTTTTTGTATTAAAATATTTTTCTGAATCATTATCCAGATAACATCACCATATGGAATCCAACAATAGAAGTAACAAAAAATCTATCAATTTACTTGAGTCAATATTATTCCATTTTATAAAAAATAAATTTAAAAATATTTATAATATTTTATGTAAATATTTTTAATAACAGTTTCTAGTGACAAAATATCAAGAAGAAAATCACATATAAGTGTGTGTATCATTCCCCTAGTGTTCTAAATCCATGATATCCTAAAAAATAAATAAGTCTAAACCAAATCCTATGAATCATACTAAATTTAATCCATATCACATTATGGAAATATTTCCAATCAAACTTCTCACTAATTATAGAGTGTGTACTCTTTAAAATACCAATCAGAAGAAAATTACGGTTTCATCCTATATAATTCTATCTAGAAAATTTCTTGGTCTAGATCCCAATTACTAATAATATATACCTATTACAAATTAATTATATCACATCTATCATATATTCTCATTAAATATTTTAAAACCCCAATATAGTCCTCCATTAAATAATTTGTGGGGGGGATTCCTTGCGACCTCAGGTATTTCTACTCATCCTCTATAGAAATGAAACATCGAGAGTGGACATAAAATATATAGGGGAATTTTTTTGAGGTATATACACTGCATATGGGTCAATAATACACCAATAAAATAATTTGAAAAACCAATCGACATAAATGATCCAAAAACATCCAAAATTATGTGACCAATTAGTTCCCTCATATACCAGGATATATTTTATTATATTATTCTACATGATGTATGAAGGAATAAAGTACTATAATCATTGAACCATGAGATTAAAATATAAACAATGTGTACATCTTTGAATACAAATAGAGAATTATTACTAAAAATAAATGCATTGAAATCTACTTCCCTTGAGATTATGTGGTTTTGATTTGTTTTTGGATTGATGGAATAAATGGATAATAAGAACAACAATTGATTATGATGTTTTAATTTTAAACACATAATTTAGTTTTTAATGATAGAATATCACTAAAAATTCATCTAATGAATTGTATGTTAAACTACAACGTGTATTGAAGAGTAAACACATGACCTATTGAGGGATCACATGAATGGGTTGACCGAATATAAGTTTCAAGTGGATAAACATCATGAATGGTCAAGTAACTATATGATGTGTTTGAGTGACCATACCTTATAAATGGTTGGAACACATGAGTAGACAACAGACTACATTAATGGGTTGATTTATCACATATTGTAATCATATTATCCCCATCAAGTGTCGAGTGACTGCATAAATGATTGAGAGAATGCATATTGGATGATTAATACTTTATGAAGGGTCAAATGGAAAACACATTAGGATGATTTACCACACATTTTAACTAGATTTGAAATGATAAAATTTGAATAACTAATGGTTTCAATGTAGATGATGTTACTATGAACTATAATTAGGGATTGAATATAATGTGTTTACTAAAAATTATATGTCATCATAACCACTATAACTATTCTTGAAAATTAGACTCTTTAAAAATTAAAATATGAGTAATAAATAATACAGATCCAGTGAAACAATTTAGATGCACTGAAAAAAGTGAATGTTAAAGATGTATTCGATATATCATTTTTCTCAAGATAAAAATAAAAAATTATAAAAGTGGGATAATAATATTACATACATGAGTTGGATTTTAATTTTATTAAAAGAAATTTTTATAATATTATTTGAAAAAAAATATTTACTACATAGAAAAATTATAATACAGCTCATATTTAATAATGAAAAATAGGTTGAGATCTTCTTTCAAGTTCATATATTGAAAAAAACTGATTTTAATTTTTTTATTATAGATTATATAGTGATTACTATGTATAATATTTTAATTAATTTTAATTATATATTATTTAACACTATTTTTATATATATTAATAAATTACAAGGAGAAGTGGTTCCTCAAATTCATGATATATAATTTACAACTATACTATATTGGCTGTGTCTGAAGAATATTAGAGTAATAGAGATAGAAGGAAAATATTTTATGTCCTTATTCACAAATATGTAATAAATACAGTATAGCATGAATAATGGAATGCAGTAAGAATACATTAAGTATATTGATAAAATATTAAATCCAATTGGTGATGTTTTATCCCTCTATTTCAAAACATATTTTAATATATTATTCTTTAGAAGAGAACATGAAGAATCTAGAAATTATACATAAATTTATGGGATGGATATACCATTATTACAGTAAACCAAAAAAAATTATCTTGTTGAATTTGTGGTCGCATACTATTTCTATATCATTACATGGACATGCTATTATAAATAATTACTGAACCTTTTAATATCTAGTTTTTCTACACGTTTCATTATATATTATGTTTTTTAATATTATTTTCCAATCAATAATAGTTATTTGTTATTTTAAATACGAAAAAAAATTAAATGAGTAGATTACTATGTCACCCCTACCTCTCAATGGTCACAAAAAACCCCGACTTTTCATTTCAATTGGTATCAGGGTGTTGTTCTCTATTGTCTTATATATATTTAAATATTGAATAAGAATAATATATTCATGTAATAACCGAACATTAAAAACATTAAAGAGATTACAATATTTTATTGAATGAAATAACATATTTGGATAGAAATAATTATATGGTATTCCTTATAGATTGGATATGTAGTCCTAAAGGATTCTATAGATATATTTAGTCTTCGAAATATAGATAAAAACCTTAAAAATGTGGATAAGCGGATTATTAATAATGATACATGAAAAATATATTATATTTTTTTATGAATGTATTGATTAAAATATTTATATTTGGGAATATATAGAATGTAACAAAATCTTTCTGGATGATTTTTATAGTGTTCTCATTAGATATGAAATGAGAACATGTAATTTTATCAAAATGAATAGAGTTGGTGATAATTAATTCTCATTCATAGACATAAATAATTAATTAAAAAATAAATTATTTATTGAGAATAATATTATTGACATTGTTTTTTATTTTTTTGTGACTAATAATAGTGATGAATTTAAGTCTTTATTTTTATAAAATTTGAGAAGAATCACACATATGTATAATGGATTTTTCCAATGATGTTATTTTATAGTGGAGAAATTTCAAATAGATTCTAAATTATAATATTATTAGGAAAGGAAAATAATGATGAATAATATTATGTTCTATTTGATTTTCATTGTAATATTATTAAATATTATACATAATTAATTCAAGATCAGGTGTTGAGATGGTGTTTGATGTTGTAGGCCCGTGTGCCTGAAGTAATTTTTTGAAATATATTAAATATATTAAATTGGTATGTGTGAGTAATTTAACAGAAAAAGTGGAATAAAATATAAATGGGTGCCTGGATAAGAAATATGAGGGAACTGTTGTTTTTAGGGAAGTGATTTTACCCTAGGAATGACATAACATTTGTCGGTATAGGGAAACTACAAACAATAATATTTTAATATTTAATAAATAATATAAATGGTCAATTTAATTTATATTTTAATTTCACCGACTAAGTCACATTTTCTTTTTAAACAATCATTAAGTAGGATTATAGGGTTCGATGTATTGCCCTTGTATTTCTAGGGGATATGGAATGAACATGGACAACTCTCTCTGTGAAGAACAATGATGGGGTTTCAGATCATGTATCGAAAGATGTTGTTCTATAAGGATATCTACATCAAAAGATACATGAAAAATGAACCAATTCACCAAATGATCCAACCCTGACATAGTGTGAGTTATTTGTATTTTTTTCTGTATTTCATTATCATTATTATAAAATGAATTGAGGCCGAAATGTAAAACTGTTGAGGTTTGTTCTTTGGGTTTTTCACTAATCTTTTTCTCTCTTGATGTTCTTCAGTTTCTTCACCTTCATGAAAGTATATGAAAAAGTGATCATTGAAACTACTTTTATTAGTTCAATGATCCAATATTGAAGATAAAATATTGAGATTACCTATATTAGGTGTTATGATGATAGAGACGGAAGGAACGAAGTGATTCGAGAGAAATATTTCTTCAACGGATTTTAATGTGGGGTTCATAATCAAATATCAGAGCTAATCAAAGGCTTGAGAATCACTAATTCCGTGGTATGACGATGAGATATCCATGGATATACATTTTTGTGGTTTACAAACCAATATATTGAGAATTTAATTATTTTATGAGGTGTGTGGTGAAGATGTACGATTATATATAATTGAAAAGAACACAGTGTGTATTCTAGAATACCCAGTCTGTGGGCCCATATATGTGGCATCTAGTGTTTTGGGAATTTATTGTGTGTCACATGACACGTGACCTTAGATGCACAATGTCTAGGACCATCTCCATCACTCGTCATGTATATTAGAAGATACATGGACATGGGTTGGAGAACACAAGGTTATGTATCAAATTTTACTCACCCCACACAGCTTGGATGAACTAGTTATGTGTATTACCTTACCTTTTGGTTCATGGGATGAAAAACTAGGGTTTACAACATGTAATGGAATATGGACAGAGTACATGGTTGGACACCATATCGAATGGAATGTTCTTTATGTCCTTCGATATGCAATGTACTCCCTTTTTACATGAGTTTTTTTAATGACGTGGGCCATTGTAAAAAAGAAGTTCCAAGGGTATATGAACCTCATGTGTGACCCTACAACAAGTCGTTTATACATTTTTATATGGAATTAATCTCATATCACCCATATCTTGTGAAATTTTTTTAATGTTTTGTTCCCTTTATCATTTCCAAGAGGATTGGTGGGTATCATTTTCTATCTATAAGAGTATGATCCCTTCATCTTTGAATTTGTGGATATAGTTTTTGTCATCCCCTCAGAGAGTCATGTAGTAGGGTCCCTTATTAATTATTCATGCGCTAGATTCAAGGATTGGTGTCATCATGGCCTAAACCAATCAGCGTCGATCCTCTATATAGAAGGTTAATCTAGATGGAGTTGTTGGAATTAACCCAAATCCCTTGATGGGACCTTTATCTGTGTATCATATCTCTCTTTAGATCATTCAGCGTATCTCTCTCTCATGTTAGTTTTGAATGAACAATAATTCTCAGACAGACGTCATCGGTGCTATTTTACTCAGAAGTGAGTACTCCAAAATGAGTGCATCGTGGAATCCTTGAGATTTATCCCTTTAACTAGTATGAAATAGTTTCAAAATTCCATTACACTACACATCTTTCTTAGAGTATATCTAGATATACTTATTATATGTGTTGTAGTGATATACATTGTAGGGATGATTTTATCATTCTTTTTGGTATTTCTTTGAGGGAATATGGAGACCTATTTAGTATTGTCACACTTGCCCCTAAACTATATTTTCCCGCATGTATCATGTTTTGTGGAGATGAGAGTCTGTTTGACGGAGTCCAGGGAAAACGAGGACCAAAAAAATATTTTTTATTTCAGGTAGGATGATGTGTACCTATGGATTAGAATACTAGTCTTCATACCTGTTTTATTATAGGATGGAATTTTACATTTAACGACTAATTCTATTTGTTGGATTTTATTATGTCCTATAATACCGTAATGCACATTACATCATGATTCACTCAATTGATAGGGATATCAGTATGAATGACTTTTTTTCTTTGTAGTTGTTACATTTTAGAATTTTATGTCTTGGAGATGTGGTGATGCATATTGGTACATAGGTAATTTTTACCAGGTTAGTGATATTACTACTCGATTGTTGTAACAATCCCTTTTCCTGTGGGAGGTTACATTTGGGAGTCGTGGAATAGCCCCCTCTAGGATGGTTCATGACTGGGTGACATCAACGGTTGTCAGTGATACAATAGGACCAAGAGTGTGTGATATTGGTTTACAGATATTGTTATGATTTTTGAGTTTTTTTTCAAGAGAAAGACTCTAGTGTTAGTGCAGCAGATGATGTATCAAAACAATGGGACACTGATAACCAAATTTTCGACTTAGTACATGAGAACACTGGTTTTATGTAATAAAATCGTACATACATAATATAATATTGGATTGTGAAGTCAATGTTCTTGAGTAATCTATTGAAATATACAATTTCACCACTGTACATATTATGTTCATACATGATTCCTCTATGATGAATACATTCTAGAATTCATTTTTTCAAACATGATGATTTACCCCTTTGTGATGAGGATTCAGTACAAGGAAAAATTTCCTAGTGGTCATGTCTAGTTGATGAACTATTCATACAACCAACACTATATATACACATGGTACCTAATGTACCTGCATATGAATAGTGAAGACTGATATAACATTAATAGTTTCAGAAATAGTTACCCTTTAGGTTCGGAGGAGAGCCTGAAACAAAGGAGGTTGGGGATTGGCTTGCGGTGGTGCGCAGAGTTTTCTGTCTAGTCCTGACACTAGTAGATCAAATGGTGATCATGGTGGATATCCTTATACAAGAATCTATAGTGTGATGGAGAATTTTGACTGTTAAAACTAACGACGTGGCAACTAAATTGTAGAAAGAGGTAGATAATCTCTTTGTATAGAAGTTATCATCAGTTAAGATGAAATCTACGCATATACCAGCGCTTTTACAGCTCTAAAAATGTATCATAATGGTGGATGACTTTCCATATAGGTTCAAAACCATTTCAATGCACTTTATTGATATGGTTATAGATTAGTACGTCATGGATCAAACCTTCGAGTTAGGCCTTCATAGAGACATCCAAGGTTGCATTATAAATCATTGAATTATGGATTATGCTGGGATGATTTAGTGATCTTTGGTGGTCTAAAGATTCATATAATTGTTTGTGCCGCTAGTATCTGTTATTAGTGGATGAGAATGTGTTTAGACCTTGGTAGGAGGGATCCATGTTCTGTATTAGTTATCAGGATGTATGATAAATTTAAGTTCGAGTTCCCTGGATATAGGGTTTGTAGTTTATTATTCATAGGGTGGATCTAGCCAGTATAGGGAGATTTGATGCTACTCATATGACAACAGGGGTCATCTCATTTCATATTTTCCAACACATGGTTCTGCTGATAGGTAGATATTGGATGAACCACCTCGGCAGAGGTATATGTAGGCGTAGGTAGATTGGATGGACCATAGACATAGAAGATGATCTAGGAGAGAAGCATGAGGTGGCCTAAATCATGACATGTTATCCCTTCCACCCTTAGGAGGTCCGTTCTAGGAACATAGAGCAAGGGGATATGGGCAGGGACTAATGCATGTGGTCGATGCATATGACCCATGGGATCTAGGGATGATTCGATGTATGATATGTGTTTTTATACATTGGCTGCCACACACATGGAAACAAATGATAATCATTTTTTCATCTCCACATATATTGTAAATTACCTTTAGATTAATGTAGAATTTTTTTGTCGACCATTATGCTTGGTGACACCTATGAGAGGAGACAAGATGTTTAGAAATATATGCTGATTGAGTGACCTTTCCCTTAGATGTGAGTCTTTCAGTTGTATCCACATAGTGGATGCATCGAGGCCTTACAATGTAATTCTTAGAATGGATTTTTTAATCATCGTTCCATTCCCATATTGACTATTTTACATTAAGGGTGTGGTGTGTCCATAGATATGGAATGCAGTTTACCTTTTTAAGTGAAAATGAATCCTTGAAGGCATAGGATGGGCTCATGAATAGGAGCATGCAATAGGTTACTCATCAGTTTTCAACCTTGACCCTCATTGAAACAGATGTTTTGATATTCCAGTTCACAATAAACGCTATGGAGTACAATGAAGACTTTCATAAATATATTCTAGGATTACCACCTCAAAGGGAGATAAAATTATTAAATGACTTACACCCGGGGACACCAATGTTATCTGCACCAACATATTGGATTGATTTGACATAGTTTCATGAGTTGAAAGTGTAATTTGAGGACTTACAGAGGAAGGGATTTGTGTGATCAAGTGTTTCAGAATTAGTGACCATCAAAAATGTGTATGGGTGATTGAGGTTGTGTGTGGAATTCCAACACCTTAAACAAGTGATTATAAATTAAATTTCACCACTAACATGGATCGATGGCCTCTTCAAATAGTTGAGGGTGTCTGGATGGTTCTTATAGGGTGACCTTTAATCAGGTTATCACCAGTTGTGATTATGGAATGAGGATATACTAATGGAAAATGTCATATTCTACTCTGATCGTTATGATTACATGGTGATCCCCTTTGGCTTCACGCATTCTCCAATAGTGTTCATGGGACCCATGAACTAGATCTTCCACCCTTACTTATATTTGTTCATGTTTATCTTTATTGAAGATATCCCTCTGTACTTGATATCTGGGGAGGATCACACCAGAGACATAAGGATTATTTTGGACACACTCTTAAAGAACTAAGTTTTGGGAAACTCTCAATGTTCCAATTCTAGATATAGGTAGTCCACATTTTGGTACACGTTATCTCACCAGATGGTATGGCCATGGATCGGGCCCTGGTTGAGGCAATATTATTATGGGATCCAACTATGATAATGAGGGAGGAGCATAGAAACCATGATCTAAAAGGCTTTTAAAGGATATTAATACATGGGTTTTCTATGGTATAAAAACCTTCTAAATCTATTACGAAAAAGGGAAAGCCTTTACAATTTACAAGGAAGTGTCAGTAGGATTTAGCTCAATAATAATGATTTTGAAAATAGCTATTATCATCAGATTACAATAGAATGGTGTTGAGTATGTTTTGTTCTTCAACACATTGAGGACCATAATTGGTTGAGTACTGATATCGATGTAATAAGTGATTAATTATTGTTCACACCAGTTGAGGCCACATGATAAGATCAATGAGACTGATGATCTTGACTCAACAACAATAGTCATCACATTGAAGATGTGATGATACGATCTAATGGTTGTGTAGTTTATCACCTTATCTAATCACAAGAGTATCAAGTATATCTTCTCTCATAAGGATATTGACATGAGGAAAAGATATAGGATATATATCCACTAGGAATATGTCGTTGAAATTTTCTAAACTCTTGTGATAGGGAATGAAGTTGTAGATAATCTTAGTAGGATATCTAGTTCACAATTGTTGAACAAGGATCCCATGTTGTATTAATCATTAGTGTTAACCTTTGTTGATGGAGACAGAGAATCTTACATCTGTTCGATGGTTATCACCCCACCACTCTTACAGTGAGTCAAAATAGAAGAACATGAAGATATTGGATGTGAGACAATAGATTCATAGATGAATGTATGAAATGTTACTGATGGATATCAATGATTTGGGGATCACATCATACATTTAAGAGTATGTACAGTTGATCTAGTGGCATTGTTTCAGGGGATATAGTGGTAGTTTCATATGTCCCATTTCACAGTACAACCTATAGTAGAGATTATTTACTAGGACCACCAATATAGGTTTTGGTTGACATGAATGAAGAAATATGTTCTAGAGTTTGTCTCTAAATACCATATGTGCCAACAGTTGAAGGTTAAGCACTAGATTCTTGAAGTTTTGGCTCAAACCCTTTTGGTTGTGGAATAGATATGTGGTAGGATATTAGAGACTTTGTGAAGGGTTTTCCATTTATGACTAGGGGATACTATTCCATCTAGGTGATCATTCCCTGAATCACCATATTGGCCCACATCATAGATATCCAAGAGTATTGTTCAGAAGATAACATGGGATGACTCTATGTGAAGATTGTAATTTGGAATCAAGGAAAGAAATCATAGATTGTTTCCCATCATGATTTTTGTTTCACATCCTGTGTGTGGAAGAGACTACATGAGGCATTTGGTACTTAGTTATGCTTGATTACAATGATTCACCACAAAACGGAAGGCTAGAAGTAGAAGACCATTCAAATCATGTGGGAAATTATGAGGTCATGAATATTGGAATTCATTCATTGTTGTGAGGATCACCTACCACATGCAAATGTTGCTTACAATAATCACTACCATTCCACCTTGGTATGTAACCATTGGAGGATATGTTTGATCAACCCTTCCAGTCACCACTTTTTTGGTCTATCCCAAAAGAGGCAGAAATCGTGGTCCCATAGTTGGTATGATCTACTATTGAGAAGGTTGATATCATCCAAAAAATGGATGATGGATACATAGTGCTGCCAAAAATATAATAATGATATTTGAAAGGGACCGTTTCAGTTTTAGAAAGGAGAAAAAATGTTCTGTCAAGTTTAACTAAAACAACAATTATTGAGATTTTTAGGGTTCAAATGTTGTATTATACATTTATAAGACGTTTTCAGATAATGTGAAATTTTGGGAAGGTGTTGTATCACTTAACTATACCCCCATAGTTATACCATGTACCTGACGTCTTCCTCATGTCGTAGCAAAGGAGGTACATGCATGACTCATCAAACATGATTGACTGGGGAATGATAGACATAAATGATGGAGAGACTATTGGTAGTACCCATTGAAGGTAGATGATCGACATGATATGATCAGTTGTGGGTGAGTGATTCCCTTGGTGGGTTTCTGGTTTCAGTACGAGCATCTATAAGAGAGACCATCGGATCCAGAGGGTCAGATTTATGTTAAGTTCCCATATATTACTCACTAGTCATGTTTATGGAATTTTGGGGACATTAATTCGCTATATTGGGGACACATTAACATCCCTTATTTTCCATGTATTATTTATTAATATTATATTGAATTAATTTGACACCATGTACAGATAGATAATGTTATTCTTGAGATCCAATTTTCTTTGAATATACCATAGTAATATATTAAATATCACACCCTAGTGATTTCCTCAAAATGTGTAATAACAACAAAATGTGTTCTGAGATCAGAAATAAAAGGGATCCATTTCATTCAGAGATGTGAGTTTATCATATGTCCGGCCTGACATTGGTCACCTCATGTCAAATGTGGAAAATTTTTTTTGGAATATTAAAAAATAAAATAAATTGTGAATTTGTTTAATTTTATCAGTTCTCAAATTCAACAGTGTTTACTTTTTAAATTAGCCTAAGGTAAGAGTTGAGGTTTAGATAGATAATCGTGGGATTTTTTGCTGGCTCTTGAGAGAGCATGGAGAACTCTATTGATGGTGAATGGTGATAGGATTGTAGATCAGATATATATGGATTCTATTTTTGAATGATCTCTCTAAAAGTGGAGACACCATGATCTATCCTCTTCAGCGAACTACATGGTTTCCACATGTAGCATGTATGATCATGATAGAACCTCTACCAAATCCAATCAACTTATATAAACCTTCATGAATGTCTCAATAGGTTATGCATGAATATCCACCTCTTTCTGAGAGTTTTAACACTACAAACGGCATGTCAATCGGATGCCTCGTTTGAAATATAATGGCATTTTTCCAAATGGGGATTGTGGGATCTGGGGCTGGTCCGACACGACCCAGCCCGGGGTCCCCCAAATTGACCCGGGTCCACCAACCCATCCTGACCCAGCTTAGCTAAGGTTCGCTGGAGAGGGTCCAAACTGTTGGCGCAACCCGCTCCCTTTTGGTCCTCCATAGGGGGGCTCGTTCTGCCTAGATGGGAAGTGTCTCGGAGCCACTTCCTCCTCCCAATCACAATGTTGTCCATCAACATGGCCACCCTCTCCACCATATTCAAGAGACCATATCTTATTTCATGTGGGGAATGGCATGGTGTCGTGTATGTGGTGTAATGATGAGGCTTGATGGCTCTATCCACCTACCACCATCTAGTGGTCCTTGACGCACTGCCCTAGTAAGTTAACTATGACACTCTTCCAGCTATCCATCATGGCTCTATTCCACCTCCCCATAGCTACCAACATGGGCCACTACTAGACACTAGGTCTGCACCAGTGGTTCTTCATCACAACAACTGTTCCTCAACATCCGTAGGGTTTCCCCTTCCCTACAAAGACCTCTAATTTCCAATGCTTCAATAGTGAATGGTTGTTATGCATGTACGAACAAAGAAGAGGGGGTCTGGCTTAGTATGTGTTTTCATGTTCCCTCCTTGTTAGATTTTTAATACAGGGGTAGCATGGGATTACAGTTCTATCAATAAATAATTAAATCTCATATAGATAAACCCTAGAAAGACACCCTCCCACAATAACGTATTATCCATAGATCAACTTATTCATGGGTTGATATGTATTATTTTCATTTATATTAATAAGGGGGTTATAAAAAAAAATAAGACCACACATTGATTGGCGTTATTCATTTATCTGCTCCACCCTTAATGATTCATTCACTATTGGCATTTGTGGCTTCCCTCTCCAACTATTTGCAATGCGATGATGTTATTTGTGATCATACCACATTCATCATTTTTCATTGGAGTGAATCCTTTACAAAGGTTTGTTAGATAATTTTCTTTCTTTATTTACTATCTCTCTAAGACACTATCTAATTAAAATAAAAAGCATCACATCGTTTCAGTTACACTGTAACACTGCGTCGTTAAATTGTTTCATTTATGAAACTATGTTTCTGTTTTTCATAATTTTGGATCCACTAAGGAGCCTCAATTAATGAAAATTATCACCGCACAAAATCATAATCATCTTCCACTCAATAGTTAGGGATGTAAAATAAAATAACTTTTTATTTTATTTAATTGTTTTTCTGAAATGTCTAAAAACTAAATTTTCTGCCCGACCGTTGCCGGTCAAAGGTATGTCATTACCAAGAGAATCTCGACATTATGATTTTAACAATTCCATCATATTTTCGATCCGTGCACCTATTTTAATGTTAGAAAAATTCAAATTCATGTTTACTTTAATGAACTAATAATGTTCAAAATTCCATTCTGGGTTCACGGGGCCTCATAATCATGTTTAGTCAAAGAGTGATGTCTCGAAATAAATCCTTAATATTATAAAAAATTAATAGATAAATTCTAGATCCTTTCATTCTCCCTACCTTATAAATTTATTTCTCTGATTTTCAAAATAAGGGCTAATCAATGAAATTGGGGTACTGAGAATGAATCTGAGCCTCTAACTCCCATGTTATATCCTAATGATTCACATTCTGGAATCGAATTGGAACTAGACGAATCAATTGTACACAAATGACCTAATATTGTTGGTCATATATCTCCACCGTGAACTCAGTAAATGTCACACCATAATCAATGTCTTCCTCACCCCAGTATGTCATGTTTGATGGATCATGAACGTACCTACTCATCCGTGACACTTATTAAACATCGCGAACTCGGTGCATCTATGGGGGTATATCTTTTTGGTACGCCACCTCTCCAAATATGCTAAGAATATGAAATGGTTCGATAAACCTCCTAGATATTATTCCACCCTAGAAAAATCTTTGCAAACCCCATCATGGTGATACCCAAAAGAACAAATGGTCCCCCTCTTTAAACTCCAAATGTATTTGTCTCCAATCAATAAATGACTTATGTTTTCTCTGTGTGGTAATATTACACTCCTGGATGATATTCAAATTCTTATTAGTATCCCATACCATCTCTAGAAAAATGAGTGTTGAGTCCCCCATGGTATGTTTAGTATAGTGGTGATCTATATGGCCAACAATTCAAGGCCTCCAATGGTACCATGCCGATAGTGGATTGATAGAAGTTTTTGTATGAGAACTCCACCAATGGATGGTGGACGTACCAACTATGACCAAAATCAATGATGCTATCACAACACATGTCCCCCACGGTGTACAGGGTATGCTCTGTTTGAGTATATGTCTTATGTTGAAAGGATGTCCTCAAGTGTAGGTGAGTCCAGAATTCATCCTCTAATCCTTTTCAAATTTGGGATGTTAAGTGATCATCATAGTATGAATTGATCGTCTAAGGAACGACATGTATTCGTACAATATCCAAGACATAAAGGAATCCCCATCCATATACACATCCATTCTATTTTAGGATAGGACGTGGGGCGACATGGGGTGTCAATCAATGAACACCTAAATAGAATCGTGGCATCCAGATTACTGTGGTAACCCCATCAAAAATTCCTTCAAGATACCATCCCAAATCCACTCTATTACCTATAGTGGTTTTTTCTTTCCTTTAGGGACCTGTTACATTTTCTTCACATGTTGAGAAGTGAGGCATCATGAAAAAAACATTGCCACCACTTTTATCATCCCCGACCACTAGTACTGACATAAGTGGTCTCGGTACAGCTTCCACACACTATGATTTACCACCAAAGTGGATTTTTGTAACTACTTCACCACATCCTCTTGTAATGTAACTATTACTATAGTGAATCCACTGAAAATTATGACATTATCTAAACCTACTAAAAATCAATTTGGAGAATGTATTGAGAATAACTATGAACAACGAGCCTCACCTTCAACAACTAAAAGTTATGCCTCTAATAATCGATGGTGGAGTAGGGAATTGATAGCCATTGACTGAAGGAAAGATGGACCAACATTATACACAAGTGATATCTACAGCACTTCAAGATATTATTTCGCCTCACTCGGCAACCGTAAACCAATCCTCTTACTGAGCATATCTTCCACCACGTTCCCCATCCAATGTGTATATACTATCTCAATGTCATAGTCCTGGAAGAAATCTATCCTTCCCCGCTGTATCATGTTTAGTTACTACTATGGAACATATACCTGGGACTCTTGGGGTCAGAGTATAATGTAAGATACTAACCAATCATGTATTTTTTCCACTTCTTCATGGTAAAGGCCACTACTGCTAACTCTAGGTCTAGGGTCGCATAGTTCATCTCATGATTCCTCAACTTCCAGGATCTGTAGGAAATAACTACTCACTCGTTCATTAGGACACAACCCATTCCAGTCCCTAATAGTTTATTGAAGACTGCATACCCAAAACTCTTTTTTGGTAGTCTCATGATGGTGGCACATTTCATTCTCCCCCTCATCTTATAGAAACATCTTGCTCAATTATACATCAAAATAAAGGGTTTTACATTCCATGTCATGTATAATAATGGTTCTTATACTTTTGAAAAATACTAAATGATCCTATGGAAGTATCCAGCCAACCCCATGAAAATTCGTATCCTCAAGTACACTCCTGGGTGGCTCTCATGAAATAACTACTTAAAACATCACTGGATCTAGTACAACTCTAGCCTCCAAGAAGAAGTGTCATATAATGTGGACCTCTCGAACCCCGAACCGGAACTTCTAGTGATTACCAATAATCTAATTCTCTATTAGTGCATACAAGACTATCTGCATGTTTATAGGCTACTCCTTCACCTATTCCATGTACACCAAGATTTCACCTATGAAGACCACCAAGAAATGATCTACGTAAGGTTGGAAGGTCATATTCATGAGTCCCATAAACACTCATTGAGTATTGGTCAGGCCAAGAGGAATTACCAGGAACATATAGTATCCATACTAACATATGAAGGCTACCTCATGTTTGTTATCATCTTGTACCTGATGCTGATGATAACCTTATCTATGGTTTAAATTCAAGAAAAACATCAAACCCATCAGCTAATTGATGAGGTCATCAATCATCATCAGTGGATAAATGTTCTTCACGATCATATGCATCATGGATTAGAACTCTAGACATATACTCAAGCTCCCATATTCCTTCTAGAAAAACAACACTACAACTACCCATGGTGAAATAGTGGGACTTACGAAGCCCTTATCCGACAAATCCTCTACCTATACTTTCATTTCAAAAATTTCAATGGGATCCATCTAATAAACTTGGGTAGATAGTGGTTTTTTCCCTAGGTATATATTTATTCATAGGTGTACCTCTTGGAAAGGTGTTTGTCCACAAACATCCTCATGAAATACATCCTTATACTCATAAATCACTATAGGGAAGTTCATACTCATCGCTTCCACCACATAGAGGGAGGGGATAGCCAACATGTGAGTTTCCCACAACACCCACCACCATGAAAGTCCATCCTATGCTAATTTATTTTCATTTTTCCAATGAAGGAAAAACGGGTCACGTCTTCAATGACACAACGCAATTTGCACCTAATAAAGTCGATCTGAGAAAGTCCTGTTGATAACTAGACCATAACCTAGATGACAACATATGGCCTCACCGTTTCAACTAGAGATCCCATCAGAATCTATTACCTACTAGAGTAATTTCACACTACCTGAACTAGTGTGTAATAATCAAATCACCTGTTGTATGAGTCTCTAAATGTTAGGATAGACCCAATTCCACCACTGGAATCTTTGAGAATCAAACATGGACTATGGAAAAAAAATTTAGTGGAACATTAGTCTATAAAAAATGATGCTAATGTTGAGAAGACACATATCCTACCTCAAATCATCTCTTGAGCGCCATTGTCAAAGGACTCCATCTCCTGATGTTGGCCTTGCCCCTACCTGCTGGCTCCCTAAGCACATATTGGAACACCTATAGTGGTGGTGGTATCCCCTCAAACTATCATCCACTACCAGTCACTCATCTTAGTCCCTTTCCACATATGCCGCCCTACAGACTACCTCACTCAAACCTATTCCAATTTCTTTTTAGTTCTTTGACCATCTGCAGATTTTCTATGCTGCACGTCGAGTTTTCAATAGCCATGTGTCCCTACCCGCTGCATGTGAAGAACATCCTGGTTCCCTGTTGACTGCCTCTGATCTATGAACACCACACTACCGACCCCATGTCCTATGGTCGTCCCCTGAATGACCTACCCTGCATGGACCAGTGTGATTTATTCCTGCTATTCACTAAATAATACTTCACCACCTGAAGTCTGTTGGTGGCTCAAGTTTTTGGTTCATACTCAGCTCGGCATTTCTCCACAATAAGGGCCCTCTTCAACACTACAGTCTGAGTGGAGATGGAGAGACACTATGGATTCCCTAATCTTCCTTTTGAGTCCTTTATCAATGGAAAGATCCTTGAATAAAGGGTCTTTCAAAATTTCTGTTGAGTAGTGAGAGAGATCTATAAAACTTGATGAGTTATAAACAACTAAAATACATAACTAGTTCAGGTGATAACCCTATTGTATTCTCAACGAGCTCATGGTCATTGGGGAATAACTCATTGCATAGAAGAAAATCAAATTATGCCCAATAGAGGTTCACCTCATCCTCCATCTAGATGATCAGGTTCCACCATTTAATTGCTGATACTTTTAGAAGGATCATACCCAAGATCATTATCTTTTCATGTGGTTCCCTCAGTCAATGGAAAATCTATCTCACTACTCCAGCTTGTCCTCAATAAACCACCCAGAATGGCCATCTATAGCATTATTCCTGAATCGATTACTCATAACCAGGCGGGCTTTCCTCAGAGTCAAACATCATAATTCTAGTTGGACGTCTTAGTGGTGGAATCCTGATATAGATCATGATGTAAGACAGTCAAAATATTATACAAGTTGTGATATATTTTATAGAATAAGATCCTATGTAGATAATAATTCAACCAGTTCTTTCATCTATAAATCCAAAATGTATAATTCATTGTCCTGGTGTTTTGATAGAACGGACTCCACACCAACACTGGACTCCCCAAATCTGAATGTTCAACATGAAACATTAAACACTATACCCCCACAAACATAAAAACATACTCCTGGTCATATAGGTATAACTTACCATATATGATACCACATTTTCACGACCCATACCCTGGGGCCTAGGCCGTGACATACCCCAATCATGCATTTCGAAGGCTAGAGGATGGAGACTATTGTTTATGGAATCAAACAACATGTGGGGTGAATTTTACTCAGTAATTGTAAGCATAAATAGACAACCACATCCCAATGATGGACATGTAAATCAAGCATGTCACTATTAATAACCACTAAGAATAAGTACAACGGAAGTCCAAATGCGGAAGAATAATAATCCAAAAAAGACTAATTAGAAATTAGAAAATTACAACAGAAACTCTTGGTATCCATCTGATGAAGACCCCAACTGATGGGTATGAATAGAGTAGATGGTGGACGTTTTAGATGTATGACCACCTCAAACCTAGTATCACTGGGATCCATTGAGTATTTGGAAACAATGTCCTTTGTTAAGGAATCAGTCATCTACACCGAACACAACACGTGTAGGGAAAGCCTGCATAGGGTTTGTGTTACAATATAATCAGTAGGGACCCCAAAAAAGGAAATAAAAAATGAAATATATAATCATACCATAATCCATGACCATGAATCACAATCACTGATCAAGAAAACTAACACAAGGTATATTCTAATGTAAGAATGTAGGACCCTTAATAACATCATCGGACACCGTGGGCCACTGGAAAAATCCTCCTCAATTAGTACATTGGGCCTGTTAGATCACATTGAATAGTCTACCCAATAAAATTAGACTATTGTGGTACTCATCATTGATGAGTACCGTGGTTATACTGTGTCACAAAAAAGACACTCACCACCGTGGTCATGCCGAGTTCCAAAGAAGCCACTTCCCAATAGCAATTCAAAGATACTCCTCCTATCGAGTATCATGGATTTTTCAGGTTACAAAGTTTCATAACTCCACCATTGGCCTTCCAACTCACACAGAAGCCTCTTCCCACTGGGCCATAGTAGCCGATAATAGTCAATAATATTTATTTCTCTGCCAAATGCAGGGTTTCTACACGTAGCATGTTTGATCTCGAGAGATCCTTTTCCCAAGAAAATTATCTTATTTTAAGTTCGATGAATGTCTCCATATAGTATTCCAAAAGATCTGTCTTTTCATGGGGATTACATCATCGTAAACAACTCATCAATTGGAATCCTGGTATGCATGTTATTGACGTTTTTCCACAACGGGGTCAGTTAGGTCTTGGTCCAGTCTGACCCAGCGCAAACCCGACCCAGTGTCCCCCGATCCGACCAGGTCCACTAAACTGACCTGGACCCAGTCCATTCTATCCTAACTCGATTGAGGGGGGTGGTGGCTCACTGTGGTGTGTCCGACATGCTGGGGAGACTCACATCTTGCATGGACATCCTGGCCAGGATTCAACTGAAAGCAGTTTATGACTCCCAATCTCCTCGTGAATCATCTGCAGGGACACCCTCTCCACCAAACTCAAAAGACATAAGCCCTACCTGCATGGGATGCAATGCACTGCCGCGTATGTTGTGCACTGACGCGTTTGAGAGGCCGTAAAACATGCCTCTAGATGACAGCTTAGCTGGAGGCCCATTCCAAACCTTTGTGGTCTTCTGATCATAGTTCTCCTCTCGAGCACCATCGTTTCACACAATCATGGTCCATAATTGGAAATTTATGGTTCCCTCAGGTCTTTCTCTGGGCCACCGATTTCACATCAGTGGTCTTTTGTTCGCACTATTTGTGCCTCTGGTTTCTATTGGGTGTCGCATTCTCTATGAAGGTGTCAGATTTTGCATTGCTGAAATTTCAAATGATCATACCCGAAGAATGAAAAAGGGGGAGAGGGTCAGGACATGGTCATATCAACCAGTGCCCATTATGTAAGTATTTTAAAACATGGGAGGCTTATGATTACATTTCTATCACCAAATAATTAAATCCTATATTGAAAAACCCAAGAAAGAAACCCTACTACAAGAGTGAATGATACAAAAATCAACCTATTTGTGGGTTTATCTATTTTCGTTGTTTTTAGAATAATAAAGATGAAAAACATATAACAAATAAACCCATACATTGGTTGAAGTTCATTGTAGAAGCACTCCGCCCTCAAGGATTCATGATCTGTTGGCATTCAGTGCCTACCAGTCCCATTTATCTCAAAGTGTCAATGTTTCTTGTGATTGTTAAATTATTTTTTGTTTGAAGTTAAAGGGAAAAATGTCGTATTCTCATCAACAAATATACACAATTTAATTCTGAACTATCCAATGTGCTAACCCATTAAAAGAAAACACAACACATAATTTCTATTACATTGTTACATCACGTCATTACACTGTTTCAATAATGAAATCATGTATCTATTACCATTCATTAATGAGCCGCAAATGTGCTTTCATTAATGAACCTCTTCACTAAATCACAGTGGCGTCGTTCGGGGCTCAATGGTGATAGAAGAAAAATAAATTATCTTTTAAATTTATTTTATTTTTTTCTAAAAATTCAGAAAGCTAATTTTTTCATTCAACCATTTCTAGAAAAAGTTATGTATTTTCTAGGATAATCTTGATATTACGAGTTCGACGGTTCCCTAAGATTTTTTAAATAATCATATTTTTATAAGATTGAAAAACCCACTTACTATTTTCTTAAATGAAAAAAAAAATTCAAAAATCTATTTTGGGATCATCGGGCCTCAGAATCACATGCCATCATAAGAATTAGTCTCAAAAAAATTTGATACTATATTATTAATGTTATATAGTAATTATGTTAAGCTACATTGGATTTCCAACACTTATCATGTCTAGTGTATACGAGTGACCATTTGAAGGTGTCTTGAAGGGAATATGAAAGAATAGGGTTTTGTGAGTTCAGGTAGGCTAGGGTGTTCTTATGAGTTATAATAGTAGTCCGAATTACTAAATTTTTTCTTAGATTGATTTTTAAAATTAACGACTCTTTATTTATGGTGGGATTGTATTGTGGCCCAGTTTACTTTACATCACATTATTTCGTGTCGTACTTAGTTGGTTGTGATAATGGTATAAAAGCATTTTTTTCCTTACTAGTTTTTAAAATTTATTATTTTTGGGCATGGATATGTTTTAGTTCATATAAGTACATAGGAAATATCTACCATGTTGGTGATGTTACTACTATATACAAGTCCCTATAATAGCCTATTAGAGGCAGGCTTGGACAGTCGTGGCACATGCCCCACTCAGACGAGTAATGACAATTGTAGATGTCCATGGAGAACACTTTATAAAAAGGGAACAAAATATTATGTTTCATAAAGTGTTTTTAATTTTATAATATCTAAATATTAAAAGATAATAATTTTCCAAAAGTAATGAATATGATTATAGTGAATAAGAAGACAAAAATGACTAATATATTATTGATGATAATTATAGTTTTTCTCATTGAACTGTTCTGTGATAACTATTTTCCCTATAAATAAATATAAAATAATAAATAAATATATGTGGATGAAAATGAAAAAAATACATGTTTAAATGTGATTATTATAAACGTGCCTTTAAAATATAAATTGTGTTGAATGGTACTAGTATATTATAAAGGGTTAATCATACTTTTAATAGTCAAAATAATTGTGGAAACAATATAAATTTCTGGATTTTTAAAAGATACAGAAATCTTGAAGTTGTTACCTGATGATGAAAATAATATAATAATCAAGACATATGAAAAATTAATATAAGAAGATAAATAATATGATATCCATAAAAAATGTTGTTGTTGAACAAGGAATAATACTGTACAAAAATAAAATTATGGTTGTTGAGGAATTATATATAGAATGTAAACATCAAAATGGTCTTCAAATATATTCCAAAAATGTTAATTGTTAGGTTTAATATATTAATAATGGTTCAAAATGATGAAAAACTATAGGAATACTATATATATTTTTGAAAAAAAAGTATTTATAAAATTTTTGTATTTCTATGAAATCAATATTTAATGGGAAAAATATTATAAATATATTATTTAATAACTCATATAAAAATATAAATAGGATTATTCTTTTTGGATTATAATTTTTTTTTAAAAAATATTATCCAATATTGATGGTAATAAAAATGTCTTAATATAATTCCCCAGGTCTGGATATGATATGGGTTATAAAGAAATTAATCTCCCAATGGATAATTTTAATGATGTAGATGATTTATTACCACATTTTAATTCATAATAATGTATTACTGTCTCTCATATAGCTTTAAATAATCATCAACCAATTTAGTTATTCATTATTGTTGTACAATGGTGGCCATGGATTTCCAAAATATGAGAACACAAGGTTTTCCCCTTAATTTCATATTGTATTTTATATTAAAATCCAAGAATTCATGAACAATGATTTCTAATGGATTTTAGGAATGTTTAAAATTAATTTGGTGTCCTAATCAACTTCCCTAAATTTGAAGGAAACTTTATTGAAGATAATTGTTATATATAACAATTCTATATCTTTTATGTAAAAATATGGGTTAGAAATGATTTTACTATGACAAAAATACACAATAAATGAGATGTTTCAAATTAGTGATGTGTTATAGAAATTCATTTAAAAAATAATAAATTTCAATTTTTATTTCTGTTAAATTTTTTATTTTAACATTCTCATATAAAATACCATTTTCAATGTCAATTGATTTCCCTAGAATAAAAATCAAATTTAAATTGATTAAAACATGAGAAATGTAATTATTACTTTGGTATTTTTTTCAGAAAATTTTATATGTTTTTTAGACTTAGATTAGAATTTTATACCCATTTAACTAGAATTATAGGGATTTTATTTATTTATTATTATGTTAAGTTATTTTTCATGATATACATGATATATATTTATAATTCATTATTATTAGAATATTTCTCATATTGTGAGAAATGTTGTAATAATGTGTTTTGATTGAATAAAATTATTATTTATACAAGATACATTTCTGTTGATGGAATTAATTAATGTGGTATTGTGTAACGCAGAAAATGGTTCATGTGTACCAAATGGTTTTACAAATAGGTTTATGTTATAACATGTGATCATAATGCCACGAAAATTTTATACCCCTTTCTAAAGTTTTTGATTTGTTGAAGAGAATGATCACCCATGATTTTTTATAAAAAAAATTCCATATAACTCATAGGGAATCATTATTTCACATGGAAAAAATTGTTCCATTATAGTGGAAGTGATGTAAATTTTTTTAGGAATCATTAATATTATATATTTTTGTATCATAATATAAATGATAATTATAAAAAATCAAAATTTGGGGACTTATTTTTTAGAGATGTATCAATATTATGTAGTTTTTAGATCATTTATAAATACATTATCATTGGATTTTTAAAGGAATACAATATAGATTATAGATGAATTATATAGGTTTAGTTGTTGACCAAAAATTGTGGATACAATACTCACATGAAACACAACCTTTGTTTGGATATATATATATATATATATATATATGGATTTAATAGAACAAGATCTAAAAAAATATAAGGTTTTTAATTTTATGATATAGCTTGACATGGATTTTTAGAGCTGAGGTGTAGCTAGAATTTTATATTGGATAATTATAATTAAATATATTTTGTGATATTTTTTAATGATCACTAATATAGGACATGAACAAGGTATATGTGTTTCATGGAAAATTAGTCAGTGTTCCATAGTGACATTAAATTAATACAATCCATAATTTTATTGATTAAAGATTATTAATTTTAATGAATTCATTCATATCATTGAATTTTATTGTCTTATAGAAATAGTGAACAACACTTATATAATTCCTTATATATTAATAAGTGGAATCATCTACCTGTTATACATTTTTTCCAAAATATCAATCTTTTATATTGAAAAACATCTCATTTTCACATCAAATCATTATGATTTTCAACACGGATTATTCATTGTTCCAACTCATATATAAAAAATATGAAAAAGTTCCACAAGTAGGATGTGAAGTAAAATATTATTAAAATTCATTAAAAATTAATAATCCCATTTGTAAAACTATGACATCATAAAATAGTTTTCCCATAAACTCAAAATTTTATCACCAAAAAATTAATTACATAATATTCCAATAAGATTTACTAGAAAATAATTTTCATTAAACACATATACAAAATCATTAATTTAAATTCACAATATTTTGGGTTTCTTATGAAACATTATAAACCATTGAAATTATTTTCGTAACAAAATTATATACAATTAAACTGTAAATTTAATATTTTAGAACAAATATTTAATATTATACCTTGTTAAATAAGATAATTTAAAGGAAAATAAATTATAAAGAATTAAAGATAAATGTCCGTAAATTGGGACACCATATTTATATAACACCTAAAATTACCTAGTAACACAACATGATTTTAAAAGTACAACATACTCTACATAATTTTCAACATTTGACACTACATTAAATAAAACATGATATAATTATAGAAGAATATTATTTATACATAAATTATATACAGTTAACATTAATTTTTTTATGAATATTATTAATGTATTTATGAAAAATATATAATTTTTCTACTCAATAAAATCATTTATTGTCCGCAAAAATTAATAACAATGTTTTATTCTAAAAATAATTATATTTCCATCATATATATTTTTATGGCTTTTTTTAGAAGTAATTTATGTTAATTTATTTAAAATTAAGATATTATTTACTATAAAATTAAAATATATTTTGAAATAAAAATATCAATATTATTGTGGGGTTATTTTTTTCGATTTTTGATAAAATATGAACTTATCAGTGAAAAGTGAAATTTCTAATTCGGTTAAAACTATAACATATTTTAATAAATTTGTTTATTTTAAAGTCCAATTATTCATTTAATTTCATATCATTGTAACATACATAATATTTAGTTAGTTATACTATAATTATTTAAATTTAAATCACCATTATTGTATTTTTAATATAATTCTATTTTTATAATTTGAGGATTGTTCTAACAAAATTCATTAAAGAACAAAATGCAACTAAAATTTAATTAATTAATATAACACAACTTTATAAAATATTAAATTAAAATAAAAATATTATATATCAATATTTTTTAATATAAAATATTATAATTATGATTTCAATTCATATTGTTAATATAATATCATCTTTTCATTGAGAAAATTATCATTCAAAAAATAGTTGGTTGGTGAAAGTATGGATGTTTCATTAAACAAATTAGGGCCTAATGATAAGAGATATGAAAGAATATTGTAAGAAAAAAATGTTTTGAGATCATTCTCAACTCTGAGCAAGGATTAATAGAATGATATTTTCATTGAGATTCATCACAAGAGGGTGTTAACAGAATATATATGAGAATGATTCATGTTGATCATAATATGGATAAAAGTTTTATGACTAGTATATATAACATCCCAATAGAATTATATTTAAATGAATGAATGATCAATTTGGTGGAATATATCAAATGTGTGAGAATATTCAAAATCAATTTGAATATCTTATGAATGATAATGAGAATGTAATGGAAACATCACATCAATGTTGGTTATATAGGGTGACTAATTCATATATTTTCAGTCTAATATTTGATAATTTTCTTTATTATTTTTGTATATCAATGTTTTTCATTTATCATTTGTGGTTCAAAACTTTTTCCACAAATATGAGTTAGAAAATAATTTTTTCAATCAGAGAAAGATTTTTATTCATGCTTGCGGGTTTTATTTTAAATTATAACATTTTTGTGAATATGATTTTATAATATTGATTCCAGATTTTGAATTATCATAATCTAAACTATACTGTAAGGACGTCTTATTTAGGATAACATTTTTTGTAACCATACTAATAACATGGTGAATCATTTTGGGATGATTGTTTATCACTTTAAATATTTTGACACTTAATTTACACCTATGCAATTTAATCAGAAAATGGAAATCCTTTTGTATTCAATGATACTTGGTAATAATTTGCATGAAATAATAATGAATAATATAAACCAAATTTTGTTAATGGATTAGTTATCCATTTATATTTAGTTCCCAGTTTATGGTTTTGTTATCTCACAACAATGATTTCCTTTTATTATCACAAAATACACAAGACTGGTAATGGTCTTCAACTCATATTTACCTAAATATTATACATGGATCCTCATAAATTCTTTCTTAAATACATAGTATTATCAAACGTGTTCTCAATATTCTATTCATTGATGATTGTGAAGAAACTACACCATACAACATGCCCGAGAGTGGGAAATTCGGTAGAACTATTTCTTCTACAATGCACAAGTAAAGGTGTCTGGTTCCTTCAGGAGCTAAGACGAGTCATGGTTTTTTATTCAGACATTGGATCTATGGGTCTATCCATAAATAATCTTATTGTTTAATTGGTTATTAATTCATCATTAAACCATATATGTTCTAAAATATCACTTCATTAGATCAAAATTCTTTGTGAATATCCTACATTCAACATAAAAATTAATTGAGATTTTTTCCAACCTTCATAAAATCAATATCATTATATGATTCTTTTTTACCCATGTGTTAATCTATGATATTTTCTTTTTCATAAAATATTTTATCGGCCTTCTTCAACACTCTTTAGTGGAACAGAAAAGTTAGGGATGTTCAAATTATCAATGAAATACATGTTATCCTTTTGATTTTATAAAATCATATCAATCATGTATATTCTTCTTTTATAATAATTTTGCAATTAATCTATCCTAATAATAATGTTGTGTCCATGTTTTCTGACATGTATAATAATGGTATAGACTTATAGATGTTTTAAATATAACTAAAGATGTCAGAGCTTTTCTATCAGTTTACCTAATCTTTTGATGAAACTATGTTTCATGGAATAATCTTGTAGAATATTCATACATGATATAATTATCATCTTCATAAGATCATCTAATATTAATTCATATAAATATATATTTTAAAGTGTATTTTATATTCATCCGAGAATATTCATCTTAAGGAAAAGTGATGGTTAAATGAAATTATATTTGATATCCATTCATTGGAGATAAGTTTGATTGTCAGTGTATGTGGCCACATACCTACATTGATTTATTGAATTGAACAAGGGTCATCGGGATTCTCACATGTGTCGCATTTGACCAAAGGATAAAGACAACATGGTGACTTGATTGAAATATTTTGATCTATTTGATAAGATGACCATCCTTATTTACTAAACTTTATAAATTGCATAAATTTCAAGTAATGTTTTCAATTTCACATTAAACTCTTCTTTATTATAGTTCTCCGAAATAAGATTTAATATCCAATTGAACTCTATAGAAGTGTGTAAATGGGATCCACTATTGGTTTTTTCCATGTTTCTTACCTTTTTCGTATCCCACTATTACTCATGTTATTTCTAATTCACCCATACATCGTTACATGACACTATGGTAGCCATTTTTGGTCTGGTTCCCAAATGGATTCCCCTAGAGCTCACATGTGTGGTTGTGATGGACTATTTGAGTGGATTTTATTGAAAAATATTTTTTTGTTAAAGCCCAATATAATATATATGTAGTAAATAAGATATATACTATTTCTATATAATATTTACAAGTAGAATAGATTTTCAAAATTCCAATTACCCTCCTCATTAATTATTTACGAATAAGTATAATTATTATATCATTTATAAGGCCAAATATTTACATCCTAAAATTTAATTTTTCCATGTTATTCAAAATTTCATATTAAAAATCCTTTTGATGTTTTATAAAATATTCACCACATTATCATATGTTTTTGAACTAATGAATTACAACTCATAAATCATTAATGTTATGTGGATAATTTGTCATTCATGACTTCCAATAAAACTTAATGAATCCATAAATCTTATTTAATGATCACCAACGCATAAAATATGTAGTATATGTGAAATTTTAACAATATGTAGATGGATATTCATGAAAAATTAATTCCTTGGATATTGGATATACTGGTATGAAATTTATTTATTCAATAAAAATTTTTGGGAACACCATTAAACCACCAATATCTTCTTCTTCATAAATACATATTCAAATAATAGTTGATAAAAAATAAAACATAAACATATAGAAGGATCCTTAATACACCTTTCCAATTTTTTCAATACCTATAGAAAATGTCAAGTCATTATATTCATGAAATTTATTAAAAAAAATTATTTTTTTTAAATGACATGTTATCATTTTTATTTTCCCCAATACCCATTATTGATAAAAAACTTCAATATACCGAATTTAGTTTGGTATCAATTAATTCAAAAAAAAAGATACATTACATATTCTAATCTATGTATACATTTTATAACATTGATAAAAAAATGAAATCAAATTTTGACATAAAAAATTAAAATTAATAATTCTAAAAATGATAACAACTGATCTACCATAAATTATTTCATGATTTTTATATTGTATATATATTAATTGATTGATTGTAATTGGTTGATATTAAATAGATTCAATATAAGTGAAATGTTTTAGATAACAGATATAAAGATATGATTCTCAAGAAACATTAATCATTAAATTCCTATATATTTATTTGATTAAAAATTTAAATCATTCAATTTTAAATAGATGATTATATTCATGAAATTAGACAATTATATCTATAAAACATTAAGGAGTACATTTACATTTATCAATTGTTGACAACATCTCATGAAATTTTACATCATGACATAGTGAATTATCATTTCTTTTTTCATCCATTTTTCATATATTTTATTTAAGATTTATTACATGATCCACATTAATAGAGATAATTTATAGTATATTAGCTTTAATAGTCAAATTATTCTAGTTACACCAACATGGATCCTTAAGTGTCTTTTTCACTTAAGTCAACTGATTTTCTTCATAGATTGATCTTCAGATTCTTCTCCAAGGTTTTCATTTACTTTATGGAATATACATTGACTACATATAGTGATACATGGTGTGAACCATTCTTCTATAGAAGAAAAATATTATCCTATTTGGTGCATCCCACTTCATGATCTTGTTGTGTTTTAATTTAGAATCCCTCTTATTTTGATTATACTCAAGGCTGGAATATCATGTATATATTATATTTTTTTGGAATTTTATATATAGATATTATAACTATATTCCTTCATAAGGATGTATAATATCAACTATTCAATGCTATAATAGTCATTTTATTTGTTTTAGTGTTTTTATTAAAGGTTTATATCTTACATACCTCTTGATTATGACCACTTCCATTACTATTAATTCATAGTTTCATCACATTTTCAAAAAAAATTGTCATAGGAATATTTTTTTCCTTTAATTTGGTGTTTTTCATTTTCATAACATTGAACCCCCTGATACATGAATCCATTTATTCTTAAATAATTCTAGATTAAACAAAAAATTAGATACATTATGCCAAATTATATCACATATTCAACAATAACCAGCTAAAAATGTTATATTCATTCAAACAATGGTTAGGAAAGATTATATTTTTTATTGATTATATAATAATTCATTATTATGTTTGGATATATTAATGGAAATTCTTCTTCAAATGTAATATTATTTTACCACAAAATTAAATCTAATAAATACATGACCTCTTTTTATCCACTTTTTTATATGTTTTAATGTTGATCATACATTATATATGGAATTCGAATGAAAATATATATTATTATATTATATGGAAAATATAGTTTTCAATGAAACTAATAAACATTACACATTAAATTCTTTAAATATATTAATTCCAAAAAATATTAATTTTTAATGGTTTTATTCCGAGATAGATATTTGTCTGTGTGTAGGTCTTTTTTTAAAAATCTCTTATTTTAATTATTCTAATGAATTTTCTCAAACATTTTCAAAATACAGTAGCATGAATACAATTAAAATAAATGACAAATTTATGAAAAATTTATAATGTTGTAGTAACATCAATATTTAATCCCATTTTCATTGATTTCTACAACATCTCCATCATGTAAATCGTTCTTATACTATATCAAATTATCAAAATAATTGATCATACTTTCATTGGATTCAATTTTAAAAACATTAAAATCAATTGGTTTCCATTGTATTAGATCATTTTCATTGAAAATAACCTCACCTTTCTCAATGGATTCATCGTTCACAATAAATTATTCAAACTATTCCTTCTAATATCAGGAATCTGATTCATTAAGCACATTGATTTTTATACCACTTATATTAAATTTATTTTTGAGATCGACCCTTGTCCATACCATTTGTTCAAGTGTAGTCACATAAATTATGGAATATTTTTCATAATAAGTTATTATATTTTGATAAGTATTCCTAATTGCTATAAAAACACTACTCCTTAATGAGTAGTCTTCACAATATTTTCTTGGTTTATTTTCTAGAGATTTAAAATACATACATGAATCGAAATCACCATAATAATAGTTATAATAGTTTTAAATTATTTTATAGTGGATTGAAATAGTAGATCAATAAATTCTATTAAAATGTATTTATGAATTAATAATTATGGAAACTGAATCATCATCCTCTTTGACCATGAATATACTTTTCATATTTCTCAAATATTTGTTTCTTCTATTAATAAAATTAATATATGAACTATAATTAAGATATTTATTACATACAACCTATATATGTTTACTTTGAGTTAAGAATTTATAATTGATATATAATATATCCTTGAATCCTTAAATTTGGGAATTCATCCAAAGGTTTGGACCATTACTCTTATTAAAATTATAATGATCGAATATGAGATATCAACATAAGGAAGGGGTATGTAAATGTGAGATGTCATTTTATAACTATAAATATTTTATCCCTTTCTAAATAATATATTACATATTCAGTAAATGGTTTTCCTTCTGTCTTCACCGTTAGTTATATATCATGCACATAAAATTGTAAAGAACATTGGACATAAGATTATTGTAATTGGGTTTTTATCAGTTGAGAACTAGTCCGCATTGTATGATGTTTATTATCCCAAAAAAAATTATTTCATTTTAATATAATAAAATGAACATAAAATGGTATGGATTACATCATGACTTATGTAACCTACAACTATAATTCAAAATTAAATTATACTCACAAAATCTAGGTTATCATCCATCGATTTATGAAGTGATTAATGTTCTTGCTCACAACATCTACTTAACACCAATGAATATTATCAATTTACTCAAAATTTATAATTTTAATGATCTATCATATATAAACCAAAATTAAAGGATTTATTTAATATATTCATTTTATGATTCTTCTTCCTCTTATTCAACTTCGCTAGTTAGAATAATATCAATATTAATTGGACTTCATATCTCTAAAATTACGTGATACTCATTTTATATCAATTATAATATTTTACTTTATGTTAATAAAATAATTATGTAACTAAATTAATCATCACATAAAATTTTATATTATGAATGATTCCACAACACAATATTATATAATGAGTATTTTTACAATTGAATAATGCATGAAAATCTCTAATCATTTAGTTATACACATTATTATATATATGCATCAACAAAATATAATTTTATTCTCGTTTTAGAATATATGAATGTTCTTTTCTTATAGTACAATGACTTTCCAAAAATTGTATATCAGTATCCTTAAAAAAACATTCATACCCTCATGGTAGATGAACATGTGTTCTTAGAAATTTTTATGAATATGATTATCATACAAATGTTACTTCCATTGTGTAATAATGAAAGTATTTTGGTTGAAATACTTCATATTATTTGAAGAAAATGATTATTCATGTTTCCTTCATGAACCATGTAGTATAATGTTTCTTTATTCACCTAAATGCCAAGAGAATTTACCTTCATGAAATCAAATCATTAATCAGTTCTCTGTTCGTTACACAAATATGGATACTCCTAGATACATCTTTGTGGGCTGTTATGGCTTCACAGATCGCCTTCCTCCTTAAATAGGTATTGTGGAAATGTGGTTCATACATCATCAACTCATAAGAGTTTCAAGGTTATTTTTCAAACTGGTATTATGAATGGATCAATTCCTTCACATATTCAAATTAAATGTGGTATCTCCTTTATTATAGTTGATGCATGAGGATACATGTGATCATAATTTTGTGTACAAAATTAGACCATATAATTTTATCATGATTATGTATCGACCTTGGGAGTTCATATATTATATTAATTTTTCTTCAAGACAATCTTGATTATTATGGAATGTCAATTTTTTAGATGTTTCTGACAATGGTGGAGAGTTAGATACGTTTTTAATATCACAAATTATATAAATATTTTTCTAGTGGGATTCCAAATCATTACATGAAGACATGTATAATTGAATCTTAATGAATCTTCTTCCTTCATGCGAGGATTATCTAATTTTTACTAGCCTATCCCATTCATTCAGTTAAAAGTATCCTTCATTTATTCTCCATGTTTAATAATTTTTTATTTTTTTTAATTCAAATAAAAGATTTCATGTTTGCCTATTAGATATCCAATTTTTCAAGATCAATTTATTTATGGTTAGATATTATTCGATGTCTTGTGTTTTTATTTGAAATAAGAGACTTCCATTATGGTACACACATGTATAGCTGGTGGGTGGAGGTTTATGATGACACAATGACATGATCAAACTTATATGATGGATCTGTTTGAATGATTTCCCTTATTTTTTATCTTTTTTTATTTGGGAACATTGAATTCACATTTTCCATAAAATATTAGACTATTCCATTTTCTAGTGATCCCATATAAGCATTAGTGTTTAATCATATGGACATAAAATTATAATCAGGTTCCTCTTTCTGGTTCCAACATTATACTAACACATGGAATGGCCAATAGATTCTCACACCGACCCTCATGCCCCCATAATGGCCACAAGGAAACAGCGGGTATCCCTAAAGTGATGCTTCCCACATGGTTGAGATTTTATATCCCATATGTGGTTTAGATTGACCAAGTGTGTGACATTAATTATCCCATGTTGCTTAAATACCATTTTAATTAATAATTATTGAATAATAAATATAAAATTTTAATCAAATAATTATAATTAGTAAAATTATTCCGAAATCCATTTTTACATATCCATATTTCATAATGAATCAATATAATTATTCATGTGCATTATTTTAAATTGAAATTACATCTTCAATATTAATATTGACATGTTCTTCAAATCGTCAATATAATCAACATTTTGATGTTTTAGAAAATGTGAAAAACATTAGCACATTTTATTGAAGTAGTGAAGAATATTTCATCAATCACCAGAGTTAAATGGATTATTGTTCAAAAATTACATCCAATGCCAGTCAACAAAACCACACAAAATTTATCAGCCTCGCTAATAAATCCAAAATAAATATATAACCCCTTTTGAACATCCCATGTATGTATATCCTTTTACGATTCTTTCTTATGATATTTAATAGGATTCAGGGAAAAAATAAACATTAAAAATTATTTGGGAACAATATAATTACATCATGCTCGTTTTATTCTAAATGAATCTTTACCAAAATCTATGTACATATAAAATAAATTGTTTGTATTATGGAATTAAGTAGTCAAATTCATTATATATGTATAATGAAAAAAATAGAATTTAAAAAATTATGGAGTCTATACTAATTGAATAATAACATTACCTATGAGAGAATAAGTAAAATATTTCTACCTTATAAGCTAAAATATGAAATATTTATATCATGGAAAAATTAAATAATATTTGTAAAAATGATTTATTAGATATTAGTATATTTGGGAAACATAAATTTTTATATAAAATTTTCTAATTAATATAATTATTTAGAATAATATTTATCTAAATAAAATATATTCATAAATTAATTTTTTATTATCATGTAAAATAATATTTATAAATTAATATTTCATAAATTAATATTTCAAAAATTAATATTCATAAATGAATATTCATAAATTAATATTTCTTATGTTTTTTAATTTTTTTAGTTAATATAATTATTTATAAGAATATTTATATAAATAAAATATATTCTTAAATTAATTAATTTTATCTAAATAAAATTTTATGACAACATAATTAATAATTATATATTTCAGAAAAATAGTCATATTATTAAAATCCATATTTGTTGAATAAATTAAGTGTTTAATTAAAAATTTAATTTCACATATTTTTTAAATTAATTTCAAAACATTTATTCCATTTTTTAATTCTATAAATTTAAAAATGGTTTTGGAGAGTTTATTTCATTTTCCCAAAATACTTGAATTTGGGTTGAATAGGAAATTATGGTTAATTGTTTTATATACATTATAACTTAAATACACTATCTCCCATGTAATTACTGATTTAATAAACAAATTCCAAAACTAAAATTATTTATTCGATGATATTTAGTGATAATATTTATTCAATTTTTTTCTTAAAAAAATGATAATCTAAATAATAAAACATTGAAAAAGTACCACTCTCTCCCAATATAAATAGTACCTGTCACTACCTCTTTTCATCACACCTTCAACAAATTTTATATTGTTTATCTTCTTCTCAATTTCATTCCCACGTACCTTACAAATGTACATGACTTACTAGTATGACCAAAAGGCCAAAATCAATAGCCTTAGTTTGGTTATCATGTAGAAACTTTTAATGAGGTAATATCCTCTTTTCTTTTTCTTTTAATTTATTTTCAATTTCATTTCTATTATAATAAACTACTCACATAGAAAAATTATTGTGGAATGATAAATAAATAATCATAAATATTCTATAATATTATTTTATTAATATAATATCCATAATCAAACCTCAACTTTTCTCCTCTTATTTTAAAAACTGAAAAGAATTTTATGCGATTTATTGATTTACCATCGTTACGGAATATGTGTTTTAATTTCTTATCTCTATCAAGGTGGGTAAAAATTTATATAATTATATAATAAGAGTTTATTATACAAAATAAATTTTATATAATGGTTTTGAACTAATATATAAATAGGATAATAAATAAATGATATATGTTCCTTAAGGTAATAAAAACCACAAAAATATATTGAATCATTTCAAGTAATGTTTTGTCTCATTAATCATAATCATGTCGGAAAAAATAATATTTTGGGTCATTTAAAAATATGTAAAATATTAATACCACTAGTTTCAATTTCATGAGTTTGTATTCCCTTTGATAATAAAACCCATAATGATCCTACCATGGGAATAATGAAAAAAATTCACCACATGAAAATAATAATAACAAAATATAATACATACATGGGTGGAAATATTCTAGAAAAGATAATATAATGAATTAAAAATTTAAAATATATTTTTATAATTAATTTATAACACTCTTAAAATCATTATACTTGATGTTTTGAAATTTTTGACAAAAATCAACCCATTGTAAGCATCTTATATTTAAAAGTTGCTTTCATATTTCTATTTTAACAAAATAGGAATGAAATAATTTTATGATTAAAGTAATAAAGTTTTATTATTATGTTATAGTTATTGTGGGTTTATTATTATGTAGGGTAGAATCTATATCTCTTTTCAATGCATTGGGTATGTAAATGTTTAATGTTTACTGTAATGGTTATTCCATGTGTAACTATAATGGTTACATTGTAAGATTGGAGTGATAGTTTCATAATAATTTATCCAAGAGGGGTAAATTATATAGTAGATATGATGGTAATAAATAATATGTTATCTTTGTGGGTGGAAATATTATATATCTAATTCCCCAAGATACCATTTTGATTTTATTTATGTTTTCTAAATTTTATGGAAAAGAGTTTTTTTAAGGAAGTATGTGTATGATAATTTCTTTGGGATAAGTGTGTCTTTTTGAAAATTATTTATTATGATTATAAGAAGTTATAAACTAATGGTATTTTCCCTGTTTATATATCCCTTACCAATATTTTTCACCTCTTATAATGTTTTGAAATGTTTTTAAAAATGTTTAAGGATGGGTAAGGGAATAGATTAATTCAAGATGAATATTGTGGATATTTTTCATTGAATTGATTCATGTTTTATATTAAAATCTTTTAATAAGGAATAAATGGATATTGTATTAGTATTACACAATTTTTATTCATGGGGGATGATATGTATGAATTATTTCCCAGTTCTTTAAAAATGTAAACATGAAATATATTTTGGAATGTAAAAATGTTTATTCATAATGAATTTACTTGATTATGTAATATTTTATATCATGACCTTATAGTTTGTATCAGACTATGGTTTAGATTACATTAGGGGGTATAATGATATTAATATTATACAATAATTTTTCCCCTTACGGTTAATTTTGATTGATATATATTATATGGATTAACATGTATGTTATATGTTAGTTAAAAATATAATTTTGTAGAGGAATCCATGAAGATTATTTATGAAGGCACCTAGAGGTTGATATCATTTCAAATATGCGGCATATAATAGTGTTAATTGGAACTAAGTAGTTTTTGATATTAATGTATTTTTTTATGTAGGTAATAAATTGTGGGAGTATTCAAGCAATATAACACCAATAGAAACCATATATGAAGGTGATGATATGTGATCATTTTATGAGGAAACACCAACCCAATTTTAGTTGACATTCTAACACATGGGTGGATGAATAGTGGAATATTTCTCATAAAAATATATTCGATTTCATGGGGGGTTCAGATAATTTGTAGGATAGTCATTATATTTATCTATTTCAATGTGATGTCGACCAATGATAGTAAATAGTTAAGAATATTTTGGATAGAAAGGGGATTGATTTCCTGTAGTGGGATGTGTTTAAGAATATATTCCATGGAGAATATTTTCTTATGGATGTTTGACATAGTAAGGAAAATAAATTTATTATATTGAATGAAATGGAGAAATATTTAGTGATATTTTATGAAGTAAAATTCAGTTTATTGGAATGTTACACTCCAAATAATAATCTTGATCTATGTTGTAAAATCAATATTTTTTACTATATATTGAAGAGATGTTATTTAAGGCCACTAGACTCTAATAAATTTAATTTTTAGGATAAATATTTCTGATTCTCTAAAAGGGTAGAAATTATGATTTTAGATGATCACATGAACTTCGCAAACATTTAATATGAATGGTCTAGATAGAAGGAAATGATTATGAAATAAATATATAAATCTTAAGTTATGAAATTATTTTTTCCAATTTCTGTGTTTTTGGAAAACAAAATTGTTGAATTCTATAACTAATCTGTAAATTCTCTTCGATGTTGTATGTTTTTGTGAATATCCCAATATTGCAATAAAATTATTTTAATTTTAATTATGAATAGAAAAATATAATGAGATTTGAATGTGGGAATGTATGGAATTATTGAAAAATCTACCGAATGAAATATATTAATGATGACAATCATCAGGATTTTAATTGTAAGGGTTTACTGAAATTCCTTGCCAATACATCAGTAGGTGTGGGGATATCCAATGAATTGGTATCAGGGACATTGTTTTTTCATAGATTTTTTTATTTATTTTTTGAATTCCATCCCAAAAATTCCTTTATTATTGTTAATTTTTTATCTAAATTGGAAATGTCCAATAACGAACAAATCATATAACTTATGTTTAAAAAATCCTGTGGAATTATTAAAATAATAAAAAATTATAAAATAATTTTTTTTTAATGTAAATTACATTTAAATCGTATTGTTTTTTCCTCAGTATAGTTTTTCATTATTATAAATTTGGAATGTGCATTTTTTTATAATGCTATTATTGATTATACAGATTAACACATTCATAAAGAGTTTCAGTTTTTAAATAAGAATGAACACATTCTATTAATAACATATCAAGAAAATGAGAAACAATTAAAATAATGAAATGTATGTTATCTTTTAAATAATGATGAAAACATGGGAACATTTCAAAATAATAATATTCCAATGGTAAATTAATACCTAAATGATTTTTATAATATTTTTCCCTCTGTTATTCATAATATATAAGTTAAATTTAAGATTGATTTAGTTTCTGATGAATGATAAATTTTAAAACCCACTTATCGAATGCCTCAATTGGAACATATTTAATAGAAAATGAATATGTATTTGTTTTCTTATAAAGGATCCAATCAACCATGGACATAAATATGTGGTGAGATTATTTTTATTTTTCATAATAAATATTGAATAATGAATCTTTTCCTTTATTATAGAGATTTGATTATGATTATTATTAATAAGTATCCACTGCCTCATACCGATGACTTATTTAATCATCCCCGGGGTGCATTTTTTTATCAATATTAACAATATAGCCGGGTACAATTAGTTGAAGTTGGAGGAAGATGAAATTCGGAAATTTCCATTATAAACTAGATATGCCCATTATGATTTTTCTTTTATTATTTTGGTCTTATAAAATTCCCATGCTGTATTTATAGATCTTTTGAATAATATATTCCATGAATATTTTGATATGTTAATTATTTTCTTATTTATGATATTTTGGTTTATTAAAAATGTTATTAGGATCATTTAAAACAAATAATGATTATTACAAAACAAATAATTAAATGTAGTTATATGGGAAATATAGAAAATGTGATTTAATTTTGAAACATCTTTTTTTTCATGGGAACATTGCACATAAGGATGGAATAATATTTTATCCTTACAAAAAAGTGTTTGATCAATGTCCTAGAACTAAATTTTTTTATATTGTCAGTGTATTTGTGTATAATATGTTAATTTTTGATGAATTGTTAAAATAATTTACTGTTATCTATCCTGGTAAATAAGTTGGAAAAAAGGGATTAAATTTATATTGATAGAATAGTGTGTTGTTTTTTCGGGGAATAAAAAGTCGATTTGAAAATGTTACATCTTTGACTATATCTACCAAAATTTTTTGTCTTTCATTTATAGTGAAGCTTCCTTTAAGGGACTTGATCATGATCTAATTCATGATGATCAGATAATTTTGTATTCATTAAGACAAAATAATCCTCATGAGTTAAATTATCCCAAAATTGATCAAGAATTAGTAGTTATGGCTTTCACATTAATATTTTATGATATCATTTTTATGAGTGATAAATATTAAATATATATACCGACCATAAATTATTTAATAAAATATATTTACACATATGTAATTTAACATGAGGTAAAGAAGAAGGCTTGAAAAAATAAATGAAAATGTTTTCATGATTAACTACCATCTTATAAAAGTGATCCATGTTGATGAAGTATTGATTTGAAAACATAATTATTCATTATAAATATTTAATTTTGAACATGACCCCTTGCTTTAATATTTTTTGAATTTTTTACTTTGATTTTATTGGCGCCACAAATTTTTATTTCTTATCTCAGGTGTCATCATAGTGGTATCTCATTAAATGAATTTTGAAATCACAAATGAAAAACATTGAGCTATAATAAAATATATAATTGGTTAAACAATAAATGTATCCTAAATTTAATGTCGATAATGATTGTTTTTTGATATCTCTAAAAATATTATGTGCGATATGTGATTTCCACCAGAAGAAGAAAATTTAATGTGAACCACATTTCCCTAAATATTTAGTTCATCATGGTATAATTGTCATGTACAGAGACAGCTTGGTTGAATTACTGGTGGGATTGAATTAATGCATATATTGTTAATTTTACCATGAAATGTTCGAATTGTCAACATGTTAAAGGAAAATGTCAACTAACAAAGGGTAACTTTTTTGTTATTAAAGGAGAGGTGTAGAAATGTGAAAATATATCTACATAATTTGTTTTGGGACCACCATATAATTATCAAGGTAACAACGATATTTGGGTTATTTTTGAACATCTGACTAAATCATTACATTTCCTTCCAATTGAATACATTCTTTCTTCAGATCATTTTTTTCTACTATAATTCAATGATATTTTCTTTTTAAATGGATTTCTTCTCACCATTGTTTCTAACTGTGATTGTAACATACCAGGAAAATAAAAAATATGATATTTTCATATTTATTAATATTTCTGAATTAAATATTAATATTACCTAACTGAGGATTTTATGTTCGATAGAGTACACAGCAGACAACAACAGGTTTCATTGAAATCATACCTTGAACACAACGTTGAGTTATACTAAAAAAATATAATAATGTTATTATTCTAAATTTTAGTTAACACCTAATAGTTGTATTAGATAAAATTTAAAAAACTAACCGTATTATGTTTAAACATGTTTTTTAAAATTTTTAACTTCTAAAAAAATTTTAGAGGGATAAAATAAGAATGAATCTCATTTTTAGCATTAAATACTCTAATATTAATAAAAAGGCCGATTTACCATATTTTGATGGTGGAACATTTTTAAATATAGTATTTCTCACTTTTATATGATCCATTTGACAAAATAAACATTTTATTTAGAAAATAAATATCAAAATTTAAATTTAGTAAAATTTTATAATTTTTCTGATAAAGTTTATTTTTTATGAATATTGAAACTATACTGCATTTAAATTCAAAAATAACTTTTAATAAAATTTATTTATATGGTTATATTATCGTTCTAATTGGTTTTAAAGTTTAAATATATTATTTTTTTTACCATTAATACAACATATGTAATTTTATGAAATTTCACATTTTAAGTAGACATAAAAACATGTCAATCTTTTTCTAGTTTTTATTTCAAGAAAACATGGATTTGTTTTTTGACAATAAGAATTAATTTTAAATTAATATCTGCAACTTCTATGTTTTGAATATCGAAAAATTGATCCAATATATGGAATCAAGAGTTAAAAACTGTGAAAATAGGAAACTTATATTTTGAGAAATTATGAAATGTAATTGTTGTAAATATTTTATATACCATAGATAAAAGGTAAATATGGTAAATAAGTGTAATCAATAATATTATATTTTTCATAAATTACTATAAACCATATTCTAATAGTATAATGCCCCATCCTTAAACATTACATATCATTGAATTAAATGAATAATTCTCATTGAGGATCTTTTCAGGTTTAGAGTTTTAGAGAATTAGATCTTAACTATTACATCTCAAAAGAATACAAAGGAGAGACTTATACTAAGTTTCCATAAAATAAAAACCCTTAAAAAGAAACATGTCTAGATCCATGTTTTATATATCATTAATTTCCCTATATCCCATCCTTGACACTATTCCACATTAAGTCCTGTGAAAAACATTTCAAAAAAACGTGGGGTGAGCATAAAAAGCTCAGTAAGGGAAACACAAAGAATGAAAACTATTAGTTACTCAAGACAACAAGTAAACCATGTATACTTTATCAAAGTAACAATTTCCACCTTTATGAAGTAGTAAAACCTCTTCACTAAATAAAAGATCAATTCTTACCCTTTTGTAACCAAAAGATTACCATAAAACCCATATAAAGAACACATAACATATAAAGGTAACTTGGGAAATAAACATAATTAAATGGAATAACCATACTATCGACTTCCACACATATCTTTTAATGGAATAGCCATATGGCCGACTTCCATACCCAATTCTTTGGAGGTTATAACGTAACCACCTGTCTTGGTATTCGCGGCACCACTCGTCATATGGTTTATCATGTAACCACTCGTCAAATGTCCAAGTACCATTATAATATCATAAGACATGAAACAAATATAATGGAAAGAAAAACATTCCACACTTTGATCACAATATATCACTTAAATATATTGACATAACAAATCCATTATAAAAAAACCTTTTCAATACCAAAATACATAAAACAATATCTGGTATTTATTTCAAAAAAACATTACAGCTTGTTGAGGAAGTCAAAGTCCAAATAATACTCGCGACGGCAGAAAAGGACGTTGTCACCGCGTACGTTAAAAGAAACATTACTTTTTGTCATTTTGTAAAACATTTCGTAGAAAAAGATTCCTTTTGTATAAAAGTAAAATTCAAAGGGGTTTATACACTATATAAAAGAAAGGTTTGTATAAAACGAAATATGCCTCAATGAAAGAAGATTGAGACGAAGTCCATTACCTCGTGTCCGACTTGACCCGTTCCTTCTTTAATCTACTCAATAATAAACTAAAGTTAATTTCTACTTGCATAAGAACCTTTTTTAATTTTATTATTCCTTTTATATCACTTATTACCATGTTATAATAATTATGTAATCATTTAAGTTAATAACGTTCATTTTGTAGATATTTGGTACTTGAGTCAAAAATGGACTTCTTATAATTACATGTTGTTCATGTGGTAAAAGTTTCATTATATCCGGAATGATATTCATGATTTGGGTATCATATATATCATATATATACATCATGGACATGTATTTATAATAGTACATAACATTTGGAGGTACGAAATGAAATGCACCATTCTTGGAGACGGTAAGCCGTACGTACGCATGAACGCTAATTTCATTTCTATTTATCATTTTAATGGAATTAAAACATAATTATACATAGTTATATTATAATTCCAGTATAATGTCATATAAAATATCATTAACTTTGTCCTTTATACATCCAACATAGGGCATTAACGAGTCACATCACTATGAGGGGGCGGTAGTCCGCACTTCCTCAAATGAGATTATCATATTTACCCACAATGGAAACCATAATGGTTTGATATAATTGGGAAGTACATAAGCATAAAGAAATAATAAACATAATATATATCATATATAAATACAGTTTCATCATAATGGCCACCATGAGAGGCGGTAAGATGAAATTGAACAATCATCGTTTCGTGAGGCGTTAGTTTTTCATCCACAGAAACATTTTGTTCTTCTTCCATTAGATGGAGGTGTGTGTAAGTTTAGTTCGAATCCTTATAATAACAAAATCCTAGTATATTTCAGATACTATTGTTGTTACAAAAGAAAAGAAATAAAAAGATTTTCAGGGTTGGAGAAGCAAAATAAAAGAAAATATTTTAAGAGAAACTGTTACCTTTAATTTAGGCAACTTCATTTGGTTTAAAGAAAAAGGACTTATTAAGTGCCTTTTGCCTAATGTAAGGCTTCTAGGATGAGGTTAGGGATTTAGGGAGCTTAATTGGGTAGATTTTGGACGAGCCAAATGTCTTGAGAGGTGTGAGAAATACCATAGAAGTGGTCTCTTTTTATAAGGTAGAGGAGGGGCTCTTTAGAAATGAATGAAAATATTATTATATAATATAATCATATTAGGTTTCAAATGGTCCCAAAATCATTATGGTTGAAGATAAGATGGATCAAAACCGAAATAAAATCACCCAACAAGAATTGGACATGTTTTGGAAAATAGTTTAATCATTATAATCTTATTTAATTAAATCATCTATTAATGAGGTAAATACTCCAACATTATTGTGTCATAAATAATTTAATTTATACAATGTCTAAAAATAAAAAAAAATACCATGATGTTGGAACTATTATTAGAACTACAATGAATACTTATAGTCTAACAGATAATTTATATAACCCCTTCTAAAAATTAATTTACTAAAATATATTTTCTTTTATCATTTTTGTCTTTTCTTTAAGTTAATTATTTTAAATTTTCATTATCACACCCAAGTGGCTTAATGGGGTCCCAAAATCGACCCAAAGATGATAATGGTCGTAAATGACTCAACCAATAATATTTGGACAAGTGTTAAGGTAATTTTGAATGATTATTACATTCTTTTAACCTTGAATTTCCCTATTTACCTTTAACCGTCGTAAATAAAAGTCAAACGTTACTATTCACCAAAAATTATTTTCATATTATTGAACCACAATTTACTTCTTGATAACAACCATGTATGTCAGATTTTCAAAATTCAATTCACATAAGCGGTAAAATTGCATTTAAATGAAAAAGTCAGTGTTTTTAACTACCACTAAGTGGTGTCACTATTCATAAAAAATTTATGTTTTTTTAAAAAATACCAAAAATGAAGCCTATTCTATATTTGATATTAAAAATTAAAAAATGATGACTATTTTTCCAAATTCAAAAAATAGAAGTGGCATTAATTAATTTAAAAACTAATTCCCGCTGTTAAAACAAATAGCGTGTTTTTAAGAAACAATAACTTTCAAAAGATTGATACTTGTTTATGACTAATTTCAATGTGAAATTAAATACAATGACCAACATTGGATTAAATAGTAAAAATATATTTTAATTCCACTTTAAAACCAATGAAAAAGACAATCTATCCATGTATATAAATTATATTAAAAAGTGCTTTTGAATTAAAATACAATATTTTTCAATATTCATTAAAAAATGAACTTTATCAAAAACAAATACAAAAAGTTTACACAAAGTAAAATTTTATGTCCCAATTCTAAATAAGAATTTTATTTGGTCAATTAGAATTTATTAAAGTAACCAAAACTATATTTAAATAGGGTTCGCCACTAAAAGGCGATAAATAGTCATTTTAATGAAAATTATGCTTAAAATTAGATTCATTCACTTTTTAATCCACTAACATTTATTTGATAAATGTAAATATATTTAACAAACATGTATAATCATATTGTAGTTAGTTTTTTTTATTCCCACCGATACAATGACTAGGAGTTAAATACAATTTAAAATAATATTATTATATTATTAGTGTGCAATGTAAGATTCCAAAGAAACTCGTTGTTGCGTATCGGGTACGCTATGAACATAGCAACCCATTTAATCTAAAATTATTATTTAATTCACAAATATTAATAAATATAAAAATCTCTTATTCTTCATTTACCAGGGATGTTATATCCCTTCCCCCTTTTGGAAATTTTGTCCTCGAAATTTTAATCATTTATCAAAATATGTGGGGTTATTTACCCCTCATAGAATTTTCAGATTCCCATGCTGCCTCTTCAACCATATGGTTTTTTCCACAAAACCTTTACCTAGTGAATTACCTTATTTCGCAACTCCAGCTCTCTTCGGTCAAGAATCTGGACTGGTTGTTCTTCATAAGAGAGATTCTCTTCCAACTGAACTACCTTTGGGCTCAAAACATGAGATGGATTTGGAATATACTTTCTCAACATCGAATCATGAAAAACGTTGTGTACCTGAGATAAACATGGAGGTAAAGACACTCGGTATGCAACTGATCCAACTTTCTCGAGAATTTCATATGGTCTAATGAACCTTGGACTCAGCTTTCCTTTCTTACCAAATCATATCACACTTTTCCATGGCGAATCTTTGAGAAAAACATGATCACCTACCTCGAAAGATAAATCCTTCCTATGGTTATCCGCATAACTCTTCTGCATTCTCTGAGCTATTCTAATGTGTTTCTAAATCAACTGAATGTTTTCTGCCATTTCTTCTACCAATTCTGGTCCCATCAACTTCCTTTCACCCACTTCATCCCAAAAAGCTAGAGTTCGACACAGATTCCCATATAATGCCTCAAATGGTTCCATCTGAATACTGGAATGAAAACTGTTATTATAAGAAAACTCAACCAAAGAAAGATGCTGGTCCCATCTTACCTGATAATCCATCGAACAAGCTCGTAGAATATCCTCCATGGTCTGAATTGTTCGTTCTGACATGCTCATCTGATTGCGGATGAAAAGTTGTACTAAAATTTAATTTAGTACCCAATGACTTCTGAAGGCCTTTCCAAAAGTTATAAGTAAACATGGGATCACAATCAGATACAATGAAGAGGGGAACTCCATGAAACCTGATTATCTCTTTATGATACAAATGGGAAAGTTGATCTAGGGAAAAAGTATCTCGAATAGGAAAGAAATGACCAGATTTAGTCAAGCGATCAACAATAACCCAGATTGCATTATTACCTCGAGGTGTCTTCGACAATCCCACAAGGAAATCCATGGAAATATTCTCCCATTTCCACTATGGTACTGGTAAAGGCTACAGCATCCCTTTCAGTAACTACCGCTCTTCTTTAACCTACTGACAAGTCAAACACTTCATAGTAAAATCAGCAATATCTCTTTTCATTCCATCCCACCAGTAATACTCCTGCAGATCTATGTACATATTAGTACTTCCAGGATTAACTAAAAACAGAGAACTGTGAGCTTCAAATAACAACTCTCTCTTCAACTTTGAATCACAATGCACACACAATCTCTTCCCAAATCTCAAAACACAATCATTATCAATGTTGAATTCAGGAAACTTACCCTTCTGAACCAGCTCAACCTTTCTCCGCAACTCACTGTCCTCCTTCTGTGCTTGCTTGATTCTGTCTGATAGAGACGATTTCACAGATACCTGAAACAAAACAGAAGGAAATCCTTCACAAAAAACTTCCATGCCAAAGTTCATCAAATCAAAAACCAAAGGATCTCGTTCCAAATGTTGCATGGTTAATAAAGCATTACTTTTTCGACTCAAAGCATCAGCCACTTTATTTATTTTTCCAAGATGGTAATGAATTGTACAATCATAATCCTTGATTAACTCCAGCCATCTCCTTTATCTGATGTTCAATTATTTCTGAGTAAATATATACTTTAATGTTTTGTGATCAGTATATATTTCACACTTTACTCCATACAAATGATGCCTCCAAATTTTTACAGCAAAAACAACATGAGCTAATTCCAAATCATGTGTAGGGTAATTTACCTCATGAGTTTTCAACTGACGTGAAGCATATTAAATTACATGATCATTAGACATAATGACACAACCAATTCTTTTCAATGAAGCATCACTATAGATAACAAACTCACCATTCCTGGAAGGATGTGCCAAAACTGGAGCATTCACCAATCTTCTTTTCAACTACTGAGAACAATCATCACATTCTTTTGTCCAGATAAACATAACACCCTTCCGAGTTAGACTAGTCATTGGACTAGATAACCGTGAAAATTTTTCAACAAACTTTCGGTCGTAACCTACCAAACCAAGAAAACTATAGATATCAGTTACATTTCTGGGTCTTGGCCATTCTAAAACAACATTTTTTAGCAGGATCAACAGTTATGCCATCTTTTGAAACAATGTTACCCATGAATGAAATTTGTTGTAACCAAAACTCACACTTGCTAAATTTTCCATACAGTTTTCTTTCTTTAAAGGTTTGTAGAAAAACCATTAAATGTATTTCATGCTCCTATTTACTTTTATGAAACACCAAAATATCATCAATGAAAACCACCAAAAACGTATCCATGAAGTCATGGAAAATTCTATTCATTATGTCCATGAATACAGCAGGTGCATTGGTTAGCCCAAAAGGCATAACTACAAATTCATAACAGCCATATATAGTACGGAATGCAGTCTTCGGAACGAATTCTTACTTTACCTTCAACTGATGGTACCCCGACCTCAAGTCAATCTTCGAAAAATACTGAGCTCCCTAGAGCTGATCAAACAAATCATCGAAATGAGGCAATGGATACTTGTTCTTAACAGTAATTTAATTCAAGGATCTATAATCAATGCAAAGTCTCATTGAACCATCTTTATTTTTAACAAACAAGACATGAGAACACCATGGTGATGTTCTAGGTCGAATGAAACCTTTATCTAATAAGTCCTGCAATTGTTTCTTTAACTCTAAAAGTTCAACTTGAGCCATTCGATAAGGAGGTTTTGAAATTGGTGTAGAATCAGGAACTAAGTCAACAGTAAATTCAACATCCCGATCATGAATAATACCAGGAAACTCATCAGGAAAAACATCATGATACTCATTTACCATTGGCACATCATTAATCTGTACAGTTCTTTTAGTTTCAACAACATGTGCAAGGTAACAATCATTTCCATCTTTTACTGGTTTCTCAAATTCCTGATATGTTATCAAAATCAAGGGTTCATTCTTGTACAGAAACTGAAAATCTTTTTGAAAAGAAACCATTTTAGCTCTGAATTCAATCATATAATGATAAATAGAAAGCTAATCCATGCCCAAAATAACATTAAACTCTACTAGAGGCAATACAATAAGGTTTTCAGGTAGATGCTTTCCGCACACAAGTATAGGAAGGTTATTATAATTTCTTTTTGTCCCAATGTTTCCTCTGGGTGTTTTTTCCATATGTTCAGGATTCCTATCATGAGATGGAATTTCCAATTTACTAGAAAACATCATAGAAATGAAAGAATGTATAGACCAAGAATCAAACAACACATTGGAATAATTTGAACAAACATATAGTGTACCTGATACTACTTCATTCTATGGCCCAACATCTGCTGAAGTAAATGCAATGGATTTCACCACCCATTTCTGCTTCTAGTCTATATTCTTTTCCCCAGTTGAGTTCTTCGTTAGACACTAATTTTCATAATGACCCATTTTATTACACTTAAAATATCTTACCGCTGGCTTTTCATTACCTTCTTGATCATCTTCCTTAAATTTACGAGCAATATGACCATACTTACCACCCCGAAAGCACTTTCCAAACTTGGATAAAAATTCTCCAAGATGCATTTTACCACACTTCTCATAGGATGGATATTTGGTTTTCTTACCTCCTTGCTTCTTTGATGAATTCTTCCCCTTTTCCTGCCAACTAGACCTCTTATTATGTTGTTTGTCAAAGAACACATGATCATCGGCAAACTCCATTTCCACCTTCTCCGCACATCGAACAAGTTTTTCATAAATTTTGAACTCACAAGAAGCTAAAGCCCTGCGATACTTTGGCTTTAACCCTGAGTAAAAATGGTTTATTTTACTATCAAGATATCATATGAAGTTTGGAGCATACCTTGCCAATCGACTGAACTTTGCTTCATAAGAAGCCACTAATTCATCCTCCTGCCTCAATTATAGGAACTGTTTTCCATCCTAAGAGGAACCACCATAGGAAAATATTTCTCAAGAAACATACCTTTGAATTCATCCCAGTGAATATCATCAATCTCATCACTATCCCTGATATTTTTCACAATCGACCATGACTGATCAGCTTCACCTTCAAAACGGTAAACAACAAGACTAAAATTTTGATGTTCTGAACACCCCATGACATCAAAAATATTCTCCAGTGCTTTAATCCACCCTTCAACTTTCACGGGGGAAGATGATCCTCTGAATGATGGGGGATGTTTCCTCATGAAATGTTCCACCACTGACATGTCACTCTGTTGTTGATCTGGCTGATCTCGTGCATAGATACCACCACCATTTATAGCATGAGTCAACTGTTCCATCACTGCAACAAACTGTTCAGTTCCGATTCCGACCATCTCAGGTTGCTGATTTGGAAGGTTGTCTTCCTCCTGATGTCGTCCCAACATAGCTGCTTTGTTTCCACTGCGGAAAAACATTATGAACATAAAAATATCTTAGATGAAGAAACATGGTAATCATTAAATGCTATATTATTTCAGTCATACCATAAATTAACTTATAATTTAACAATTTTCTAACTCCTAATGTTGTCTAAACCGACCTATGATACCAACTATAAGGCCCCAACCTTAAACATTACTGAACATTGAATTAAATGAATAAATCCAATTGAGAATATTTTTAGGTTTAGAGTTTTAGAGAATTAGATCATAAATATTACAAATCAAAAGAATACAAAGTAGACACTTCTAATAAGTTTCCATAAAATAAAAACTCTTAAAACGAAACATGTCTAGTTCCATGTGTTATATAGCATGACTTTCCCTTGATCCCATCCTTGACACTATTCCACATTAAGTCCTGTGAAAAACATTTCAAAAAAACGTTGGGTGAGCATAAAAAGCTCAGTAAGGGAAACACAAACAATGAAAACTGTTTGTTTCTCAAAACAACAAGTAAACCATGTATACTTTATCTAAGTAACACTTTTCACCTTTATGAAGTAGTAAAAACTCTTCACTGAATAAAAAATAAATACTTACCCTTTTGTACCAAAAAGATTACCATAAAACCCATATAAGGAACACATAACATATAATGGTAACTTAAGACATAAACATACTTAAATGGAATAACCATACGGTTGACTTCCACACATATCACTTAATGGAATAGCCATATGGCTGACTTCCATACCCAATGCTTTGGAGGTTATAACGTAACCACCAGTTCTGGTATTCACGGCACCTCCTGTCATATGTTTTATCCCGTAACCACCCGTCAAATGTCCATGTACCATTATAAAATCATAATAGATAAAACAAATACAATGGAAAGAAATCATTTCCACACTTTGATCACAATATATCACATAAATATATTGACATAAAAAATCCATTATAAGAAACCCTTTTCAATACCAAAATACATAAAATATTATAAGGAATTTATTTAAAAAAACATTACGGCTTGTTAAGGAAGCCAAAGACCAAATAATACTCACATTGGCAGAAAAGGCCGTTGTCACCGCGTACGTTAAACGAAACATTCCATTTTTTCATTTTGTAAAATGCTTCGTAGAAAAATATTCCTTTTGTATAAAAGTAAAATTCAAAGGGGTTTATACACCATATAAAAGAAAGTTGTGTATAAAACGAAATATGCCTCAATGAAAGGAGATTGAGATGAAGTCCCTTACCTCGTGTCCGACTTGACTCGTTCCTTCATTAATCTCCTGAATAATAAACCAAAGTTAATTTCTACTTGATTAAAAACCCTTTTTATGTTTATTAATCCTTTTATATCACTTATTACCATGTTATAATCATTATGTAATCATTTAAGTTAATAACGTTGCTTTTGTCCATATTTGGTACATGAGTCAAAAATGGACTTCTTATAAATACATGTTGTTCCCATGGTAAAAGGTTCATTATATCTAGAATGATATTCATGATTTGGGTATCATATATATCATAAATATCCATCATGTACATGTATTTATAATAGTACATAACATTTGGAGGTACGAAATGAAATGCACCGTTCATGATGACGGTAAGCCGTATGTACGCATGAAGGATAATTTAATTCCTATTTCTTATTTTAATGGAATTAAAACATAATGATACATATGTATATTATAATTCCAGTATATTATCATATACAATATCATCAACTCAATTCTTTATACATCCCACATAGGGCATTAATGAGTCACATCACTTTGAGGGGGCGATAGTCCCCACTTCCTCAAATGAGATTATCGTATTTACCCACCATGGAAACCATAAAGGTTTGATATAATTGGGAATTAAAGAAGCATAAATAAATCCTAAACATAATATATATCATATATAAATACAGTTCCATCATAATGGCCACCATGAGAGAAGGTAAGATGTAATTGGATAATCATCATTTCGTGAGGCGTTAGTTTTCCATCCACAGAAACAATATCTTCCTCATCCATTATATAGAGGTGTGTGTAAGTGTAGTTTGAATCCTTATAATAAAAACATCCTAGTATATTGAGTATATAGGTGTTGTTACAAAAGAAAATAAATAAAAAGAGTTTAGGGGTTGGAGAAGCAAAATAAACGAAAACAATTTAAGAGAAACTATTACCATTAATTTAGGCATCTTCCTTTGGTTTAAACCAAAAGGACTTATTAAGTGCCTTCTCCCTAAATTAAGGATTCTAGGAGGAGGAGAGGGATGTAGGGAGATTAATTGGGCAGAGTTTGGACGAGCCAAATGGCTTGAGAGGTGTGAGTAATTGCATAGAATTGGTCTCTTTTTATAAGGGAGAGGAGGGGCTCTTTAGGAAAGAGTGAAAATATTATTTTATAATATAATGATAATCGGTTTCTAATGGTCCAAAAATCATTATGGTAGAAGATAAGATGACTCATAACCAAAATAAAATCATCCAATCATAATTGGACATGTTTTGGATAATATTTTAATCATTATAATCTTATTTAATTAAATCATCTATTAATGAGGTAAATACTACATCATTATTGTGTCATAAATAATTTAATTTATTTGATGTCTAAAAATTAAAAAATATAACATGATGTAGGAAATCATTTTTGATTTCCAATGAATATTTATAGTCCAATAGATAATTTATATAACCCCTTTTAAAAATTAATTATACTAAAATATATTTTCTTCTGTCATTTTTGTCTTTTCTTTAAGTTAATTATTCTAAATTATTATTATCACACCCAAGTGGCTTAAAAGGGTCCCAAAATCGACCCAAAGATTATAATGGTTGTAAATGACTCAAAAAATAATATTTGGACAACTGTTAAGGTAATTTTGAATGATTATAATATTCTTTTAACCTTGAATTACCCTATTTACCTTTAACCGCGGTAAATAAAAGTCAAAAGTTACTTTTCACCAAAAATTATTTTCATATTATTGAACCACATTTTACTTCTTGATAACAACCATGTATGTCTTATTTTTGAAATTCAATTCACAGAAGTGGTAAAATTCCATTTAAATGAAAAATTCAGTTTTTTTAACTATCACTAAGTGGTGTCACTATTCATCAAAATTGAAGTTTTTCAGAAAAATACCAAAAATTCAACCTAAGATATATTTGATATTCCGAATTCAAAAATGATGTCTATTTTTAAAAATTAAAAACATATAAGTGGAATTAATTAATTTAAAAATTATTTCCCGCTGTTAAAACAAATCGTGTGTCTTTATGAAACAATAACTATCAAAAGATTAATACTTGTTTATGTCAAATTTCAAAGTGAAATTAAATCCAATGACCAACATTGGATTAAATAGTAAAAATATATTTTAATTAGACTTTAAAACAAATAAAAAAGTTAATATAACCATGAAAATAAATAATATTAAAAATCACTTTTTAATTAAAATACAATATTTTTCACTATTCATTAAAAAATGAACTTTATCAGAAAAATACCAAAAATTTACCCAAAGTAAAATTTGATGTCTCTATTCTAAAGAAGGACTTTATTTGGTCAATTATAATGTATTAAAGTAACCAAAACCATATTAAAAGAGGGTTCTCTATTAAAAGGTGATAAATAGGCATTTCAATGAAAATTATACTTCAAATTAGATTCATTCACTTTTTAAGCTTCAAACTTTTATTTGATAAATGTAAGTATATTTAAAAAAAATGTATAATCATATTGTAGTTAGTTTTGTTCATTCCCGCCAATACAATGTCTAGGAGTTAATACCATTTAAAATAATAATATTATATGATTAGTGTGCAATGTAAGATTCCAAAGAAACCTGTTGTTGTGTATCACGTACGCTATCGAACATAGAAACCCTTTTAAGCTAAAATTAATATTTAATTCACAATTATTAATAAATATAAAAATATCTTATTCTTCATTTACCAGGGATGTTACAAATAGTATTTCATTTTACATGTCCCACCATGGGAATCCTTGGGTCGATTTTGGGACCTCATGGATCCACTTGTAAGTGAAAATTAAACATTATAAGAATTCATTTAAAGATAATGATAATATAAAATAAACATATATGTTTTTGTAAAAAAACTTTATATGGGGAAATATATGTGATATTTTCATTAATAAATAGTATTTATAAATTTAAGGAAATTTCCAATATCATGGTATTTTTTTATAATTTTTAGACATCAATAAAAATTTATTTATGACTCAATGATGATGTCGTGATAACCTATTTAGTGATTGTTTAAAATATATGAGAATATAAATATTAAAGTATATTTTTTTCCAACCTTTAATGCCATAAAAGAATTTTTGTGATACTAACGACTTTATATATTTAAAATAATTATGTTTTTTTATCATAAACATGTTTTCATAGATTTTTTTAAAATTATTGATATGAATAGTTTATAAATTGACATAAATGACTTTTTAAAACTATTAATATTTTATTAAATGATAAAATAATCCTCAAATATAAGAATTGGCCAAATGGAATATATTATGTTAATGATTTCAGAAATTATATATTTTGGGGCACTGATCATTTTATATTAATTATATTAAACATATTTTATGTATATTCAGGAGGACATGGTAAAAATAAATTTATTTAACTAAGGGTTAATGCTAAATTATACTTTTATTTTATACCCTAAACATTTATAAAACACATTGGATGAGATTATTTAAATAAATCCTCACCATATTTTTAATTTTAATGTGTTGGGGACCCTTTAAAATATAAATTCAATTTATAATAAAATAATAATTTCAAACATTCCAGAAGAGCCCCTCCTCCATCTTATAAAAGGCTATCACCACTAACCCATTTATCACAACTCTCAATCCTCTTTTCTCATCCATCCTCTTCTCCAATAATCTTCCAATATCCATATTTTTATCCTATAACTCGTCCCATAGGAATAATAAAATTTAATAATTCCTTTGGGTTCAACACCAAGGGAGGTAGGTGATTTAAAGGTAACGTCTTCTCTCATGTTTCTTTATTTTATTCTCTTTATAAACTCTCTATGGTCTTATTATTATTATTTTACATATAAACAAGTATATCCTCAATATAATAGGTTTTTTATGATAATTATTCTAAATACACATCGACAAACCTACATCTATTGGATATGAACATACTATTTCTGTGGACGACGAACTACCACCTCACGAAACGATGATTGTTCAATTATATATAACCGCCTCTAATGGTATCCAGAATGATGAAATGAAATTTTATATCATATATATTTTATATATTTTATCTCAATTCTTCTGTAATTATTATTTAGAAGAAACCTTTATGGATTTCATGTTGTATATATATATATATGATAATTTAATTTTAGGAAGTGTGGACTATCTCCCCCTGAATGTGATATGACTGTTTCATAACATACATGGATCGTATAACAGATGGTGTAAATGAAATTATATATCTTAATAAAAACAAGATATTATAATAGAATAATAATATATTTAAGTATAATTTGGTTTTCAATGTTTAAAAATAAATAAAAAATTAAATAAATGTTTTGTCCATGCGTATGTACAGCTTACCGTCTCCTTGAATGTTGTATTTCATTTTCACATGTCGAAATGATATAAACTATTCCAAATACATATATTAAAGATATAAAAATTATATATATTATATATAAATCAGGAATATCGTTCTAAAAATAATGATTTTCTGGCCACATGGATAATTTGAAATTATAACAAGTTCTTTTAGAAATGAATTTACGAACATCAACAAAATGTCTGATATGAACTCTAAAAATTATCTAATTGTTATAGCATGATAAAATTTAACATAAAAGGAAAATAAATATGAATAATTTTCTTATGATATTAGAAATTATCTTTATTATTTTATTTAGGGTGAACAATGAACATTCAATACTAGTAAGACTTGAGGTACAAGAAATTATTAACCCATTTTCCATTTTTTGGTTTATCTTCTAATTCATTACTATGTTCTTCTACGATAATGCAAGAAATAACTATTTATTTCATATTATGTATTAATATGTAATTTATGTTTTCATAGTGTTAATACCCTTAATAGATATATTTTATTTACAAAATGATCTTTGTAAAAAAACCTTTCACTCTCTTCTTTATTTAAAAGACTTCTTTCATGCTATGTCTTTTAATTTAAACATTCATATGTTAGGATATGTTATCATATATCTTTATTGTTGGAAATTTTATGACCAGGTAATTTTATATTATTTTTTCTAACATAAATTCATTTTATAAATTTTCATGTGACACCTTTAGGGTGTTGAGTTTTCTTAAAGGAACATCATAACCAAATTTCAATTCTTTCAGGCTAAACATCTACTTCTAGATTATATCATTCTTTGAATATGTTTGAATTCCATATGATTATTTTAGTCTTAATATTTACTTATATTGGGAATATTTATATTTTTCACACACTATTATGTAACTAATTTAGCCTTAATCTAATGATACAATATTTATGAGGGACTACATCTCAATTCTCATTTTATTGAGGATTATCTTGATATTGTCCATCTTTATTATCTTATAAGGTGTACATAAAACCATTTCGGAATTTTATGTCATCGACTACTTTATTATCATGGAATTTATAAATTTGTTAAATGTTATTATTTAATGATTTTTATTCAAGAGTTTCTCATGTGGAGATGGATTATTTAACTAAAACATCAATTTAAATGATTTAATGATTTAATAACGAAAATTACTTTCATTAATGTCCATGTTTTCAAAGTGGATTTATGTATTTATTTATATGGACTTAATGATTAAAAATTTCAATTCCATTGAATGTTAAAATGTTTTATGGGAAACATTGATTCAAAAATATATTTATTAAATATTTTAAATGGTTTTGGAAATGGATTGAATATTTCTATATCTCGAATTGATATATTGAGATTTAAATGTGTAAATTTTATCATTCCATTATGCTTAGGTGATGTGTTATGATTGTGTAATTGTTCTTGGGAATTTTTTTCCCTTATAGATGGTTCTATTATAATCCTAGGGTTTTTGAGAGTGAGATACCTCTCTAATGCATTGGGTAACGTGACAGAGGTAAAATTTAATGTTTCTCCTAAGATATTTTGGGAATATAGTGTGAGGGAAATTCCAAACATAACTCCATATGTAGATGTGAATGATATAATGTATGTATGTTATGTATTTTAATAGTTACCTTTATGATTTATGATTTTTTATGTGTTATTCATAAAACGTATGATTTCCTGAGGAATGATAAAACGATTATGTTTTGTATGTATTGATGGAATAATGTTTTCTTTCTTTATTTTAAAACCCCTACTGAGCTTTTTATTCACATCCAATGTTTTTTAAATGTTTTTCATATTGTATATGGAAGGGTAATAGAAAGGAAAAATTCATGAATATTTATATAGGGAAAATAATTGTTATTTTCTTTTATGATTATTTATTTTATAAAAATTATTGATATATAGTATAATTATATACTTTGTAATATATAAGATGTAATGTAATTGATATGGTCTAATTAGAAAAACTATAAATCAGAAAATATCATCAATGTTGATTCATAATTTAATTTAAGAATAATTAATGTTATTAGTTTGGGGCCTTAATGTTTGTATCACAGGTCGGTTTAGATAACATTAAAGGATATAGAGTAATTTAAGTATAAGTGACATAACCATAATGGTTAGAATATAAGAAACAGTCATAGTTATTTAACATATATTGAACGATATTAAGATAACATGAATAAGTATACCTTAGGGTTTACCCTCCTCATAAGATATTTTATGATGCTTTTTCTGATATACTCACACATATCGTTTTCGTTTTAGTAAATTGCTGGAACTATAAGGCACCAAAGTAAAAAACAGATGTGAAGAAAACTATGATAGTTTTCAATATATAATTCCCAATGAAGTGTGAGATGAAAAGATATCACTTTTGGTTAATATCAACCAACTACATGGAGTCATGATTGACCACCTAAGTCTAGGTGTTTTTTATATGCCATCGTATATGGGAGAAACGAATCCCAATAGGAGTTCAGTTAGTAACCTTAAAGGTAAGAATATTGAAAAAACTATCTCTCAGGGATGTAGAAAGAAAAAAATTGAAAAATTCTCAGAGGTATGGGGAGATTCTATAGAAGTGGTAACAAATTTCATAAAGTAATAACCTGTCATGGAAAAATGAAGCATCCAGTTGACTCCATGAAAGAGAAATTAGTTCATTCCAAGGGATCAATTGAATTCTTTACATATGGTGTTTCATGGTCATTTCATGAATATATTTAATATGAAGATGGTTCATGAATGAGATCAGGAAGACAATACAAATATATGTTTACCAATACCTAATTTCATTCCAATTGAGGATGAAGATACAATCAATGACCAAATAAGGTTTTTATTATTTCTTAGCTGACGTTTTGACATTATTGAATATTAGGATATGATCCATGATTTAATTTCTATGAAATATATATTACCAAAATATTTCAAATGATTTTTAATGTATCATCAAGAACATTGAATGAGTACTAAGTATACATATAATGGAATCAACAGTTTTGATTGATTTTTAGATGATTTAATGCTTAAATGTATGAAGGATCTTTTGATGAAGGGGTTACATTGTACGAGTTTTTGCTTTTATGTGTAACCATATAGTTTCCTTTGTGAAAATTCTATTTGAGGAAGAATTATCATTTCTTTTTTGGATATAGTTACAAATAACCATTTGGGTTTATATAATCCTTGATTTTGATGAAATTATAGGTTATTAATTTTCAGGAGAAAAATGTGATGTATGAGATAATATTATGGTTATAATATGTTATGGTTATTTTTGAGGAATTTAACTCATTTTTTGGAATGCAATAAAATAATGTAGTTTTTGAAAAAAGTAAAACACACAGACCGTTTGACAACCCTTCTCGTTGGAAAAAGGTGCATTAATTGAACCCACAGCCTAAGATCGATTGAGATTTATCACCTACCACTAGACTTCATGATTTCCATGGTTATTATGTATTATTATTTATCGTTTAACAATTTTATTGTTCAAGAATAAGTTGATTTAGGATCTTATTTTCTCTCAAATGGTTATCCTTACTCTAGAAAAATGAATTGGCGATTATGTGATGACGGTTGTTTTAGAAAAAAATTTCCCTTTTGGAAAAATTTTGTTTGGACCAATAGGGGCATATATACCCTGAGAGGGGGGTGAATCAGGGTATGGATATTCTTTTTCAAAGTTCTTCCTACCCCACTGGATCTTGACCTCTTTATTACAAGGGTCACTTTGTTTGCTCTTGTGTGTAAACTATGATCACTTATTTACTTCTTTATCTAATGATGATGCTTTGAATGCAATGTAGGGAAGAAAACAGGCAGACACATAGATTTTTATTGGTTCACCCTCACTGGGCTACGTCCAAGGAGCATACGCCGACAAGTTGTCGATCGTACCAAATTCCACTATTCTTCACTAGATGTGGATACAAAGTTCGGGCTAGATTACTTCTATGCCCAGGATCACTGCCTTTACAAAGTTTAGGGTCAGCTCACTACTTTCCCAAAGGTCACTCCATGTTTCTCTCTCTCTGGCTCACTGCCGGTGCAGAGGATCACCTATTTCCTCTTCCAAAGCTCACTGCTCTTGGAATGTATCCACTCACAGTTTATAAACTTGTAGGTCTCTTCATTTGCATTAATACATGCATCTTTAACTGTTTATGGATGCTCTGTTATAGTCCATCATTCATCCACTGAAGAATACCACTTTTCCTCTTGACCACTGGGCAATTCCTTTGGAAACACCTTCGCAAATCACCCTACTTCGTGAGGCTCCCAATATCGCGATGCTCAAACAAGCCTTCGCGAAGCTCCTGCCTTTTCGTGATGCACTCTCGCGAATCACATTCGCGAAGCACTCTCGCGATGATCAAGCCATCGCAGAGCGACGTCCCTTGCGAAGCTAAATGAGACAACGCGGAGCCCACAGGTTTCGCAGAGCTACAATAGCCGCCACAAAGCACCTCTTTCGCGAAGCACACTAGCTCCGCGAACCACCTTCGCAAATCGAGAGAAAAGGATTTTCTCTGAAAATTATCTCTATTTCTCTCGAGGGGTTGGCCTCTATTTATAGGCGATTCCACCGAGCCTCGACCCTTCCAAGCGAAGTCAACACCACATCATCTCAAATCGCGAAGCTCCAATGTTTCTGCCGGAATTCTGTCCAAATCACTAAGCACCACGACAATTTTCCATTCGCGGAGCTTCACGTAATCATGAAGCATCACTGTCAATATTCCTTCACACCTTCGCCGCGAAGCTCCCTCGCAAATCCATTCACTATCGTGATGCACTTCATCCTCGGTTGTTCGCGGATCTTGACGTAATCGCGAAGACTCACCGCCTCCATTCTTCTGGTGTTTGTGATTTCCAAAACACGAATCCTATCTTCACGAAATTCATGCCTTTGCCATAATAAATTATTCTCATCATGGAAATCCTATTTTTGTGATGCTTACCAAATTCCAAATTTTGGACCCCAAAAATTTGTCAAACACTTTGAAACGGTGCCACCTTGTACTACTCTTTTGTACCACCTCCAGATCATCCTTTACTTTGTCATCGTTCTTTGTTAACAAGGATTGTCAACAACTTCTCGGGAACTCGACAATTCTCCATGGAATCTTTCTTTGTGAACAAACACAATCAACCCAAAAATACTTCAATGTTACCTTGATGGATTTTTTCTCAACAATCTCCCCCTTTGGGTTTGTTGACAACTCTTCACAACTCTGCTCAGAATGATTTTCTGCACTTTGATACCTCATTGAGTCTTCTTCCAGCCGCTACCACCATTCGCCTCTTGCGATTCTGATAGCGTTCAAGGATTCACTTAACATGTACTCTAAGCCCACATGATCAATGCTCAGTGTGAGAAACAAGAGTAGTATGAAATGTTCATCAATGAATCACTTCATGTCAAACACCAATTGTCGATACCAACCTGATACCAATTCATAAATTGATACAAATTATTGAACCACACTGATCCCAATTGGTGATAGGTGGACACCTTTTCACACCATTCCAACACCACTGTTCTGATTTTATCACGATCCTCAGCTATCGTGATTTCTATGCTTTGATTGATCACTTCTAGCATCGTCAGATTTAAAAAATCTCCCCTATCTTGTTGCACTCTGCCTATCTGGCTTCTCCAACTGTCATCTTCTCCCCATATCATGCATGATTTAAAAAATCTCTACATTGTATCCCCCTTGAACAATCACTATTTTCTCCCCCTTTGTCAACGAACCAAAAGGCCCCTCCTTTGCAGTCTGTAACAGAGTTGAGAACACATTAGCACATTAGGGAAAACACATCATACCTCGGGGAGAGGGGGGGTACCACAGCCACACTATTTTATGTGTGGGGAATCGACTGAACTCCTAGAGCCAATCGATGCCTTTCAAATGCTTCATTGGTTAAGCCCTTTGTTAGAATGTCTGCAACCTGTAGCTCTATAGTCACATACTCCAACTTCACGATTCCCTGCTCAACCTTCTCCCTGATAAAATAATACTTTATCTCAATGTACTTTGTCCTTGAGTGATGGACGGGATTTTTTCTGAGATTTATAGCACTTGAGTTATCGCACTGGATTCCGATCGGAGACATCACTTCAACTCCCATATCTTCAAGATGTTGCTTCATCCATAATAACTCTGTGCATGCTTGAGTGGCCGCAATATACTCAGCTTCTATAGTGCTCAATTAAATGCAATATTTCATCTTTCTTAGCCAAGAAATACACAATTCACCAAGATAAAATGCACCTCCGGACGTTGAATTTCTATCATCCCCTGAACCGGCCTAGTCTGCATCAGTATATCCCAATAATCTTGTCTGAGATTTTTCAGTATATGTCAAGATGGAATCCATTGTGCCCTGGATATACCGAAGTATTCTTTTCACTATAAGCATGTGGCTTTCCTTGGGATTACTCTAATATCTCACTACTTGGCATGTGGTGAATACAATTTCAGTCCTTGTTGCAGTCAAGTATAATAAAATTCCAATAATCTGCCTGTATTCTGTGATATTAACTTCCTTGCCATCCTCATATTTGGACAACTTCATCCGGGTAACTTCCGGAGTCTTCATCTATTTTGAATTTTCCATTAAAAGTGTTTTAAAAACCTCCTTGACATATTCGTATTGAGAAATGAATGTTCCATTCTTTCCCTATGTCACTAAAATCCTTTGATTACTGTTGTGGTTGAGATAGATATTTTAAGAAGCTCCACCACGCTGGAAACCAAGTTTCTTCAAATACTGATGTAGCCCTAAGTTCTATGCTCTTGGTGCTTGTATCAGCCCATATAAGGCCTTCTTTAGCCGACAAACCTTATTCTAATATTCATGATTGAGAAAACCATTTGGCTGGTCGATATGCACTTCTTCCTCCAGAATCCCATTCAAGAATTCTGATTTTATGTCCATCTGGAATACTATGAACTTTATTTTCACTATAATGGTTAGAATAATCCGATTGTCTCTAGCCTTGAAACCAGTGCAAATGTCTCTTCAACATCAATTCCCTCTATCTGCGAGTATCCTTTGCACAATAGTTGTGCTTTGATTCGAATCACTGTGGCATCTTCGTTCATCTTGTTACGAAAGATCCATTTAGTCTGAATGACGTTCTTATGTGCTGGCCTCGAAAGAATTATCACATGTTTGGTTCTTCTCAATCTGGTCAAGCTCTTAATTCATAGCTTTAACCCAGTTTTTATCTTCAACTGCATTAGCAAAGCATTTCGGCTCTACCTGAGATAGGAAATACATCTGGTGCAGTGACTTCATTATTCTTATCTGAAGTGGAGCTCACTGATCACCGATGATATTATGCCTATCAATTTAACTCGACTCATTGGCTTTTGTGCAGATAAGTATTTTACTTCATTGTACTCACCATCAGTATCTTCTTTTGAATCAACTTTAGCCACTTCTGCTCTCCCTGAGTCTCATACCACTTCCTCACTTTCAACAGAAAATTTTTCTCTATGTCATTGTTTAATGACGTCATTTCCTTATAACTTCTTCTCTCAGATTTTTGTTGAGACGCATTTTATTTTCTCTTGCAGCTTCTTGGTATCCTTAAGACAGTCAGATGATACCATATTGTTAGAGTAAATAGATAAGCATGAAATGCATTGTTATTGCTGCTTCTCCCTGTGTTTCTTTCTTCCCTCAATATGATACACCTGAGCCGAGTCATCCAATTATTTTATTGATGGCTCTTGAATCTGATATGGATATATAATGCTCCCCCAGTGTTACACAAAACTTCTATCTGTTAGGCCCATCGGTAGAGACCCATAACCATTCTTATCCACATCCACCATTTATACTAATCTGGCACTCCGCATTGAGCCATTAACCAAATTTCTAAGCCTACCGAGTTGGAACTTGGTGTAGGAAACAAGAGATAAATATAATAACACAATCACTTCTAATTGTGCTCAGTTTCTCCCTTTCATTTTCAATTCTGCTACCAGATTTGAATCAATTTAAACTCTAGAGCATATCTCTTCTCCACTTCGCATCCTTAGATGCCACTACCCCATCGATCCTATCTTCCAAAAACCTGAAACACATGAATCATCAGTTAATAATATTAATATATATAGGGAGAGGTGGTAATCTTCTGGACTCCTCAAGATGAGGATTGTGGTTGATCCTGATGGGTCAACCCGTTGATTCTTTTATGTAGAGCATCACACTCCTTCCTAGCTTCTTCTAGCTGCCTATCCAACTTCAACTACTCTGGACATATGATTAAACATTCTTTACCCGCATGATGATCCTTTCTCTGATATGTGGATTCTGCAGGCTTGGCCTTTCTAACCATTTGGGGTTTAAACCCATGAGTTCACATTTTCGTCTTTGATGTTCCACCAAAATTCCACTTCCCCTGATTCATTCTCTGAGTAAGAATCTCTTTTCTTTCCATAATCCCTTGCCTCTTTCCCCATTGCAAGGATTTTTCTCTTTCCTTCACTTCTCGCTGAGGAACACGACATTTAGGTTTTTCAATGTAATATTTGTTTATCTTTCTTTTATCAGATGTTTGAGTCACCACACTCTCTTTCACTGGTGATGAGTCCTCTACTGAATGTGCATTCTTTTTAATCACAGGTGAAGTAGATCTACACTTAATAATCCGGGTTTGTTCACATTCTCTCCACAAGAGCTGTTCACTTTTCCTTCCAGTGTATAATTCCTTATCATGCACACCTGGAGTTGAGAATCTCTTTTCGAGTTCCTTTTCCTTTCATGCTTTCTTCTTTCTAAATTGTCTTGCCAAATTCCCATAATCAGAACATATAAAACATTTTACATCAAAGGAATACCTCATTTCATCATTTCTCTATCGATATGTTGATGCATCTAGAGTTCTTCTTCTGAAATTGTTCTCCTGAGCTTCCTGACACATACACATGGTATGTCCCATTCTTCCATATTAATAGCATCTAATAAGTGATTTCCTCTGAGAGACTCTTCTCTCGGATTTCTCATGATGCTTCTTCTTATTCTCAGATTTTCTACAGATTCTGTTTTCACAGCTTGAAATGTATTCCAGAGCCTCTGAACAAAAGCATGATGTGTGGCCATGAATCCTGCAGAAATAGCACATGTCATCACTTCTTCTTGTAGCTATCCTCTTAGGCCTATCTCCAGTACCGACATTATTTTCTCCATTTATGGAGTTATTCACAGCTCTCTTCTTATCATGCATGGGATGTGATTTATTAAATCTAATACTAGCTTTTCTGAAACTTGCTGGTCTTTAAGCTGAGAAAATATTCTGTTGTTTGTCTTCAGAAATAGCATATTTTTTCTTCATTTTATCGTCACTTGTCGAAGGATGATCATATATCAAGTGTATGGAATCCTTCATTTTTGACATTCCTTTAGTATTGGATTCTCCAATTTTGTCTTTACTGATTCTAGCTCTTCTCCCAACTTTTGAATCTTTATATCCCTTGATTCAAGTTGGACATCAAGTTCTCCCTTGAGAAGCTTCCCTCTACTCATATCATCTTCCAACTCAAGTGTCATCTTATCCACCATGTCACTCTGCTCCATTACATTCAATTTTTCTTGAGCAACAGAATCAGAACAACATGCATTGTCTTGTTATAGTCTTTGATTCTTCTGAACTAGCTCAGATAGCTGTGCAGCAAGATCAACATTTCTGGCTTTTAGATTCTGAAATTCATCTGACTTTTTACTCTCTTTATAATCACCAGCCTTTTGTTTTCCTTTTATTTTATCCATATTTTGTATTTCCTCATTCTAATAATCATTCTTCTCCTTCAGGTCAGTTGCGACATCAATGAGCCTTTGATTTAAGCCTATTTTCTTGTTGACCTAAATTTCCAGTGCTTGGATCTGAATGTATTTAGACTTATTTTCATCGGTGTTTCCAACATAACTTGGAATATCAGTTTCTTCAATGCACTTGACTTGATCTTTCAATTTTCTATTCAATCCATCGATCTCCATTTTATGTTCTTCAATCTTATGCTTATACTCACTAACTAATTCTGAGTTCTCTCATGTTGATAACTTGAGTTTCTCAATTTCTTCCATCAACTCAGTCTTCTCTTCTTCTTGCTGCTTCATATAGAGTTTGTCATCGTGAAAAACTTTGTTAGATTTCTTTGTTTTAGATCTACAAACATCTATCTTCTCAAGAGAAGCCTCTAACTCATCTCGCATATCTATTATTCCTTCAATTTATTCTTCTGTTTCAGTATCACTTTGATACTCATGTACATCACTCATTCCAACAACATGATTGAGTGAATCAATCTTTTCCCTATCAGATTCATCTAGACCTTCCTTTAGTACTCTGTATGATTCTTTTAGTTGAATCATACTTTTTCCAAAAACACTTCCACACTGAGGGAAATTACATGACTTCTGATTCTTCTTTGATGCTTTTCCTTTTCCCATGGAAGATAGAGATAAGATAAAACTGTATCTTCAATCACATAGAGCGACTACACCAAGTCGAAGAAAACAAATCTGATAAAAGAAACCAACCCTCTAGAAACATTTTGTTAGGACCAATAGGGGATTATATACCCTGAGAGGGGGGTGAATTAGGGTATGGATATTTTTTTTCAATGTTCTTCCTACCCCACTGGATCTTGACCTCTTTATTACAAGGGTCACTTTGTTTTCTCTTGTGTGTAAACTATGATCACTTCTTTACTTCTTTATCTAATGATGATGCTTCGAATGAAATGTAGGGAAGCAAACAGGCAGACATAGAGATTTTTACATGGTTCACCCTCACTAGGCTACGTCCAAGGAGTATACGCCGACAAGTTGTCAGTCGTACCAAATTCCACTATTCTTCACTAGATGTGGATACAATGTTCGGGCTAGATCACTTCTATGCCCAGGCTCACTGCCTTTACAATGTTTAGGGTAAGCTCACTGCTTTCCCAAGGGTCACTCCCTATTTTTATCTCTCTGGCTCACTTCCGGTGGAGAGGATCACTTACTTCCTCTTCCTAAGCTCACTGCTATTGGAAGGGATCTACTCACAGTTTATAGACCTATAGGTCTCTTCATTTGCAAGAATACAACCATCCTTAACGTTTGATGGATGCTCTGTTATATTCCAACTTTCATCCACCGATGAATACCACTTTTCCTCTTAACCACTAGGAAATACCTTTGGAAACACCTTCGCAAAGCTCCCTACTTCGCGAGGCTCCCAATTTCGTGAAGCTCAAACAAGCCATCGCGAAGATCCTTCCTTTTCGTGAAGCACTCTCGCGAAGCACTTTCACGAAGCACTCTCGCGATGCTCAAGCCGTCTCAGAGTGATGTCCCTCGCAAAGCTCACTAAGACAATGCGGAACTCGCAGGTTTCGCGGAGCTACAATAGCCTCCACGAAGCACCACTTTCGCGAAGCACACTGGCTCCGCGATCCACCTTCGCAAATCGAGAGAAAAGTATTTTCTCTGAAAATTCTCTCTACTTCTCTCGAGGGGGTCAGCCACTATTTATAGGCGATTCCACCGACCCTCGACCCTTCCGCGCAAAGTCAACACCACGTCATCTCAAATCGAGAATCTCCAAAGTTTCCACCGGAATTCTGTCTAAATCGTGAAGCACCACGGAAATTTTCCATTCGCAGAGCTTGACGTAATCGTGAAGCATCACTGTCAACATTCCTTCACACCTTCGCCGCAAAGCTCCCTCGCAATTCCCTTCACCGGCGTGATGCACTTCAGGCTCTGTCGTTCACGAAACATGACATAATCGCGAAGACTCATCGCCTCCATTCTTCTGGTCTTCGCGATTTCCAAAACAAGAATCCTATCTTCGCGAAATTCATGCCTTTACCATAATAAATTATGCTCTTCATGGAAATCCAATTTTCGCGATGCTTACCAAATTCCAAATTCTGGACCCCAAAATCTTTTCAAACACTGGGAAACGGCGCCACCGTGTACTGGTCTTTTGTACCGCCTCCAGATCGTCCATTCCTTGGTCATCTTTTTGTTAACAAGGATTGTCAACAACTTCTCGAGAACTCGAAAATTCTCCATGGAAACCTTCTTTGTCAACAAACACAATCAACCCAAAAATACTTCAATTTTAACTTGAGGGATTTTTTCCAAACACATTTTATGATTATGGAAAATAAAATACGGTGGGATCCCATTTGAGGAGTAATGGTTGAAATTTTATTTTTAAATAATATATGTTTTTTATGTACATATTGTTATTTGGATTGTTTCTAGAAATTATTAACATATCATAGAGAATATGTGATTATGATAATTATACTTCTGTATGATACATTAATAGTAGTCGATGTTTTTGGAGATGAATGTTAGTATTTTCCATGGAAGACTATGTGATTAAATCCTTCGGAGATTTGGGATTCAATCTGATTTTTGATTATAGTGAAAAAATTTAAGGATTTTTGTTTATTATATTGTCTTTGTTTAATATTTGACAAAAAATTCAAAATTTGTATATTAAAATTTGTATTTCTTTTTATGAATTATTATTCTTTTTTGGAGAATATCTGATCTCATACAATCCATTTTTGTTATTTTAATGTCTAAAGATTGGGAAAATATATTGTTTATCTTTTTGGATAATTTTATTCCCTAGAAGATGAATCAAGTGCTTTTGATGTGACCATTCATCTTGAATACTCGTCATTTGGAGAAAATATTACATTGTGGTAGAAATCTAATAAAGGATAAAATTCTACTTGAACAGTAATTATGTTTCATTAATAATTTTCTCCAGGTAGTAATAAAATTCATCAAATATATGAGAAGGATCATGAAAAAAATATTATATGCTCTATTTTATCGATATAATTTTACCCAACCACCATTTTATGGTATTATGATTGTTATATTCTGTGATCATGTCCTCTATCACTCTCTATTAATCTATGAGTGTTAGTTTACCTTCAATATCCATGTTTTCCTACATGGAATCATTATACGGGTTATTTCGGGTGACCTCTGTACTTATCATTATTTCATTTAAAGCTATTTTTTATTGAAACTTTTTCTGATGTGGGACAATCAATGATGTTTCCAATCCAAATTTTAAAATTGTGAGGACACAATTCCAAAATGGCTGGAATCAGGTAACATCCTATGTAAATATATAATATGAAAATTTCAAATTTATTAATACTTGTTAATTAAATATTAATTTAAATTTCAGAGGGATGATATGACTAATAGCATACTCAACACGAAACAACAGGTTTCTTTGATAACATACATTGAACACAACATTGAGTTATAACAAAAAATAATATAATATTAATATAATTTTAAATAGTAGTTAACGCATAGTCATTGTATTGGAGGGAATAAGAATTATTAACTATGTTATGATTAATCCTTTATGAAAAATACTTTTAAATTTATCCAATTAATTTTAGAGTCTTAAAATATGAATGAATTCAATTTTAATCATGAAATATACTAATATTCAATAAACGAACGATTTAATACCTTTTAATGGTGATCTTTTTAAAATATAGTATTTTTCACTTTTATATGTTCCTTTAGAAAAAAATAATCTTCTAATTTAAAAGATTCATATTCAAATTTAATTCATGTAAAATTCATGTATTTTTATGAAAATGTTAATTTTTTGATAAATAGTGAAAAATACTGCATTTTAATTCAAAAATGAATTTTAATCTAATTTATTGATATGAATATATTAAATTATTAATTTTTATTAAATTGTAACTATATTATGTTTTAAATATTTAATCTAATGATGGTAATTTTATGTATTTTTACTTTTCAATTAGCTATAAACACGTGCCAATATTTTGATTGTAACTATATTACAAAAACACGAGAATTAATTTTAAATTAATTTTTTCAACATATGTTTTTTCAATTTGGAAAAATTGATTCCATATTTGTAATCAGGAGTTAAAAATTGTTTGAACATTTAAATTTTATTTTTATAGATTATGAATATAAACTTTGGTAAATATTTAATTTCCCATGGTTACATGGTAAATCATGTAAATAAGGGTAAAAAATAATATTTTTATAATATTAAATTACCATAATATGTGATCTAAATATATTCGATGATAAATTTCCATCCATGGTAATTCTTGGGTAGATTTGGGTACCCCATGAAGCCACATGTAACTTAAAATGACATTATACAAATTAATTTAATTTTAAGAAAATTGAAACATAAACATATATAGTTTAGAAACAAATTTATACGGGGGTTATATAAGTGATATTTTTTACAATAAATATTCTTTAAAATATAATTAATATTTACACATCATGTTATTTTATTAATAATTTTTAGATATCAAATAAATAAATTTATTCATTGGCTAATGATGATGCACTGATTATATTTTTAAGGATTTTTTAAAATAAATTATATTATAAATATTAAAACAAATTTATATTGAAACTTTTTATGCCATTAAAGAATTTTATTGATAAAAATTACTAGTTATATTTAAAATAATTATGTTTTTTACATAATCAAGTAGTAATAGACATTTTAAAAGTATTTATATGAATAGTTTTTAAATTGATGTAAATGAGATTTGAAAACAATTAAAATGTGATTAAATGATAAAATAATCATAAAAATATATGATTTGTCCAACTAACATATATGATATTTCAAATGAAAATAATGGTATATTTTGGGTCACTTGTAGAATTATATTATATATATATACCATATAGTATGAATATAGAAAACGACATGATAAATGTTAAATTAGTTAACAAATGGTTAAAGAAAAATGATAAGGTTAATTTTTTGGGGAAAACATGGATAAAATTATTTTAATTAGATAATTTAGATCAATCCTCAACTTATCTTAGATGTAAATTATTTGGGGACATTTCGGAAAAAACTATAGTTTATAATATAATAATATTTTCAAACTTTCGTAAAGATCACCTCCACCCTCTTATAAAAAGCCATCACCTCCTACCCATTACACACAACACTCATGGATCTTGTCTTGTAAAAACTGTGATCCAATAAGCTCCCTAAATATATATCTTCCACTTCTTAATTAATTTCCCATGATTATGGAAATTCAAGAAATCTTTTTCTTTATACGAAAGGGAGATACCTGATTTAAAGGTAATATCCTCTATCAAGTTCATTTCTTATATTTTTATTCTTCATTCCCTATGCTATTATTATTATTTTATAAATAAAAAAAGCAGTATCCTCAATATATAAGGTTTTTTTATTAGAATAATTCAAACTAAACTTCCATAAACCTCCATCTAATGGATACAATCATTTTGTTTTTATGGACGACGAACTACTTCCTCACAAAACGATGATTGTTCAATTATCAGATACCGCCTCAAATGTTATCCATTATAATATAACTAAAATTATATACAATATATATGAAATATATTTTATCTCCATTCACTTGTAATTCTTATTTAGAATATAATATTATGATCTTCATGTTGTATATATATGATATCTTCATTTTAGAAAGTGTGGACTACTGCCCCATCAATGTGATATGTTTCGTTCTCACCGTACATGGAATGAATAAATAATTTTGTTAATGAATATATTTAATGTATATAAAATTTGATATTATACTATAATAATAATATATGTCGGTATCATTTATTTTTCATTTCATTAAAAATAAAAAATTGAAAGTAGGATTCATTTGTACGTACGGCTTACCATCTCCATGAATGGTGCATTACATTTTTATAAATCAAAATGATATATAATATTCTAAATACTTACATATTTGTTATATATATGATAAATATGACATAAAATTAATTAATATCATTATGGAGAAAATGACCTTTTAACCTCTTGTACAATTTGTAATTATAACATTTTTTTATGAATTAAGTTATGAACATTGACAAAATGTCTGATATGATCTCAAAAAATTATTAATTGTTATAGATATGTAATAAGTAATATAAAAAAATTATTAATAATTAATTTTTTTAATAAAGTATAAATTAACTTATTTTTATTATTCAGGATGAACAAGGACAATACCAAACAATTCGGACCTAATGTAAGGGCAATTCATAACCCAATTTCCATTATTTGGGTTGATCGTTTAATTATTTATTATGTAATGCTAAAATTATGTGAGAAATTAAAATTGATGTATTTTCTTGTATCTATACATTATTTATGTGTAATTATTGTTAATAAACATTATAGATCTATTTTATTGACAAAAGTTTCTAGGTTTGGAAACCTTTAACCCTCCACTTTTAGCAAAAGTCATGTGTTATGCTATGTCATTTAATTTCCACATTTTATCTCATGATATATTCATATATATACATATTGTTTTAAATTTTATGTCCATGTTATAATATACCTTTTTCTCTCTCATTAACCAATATTCAAAATTCTTATGCAACACATGTAGGATGATGAATTTTCGTTAGGGAACTTATTAACCCAATCTCAATTCAGTGGGTTAAAATTCTACTTATTGACTATGTCGGGGTATGAATATGTGTGAATTACCTTTGATAGTTTTACACTTAATATACACTTATATTGGATGTATTTATATTAATCACACATAATATGTAATTGATTTATCCTTTATCTAATGATACCATCTTTCTAAGGGACTATATTCTAATCTCATTTCATTATAGCATATTTTGATATTGTGAAACATTAATATCCTATAAATTGTAAATATAAAACTATTGACCTTTTATATTTAAAATTTCTCAAATCTAAATATATTTATATATATCAATGATGTTATTCATTAATGATTTTTATTCAAAATTATCTCAAGTGTTAAAGGCTTCATTAACTAAATCATTGTTTTAAATGTTCTAAATTTTTAATCATATAAATCATTCTCATTAATGTCCATGTTTTCAAACTAATTTTAAATATTTATTTATATGGAAATTAATTTTCTAAAATCATAATTCTTTTAAATTATTCATTGTGGTATGGGACACTTTGATTCAAAAATATATTTATTCAATATTTTAAATTATTTTTGAAATTAATTGAATATTTCAATATTTGGAAATGATTGATTAGGATTGCAATGATAAAATGCTATCATTACTATATTCTTATGTTATGTGTAATGATTATGTTATGGTTCTTGGGAATTGTTTATACATATCCGTTGTTCCACGGTAAACATAGGATCAGTTATCCCGATATATCTCTCCAATGCATTTGATAATGTGACCGAGGTAAAGGTTAACTTTTTTCCTATGAGATTTAAGAAATATACTATAATGGGTATGCAAAACATAGCTGTTGAATTTTCCATGAAGGTGGAAATATAAGTATGTTATATATGCTAAAATTTACATTTATAATTTATGTTTTCTATGTGTTATTCATAAGTCTTCTGATTCCAAGAGGTATGTTAATGAGATTATGTTTTGTATGTATTGAGGGGATATTGTTTTCTTTATTTATATTATAATCCTAACATAAATTTGTATGCACATCCAATTTTTTTCAAATGTTTTTCACAATGTATAAGGAATGTTAGGTGATACATTTAATTCTTGATTATTTATATCAAGAAAATAATTCTTCATTTGTTTTAAGAGTTTTTATTTTATGAAAGAAATGGATAATGAGCAGAAATTAATAATTTGTAATATTTGAGATATAATTTAATATTCATGGCCAAATTCACTAAAACACTAAACTTGAAAAGATATAAATTGATATTTTATGATTTAACTCAAGATTGAGTAATGTTTTATGGTTGGAGCCTGAACGTGATCCCATGTTATCATCAATATTTTGGAAAGTCCTTTAGAAGTAGTTGGCAACTAAATTATGCTTCATAGAATCCTTTCGTCCTAAATCGGATAGAAATTCCATGAAATAATTAAATAATTGGACATCATGCAATGTTCGTGTCTAATGGATTTCCTTGGATGATGGTATAATAATTTTTCTCTATTTCGCTTTTATTATAAAAATAGTTTTAATTTCTGTATAAAAAATGATCCTTTGGAGGAATTATATGGATAAAATTGTTGAACTCCATATTTTTGGGATAAATTTGGGTAAATGATGTTTATGGGACCATAATTATTAAAATAATTGGATGATAAAGTGGATGTGATCCAGCAACACATAAAGAAAAATCAGATAATGAAGAAAAATGTATGTAGATAATATGAGGTAATAATTTGCAGTCAATTTAGGTTATCATGGTTTCCAAAAATACATCAACAGAAAAAGTGTTATGTTTTTTCATAATAATGTAATGTTACTTCTTGGTTAATTATAGTTTATGAAATCAGGGATAATGATGGACTAGTTGCCTAACATGTAGAATTTCCTATGAGATTATCATAGGTAAAAATTTTATTTCATGTTTCAATAATAAGAATGTATGTTCATGATTGATCAAATATTTTGAGCCAAGAAGTTACAAAAATTGAATAGTACCATTATTAGAAAGAAAATCCTATTCATAATCAAAATCATATATAGAATGTATTATGGAATAAAAAAATTCACATGGTTTTTTATGGAGACCTTTTAGTTGTTGAAAAACATCGTAATATCATAATTCTACAAGAGAACGGTATCCTCACTTGGTTAGTCTGTAAATAAAAATAGTGAGGATGCAATTTATAGAAGTTTTGGAGAATGAAAAACCCCTGGTAATTATAAAATGTTTTTTTTTAATTTTGGAAATAAATAGATAAAATCATTATAAATTTATAATAAAATATGTGGCAATGAACTAACTTAGTTCAACCCGGAACCGATCACCCATTCGATCTTGTGCCTTGGACAAAAGGGCATTCCTAATCTTCAAGGGATGGAAACTAGTGTTGAGAATTAATATAAAGAAAATTGGAATGATTTTCCCATGAAAAAACAATTAACCAACAAATAAATATTGGAAATAAAAATAAAAACTACCATTGTATGGAAATTATAACTACCCTTAACGCCATGTGGCCTCATAGGTCACTACCCAACTGAAAACCAAGATCTATTCAGGAGAGATCCAATACTAGAGGAACATGAAAATAATAATTTAAAGTAATTTTTAGAATAAAAATACACAATAAGAGTGCAAAATATAAACCATGTAATCCCAATATATTCATTTCCGTAATAAATTCCATTAAATTTTAGTTTTAAAACACAATTCCAAATAATATTTGTTTTTAAATTATAGATATATAAGAACTGTTTTCAATACATTTAAAAAAAATTCACAAATATTTTACTTTTCTAATTAAAAATAACATTATAAATGTAAAATCCCAAATAGTGCAGACCAGGTTATGCAGAAAAGTAAACATGATAATAGATTACTAGGAAAAACTATGTTCATAATAATACAAACAAGCATGCAGAAATAGGAAGTAAACATTGGGGGTTCTGATCATACCTATAAGACCCCCAAACATACTCGATTCATAACCACTTATAGGTGTATGTTTAATCTCCAATGTCTATAACCAAATAACAGCCCCCAGCTTGCCAATCTAGTGGCACATCCCACCTGGCTTATCTACAATCTTCGGGGTAACAACTCGTTTAGTTGTGGTTGATTAGAAATGATAAGTCGATCCTCTAAGATATCCCTAATAACCCCTGTTAATAGTAAACTATATATTTTGGAGGCCCTCCCACATGTGACTCACCATACATGATTCTATAGCACATGCCTACCGCAATCAGGGACACCCCCTATATGATAACCCATAAAATAGAAATCCAAAATAGGGATGCCTATTATATACATATACATATGTACATTACCTCATAGAATGTTCTACTCTAGACATCATATCATATTATCATTTAAATACTCCATAAAAAATTTAATAAATTGAAAATTGCCTTTAGATTTATCCACCAAAATTCCCTATTCACAAAAATAACAAAAATTCTATTTTCGAACAATGTGAATCAACATTTTCATTATGTAATTCCCAATAGGATTTTAGGTCCGTTGGTCTAATAAATTTTCCTCAAACTCATTAATAACATTATAGAATTAATATTTTTTATGAAACATTCCAAATGGTCTCTTAACACAAACATTCACCAAAATGGACTTCATGTTCTATATGGTAATGCATTTTAAGATATAATTTAAATTGACATTTCAGAAATCACAAACTAGAAACATAAAAATTTTAAAACCCACATAATGTTCTATAAATCATGGTATAATGAAACACCATTTGATATTTAGCAATTCAAAACGAGCCTTTAATTTCCAAATACATATTTATTTTAATACTATGAAAATAATTGCAATGCGTACAAAACATCCAAAAATTTTACTATACCATTTAAAATCCGACCATATTTTAGAAATGTATAAAATATAATATAAGGAAAAAAATTGACAAATTGTTAAAAAAACGTTTGAAGTCACATTTATAAATCCCCTGATGCAACACATCATCATCTGAAAATCATGGGACTATATATTGAAAAGAGGGTAGAATTATAGAAAATGAATATTTCTATATGAAATGTGTCTTCCAGTTCAATTACCATTTCTATGAACATCCATGCATGCCCTCTATACATCCATGGATGAGCCAACATCCATTAGCACTCTCCCTTGTTTCCATAAAAAAATTAGATTTAATTTTGTTTACATTACATCCCTTTACCCGCAAAACACAACAAAACCACATAAAAAAACATAAACATCCCATTAAAATTTTACGAAATACCTTTCGAGAACATTTCAAAAAAATTCACGAGTAATTAAAATACAACCATGTCACACACCACTCCTCTTTATAATGTACAACTAATTTTCTAATTCACACAAAGGAAAAATACCACAACAAATTTTTAATTATGAAATAAAATCAAAAATATATATTACAAGAAACACTAAGGACATAATCACAATGTTATAAATGAATGATTTCTTGGAAAACTAATTTTTTAAAATATATATAAATTTTAAATAATCTCAATGAATTTAATATATTTATTATAAGTTTGGGTAATTTTTTAATTAATTTAGTTTTTGAATCCAATCACTAATGGGATAAAATGGAATGGAAAATTCCTTGAGACATATACCATAAACATTCGGCATTTGGATTATTACTTGATGAACAAATACATGGAACTTACACACACATGAATATACATATAACCTTATATTCATTGAACATAACCATTTAGCCATAGGGGAATATGTACAAATAGGGTACATATATATATATATATACAAATAGTCATTACCATAATAAGGTACATGTTGGAACACTAAACACCTATAGTCCAAACCCACAGTAGTGAGGTCCAATTCACACATTAAATATTACCTAAAACTCAACAAACAGAAATTTTCTAAATTAAAATTGAACCAATTTGAAATAATAGAACACCCATATCAAATATAATGAAATAAGGACATAAACAGTCTAAAACGACTTTACATTAATGGTGGATTCTAGAACATAGATCAAAAACAACCGAAAATCCAGATTAAATAACATGACACCCAGAAACCAACGATTAGGGTTCATCCAAAATCCAATAATCACTTAAAATAGATAAAACCAAAAAATAAGGGAAAGGGGTAAAACCTCAGGGGTCGGGGCAGGGGGTGGGGAATCAGTGAGGAGGTCGGATGAAGGAGGGATGCGCACTGGGAAGTAGTTGGCTGGAAGGGTGTCGTGTGACAGATATGGGGTTGGACAATGTTGTAGCATGAGTAGGGATGGGATAAGGGGTGGCTCCTTGCATAAGGGTGTTGAAGTGAAGGTGGTCTCTAATGGGGGATATCATGCTAGGAAGGGAGGCGGCTGGTTGTTGGGTCATGAATGACACATGGTAGGAGGGTGGTGAAATGTGCATGTAGAAGATTAGTGGTTTGGGAGGTTACAACTACTCTTTGGTTTCATTAAAAAAATTAAACTATGTAAAAACTATATCGATAATAATAATAAAATAATAATAATAATAATAATATTTATAATAATAATATAATTATTATTATAATTATTTTAATAAATTGTATTAGTTTATTTTTATGCCGATTTTATTTTATTTTCATTTAATTTTATTCTGAATACCATTTTTTTAGTCTTATAATAGGACACATGGTCTACCAGGCCATGCGACAACTGTCTGTATGCCAAAAGTCACCTTAAAGATTTAAAATCTGATTTTTACCTGGGACTCAACACAAACATCATCATGAAAAATATGTGTCCATGAAAAGTATAGAATAAAAGAGTATAAGGTTGGGGTGTGCCAATATTCCACACCACATACACTTTCTTACAGTAGAAAGTCATTAATCTCAATGATATCAATACCTTGAGTGAGTGGCTAGTAAAACAAAGAGAAACTGAGATCCTCAGGGAGACATTTTTCTCAAAATGCCACAACCATCTTATTGGAAGGAACTATAGAAAAATGGAATGGTATAATAAAAGAAGGTTCATACAACCACAAAGACACAACTAGAAAAAAAATTATACACAAACATACCTCCGTAGAGAGGGGGTCTAATTTGGGAACATCAAACTGAATCAAACAAATTTACAAATTAAAAGAGAAACCAATCCACCACTATAACTAGAATCTTTTCACAAACCCACCAAACACATAATATCAGTGGAATACTCCTTATAAGAAACTATAACTAATACCCAATGATGATATGGATCAAGTTTCCACTGATCTCAAAAAAACCCGATAATTTCAAATAAATAACATTTGTATCCAAACATGAAACAACCTACATGAGGGGAAAAACCATTATAAAAAATCAAATGGTCCTAATTTTCACATTCAGGAAAATAAGACTTCTTGTATTAAACTAGAACAAGTCCATCATAACTTCACTACTAATTGATGAATGTATAATGAAAGAGAAAAATTAGCATAAAAATAAAAAATTAAATAACATTAAATGATCCAATACAACCAAAGAAAACACAACTATATATGTGTTCCACACCCCATGAAAATATAAAATGTTTGCATGCATCACCCCAAGAATTTTGGTAGGGGATCTGATGTATGAATAATCTCTTACAACACAATCATGTACAATCATCGGTTAATCATAACCCTTTATTTGAGAAATGATTCATGTAGAACATCTTTAGATAACCCAAATGTCCACAAAGAAATAAATTCTTTAGGGGGATGCAACATGGCAACATTGAATGTCTGACCCAACCTCACTGATAGAAAAACCAAAAAGTAGAAATACATTCCATTAGTATGTACTCTTAAAAATATGGGAAACCATCATGAATGATGAGAGACACAAAATTTTCAACCATTACTGACTACACCCTATTAAATGAATCCTATATACAATCCTCGTCGACCAACCTATTGAATCATGAATCACTTGATTATAGAACATTTTCTACAATCTCTAAGTGAAGAACCCAAAGGAAAAAAGGAATCCTCTTTATGTAGTATTCAATATAAAGATTCACTAACCACTGGCCCTTTAAAAAATATTGTAACCTACACCTAGCTCAAATTCAACTCCTCATAAATGAACCATTGGATGAAGGTGGCCTTAGACATTTCAAATATCTCCACAACTTCTAACTATAATCAGAAAACCAACATTCCCTGGTCCAAAGTTTAACCCTAAAAAACCATAGAATATTAAAATATCTTACAACTTTTGAAGACCCCAAATACTAAAATACACATTATACATCCCCATTTCACTTCAAATCCAATAAAAGACCTCGATCAGCTTATAGGAAGGGTATTAATCGAGAATAATCACAAAAAAGTCATGAATCATCAAAAACATTGGGTTACGTTCATGGAGGAATTTTTGAAACGAAATCTAAAATGAAAAAAAATCCAACAAAAATTCGATATAAAATAAAAAGCATAATCCTGATCCAAAATGACATCATCAAAAACCAAACAAAAAAACAAAACAAAAACATTTCTTTCAAAAGAATCTATTTTCATTTAAATATCAAAACCACTTTAATTCGTGGCCTCTTTCTACATATTGAAACCTAATTTTTAAACAGAATTTAATGTCCAAAATAATTTCTCTATTCCAAATGACCTTATATTGGGTCTATTTTCCAAACACAAAAACACTTTAGACCAATCAAATTACACTACTCAAAGGGAAGGTAATTTTTTAAAAACCATAAAATTTCAATATATCATTGATGGAATCCTATGAACCGTAACATTCTTTTCCATCCATTTCAATCCACACTTGAAAACACACATTTTCCACACATATACCTTTACATTTGGAAACATTCATATTGAACACCATGGTTCTCCCCAGGCCACTAACATACTAATTCTAAAAATACACCAAATTTTCCAACCAAAACACATTAATTTTTTTAAAAAAAATTACCAATTTAATGACATTATAAATACTATTTTTCATTTAAAAAACATTTTTATTTTTAGAAATCACACATATACCAACTAAAATGATGAAAACACACAAATTACACCATAATAATTGAAGTAAGGACAAGAACATATTTATAAATCATCGACCTGGTAGTAGGCCATGTGCCATGAAGGTCATAATGCTAGGATAGGCCTAAAAATTCACATAGACTCCAAATAGGGCACTACTCCCTTTGAGATAAAAATAATACAGTAGCTCACCTCCATTATAATCCCTAAATACAAAACAAGTAAAATAGTCTCAAATCTCGTATTACCCCTAGCGACCTATAGCTCAGAATGAGAACAGGTTCATGACACCGTTTAGGTTCCAGCCTCCTAAGACTTGATAGTAAAAATATATATCTACCAAAAAACCTATGTAATAAGAGACTCATATGAAACTATTTAGTAATTAACCAAACTGGACTGACCATGAATCGATCACCCGAGCCCGCACTCAGCATAGAATGAACGACATTCCTGATCCCCAACATCTTGTAACCATTGCCTGAAAACAATATTAATCCATTGTGAATGATTTTTCACAATAAAAAACGACCACAAATGAATAAAGAATAATGATAAAAATAATAAGTTGTTCCATAATTAAAATATTAATGCACATAACTCAATATGACTTTATATGTCACCACCCAACTCAGACCATGTTTTATCCAAGAGAAATAAAAAATTATAAGAACATGAAACATAAAAGGTAAATTATGCATCATCACTAATGTCGTTAATAGAAATGACATGGATAAATAATAAAATTTATGTATTTTCCTTTCCCAAAATCATTTCATTTAATAATAGTTTGGAAATAAAATTATAATAATAGGATTTAATATTTTAGATAAATAAACACCAGTTTCCATTATTTAAAAACATTTCACATAAGGATTCTATTTCCAATAAAAAATACAATTTTATAAATAACAACCCAAATTGACCATACACGGTTATGTAGAAATGTAAACAAGATAACAATGAAGCCAGAAAAACTATGTGCATAAAAATAAAAATAAGCAAGTATAAATAAAAAGTAACTATGGGTGATACTAAAAATTATAATAAGACCCATTTACCTACTCAAATCGTATTCACTTACTGAAATATGTAGAATCCCCTATGTATATATCCAACTACCTATCCTAAAATAACCAATCCAGTGGCACATCCCACCTAGTGTATCTACAATCGTGGGGTAACTGACTAGTCTAATCGAGGTTGATCAAAAACTATCACTCGATACTCAAAATGAAACACAAGAACCTATGGTAGTATTAAACTATGTAAAAGGGAGGGCCTCGTACGTTTGAATCAAATTTCCAGCCACCAATGCACTTGCCTAATCCAAACATGGACACCACCTATAATATAACCCTTTAAAATGAAATTCTAAATTGGGGTTCCAACTATATTCAAATACATATATACCTTACTTCATCAAATGTGACAACCGAATGGTCATATCACATGGTTGTTCAACCATTTCCTTAAAAACGTGAAAAAATGGCAAACATCCCATTACCTTTAAACACCAAAATTTTCATTTACCAAAACACCTCAAAATCCATTTCCAAACAATGTGAAACACCATTTTCATTATGAATTTTTCAATGGTTTTTTATGTCTCAATTTCAAATATTTTTTTAAAAAATCATTTCTCGTATTTGTTAGAATACAATTTTTTTAAAAACACAACTAGTTACCCTTGTATAAAAAAAATTACCCAAACAAAAACCATGTGTCATGCAGGTATACCTTATAAAATTTAATATGAAAATATTATTTAAAAATAAAATAATGAAAACAACATCATTTAGAAGTCCAAAAATTATTCAAGAAACAAAGTTCAAAGGGAAATAAATTATAATGTCCATAGTGCCACACATGCCTTTATTTTCCAAATCCATCATTAATAAAAAAATATGGTAAAAATGAACAATGCACTAAAAAAACCTATATAGGCTTCCATAAAATTTAGTATTTGTCCATCATTTCTAAATCACCAAAATGAGTTCTAAGGGAAAATGGGGAAACTCATTAGGAAACACTTTTTTATATTTCATTTTAATGTATCATGAAGTTGAACATCATAATTTTAAAATAATGCTACCATTTTGGTAAAATTTGGGAGAAGGTTAGATGATGAAACTATATAATATAAATGCGTGTTAGAGTGACATTCTCATTTGAATGCACATCCATGTGGTAACCCTTATGAAACCATGTTGTTCCAACGTCCAATGGAACAACCCCTTATGCCCAAAAAAACATTTTAGAAACCATTTTCAATACAACACTTTCAAATACCCACAAAACCATGTAATAAAATATAATAATAAAACATAACCCTCCATTTTCCAAACTAATATACAAATCCAAAAACATTTCATGGTGATTCTTCATTCATTAAATGTAAAAAAAATCACACACCACTCAACTCCAGAAATGTTGACTATTTTAGACATTTTCAGTCGGATGAAATACCACAATAAGGTTATGTTTTTCAATAAAATAAAATATTACATTTTATTCGAAAAACTAATGGCATAATCAGATTGGTAAAAATGAAGTATTACCTTCAATTTTTATTTCTATTTATACTCATTCCAAATCACTGAAAATATTAACGACTAGTCCTATATGTTTGAGAAACATATATACATATTTATTATGTGAGTCAAAAAACTAATGGGATGTAATAAAAATGAAATATCATGGAGACACCTACCTCAAACATTCCTCTTTTGATCATGATTTGCCAAAAGAAAACTTCACTTTTACTCAAACATGAATTTTTACACACACAGACACACACACACACACCCACAGATATATATATATATATATATATATAAATTCCCATGAATTTATTAACTTATTCCCTACTGAAAGATGGAATCTGTACAAAGAGGCTATATATATATTCCACACAATTTTCATGTAAAGGTTATAATGCTCAGCTCCCACAGACACTAAAAAACTCAGGGAGGTAAAAAGCACACTATAAATATTACCAACCACTCAATCCTCACCAAAATACAAAAATAAAATTTACCCAAAGAAAAATAATTAAAAAATTTATTGAATATAATGGTGGGTGGACATAAATATTCTGAAATGCATCTCCTTTAGTAGTGGTTGTATGAACAAGGACCAATGTCACCCTAAAAATGCGAAGAAATAACATCACATCTAATCCATGACCATTAAATTTTTACCAAACCCCATAAACCCCTTAAAATAAAGGTGAACCATAGTTTAATGGAAAGGGGTACTCACCGTAGGGGGTTTTCATTAATGGGGATAGTGGCTGGCTGGAGGAGGTCCATGTACCAGAGATGTTGTCATTCAGAAATGTTGCGCGAGTGTGGAAGGGAGAAGGGGCAGTTCCATGTAAGGTGGAGCTAGAGAGAGGGTGGTCACCAAATAGGGAGGGTGTGTCGGTAAAGGAGGCCTCCGGGGGTTAGGACATGCATGATATAGTATAGGAGGGTGGTGCACCAAGCATAGAGAATAAGAGAGGGAGGGGGATGTCACAACCCCTCTAGAGTTCTTATAAAATAATTATAACTGTAACAACAAAAATAATTATAAGATAATAATAATAATAATAACATAATTTTAATAATAATAATATCATCCTCATTATTATCATTATTATTAAATATTCATTTAGTTTTTTAATTTTCCATTTTAATTTATATTCAATTAATTTTATTCATCATTTAAAATTTTTATTATTTGTTGACACATAGTTGGTTGTATGCTCTTCTATGTTGTGGGCCAACTGTGCATAGGCCAAAAATCATAAGAATGTTTTAAAATATTATATTTTTACTGAGAACACAAAATGAACAACAAACAGAAAAATCCAAGACCACAAATTGTTTATAAAAAATGAATTTACTGGGCCCGGATGTGAAATAAGTGGTATTTAATGATATTATGAAATTTAAACTAACTGGATTGTAACATCTCTTATGATAGTATAATAAAAAATTATGTATATTAAAATTTAAAATATGATATATTTATATCATGGAATAATTAAATAAATAATTTTAAAATGATAATGAAATATAGGTACTTTTTAACACATAAATTTTTATTTCAAATTTTATTACTAATATAATAATTTAAAAAATATTTATCAACAAAAACTATATTCATAATTAAATATTTTTTCTCCTATAATAATAAAAAAATAATGAGACTATATTTAATATTCCAGGTTCTATTAAATCTATTAGATTACTAAAATCTATATTATTAAAAAAATGAAAATAATTAAAAATAAAATTCTCATATTTATAAAATGAATTTCAATTTTTTCCATTATTGTATTATATATGTAGAAAACATATTGGTGTGATTTTTGTGTATTTATTTATTATACATGATTTTTTTATATATACTAAAATACGGTAATTTTGGGTTTCTATACATTAAATGTTAAACACGTTATTCCATGAGTCATTTATGATGTAATAACCATAATCTCATACTACCATTCATTATTCTAATATATTTCTTGTTAATTCTACAACATATTCATTGTGTTGAGCCAAAATAATAAACTAATGTATAAACCCATCAAAAAACACCTCTCTCCCCCACTATAAATACCACCACTTAGTACCTCGTATCCTCATACATCCAAATCCAAGTAAATTGATTAATTTTCAACTAATTAGCCTCCCAATCATCTTACCTACCTCCAATACCATCTAGTATCAAAGAATTCATAAAACTAAGATCTTATAGATGGTTCTCTTGGAGAAGTAGTTATAGATGTAAAATACTCTTTTTTTCTTTTAATTTTCTTTTCAATTTATTTACTATTCTAAATATATCCCAAAATCCCATTATCTATGTGACATGATAGATCAATTATATTACATACACTTAAATTATATTCTTTCATATTAATATTCATCATCAAACAATTCTTCTTCTACTCATAGTCTAAAAAATGAAAACATTGTCAATGCTCTATCGATTTGGAATCATTTTGGACGATGTGTTTTAATTTTATTTTAAAGAGGTTATTATTGTTCATAAAAACATTATCACATTAAAATAAGATTTATTACACATATTATAATTTATATAATGGTGTGGAACCAATATATTAAAATTATATTAAATTAAAATATAGAAATTCGTGATTGTCGATAAAACCACTACAATAAAATAAATAATTTACATTACTTTTTTGTCTTATTAATCACCCTTATATAAAAAAATTATATATGGTATCATTTAAACTTATAGAAACAAATCAATACCATTTAATTGAAATTCTTATTTTTTTCATGAAATATGAAATACCATAATGATCTATCCATCATAACTATGAAATAAATTCATCTGAATAAATAAATAAACAAAATATTATCAACGATTGGATAAAAATATGTTTTTAAAAGATCATATTTGATGTTATAAAATATAATATATTTTTAAAAAATACCACATTTTAAACCATTATATAGGAGGTTTGAACATGTTTGATAGATGTCAATCCTAATGTAACATACTCTTCCTTAAAAATCATTATTTAAATTTTTATATTTACAATATTCAATTGGAATATTTTTATGATGCAAGTATTCATTGTTTCCTATTATATACTTGATCTTGGGTATTATATATGATGATGTATGGGACCTATATCTACATTTAATTAATTGGTTATGTATTTGTACGAAGTTGACAGTAGTGATTATTCTAAGTATAACTATGATGGTTATTCCATAAGGTAGTTTTTGAGGATTATATCATAAGGTATATGTGAGGGTTACATTATAAGGTTTCTACGAGGTACAAAAATCTTATAGATGATGAAAGGGTTTTCAATATTAACTAAATAGTTCTCCATGTAACACATATAGATTCATTTATGTCATTTATGTTTTATGTTATTATTTGTTTTCACAATGATTGTATATTATATTTTATGGGTGATAAGTATGTCTTTGTGAAGATGATTTATTTTTCTATAAGATTTCATGAAATAAAATTCTCATACCTTTTTAAAATTTCCATTATAGATATTTTCTTCTCACCCAATATTTAGAAATATTTTTAATAGGGTTTATTGATGGGTAAAAGAAAATAAGAATCCAAGATGAAGTATATGATTATTTTCATGAAAATATTTCATGTTTTATTAAACAAAATAATATATTATGGAATAAATAGATAATTTTTTAGTGTTAATGAATTTATATTTTTCTTGGATGAATGTATTAATTAATTCAAAAATCATTAATTCCCTAAATCAAAAACATCATGGAAAAATTAATAAAGTGAAAAAAAAGAATAAATTAATATATAATGTAATGTTTATGGTATGAATCTTATACATATTTACATACATATTGGAAAATATAAAACATATACACAATTTAAGAACATGAGAAAAAAATATTTCATTATAATGAATAGTCAAAACAATAAAAAAATAGTGACTATTGTAATGATAATAAAATTGTAACACCCGTAATCATTGAGTTAAAAAGAAATTAAATTTTAAAATATTTTCTATTTTAGTTTTATATATGTTAATTATACTTATATATCCTCTAATAAATTATTATATGATATTTGAATCATATTTATTGAGTGTGTATTACCATTATTTAATATGTTTGGGTTATTACTAAAATACCACTCCTCATCACATATATATGTGAATCTCCTCACCCTAAATTATTTGACATATAAATCCATTTTTATTCTCCAATAACAACCAAAATATATTCCCAATACACTTATCCAAACCCTAGATCTTATAATCCTCCAAAAAATCTATCTTATGTGCCCTTAATAAGAGATACAAATGAGGATATTCTATGTTAATGTAATCATCTTATGTGATCTCCTACTTTTTTATTTATTATCATTTATAATTTATTTATGTGATAAAAAATAAAATTCAATAACAACATTATTTGAGATATAATTATATGTTATTGGATTTATGGAATAATATGCACTTATCACATATCCTGTCAACTGGGAATCGAATAATTTTATTGTGTTTAAGGAACACTATGCCATCATGAATAAATGAAATTTAGTTTAAAATATAATATCTTCTGGATGATATAGAATATGGATGTAATATATAAATATAATATTCATTAAATATTGATGATTCTATAAATTTATTATTCAATCAACCAAAATTTACATTCCCTCAATTGAAAATGAAAAATTCGTTCCTATGTATAGTGGACTACCACCTGCTGATGCGATGAGATTAATTTTTTTCTTAATTCATCATATCAATGATATATATGAATTCATTTAATGAAATAATATAATATTTATGATATTATAATCATTTTCAAAAAATATAATAAAACATACCACCATTCTGCAACGATTATTGAAAAATGGAAACATTAGTCACATGTACCTATGCCCTACTATCTATAGGATTATAATGTATATAATTTTAATTAACCATATTCCATCGATGATTTCAAAAGTAATAATTGATTTATAAAAATTATGATTTTTTTCATTTTATAAATATGGAAATTATGTATCCATAAATCATTTTACATAAGACAATACATTATTATTAATTTAAAATTAATTAGATAGAATCATAAAAAGGCCAAACATATATATATCTGATTTTGAAATTAATAATTTCATTAAAATAAGTGAAGTAAAAGGATTTAGGTGAATTGATAAATCCTAAAAAAATTCAGAAAATAATAAATAATTTTATTATTGAGGAGTTAAAATTTATGCACAACATATATTTCACTAAAAGTAAGGGTTTATTCTCAAAACATCCCTCTGTGAGACAAATGTTTTTATTTGTAAACAATTTCATATAAAATGTTTTTGTATTAAATTATTTAATACTATATCAAGAATCATTCAATATTAATGGTAATTTAATCTGTAATTTATCTACTTCATTCATAAGAAGTTATGAATTGGATGTCACCGAAGCATTATTTTTTAATGTTCTAAATAACATTAGTAGGGAATGTTTATACAATAATTTTTGTTTCTAAGAAAGTATATTATCATTTTATTTGAAAAATATTATTTTTATCCCCCCTATTTATTCCATAATTTTTCATTTAAAATTACAATTTTCATATCATTGTTTCATAAGATTATGGATAAAATGTTTTAATTAAAAATAAGACTATATTTATATTATTTGTAAAATTTCCATTTTTCTTATAATAATTTTTATAAAAACTATTTCAAGAATATATTTAACAATCCCCAATTTTTTTTGTAAATAATGGTTTTCATATGTTGGAATTTTTGCTGAACATCATGAAATTAATATATAGGTTGTTTTTTAAATCAGGTTCATTTTATCCATTTCACATTTCTTTTAAAAAAATACTTATTTTACCTTCTATGATATTAATATAATTAACCACCATCCTGAACTAAAAAAAATATTGAAACCAACATTTAAAATATTCCATGTAAATTTTTGAAATTTTTTTTATAATATTCTTGAAATATTTAGTTCCCAAAAAATAATTTTCAAGATGGGAATGTTATTTTCAAGAAAAATGTTTTAATATTTTTAAAATTTTGTCCATTAATAAGTAAACCTACAATGTCATATAATGGTTCGAAGTTAATTTTATATTTGTATTACACATAAAAGTTTCTCACTCTACATTCCATTGATGGGGTAATAGATTCATTATGATCAATTGTTCACTTCCATCATTATGAAATCAATTTCGATTGTGATAACAACCAATATTATGGTATATGTTTTATTTCGAATGGAATATATTATGTTTTTACATTATTATTTATTTCTTTATGTGGAACACATTTTAATTTATATTATATTAATGAGTTATGTTATTATTTAATAATATGATCCTTCGATGAATTGGGTAATGTAATAGTCATATAAAACATTATATATGAGATTAGTGAGTGAGCCAAACTGAATATCAGACAATATTAACCATGTGATTATGCCGAAGTGGTTATCTTAGAAATATGGTTATTTCATGTTTAATATTTTTCTAATATTTCCTATTATAAAAATATATTTTCATACTATCGACATTATATTATTATTTTATGAGATAAATAGAAATACTTATATGTTACGATAACATGTTATATAATTGATGGATAATTAATGCTTCCTTATAATGTTTATTAACATTCAAGGCTTTAGGTTACCCATTTTTTTCTATGTATTCCCAAGTAAATCCAATCTATAATTTAGGATATCAAATGGATTTATGATAACATTATATATAATAAAATAAAAATTTTCATTATTTTTCACACATTTAAGTATTATGAATCTTATCCTCCAATGAAAATGGGTCTCAACATCATTGGGATGAAATTAATTGGAATTTTGGGAAAAAAAATAAATTAATGATAGATGTAAAGATATTGGGTCTCTATATATGTTATCAATGTAATTTATAATTATTTTTTGGAGGAATAATAAGAATATAACTACTATTTTACGGTGGGAAAATACTAACCAAATGAAGTTATCCTAATTTTGTTAAAGTATAGTGTAAACAGATTCCAAGAGAATACATCCCCATCCAGATAGTACATGTGGATATGGATATGGAATAGTTATCCTATGAGATAAATAATCTTAAAATTGAGAATTTTGAATGACTTGATTATCAGTTGGTCTGTGGCCGTAGTCAATTCATTACACCTTCATTGATACTCTTGGGTTATATGTTTTGGAAATTCACAAACAGTTTTTGAATAATTAGAAAGGGATAAGTCAAATAGTTATGTTAGAAAACTAATACGACTAACTAAAAAAGGTAACTGATATTAAAACATAATGAATCAATGTTCGTTATATAATTATCATGTTCATGTTTTTTATTATATATTTATATGTTTCCCCATTTTTTTAATTCATTATCATCTTCTTCCATTTTTTCACTGTTTTTAATGATGTGAAATATAGGAAATAATTCCATCAACCAATTTTTTTTTGGAGTTTAATGATTTCCCAAAGTAGATTCGTAATCTATTATTATATGATTTTATACATATTGTGATCATTTAAAATGAGCCATCATAAATTTCGACTAACTACTAGAACATAGTACAATTTTCAAACACAGCACTGATTAGAAATATGATGTCTCATACAAATTTATGTGATAAATATGATATAGAAATGATGATTCATTTTCACACATGTTGAAATTTATTAATGATTCCATATATAGAATGGCCTATCGAACTGGATGATGCTTTATGTATTGAAGTGTATCCACAATGACACAAATTAATGATAAAAAATTAATAGTACAAATAAAAAATCATTGGGAACTAATATTCAACATGGGGAACCACTTACTATTCAATCTAATGGATATGGGTAACATATTACTTATTTGAATCAATTCCATTATCTATGGGGGAAAACATATGTCCATTGTTATGACAATAATTGATGATGAATTATTGAAGAGTTTTTTGTGTTTGGACTATCAAGTCCTGTTGTTAATGTATTTTTATCAGTGGTATGATGGATATAAGAATTTTAAAATAAAGAATGAGTATTATATAATAGTATTAGGTAAGAATTTATGAAAATTTATAAAATTTGAACAAATAACCTTGAACATTCATTTATCGTTATGCTTATATTTTATTGAAAAAATATGATATTCAAAAAAATAATATTAGATATGTGAGTGATGGATAAGTTATTATAATCAAATAATAATATTTGATCAAATACATTAGTGGTTTAATAGATAATTGATGATTAATTTATGTTTAATTATGTTAATCAAATTTTTTATATTTTATATAATGTATACCAAATATTTTAAAAAAAATTGAAATCCATCATACATGGATAAAACTAATAATATCCAAAATGTCCATGGGGGAATGAACCCATAATGAATGGATGATAAGGGTTTAGTGCCTACCACTATATTTTAAGATGCACTGTATAGTATTAATTTCTACATATAGAACATATTTAATCGATAAATATAATGTTTTTTGGAACTATATAGGAGGAACAATTATTATTGAAATTTATGTATTTTTAAGTGATTAATGAAATTTTATGAAATTACTATTTGGTTCGAGGTATATATAACCCTTAGGTATAAAATATGATTTAACAGAAATTATTACCTAAAATAAATAAATTTATTGATTTAATATTTCTATTATTTTAGATATAAGATTATTTATTTAAAATAGTTCTATGTAATTCATAATGTTTTATTGTTGAATTTGATTATTAGAAGTAGGGTCCTGAAAATTCTGTAAGCGGGAAATCAAATTACCCATTGAATTGGAGAAGAACCGAACCGGTCTGCTCGCCAGCTCCCAGCAACAGCACGCGACCTCTCCGGCAGATCGCCATCCTGAAATTCCACGGACCAATGTCGTCCGTGAAGCAGACGCGTAGCGCCTCCATGGGCACGAATCAGGAAGATCGTCGGGCACCAAACCGGTCCACCACTATGAACCTCATCGTTCTCAGAATACAGGCGGATTGGTGTGCCGCTGTGAAGCAACCCCACCGCGACTCATCAAATATCGGTTGATTGAGTCCTTCCCGAGTGTGGAGGTTCCATCTTGGGCTTCTGCAAAACATGTTGTGAGACCATCAATATTACATCCTCACACCTCTATAAAAGTTCACCGATGGGCACCAGAAAAAGAAACAGAGAAAAGACGGGTGAAACCCTATGGAGAGATGCTAGATAAATCGCTCCACAGCCATCCACGGACCGCATATCATCCACGGATGAACTCTTCCTCATAGAGGAGAAACAAGTCTGTGAACCACATGCGGACAACTCCTCCACGGCCATCCCTTAGTGGACATCTCCTTTGCGGATGACCATCTCCTTCGCAGACGTCCATCTCTTCCGCAGACCAGTGGTGTTCGCGAAATGGAGGTGGAACACCTCCGCAGGCAAGAAGTTGGATGAGCACCAGCCCCTTTGTAGACACCCTTCGTAGATGACCATATCATCCACGGACAACCTCCTTCATGGAAATCCTCCCTCACGGAAATCATCCTTGGTAGACAACATCCTTCGCGGACTTCTATCTCCTCCATGGGAAGCTCCTCCATGGACAACAATCACAGAGAACTAAACCACAAACCACATGTATCCAGTCCCTTGTGGCCAGTCCTTCACGAATAGATCCTCCACGGCCGGTCCCTTATAGTCGGCACCTCGCGGACAACACCTTCACGGCCAGCCCCATGCAAAAAACCCCATGCACCCGCTGGTCCATACCGCGGCGGCTGCGCCCCCGCGCCCCTGCTCGGGATCCTAGCCAGGCTGCAGTCCCGGCCCTCCGGGCCTGTTCCTTCCCTACTATCACTGACCCTCATGCTAAATGGATAGTCACACCGTGAACTATTCTGGACGGGTCAACAATATTTTTATTTGCACCCTTATGCCGCTCCAACATCCATCCTATAAATTCCTTGAGTCGAGCTACTCCTCATGACGCTCATTTTACCCCCATTTCCTAGCTCCTATTTCTAGGTTCATTTAGAAAGGGCAGCCCTTAAAGAATTACCACACAAAACATTTCATGGTTTCTCATACCTATTCATCCTGACCACATGATGTTAAATTGTATTACCCTCGTCCTGACCACATGACGTTAAACTGTATGGAAACAGTCCCCTCTACATGACTCTAAACTGTAGTATACCCTATGTTCCAATAATTGGATGCCTCTTTCTCTATGTAATAGATTCCTCATGCCATGATTATAGTTTCATAACATCAATAGTGTTGGAATCCATTCAAACAATCCGTCACTCCACCCCACGCTTTGTGTGTCCTTCATTCAGATCTTTATTCTCTTGCATGTCTGAAGGGACCCCCTAACGGCCTGGCCTCAGGCCGCATCGGCTCACCTACCGTCCTGGGAAAATGCCCCGGAAGACTTTGGAAAACCTTCACGATAGTTCCGGTGTTTCGAACATAGTTAGTAGTCGACCCTCATTTGTTTTCTCCATCTCAGGATAATGTGATATGAATGTTGTGTTTCGGACATGGTCAACAGCTATCTTCCATCACCATGCCACCCTCATTATGTTCCGAATGTCAGGCATGTAATTCACACTTTTCATCTCCCTTTGTTTGGACTGATTCCAACACCCTTGGAATTACCCCGCATTTGCACTTGTGCATAGGTGTTTTCCCCCATTATATTCCTCAACCCACCAATGGGTTCGAATACCCTCATGGGAAAACAAGAGGAAGACACCACGAGCGTCCATCTCTGAGTAAGCCCCGACCTTCCAGGCATCCATCTCGGAGTAAGCCCCGACCTTCTGGGCCTCCTCAGAGTGTAAGCCTCAATACATCGCCCTGGGCCACCTTCAAGCGTAAGCCCCACTCTTCTTCTCACGGACACACCTTTCGTGACGTGATAGTCTGGTCATTGCTGCCTCTTGTTTCTGACACCAAGCATGACTCATGTGGGCTTAGAGTAAGAATCGACCATGAAATCCTCTTATGGGCCTCCTCAGAGTGTAAGCCCCAACCCATCATTCTGGGCTTCCCCAGAGTGTAAGCCCTAAGGCAAAGAGAACTATATGGAAAATGATCCATTCCATAGCATGGTATGCAGGAAGCCTCCACGAGGTTCAAGCCCACCACTTAGTCGTTTCATCATGTTGACTTCCACCCTCATCCAACTTGACGTTAAACTGTTTAAGAGAACTACATGGACTTTGATCCATTCCTCCTAGACAGGGTACGTAGGATGCCTCCACGAGGTTCAAGCCCACCACTTGGTCGTTTCTTCACGTTGAGTTCCACCCTCATCCAGCATGATGTTAATCTGTTTAAGAGAACTACAAGAACATTGACCCATGCCAAAGCATGGTACGTAAGAAGCCTCCATGAGGTTCAAGCCCACCACTCGGTTGTTTCCTCACGTCGAGTTCCACTCTCATCCAGCATGACGTTAATCTTTTAATGAAAACTACATGGACTTTGATCATTGCCTCCTAGACAGGGTACGTAGGAAGCATCCATGATGTTCCATCCCACCACCCATCAGACCACCTGGTCTCTCTCTTCACATTGGTTCCCTGACACCTATCAAAACTACGCATACTTTGATCCATGCTTCCTAAGTAGGGTACATAGAAAGCATCCCTAAGGTTCAAACCCAACAATCGTTTGATCTGATCATCCCCACATCAGTTCACCGCGCTACTCCTAGTGCATCCTGAAGCGAGTTCCAACCCTTTGGGGTCATTAATCCAACGAGGGATAGTAAACCTCAGACATAAATGACTATGAACCCATGCGTCCAGTTGATCATTGTCCACCAGGGTTGAATCGGTGGATAGCATTTTTGGGTATAAACCAAAGATTCGTGAACACATGAATTCATCTTAAATCTATAAGAGTGTCCCAAAATAGGCAATAAATCCCCCCAAAAGGGTGCGATGAGCCCAACATCCCATCCTCTCGACCAATGTGAGTTCTTAAGAGTCGGTGGTCAGACCATCCGGTGAATGCCTGCCTTTGGAATGAAGGTCCATCAATCATTGGATACAGTGTTGTTGGGCATTTCATGGTCAAAATCAAAAGAACAAAAGAGAAAATGGTGAACCCAACGTGAATCCTTAACCAAACATGACAGATTCAACTTAATCTCACCCAGTTCCCCCTTATGATCTAAATGAGGGCCAAGAAAGTTCATTAATTACACATGGGATTATGAGATGCTGCATTGATGGGTTTTCTACCTGTATTTGATAAAATTTTTCATAGGAACTAATTTCAGAACTCACATCGATCCAATTTCATCACAAAGGAACTCACAAGTGAGCGCTTCCAATGAGGCAAGGACGTGATTTCCTCAAAAACAGAGGACCCCGTCACCCACCCAATGTCTTCAATGCTCGGTTTCAGACGCGCTGATCTGATAGTACTATAAGGCCCCAACCTTAAACCTTACTTAATATTGAATTAAATGAGTAATTCACATTGAGGATCTTTTCAGTTTTAGAGTTTTAGATAATTAGGACATAACTATTACATCTCCAAAGATTAAAAAGTAGTCGCTTCTACTAAATTTCCATAAAATAAAAACTCTTAAAAATAAACATGTATAGTTCCATGTTTTAGGTAGCATGACTTTCCCTTGATCCCGTCCTTGACCCTATTCCATGCTAAGTCCTATCAAAAACAATTCAAAAATGTGGGATGAGCATAAAAAGCTCAGTAAGGGATATAAAAATATGGAAAGGAAACATGAGTACATGTATACATAAGAATGAAATCATACTTTACCTATAAAACATAAGCACTTTAACATACCTCATAAAATCATGAATAAATCATAGAAATCATAAGATATAAAAGGTAAATTCAGGCATTCATAACATTCTTACGTAGGGAGTAACCCTCTTGGTTACGTTTGCTATACCCATCACAGTATATTCCCTAAATCTCTTCGGAGAAACCTTAAAGATTCACTCCTTCGCGTTACCCAATGCATTGGAGAGCTATATTGGGCTCACCCGCCATTAGTTTATCACAGAACCACCCGTCTTCATAATAATTCCCAAGATCCTCAACATAATCGTATCACCTAAAACATGCATAAAGGAAACATAACATTTCCACATTTCAATCAAAAGATATCAATACAACACATTGATATAAAAAACATTATGAAAACCATTCTCAATACCAAAACAAAGGAAAAGTAAAACTTGGTATTTTTTTTTCTTTTAAAAAGAAGGTATGTTTTGTAGAGGAAGATGAAACTCAAATAACGGTTACGACGGCGGAGAAGTCGTTGTCGCCGCATACGTATGACAAAAACATTCCCTTTTGTCGTTTAGTAAAGCCCTTCGTATAAAAAAAGATTCTTTTTTGGATAAACGTAAAAGTCAAAGGGGTTTATACACTGTATAAAATAAAGTTGTGTATAAAACGAAATATGCATCAATGAATGGAGATTGAGATGATGTCCCTTACAAAGACGGTATCCTTGGTTTAAGGATAAATCAATTGAATAATTATGTGTGAAAAACGAATACACCAAATATAAGTGGATATTAATTGTAAAATAATCAAAGGTCATTCACACATATTCAAAATATGACATATTCAATAACTACATGTTGAACCCAAAGAAATCGAAATTGGGTTAAGATGTTCCCTTGACGGCCTAACGGCGTCACATCAAAATGAGTTGATGAGAGATAAAAAGGGGTATATCATCACATGGACATAAAATTTACATCAATAAGGACATATGAGAACATATCCCAACATAACAATATTTAAATTAAAAGTCCCAACAAAAGAAGTCTTTTAAAAAGAGGAGGGTGAAAGGTTCCCTTACTGACATGGGTATCTTTCAAAACATACACCTCGTGAAAGAAGGAAAACAAAACATTGATGTAAATACTCATAAAAGAAATTATATTACACAATGAGTAAAATATTGGGCAGTACATACACCACTCAATGGAAATTGTGGCAAATGTTGCATAAATCTCACGGGAATAAAAGTGAGGAGAAAAATCCCTTACGAAAACTCGGCAGCCTAATGGCGCCATATAAAACTTACAAAAATGGGTTGATGAGATAAAATAAGGTATATCATCATATAAACATAAAGTTTATAGAAAGAGGAATATAAAAGAACATCCCCCAACATAACAAAGAGGAGCTTAAAGGAAGTGACATAAAGGAGAGTACTTAATAAGAAAGAGAGAGGTTAGATCTCTTACAAAAATTCGGCAGCCTAACGGCGCCACTCTAAAATTCTAAAATGGATTTATGAGAGAGAATAGGGTCTCTCATCACCTGAACATAAAAATTACTGTGAGAATAATATAAAAGAACATCCCAATAACAAGAAATATGATCTTTAAAAAGAATGACATAAAAGAGTGTACTTAAAAAAGAAAGAGTGGAGTAGGATCCCTTACCTCGGGTCCGACTTGACTCGATCATTCTTTAACGTCCTGAATAATAAACTTGAGTTAATTTATAATTGATTAAGAACCTTTTTAAAGTTCATTATTGCTTTTATATCACTTATTTCCATGTTATAAACATTATGTAACCATTTATGTTAATAATGTTTGTTTTGTCGATATTTGGTTCTTAAGTCGAAAGTGGACTTCTTATAATTACATGTTGTTCGTGTGGTCAAAGGTTCATTATATCCAGAATGATATTCATGATTTGGATAGAATATATATCATATATATCCAGCATATACATGTATTTATAATATTACATAATCATTTAGAGGTAAGAAATGAAATGCACCGTTCATGGAGACGGTAAGCCATACGTACGCATGAATGCTACTTTCATTTCTTTGTCATATTAATGATTTATAACTAAATGAGAGGTATGTATTTTTTAATTCCAGAATTATATTCATCATTTATATGTATAATTAATCATATATATCAATTAAATACTTGTACTTATAAATGTACATTACATTTGGGGATAAGAAATGAAATGCACTGTTCATGGAGACGATAGGCCGTACGTACGCATGAACGATACTTCCATTTCTATATCATATTTAATGGAATTCAAACATAATGATACATAGTAGTATTTTAATTCCAGTATGTTATCATATATAACATCATTAAATATATCCTTTATACGTACCACATATGGTATTAACGAATCAAATCACTTTGAGGGGGCGGTAGTCCGCACTTCCTTAAATGAAGATATCGCGTATACCCATAATGGAAGCCATAAAGGTAAGACACAATTGAAAAATAAAGAAGCTTAAGTAAAACATAAACATATTATATATCATATATAAATATATTGACAACTTAATGGCCACCTTTGAAGGTGTTACATGAGTGTTGAACAATCATCGTTTCGTGAGGTAGAAATTCTCCATCCACGGAAACAGTATGTTCTTTAACCATTAGATGTAGGTGTGTGTAAGTGTAGCTCGAATCCATATTATAACAACATCCTAGTATATTGAGGATACTGGAGTTGTTACAAAATATAAGAATAAAAAGAGTTTAGGGGGTTGGATAAGGAAAATAAAACAAAAGGACTCAAAAGAAGACATTATCTTAAAATCGGGTAACTCCCTTTGGTTTGAGCTCAAAGGCTTCCATGGGAATACTTCTTCCCAAAGTGAGGCTTCAAGAAGTAATATAGGGATGTTCAGAGACAAAATGGGCAGGGGTTGGCCGAGCCAAAGGCTTTGGGTGTGTGGGTAAGGAGGTAGAGGTGGGGGCCTTTTATAAGAGGAGAGGCGGGGCACTCTTGGAAGGTAAAGAAATGTCACTTTATTTTAAAATGGTATTCGGATTTAAGAGGTCCCACGTTGATGTGTTTCTAGGATAAGGTGATAAGGGTTCTAAATCCACTCATCCAATAAGTTTTGGACATTTGTAGGTCTTAGATATTACATTATCTTTCTATTTTATTTAAATCGTTAAATAATGAGGTCATCGCTGCATCATTATGATGTCATAAATAATGTAATTTATTTAATGTCTAAAAATTATAAAACAAAATACTATGATATAGGAAATCGTTATAGCTTTCCAATGAATATTTATAGTCAAATATCTGATTTGTATAACCCCATATAAAAATTGTTTTAGTAAAACATTTCATGTTTGTCTCATTTTTACTTTAACTTTAAATAAAAAGATATTAATGTCATTTTCCAACCAAAGTGGCTTCATGGGGTCCCCAAGTTGACCCATGGGTTTTCTGGGTCGGCCATGACACATCCAATGAGATTAGGATATGTTTCATGTTCATTTCATATTATTTAAAACATTATTTTTGCCTTAAACTACACTAATTACCTCTAAGCGCGATTAAAAACTTAATAAGTTACTATTCACAAAAAAATTATTTTAATCCAATTGAACTGCATTTTACTTCTTAATGACAACCATGTATGTCGGATTTTTGAAATTCAAAACACAAAATTCCAAAATTTCATTTAAACGGAAAAATCAGTTTTTATAAGTACCACTTAGTGGTTTCACTATTCATCAAAAATTGATGTTTTTCGGAAAATTCCCAGAAATTCACCCTAAGCTATATTTGATATTCCGAATTCAAAAATGAAGTCAATTTTATAAAATTCAAAACATATAAGTCACATTAATTAATTTAATTATTAATTCCCACCATCAGAGCAGATAGCGTGTTTTTATAAAACAATAAGTATCAAAAGATTGACACTAGTTTAAGTCTGATTTCAAAGTGATATTAATTCCAACGACCACTATTGGATTTAATGGTAAAAATATATTCTAATATAACTTTATAGCCAATTAAAAAGATAATCTAATCATATAAATAAATTATATTTAAAAGTGATTTTGAATTAAAATACAACATTTTAGACTATTCATTAAAAAAATGAACTTTATCGGAAAGATACCAAAAATTTACAAAAAGTAAATTTTGATGTACCAATTCATAAGAAGAGATTTATTTGTTCCAATAGAATGTATAAGAGTGAACAAAACTATATTTAATGACGGTTCTCCATCAAAAGGTGACATGTGAACCTTTAGTGAAAAATTAGGGCATATACGCCTAAAATTGAATTCTTTCTGTATTTTATGCCTTTATCTTTTATTGGATAAATGTAAAAACATTTAAAAACATATATAATCATATTTTAGTTATTTATATCCATTCCCACCAATACAACGGCTACATGTTAACTACCATTTAAAATAATGTTATTTTATTATTAGAGTGCAATGTAAGATTCCCAAAAAACTCGTTGTTGATTGTTGTGTACGCCCTCAAGCATAGCGTCCCCTTTAAAGACTTATTAATATTTTATTCCCAAATATGGATAAATATGAAAATGTCATATTCTTTATTTACCTGGGGTGTTACATCCTTCCCCCCTTTTGGGAATTGCGTCCTCGCAATTTTAAAATTGGGCTTCGAAACATCCTTGAAAGTCCCACATCGGAAGAAGAGTCGGTAAAACAATCACTTTAAAATAAAGAAAGATAAGTACAAAGGTCATCCGAGTTAACCCATACTAGGATTCCAAGTATGAAAACATGGACATGGAGGAGAAAACATAGGGTCATGTTCTGATGGAGAGTGATAGAAAACATGTTTAGGAGAAAGTTAACCACAAGAAAATCACAAACATGTGATGGGTTAAACGGTATTTGATTCCCCAGTAGGAAAAGTTAATAGACAAAATTTTTGTTTTAAGTTAATTTTTATTGAGGAATTTATTCATAAGGAAACATATTCACTTATCATGTTGACTTTCAACTTTTATTAGATTCCTTACACAAACTCATATTTTCTCCAAAAGACGAGTATTTAGGGAGACTTGTTCGCATTAAGAGTACTATAATCAACTTCTAGAGAATCACCTAATCCACAATAGAGAACTATATACTTCCCATGTCATTAGACTCTAACCAAAACCAAAACCAAAAAGGTTAGTACATGATCAGATAATCCAGAAAAGGATAACCCTTTATAAAAATAAAATCTATTCTTAATCTCCAAAATTTGTCCAACAAAACCCAAAGTTCATTGAAGAACATTCGATAAACAATTTGTCCATAAAATTATTAAAATTAAACCAAACTAAGATTGAAACCCAAATATTTGGAGGATTTAGTCACATATTCTTCCAAGTTAAATTGTATCATTTATCTCCAAACAACATTAGTTGCTCATAAAGTCTCGTATTGAAAAGTAATTAACCTAATCACATATCCTCCATGATAGGTTAATCATTTTCATAAATAACCCAAAATCACCTTACTCTTAATTCATAAAATCATATAACTAAAAATAATCAGTCAAACTAACCAGGGACATCACGTAGTCTAGTGGTAGGCGATAAATACCAGTCACACTTTGGTTGTGGGTTCGATTCCCGCAGCTTTGTCCGATGCAACGGGTTGTCACATGGTCTGTGTGTTGTCCTTTTTCCAAAACTATATAATTCTTAAATCATTCCCCAAAAAGAGATAAAATCATCAAAAATGATCATAACATATTTTGACCTCATTTTTCTCTCATGGCTTTCATTTTCCACCATATCATATAATAACCCATAATTACCTCAAAAGTAAGGATCATATAAACTCTAATGGTTACCTTTATAATTATTACCTAAAATTCCACATCGATTTGTCACCTCGTACATGATGCATTACAGAACATACCAAGGTTCAAGTGGTTGATCATGACTCCTTGATATTTGGTTTAGAACAACCACGAGTTTCCTCATTGAATCCCCAATTTTATCTAGTATCTTAATCAGAGAACCACCACAGTTTCCTTCAAACCTGTTGTCTCTTTGGTGCCTGCTAGATCCATCCATTCACTAAAAACAGAAATGTCAGTGTGAGTATATCAACAAAACCATCATGTACTAATGAGGAAGGTAAACACTAAGATATACTTACTTATTCACTTTATCTAAAACTAGGACTCTTTCTGAAATCCTAACCATTATGGTAATGTCACTTGTTCTTAAAGAATACCCTAACCTCTAAAGTTATCTAAACTGACCTCTGATACCAACTATAAGGCCCCAGCCTTAAACCTTACTTAATATTGAATTAAATGAGTAATTCACATTGAGGATCTTTTCAGGTTTAGAGTTTTAGAGAATTTGGACATAACTGTTACATCTCAAAAGATTAAAAAGTAGTCGCTTCTACTAAATTTCCATAAAATAAAAACACTTCAAAAGAAACATGTATAGTTCCATGTTTTAGGTATCATGACGTTCCCTTGATCCCGTCCTTGACTGTATTCCATGCTATGTCCTGTGAAAAACATTGCAAAAACTTGGGATGAGCATAAAAAGCTCAGTAAGGGATATACAAATATGGAAAGGAAACATGAGTACATGTATACATAAGAATGAAATCATACTTTACCCATAAAACATAAGCACTTTAACATACCTCATAAAATCACGAATAAATCATAGAAATCATAAGACATAAAAGGTAACTTGAGGCATTCATAACATTCTTACGTAGGGAGTAACCCTCTTGGTTACGTTTGGAATACCCATCACAGTATATTCCCTAAATCTCTTCGTAGAAACCTTAACGTTTCACTCCTTCACGTTACAAAATTCATTGGAGAGCTATATCGGGCTCACCCGCCCTTAGTTTATCACGGAACCGCCCGTCTTCATAATAATTCCCAAGAACCTCAACATAATCGTATCACATAAAACATGCATAAAGGAAACATAACATTTCCACCTTTCAATCACAAGATATTAATACAACACATTGATATAAAAAACATTATGAAAACCATTTTCAATACCAAAACAAAAGAAAAGTAAAACATGGTATTTATTTTTCTTTTAAAAAGAAGGTATGGCTTGTAGAGGAAGCTGAAACTCAAATAACATTCACGGCGGCGTAGAAGTCATTGTCTCCGCATACGTACAACAAAAACATTCCCTTTTGTCATTTAGTAAAACACTTCATATAAAAAAAGATTCCTTTTTGGATAAACGTAAAATTCAAAGGGGTTTATACACCGTATAAAATAAATTTGTGTATAAAACGAAATATGCCTCAATGAATGGAGATTGAGACGAAGTCCCTTACAAAGACGGTATCCTTGGTTTAAGGATAAATCAATAGAATAATTATGTGTGACAAACGAATACACCAAATATAAGTGGATATTAAGTGTAAAATAATCAAAGGTCATTCACACATATTCAAAATATGACAGATTCAATAACTACATGTTGAACCCAAAGAAATAGAAATTGGGTTAAAAAGTTCCCTTGACAGCCTAACGGCGTCACATCAAAATGAGTTGATGAGAGATAAAAAAAGGGTATCTCATCACATGGACATAAAATATACATCAATAAGGATATATGAGAACATATCCCAACATAAAAAAATGTAAATTAAAAGAGAAAACAAAATAAGTCTTTTAAAAAGAGGAGGGTGAAAGGTTCCCTTACCGACATGGGTATCTTTCATAACATACACCTCGTGAAAGAAGGACAATAAAACATTGATTTAAATACTCATAAAAGAAATTATATCACACAATGAGTAAAATATTGGGCAGTACATACACCACTCAAAGGAAATTGTGGAAAATTTAGCATAAATCTCACGGGAATAAAAGTGAGATGAAAAATCCCTTACGAAAACTCGGCAGCCTAACGGCGCCATAGAAAACTTACAAAAATGGGTTGATGAGATCAAATAAGGTATATCATCATATTAACATAATGTTTATAGAAAGAGGAATTTAAAATAACATCCCCCAACATAACAAAGAGGAGCTTAAAAGAAGTGACATAAAGGAGATTACTTAAAAAAGATAGAGAGAGGTTAGATCTCTTACGAAAATTCGGCAGCCTAACAGCGCCACTCTAAACTTCTAAAATGGATTGATGAGAGAGACTAGGGTCTCTCATCACATGAACATAAAAATTACAGAACTATTAATATAAAAGAACATCCCACTAACAAGAAAGATTAGAATTAAAAGGAATGACATAAAAGAGTGTACTTAAAAAGTAAGAGTGGAGTAGGATCCCTTACCTCGGGTCCGACTTGACTCGATCATTCTTTAACGTCCTGAAAAATAAAATTGAGTTAATTTCTACTTGATTAAGAACCTTTTTAAAGTTAATTATTCCTTTTATATCACTTATTGCCATGTTATAAATATTATGTAACCATTTATGTTAATAATGTTTGTTTTGTCGATATTTGGTTCTTAAGTCGAAAGTGGACTTCATTCAATTACATGTTGATCATGTGGTCAAAGGTTCATTATATCCAGAATGATATTCTTGATTTGGATAGCATATATATCATATATATCCAGCATATACATGTATTTATAATATTACATAATCATTTAGAGGTAAGAAATGAAATGCTCCGTTCATGGAGACGGTAAGCCGTACGTACGCATGAACGCTACTTTCATTTCTTTGCCATATTAATGAAATTAAAACAAAATGAGAGGTATGTATATTTTAATTCCAGAATTATATTCATCATTTAGATGTATAATTCATCATATATATCAATTATATACATGTACTTATAATAGTACATTACATTTGGGGATAAGAAATGAAGTGCACCGTTCATGGAGACGGTAGGCAGTACGTACGCATGAACGCTACTTCCATTTCTATTTCATATTTAATGGAATTAAAACATAATGATACATATTAGTATTTTAATTCTAGTATGTTATCATATATAATATCATTAAATATATCCTTTATACATACCACATATGGTATTAACGAATCAAATCACTTTGAGGGGGCGGTAGTCCGCACTTCCTTAAATGAAGATATCGCGTATACCCATAATGGAATCCATAAAGGTAAGCCAAAAATGAAAAATTCAGAAGATTAAGTAAAACATAAACATATTATATATCATATATAAATATATTGACATCTTAATGGCCACCTTTGAAGGTGTTATATGAGTTTTGAACAATCATCGTTTCGTGAGGCAGAAATTCACCATCCACAGAAACAGTATGTTATTTAACCATTATATGTAGGTGTGTGTAAGTGTAGCTCGAATCCTTCTTATAACAACATCCTAGTATATTGAGGATACTGTAGTTGTTACAAAAGAAAAGAATAAAAATATTTTAGGGGGTTGGAGAAGAAAAATAAAACAAAAGGATTCAAAAGAAGACATTACCTTAAAATCGGGTAACTCCCTTTGGTTTGAGCTCAAAGGATTCCATGGGAAGACTTCTGCCCAATGTGAGGTGTCAAGGAGTAATATAGGGAAGTGGAGAGACAAAATGGGAAGGGGTTGGCTGATCCAAAGGCTTTGGGAGTGTGGGTAAGGAGGTAGAGTTGGGGGACTTTTATAAGAGAAGAGGAGGGGCACTCTTGGAAGGTAAAGAAAAGTCACGTTATTTTAAAATGGTATTCGGATTTAAGAGGTCCCACATTGATGTGTTTCGAGTATAAGGTGATAAGGGTTCGAAATGAACTCATCCAAGATGTTTTGGACATTTTTAGGTATTAGATATTACATTATCATTCCATTTTATTTAAATCGTTAAATAATGAGGTCATTGCTGCATCATCATGATTTCATAAATAATTTAATTTATTTAATGTCTAAAAATTATAAAAAAATACTATGATGTAGGAAATCGTTTTATCTTTGCAATGAATATTTATAGTCAAAAATCCGATTTGTATAACCCCATATAAAAATTGTTTTAGTAAAACATTTCATGTTTATCTCATTTTTACTTTAACTTTAAATAAAAAGATATTAATGTCATTTTCAAACCAAGGTGGCTTCATGGGGTCTCCAAGTTAACCCATGGGTTGTATGGGTTGGACATGACACATCCAATGAGGTTAGGACATGTGTCAAGTTTATTTCATATTATTTAACGCATTATTTTTTCCTTAAACTACACTAATTACCTCTAGTCGCGATTAAAAACTTAACAAGTTACTATTCACCAAAAAATTATTTTTATCCCATTGAACTGAATTTTACTTCTTAATGACAACCATGTATGTAGGATTTTTGAAATTCAAAACACAAATATGGCAAAATTTCATTTAAACGGAAAAATCAGTTTTTATAAGTACCACTTAGTGGTTTCACTATTCATCAAAAATTGATGTTTTTCATAAATTTCCAGAAATTCACCCTAAGATATATTTGATATTCCAAATTCAAAAATGAAGTCGATTTTAAAAAATTCAAAACATATAATTCACATTAATTAATTTAATAATTAATTCCCACTGTCAGAGCAAATATCGTGTTTTTATAAAACCATAAGTATCAAAAGATTGACACTAGTTTAAGTCTGATTTCAAAGTGAAATAAATTCCAACGACCACTATTGGATTTAATGGTAAAAATATATTCTAATTTCACTTTAAATCCAATTAAAAAGATAATCTAATCATATAAATAAATTATATTAAAAAGTGGTTTTGAATTAAAATACAACATTTTACACTATTCATTAAAAAAATGAACTTTAACGGAAAGATACCAAAAATTTACACAAAGTAAATTTTGATGTACCAATTCTTAAGAAGAGTTTTATTTGGTCCAATAGAATTTATAAGAGTGAAAAAAACTATATTTAATGATGGTTCTCCATCAAAAGGCGATAAGTGAACCTTTAGTGAAAAACTGGGGCATATACGCCTAAAATTGAATTCTTTCCTTATTTTATGCCTTTATCTTTTATTGGATAAATGTAAAAACATATAAAAACATATATAATCATATTTTAGTTATTTCTATCCATTCCCACCAATAAAATGGCTACTTGTTAACTACCATTTAAAATAATATTATTTTATTATTAGAGTGTAATGTAAGATACCCAAGAAACTCGTTGTTGCTTGTTGGGTACGCCATCGAGCATAGCATCCCCTTTAAAGACATATTAATATTATATTCAAAAATATGGATAAATATTAAAATGACATATTCTTTATTTACCTGTGGTGTTACAAGTACCACGTGAATGGTACTCTCCCAACGGTGGAGGTGGCCCTGAACGCCCTCCAATCTATCAAGGCTCGCTGGTCGCCTGCCCAGCAGCGACCGCAATGACAGACCCAGACAGCCCATGTCGTTGTCTCCAACCATTTTGGGAGTCGGATTTGTTCTATGTTGAAGACTCCATCCCTGTCGAATGGGGGTTCTGCTCTCAGGCACCCGCTAAAAGTTTTCATCGCGGTCACGCCGTGACCCGATATCCTCGCACTGACGAGGATGTCTCCCTGAGGGTTCAGGCCCATGCTCCCCAAGCTCCGGCCCCTCAAAACGCCCGAAGAGGGCAGAAGACTTACAATCGGGGGCATGTTATCACCCTGGTCCCTGAGGAGGAGATCCACTGCTCAACCACGGAGATGTACCACGAGCAGGCACTTACACATGTTCGCTCCTCTGGAGCCCACCATCCAGACATGGAGGCATCATAAGCGCGTATCCCCGCCGAGCCCCATTAGGCCCGTCGCTCATGTAGGAGGGCACTTACCTGGCATGCACCACTCCCTGCCCAGGCTCATGAATTCCACTAGCTCGACATGGTGGTGACCCAACACCTGTAGGACCAGCTCCTGGAAGTTGCTTCAGACGCCCGCCATCCTGATATGGTGGCGATCAAAAAAGCCTGCCACCCATATTTGGCGAAAAATCATAGGCGGGCACGTCTCCCTGCCAACAATGGACACAGACTTGATACGGTGGGAAATAAATATATGCAGGTCCAGCTCCCTGCGGATGCAAGTAAAGTCCGCCACCCTGATGTGGCAACAAACGGAGAGAGAAACCAGCATATCCCGGTACAAGGGAAGATCTGTTCACCTGCCCCGACACAACCACAGACCACTGGAGGACCGAAGCAGGATATTCATACTCTGATTCCGAAATGGGCCTTCATACCCGTTCCATCCAAATATGTCTCTCTACATATCCTGGAAATGATGGAGGAGCAGGTATCGATCCCAGATCATATCTTGCAGACATGTCAGTATGTAATTGCATCAGCAGCAATAGCAAGGACTCGGTCCCGTGAGCCCGTCTCCCCATTTGAGGCGACTCATCTAAGAGACGAGATAGACACATCGGAGAAAATATGCTTCCCTGCTTCATCCCAGGAGGGTCACCGGCCATATTCCGCGACACGAGGGAAACTAGATAGAGTAGCTTCACTCATTCCAACTAGGGGACACCCGTCCATCACGGTGGATTCTCCAGAGCAGACATATATCCCTGATAGAAGTCAAGATGTTTGTCATCATATCTTGGCAACGTCACGGGACCTAATAGACAGGGACCCAAAGGTGAAGGCTGTTTTCAACAGCAGACGGTCCCCGATGCCCGTAAAAGAGCGTCCTGAAAGCGCCGAAGGCAGTCGGAAAATAAAGAGAAGGTTCATGACTCAGCTCTTCTGTAAGTTGGGGTTCCCAATGTAGATAAGCACGCCACAAAGGCTCAAAACTCTACCCACCCATTACCATATTATGGGAGTGGTAGTAGCAGTTGTGAAGGACCTCCCCGCAATGTTGCTACGAGCAGCTCTGAAGGTCCTCCCTATAGCACCCGGGGGGAGCCTCCCCCGCGGGCATATAATGATCGTTCACGAGAGCTACTCTCTTGATGAGATTCATGGAAACCCACTATGTAACCAGAAGATCGAGCAGTAAGAAGGTCATCCACTTGCAGTGGTGCACCCTGAAGGTCCTCCCTGGGGTATACACTGTAATCACTCTCCATGTAGTGAAACCACAAATTATGATGGTTTTCCTTGCTATCATAGTCGCAAATATGGAGGCCCTTCCCATAGTGACATATCATCATGACAAGAAGGCCCTCCCCTTGTGGTGTCCTGCCCTGAAGGTCCTCCCCAGGGGTTACACTACAATGGAACTCCACGCAACTAGGCATCAGGTAACGGTGGTAGTCCTCACCACCCTGATAACTGAGGTCCTACCCATAGAGACATCGAGCAACGCGAAGGCCCTCCCCTCGTTGTGGTACATTCTGGAGGCCCTCCCTAGGATGTATCCCGCAGATATTCTCCCTACAGCAGTAGTGACGGTAGTCCATGCCATTTCTGATGCTGTGATGGTAGTCCTCTCCACGATGGCCGCCATTGCGAAGGTCCTCCCTGTAATGGACCCAAGCGACAAGAAGGTCCTCCCCTTGTCGCGGCGTGTCTTGAAGGTCCTTCCCAGGATGCGCGTCTAACGTCAATCCATGATGGTCATACTCACCATAATGGCAGTTGTTGCGAAGGTCCTCCCCGTAACAACCCTACGCAGGCAAGAAGGTCCTCCCCTTGCTGGAACAAGCCTTGGAGGTCCTCCCTAGGGTGTCCACTACAAAAGCCCTCTATGAAGTGAAGCATCATGCAGTAATGGTATTCCTCGCCGTTATGGCTGTCATTGTGAATTTCCTCCATGCGGTGACATGTTATATCGACAGGAAGGTCCTCCTCCTGACGAATCAAGTGCCGAAAAGCCCTTGTATGCTGAGGCACTCAGAAGGATGGTATCGAGCATTCAAGATTCCCATCATGTCACTAACGACGCCCATCATCGACTAAGAGACAGTCCGTGTTAGCGTTCATCTTCTGAACCACCTCAAAATCGCATACATAATGATTCAACACCTACTGGTCCCATTGCCTCTGATCACACTAGCAGTGTTCGTCTCAGATGGGCTGACTAGATAGAAGAATAACTGTTGGAGGAGTATGCCGATATGCTTCACTTGAGGAAACGACTGGCCATGAATGATATTCGAGTTAGGTTTTGGCCTACGGATACCTCTCAGTATGACATACCCAGGGAGTTGTTGGATGAATGCATGAACAGCATCCGCCATAATATATGGACAACCCTCCGTCGGCTAAAATCAAGCATCCTGCCCTATTACGGGTATGTAGAACATGTCAAGATGATAGGGGACCTCCTGCATCACATCGACCTGGAGTCCCTTTCCACGATGCGACAGCAACGCCCCGAGAGGCGCAAAGGGGAATATTGAGGTAGCTTGCCTCTGCGCAGTGCACCAGATGTGCCGCCTCATCGGTGACTCTCCAGCGTGAGTCCATATCAAGGGCTGGGGGGAACGCGGATCCCCGAATTTCACTCTGATCCCCTCCAAGAAGAACCCGTTTGGTATGGTGTCTTGCAACTTCGTCACTTCGAGAAGGTAATCGGGTGGACCCCCTGTTCAGGAAAGGAAACACACCCAACAGAGTCGGACCTCGAGTAAGTCCCGGAAGCATCAGGCCCGGCGGGAACGAGCCATTGAAAAACTTATGAATCAGGACACCAAGATCATACAGCAGGCCTCTCGCCTAAGAGAGTCCAATAAATGATCTCTGCCTCCCTACCTAGACGAAACTAATCCACTAGTGAATTCGGCACCAGATCCGGATCACCCCCAGATGGGGGCACGTGAGATCAGGTAGGTCGCGATAGCCGCAGCCACTTCCACAATCAAGGTTCAACCCAAGCCTTCATGGATGGGAACATTTTTAACAACAAATACCCCCGTAAGACCAATAAAACCAGGAAGAGACTCAATGTCCAGGGAATGGAGCCAGCCCTAGCCCTCAGGGCTGGGAGCATTATTACCCCCACAACAACAACCTCCCCCACGAGAGTCGGTACTCTCTCATCTAGGGAGGAAAGTTAGAAGAGGGTGTTCTCATCCTATCCCATCATATATATCATCATCCCCTCTAAGAGGAAGGCACACCATAAGGTCACATAAAAAAACTCTCCACGTCCCCCTTCATCAAGAAGCCTGAGGGCAATACCATGTCATGAAAGGGAAGTCCAGTAGAAGACACGGGAGATCTTATTCCGATTTGGAAGATAAAGTTCCCTCCACTCTGCAAAATTCATTCATCAGTGCCATAGAGGTTAACCCTGAGGGTGACACCGGAGAAAATAAAAATCCGGACAGGTCGGGAGACAACGTTTCCGGTCAGGCTGTGACTCACAATGAACCCCCATGTGTGCACACCCGGAACCCGAGGGACACATTAAATATGGCTGCCCCTTCAGCTAACCTACCTCCGCCTACCCTACGAGCTTCCAACAAGGACAAGAACAAGGGAACGATTACCTATAACCAATCCCCCTCTCTCGATAAAAACGAGCCACTCATGCTCGAAGAGGGGTTCACTCGACTGGAATAAGAGATGAAAAAATTGAGGCGGCATAATGCCGAGCAGCTCCATATGAACCACATTATTGAAAGTGGATCCTGAGAAGAGCCACATCATGAACTCCTGCCAAGTGTACCTCAAAGGCTAAGGATTTCCCAGGCGAACGAAGAACGATCAGGGCTCCTGCACAATGAGGTGCCTGGTTTGTTCAACTACCTAGATGTGGATCCGGACGAATACTAGGATTTTCCTCCACTTAGGAGGCAACCAGAGAAGGTAGGCCCAAACCCTTCGAGGGTACCCCTTAATGGAATATGCACCCTTAGTGGCGGCCAATACGGATCCTCAGGGGATGCCTCGGGCTACACCTGCCAAGGACCGGGCCCAACAGAATGTAAGCCAGGGACTCACCAATACCATCGATGACCAAACAACTCAATTGGAAGTGATGGAAGGTCGACGCGCTCCGATACAGCCGGAGTGGAAACCCTACCCATATTGGGTGACCAACACACCACCTCCACCCTAATTTTGGGAGCCCTGTATTCCCCATCTCCAGTGGATCAGGCGATACAGATCAGCATTTGATCCACTATGCATCCAATTGCGACCCTATGGTGGGGAATCTGGAACAACAAGAAGCTGTGAAACTCATATTCTTCATTCAGACCTTGCAAGTATCCACCTTTGTTTGGTATATGAGTCTGTCGGCCCAGTCGATAAAGAGCTGGGAGGACCTCTGACATTAGTTCCTATTCCACTTCAGCTCGACACTTCCTAAAACAACGGTCATCGATCTCATGAACTGCAAGCAGAGGTAGAATGAGAGGGTCCGATATTTCATCGCCAGATGGAAAGGTCTGACCTATTCACTGAACAAGCCAATGCCTCAAAATGAAGTGCTAGGCAGATGCATTGATATTCATAGAGATGAGCTGCGAAAACCACTCATACCGGTGGAGTGCACCATTGGCTTCCACCATCTCTTGGCTAGTGCCCAGAGAAATGAGGACTCCCTACAGTGGACTAATTCAATGTACCGAATAGCCTCGCAGGCTTTGGTGAATATAGCTCCTAGAGATGAAGTGTCCGCTGTCACACTCAAGCCTGCCCCTATGCCTGCTCCGCCGCTCAGGCCTCCACCGAATCGTCAAGGCCCCCCCCCCCCCCCCCGCATATTAGCGGCTGCCCCCGCTTAAACGTGATGATCATAGAGTACAGAAGTGGAACATGTTTGATGAGAGAAGAAAAAAAGTATACTGATTCTGAGATGATCATGTTCGTGGCTACTTCATTGCTACCATGAACTGCAACTTGATCCGCCTCTCGGAGCCGAGGAGACTTGAATAATTCAGTCACGATGATAGGATAGATTACTACCCCTACCATCGGATGTTGGGGAAAAGTATCCGAGAGTGCTTCGTCATCAAATACCTCCTACAGAGGATGATAGAATTCGGACAAGTCGAGCTGGGACTACCCTCAGCACATGTGGAATGCATCTCTACCACCGAATCCGACAAAGAGGAGGGGTGGAAGAAAGTCACCAGCAAGAAAGGGCAGAAATTTGATAACTGGATGACTTGGAAGACTATCAACCGAGCCCATGATATACTTCGAGCTCAACTATAGCAACCGATGTGGCCACCAGTAGCCCCTAGAGACGCAGAGCCGACCACATCGGCTTTGCAACCCTCCAAAAGCTGGGCATCCGAACATATCCGTAGGAGGAAACAATCACAAGAGGAGCAGTCCGTGATGGGGCCAAAGTTAGTCCCAACCCTCGAAGATTTCATGCCCTCAAATCTGGCACAGTGGGCACTGACCCACCGAACGACACCATCAGAGACAACCGACCATGTTGACCTGTCAGAGGATGAGGATCTAATATTTGGTTTTATCAACGTCATCCATCTCATGGAATCATTCTCTGATGAAGGGTGTGATTACAAAACCACGTTTCCTGCACGAGGAGTCGGGAGGAGGAATCACAGAGGCAGGGGATACTAGGGGAGGTGCAGTCGCGGACAAAACCAACCTTATGGTTGGACCCTAGCCCAGACTGTCAATACCACGGAAACCCATTGGATATCCCTTAAGTGGACTCAGCTGGAGAGGGAATGCCCCTTCACCCCCACAATCAGGCACTCTATCCCAGTTGTTCTGCGATACCCACCAGAGGAGGAGCAAGTGTCTGGTCACCTAGGGTGAAAAAACAGACCGGCCAGGCCAAGTCTTCAAAACGCAGGAACACCATCGACATCCGTCCTCGCGGCCGGTCACTCCTCATCAAATGCACCAGTTCCCAAAGCACCTGCTAAGACTCTCCGGCCAATGGAGAAGCGTCGAATGCTGGAGAAAAAATACAACATCCTTAAGTAGCTGGCGTCAGTACCAGCCAAGTTGTCTGTCCTGGATGCCCTGAGTTTGTCAGCTGACCTCAGGGAGGAGCTTATAGAATCCTTGATCATCCACCAGGAATTCCATGCCATGGTAGCTGCCGCTGAGATTTACCAGATGGAGACTGGCCCAGCTGAATGCAATTCAGTGATTTCCTTCACCGATCATGATGAAGATTCCATCATGCTAGGATACATCACACCTCTATATGTGTCTGGTACACTGAATGGTATTGATATCCGAAAAATATTTATAGACAATGGATCTGGAGTTAACCTCCTTCCCCTACAGACACTCTGTAAGATGGGCTACAGTGAGGACGATATAATTCCCTCAGCCACAATTTTGTTGGGTTACGACAAGAGTGAGCAGAAACCAATAGGATAGATTAATCTAAAGACCCATTTTGGTGACCTGGTAGCCTACACGGAATTCCTGGTTGTCTGATAGAGCACAACATTCAATGCCCTGCTGGGAAGTTCATCGCTCCATAAAAACATGGTTGTTCCTTTATCCTACCACCAGTGTATCAAGTACTGCATCAATGGAAAAAGTGGTATTTTTCATTCCAACAAGGCCCCTTTCAATCACTCTGAGTCACATTACATCGATGCCAGGTTCTATGAGAAAAAGAAGAAGATGCCTTTGGTCGACGACGTCGACTAGATCCCCGCTCCAAATGGCCTTTAAATGGTCCCTGATGAACCCCTAATGCAGCATGGTAGAGATTATGTCCTTCCCATCAACCGTGTTGAGAGTAGGAGTTTAAGACCGGACACGCATGCAGATGTCCTCATGAATTCAGCCACGATGGCCGAGCACAACAACATGGGCTCGTCTACCATCCCTCGATTTGGGGAAAAAACCCATGCAAGGATGCCCACGATGCCTCTCCTGTAAACCCTCAAAGGCTCAGACCAGAAACTCTCTCTTCGACAAATCAAGAAGATGAGGACTTTGGAGAAGAAGGGGGGAATATATCAGATATGCACCTCCCGCATTAAAGGAGTGTATCTCAACCGCTGTGGATGAGCTCAGGTAAATAAAACTTGGTACCGAAGAAGACCTGAGACCCGTTCTCATTATCATGGCCATGTCTCCAAAGGAACACGAGGTATATAACTCCTTCCTAAGGAAACATCAGTATTTCTTTGCATGTAATTACATGGAAATACCAAGACTCAATCCCGAGGTAGCGACGCATCACATGGGTCTTCTAGAATACCACCAAGGATATAAACAGGCCGCTAGAAAGACACACCCCTCACATGATGCCCATATAGAGGCTAAAGTCGATAAGCTCATTAAAGAAGGCTTCATCAGGGAGGTACAATATCCCATTTAGTTGGCCAACATCATCCCATTCAAGAAAAAGAACAGGAAAATCCACGCCTTCATTGACTTCAGAGACCTTAATTGGAATTTTCCGAAAGATGACTTCCCGGTTCCAATCACTGAGTTGTTAATTGATGCAACGGCCGGGTATGAGGCTCTATCCTTCATGGATAGCTATTGTGGATATCATAAAATCAGGATGGCCCAAGAAGACGAGGATGCCACTACCTTCAGGGCCCCTCAAGTGGTATTCATTTACAGGGCCATGTCCTCTGGTCTCAAGAATGCTGGCGCCACATATCAGCATGTCATGCATCATATCTTTAAGCTGTTCTTGGGGAAATTTGTTGAATGTTTCTTGGATGACCTAGCTGTCAAGTCCAGACAGTGCTCGGATCAGTTTTCAGACCTTGAGACCGTCTTCAACAAGCTCCGATAGTATATCTTGAAGTTGAACCCCTTGAAATTCACCTTTGGGGTTACCTCCGGGTAGTTACTTAGCTTCATCGTATGCTATTACGGCATCGAAGTCGACCATGAGAAGATGAAGGCTATCCTGAGTCTTCCACCCCCTTGAAATCTCACTGAGATGAGTGGATTTCAAGGACACTTAGCCTATATTAGTCGGTCATGTCCAACCTAGCAGGAAAATGTTTGCCCTTCACCTGGTTGATGAAAAAGGGGGTCACGTACCAATGGACAAATGACTGCCAAGAGGCATTCAACAGCATGAAAATGTACCTCTTAATCCCACAAATGCTCATGCCACCGATTAAACGACGACCTCTAATTATATATGTGACGACCCTATAATGGTCAGTGGGAGCCTTCCTCTCACAGAAGAATGACACCGGCATCGAAAACAATCTCTATTACCTCAGTCAAACCGTGATTGTTGTGGAGACTCGATACTCAAATATCGATAAGAGTTGTCTAGCCTTGGTCTTCACGATTCAAAATCTGAGACATTACATGCAGCATCATGAAGTCTATTTGATCGCACAGAGTAACCCTCCCATGTACTTCCTCGGTCGCCCGATGCTAACCAGACGCCTATCCTGATGGGTGATCATCCTACAACAATTCAACATCTGGTTCCTGCCTCAAAAATCCATCAAGGGCCAGGAATTAGCAGAATTTCTGGCAGAACACCCTTCAATAGGGAACACTACACTGGATGTTGAACTACTCAATGAAGATATATTCTTGGTTCAAGAGGAGGTCCCAACATGGGAAATATACTTTGACGGCGCGTCCCGAAGCCCCACCGGGAAGAGGATGGAGGATCCCAGATTCAACAAAGTGGGTCTAGGGATAATACTCGTGTCCCCATGAAAGGAAGTTTTCCTTTATTTCATCCTCCTGTCAGAGGGATGTATGGAAAATGACGTGAAATATCATGCCATCACTGTAGCCTTGGAACATGCACTCCAGGCATAAGTACATCACCATAAGGTAGAAGGTGACTCGGAGCTGGTCATAAAGCAAGTCAATGGTGACTATGTTATTAAAAAGGAGGAACAGATTCCCTTGTTTGACCATTTCTGAGTGTTAATGGCCGAGTTCTCCACAGAACCAACATTTACCTATATTCCTCGGTCCCAGAACGCTCATGCTAATGCATTAGCCAACGCGGACACAGCCCTAGTAGACCCAGACCGCGATGAAATGGTCATCAGTATTGCACACCATCAAATGGTATTTCCCTTTGTTCAAGCTAAGACGGAAGAGATCCATGAAGTCTGTCCTATCACCATGCCATATGCTCCTGCTACTGGCTGCATGACCCCCATCACGAACTACCTTCTATGGGGAGAGCTTCTAGTAGACAGGGCTGAACAAGTACAAATACGAATAAGGGCAATCAATTTTGTCATGTATGGTGGCATAGGTCAGCATGAGGTCCTCTACAAACGAGGCCTCGATGGAGTGCTCCTAAAATGCATTGATGGATAAGAAACCACCGTCGTCATGACTAAAGTACATGCAGGATCATGTGGAGCACATCAACCATGGACCAAGCTTTCCCATCAGGTTCGAAGGCTTGGGTACTATTGGCCCAGAGTGGCATGGGACTGCGAGCATTTTATCACAAAATTCCACTAATGCTAGATCCATGCCAACTTCATAAACTAGCCCCCGGAGTTGCTTCATCAAGCTATGTACTCCTGGGAATTTTCCATCTAGTGGATGGACGTCCTGGGACTGTATCCTCCCGCCACGTCCAAACAGCTGAAGTATATCCTCACAGCGACCGACGTCATTTCCAAATGGGTAGAAGCCATACCCCTCAAGGAATTCGGGTTAAGAAATATTGTCAGCTTCATGAAGACCAATATCATCACCTGATTTGGTGTCCCTCATACCATACTGACTGAAAATGGCACCAATTTCTGCTCTGCTGAGTTGGAAAAACTATACCACGAGTATAGTATCAAGGCTATAAACTCATCCCGCTACCATGCAGCGGCCAACAGACAGATATAAGCTTTCAACAAGACCCTTTCCAATATCCTCCCAAAAATGTTGGTCAAAAACAGGAAGTCAGGGCCGGATAAACTCCACCATGCATTGTGGTCTTATCGATCCAAAATCTTCACCGCTAATCGGTCTACCCCGTACTCATTGTGGTACGGAACAGAGGCGGTCCCAACCATTGAACTGAAACTTCCCTCGCTCTGGGTTTCCATATGTGATCAATTATCTGATGATGAGAAGTAAGAAAAGCGGCTAGGTGAATTGGAATAGCTAGACGAGAAGCAACTGCACACTCTGCACCACCTGGAAGTGTACCAGAACCAGATCGCACGAGCCTTCCACAAAAATGTCCGGCTCAGGTATTTCTTGGAAGGAGAATTAGTGCTGGTCCTCCAGAGCCCAATGATACCCAGCATGAAGCCCTCAAATATGGAGCCCAAGTGGGAGGGACCATATGTTATACACAAGGTCTACTCCAACGGAGCATACGCCCTGATCTCCATGGACGAGCAATTCACTACAGCTCCTACCAATGCGAGATTCCTGAAGAAGTATTTCTCATAGAGACCAATAAGTACCTACGTCCTCACCGCATGATGTTAAAAGGCATGGAGTTTGTCCTTACCGCACAACGATAAACTGCACGGATGAAGAAAAAAATGAGATGTACACATCGTCCGAGCTGTATGACAGTAAACTGCCAATCACCTCATCTAAACCACAATATGATAAACTGTATGGCCCTCATCCGAGCTATATGACACCAAACTGCCAAGCACTTCATCCTCACTGCATGATGTTTAACTGAAGAGAATCAAATAATTCCCCCTCGTCCTAACCACATACGTTTAACTGTATGGAAAACATACTCACCACACGACGTTAAACTGAACAGATTTTAGAGAACTATGTACTGCTTGATTCCTACCCTCGCATTATACGTAGCGACGCCAGGAATCCCTATCCTGGCCCAGCCACTTAAAAAAAATGTGTCCCCTTTCCCCCGTCTATGGACCAAAACTACATGGGGTGTATCATCTTTACAGAGAACAATGTACGGCTTGATTCCTACCCTCGCAGGATACGTAGCGACGCTTGGATTCCCAATCCTGGCCCAGCCACTTCAAAAAAAAGTCCCATTTCCCCCGTGTATGGGCCAGAATGACACGGGGTGTATCCTCTTCACAGATAACTACGTGAGGCTTGATTCCTGCCCCTGCGGGATACGTAGTGACGCTAGAATTCCACACCCTGGCCCAACCACCTCAAAAAAAAGTTCCCACTCCCCCATGTACGGACCAGACTGGCGCAGGGTGTATTGACGTCCTCACCGCACGACGTTAAACTGCATGGATTTCATCCTTACCGTGCGACGATAAACTGCACCGATGAATAATAATTAAGAATTCCCCTCCCCCCGTGTATGGACAAGACCTATATGGGGGTTCACTTCTTTTCCTTACCACACGATGTTAAACTGCACGGACAATGATGTTAAAAATGCCCCTTCCCCCCGTGTACGGACCAGACCTGCACGGTGTGTATATCATCATCCATACAACATGACACTAAACTGTACGGATGTTGTCCCCACCGCACGACGTTAAACTACGCATACCCCCTTTTTTATTTTCATGTCAGGTCACCATCATCCTTACCGCATGATGTTAAACTGCATGGAGTTTGTCCTCACCGCATGACGTTAAACTACACGGACTTCATCGCGAACCACCCAGGTTACATGGAGATACGAGACGGAGATTCTCCTTGCACCATTGGATACATCATATTTTTACATCAGACTCCACGACCCGGATAATTATGGATATTCATAACCACTCATGGCCATCAGATGTGGAAAGTCATCAACCCGTGGACACCTTTGTATGACTATGCATACCATTTCCTAAGCGGCTCTACATATTGATAGCCCCTGGCCCATCTACCAAAGGAAATATTTCCACAGGCGACACTCTTCCTAGCTACGTATGCTTACTGGCCTCAGAGCCCTCACACCATATCTCTTGATCTAGAAGTTTATGGCGAATTGGTTTACAAGTTCATTCCCCTTTTCACATTTGTGTGTTTCTAGGGTTTCCCTATCTGGATAGTCTGTGTGTCCGACAGTGGTTCACATAGTGACCTGCATCAACAAACATCAATCTAGGACGAGGCTACATTGACTCAACAGAAAATTGTGGTGAATATGTTTCTTGTATACCCGGAATCTAGCATCCCCACATCCCGAACACTGCACTATGAGAAATCGTGCATGTTCATAATCATTCATGGCCATCGGATGTGGAACAATTATCGACCCAGGGAAATCTTTGTACCAATATGCACACCATGCCCTCAGCGGCTCTACATAATGATAGCCCATGGCTCATCCATCAAAGGCAAGATTTATTCGGGATGTACTTCTCCTAACTTCGTACGCCTACTGGCCTCAACACCCCCACACCATACCTCCTGATCTGGAAAAGCTCAAAGTTTCATTTTATGACCACCATCCCCCGCCCTGTTCTATGAATATCAGAACATGTTGACACAGTTATCCTTCAAGTGACTGTAGCAATAGTCACCCAATGGCCCGCGCTCTATGACCGATAAAGTAGGAGTACATCGTCCTCACCGCACGACGTTAAACTGGACGGAGTGAAGGGACACCTCAAGAACAAGATAAATTAGTGCATGGGGGCTCTTTGAAACTCAACAAGAAACTAGGGACGGATATCCCTGACATGTTAAGACATTCTCCTCCCAAATGATAGAATTCGTGTCCTGGACAATCTTGGATCCTCATAACAACTCATGGCCATCAGAAGGGGAATGTTATTGACCTGTGGAAACCTTTGTACGACTATTCATACCATGCCCATAGCAGCTCTGCATAATGATAGCCCCTGGATCGTCCATCAAAGTTAAGATTTCCATAGGCGGTACTTCTACTAGATCCAAACGTTTACCGGCCTCAGAGCCCCCATATCACCTTTCCTGATCTGAGAAGACTGGGAAACAATATTTACATCATCAACCCCCTTCCAAATCTGGGGCATGTTGAGGTATTGAAGCCTAGTTATATTCTGATGAAGAGAATCCTTCGTAATAATGGCCCCTCGTCTTCCCTGCATGATGTTAAACTGCATAGAAACTTTAAAAAAACTCACTCATCCTCACTGAATGACGTTAAACTGCATAGATACCTTCAAAAATTCCCCCCATCCTCTCCACGTGACGTTAAACTGCACGAAAACCTTTAATAATGCTCCTCTTCCTTACCGGATGACATTAAACTGCACGGTCGAACCCATCACGGGTTAAGTAAGAAACATAGGCTTTTCTCTGCCTTGCAGTGCACAGGTCAGACCTGCACGAACCACCGCCTCACACCATCATGAGAAATAATTACTTCACCTATTCTCAGAAAGTTTAGTCTTGATATTTCCCCCATATTAAGGCACCCTCTCATTATTAACCATACTCTGTACTCAGAAGAAGCTGAACTATCATAAACCACACCTGGTGGTTCCAAAACCCATCATCGCTGAAGTTGCTCAGCTAGCGAAAGTGGATAGTATTTGACTTAAGGACACCTTTGTATGACTATTCATACCATTCCCTCAGCGGCTCTGCATATTGATTTCCCCTGTCCAGTCTACCAAAGGAATGTTTTCCTTGGGAAATGCTTTTCTTCGTACGCCTCTTGGCCTCTGAGACCCCATTTCTATCCTGCGATTCGGAAACCCTTTGAGATACAGATTACCATCCTTTTTCACAATCCTACTTGAATTCAGAGAAATGTATTCGATGAGATTATCGAGAACCATGAGAAGTCGTTCCATTTCAGATAATGTCCCAACTGCATGACTTTAAACTGTGTCAAGCCTCAACCATCCCTTACGATAACTAAATGTGTAGGGGTGGTCTCCAGACCACGCTCCTGATTAGTATGGATGTTACCAAAACCATTTCAAATGTCACACTCCCCTTCCGAGCCAACCCTAGTGGTTTTCATTTTTATTTTCCATTCCACCAATCGTGGTTCCTATAAGCCGGACATCCATGATGTCCCATGGCCATCAGAAATGGATAAGTCTTTAACATAAGGACACCTTTGTATGACTATTCATACCATTCCCTCAGCATCTCTGCATATTGGTTCCCCGTGGCCTGTCTACCAAAGGCAAGTTTTCCCTAGGCAATGCTCTTCTTACCTCGGTATGCCGACACAGCTCCCATGCCTTGAGACATGCCATGCATTCCGCTCAAATCCAAATATGATTCCCACCATCTGCATCTGAAGGGAATTAGTACATATTGTAATCCGTTAAATCCTATTGGGGCCCTCTCCCCACCTTATTTGGTAAAAGTTGTTCGACCTAAAATATCAGTGATGATGGTCTTGTTGGCGGGACATTCAAACACTCAAAGAAAAAAGAGGCTCAAATCCTGTTAGGCCGAAAACCCCAAAAGGGTGACCTAAACAAAAGTCGGGTTATACCTGCTGGGTCCATAAAGAATGGGCCAAAGAAAAAATCACGTCATTAAAAGAAAAAAAAGACAAAAAGTTTTTGGGGTTTTGTTATAAAACCCTAGAAAAAGTCGAACTGTGCTCGCTGAGTCCCTTGGCTCATTCAAAATTTAGAGCATTGTCTAATCACTCATCGATTTTCAGGACCACTCTACATTAGAATGGCCTCCTCTTCATTCTGATCGGACCCTATTCCGATGGGGGGCATTTGTAGGGTCCTGAAAATTCCGCAATCAGGAAATAACATTACCCCAAGAATTATAGAAGGACTTATCCGGTCCGCGCGTCGGCTCCCAGCAACAGCACGCGGCCGGTCCGTCAGGCCGCCATCCCAACATTCTGTGGACCAGCATCGTCCGCAAAGTAGAGGCGGAGTGCCTCCGCGGACACGAATCAGGAAGGTCGTCAGGCGCCAAACCGGTCTACCACTGTGAAACTAATCGTTCGTGGAATAGAGGCGGATTGGTGTGCCGCTGCGAAAAAACCCCACAACGACTCATCAAATATCAATTGACTGAGTCCTTCGCGAGTGTGGAGGTTCCCTCATGGGCTTCCACGAAACGTGTCATGAGCCCATCAATATTACCTCATCGCAACTCTATAAATATTCACCGAGGGGCCCCAGAAAAAGAAACATAGAAAAGACGGGTGAAAACCTATGGGGAGACGCTGGAGAAATCGCTATGCAGCCATTCGAGGACCGCATATCATCTCCGGATGAACTCTTCCGCATAGAGGAGAAACCAATAAGCGAACCACATGCTAAAAACTCCTCCACAACCAGCCCTTAGTGGCCATCTCCTTCACAGATGACTATCTCCTTCGCGGACGACCATCTCTTCTACGGACCAGTGCCGTTCGCAAAATGGAGGCGGAAAACCTCCTCGGGGGCGAAGTAGGATGGGATCCAGCTCCTTTGTAGACACCCTTCGCAGACGGCCATATCATCTGCAGACAACCTCCTTCGTGGACAGCCTCCCCCACAAAAATCATCCTTAGCGGACAGCGTCCTTCGTGGACTTCCATCTCCTCCGCGAGCAGCTCCTCCAAAAACACCCATCGCGGAGAACTCAACCACAAACCACATGAAGACAGTCCCTCGTGGCTAGTCCTTCGCGGACAGATCCTCTGCGGTCGGTCGCTCGTGGCCGACACCTCGTGGCTAGCGCTTTCGCGGCCGTCCCCATGCGGAAAACCCCATGCACCTACTGGTCCATACCGCGGGGGCTGCGCCCCCGCCCCCCCCCCCCTGTGCGAGATCACTGTCGGGATATGGTCCCGACCCTCCAGGCATGTCCCTTCCCTACCGTCACTTACCCCAATTCAAAATGGAGAGTTGCACTGCAAACTTTTCGGGCCTGGTCAACAATATTTTCTATTGCACCCTTATTCCTCTCCAACATCCGTCCTATAAATTCCATGAGTCGAGCTACTCCTCTTGACGCTCATTTAACCCCCATTTCCTAGCTCCTTTTGCTAGGTTCATCTAGAAAAGGCCTCAATTAAGGAAGTCCCACACCAAACGTTTCTAGGTTTCACCTACCTAGTCGTCCTGACCACATGACGTTAAACTATATGACCCTCATCCTGACCACATGACGTTGAACTATATGGAAACAATCCTCTCTACATGACTCTAAACTATAGTATACCCTATCATCTAATATTTGGAAGCCTCTTGCTCCATGAAAGAGATTCCTCATGCCATGATCATAGTGGATTAACATCAAGAGAGCTGGAATCCATTCAAACATTTCATCACTCAAACCCAGGCTTTGTGTGGCCTTCATTCGGATCTTCATTCTTTTGCATGTCTGAAGGGACCCCCTAACGGCCTGGCCTCATGTCGCATCGGCTCACCTACCGTCCAGGGCCAACGCCCCAGAAGACTTTGGAAAACACTTCGAGATAGGTATTGTGTTTCGAACATGGTCAGCAGTCGACCCTCATTTGTTTGTTCCCATCTCAGGCCGACGTGATATGAATGATGTGATTCTAACATGGTCAATAGCTATCTTCCATCACCATGCCACCCTAATTATGTTCCGAATGTTAGGCATGTAATTCACACTTTTTATCTCACTTTATTTAGACTGATTGCAATTCCCTTGGCATTATCCTGCATGTGAACTTGTGCATAGGCGTTGGCCCCCATTATATTCCTAACCCGACAATGGGTTCGAATGCCCTCATGGCCAGACATGAGGAAGACACCACGAGCATCCATCTCAGAGTAAGCCCCGACCTTCTGGGTGTCCATCTTGGAGTAAGCCCCAACCTTCTGGGCCTCCTCAAATTGTTAGCTCCAATTCATATCCCTGGGCTTCCTTCATGCATAAGCCCCACTCTGCTTCTCACAGACGCACCTTTCACGACGTGACAGTCTGGTCCCTGCTGCCTCTTGTTTCTCACACCGACAATGAATCACGTGGGCTTAGAGTAAGAATCGACAATGAAATCCTCCTATGGGCCTCGTCAGAGTGTAACTCCCAACCCATCATTATAGAATGCCCCAGAGTGTAAGCCCCAATCGAAAGAGAACTACGATGACTTTGATCCATACCAAAGCATGGTACGTAGGGAGCCTCCATAAGGTTCAAGCACACCACTCGGTCGTTTCTTCACGTCGAGTTCCACCCTCTTCCAGCATGAAATTAAACTTTTTAAGAGAACTACAAGGACATTGATCCCTGCCTCTTAGACACGGTATGTAGGAAGCCTCCACAAGGTTCGAGCCCACCACTCGGTCGTTTCTTCATGTCGAGTTCCACCCTCGTCCAACATGATGTTAAACTGTACAAGAGAACTATGAGGACTTTGATCCATGCTAAAGTATAGTACGCAGGAATTCTATACGAGGTTCAAGCCCACCACTCGGTCGTTTCTTCATGTCGAGTTCCACCCTCATCCATCATGACGTTAAACTTTTTATGCGAACTACATGGAATTTGATCCCTGCCTCCTAGACAGGGTACGTAGGACACCTCCATGAGGTTCAATCCCACCACGCATCAGACCACCTGGTCTCTCTCTTCACGTCGGTTCCCTGAAACCGATCCAAACAACACGGACTTTGATCCCTACTTCTTAAGCAGGGTACGTAGGATGCATCCCTGAGGTTCAAGCCCAACAACCAGTTGATCCGATCATCCCCACATCGGTTCACCGCGCCACTCCTAGTGCCTCCAAAAGCGAGTTCCAACCCTTCGGGGTCATTAATCCAATGAGGGTTGGTAAACCTTGGACATAAATGACTCTGAACCCCTATGTCCAGTTGATCGTTTCCCACCATGGTTGAATCCATGGATACTATGTTTGGGTATAAACCAATGATTCGTGAATATACGAAAATGTCTTAAATCTATAAGAGAGTCCCAGAACAGCAAATAATTCACCCCCAAAATGGTGTGATGAGCCCGAATTCCCATCCTCTTGACCAATGTGAGTTCTTAAGAGTAACTAGTCAGATCATCCGGCAAACGCCTGCCTTTGCAAAGCAGGTCCATCAATTATTGGATACGGAGCCGTTTGGCGTTTCACGGCCGAAAACCAGAGAACAAATCAAAAAATGGTGAACCTGATGTGAATCTTTAACCAAACATGACAGATTCAACTTAATCTCACCCAATTCCCCCTTATTCTGTAAATGAGGGCCACAAACGGTCATTAATTTCGCATGGGATTATGAGATGCTGTTTTCATAGGTTTGTTGCTATTATCTGCTAAAATGTTTCACAGGAACTACTTTCAGAACTCCCTTTGATCCAATGGCTTTGCAAAGGAACTCACAAGTGCGCGCTTCCAACGATGTAAGGATGAGACTTCCTCAACAACGGAGGACCCCGTCACCCACCCAGTGTATTCAGCGCTTGGTTTCGGATGCGTTGATCCGAGAGTACAACATGAATGGTACTCTCCCAATGGTGGAGGCAGCCATGCATGCCCTCCAATCCATCAGGAATCAGGGGTTACCTGCCCAGCAGCGACCGCAATGGCGGACCCAGACATCCCATATCACTGTCTTCAACCGTTTTGGGAGTCTATACCTATAACGGAACAATGCCTACCTCCCATATCTTAGGGAGGCAGATGAGGTCGACGTTGAAGACTCCATCCCTGTCGAAAGGCTCCGCTCTCAGGCCCCCTCAGAAAGATTTCATCGTGGTCACATCGCAACCCGACATACTCGCACCGATGAGGATGAATCCCCAAGGATTCAAGCCCATGATCCCCGAGCTCTAGCCACTCGGACCGCCAGACGGGGGCGGCAGACATACAATTGGGGGTCGGTTATCACCTTGGTCCCTGAGGAGGAGCTCTGCTGCTCAACCACGGAGACGTACCAAGAGTAGGCACCTAGACCAATTCTCTCATACTGAACCTTCCATCCAGACATGGCAGCATCATACGAGCCGACGCGCATCCCCGCCGAGCCCCATCAGGCCTGTCGCTCATGCAGGATGACACTTACCCTGCATGCACCTCTCCCTGCCTAGGGTCATGATGCCCACCAGCTCGACATGGTGGCGACCCCACACCTGCAGGACCAGCTCCTGGAATTTGCTTCAGACGCCCGCCATCCTGATATGGTGGCGATCAATAAAGCCCTCCACCCATATGTGTCAGAAAATCATAGAAAGGCACGTCTCCCCGCCAACAATGGCCACCGACTCAATACGGTGGGAAACCAATATATGTAAGGCCATCTCCCTTCAGATGCATGTAAATTCCACCACCCCGATGTGGCGGCAAACGGGGAGAGAAACCAGTGTATCCCGGTACAGGGGCAGATTCCGTCACCTAACCCAACACAGCCACTGACCACTGGAGGACCGGATCAGGATATTCCTACTCCGATACCAGAATGGGCCTTCATACCCGTTCCGTCCAAAGATGTCTCTCTACATATCCTCGAATTGATGGAGGAGCAGGTATCGATCCCAGATCATATCTTCCAGACTTTCCAGTATGTAATTGCATCGGCAGCAACAGCGAGGACTCGGGCCCGTGATCCCGCCTCACAAATTGAGGCGACTCATCTAAGAGATGAGATCGCCGCCTTAGAGAAGATCTACATCCCTGCTTCAGCCCAGGAGGGTCGCCGGCTATATTACACGTCGCGAGTGAAACTAGATCAAGCAGCTTCACTCGTTCCAACTGGGGGACAACCGTCCATCACAGTGGATGCTCCAGAGCAGGCATATATCCCTGCTAAAAGTCAATATGTTCATCGGCATATCCCAGCAATGTCACGGGACCCAATTAGATAGGGATCCAAAGGTGAAGGCCGTTGTCAACAGAAGATGATCCCTGATGCCCGTAAAAGTGCGCCCCGAACGTGCCGTAGGCAGCCAGAAAATAATGAGTGGGTTAATGACTCCACTCTGCTGGAAGCTCGGGTTCCCAACGCATCTATGTACGCCACAAAGGCGTAAAACCCTACCCACCCATTACCATATTATGGGAGTGGAATTAGATGTTGCGAAGGTCCTCCCCGCAATGTCGCTACCAGCTGCTCTGAAGTTCCTCCCTATAGCACCTAGTGGGCCTCCCCCACGGGCATATAATGATTGGTCATGAGAGCTTCTATCTTGATGCGAGTCATGTAAACCCTTCACATGACCAGAAGATCGAGTAGAAAGAAGGTCCTCCACTTCCTGTGGTCCACCCTGACGGTCTTCCTTGGGGTATACACTGCAATCACTATCCATGCAGTGGGACCACATATTATGATGGTAGTCCTCTCTATCATAGTTGCAACTACAGAGGCCCTCCCCGTAGTTACATCTCATCATGACAAGAAGGCCCTCCCCTTGTGGTGTCCTACCCTAAAGGTCCTCCCCAGGGGTTATGCTACAAAAGAAATCCACACTACCAGGCATCAGGTCACAGTGTTAGTCCCCACCACCCTAATAATCGAGGTCCTCCCCGTAGAGATGTCGAGAAAAGAGAAGCCCCCCCTCGTTGTGGTATACTCTGGGGGCCCTCCCAAGGATGTATCCCATTGATATTCTCCTTGCAGTAGCAGTGATGGTAGTCCTTGCCATTACCGAAGCTGTGACGGTATTCCTCGCCACCACGGCCGCCATTGTAAATGTCCTCCCCGCAATGGACCCAAGCGACAAGATGTCCTCCCCTTGTCGCGGCATGTCCTGATGGTCCGCCCCAGGATGCGCGTCGAATGGTAAGCCATGATGGTCATCCTCACCATAATTCCAGTTGTTGTGAAGGTCCTCCCCGTAACAACACTACGTAGCCATAAGGTCCTCCAATTACTACAACACGACTTGGAGGTCCTCCCCCGGTTGTGCACTGCAAAAGTCCTCTATGTAGTGAAGCATCAAGCAGTAAAGGTATTCCTCACCGTTACAGCCGTCATTGGGAATGTCCTCCCTATGGTGACATGTTATGTTGACCGAAAGGTCCTCCTACTGCGGAATCAATCACCAAAAATCCCTCGTATTCCAAAGAACTCAGAAGGACGGAATCTAGCATGTCAGATTCACATATTGTCGCTTACGACACCTTTATTCGACTAGGAGACAGTCTGGGGTTGCGTTCATCTTCTGAACCACCTCGAGATTGCTTACATAATGATTGAGCACCTATCAGTCCCACTCCCTCTTATCACACTAGCAGTGAGCGCCTCAGATTGGCTGACCAAGTATAAGAATCAATGGCGGAGGAGTATGCCGATAGGCTGCAACTGAGGAAATGACTGGCCAGGAATGATATTCCAGTTATGTTTTGGCCTACGACCACCTCTCAGTACGACATACCTAGGTAGTTGTCGGAATAATTCATGCACAACATCTGCCATAATATATGGACAACAATCCGCTGGCTGAAATCGAGCTTCCTACCCTATGACGGGTATGTAGACCATGTGAATATAATAGTGGACCTCCTGTGTCACATAGACCTGGAGGCCCTTTCATCGATGCGACAAAAACGCCCCGAGAGGCGTAAAGGGAATATGGAGGTCGCTTGCCTCTGCGCACTGCACCAGTTATGCCACCTCGTCGGTGATGCTCCAGCGTGAGTCTGTATCAAGGGCTGGGAGGAACACGGAGCCCTGTATTTCACTCCACTCCCCGCCTAGAAGAACCCGTTCGGTATGGTGTCTTGCAACGTCGTCACATTGAGACAACAATTGGGTAGACCCCCTATTCAGGAAATGAAACACACTAAATAGAGTTGGGCATCGAGTAACTCTCAAATGCATCAGGCCCGGCGGGAACGAGCCATTCAAAAACTTATGAATCAGGCCACCGATAGATTACAGCTGGCCTCTTGCCTAAGAGAGGCCAATAAAAGATCTCTACCTGCCTCCCCAGAAGGGAATGATCCACAAGTGAATTCAGCACCAGATCTGGATCACCACCGGATGGGGGCACGTTAGATCAGGCTGGTCGCGATAGCCGCAACCACTGCCGCAATGAAGGGTCAACCCTAGCCTGCAGGGATGGGGGAATTTTTAACAACAAATTCCCCTGTAGGAACAATAAAACAGGGAAGAGACTCAACATCTAGGGAACGGAGCCAGCCCCAGCCCTCAGGGTTGGGGGCATTATTACCCCCTCAACAACAACCTCCCCCATGAGAGCCGGTACTCTCTCATCTCGGGAGGAGAGTCAAAAGAGGGGGTTCCCGTCCTATCCCGTCATATATATAATCATCCCCTCTAAGATGAAGGTGCATCCTAAGGTCACATCAATGATCTCTCCACATCCCCTTTAATCAAGAAGTCCGAGGGAAATCAGAGGTCATGAAAGGGATGGCCAGTAGAAGACGTGGGAGATCCTCTTCCTATTTGGAAGATGAAGTACCCTCCACTCCGCAATATGCGTTCATCAAAGCCATAAGGGCTAACCCCGTGGGTGACACCGGAGAAAATGGAAATCCAGATAGGTCGGGAGACGACGGTTCCGGTCAGGCTGTGACTCACAATGAACCCCCAAGTGTGCACACCCGGAACCCGAGGGTCGCTTTAAATATGGATGCCCATTCATATAACCTCTCTCCACCTACCCTACGAGCTTCCAACAAGGACAAGAACAATGGAATGGTTACCCTTAACCCAACCCCCTCTATCGATAATAATGATCCAATCACGCTCGAAGATAGGTTCACTCGACTGGAAGAAGAGATGAAAGAATTGAGGCTACTTAACGCCGAGCTGCTCTAGAAGAACCATGTTATTGAAAGTGCGTCCCGAGAAGAGCCACATCATGCACTCCTGGAAAGTTCACCTCAAAGGCTAAGGCTTGCCCCGGTGTAGGAAACACGATCAGGGCTCATGCCCAATGATGCGCCTAGTTCTTCCAACTACCTAGATGTGGATCCGAACGAATACCAGGATTTACCTCCACTTAGGAGGAAACCAGATCAGGTACGCCCGAACCCTCTGAGGGTACCCCGAACGGAATATGTACCCTTGGTGGCGGCCAATCCGGATCCTCAGGCAATGCCTCGGGCTATGCCTGCCCATGACCGGGACCAACAGGATGTAAACCAGGGACTCACCAATACCATCGACACACTAACAGCTCGATTGGAAGTGATGGATGTTCGACACGCTCTGATACAGCCGGAGCGGAAACCCTACCCATATTGGGTGACCAACACAGCACCTCCACCCAATATTGGGAGCCCTTTATTCCCCATATTCAATGGATCAAGCGATCCAGAGTAGTATTTGATGCACCATGCATCCTATTGAGATCATATGATGGGGACTCCGAAACAACAAGAAGCAGTGAAACTCAGATGCTTCATTCAGACCTTATAAGGATCCGCCTTCGTCTGGTATATGAGTCTACCGGCCCAATTGATAAAGTGCTGGGGGGAACTCTGATAGCAGTTCATGTTCCACTTCAGCTCGACGCTGCCTAAAACAACGGTCAATGATCTCAAGAACTGTAAGCAGAGGGAGAATGATAGGGTCTCAGATTTCATGGCCAGATGGAAAGGTCTGACCTATTATCTGAACAAGAAAATTCTTCATGATGTGATACTATCCATATTCATCGATAATCATAGAGATGAGCTGCGAACACTACTCATACCGGAGGAGTTCACCACTGGCTTCCGCCATCTCTCGACTATTACCCGGAGAATTGAGGACTTCTTGCAGCAGACTAATTCAAAGTCACGAATAGCCTCTCAGGTTCCGGTGAAGAGAGCTCCTAGAGAGGAAGCGTCCGCTGTCACACTCATGTCGGCCCCTGTGCCTGCTCTGCCACTCAGGCCTCCACCGAATCATCAAGGGCCCACTGCATATCAGCGGCCTCCCCCGCTTAAATCTGATGATCAGAGATGAGAGAAGTGGAACAATTTCGAGGAGTGAAGAACAAAATTATACTCGTTCCGAGATGATCAAGTTTGTGGCTACTTCCTTGCCACCATGACCTATAACTTGCTCCGCCACCCAGAGCCGAGGAGACTTCAAGAAGTCGGACGTGATGACATTCCAGATTACTGCCCCTACCATCGGATGTTGGGGCACAGTATCCGAGAGTGCCTCATCTTTAAAGAACTCTTTCAAAGGATGGTAGATTCCAGGAATGTCGAGCTGAGACCTCCCCCATCACATGTGGAATGCATCTGTACCACCGACATAGATAAAGAGGAGGGGTGGAAGAAAGTCTCCAGCAAGCCGGGGCAGAAATTTGACAACAGTATGACTTGGAAGACTATCAACTGAGCCCATGGCATACTCTGAGCTCAACTACAGTAGCTGGTGTTGCCACCAGCAGCCCCTAGAGCCGCATAGCTAACCACATCGGCTTCACAACCCCTCCACAAGGCGGTCATCTAGACGGAGCCGAAGGAGGAAACAATCACAAGAGGAGAAGTCTGCGATGGGGCCAAAGTTAGTCCCAACCATGGAAGATTTCATGCCATTGAATCTGGCACAATGGGCACCGACCGACTAAACGGAACCATCAAAGAAAACCTACTAGGTTGACCTATTAGAGGATGAGGATCCAATCTTTTGGTTTTGACAACGTCATCCATCTCATGGAAACATTCCCTGATGAAGGGTGTGATTACGAACCCGAGATTCTTTCACGAGGATCCGGGAGGAGGAATCACTGAGGCAGGGGATACCAGGGGAGGCGCAACCATGGCCGAAACCAACCCTATGGTTGGACCCCGACCCAAACCTTCAATACCACAGAAACTTGTGGGAGAGCGCTTCAGTGGACTCAGCAGTAGAGGGAACGCCCCTCCACCCCCACAAGTAGCCACTATGGACCTATTGTTCTATGATACCCACCAGAGGAAGAGAAAGTGTCTAGTCACTGAGGGCGCACAGACGGACCGACCATGCCAAGTCTTTAAAATGCGGGAACACCATCAAAATCTGTCCCCATGGCCGGTCCCTCCTCATAAAATGCTCCAGCACCCAAAGAACCCGCTAAGACTCTCCCGCCAACGGATAAGTGTCGACTGCTAGAGAAATAATACGACATCCTAAAGCAGCTGGCATCAGTACCATCCATGTTGTATGTCCTGGATGCCCTGTGATTTTCAACTAACCTCAGAGAGGCGCTTACAAAATAATTGATCATCCCCTAGGAATTCCAAGCCGAGGTAGCTAATACCGAGATTTACCAGACAGAGACTGGCCCGACTGAACTCAATACGGTGATTTCCTTCCCTGATCTGGATGAAGATTCCATCATGCAGGGACACATCAGACCACTATATGTCTCCGGCACACTGAATGGTATTGATATCCAAAAAGTCTTTATAGACAATGGCTCTGCAGTTAAACTCCTTCCCCTACGGACACTCCATAAGATGGGCTACAGTGAGGAAGATCTAATTCCCTCAGCCACAACTATTTTGGTTTTCGACAAGAGTGAGTAGAAACCAATGGGAAAGATTAAGCTAAAGACCCAATTTGGTGACCTGGTAGCCTACACGGAATTCCTGGTTTTCCGGCAGAGCACATCATTCAATGCCCTACTGGGAAGGCCATGGCTCCATAAGCACATGTTCGTTCCTTCATCCTACCACCAGTGTATCAAGTATTGCATCAATGGACAAAGAAGGATGTTGATGCCGAAAAGGCCCCTTTCGAGCTCTCCGAGTCACATTACATCGACGTCGGGTTCTATGAGAAAAGGAAGAATAAGCCTTTGGCCGACAGTGTCGACTGGATCCCCGCTCCAAATGACCTGTAAATGGTCCCCAATGACCCCCTCAGGCAGCTTGGCAGAGAGTATATCCTGCCCATCAACCTTGTTGAGAGTAGGTGTTTACGTCTGGACATGAATTCAGATGACCTCGTGACTTCATCCACGATGGCTGAGCACAAAAACACGGTACCATCTACCAACCTTCGATTTGGGGAAAAATACTCAAGCAAGGATGCCCATGATGCCTCTCCCATAGACCCTCGAAGGCTTAGTCCAGAAACACCCTCCTCGTCAGATCAAGAAGATGAGGACATGGGAGAAGAAGGGGTGGGGGAGATCTCAGAGATTCACCTCTCGCATTCGAGGAGGGTATCTCAACCACTATGGATGAGCTCAGGGAAATAAACCTGGGTACCGAAGAAGACCCGAGGCCCACTCTCATTAGCACGACCATGTCTCCCGAGGAACATGATGTATATACCTCCTTCCTAAGGCAACATCGGTATGTCTTTGCATGGAATTACACAGAAATTCCAGGACTCGATCCCAAGGTAGCGACGCATCACCTGGGTCTTCCAAAAGACCACCAGGGCAACAAACAAGCCGCTAGAAGGACACACCCCTCACAAGATTCCAAGATAGAGGCTGAGGTCGATAATCTTATTAAAGAAGGCATCATCCGGGAAATACAGTATCCCATTTGGTTGTCCAACATCATCCCGGTCAAGAAAAAGAACGAGCAAATCTGCTTCTACATTGACTTCAGAGACCTTAATCGGCATTGTCTGAAAGATGACTTCCCAGTTCCAATCACAGAGTTGTTAATTGATGCGACAACCTGGTAAGAGGCTCTATCCTTCATGGACGGCTATTCCGGATATAATCAAATCAGGATGGCCTGAGAAGATGAGGAATCCATTGCCTATAGGGCCCTTTAATGGGTATTCTTTTACAGGGTCATGCCCTTTGGTCTCAAGAATGAAGGCACCACATATCAACATGCCATGCATTGGATCTTTAAGCCCTTCCTAGGGAAATTCGTTGAATGATACGTGGATTACCAAGTGGTCAAGTCTAGATAGCTCTCGGATCACATGTCAAACCTTGATACCATCTTCTACAAGATCCTACAGAATATCTTGAAGATAAACCCCTTTAAATGCACCTTTGGGGTTAACTCATGGAAGTTCCTTGGCTTCGCCGTATGCCATTGTGGCATCGAAGTCGACCCTGATAAGATGAAGGCTATCCTGAGCCTCCCACCCCCTCTAAATCTCACTGAGCTGAGGGGATTTCAAGGACACATAGCCTATATTAGGTGTTTCATAGCCAACCTAGTAGGAAAATGTTTTCCATTCACCAGGTTGATGAAGAATGGTGTCACGTACCAATGGACGGACGACTGCCAAGAGGCATTCGACAACATGAAAAGGTACCTCTTAAGCCCACCGGTGTTCATGCCCACTATCGAAGGAAAGCCTCTCATTATATATGTGGCGGCCCTAGAATGGTCATTGGGATCCTTCCTCACACAGAAGAATGATGCCGACAGCGAAACAAACTCTATTACGTCATTCCAAACATGATTGATGCGGAGACTCGATACTCAAATATTGAGAAGAGCTGTCTGGCCTTGGTCTTTGCGATTCAAAAGCTGCGACATTATATGCAGCATCATGAGGTCCATTTGATCTTGAGGAGTAGCCCAATCAAGTACATCCTCAGTCACCTGATGTTAACCGAACGGTTATCCCGATGGGCTTCAGCCTGTAGCAATTCGACATCTGATTCGTTCCTCAAAATGACATCAAGGGCCAGGAATTAGCAGAGTTTCTGGCAGAACACCCTTCAATAGGGACCACTGCACTAGATGCTGAACTACCTGATGAAGATATCTTCCCAGTTCAAGAAGAGGTCCCAACATGGGAAATGTACTTTAAAGTCATGTCCTGAAGCCCCACCGGGAAGAGGATTGAGGATCCCAAATTCAAAGAAGTGGTCCTGGGGATAATACTTGTGTCCACAGAAAAGGCAGTTTTTTTGTATTCCTTACTCCTATATAAGGGATGTATGAACCATGAAGCGGAATATCGAGCCCTCATTGCAGGCCTGGAACTCGCACTCTAGGCACAAGTACAGAACATTAAGGTAAAAGTTGAATCAAAGATGGTCTTCAAGCAAGTCAATGATGACTATGCTATTAAAAAGGAGGAATTGATCCCCTTGTTTGACCATGTCCGAGGTTTAATGGACATGTTCTCCATAGAAGAATCATTGAACTATATTCCCAGGTCCCAGAACACTCAGGCTGATGCATTAGCCAATGCAGCAACAACCCTAGAATACCCAGACCGGAATGAAATGGTCATAAGTATTGCTCACCGTCGAATGGTATTGCCATTTCTTCAAGCTAAGACGGAAGAGTTCCACGAAGAAAGTCATGTCCCCGAGCCATAAGCTCGTACTACCGGCTGGATGACCCCCATCGTGAACTACCTTAAATGTGGAGAGTTTCCATCAGATAGGGATGAACTAGAGAAAATAAGAATAAGGGAAATCAATTTTGTCTTAAATGGAAGCACTGGTCAGCAAGAGGTCCTCTACAAACAAGGCCTCGATGGGGTTCTCCTCAGATGCATTGAGGGAGACGAAATTTCCACCGTCATGACTGAAGTATATGCAGGAGAATGTAGAGTACATCAACCAGGGACCAAGCTTTCCCATCAGTTTCAAAGACTTGGGTACTACTGGACCACAGTGGCAAGGGACTGTGAGCATTTTACCAAAAAATGCCACTCATGCCAGATCCATGCCAACTTCAAACACCAGCCCCCAGAGTTTCTTCATCATGCTAAGTACCCTTGGCTGTTTTTCGTCTGGGGGATGGACGTCCTGGGACTGTATCCACCCGCCATGGCCAAACAGCTGAAGTATATCCTCACAGCGACAGACTTATTATCCAAATAGGTAAAATCCATACCCCTCAAGTAATTCTGGGTGAAACATATTGTCATGTTCTTGAAGACCAATATCATCACCAGATTTGGTGTCCCTCATACCATACTGACGGACAACGGCACAAATTTCTTCTCTGCTGAGTTAGAAAAGATATACCACGAGTATAGTAGCAAGGCTAACCACTCATCCCTCTACTATGCAGTGGCCAACAGATAGATAGAAGCTTTAAACAAGAACCTGTCCAACATGCTCCATAAAATGGTGGACATAGACAGGAAGTCATGGCCAGATAATCTCCTCCATGCATTGTGGGCTTCTCGAACCACAATCTGCACCGCTACTCGGTCTACCCCGTACTCATTGGTGTACAACACGACGGCGGTCCGACACATTGAACTCCAACTTCCCTCACTCCGCATTTCCATCTATGATCAATAATCCGATGATGAGAAGTAAGAAAAGCGGCTAGGAGAATTGGAATAGCTAGATGAGAAGCAGTTGCACACACTGCACCACCTGGAAGTGTAATAGAACCGGATTGCACGAGCCTTCAACAAAAAGGTCCGCCACCGGTCTTTATTGGAAGGAGAATTAGTGCTGGTCCTCCGGACCACAATTATACCTAGCAAGAAGCCTACAAATTTGGATCCTAAGTGGGAGGGACCATATGTTATACACAAGGTCTAATCCAATGGAGCATACGCCCGGATCTCCATGGACGGGCAATTCACTACACCTCCTACCAATGTGAGATTCCTAAAGAAGTATTTCGCATAGAGACCAAGAAGTATATATGTCCTCGCCGTATGATGTTAAAATGAATGGATTTCATCCTTACCACATGACGATAAACTGCACGAATGAAGAAAAAATGAGATGTAGACATCGTTTGAGCTGTATGACACTATAATACCAAGCACCTCATCCTAACCATAAGACGTTAAATTGTATGGCCCTCGTCCGAGCTATGTGAAACTATACTGCCAAGAAATTCGTCCTCACTGCATGATGTTAAAATGCACGGAATCTAATAATTCCCCCTCGTCCTAACCACAAGACGTAAAACGTTATGGAACACGTCCTCACCGCATGACGATAAACTACACAAATTTTAGAGAACTACGTACGGGTTGATTCATTCCCTCACAAGATACGTAGCCATAGTGGGATTCCCTATCTTGTCCTAGCCACTTCAAAATAAAATGTGTCCCAATTCCCCCGTGTACAGACCAGACCTGCACGAGGTGTATTATCTTTACAGAGAACTATGTACAGCATGATTCATGCCCTCGCAGGATACGTATCGATGTCGAGATTTCCAATCCTGGCCCAGCCAATTCAAAATAAATGTCCTCATTCCCCTTTGTACGGACCAGACCGACACAGGGTTTATCATCTTTACATATAACTACGTGAGGATTGATTCTTGCCCTCGCGGGATACATAGTGATCCCAAAATTCCACACCCTGGCCCATCCACCTCAAAAAAAAAAGAAAAATAAAATTGCACGTTCCCCCATATATGGACCAGACTGGAAGGGGTGTATTCATGTCCTCACTACATGACGTTAAAATACATATAGTTCATCCTTACCGTATGATGATAAAATGCGCGGATGAAGAAGAATTAAGAATGCCCCTCCCCCCGTGTATAGACCATACCTGCACGGGGGATCACTTCCCGTCCTTACCACACGACGTTAAACTGCACAGACAATGATGTTAAAAATTCCCTTTCCCCCATGTACGGACCAGACCTGCACGGGGTGTATATCTTCGTCCTTAGTGCATGACGTTAAACTGCACAGATGTTGTCCCCACCGCATGACGTTAAACTGTGTAGACATCCTTTTTTATTTCACATCGGGTCACCATCGTCCTTACCGCATGACGTTAAATTGAATGGAGTTTGTCCTCACCGTATGACGTTAAACTTCACAGACATCTTCGCGACCCACCTAGGACACTTTGCAATATGAGATGGAGATACTCCTTGAACATTTGGATACATCCTTTCCGCACATCAGACTCCACGACCCGGATAATTATGGATATTCATTACCACTCATGGGCATCCAAAGTGGAAAGTCATCGACCCGTGGACACCTTTGTACTACTATGCATACCATGCCCTCAGCGGCTCTGCATATTGATAGCCCATGGCCCATCTACCAAAGGCAAGATTTGCATAGGCGAAACTCTTCCTAGCTCCGTACACTTACCATCCTCAGAGCCCCCACACCATATCTCTTGATCCAGAAGTTTATGGTGAAGTGGTTTACAAGTTCATTCCCCATTTCACATTCGGGTGTTTCCAGGGTTTCCCTATCTGACTAGACTGTGTGTCCACCAGTAGTTCACATAGAGACTTGCATCGAAAAACATCAATGTCGGACTAGGATACATTGACTCAACAGACAATTGTGGTGATGATGTTTCTGGTATACCCGTAAACCAGCATCCCCACGTGCCGAACACTGCACTATGAGCAATCGTGGATTTTCATAATCATCCATGGCCATCAGAATTGGAAAAATTATCGACCCGAAGACACCTTTGTACGACTATGCATACCATGCCCTCAGTAGCTCTACATAATGATAGCCCCTAGATCGTCCATCAAAGGCAAGATTTCTTCGGGCGATACATCTCCTAACTCTATACGCCTACCGGCCTCAGAGCCCCCACACCATACCTCCTGATATGGGAATGCTCAATGTTTTAATTTACTGCCTTCATCCCCCACCCTGTTCTAAGTATATAAAAAATGTTGAACCAGTTATCCTTCGAGTGACTGCAACAATATTCACACAATGGTCCGAGCTCTATGACTGATAAACAAGTAGTACCTCATCCTCACCGCACAATGTTAAACTGCACGGAGTGACAACACACCCCGAGAACAAGATAAATCAGTACATGGGGGCTCTTTGAAACTCAATATGCAACCAGGGACAGATATCCCTAACATGTCCAGACATTCCCCTGCCAAATGACAGACTTCGTGGCCGAGACAATCGAGGATCCTCATAACCACTAATGGTCATCATAAGTAAAAAGGTATTGAACCGTGGACACCTTTGTACAACTATTCATACCATTCCCTCAGTAGCTCTGCATAATGATATCCCATGGCTCATCCATCAAAGGCAATATTCCCACATGCGGTACTTCTCCTAGCTCTGTACGCTTACCGGCCTCAGAGCCCCCATATCACCTATCTAGATCCGAGAAGCCCCAGAACCATGATTTACACCATCAAACCCCCTTCCACGTCTGGGGAATGTTGTGGTATTCAAGCCCAGTTATATTCTGATGAAGAGCAGCCTTCGCAATAATTCCCGCTGTCCTCTCTACATGATGTTAAACTGCATAACAACTTTAAAAAAATGCCATTGTCATCGCTGCATGATGTTAAACTGCATAACGACCTTCAAAAATGCCCCCGTCCTCGCGGCATGACTTTAAACTGCACGACAACCTTTAATAATTCTCCTCATCCTTACGGTATGATGTTAAACTACACGGTCGAACACATCACAAGTTAAGTAAAAAATAGAGTATTTTCTCTAGTTTGCAGTGCACGAGTCAGACCTGCACGAACCACCACCTCACACCAGCATGAGAAATAATTACTTCACCTATTCTTAGGAATTTTAGTCTAGATATTTCCCCCATATTTAGTCACCCTCTCATCATAAACCGTACTCTATACTCAGAAAAAAGCCGAACTCTCATAAGCCACCCCTGGTGGTTCCAAAACTCCACTTCCTTGAGGTTTCGTGGCTATCGGATCAAGATAGTCTTTGACTTAAGGACACCTTTTTATGACTATGCATACCATTCCCTCAGTGGCTCTGCATATTGATTGCCCCTGGCCCGTCTACCAGAGGAAAATATTCCATGGGCAATGCTTCTCTCCGTACGCCTCTTGAACTCAGAGCCCCCATTTCTATCATGGGATTTAGAAACCCTCTGAGCTACAGATTTCCAACCTCTTCCACAATCCTACTTGAATGCGGAGAAATGTATTTGACGAGATTACCGAGAACTAGGAGAAGTCATTCCATTTCCGATAACGTCCCAACTGAATGACTTTAAACTATGTCAGGCCTTAACCATCCCTTACGCTAACTAAACGTGTAGGGGGGGGGTCTCCGGACCACACTCCTAATTAGTATGGATGTTCCCAAAACCCTTTCATATGTCACACTCCCCTTCTAAGCCACCCCTGGTGGTTTTCATTTTCATTTAACATGCCACCAATTGTGGTTCCCATAAGCCGGACTTCCATGAAGTCACATGTCCATCAGAAATGGATAATTATTTAACTTAAGGAGACCTTTGTATGACTACGCAGACCATGCCCTCTGTAGCTCTGCATATTGATTGCCCCAATACCATCTACCAAAGGCAAGTTTTCCTTAGGCAATGATCTTCTTACCTCTATACACTGACACAGCTCCCATGCCTTGAGATATGCCCTGTATGCCGCTCAAATCCAATTATGTTTCCCCCCAAGTGCATCTGAAGGGAATTAAGACCTCTTTTAATCAGTTGAATCCTATTGGATCCCTCAACCCACCTTATTTGGTCAAAGTTGTTCAACCTAAAACATCAGTGATGATAGTCTTGTCGGTGAGACATTAAACCGCACACAGAAGAAAGAGGCATAAAGCCTATTAGGCCGAAAAACCGAAAAGGGAGACCTAAGAAAAAGATGGGTTAAACCCGTTGGGTCCATACCGAATGGGCCCAAACAAAATCATGGAATTAAAAGAAAAAAAGACAAAAATATTTTGGGGTTTTCCTATAAAACCCTAGAAAAAGTCAAAATTTGCTTGCTAAGTACCTTGGCTCAGGAAAAATTTAGTGCATTGTCCAATCACTCATCGATTTTTAGGACCACTCTACATCGGAATGGCCTCCTCTTCATTCTGATCGGACCCCATTCTGATTGGGGGTATTTGTAGGGTCCTGAAAATTCTTCAAGAGGGAAATCAAATTACCCCAAGAATTGGAGAAGGACCGAACCGGTCCATGCATCGGCTCCTAGAAACAGCACGAGGCCAGGTCGGCAGACCACCCTCCCAAAATTCTGCAGACCAGCTTCATCCGCGATGCAGAGGTGGAGCTCCTCCATGGGCGCGAATCTGGAAGAACATCGGGTGCCAAAACTGTCCACTGTCATGAACCTCATCGTTCACTGAATAGTGGCGGATTGGTGTGCCGCTGCGAAGCAACCCCGCCGTGACTCATCAAATATCGGCTGACTGAGTCCTTCGTGGGTGTGGAGGTTCCCTCATGGGCTTCCGCAAAACGTGTCATGATCCCATCAATATTACATCCTCGCGACTCTATAAATATTCACCGAGGGGCACTAGAAAAAGAAACAGAGAAAAGACGGGTGAAAACCTATTGAGATATGCTGGATAAATCTCTCCACTGCCATCCAGAGACCGCATATCGTCCGCGGATGAACTCTTCCGCATAGAGGAGAAAAAAGTCCGCGAACCACATTTGGACAACTCCTCTGCGGCCATCCCGTAGTGGCCATCTCCATTGTAGATGTCCATCTCCTTCACGGAAATCCATCTCTTCCACGGACCAGTGTCATTCACGATATGGAGGAGGAACACCTCTGCGAGAAAAAAGTAGGGCGTGCGCCAACCCCTTTGCAGACACCCTTCTCGGACGGCCATATCATCCGCAGACAACCTCCTTCGTGGAAAGCCTCCCCCGTGGAAATCATCCTTAGTGGACAACATCCTTCGCGGACTTCCATCTTCTTTGCGGGCAGCTCCTCCACGGACACCCATCACAGAGAACTAATCTGTGCACCACATGTGTCCAGTCCCTCACATCCAGTCCTTCACCGATAGCTCCTCTGCGGCCAGTCCCTCACGGTCGGCACCTCGCGACCATCTCCTTCGTGGCCATCCCTATGTGGAAAAACCCATGCACCTGATGGTCCATACCGTGGGGGCTGCGCCCCCCACCCCTGCTCAGGATCAGTGTTGGGCTATGCTCTCGGCACTGATCCCCTTTCCCTTCCCTACCATCACTGGACCAAATGAAAAATGGGGAGTCGCACCATGAACATTTCAGGCCGGGTCAAAAAAAAATTCTATTTCACCATTATGCCGCTCCATCATCCCTCTTATAAATTCCATGACTCGAGCTACTCTTCATGAAACTCATTTATCCCCCATTTCCTAGATCCTCTTTCTAGGTTCATCTAGAAAGGGCCGCCCTTGCGGGAGTCCCACAACACCATTTCTAGGTTTCTACTACCTATTCGTCCTGACCACATGACGTTAAACTGTATGACCCACATCCTGACCACATGACGTTAAATTGTATGGAAACAGTCACCTCTACATGACTCTAAACTGTAGTATACCCTATGCCCCAATAATTGGATTCCTCTTGCTCCATGCAAGAGATGCCTCATTCCATGTTTATAGTGGCTTAACATCAAGAGTGCTAGAATCCATTCAAACATTCCATCACTCAACCCCACACTTTGCGTGTCCTTCATTCGGCTCTTCATTCTCTTGCATGTCTGAAGGGACCCCCTATCGTCCTGGACTCATGCCGCGTCGGCTCACCTACTGTCCTGGGCCAACGCCCCAGATGACTTTCGACAACACTTCGAGATAATTCCTATGTTTCGAACATGGTCTGCAGTCGACCCTCATTTGTCTGTCCCCATATCAGGAAGACGTGATATGAATGATGTGTTTCGAACATGATCAACAGCTATCTTCCATCACCATGCCACCCTCATTGTGTTACGAATGTCAGGAATGTAATTCACACTTTTCATCTCCCATTGTTTGGACTAATTCCAATGCCCTTGGCATTATCCCGCATGTGCACTTCTGCATAGGCGTTTTCCCCCATTATATTCCTCAACCCACCAATGGCTTTGAATGAACTCATGGCCAGACATGAGGAAGACACCACGAGCGTCCATCTCGGAGTAAGCCCCGTACTTCCGGGCATCCATCTCGGAGTTAGCCTTGACCTTCTGGGACTCCTTAGAGTGTCAGCCCCAATTCATCTCCCTAGTCCGCCTTCATCAATAAGCCCCACTCCACTTCTCACGGACGCCCCTTTCGCGATGTGATCGTCTGGTCCCTTCTGCCTCTTGTTTCTCACACCGAGAAAGACTCATGTGGGCTTAGAGTAAGCATCGACCATGACATCCTCCTGTGGGACTCCTCAGAATGTATGCCCTAACCTATCATTCTAGGCTACCCCAAAGCATAAGACCCAAGCAAAAAACAACTACGAGGACTTTGATCCAGGCCAAACCATGGTACGTAGGAAGCCTCCACAATGTTCATGCCCACCACTCGTTCATTTCTTCACATCAATTTCCACCCTTATCCAGCATGATGTTAAACTATTTAAGAGAACTATGAGGACTTTGATCCCTACCTCCTAGACAGGGTTTGTGGGAAGCCTCCATGGGGTTCAAGACCACCACTAAGTCATTTCTTCACGTCGATTTCCAGCCTCGTCCAACATGACGTTAAACTGTTTAAGAGAAATATGGGGACTTTGATCCATGCCAAATCATGGTACGTAGGAAGCCTCCACAAGGTTCAATCCCACCACTCCGTCATTTCTTCACGTCGAGTTGAACCCTGGTCCAACATGACGTTAAACTGTTTATGCGAACTACTTGGACTTTGATCCCTACCTCCTAGAAAGGGTACTTAGGAAGCCTCCATGAGGTTCAAGCCCACCACCCACCGGACCACCTGGTCTCTCTTCACGTTGATTCCCTGACACATATACAAAATACGTGGACTTTGATCCCTGCTTCCTAATCAGGGTACGTCGGAAGCCTCCCTGAGGTTCAATCCCAACAACTGGTTGATCTGACCATCTCCACGTCAGTTCTTTTCACCGCTCCTAGTGCCGCCTCAGGCGAGTTCCAATCCTTCGGGGTCATTAATCCAATGAGGGATGGTAAACCTCAGACATAAATGACTCTGAACCCCTGCGTCCTGTTGGCAGTTACCCACCAGGGTTGAATCTGTGGATACTATGTTTGGCTTTAAACCTAAGATTCGTGAACATATGAATACGTCTTAAATCTATAAGGGAGTCCCAGAACAGGCAATAATTCCCCCCCCCCCCCAAAGGTTGCGATGAGACCGACGTCCCATCCTCTCGACCAATGTGAGTTCTTAAGAGTCGCTGGTCAGACCATCCGGTGAATGTCTGCCTTTGGAAAGCAAGTCCACCAATCATTGGATATGGAGTTGTTGGGCATTTCGTGGTCAAAAACCAAAGAATGAAACATTAGTATATTAATTTCCATTTTTGGAATCAACTTACTGTGTACTAGACATATTGTAATAAAATTTTATATAATATATTAATAATATTATATATAATTTTTTATTTGATAAAATTTTATTTTTGTTCAGCAAGAATAAATAATTAATATTGGAAATAAATTTATAACCATATAGATAATGTGGAAATTGATCAAAGCATAATTAAATGATGTAATTGTGTTTATTAAATGAAAAATATATCATTTATGTATATTTTACAGAGTATTGTATCATCATTTGAAAATCATTTATCAACTTTTAAAAAGGTTCCTGAATGAAAAAATATCATCATACCATTATATCATATGAATCAAATGGATTTTAACTCATCATAGTTTTAAAGTTTAGTGGTCGTTAAAATTCTCTTTATCATTCACAATCGTATGATAAATTATCATTATCAAAATCAATAATTATTTACACATTTCATTCATGTCCATATATTAACATTATAATAGTTTTCCCCCAAATGGAATCATAGTCATTAGTTATTCAATATGACCATCATATATCCATTTTTTTATTTTTTAAGGAATTTATATTAACCCTTTTAACTATTTGGGGTTTCCAAAATTAAATATTTAGATGTTAATCCCTTAATAACCAAGAATAAGTTAAAATTGTGATGGAACAATTATTTATGGATTTATAATGTGACAAACTAATATTTTAAAAGACTACTATTATTCATAGATAAGTGAACATGAATCATTGTGTTTAAAAACAATGACTGAATATAAAAATATTATTAATTAAATTAAATTGATATTACCTTACCACGAAATTCACATGTATGAATCATATTAAATACTAAAATAAATATATATAAATTTCTTATGGAATATAATTTTTTAAAATATTCATAATAAATAATAACTCAAATTTAATAATTAATTTTTTCTCTATAAAAAATAAAATTCTTTAAAAATTGATTTTTATTCCTTCAATAATAAAATATTTTATTTTATTAATGTTATTCATCAAAAAAATTCATAAAATGAAAATAATTTTATATATCATCATATCACTTTTACCTTATAGAGAATTGTTTATTCATATTTAGTTCTCATTGAATAGTTAAAACCCATGATTTCTATAAAGCTATAATTTTTTAATTAATATATTGCAATTCCAAGATAAAATAAATAGTTTAAAATAAATTTAATGTAAAATAGAGAAAATACAATATAATATAACATAATAATTTATAATAAAACAAGTTTTATACTGGATTTTAGTATAATATCATTTGATGTTGAAAATACACATTTTTCTATAAATAATTAATGTTAATAATAAATCTCAATTCAAATAAATTAAAATAACTCCTATGGAGGAATGATATAAACATGTTAAATACTATATTTCTATTTACTTTAATTGGAAATCATAGAAAAATTAAATTTATTCTTTTAGTTAATATAATATCAGTTTTTTCTTAAAGTGTGTATTTTTTGAGAAAAAATCTTGTGATTATTCTTGGATTATTTATTTTAACATGTTTGTATACAATAAAATTATTTGGATAAAAATAATTCAATATATTAAATTATGATAATATATATTATATAATTCTCATAATTTAATTTTTTTTTCATGAATAGTAAAATATTTAAAAAATATTTACATTTGTAAAAAATTAAATAGTTAAATAATGTAACTTTAGAGTTGAATAGGATAGAATGTATGAAACATGTTTATTTTTATTGATAAGGGTGACTTTTAGGATTATATATATTAAATAACTAAATTTATCAATGTTTGAATAACCTTTCTTGACTGAGACTTCCATATATTGAAAATATTTGATATTTAAAAGAATCCCACACCCTGATTATATATGGGAATCCATACCACGATAATTATTTACATATCTAATTAAATCTTTCTCAACCTACTGTAGATAAAATCTATTCCAAAAATCCTAATCTCTATTATATATATATATATATATTATCCTCATAAAATTAAAATATTATGGTAAATAATAAGACATCCTTGGAGGTTTTTATAAGAGAAGTTAATTGTCTAAAATGAGTTAACTATTTTTGACATTATTTTATAAAATTAATTATTTATTAAAAACTAATATATAATAAAACACGAATATATTATATTATAATATTTTATTTTTTTGTGGAATTATATTCATCCATCTCCTCTTCTATTGAATTGAATATGAAATTGTTCATTGTGTCTATAGAGGACAACCTCATCACGAAATGGGGTAATTCGTTCAACGTCTCCACCATAGATGTCTTTTAAAGATAATTGATATAATTTTAATTTATTATATTATTGAAATATTAAAAATTAGGGAAATTAACATATCAAATCCCATTTGACATTACTATCCATTTGAAAATGAAAACTTCATTTGAGTGTGTAGTAGACTTTTACCTCCATAAGAAATATGATTTGTTTTGTATTACCGCATTACATTGATGATAAATATATGTTCATTTATATAAATATTTAGATATATAGGATATTTCTATAATTCATTGAAGGATAATAAAACATTATTTCTTTCCATCATGATCATTGAAAATTTTAAATGATATACATGCATCCCCATAGAATATTTTCTATATTATTGTTGCGTTGTAGAATTTTCAAAACCATATTTCACAATTAGATTGTTTATTTTTTTTCTAATACTAATAAATATTTAATTTTTTATACTCTCATTAATATGTAATGATTACACTTTTTACCAAAGTCAAGCCAATAATTTCGTTCTAAAATTACAAACTGAGCCCTTGAAAACACCCGATGTGGACATAACTGATTATATAATTATGTATGTCACTGAAATACAAGATTTAAATTGTATTATTATAATTTAGTACACCAAAACAATATTATTATTGAAATAAATTTTTCATATATATTTATTTTTTAGGAGAAAATATAAATATCCTACTAATAATGGAATCGATGTATAAGTTTTATGTCTAAACATCCTTATTTTTATACATGTACTCATTAATGCCTCTAATTAATTGAAATAGATGTAAAAAATTTCAAATAACATATTATATAATTTTTAATACTTCATTCATTTTACATTATTGAACAATTAATTTTCATCATTCTTGGAACTTTATAAAAACAATTTCCCCAAATTGGTAAGCTTTATGTTCCAATCACATTTTAATAGGTATGGTCTCTACTAGATTTTACAGTATTATAATTTAAATTATTATTATATAGTAAAACACTATAATTTTCATCATAAATGTGTATTATTGAATTTATATTTTAATTTTAAAAATTCTCTCTCTTTGATACTTATAATTATTGATAATATTTTCAAAATTTATAATGACATCATTTTTATCTTTAGTTAAAAGTAAATTTTCTTCTCTATAAATATTTGAAAGAAAAGTTACCAAAATATTTTTAAAATTATCATAAATATTTATTAAATTAATTTTTACCAATGTTTTAATTTTGAAAAAATGGTTTTTGAGGAATAAATTTTCATTTAGTTTACAAGAAACATTTTAACTGCTTTATAATAATATGATTGGAATTTTATATTAAATTATAAAAAAAAATTAGAATTACCCACCATCGTTAATGCTTGTAAATATGAATCATCAATAAATATTCCATGTTTATTCATAAAATAAATATTTTCAATTTTTTTGTAATATAATAATATTTAAAATGTGATTTCCATAGTGGAATTTTTATTTCAAAATAATACATTTAATACTTTTAAATTTATTTCTATTTATAAAAAACAATAAATAATGTTATGGAATACTTATAAATTCTTTATATATATATATATATGTATCTTATATATATTCCTATTTCACCTTATATTTTATGTATTTTCATCACTTTCTTTATGGTCACTTTTGAAATTAAATCAATATGAAATATATTTTATTATTATATGCGATAGGATTATGGAACCTATTTTCATCCCATGTAAAACTCTTAGGATTATAATTTTTGATTATTTTCTATATTGGTAAACCGTGTGGATTTAGATGATATAAATTTCATAGGTGGTAAAATTATTATATATCCTTTAATTATATTGGTTAATGTATTGGTCTAATGATATTTCTTGTATGATATTAGATAATGGAATTAATCTAGTATATAAAATTGTCTAACCTATAATGGCTTTAAATATCCATATTTGAAAAATTATTATTTCATTGTTTTGTATTTCCCAAATTTCCTTTTCATATATGATATTTTCATATTTTATGGAGCATAAAATAAAGAATTTTAGTTTTGGTTTCGCTTTGATGTGTTAAGATACAAATCATCGGAAGACCCTAGGTCTTAGTATCATTTGGGGGTAATAATTGAATGTTTATTTTAAATAAATAATATATTGATATGTTTAAAAGAGGTGGGTTTATTAAAACCATTAAAATTAAAAAATAAATTTTAATCAACTTCTATCAAAATATTTTTGGTATCATTATAATTTATGAATAGATTAGAGAGCTATAATGGGACAATTGTTTATCTTGAGCATCATAATGCATAACCATCATCATGATATATATCCAAAACAACAATCATTAAAATAAATTTATAAGGACTATAACATTTATTAAAAGAAATAAATTATTTATTATTAACATCATACAAATTAAAATTTCATCTCAAACTCATCTATATATATTTATCAAAAATTAATATATCTTGTTTCATTAAAACCCAATTTTCAAAATATTAATTCCTATAAAAATGGATGGATTGACTTTAGTAGAATAAATAAGGAATTATTTTAAATAAATCTAAATATCATTCATTAGTTTGTGTATATAGAGAAAATATTTCAACCATATTTGTTAAAAATGAACATTGCATTTTTTATGAAACGGAATGTGGAAATGTTGGACAAAAAAGATATAAATTTTTTTTCATTCTAAAACCATATTGTGAAAGAAAAAATTGAATAAAAATTCATTTATAATTCATTTATTTCCCTATATATATAAAAATATTTTGATATTATTCTCTGAAGAAAAATATTTCCACCCTAAATCATTAAAAAATTAAAAATAATTATTTTATGATAACATGTCCCTTACCTTATCTCAAGCTCTTCAGTTATATTATTTCAATTCCCAAAAAATAAATTTATTTTAAATTTATTAATTAATTAAAATCATTAATAATTTTTATTATTTATTTTATTTTTTATATTATTGTGTTATGTTTTATTATGTAATGAGATATTATCCCATGATATTTTTGGATATTATTATCCTCATATGTTAGAAATAAAATTTGTAAGATGAACCCAATCAAATATATAATTATGAAATCTTAAAAATGTTATTGAAAATTCTATATTTTAGAATTTGTCATATAAATATAAATTTTAAATCCAATTAGGAAATCTTGTTCGGAAAAATTAACTATGGTAAAATCCTTGAGATGATTTGTCATTCATATGCATTAGTAATGTGTTAAATTTAAGAAGTAGATATCCAAAGAAGGGAAATTTATAACTATCATAAAAAAATTTATTATATAAAAATATCATATCATAAATTTTAACAATATCCTTATTATTAAATATATTAATTAAATCCATTATTTTGTATTATTATAAGAGTTTGTGATGGAAAACAAATTACATTGGTTCAAAGCCTTATTATCCACCATACAGATAAATAATAATTCGTTTTGATTTTGATAGACAATGGATATGGATATAGTTAAGAATTTAACATGAAATCAATTTGTAATATATAATCAATTTTTTAATTTCATCTTGATTCAATAATAATAAATGGTTGTAATATTAATGAATATAAGTTAAACATTAGGTTAACATTTATACGTATTCTTCAGAAAACATTCATTTCATTAAACATTATACAAATTATGATTAGTATTTTCACAACAACAGGACAAATAACACATGTATATGGGAGTTCTTGATGAATTTTATTGGGTATTGATATATATATAGTTCTCAAATTGTGTGAAGGAGATATGATATGAGGTTCCCTTTTTCATGTAAGGGAGAGGTCACACATGAAATTTTTAAAATGACTATGATGTATTATTGAATTATTTAAGGAGAAGGGTTCCAAAATGGATTATTTATGAATATTATATGATATATGGTATATATATATATCTGATATAAAATAGACTCAATTATTGGAAATTTCAACCCTCATAACTTATGATTATCTACTGGCTAATCATTGTTTGACCTTTACTAGGGAAATAGATTTATAATATTTTAAAATTTAATATGACTTGAAACAATGTGGAAAATACTAGATAATATTAATTATTATGATTTAAACTAATGAATATATTTTATGAAAAAGTTTAAAATTAGTTCAAAAATATACATTCGAAATTAAAATGACAAAAAATATTTAAAAATATTTTTCATGAAAATTTCAATTTATGTATAAAAATGATATTATACACATTTATTTATAAAATTAAGTCGAATAACCTTAAATTTATTTTTTAAAATATAAGTTAATTGTTTTTTGATTACATTTTCTAAAAAATTGATATCTTTAAATTAACAAGGTTGATATATTTGACCACATGGGAAATTGGGTCCATTAATTATATTTTTTACTTTTTAATAGTGTTGATAACAATCAACATCAATATTTTATGATTCACATGATGAATCTTCAATCATATGATTTTTACAAAAAACCAAAACTCTAATATCACCAAATTTTTTAATGGAAATAATACTTGACAGACTATTACTTATAAGAAATATTTTTTTCTAATTGAAATATACGAGGGATGAAAAAATTAGATGTAACATGAACATGTTTTCCTGAAAAAAAATAAGATAAATGTATTTTACTAATGATAAACTCTAATGGAATTAAAATTAGTTAGAAACTAATCTGTTATTTCCTAAGATTTCATATTTTCCAATGAACAGTAGTCATACCATCCCTTTTTCAATAATTAATAATAAATTTAAATGAAGTAAAATTAATAAAAACATTTCATATACATTCATTAAATAATATTTCCTTTAGATATTTGTGTTTCAATAATTCCAAACATGATCCATACATATATATTTCTAAATCAAATTTACCATTCCAACCATTTCATTTACCATCTATGAACAAAAAAACATCAATTTACCTACTTTATTCTAAAAATATGGAGTCTTGACAGTTTTCTATATAATTCATGAAAATCTTCCACACATATAATGGTATGAAATTTTTTTATAGGAAATTTAAACTAATGAATGTTTCAACTCAAAAAAACCATTGTAGTCCATTGATGAAACTCAAATAATTTATTCCACAGTTTCAATCATTCATTGTGGACTCACTATTAGATTACAGATGAAAGCTTGTACTAAATATAATACAGTACCTAAGGAATTCAGATAGACATTAAAATAATTATATGTAATTGTGGAATCATAGACAAATACAACAGAGTTTAGATCTTTATATAAAAGGAAAATCCCGATATGGTACAAACATAAAAGATAAATAAAATAAATAGTGACTTGAATGGGATGAAACTGTGAATATTTAGTCAGTTAATAAAAAATAATTTACTCTCATTATTAACTTCATATGATATTAGAAATTCCACCACAACCTACATGTTTATATTTTCTCATTTCTACACCCACACAGTAAATGGATAAATCATCACCTAAAGTAATTTTTTTTCTATATTATTGTTTTGAAAACTGAAATATATTATAATAAACATGAAAATATAGATTTTTATTAATTCCATTTATTAATAATCATTATGATCTCTATACATCTATTTACATCTAAGATGAATTAGAAAATCAAATAATATAATTTAATGAACAATTTTCATTTCAACCTGTAGACACATGGCCCACATAATCTTTTTCCAAATCTAATTACACATTCATCATCAATATTAATCTCATGAAAATTATCGTCATTAATATATTAAATATTATACATTAAAACATGATCCAAATTATGTGATTCATAATTATATCTGATAGATACAATTATAGAGACAACTAAATCAAAACATGGCTTGTTCCTACATGAATAATTTCTATCTCTAAATTTAGGTAATCATTAAGTAAGTATTTTTGTTAAAAACATAACATGCATAATTTATTATTATCATTTAAAAATAAATAATCAATAATATAGTTCATTTTTCAAGTATTTTATTAAATTTTAAAATATTAGTTATCAATCAACTCTAGGAATTTTATTTTCCTTGTGTTTTATTCTTTCTAAGTGAATATAAAATTTATTATATTGTGATTAATTAATATTTTCGAATTTTTTTATATATTTAAATGGTGAATAAAAATTATTAAATAAAAATCCAATAATATATAACTTCAAATCAAGTTAAGGATAATTAAACTCATGATGTTTTAGTAGAGGTGAAGTAAGAAAAACTATCTGATCATTCTACATCAAAACTCACCTAAGTGAAATCAATAAATATTCATTGAAGATTGATATAATTTATTTATATACGGTATTTAATGAATATTTTTTTTGAACTATTATTTTTTATTTTCTAAAATACAATCATGCATATTTTTCGTCTATATTTCTCACCTTTTCAAGTTAACATCATCTATTTTATGTGTAATAAGACAATAATTTCAACAATACGCTTGTTATAACAAATAATAAATGAACAAAATGGAAATATAAGAATTTTTTCATTGATTATTATTTTAACAAATATTATTTTTATAGAGTATATAATTATTCTGTATATAAAAAAATTCTGACCATGGATGAAATATGTTATAAAGAAAATTCACAATTACTAAAAATTTCCTATATGTATTCATAATTAAATGTCTAAAAATAAATCATTTTATGTACTTCATGATCCTCATAATTTTTATAACATATCAGCATATGATTAATAAATTAGAGTAAACATTAATCAAAATATCCATGAAAATATCTATTCATATGATCCCTAATGAGTACCTATGCATTAGATAATCAAAAGAGAAAGACAATAATATCATCATTCCTATACGTAGTCTGATTTTTTGACATTGTAATATATTTATCCATTGATAATAATTTATTATATCCTAATATAATATTAATCTTTTTAAAATACTACACTGAAAGGATGTGATCAATGAAATCATATATATGAGGAAAATGGTACATCTTATTAATTGAGATGTTGTTCAAGGATAAATATTATAGAAAAAATCTCATTGAAATGTTATTATTTTTCAAAATTAAAACATGATCATCCTATGGTGAAGATACAAGATTAATGAATCATTTACCTTATCACTCATGTATTTGATGTTTCAACAAAAAAATTTATACTTTTGCCACTTGATAATGGGGTTTTGAAATTCTTCTATCAGTTGAAACAAATGTTGCTGTGTACTCAACTTATAAGCATGCATTATATATGGAAACACATTATGATGTAATTGATGTTATTATTTCAAAATAAGTAAATTATCAATTTTTGTATTAACCATGCTATTATCATTATTTAACTTCAAAGAACAAATACTATAGGATTTGGAGAAAAAAAAGTAAAAGTATATTTATGGACCCATTGCAAGTAAATGTTACATAATTATTCTAATCCAAAACATAAATAATAAAAAGATATTTAATCATATATAAACACAATTACATTTTTGGATTAGACTATAAAATAATTACTACAAAATATTCAATAAAAATCACTAATGATTTCAAGATAGTATTTTCAACACCATACACATATATTAATTTACCATATTAGGATTGCAACATCTACAAAATATTTCTTCACATATGATATAATTATAGACTCGAATAATTGATCATTAATGTACATAACCTTTTGTAAATGAAAAATATAAAGGTGTATGTAATATTCATTGTAATGGTAAAAATTAAAATTATAAAATGAATGTCATCATTGAGAATAAGATGAGCATAAATGTTTGATTTAATAATAACAGTGTTTGACCTTCTCATAAGGTAATTCATACCCATCAATACAAGAATCATGGACAATAAAATTGGGTAAAAATATTTAATTGTGGAATGAGTCATTAAATTCCATTACCATGGTTTATATGTTGTTAATCATGATCAAAGAAATCCTAAAAAACCAATATATTTCCGTCTATAATTTGTAAAAAATAAATTTCAGGAAACTAAAACTTTGTAGAGGACCTTGAAAATCAAATAACATCACTAAAACACATTAAACTAATAGGTAAATCCAATAGATAACATGGTGACTCATTTTTTTTGTATCAATATCACAAATATAAAAACCATAAAATCAACTTCCATATCCAATTCATTAGAGGGTTATGAGGGACTTACCCATTCATGGATAAAAGATAACCAACCAAACGTTTTTATAATATAACCACACATGAATGGGTTAACAACCTTATAATAATAAAATAACTATTTTCTTTAGAGTATATTAAACACATCTCAAATAGTTAAAATGAACCATGATATATATTAAAATATTATTAATTAAATTTAATTGACAGAACATTGACACTAAATGAGATGGTATTTATAGTAACATATAATTTATTACATATATATATTATAATATTTTCTTTATTTAATAAAAAATGATAAGAAAATTTTAAAAAAAATTATAAAAATATATTTCCTTCGAAACAAATTTAATTTTTTTTAAGAAAATAAAATAAATAATTTTTAAAATAATTAGAAATTTTATTTTATGAATATAAAATTAATTTTGAAATCAACTTATCAATTTTAATCAATGGTGATAATTTTCACAAAATATTCATTTCTCATTGAATAATAAAAATACTTCTTTTACCACTTAAATTTATATTGATCAATTAAATAAAAAAAAGTCCCATTATTAATTTAATTTCATTTCAAACTAACATATGTCTTATTTAATCATATTATTTCAAAATAATTAAATATAAATGACAGCTATTCATTTAGTAAATATGATATAATATCATTATCAAAAAGTTCATTTATTAAAAATCATATTTCATCATGATTTCATTTTTAATATTAAATTACTCTATTGATTTTAATTGAGTTTAATAAAATGGAATAATTATTTCTAATCTTAATATTTTTTATTTTATAATAACTAAAACTTAATTTTTTCCAATATTGAATAAAATTATTTGAAAAAACAAATAAATATTGTTGGGAAAAATTAATATGAAAAAAGTAAGTATCCTTAGAGGAAAATATGATGACACTTTGAAAGTATATTTATTTTTATTGGTAAGTGTTTTTATTGGACATTTATAAAATAGACCAGTTCCACATGGATTAATAGGGACTTCCCCTTATTGAATTTGTTTTTGAATTAGAAAAAAATCTACTACTACTCAATTATATATCAAAATCACGTCCCCTCACTTATGAACACCTAGAAATTCATTTTTATAATTTATATAATAATAAAAGAAATCCAAAAATCATTATCCACATGACATATCATTTATTAATTCCAGAATACCAACCTTATCATTCATATATAGTGATCTAAATGAGGTTCTTCATTGTAAATATAATCACATTAACTAAGCTCTTTATTTATTACTTCTTGTTTTCCCATGTACAACTATGTCTAAAAAATTACAATATAATAACACAACTAACTCAAATATACTGAAATTTTACTATTCATAGACCATAATATTTGTCCATATTCTCTTTCATCTAGTAGGAAACTGAAATGAGATTATTTGAAATAGAGACTACCACCACACGAAATGATTTAATTATTTTTCAATTATCATCTAAAATGGAATTTAATGATTATTTATTTAGTGGTTAAATATCATATTAATAGTATATAATCATTATTTAAAGTTAACATATCATATACCTTCTTACATTACCATCTATTGAAAAACTATAACATTGTTCATGTGTACGGATGACTACCGCCTTGGAATAAATGAAATTTATTTTTTTATTACCACGATAGATTCATGGTGAAAATAAGTTTATATTTAGAATTGATATGATATTTATGATATAATGAAAAATATTATAAAATTAAATAACACATAGCTTCTTTCCATTATGGTTTTTGTAATATGTAATCATTACTCATGTGTACACATGGTCTACCATCTCAATGATTATAACATTGTTCGTCTTTCATTGCTGTATTTAAATATTTTTATTAACAGTTAAAAATAACTTATAAAATTTAAAATTATGTTAGGATTATTATTATAGATAATATATAACATATTCCACTCTGACCATAATCAAAAAACTGATGTTTTTTTGATATTATAAATTATTCATCTTAAAAACACTTGATATAGAAAATGTATATAATATAATTAAATAAGCAATTAAAATGAATAAATTAAATGATTCTATTATAATTTACTAATATTGGAAAATTTTATTATGAAAATATATAATTTATTTATTTTTATTATGAAGGATATAAAATAAATACATATCAAAGGCTTGATATCATGTAAGATTTTCTTTTCAAAACATCCATCATTGAGACACATGTTATTTTATACACATAAATTCATTTATAAGATTTATATATATATAATTTAAATATCATATGATGAATCCATAATAATTATTTCATGTTTAGTTACAATTCACCTATATCATTAATTGGATTTTATGAATCAAACGTTTCGAATGATGTAATTATTTACATATCAATCATATTTTAATCAAAAAAATTTACAGTTGAATTTACACTTTATGAAATTTATTAATTGTTTTTAAATGAAATCCATTAATATTATTCCCCGATTATATTTATTAAATTTTATATTAATTAATATTATTATTTATATTTTAAACATACAATGATTAAGAAAATGTCCTATATAAAATATGACTTTGTTCACGTATTATGTAAAATATTCATTTTCATCCTTATTATTCAATTATAAATATATTATAAATAATATTTATAAATCCCACCAAAATAGTTATTAATGAAAAATTCATACATTCTTCTATTTTTACAAAAAAAATCTTGAAAAGAATCTTCTTATTATTTTATTTATATGTATATTTATAATGAATTATTCATCACCGTGAAAGGAATATTTTTTAAATCTTATATAACATATATAGAAGTACCTATTTTCCTAACCAATAAAATATTTTAATAATAATTATTTATTTTCCAATATTAACATTACAAAAATAAAAATATAATATTATGAATTTTTTTTCTCTTCATTTTTTTTAAATTTAGAATGTTTAATAATTCGATAATGTATATAATATTTTTATATTATTTTTATTAATCAATTAAAAAACCTATAATCTTATGGAAATATTCTAATATATATATAGAAATTTATATATGTATTTTAAATATGTACATATCTCACTATTATTTCAATTTTTGGGGTAATACATGCCACATGATCAATTATCAAAATCTTTCTTTATGAACCCACTTTAGATTGAGATATGATAAAGGATTATCCACCCTATATTCTTTACATTGGCAATTCATAGCTTTATTCCTTATTATTTATTCCATAATGTTGAAAACATGTTCCTGAATAAGTTTTTATTCTATAGTTTATGAAAATAATTAAATATCTATCCAATGTTTTGGATAATATATCAGTCTCATGAGACATTGTGTTTTGGACTAGGGATGAAAAAATGTATATTTTGGGAGTTTCACCATCATTATATGACTTCGCAATGGTATTAATAAACTTATGGTTATATCTTCTTTTATTATCTAGGAACATTTCATAAACTACTATGATCTTATGATATCATTTTTTTATGATATATTCCCCTGTTAATACTCATAAGACATTCCATTTATGTTAACATGTTATTCCTTGAACTCAAGAGTAATGTTTCTTTATCATTTTTATTAAAAAAATGTAAATTTATAGTCCCCCATTTTTGTCTAAATATTTTATATTTTATCATATATTATTTTTAGAGATCAAATTTTTTAGTAAATTATCAGGGATAATAAAATAAATTGGTTTCTTTAGTCTCACCATAAAGTATTATAAGGTGAATCTTACATAGGTAGCAAGCCTTATGTGCACTATGATGTAATTATTTTATTTTTTAAAGTGAATCACGTAATTGTAGTATTAATAGGATTGAGACAGTATAAAAGGTTTTTAATATAAAAAGATATCATCATAAACTATTACCATGAATCATAAAATTTAAAAAGTATATTCATGACTAATATAATAGTTAACTCATTAAGATATCCATTATTTATTCCTCGATGTGATTATCCCGTGAAATTGAAAAAGGCTCCAATAAAAACAATATGAAACTATAAAAATCCATATAAATAAATAATTTGGATGGTTTCAAAACAATAAATCTATTGTGGATTAAATCCAACATCAATGGTAGCTAAGAGTGATTAATATGCATCCCATTAAAAGACCATTAAAATCATAAATGTAGAAAATAAAATTATAACTTCAAAAATTACATTTTAAAAACTAATAATTCATAAAATATTTCAAAAATAAGATTACTTGAGAAATAATATAACAACATATGAAATATGCATCATATAATGAAATTTTATTCATGAGATGAAAATTATTTAATATTTTAAATGTAAAAAAATAAATATTCCTTCCAATAATTTGGTAATAGTTTTTTAAAGAGACCCATTTGGAAATTATTAATAATTTTTTAATTATAAAAGCATAACATAAAGAAATATTAATTGAAAGACATTGATATTAATTTAATTATTTTTAAAAATAAAATTTTTTGAAAACATTTAATAAAATATGATATGGAAGACACACATTCCCAATCAAAATGATGATACAAGATTCATATCACATAAAAAACTACTTGATTCTACATTATTAATAATGTAAGAAAATAAAATTAATAATACAATATAAATTCACAATCATCAAAAAGATATATAAATTTTTATCAATAAAATATGTTGATATGATTTCGTGTAAAATGTACCTCTAACATTGAGATTGAAGGAAATAATAGAGATTGTGTCATAAAGAATTTTCCTCTTTAGTAAACTTTTAATCACAATCCATATTATAAAATTATCTTAATTAAATCATTAAACATGATAAAAATAAGAGGATTCCTAATATAACATATCAATAGATAATTTTATTCACCATGTAAAATAATATAGGTGCATAAAATTATTTCTGAATGAAATATAATTTTAGATGAATAAACATTAAAATGGTCATTAAATTTAATATTGTGATAATTGGTGAATATATTATGTGTATTAAAGGTACTCCACCCAAATTTGGAAATAAAATGTAAATCCATTTATAGAATAAATCACAAATATTACTTTCATAACAAATATAATGAAGAATGGTTGTAGCCAAATAATGGGTAATTGATTTATGAAACCTGAAGGACCCCGGAGCACCATAATAGGGGAAGGTTCAATAAGGGTGTCATATTATTCATTTTAAATATTGTTATCACGTTCTCACATAGGTAGGAACTTGTTATATCTATCAGTCCAAATAATTACAGGAGATTACCCATCATTTTTAATTGGTTCACTGCAAAGGGCATTGTCCAAGGATCATATGCTGACATTGTGTTGCTGGTAACTAAATCCAATACACTTAACTAGTTGTGAAGTACCTGAGTTTGGTAATAGTCTCTCTATGCCAGACACAATACTCTTACAAAGTTTTAGGAATGGAATACATATTCCATCAGAACCCCTCCCTAAAATACCCCTATCTCACTTCTATGAGAGAGTTATATCTTAGTTTATTGACTTGAAAGTTACATCAATAGATTGGAATAGATGTATTTATCACTATTCATCATGAAACAATTGTTGCATCTATGGATTGAGTATATGCTCACTAAAAGATCTGACAACTCAACACTAATAATCAAAAAACCCTTTTCAAAGACCATTCACAAACCTCAACCCTTTACAATGAACACCACTTCTCAAATCTCATCCATTTGTAGAGATATCTACCTCCCGATGCACAACCCTACACAGAGCTCACTTCTAAGAAGAGCACAACCCTTCGTGGAGCTCACTGCCTCACAGAGCAACCTACTTCCCAAATCTCATAGATCCAATGACTAAAAACCTATCTTTGTGAATCTCTCATGAAATAAAAGCATTGGAATCATTCAATAAATTAAAATTATATCGGTGAAGCTCATTATCTAAAAATAAAATTTGTATCATGGAGAAACCCTTGCTTCTAGTTGTCATCAAAATCCTAGATTTTTTCTCTTCAAAAAATTCCGAATGTAGAGTGGTGACCTGATATTTATAGGAAAATTTGAACGTGGAGCTCTGATTCTCCAATAGAAACATATTGACCTGCCAATAATTTCTCTACAAAAAATATCACATTTTACAATGCTTTGCATAACTACATAGATCTCTATCAAAACCATTCAGACCACCTAAAATCAACATAGCAAAGCACCATTCCCAATGAAATCCTAGTAATCATAGATCACAATGTACCAATCATTAATTTCTATGCGAAATAGACTTCTTGAATAACATATCTGTGAAACTCATTCCTTTTTTATATTTTCATGTTATCTTCATGAAATATCACATTTCACAATGCTTTCAATTCCACAAATTTTTTACCACAGATATTTGGCTAACACTGGGAAATGACGTCACCCTAAAAACTACGTATGTATTGACCATTATGATAATAATTATAGAAATATAACTTATCATCCAAAAGTGGATAAAAACACAAACTATGATCAAATTACATCAAATAACATCACTCATTCGAAAAATCCAACCATTAGTGTTTGTTGGAAATATTTAGATAAATGTACTGATGCAGTAGCCATGATCAAAACCTGTACCTTCATGAAATAGCTCATAGAACACTTTAAGTATTAATGATCACTAATTACTATATTAAACAAGAGATATTACATGAATTGAGTTCTCATTATTTTTTTCTCCCATATCATTTCATTTTTAGCATTTTTATTCTCAATCATTTATACATCAAGAACGTAATAGAAAACACTCCATGATTTGATTTATCATTATGTTTTTTCTCCAATATCATTTCATTACAATTATTTTCTTTTCATCATCATTCATATATGAGAATTAAAAAACATTCTTCATTGAATTTATTCATTGTACACCGTTGGCAATAAACCCAATGAACCAAATCATTACTTGAAGTGATAAAAAATTCCCCCTGGATCATATCTCCCCTATGAAATTACATCCCATATGCAAAAAAATTAACACAATTAAAAAAATGGGGATATGGGAATCTCATAACATCCTTATGAAATGGGAGGTGGATGATCTCTAAGGATAAACCGATGATTTTCAAACACAACCATTGAATGCGGGTTGGTCATAATGTTATCCGCTTTCTCATCGATTCCCATATACTCCATTTTGGTCACGCCTTGTTCAAATTTTTCCATGATGAAGTGATATCTGGTCTATATATGATTCATAAAAGAATGATTAACATGATTATTTATATGATTAATAAAACTATTATTTTCATAGTAAATAACTATTGGTTGTTTCACCTCATCACCTATGTCAGTGAGTTATTGAATCATGCAATGTAACTTAGTGCATTCAATGGTAGGAGATATATATTCAGCTTTATTAGTACTGATAGATGTACATTCCAATTTCTAGAATATCCTGACCACACATTTCATCCGAATATAGAATTCTCAACCACTAGTAGACTTTCTGTGCACAACATCTCCGACCGAGCCAGCATCAGAAAATGCTAATAGTTTACTCTCTCATCATACATGATTATATAGTCAATAATTAAAAGTACTCGGAATGTACCTCATTATTTTTTTCACTACCAACATATGTTTTTCCTTCATTTACTCTCAATGAGGTCCTCAAGTCATGTTGCAATGACAATTTCTGATCATGACACCATCAAGTACTAGAGGATTTAAATGATTCTTCCATACATGTTGGGAACCACAAAATCTCCTTCCTCCTGATTCACAAGTTTTATTCCTATCACAATCAGAGTCAACATTGGTTTGGAATCATGCATATTGAATTTCATCAATATCACTATTTCATAAAAGTTTTGACAAATAAATGTGTAATCATTTTTATGAATGTCATACAACCCTAAAAATTATGTGAGATCACCAATCATGCACATTTCAAATTCTAATTTCATCTGATTGGTAAATTCGTCAACATGTCTCTTACATCTTCCACTGAAAATAATGTCATACACATATACCAATACCCTAAATGGATCATTTTGAGAATTCCATATATAGATATTGTGATCCACTATTCATATTTGAATCACATTTTTACTTAGGTAAGAGTCCAACAGATAGTACAACACCCATGGTGCCTGTTTTTGGCCATATAGAGCTTTCAATAAATTTCAAGCATTCATTTAATCATTTCCAAGTAAGAACCCCATGGTTTTTTCATTGTAAAGATCATCATCCAAGAATCCATTTAAAAATTTAGTCATGACATCCATTTGATAAATTTTGTAACCTCTCTAGATTTATATGGAATTAAATAACCTAATTTAATCCAATCATTCTACTTATGAAATTGTCTCTTAAATATAAACTCCATCAATTTGTGTGTATCCTTTACACACCAAGAACACATTGTTTCTGAGCACATTTCAATTCTCTTGAAACATTTTGATGATCCACTACATACCAATAACATTATGAACTTCGAGTCTCTTTATTAGGTCCCATGTTTTATTCTTTTCAATTTTATATAATTTTTCATTCATTGATTTCTTCCATGATTCATACTTTGAATATTTTTCAAATGAGGATGGTTCTAAATATGATAAAAATTCATATTTTGTATTAGTAATCATTATCAACATCAATGTAGGTGTTTTACAATCTTAAATAATATTGGATTGATCAATTTATGCTCTTCGATTCCTCCTTTTAGATTCAACTGAATTCTCTAATGCTATTGTTTCCTCTTCAGATTCTTTTTTAGAGTCAATGTCATGATGTGACTCCTGAAAAATTTTTACACCTTCTTCTATTTATTTATTTTCATTTTCTCCATGATTACTTTTTTTGGGAAAAATCTTCATATGTGTCCTCTAATTTTTTTGGGTATGATTGTGTATATTGAAAAATATAGTTGATAGTGAATGATAATGATTGGTGTTTTTATAAGAAAGTTTTTTAAGGTGGCGTCATTTCCCAGTGTTTACCAAATTTTTTGGCCTCAATATTGGGAGATTGATGTTCGAAAATTAAGGAATTATTCATATGAGTGAATGGTCTGAAGAATGTGGAACGAAATTGGTAATGTAAGAGAATCGATTACCGAAATTCATGGACCAAATGCCATGTTCCTAGAGAAGTATGAATAGTGGAGAGTATCGTACGCCAAAGCAGTTCGCAAATCCATAACGGTTCATAGAGGAAGGTGGTGTAGTACAAGAATGGATTGACATTGGTGGAGGTGATCGACTGCATAGAAGAAAATAAAATATGTAGAGCGCATATGAAAACTGGTTTGCTAAAAGGATTGTGGATCACGATGATAGAAGTATCAATATGCGGTGAAGGCTAGATTGATGGATTGGTAAATATTGTTTTAGAATATTTTGATGTTATCTTTGGCTACATAAGAATTATTAATCTCATTGATTTTATTTGAAGCAAAATATCATCAGAGAATATCATTTTTATCCAGGATTTCCAAAAATTCCAAAGGTTGTTCATGAGGATGAATTCCACAAAGGATAAAGTGGATCCCGAAAAAAAAATCTATCAATGGTTTTTATGGGAGATTGTATCACTCAGAGGACACTTTATATAGGGGAGGAAGTCAGGGAAGCAGAAGGAGTTGACTCGTTACACTTAAGAGGAATCTCTGATATGTGAGAGGGATAATTCCACATGCACTACACGAAGGGGGTGATCTAGTTTGAAAAAGCGTTGAAAAGATGTGAATAGTTAACCATTCGCAGATACGAGGCTGTTCCAGAGGTGGAACAATGGCAGCAGTACACAAGCAGTAAGCGAAGGCAGTCCACGGACAAATGAAATTTTATAGCAGCAGCACCATCACATGGATGATGTGTTCCGTTTATACAACATATAAATCATCCCATGAGAGTGGATGGTGGTTCGCAATTTTAAAAATGTAGCTTGAGAATGAATCAAATCAGTTTGTGAAAGTATTTTAGAGTTCCTAGCATTACTCTTGATGGTGGAATTCATTAATGACGGAAAATGGGACATCAAATGAGCATCAACCTACATTAGAGGATGCATGAATTCAGGAAAATGAAGGTACCTACATGTCCATATACATTTTTTGACCTACATATTGATAAACTATTAGTGGATTCATTTCATAGAGCAGTGAGAGAAGGGAGAGGAATATAGTGAATCATTCCACCATCAATGTGATAGTGAAACAATATTAGTGTGTAACCCTTGGGAGTACAGTTAGTAGCCCCTAAACATTGTAAATGCAATGATCTATGTCATTGAAGATATAGCTCGAACATTATACTTAATATTGGAAGTGATCCTTAGTGAATTTGTTACATCAACATATCACCATTGTATGCTCCTTGGACATATCCCAGTGAGGGTGAACCGGGTAAAAATCAATGTGTTATGTGCATGATTTTATATTTGTTCATATATTTCTATAGGAGGAAGGGTGAATTGAGTTATTTTTAAGAAAAAACAAGATATGAAGGGGAAGATTATTAATCTGTCAAACAATGATTCACCCCTCTCGGGGTGTATTACCTTGATGACCTAAAAATTGGTATTAGATGGAAAGGTTGAATGTTAGTGGTTCTCGATCAATAAAAAATGAAGGTTGTAAATCTTAGATGAATTCCAATTGTTGAGGGAAATAATTTTAGATTGTGGAAGAGTCTGATGCAACACTACTTCTTATCAGTAGAGATGGATGTCTTCACAATAACTCTGTATAGAATATCAGCTGACATTAATAGTGGTCCTCGATCATTAGTTGAGTGAAGTTAAATGGATGATGATGCTAAATTTTTAAATTTTATAGGGGGGAACATTAAAATCAATTTATATGAAGGTTATTTCTTGTAAAACATAACATAAAATGTGGAACAATTGTTAAAAATATATGAGTGTGGAAAAAATGTATGAGAAGAAAAGCGTCATGTTCTATTGAAAAAGTATGAGGATCTCATAATAAATCTTAATGATACTGTTGATGCATTATTTGATTGGATAGATATTATTGTTTAAGACATAAATGTTCATGAATAATTCATTGAAGATATTATGATTGTGAAATGTATCATGAGGAAACATGTAATGTGGTTTAATCCGAATGTTTTAGTGTTGGAAGATAAATACCACAAAGAGATGACATTAGATAACCTACACAATACCCATATAGCATATTAAATGAGAAACAATGCTAACAATGTAGTGGAAAAGTATTAGTCTATGAAAGTGGAATTCATGGAAATGAAGAATATATCTGTTGAAGATAATCTAGAAGAGGAAAACATAGATGATGTCATTTAATTTTTGTCCTCTAATCTGAAAATGGGAAAATGGAAATTCAAAGGTAAACTTCCATTTTCAGGTTTTAGATGCGGAAATATTGGGAATTTTGTAGAAAAGGGCCCATAAGCGGTTGATGATGAAAATGAATAAAATGATGAAATTACCCATTATATGTATTAATCAAATGAGAAATATAGGATAATTACAAGGAAAAAGTTATTCAAAATGAATAACATACTTTCAAGAGAGGATGAATGTTGTCATGATTATGAGTTAGAAGAGTTAGAGGACTTCAAGGATCATTGAATAGATTCTATTGTTGATGTTTTTAGAAATTCATTAACAAAAGAAAAATGTGACATTGAAGAAGTGGAAATTGAAGAATGTGTTGATATTCAGCCGGAATTAGAAGCTACCCTTGAAAAGATAGATATATTTTTATCCAAAACAATGAAATAAAACATAGTTTTTCGTGATGAAAAACTCTTTATGCAGTAGAATGTATAATAGAATCCTGAGCTGAATGAAGAAATTGAAAATAAGATGACTTTAATGCTTAAAAACGTAGAACATGTGGTTGAGTACACATTCAAAATTGGAGAACAAAAAATGAATTTTATTGTTCCACTAAAACTAGAAAAGATAAAATCAAATGTATCGAACAACTGAAAGAGGATGTATTCAATATGCAAAGAACAATTGAAGATTAGGAGAAACTTCTAACTCTCAGTTCTACATCCTGAATGAAAATCATATATGAAATAGATAAGATGTGAGTTGAGTTGTGTGGTTATTTCATAATATAAGAAATAATCAATGAGGAATCATATGGCTGGTTTAGGTATTAATCTAAAACCAAAAACATTTATTCTTCAAATCAGACCACAACTACACACTTGAAGATTCAATGCAGATTTGGGTACAAAGAAAATTCAAAAGATTCAGAGAACCCATGAAACAAATAGTGATGTATCATTTCAACATAAGAATGTTTCACACATAGGATGATTTTGTTGTGGTAATATGGGACACACTCAAAATGTATTTTTCATAGAAAATAGGGTCCAAAGGGTACAAGACCAACCGAGATGGTCATACAGAGCTCAAAATTCCAGGTCATCATATTATGGTAATTGTTTCAGGTTTAAAGGAATCATAATTATGGAAAGATATTCCTCATAAAAAATACAGTGGAATGTGAAAAGGATGACTGAATCCTTTCATAAGAATCATCTAAATATGTTTTAAATAGAGATAAAAACTAAAAATTGATTTTCTTATCTGCAAGTTGATGCTAGTCTATCACATACTAAGGATGATCAAGATTACCTCTCCATGTTATATATGATTCCAAATACTTGGGTCAAAAAGAAAATGGAATAACAGTTGGTGGTTTCTGATAATGCATTTTATGCATCAGATCACACTAGGATATGGATCAATAAAATTGGATTCACATCCCACGTGATGGAAAATAAGGATCTATAATCCAAAATCAGGTTTGATAAATATGGAATTGTAATAATTGTTAATGATGAGATATTTAATATTATTGGTTCAGGAAATTACATGTTCTTAGGAATATATATGAGATGAGCATATGTATTTGTTGATGATGGGCTTAGTCAAAACATACTTAGTCTCAGTCAAATGAATGACCAAGGGAATTCCATTAGTTTTTCAAAGAAATTATATATCATCAAATCAAAAAATTGTGTTTTTGTGCTATGAGAAAATAATATGAAAATTAGTATCTAACTTGTGAGTGGAGAATAAGATATGTTCTTTATGTCTAATGATAAAGAAAACATGTTATGGCATAAGCGTCTACACAACATCATCAATCGTTCCTTGGAAGATCTTGTGAAATATGATGTAGCTCGAAATCTCCCTAGATTATCACGTGATCCTACTCATACGTGTAGTGCATGTATATAATGGAATATCATTCAAAACACAAATAAACAAAAGGAGAAGAGGTCTATAATACTTCATGAGTTGGTTAATACTGATGTGTGTGGGCAAATTCACCAAGATCTATTGATGGGAGGCAATATTTTTTCCTCCACATTGGTGGAAATAACATAATGGAATGGGTATCAATAATCAACCATAAATATAACGTGTCCAATTTAATTAATTGAAACCATATTTAAAATACTTTTATGTTTTCAGAAGTATGAGTTTCATTCTTAATAAGAAGAAAAATAGGATGTTTAAATCTCAAGGATATGAAGGAATATTTTTTGTGTACTCAGAGAAATTAAAAGCATTAAATTCTTCAATAAGAGGATAAAAAATACATTTGAATTTAGGGATGTGACTATAGTAGATAATGAATATTATCTTATCAAAATAAATTCTCAATCTCAAGAGGATAGTGATGAATAGATGAGAATATCAGGAGGTTCTCAGGCATAAGAGGATGATTCAAATGGATAATCCTATGATCACATAAAATCAGCGTCAACCTAGAGAATGAAGACAATTGTAAAAATCGGTTAAAAGAACATAATTGGGAATTAGAGAGCACCAGTACAGACAATGAAAATGATTTCCCTAGAGCAAGCATCATAATTATTACAAGTAGAGCCAAAATGCAATGATGAAATATTAGAGATGAGAATTGGGTTCACGAATTTAATTATGAGCTTGACCCAATTGAGAAGACTAATTTTCTTAGAAATATTCAAGACCAGATGACTGAAATGTCATAGAGAGAAAATGGGTTTTTTCACAACCAAATGAATGACGAAAATGTTGTGTTTCAAAATAAATAATGAATTCTAGGAAATGGGTACTCCCAGATATAGGTTATATATTTCAATGAAACATTTACCCATGTTTCAAGTCTAGAGACAATCAGATTATTCTTGGCCTTAGATGTGTAGAGACTGTTTAATGTTTTTAGATGGATGTTAAGTATGAATTTCATAATGGAGTTCTAAAATAAGATGTTTACACTGATCAAACAGATGATATTCTCATCCATGGAGATCATAAAATGGTTTTTTCTTCTAAAGAGGGAATTATATTGCTTGACGCAAGAACCAAGATCATGGTATTCAAGGCTAGATAAATTTCTAAAGAAGCTCAGTGTTTATCATTGTGGAGTTTATTACAATATGTATTACAATCACTGGAAAAAAAATAAAATGATGATTGTGATAGTTTCTATCAATGAAATAAGCATTGGTGGATCTCATGATGCACCATGCAGAAAATTTTATAAATTCATGAAAATCGAGTTCGAAATGTCGATGATTGGTGAGATGATATTTTTCCTTGGATTATATGTGATTAAAGGATAGAATGTATCATTTATTTTACAATCTATATATTCCAAAGAAGTTTTGAGAAGGTTTGTAATGGATAATTCCACAGAGATGAAGACTTTGGTTACTACCCAGTTGAAACTGTAACGAGATGATGAAGGTATTCTAGTTAATATCATCAAATATAGGCAAATAATTAAATGTTTATCGTATCTAACAGTGACAATTCCTGACATTGTATTATACACATGACAAGAGTTGAGGTATCAATGAAATTCAATGGAGAGAGTAATGATTTCTGTAAAAGGAATTATTTAGTATATCAAGGGCACATTGTATTTTGGCCTAATGTAAAAAAGTAAAATCTTAGACAGAGTTTTTGGGATATATAGATTTGTATTGGGATGGTTCAACTGATGATAAGAAATAAACATCAGGATGTGACTTTTATCATGGTTGGTTGTGTATTTCATGGATTAGCATGAAACAAGACTGCATTTCATTGTTCACCGTTGAAGCTGAATACATTGCTGCTACACAAGACTACACACCACCATTGTGGATGAAGCAACAACATGATGATATGAGAATTGAGGAGAAATCTTCAATAATAATCCATTGTGATAATTAATGATCAATAAATCTTAGACAAAATCAAGTTCATCACCTAAAGACTAATGACATTGAAATAAAATACCATTTTATCAAGATGAAGTCGGAGTAAGGCCTTATGATGTAATAGTATGCTCTTATAGAACAACAGGTTCCAGGCATTCTAACAAAGGCCTATCCTAAAGAATTATTTTAAAGTCATCAAATGGCTCTGGGAGTTCAATCGACATCCCACACTTGATAAAGTGTGGATGTGGCCCCCCTCTCATTGAGGTATGATGTTTTTTTCCCTGATTTGATTATATGTGTTCTATAGAATATTGTAGAAAACCATAAAGTTCCCTTCGTGTTCATTGATATATGGGAAGATATTGTTTGTATTATAGATGGAGAAAAGTCATTGGGAAATTCTTTTATGTGGATTAGTGATATAGGGTGAGTTGGAGGTGATCTGAAGCTGGTCAGAGGATCTATAAAATAGGGTGTATTAACTATAACAATGCTAGAAGTGATCAACCAATGATTAGATATCACAGCAGCGCAGGTTTTTGATGAAATACATTAATTGGTTTCAATATGGTATCACTAATTGATGATTTTAAATGAAATAATTCATTGGTTAAATATTCATTGAACTATTATTTCTCATGTGTAGCATTACTCATGTGGCCATAGAGTATATGATGAGTATATCCATGATCATTTTCTTAATCGCATGAATCGAATTATGGTTGAGGATATAGAGAACATTAACGATATTTCAAAATGAAGTGAATTTTTTTGAGAATAGATATCAAGAAATTCAAATGGAGAGGTTGTTGATTAAAAATCCATCGATTTGTCATCTCAAAATGTTTTGGGTGTGATTTTGTTTCTTAACCAAGCTAGATGATTGTAAATGATAATGATTAGTTTTTTCCGAATACATGTTTTTATGTTGGTGTTATTCCCAGTATTTTCCAAATGATTGGGCCTCAAAATCGAGATTTTAAAATTTTGAAATGATGTTTTTCTTCATTGGATTTGTCTGTATGAATAATGTTAAAGTAAATTGGAAATGGATGAGAACCACATACCAAAATTCATATACTATGTACTTAGTTCCAGGAACGGTACACAGAGTGGTGGGAACGGTACGCCATAGCGGTTTAGGAAATTAAAAATGATTCAGGTTGATAGTGGTGTCGTACATTGATGAATTGATGTCGGTGGAGGAGATCAACCACGTAAGTGCAGAGAGAGTATGCAGAGTGCGTACATAAATATGTTTGCTGGTAGTCTTGTGTTTCGCAACCACAGAATGATTGGTATGTGGTGAAGGATGGATTGAAAATTAGGTAAATCATTTGTTATCTGATTTTGTGGGTATATTTTAATATATATTAACTTATAACCTCACAAATTATTCCAGGAAAGACATAATATGATTATAGAACATATTTTTTTTGGTACTTCAATAAACTCTGATGTTGGTTCACGAGAAAGAATTCTGTGAAGGCTAAAGTGGTTCCTGCAGAATAAATTTTTATGATGGTTTTTATGGGAGACTATATCCCACATGGAGGAATTTTGTTAACTCTTAATGTGATGTATAGTGGAATGATTTTATTTTTAATATACATAATGTTGTAGGTGATGGAATGAGTTTTTAGGTTATTATTATTACACACTATTAATTATTGAATGGTGCTAGACATTTAAATTATTAAAATTGGGGAAAAATTATTATAGAATGTATCATTATGAATCAACCACCCTAAATTTATAAGATCATCTAATCTAATAACTTCTGAGAAATTAATTACAGCCACATAAAATATATTTTTAGTTCTCCAGTTCATAAATAATGGAAATGTTACTTTGGTTTCATTTAATATTTAAGGTAAATAATATTAATTATTAACACATATCAATAACATGAAGAAATATAATACAATCGAATCCATTGATTTTTTAGGACATGAGCTTATTTTTCAATAAATAATGTAATATTTATATTATTTTGAAGGTGGAATTCCCTGATGTAAATTAGTTTGAATAGGAATCTATTGGTACCTTAGTGGTTAGTCTTATAATATTATAATTTATTATTAGTGTATTATCATTAAAATGTGTACAATATTTATCAAATCATCAATGTCCTATAACTATGTTGTTAAAAGACACATAAGATGCATTGTAATCTATGATGGAATAATTTTTATGATAATATGCTATAAATTGATATTGGAGTCAGCTATCAATCACATGATATTGATATGAAATGAAAAATGTAATTCAAATGAAATTAAAATATAAATAACCATGGATATATTCCATTTTTATTGGTGTAGAATGAAATATTGAATAAATTTTATTATGGATAAATTTAAAATATTTAAGATTTTAATTTAAGTTTACTGGGTAATAAAATTTCATATGGGTGGAAAGTGTTTAGATAATGATTCGTGTAGAGATAATTTTCCATATAAAAAAGCCCATACACTCATGTTTTCAAAATGATGGGAGTATATGGATTATAATTTACTAGTGATTTAATCATGGGGTTGATTAATATGATCAATTTTACTAAAATATATACCCCATATATAGAGGGAAAACTCATGTGATTATTATTGTTGATGTGGGTTATGATAATGGAGAGATTATAGGTACGCATACCATCCACTCTAGAAAAAATAGTTTCTTTTTTTAATATGGTTCAACTAAAAACATTATATCAAAATAATTTACTAAGGTTATCACATTAGAACATCAATTATTATGTAATACTAAAATTGGTATGATTATCACATAAAATGTCAATTTTACATAATTTATTAACGTTTATTTGAATTTTACTTCCTAAAACACTATTATTCACCCGCTAGTTGAATTTTATGACATTTTGGGAATTTATTGTCCATGTTTATTTAGAGACCATATCAATTTACATGGAAGGGAATCCATATTTTATATTCCTAAAAAACATGTGAATATTGGTCTATGTGAGGATGGATACATGCTTCAACTAGAAATTGTATAATGTTTATATGTCACTATTCTGTCTGATATGGTGTATTTACCCAATATTGTTGAGGAGAAATTGGAAATCAATTATATTCCTATTTTATCTGGGGATATAAAATTTTTTTGATTAATTTTTCATTCTTCCACTACATCATGAATTTTAGAATTCAATGAAACACGTACATAGTTCTACTCCTATTGAAGAGACTCACTATAGAATATTTTTCATTTTGATGATTGAATTAAAAAATTAACTCAAGATAAAATATTGATAAGGGATTAATTAAGAAAAGTGAAAAACTATCAGATTCATATATTATTTGTTAGCAATATGTTTCGATAACTAATAATATTAATTAGTTATTAGGAACTAAAAATGACAATGATAATAAATAAGTATCCATTTTCCTTATTTAATATATATTTTATCAGTTCTTATTTGCTCATTATTTTTCAATGATAATGAATAATTTGTTATAATTCCAATTTAGATTAAAAATTGATGCAATACCATGGAATAAATTCAATTCTAGGTTTAGAAATTATGAATATATAGTGATTCTTTTTGGACATTATACCTCTATTACTATCTTAATGGATTTAATGAATAGTCTTTTGAGATTAGATCAAATAGTTTTTGGTTGTATTTATATATGATATACATATATAATACAATATAACGGATTACCATCAAGGACATATGATGATTTAGATGAATACCCTCTCAATGGAGAATTTATATTTCCAATTCCTCTAGGGTGAATTCTGGTGACATAATGTATTATTTCTCAAATATATGATCATAAATGATAATCTAAAAAATGATCCTTTTGAAAATAATTCATTGAATAATGATCCAGAACAACCACAATCAAATTGACCTAGTGATTTCTAACTATATGGATATTATATACATGTGGACATAAATTTTTCAAGGAAAAAGAACCCAATATTCATGTTTACATTGATAAGAATTAAGTCCCATTGGACTTGTTAATGTGATCATAATTATAATGAGATGAATAAAAGGATTACTAGTGATGCTATAATCACACTATCAAATGATGGACCAAGTATTGTGTTATATATTGATGTGTTTAAGAAGGGATAATGATGTGTAATTATGATGAATGAAGTGGTGATATATTTTGTATATCATCAAAATAAGTATCACGAATTTTATTCCTTGATTAATTATATAGGGTGTTATATGAAATATTTTTCATTTAAAATAGTGTGTAATTATCTATAAGTTTAATGGTGTAATATATATTCACATTGAAAGAGTTAAATATTTAGTGGAAAAGTTGGTTGTAGTTACTTAACGATTTTGACTACTCAATACATTACCACAACAGGAATGTGAAAAAGGTTGATAATTATTTTTTTGAAAGTATTATGATGACATAATATTTATGAGGATAAAAAAATATCAATTTTTTATGTACATTAAATGGATGGACACTGAAATAATTTTGGAATGTGATAAATAATATAATAAAAATTGATCTTTAAAATATCTATCAATGAAAAGATTAAACAGCCAGAAAAAGAATATGTTGGGATGTCAAAGATTGTGGAAAATATTCATTTATAAACCACCATAGTGATGGAGTGGTGAGGTATAAGGATATTTTGTCTTCTCTTATTATACCATTATCTTGGAAGAGGATATATGATAATACTAATAACTTTTCATTCACAATTCATCCTATACGAAGAAAGATATATAGAAACGGTAAAAATATTTTTCTTATGAAAAAACATGATAATAGATATTTTGAAGTATATATCATGATTCATGGAGTAAACCCAAGTTATTGTTTAGTATAAAATGTATATGTTGATGCTGCTACCATTATCTATCAATATTTTGAAATGCGAAAACATTACCCATATTTACGTTATCAGAAAACCCTGTACATCTAAAGAGAATAATTCAATTTGGGTTATAGTTTAACATGTTACAAAATTATAATATTTCATTTTTGTTATATAATATTTCACTCCTGGGCTATATTACTAGATATAAAACATTGAAGTTGTAAAGTAACATGGGGAACAAAATTCATTTATAATTGATTTATTTCTACGGTTTATCAAAATTTAATATATAATTCCTTATAATGACATGAATATTGAATTATGTATATATTATACCGATAATTATATGAACGATATTTATTTTGAGAGAACCATTCAATCACTATATAATAAATTAATATTTTATAGTCCATATTTTCAAAGGTTGTATGTATCAACAATATCGTTGTCATGATTATTCTTATAAAAATGACTGATGTGATCTAAATTTTTTTTTGTGGATATAAATTTAGAATTTATATGTAATATAAAAATATGTATTTTGAATGATGGAAAAGCATATAACATGGTATATAAGGCCATATTAGATTCATGATCTAAAATGTATGATGATTTATAACTTGGAAATATCACCAAGACTCTATAAATTTTATGATGCATTTTTTGTATATCATATAAGGAATACAATGCCTAATACATCTCTTGTTCTAAAACCGTATGTTATGCAATTAAGTCAAGATCACTTATATGACTATAAAAATTTAAAATATTTTTTATATAGATAAAGAATGATGAAACAAGAATAAGCTTCTGATTAATGTTCTCAAGAGGAATAAAAATTTTGAGTAAGTTTTTAGGGATAATGTGGATGTTCTGAAGAAGAACTATCTCCATTTTTCATCAGAGTGATGTGATTTTGAGGGTGAAATTGATTTTATTTTAGGAATGTGTAGAATTTGAATGTTTTCATGTATTCATGGATTATATGTGTGTAAGTGAGATGAACGCATATGTGAAATTCATATTATTGAATGACTGAGTATTTGAAATCCATGTATAATCTTGGTTTCATTTTAAAAAGTATTTTGAAAAGGGAAATGATTTTGGGGATTGTTTTTATTTAAAAATTGGCTTCATTTTTTTGTCAAAAATAGAGTTCAGTACTGGGATAGTGGCCCTAGAAATAGATTATTTTGGAAATTAGGCATAATGGGATTTTTTTAACAAGAATTTTGGTATGTTCTTATGGTGTTTGTGTTATGATATTGTAATTTTTTCATGATACATTATTTTTTTGGTGTTTCAAGTTGATTTTATTTTTGTTTTGTATTAATTGTTTTATTCAGTATAGGATACCCAAAATGATCCATATATTTTATAATTTGTCTTTTCTAATTGATGGATCATCATTGATATTTACCAACATTCATTGAGACAATAGTCTATAAGAGGGCATGTAATGTCTTGAAAATTTTGAGTGTATCCACATTACATTGGGAACTACCAAATTGTTGATAGTGTGTTTTATTATGGGTCTTTTTAAGAGTATATCATTGCATCTGTGAAATTTTCATACTCTATCATTGATGCATTTTTGGATGAAATGGGTGGTGTTCAGGACCACCTTCTTCTAATGATCTGTACCCGAGGAGTTACATACCAATGAAGTTTAAGACCTCAAAAGTATTTATGAAGCCCTAAAAACATTGAGGTACCATGTTGACCACTTTAAGGAGTTGGTTTCCTTTCCAGAAGATGTAACATCATAAGATATATTAAATTATACTTTTTTTATTTGGTTTCCATATCCAGAAATTAAGGATCAACCCCCCCCCCCCCCCTCCACGGATCAATGTTTGAAAAAGATAGTCAATGGAGCATTATTATATGGGTTGTTTTCTAGTGAACAAGACGTTTGAAATATATTATCCCTCCCAATCATGAAGGTTTCCCATCTAGAGAGTGGTGTCCTTCCAAGGGACCTATTTCATAATAGTTTTCTTTAATTGGTTATAACATTATGATCATATAATCATGTAATCATATGTTTTTAGTGTATCCCCTTTTTGAATTTGAATACATATTATAAAATCCATCAAAGAACTATCCCTGTTATGGAAATTTGGGTCATCTATATATTTTTTAGTTATTTTTTTACTAAATAATAATCATTGATGTTTTGATGTCATGTCTCAAATGCAAGGCAATGGATGATTCAAACATCAGTGCTCCATCAGAATGTCCCAAGTGAATCTTGTGTGAAATCATGAATCACTATGGGTATAGGGAATCTTTTCCCAATTCATGAATCTAGTGTTGGGGTGGAGGTGTTTTATTTTTCCAATTTTAGTTTCTCGCATATTACGAGTTATTCGTAACTAACTCGGTGGTCCTATTTGCAGGTATTCTTGTCTTTGGTCCTTGGAATTGCATTTTTAAATGGTGGGTCTTTTGTTAATCAATTTTAGTTTTCTATAGTGCTTTTTTCAGTATTTTAATGCAAGTGGACGTCAATTATTTTATCTTTATTGTAGACTTTCTTCATGATTCATGATCATTTTAGGGTTTTCCATTGTGTTGGGGGTTTGATTTATGAGGCTGATTTTCAATTCTTATTGCAGTGTCTTTTATTTTATTAGTATAAATTTGTACATTTTGATTTTTTGAATTTCATTTAGTAAGACAATGTGATGTTATTACATGGTGTAAATTGGGTTTATTAATTGTAGAACCATATCATATTCCCACATTTTTCATCATGATGTTGTTTTTTATGGAAATTTTTGAGATTCAATTAAGAATAAAATTGCCACCCCTAGTTTTTTGGGTTTTTTCAATATTATTTGGTTTTTCCATCATGTTTTTTTTATCATCATGATTTTCGACTTTTTGGATGAAGAACCTGTTTGTCGCGGGGATAAATATCACACCCCAATAATGAAATTTATTTAATTTTATTCTATTATTTACCTTAGATTATTTGGTTGACTTCCGGGTCCATAATTTTTAGTATTTCATTTTTAATGTTAGTGTACTGTGGTTAATGGAGATTTCAATAATGAATGAAGGTGGCCCAAGACTAGGGCATGGTTAGAGTAAATCATGCACCCTCTCATAAGAAACTACGTGGAAAATGTGCATTCTATATACTGGTGACAACACAGATGGCGCACTATTTGGAAACCTATTCTGTATATCCCTCATATACAAGAAGGTTTGGATTGTTGGTACATTATTTGGAAAACCATGTCGGTAAAAAATGAGAGAATACTTTATCATTTAATTTTATAAATTTATCTTTTTTACCTCCACTATTTTAATACCATTTACTACTTCTCATACCCCATTAAACCAAGTTGCACCATGTGGACCTCCTATCATCGCATACATTTCACTCCTTCAATATTGAATCTTATAATTTATTATTATGTAAAATCCTTTTAGTTTAACGTTTATCATCACTTATCCTCTTTTTTATATCTTGGTTTGTTATTTTCTAATAGTGGGGATTCCCACTTTACCGAATATAAGGGTTATAGTTGATGTGTGGTTTGATTTTTTTATGTTCAGGTGTGCAAACTATCTCTTGTTATCAATTACTCATTCTCCCAATTTTTTTCATTCACACAACAATGAGTTCAGTGTTTTCATCAATATCCTCTTCGGCATTGTACATCGATGCTTGAGATTTCCTATAATTCTTTCAAAATTGTAACACCCCGAGATTTTATGAAAAATATTTTTTTAATTTCATTAATGTCTTGTGTTGTACACTACACCAAGAGGAGGATGCACAATACTCATCCTTGACTTGCCTTGCATTACATGCAATCACGACCTTCCCCGATAGCGTGTGTAGTACGCAATACTGAGTTTCACAAAACAATGAAATGCTATTAAAATATTATTAAAACTAGCCGTTATGAATAGTAATAACCACATTTTGAACTTTTTAAATTTTATTTTTCAAAATGGACTTCATTTTTGGATTCGGAATATCGAAATTAGCTTAGGGTGAAATTTTGGTACTTTTCAGATAACTTTCATATTCTGATGAATAGTGACAATTAATAAATTTTAAAATATAAAAACATTTTTAATCGAAATAATTAATAGTGATAAATTATTAATTTGAGTGGTTTTAAAATATATTTGGAATATATTTTTACAATTTAATACAATGTTGGTTATTGGATGTAATTTCACATTTAAACCAGTTATAAACAAGTGTCAATCTTTTGATAGTTATTATCTCTTAAAAATACGGTATTTGTTTTGATGACGATAATTATTTTTTAAATTAGTTAATGTAACTGATATGTTTTGAATTTGAAAAAATATACATCATTTTTGAATTCATAATATCAAATATATATTAAGCCTAATTTTTGGTATTTTTCTAGAAACGAACATTTATTGAGGAATAGTGAAACCACTAAATGGTAGTTAAAAAAACTGAATTTTTCATAAAACATAATTTTACCGCTTCTGTGAGTGGAATTTTGAAAATACAAGAGACATGGATAATATAAAGGACTAAAATGTTGTTCAATTAGATGAAAATAATTTTTCTTGAATAGTAACTTTATACTTTTTTTACTACGGTTAAAAGTAAATAAGATAATTAAGGGTTAAAAATATATTATTATTACCCTAACAAATATCCTAATTATATTGGATAAGTGTAATTAGACAAAAAAAACCTTAGGAATAAAATATGACCATTTAGGCCTACTTGGATCAGATTAGGACATTTATTATTAATTTATTTAAAGAACGGTTAAAATAGTTAAAATCAATGTTTAATAAGTAATGCATTTTTAATACGGGGTTATACATAAGATAAATTCTACTATAAATATTAATTAAAAAGATAAAGAAATTTCCTACATAATGGTATTTTATTTGTAATTTTTAGAAATTAAATAATTTAATTTATTTATGACACAACGATGATGCAGTAATTATCTTATTAATGAAATATTGACATAATTGATGTTATAAATACCCAAATAAATTAATTTGTGACGTTTTATGAAATCCACTAATTTTATAGAGTAATATGACATGTTAGAATTGATTTAATTAAATGTTTTCAAACTAATCATTCCATTATGATTTTCACAAAAAATAAATTACTAAATAGTGTCAAAATTGACATAAAATAGTTTTTTTAAAAAATATTATATTATTAATTGTTATTTTCTTTCTAAAAATCTAATGTTCTGAAAAATGACTTAGATAAGGTTATATATATATTAATAATAAACAACTTGGGGTTTTTTTGTCTTGTTATATTAATTTTATTAACCTTATAGTGTAAAAACACAAGAAGAGACGGTAAAAGTAAAATTATTTAACTTAATGTTAAAACTAAATGATAAGGTTAAAATAGGAACCTAAACTTGTCTAAATTCTATTGGATAAGAGGATTTCGACCCATCCCCACCTTAGCTTATAAATAAATCAATTTTGAGCTATTTAAAACCGAATTTGAATTTATAATAAAATAATATATTTAGTTTTCCAAAGGAGCCCCTATCCACCATTATAAATGGTCACCTCCACCCTCTCTTCCTCACACCACATTGAGCCTTAAAGCTTAGCCAAACCCTGCCAAATTCTCTTCTACACTTCCCTAGAAACATCCTAGAGGTCCCGGTCTTCTTCAAAGACAAATTTTAGTGCTTTAATAGTAGGACTCAAATAGGCATTTTAATGAAGAGGAGCTTCGGACACTTACGAAGAAAATCATACCTAAGGTAAGAGATAATTTTGCAAATCTCATTTTTTATCTGAGATTGCTTATTCATAAGTATTTACTGGGGATATTTCTATCATCCATGTACATGTTTTATAAAAGTGTTTTCAGGTATGTTAAAAGTCTTTTTTACTCATTTTTGACTTTTACAACATGGTATATAAGGAATCATTCTTTTGTTTATGTTATGAGGTACTTTTTTGACTTTTCCGGCAAAAGTACGAGAATAATGTTTTTTTAACTTATACAGCACAAAAAGATTTTTACGGTTTTATAAAGCCTTATTTTCATGAAGCTTACTCCAAAATATTTCATGACTATTTTCAAAAAAAAATCATTTTCTTTTAATATTGAATGATGTATTGTGAAAAAAATTGATTTTGAAGAAGAAATGATATTTTTCTCAAGATTTCATTTCAAGTGTTTTATCAAAACCATTTTCTATATAAGATGACATTATTTCATATGTGTATGTTTAAAGTATAATTTCTCTATGATTTACATGGTTTCAATTTTCTTATGATGAAATATCCATTTGTTTTATATGGATTATGTGATGATGGGATGATGTTTATGAAACCCATTTTATTCTTTGGGTTATGATGAATGTTTTAAGTTTATTTTGTGGCACAAGTAAGAATGATTTCACTATGAGATGGGTGGGACCTATATCTCCCTCTAATGCATTGGGTAAAGATTTTATATCTCATGAGATAGACATGGCTGGAACGGCAGGTCAAACCGGTTCAGTGAAATCGGACTGAAACGACGAATGAACTCGGTTCAGAAATGGATTTTTTCACTAAGATAGTCTTGGAAATGATTCTTGACTAATAAGAAATGATTATCTATGATTATGTGTTTATTCCACAATGCTTAATGTTTTAAGTTATGATTATTGTGATTACATTTCACTACTATGATTTATCACATGTTATGAATTGCAGGTTAATATTTCCAAATGTTATATTATTATGAATATGATGTTATTGATATTTCTTTTGTTTACCCTTACTGAGCATTTGAGCTCACCGTTTTATGTTTTCCTTTCCCCAAGATATAAATAAAGGTTTTACGTAAGAAAAAAGGGAAGATCTTTATGGGATATGTTGAAGATCTGTCACTATGAGTAGAATATTATATTCAGAGTTTCCAAAGACACTAAACTATTATGGTTCTTGTGTGTGTGTTTTTGTAATGTACTAAGTATTTCGAAAAGTAATGTAATGTTCATGTATTTTATGTTTAGGGTCTCTACAGGTTGTATCAAAGGAAAGGTTTAGTCATCCTTTGGAAACTAGGATGCAAGAACTTTAGTGAGATCCCTAGAGATATTTCTAAGGTATGTTTAGGGATGTCCCTAAGGTTAAGTATACATATAGGTTATAGTCCTAGAATTATGCTAACGATCATAGAATTAAACCTAATATGTTAGATATTGAAGGTACTACCCCTTTATTATGTTGTTTTCCCTAGCATGATTTTTACCTCTCACACTATTCTTTTTGGGTTTTAGAAAATGGCTGGAAACAGGAAGATTCATGATAATGGAGGATATGACGGACAATGGAATGATATTCTTCCTGAGAAACCAAATGAAACGGGATTTTGAAGTCCAAACATTGTTATTATTCCTAATAAGCAATCTCATAAAATGATCAATAATCTCAACTTTGGTATCTTTCCCGACTCAGATAATAAGAGATATATGGAGTTTCATGATGATCATAGAAGAAAGAGAGTTCAATTTGCCTCATGTAAATCATGTGGGATGAGGCATCGGGGAGATTGTTTCAAGGGAACTGGAAGATGCTTTGGGTATGGAAAAGAAGGACACAAAGCCAGTAAATGCAATGGAAAAGGTTCAGTTAACACCATGAATGAGGATAATGGTATTACTATGACATCAACAATGGTTAAATGATTTAAATGTGGAATGTACGGGCATTATGCAAACCAATACCCAAAGGGAAAGTCTCATGAAGAGAATCAGTATGGTCGTATGGGTAGTATTTATGTTGATGATGATGAAGAGACTACAAATGATATGTGATATGAAAGAATTGTTGGAGCTCGGTCAATGGTTTAAAAAGGTAGTGGAATGATTACATGTTTATCAAGTGTAATGTTGTATAAGTAATCTCATGGTACTATGGAATAAAGAGACATCTATGTATTGTTACACTATTATCTTTCCTTGAGTTTCGAAAGTGTATGTTTAATGGTACCGGTATCAATTAAAGGTTATTTAGATATTTTTGGAATGTAGATGATATGCGTATAATGAAGGGATAAGGAGAAAATTAATTGTTTGATAGTATTCATGAGCTCATGACTGATATAAGGAGAATGTTATATCATGGTTTGAGTATATAGAATATTTGGATTTTGGTATGAGTAAAGAGTTAACATTTGAAAGCTTTCTTGTTTACACTAAAGTTTAATGGGTATTCATTTTTCAAGAGAATACATGATTAAGGTATTCACAGGATTGGAATGTGACCAACAAGATATATGGGGGATAAATTATGGTATTCACATGCTTGGTTGATGAAATTTCAAGTAATCGTTTTCTTTATACTATGAGCTTGGGCCGAAGTGTAACGCCCCGACCCCAGCTACCCAGAGTCGGTGCATTACTTCGTAACATTGGCATGATCACAAAAGATCAAGTCTCGAAAGACCGATTAGTTTAGTAGCCTTGGAAACACTAGATACATTCGTAAACGTTACATTACATCATAAAGTGAAAAACTATAATAACATAGTCTCCATAGTCCACACTTCTATCCTCTTCGGACTATCCCTGCAGGTCATTCATAAAATACTTCTTCACATCCTGGAAAAATATTAAAACATTGAAAGGGGTGAGCTCAGATGCTCAGTAAGGATAACAATATTGTGGAAGCTTTCATAAATAAACATAAACATTTAAGGCAATGTATAACTAAAACAAAAGCCTTTTTAAACTTGAACATCAACATAATCTGGCAAAAGTAAAATGAGATAATGCCATTTACTTCTTCACATGGATATTCTACTGGTCGAATAATCACATGCAATATCAATAACCACTTCCATAATGAGGGAATGTATAATGCCGGACATTCTGAAACATTTTGTCAAGGCCTCGGCCAAGACGTCTAAAATGATTAAGGCCTCGGCCAAAACCATAAATCAAATTGGGAAAGGGCCTCGGCCAATTCCACGTCTAGTTGTCTCATGAGACCTACCGATGCATCGAGGAGCTATAGCGGGCTCCACCCGTCACTTATTAAGTCCAATACATTCCTCATATGAATAGGTTTAAACATATCATAAACCATAACATAATCTCATCACATAAAACATGCATAAAGGAAACATAACATTTCCACATTTCAATCACAAGATATCAATACAACACATTGATATAATAAAAACACATTCAAAACCATTTTCAATACCAAAATAAAAGTAAGTTAAAACTTTGTATTTATTTTTCATTAAAAAAGATGATGGCTTGTAGAGGAAGCCGAAACTCAAATAATGGTCACGGCGGCGGAGAAGTCGTTGTCGCCGCATAAGTACGGAATGAAAAAACATTCCCTTTTGTCGTTTAGCAAAACGCTTCGTATAAAAAAGATTCTTTTTGAAAAAGTCAAAGGGGTTTATACACCGTATAAAAGAAATTTGTGTATAAAACAAAATATGCCTCAATGAAAGGAGATTGAGACGAAGTCCTTAAAAAGATCATTTTTTAAAATAAAATAGATCTATTATGTGTATTCACTATAGGTACACATAAAGAAAGTAAAAATACAAAATAGGACATAATAATATCATGACATAATTTGAAAGTAGGAGATTAACCCAAAGAATGGAAGTTGGGTTAAGAAATTCCCTTACAAAGAGCATTTTTAAAATAAAATAGATCTATTATGTGTATTCACTACAAGTACACATAAATAATGTACAAATACAGGATATGACATAATAATATCATGACATAATTTGAAAGTAGGATATTAACCCAAAGAACGAAAATTGGGTTAAGAAGTTCCCTTACCTCGTGTCTGACTTGACTCAACCGTTCTTTAACCTCCTGAATAATAAACTAGAGTTAATATATACCTTATTAAGAACCATTTTTAATTTCATTATCCTTATTATATCACTTATTACAATGATATGAACATTATGTAATTATTTAAGTTAATAACGGTCGTTTTGTCGATCTTTGGTACTTGAGTCAACAATAAGCTTCTTATAATTACAAGTTGTTTATGTGGTGAAATATCCATTATATCCAGAATTATATTCATGATTTATATGTCATATATATCTTATATATCCAGTATATACATTTATTTATAATATTACATAACATTTAGAGATAAGAAATGAAATGCACCGTTCATGGAGACGGTAAGCCGTATGTACGCATGAACGCTACTTTCATTTCAATTTCATATTTAATGGAACTAAATCATAATGATATAAATGTATAATATAATTCCAGTATAATATAGTGTATAGTACCATTTACTCCATCCTTTATACATCCCACATATGGCATTAACGATTCAAATCACTTTGAGGGGGCGGTAGTCCGCACTTCCTAAAATGAAATTATCGCGTTTTACCCATAATGGAAATCATAAAGTATGCCATAAATGAGAAATACAGAAGCATAAGTAAAACATAAACATATTATATATCATATATAAAAATAGTGACATCTTATTGGCCACCTTTGAAGGTGTTATATGAGTGTTGAACAATCATCGTTTCGTGATGCAGAAATTCGCCATCCCCAGAAACCGTATGTTCTTTAACCATTAGATGTAGGTGTGTGTAAGTGTATCTCGAATCATTCTTATAACAACATCCTAGTATATTGAGGATACTGGTGTTGTTACAAAAGAAATGAATAAAAAGAGTTTAGGGGGTTGGAGAAGAAAAATAAAACAAAACAACATTAGAAAATACATTACCTCAAAATCGGGTAACTCTTTTTGATTTGAGCCAAAGGCTTCCTTGGGAAGAGTTCTGCCCAAAGTGATGATTCTAGGAGTAAGGGAGGAATGTTGGGAGAGTATATGGGCAGAGGTTGGCCGAGCCAAATGGCTTGAAAGTGTAAATGAGGTGGGAGAGGTGGGGGCCTTTTATAAGTGGAGAGGAGGGGCACTTTTGGAAAGATTGAAATGTTACATTATTTCACAATGATTTTCGGATTCTAAAGGTCCCACACTTATATAATTCGAGGATAAGGTGATAAGGGTTCGAAATATCCTCATCCAATTGGCTTTGGACAAGTGTAAGCCTTGGATGTTGCATTATCTTCCCATTTTATTTAAATCATTAAATAATGAGGTCATCGCTGCATCATAATGATGTCATAAATAATTTAATTTATTTAATGTCTAAAAATTATAAAAAAAATACTATGAAGTAGGAAATCGTTTTATCTTTCTAATGAATATTTATAGTCAAAATTTGGACTTTTGTAACCCCACTTAAAAACTATTTTAGTAAAACAACTCATGTTTGTGTCAATTTAATTTTAACATTAAATAAATATATATTAATGTCATTTTCCAACTAAAGTGGCTCCATGGGGTCCCCAAGTTGACCCATGGGTTGTCTTGGTCGGCCATGACTCATCCAATAGGAGTAGGACAAGTGTCAAGCTCATATAATATTATTAAAACATTGTTTTTACCTTAAACTACACTAATTACCTCTAATCGCGATTAAGAACTTAAAAGTTACTATTCACCAAAAAATTATTTTAATCTCATTGAACCACATTTTACTTATTAATGACAACCATGTATGTCGGATTTTTGAAAATCAAATCACAGAAGTGGTAATATTTCATTAAAACGAAAAATCAGTTATTTAACTACCACTTAGTGGTTTCACTATTCATCAAAAATTGAAGTTTTTCAGAACAATGCCAAAATTTCACCCTAAGCTATAATTGATATTCCGAATTCAAAAATGATGCCTATTTTACAAAATTCCAAACATATAAGTTGCATTAATTAATTTTATAATTAATTCCCGCTGTTACAACAAATAGCGTGTTTTTAAGAAACAATTTATATCAAAAGATTGGCAATTGTTTATGTCCAATTTCAATGTTAAATTAATTCTAATGACCACCATTGGATAAAATGGTAAAAATATATTCTAATTATACTCTAAAACCACTCAATAGTATAATTTATCACTATGAATTATTTTGATTAATAAAGTTGTTTTAAGTATTTTTCACTATTCATAAAAATTTTGAAGTTCTCAGAAAATTACAAAAAATTCAACATAGGATAATTTCAATATTAGGAATACAAAAATAAAGTCCATTTTGAAATATAAAATTTCTATAATTTTAAAAAGTGGTTATTACTATTCATAACGGCTATTTTGATTAGTTGCGGTGTGTTAGAACTCGAACTTGCGTACAATGCAAGCTATTGCATTATTGAATGAGAAGCGTATCGTGGAAGCTCGGGGTGTTACATTCTCCCCTCCTTCAATAAATTGCGTCCTCGCAATTTAAAATTTTTCTTTGATAATAAAAGGCTGAAAATAGAAAATACCTTTGTGGAAAACCCACATCGGAAATAAGGCTAATAAATATATAACATTAAAAGAAAGCAGGATAAGTACAAAGGTCACCCGATATAGCCCATTCTAGGATTCTATGAAAACATGGATATGGAAGAAAAACAAACCATCAAGGTCTGATGGAGAGTTATAGAAAACAGGATTAGGAGAATGTTTAACCATAAGAAAATCACAAACTTGTGATTGGTTAAACGGTCATTGAATCCCCAGTTGGAAAAGTTAACCGACAACATTTTTGTTTTAAGTTACCTTTTATAATGTTGAGGAATTTATTTATGAGATTTACTAAGAACGTAAGGGAATATACATACTTGTTATGTATACTTTCATTCGTTAATAAATTTTTACCACAAACCCAACTTTTACTCCAAATGGTAACGGAACTCAAAAATATTCTATTTATCCTAATTGTATAAGGTTCCAAATGTTATCACATACCATTTAGATCAGTAAAACTATTTTTTAATAACCAGGGACTTCCTGTAGGCTAGTGGTAGGAAATAAAGGCTTGTCGCACTATGGTTGTGGGTTCGATTCCTGCAGCTTTGTCCGACGCAACGGGTTATTCCCCACCCTGCAGGTTGTCCTTTTCCTAAAACTATAGTATTATAATATTCCAAAAATAATCTTCAGAAATGATTTAACCTTAAACAATACTATCCATGGTTCAACTTAATCCATTCAAACCTTAATAGTTATCCAAAATACCTCCGTCCAGACTTTCTCTAAAAGGTCTCTAAATTCCAAAATCAATTTATCAGATTCCCCAAACAAAGTAAAGTTTCTCTTATTGTCACATACTAAAAATATGATTACCTTCATCATATTAAAACCTTACTAAAATCAACATGTACTGTAGTACAATCCTTATATATATCACATTATTCTTATAACCATAATCTTGTTCTTGAGTCCAAAAACACAAATAAAATAATTATTCCGCTTCAACTGTAGTCACAACATAAGATTGGCCTTGATCCCTTGGCCTTTTCTGAGGTAAGTTTCCTTGACTCATAGGACATTCATTTGCATAATGACCCATTTCTCTACAATTGTAGCATTCAACTTTGATACCCTCTTTCTTTGCCTTGTAATCAACAGCCTGGTGACCCTTTTCTCCACATTTATAACAAACTCCCATTCCTTTTAGGCAAGTACCAGGGTGATTCTTCCCACAATTATCACATAATGGAAAATCCTTATTTCCCTTTTTCCCTTTATCTGTCTCTTGTTCCACCGTTCTCTTCTTCTCTTGCTTTACTTTGTTGTCATAAGACTTAGAGAATTCCTTTTCTGTCTTGATAGCACACGAGACAATATCTTCGTATGATGAGAAGGATTGTGATACCAAAGCTCGACGGAGAAATGGTTTTAACCCATCAAAGAAACGATCAATCTTACTCCTTGGGTTATGTATATAATCGGCAGCATGCCTCGCTAACCTTGTAAAGTTAGCCTCATACTTTGCGACATTCTCATCATCCTTCTGCCTCAGACTCAGAAATTGACTTTCTATATCTGCTCAATGGTCACGAGGAAAGTATTTTTATAAGAAAAGATCTTTGAACTCCCTCCATTCCATATTCGATACGTCATCATCTTCCTTTGTGTTTTGAATCAGCGACCACCACTGATCGGCATCTCCATTGAGGCGGTAAACTGCCATGACAACCTTCTGCCTTTCACTACTCCCCAAGGCATGGAATATTTTCTCTAAGGAATTTATCCATTGCTCAGCTACTATAGGATTTGTACTCCCATTGAAGGTTGGTGGTTGTTGCCTCATGAAGCGGTCTAACATTGATCCTCCACGTTGCGGATCAGGGTGCTCCATACGAGTAAGGTTATTATTCATAACCTGAGTGAGTTGTCCCAGTATGGTAATAAGTTGATCAGCACCAGTTGTATCTCCAGATCCACAATAATTATCTTTATCAGGAGGGCAATCCCTACACGGAGTTCGTGCATTGATACGGTTTACATTCCTTCTACTAGGCGCCATTTCTAAACAATGGCATAAACTAGATTAGTTTATGAATCAAAATACATAATTCCATACTTGTAAAACACTTTACATAAATTGAACTATTTATGGATATAATCCATAATCATAAAAAGAAATGTTTTTTTTGAGGAAGTATATACTCATAACCCTTCATAGTGGTTTGTAAATAAAATGAGAATTATCCTATGCATATCCCCCGGGAGTGTCGTAACCAAGAGTGCAGCAAGGCCCGTTGTCGTGCACCAGTTCCCGTTCGAGTCTAGCTCAAAGCGGTGTTTTCGGGTTTTACCCCTAGGTACATCTGTGCCAGAGCCGCCTCTACCTGCTCGTATCCAGACAGGGATGTATTGATCGGAAAACTCACAAAATCTCTACAATACCAAAATTTTAGGAAGTTCTTCTATACTAATCCTCAAAGTTCATCTTAGGTCTATGTGCTCTAATCAGAGTTTATCTAAATCTAGCTTACAAGGTTCGTACTAAATTGCCTCTGATACCAACTGTAACGCCCCGACCCCAGCTACCCAGAGTCGGTGCATTACTTCGTAACATTGGCATGATCACAAAAGATCAAGTCTCGAAAGACCGATTAGTTTAGTAGCCTTGGAAACACTAGATACATTCGTAAACGTTACATTACATCATAAAGTGAAAAACTATAATAACATAGTCTCCATAGTCCACACTTCTATCCTCTTCGGACTATCCCTGCAGGTCATTCATAAAATACTTCTTCACATCCTGGAAAAATATTAAAACATTGAAAGGGGTGAGCTCAGATGCTCAGTAAGGATAACAATATTGCGGAAGTTTTCATAAATAAACATAAACATTTAAGGCAATGTATAACTAAAACAAAAGCCTTTTTAAACTTGAACATCAACATAATATGGCAAAAGTAAAATGAGATAATGCCATTTACTTCTTCACATGGATATTCTACTGGTCGAATAATCACATGCAATATCAATAACCACTTCCATAATGAGGGAATGTATAATGCCAGACATTCTGAAACATTTTGTCAAGGCCTCGGCCAAGACGTCTAAAATGATTAAGGCCTCGGCCAAAACCATAAATCAAATTGGGAAAGGGTCTCGGCCAATTCCACGTCTAGTTGTCTCATAAGACCTACCGATGCATCGAGGAGCTATAGCGGGCTCCACCCGTCACTTATTAAGTCCAATACATTCCTCATATGAATAGGTTTAAACATATCATACACCATAACATAATCGCATCACATAAAACATGCATAAAGGAAACATAACATTTCCACATTTCAATCACAAGATATCAATACAACACATTGATATAATAAAAACACTTTCAAAACCATTTTCAATACCAAAATAAAAGTAAGTTAAAACATTGTATTTATTTTTCATTAAAAAAGATGATGGCTTGTAGAGGAAGCCGAAACTCAAATAATGGTCACGGCGGCGGAGAAGTCGTTGTCGCCGCATAAGTACGGAAAGAAAAAACATTCCCTTTTGTCGTTTAGCAAAACGCTTCGTATAAAAAAGATTCTTTTTGAAAAAGTCAAAGGGGTTTATACACCGTATAAAAGAAATTTGTGTATAAAACAAAATATGCCTCAATGAAAGGAGATTGAGACGAAGTCCTTAAAAAGATCATTTTTTAAAATAAAATAGATCTATTATGTGTATTCACTATAGGTACACATAAAGAAAGTAAAAATACAAAATAGGACATAATAATATCATGACATAATTTGAAAGTAGGAGATTAACCCAAAGAATGGAAGTTGGGTTAAGAAATTCTCTTAGAAAGAGAATTTTTAAAATAAAATAGATCTATTATGTGTATTCACTACAAGTACACATAAATAATGTACAAATACAGGATATGACATAATAATATCATGACATAATTTGAAAGTAGGATATTAACCCAAAGAACAAAAATTGGGTTAAGAAGTTCCCTTACCTCGTGTCTGACTTGACTCAACCGTTCTTTAACCTCCTGAATAATAAACTAGAGTTAATATATACCTTATTAAGAACCATTTTTAATTTCATTATCCTTATTATATCACTTATTACAATGATATGAACATTATGTAATTATTTAAGTTAATAACGGTCGTTTTGTCGATCTTTGGTACTTGAGTCAACAATAAGCTTCTTATAATTACAAGTTGTTTATGTGGTGAAATATGCATTATATCCAGAATTATATTCATGATTTATATGTCATATATATCTTATATATCCAGTATATACATTCATTTATAATATTACATAACATTTAGAGGTAAGAAATGAAATGCACCGTTCATGGAGACGGTAAGCCGTACGTACGCATGAACGCTACTTTCATTTCAATTTCATATTTAATGGAACTAAATCATAATGATATAAATGTATAATATAATTCCAGTATAATATAGTTTATAATACCATTTACTCCATCCTTTATACATCCCACATATGGCATTAACGATTCAAATCACTTTGAGGGGGCGGTAGTCCGCATTTCCTAAAATGAAATTATCGCGTTTTACCCATAATGGAAATCATAAAGTATGCCATAAATTAGAAATACAGAAGCATAAGTAAAACATAAACATATTATATATCATATATAAAAATAGTGACATCTTAATGGCCACCTTTGAAGGTGTTATATGAGTGTTGAACAATCATCGTTTCGTGATGCAGAAATTCGCCATCCCCAGAAACCGTATGTTCTTTAACCATTAGATGTAGGTGTGTGTAAGTGTAGCTCGAATCCTTCTTATAAAAACATCCTAGTATATTGAGGATACTGGTGTTGTTACAAAAGAAATGAATAAAAAGAGTTTAGGGGGTTGGAGAAGAAAAATAAAACAAAACAACATTAGAAAATACATTACCTCAAAATCGGGTAACTCTTTTTGATTTGAGCCAAAGGCTTCCTTGGGAAGAGTTCTGCCCAAAGTGAGGATTCTAGGAGTAAGGGAGGAATGTTGGGAGAGTATTGGGGCAGAGGTTGGCCGAGCCAAATGGCTTGAAAGTGTAAATGAGGTGGGAGAGGTGGGGGCCTTTTATAACTGGAGAGGAGGGGCACTTTTGGAAAGATTGAAATGTTACATTATTTCACAATGATTTTCGGATTCTAAAGGTCCCACACTTATATAATTCGAGGCTAAGGTGATAAGGGTTCGAAATATCCTCATACAATTGGCTTTGGACAAGTGTAAGCCTTTGATGTTGCATTATCTTCCCATTTTATTTAAATCATTAAATAATGAGGTCATCGCTGCATCATAATGATGTCATAAATAATTTAATTTATTTAATGTCTAAAAATTATAAAAAAACTACTATGATGTAGTAAATCGTTTTAGCTTTCTAATGAATATTTATAGTCAAAATTTGGACTTTTGTAACCCCACTTAAAAACTATTTTAGTAAAACAACTCATGTTTGTGTCAATTTAATTTTAACATTAAATAAATATATATTAATGTCATTTTCCAACTAAAGTGGCTCCATGGGGTCCCCAAGTTGACCCATGGGTTGTCTTGGTCGGCCATGACTCATACAATAGGAGTAGGACAATTGTCAAGCTCATATAATATTATTAAAACATTGTTTTTACCTTAAACTACACTAATTACCTCTAATCGCGATTAAGAACTTAAAAGTTACTATTCACCAAAAAATTATTTTAATCTCATTGAACCACATTTTACTTCTTAATGAAAACCATGTATGTCGGATTTTTGAAAATCAAATCACAGAAGTGGTAATATTTCATTTAAACGAAAAATCAGTTATTTAACTACCACTTAGTGGTTTCACTATTCATCAAAAATTGAAGTTTTTCAGAACAATGCCAAAATTTCACCCTAAGCTATAATTGATATTCCGAATTCAAAAATGATGCCTATTTTACAAAATTCCAAACATATAAGTTGCATTAATTAATTTTATATTTATTTCCCGCTGTTACAACAAATAGCGTGTTTTTAAGAAACAATTTATATCAAAAGATTGGCAATTGTTTATGTCCAATTTCAATGTTAAATTAATTCTAATGACCACCATTGGATAAAATGGTAAAAATATATTCTAATTATACTCTAAAACCACTCAATAGTATAATTTATCACTATGAATTATTTTGATTAATAAAGTTGTTTTAAGTATTTTTCACTATTCATAAAAATTTTGAAGTTCTCAGAAAATTACAAAAAATTCAACATAGGCTAATTTCAATATTAGGAATACAAAAATAAAGTCCATTTTGAAATATAAAATTTCTATAATTTTAAAAAGTGGTTATTACTATTCATAATGGCTATTTTGATTAGTTGCGGTGTGTTAGAACTCGAACTTGCGTACAATGCAAGCTATTGCATTATTGAATGAGAAGCGTATCGTGGAAGCTCGGGGTGATACACGAAGTATTTTAGATAAGCCTAAATATTGGAATGGATTATGTTAGACATATGTTATTATTGTTTAAGGATAGAACTTTTTTCGATATTATTGATGGGATGTTATAGTAATATAGCTTTAGAAAAAGGACAACCTGCAGGATGGGTGACAGCCCATCACGTCGGACAAGGCTGTGGAAATCGACCCACAACCGAAGTACGACTGGACTTTATCGCCTACCACTGGCCTACAGGAAGTCCCTGTTTAGTAGAAACTAGTTTTATTATATTAAGCAGTATGATAAATGAATTATATGTCCATTTTAGGAACCATATATGATTAATCTCACTATAGATGAACTTATGTATTTTTTGATAACTTGTCTAACCTTTTGTTTGAGACATATGGAATGACTCATCATTCTATCACATGATATTCTAACACATCACGAATGACAAATTAAACTTCATTTCCTTAAGAGATGAAGTGGAAATTGTACAAAGAATGACCAATAGTGAGACTATACCAAAATCACGAAAGTATTTCTTCTAATTCCAATTTCATCAACTATAGGGAAATGATCTTGAAAACCAAGAATGTTGTCCTAGTGCTCGTATATATGATGAATCAGATGGTACCATAGATCGTCAAAAATTTGTGGCTTTTTGATTACTTTCTTTTCCATAGCCATGTTGTCTACCACTCTCCATCAGAACATGGTGGTTAGATTTCACTTCCATATCCATATTTTCACCTACGTGGAAACCCAGTGGTTAGTTTATTTGGGTAACCGTTACATTTCATACTTTTGTTTTTAAAGATTGGTTTTGGTATTCCTTTTTACGATGTGGGTTTCTATTAAAGAAACCTTCGAGTAGTAAACCATTTATAACCCCGACGAATTTCGAGGGCGAAATTCATTTTAAGGGGGGTAGAATGTAACACCCAGAGATTTTATGAAAAATATTTTTTTAATTTCATTAATTTCTTGTGTTGCATGCTACACCAAAAGGATCTTTCAAAACACTCTTATTTTACATGCCTTTCATTACACACAATCGCGACCTTCCTCGATAACATGTGTAGTTCGCAATACCGAGTTTCACAAAATAATGATATGCTATTAAAATATTATTAAAACAAGCTGTTATGAATAGTAATAACCACTTTTTGAAATTTTTTAAATTTTATTTTTCAAAATGGACTTCATTTTTGGATTTAGAATATCGAAATTAGCTTAGGGTGAAATTTTGGTACTTTTCATATAACTTTCATATTCTAATAAATAGTGAAAATTACTAAATTTTAATTAAAAACAACTTTTTTAATAGAATTAATTAATAGTGATAAATTATTAATTTGAGTGGTTTTAAATTATATTTATAATATATTTTTAAAATTTAATACAATGTTGGTCACTGGATGTAATTTCAAATTTAAAACAGTTATAAACAAGTGTCAATCTTTTGATAGTTATTATCTCTTAAAAACACGCTATTTGTTTGGACGACGGGAATTAATTTTTAAATTAGTTAATGTAACTGATATGTTTTGAATTTGATAAAATAGAAATCATTTTTAATTCATAATATCAAATATATCTTAGGCCTAATTTTTTGTATTTTTCTGGAAACTTTCATTTTTTGATGAATAGTGAAACCACTAAGTGGTAGTTAAAAAAACTGAATTTTTCATAAAACTTAATTTGACCGCTTCTGTGAGTGGAATTTTAAAAGTCCGAGAGACACGGTTAATATCAAGAACTAAAATGTGGTTCAATGAGATGAAAATAATTTTTGGTGAATAGTAACTTTTTACTTTTTTTAACATGGTTAAAAGTAAATAGGGCAATCAAGGGTAAAAAATATATTATTATTACCCTAACACATGTACTAATTCTATTGGATAAGTTTAATTCGACCAAAAACTACCATAGGAATAAAATATGACCATTTATACCCACTTGGATTAGATTAGGATATTTATTATTAATTTATCTAAAGAGGGTTTAAAATAGTTAAAATCAAAGTTTAATAAGTAAAGCATTTTTAATATGGGGTTATACATAAGATAAATTCGACTATAAATATTCATTAAAAATATAAAAAAAATTCCTACATAATGGAATTTTATTTTTAATTTTTAGAAATTATATAATTTAATTTATTTATGACACAACAATGATGCAGTAATTATCTTATTAATGAAATATTGACATAATTGATGTTATTAATACCCAAATAAATGTAATTTGAAACTTTTTATGAATTCCACTAATTTTATAGGTTAATATGACTTGTTATTATTGATATAATTATCTTGGTTAGAACTAATCATTCTGTTATTAGTTTCACAAAAAATCAATTACTAAATAGTGTCAAAATTGACATAAAATAGTTTTTAAAACAAATATTATATTACTAATTGTTATTTTATTCCTAAAAATCTAATGTTTTTCCAAATGACTTAGATAAAGTTATATATATTAATAATAAACAACTTGGGGTTAATTTGGCTTGTTATAGTATGCTTATTAACCTTATTGTGTAAGAACACAAGAAGACACGATAAAAGTAAAATTATTTATCTTAATGTAAAAACTAAATGATAAGGATAAAATAGGAAGCTAAACCTGTCTAAATTCTATTGGATGAGAGGATTTCGACCCATCCCCACCTTATCTTCTAAATAAATCTATTTGGATCTATTTAAAACCTAATTTGGATTTATAATAAAATAATATTTTTAGTTTTCCAAAGGTGCCCCTCTCCTCCCTTATAAAAGGGAACCTCCTCCCTCTCTTCCTCACACCACTTTGAGAATTAAAGCTCTGCCAACCCATGCCAAATTCTCTTCTACACTTCCCTAGAATCATCCTAGAGGTCCTGGTCTTCTTCAAAGACCAATTTTAGTGCCCTAAGAGGAGGACTCAAAGAGGCGTTTCAAAGAAGAGGAGGTTCGACACTTCCGAAGAAAATCAGACCTAAGGTAAGGGAAAATTTAGCAAATCTCATTTTTTATCTGAGATTGATTATTCGTAAGTATTTACTGGGTCTTTTTTTATCATCCATTTCCATGTTTTATAAATGTTTTTTCATGTATGTTAAAAGTCCTTTTTACCCATTTTTGACTTTTACTACATGGTATGTAAGGAATCTTTCTTTTGTTTACTTATGAGGTACTTTTTTGACTTTTCCGGCAAAAGTACGGGATTAATGTTTTTTAAACTTATACGGCACAAAATGATATTTATGGTTTTATAAAGCCTTATTTTCAAGAAGCTTACCCAAAAATACAATTTGTAAATTACTTATTTTCCATTAGTATAACTATGAATAAATGTTTGGAAAACCCATTTTCCTTTTCATGGGTTATGAGATGATGAAAGAATTATGTTCATATATACATCACATGTATATATTATGTGAATAGTTTTTAAATATCTCACTCTAATTAGTTGGTTTATTTTTTATAACTCATGATATATTTATGTGAAACAAGATCATGTGCTTAATCTGATTTATGAGATATTTTAATTTGAATGATCCACTATAGAAAATACGTAATGATTCCTAATCTGTAATGAAATGGAAATAGTTTTTGATTGTTGATAAAATATGATTTTAGGTTCACCTATGTTTAAATTTACATTATAATTTTTTCTAAACATATAATTGTGACACACATATATGAAATTATCCTCAGGTTACCGATTTATTTATGTTGATATTTCCCTTTAATGGTCTATGCATTTTGAAATGATAATATTTGTTCTATGGATAATTTTTATGGCCCATGATAGAACATTTATGTAAATTATATGGTGTAATTATAATCTCATACACATAATATTATCATATTCTTTGATATGATCTTTGATTCATATCTTTAATGGTTACTATTAATAAGGGTCTTTGCTTACACATTATTATTTTTTCCCCAAGTTTATGGGGAATGGTTTAAATTTTCTATTTATAAGAATAGTACTAAATTAATAGATCGTTATGAATGGTTTTTTTAACACTAATTTAATAATAATATTTTAGAACTACTATGTAGTAAAATTAATCATTTACTGTCCTTTGTAGTGATTTGTGAAATATATTATTATTCATAAATTAAAATGTAATATCTATATATGTAAATTGATGGTTTATATCAATTGGTGTTTTAAATAGTATTAAACTAAATAATAAACATATTATAATTTTTCTCCATCATTAAAAATAAATGAATAATGAAAATGAAATAATAATTAAAATGATTAATAATTTAATATAATGATTAAAAAATATATTTTCTGAAGAAATTTATTTTTTTAATTAATATGTATTGGGATATTAATAAGAATTTTAATCACTATTAAAATTTTAATTTAATTAATTTAGATTATTATTTATAAAAACTCATTCATTATATAATGGTTAGAAATGAAGATAAAATCAACTGATCGTAGAACTAAATAATTTTTTCTTAATTTCTTATGTCTGAAATGTGTCTTTATCTTGGAAAAATAAATAAAAATTGAATAATTATTTAAATGGAATGGATAAAATATATAATCAATAAAATATTTAGTAATTCATATAATTTTTTTACTTTAAAAATAATGAGATTTAACATAATTCTATTTATATATGTGAATTTAAAAATAGTTTTAATTTCATTTTACATTATCATTTTAATGATTACTTCATACAAATATATAGATATAATTTGATACATTATATTACATATTTATAGTAATCATATACAATTTCATAATTCAACCCCTTTATTTTTTGGAAATAATGAATTATAAAAATAATAAAAATTTGTTACAAGGATTAATGTAAAATGGATTTTCCAATGTTAAACATAGAGATACAGATAAAAATGTCACACAAACACAACAGAAAATCATACTAAATTAATGTATTTCAACCATATAATGTAAAATTTTCAATTTTCTATCAATTTTGATATCTTTTTAAAACAAAATTTATTTTTATTATTTAAATTCATTGAGTATCTTCATGTGTACAGTAATCTAACTTATAAAAGGGACCATATTATCCACCATTATTTATTAAAATTGAGATACCTAGATTAAAAAAAACCTACCCAATACATCATATCATTATTATCATTATTATTAATCTATTTTAATTACACTAATAACATCCTGATTTGTATTAATCTGTAATCCAATAGAGAAATCTCAAAGAACAAATAATTGTCTTACCTGACCCCTTTGTTGTTAATTATTTCTTCTACTAACTAAAAATATATTGTATCCAACCAATAATTATTAATATACTACAATAATAATACCAATATTTTCTTATATTAATGGTAATGTATATTTTTATATTCGTTCCATCAAATGATAAATGAATGTAGTAGTCGTTTGTATATGTAGACCATCACCACAAAACATTGATATGATGAACTTCCCATAACAACCACACATGAATGGTTATATAGATGTATTTAATTAATATATTTTATATTAATGATATAACTATGATTATTAAATTATTAAATTTTAATTTTTATTATCTATTTATTTTTCAAGAGAATATTGTATTGTTAATGAATATGTTCAAATAATTGTCTCCATAAGATATTTAATTAATTTATCTATCTTTAAATTATATATATTGTAATAAATATGTATATAATTAATTTATATTATTATTATATTGTAAAAACCAATTTATATGTGATGTATACATGATCATGATTAATAGACTATAACAGCTAAAACCAGTCTTATATAAAAAAAGAAGTTGTTAACACTGAATTGATGATGATACAAGAATAATTGTTAAAGAATGGGAGATAATATGTAATAAGTAAACCACTTATTTTATTATAATTAATAATTAGTTCCTATATATAAATATATAAAATTAAATTTATTATATTTGATGTTAAAGATCATCTGAATCTAGTCAATCTTGAGGTAATATATTTAGTTTACAGTGACACTACTAACTTGGACTGCTTATGATTAAATTTATTATGAGGAAAGTGTTTAATATATCAATACTAAATTACATTTATTTTCTTCCAATATTATATTATTTATATATTTGAGGTTTTATATTTTTCTAATCTCTTTAAAAACTCATATGATCAAATTACTTTTGGAAATCAAACATTATTTCTTTATTTACACAACAATCATTTCACTTTCTCATAAATATTTTAAAATAATTTTTTTTTGAATAATGTTACTATTTAAAAAATATTTTTAAATGTGATTTTTATTAATATTTGAAAAGAGATAAATAGGATTTAAAAAAATATTCATTACATTTTTAGAAAAAAAAAATTTTACAAAAGGATTGAATTAATATTTGTTTTAATGTTTAACTCATGAATGACTATTCCCACCATCATAACTACCCGTTTAATTGAATCTCCAAATACACATATATATGTTTCATCTATATAATTTATTTTAAAATAATATGTATATTATTAATATTTGATATAAAGTTGTAATGGTTACTTTATTCAAAAAACTATTTTTGGAATTTTTAAAAATGGTATTTTCATATACAAAGTAATTCATTAGTGTACCTTAATCCCCAATAAGGACATGATCAAATAATATTTTCCTTTTTCTTTTTGATGGATTATGATGTGATTAATTAAAAAAATCATGTTTTAAATGGTATATTTTATAAATAAACCACAATTTGTTCATGTACTATTAGAAAAAATATAAATAAATTAACATTATTTTATTTGTGGGATTATTAATGAACTCCATGGAATTAGGTAATTATAAATGTTTTAAGAGAATAATATTAATTTTAGAGGATATTCCAATCCTAGATGAGGGATTATAAGTGGTTATTAGAAGTCCAATTTGTATACATGTGAGGTTATATGAATAAAAAATAAGATGAATGGGGGGAAATTCAATGCTTAATATGTGATGGTTTTCTTATTTTGTGCCCATGGTGCATGATTTCATTGATTATTATTATTCTACACTTTTATTCCACTCTATATAAAATGTACATATTCTTAGGACATGATATCAAGGATTTGGATAATTGATTCATCTATGATTCATGTATTGTGAACATATATATCCTTTTAACATGATCATGTCATATTCATAAAGATGTATGATTTTCTAATGTTTATATCACATTCTAATATATGTATAGTAATTATATGTATATATATTATTATTAATATATATAAACTATATATACACTTAATGAGCATCTAAGCTCACACATTCTTATGTTTTTGTTCTACTTTTCAGGATAATATTTTTACATTTGGGCATTACTGAGATGTGAAATTATGAGATTAACATTGTGGGAAATGTAAAAACCCATTCATAAAATATGGTATTTATATATCCAACCTCAAAATGAAATAAAAATTTAATCATATATGAATTATATTATTAGGATATATATTAAATATTAATATAAAATATTATAATATTTATGAATTTAATTCATATGTTTCTTTATATTTTGATTTGATTCCCAATCCATGGGATGTCATCAATTATACTTTATCTATTATATAAAAATATAATCATGTGTATTAATATTAATTTAATTTATTAAATGATAGTTATAGTGTTTTTCCACCACCGCTATGTTCATGTTTTTATTCAGTTCAATGTTCTTATGCCTTCTTCCCATTTTACACACTATATAATGGTTGAATTGGGCTATCCAGAATTCATCTTCTCAATGGAAAAAATTTGGTCTAGTTATTATGATGGAAAATATATCTTCTTTGTGAATTTAATTATCATTCAAATATATAATGATAAAGAGAATGGACAATTTTATTTTATAGGTTTAAAAAATAGAATAATACTCTAAGGAAATCATATTGATGATGAGTATATATATAAATTATGAACAATATAACTATAATATAATTACAAATTTTTAGATGAGATCACTATGCCACTATGGACCACAACCTCATCCCCTCATCCATTCTTCAAATATAACCGATATTCCATAAGAAAATTTATCTGTTGGTACTTATTATAAGAATTTGAAAGAATATTAAAACAACAATAAATAAATCCTATATCCATTTTACTATAGTATTCAATTCCATATTTTTCCGTTGATATATATAAAATATTCTTTTATTCAAGAGTATTCTTTAATGTTCATTAGAATAATCATATATGAATATCTTATATTGGAAATTATATTATTTCATCAAATATGATCCAATTATAATGATTATTCAAAATATATACTTTCTATATTATATGTATAATTTTTTCATTTTACAATGCCATGTTCTCTGTTTATTTAGTATTATTGAACATAAAATTTTAAATTTATAGTCCTATTAGTATTATATTAAACTAATTTCCATGTATGTATTTCTAGATGAATCTACCCCTCTGGTTAAAATTTTAGTCATCTTAGATGTTTATGTAACAATATAACATCAACTGAATAACAATATCAAAAATCTTGTTTAGGTTCTATTGAAGCCACAAATTATGTCATGACATCACTATGTGTTGTAAAATTATACAATTTTCATAAGAACTATTTGAAAACTACAATCAATGATGTGGGGAGTATTTCACAATGACTTTAATTAATGTTTTAAACATAATAAAGACCCTAATAATTGCACTACAAAAAAGATTCATTCCATTTTCAAGTAAAATTTTGGGGTGTATTTCCTCACAAATCATATTTTTCATTAATCTAGATATGATTTACTATATTATCCATGACATGGGTACCCTAAAAATTAAAATAATACTAATTTTTACTTTATTATTATACCTATTAATTATAACATACTTTCACTGAATCACACATTCATAATTGTTTTAGGGGGTTTTGTCTATTATGACATTATATTAATATAAAAATGCATTACATCATATTTACATAATGTTATTTGTCTAATCATACATGTACATAATTCAGGATTACTATTTCCTACCTTTTAACCTATTATTTTAGGCATGGGATGTCCTCACAAGTACCATCTTGTTTTAGGCATGAGAAGTCATCCAATGTAAATTTTTTCTTCTATAATGTGATTCCCTCACATGTACATTTTTAATTCATATAACATTATTCATTACACATTACATTGGAGGGAGATATAGGTTTCACCCATCTGAAAATGAAAACATTCATATATGTTCAACAAAATCAAAAATAATTATATCATAATAGATGATATTAATTGGGCATCAAAATATTGAAATCAAATTATAACATATTGAAAAATATACCTGTTACATAATAATGTCATTATATCATAAACCATTAAAGAAAAATCTGGTTTCATATATATATAACACATGGAAAGAAATAGGATTCTTAAATTTATAACCCATGAAAGAGAAAAATATTTCATAAACATCATTCTATTAAATGTAAACCATTCCTATTTATATGATGGATGGAAACATTATATCATTTCTTTAAAAATGAAAAAGAAACAACAATGAATTTTATTTTATATGGGAATTTTTTTATTATCATATAAAAACAATTTTGGATGAAATTATGACATCACCAAAATAAAAATACTATTAAAATCTAAAAATATTTGGAAAAACATATTCATGAAAATAATAATTAAAATATTTTGAACAGATTTTCATTAAAAATACTAAGAGGATCATGATATATTTTTGAAATAAAAATTACAGGAATAATTATTAAAGAATATTGAAATAATTTTAAAAATAATTTGATTAAATATATATTTTAAAAATAATTTTTAAAAAATAATATTTTAATAATCAATATAATTATTTAATGAATTTAGGTGGGTAAATCCATAAAATTCATGTGAGTTAAAAATAACATTCCATTTTAATGGTAAAAATGATAAGAAAATGCCTCATTCCGAAAGGGACATGATGAATACATTAAAAACAATTGTAAAAAAAGATTAAAAATGTATACTAATTATCATTGGATACTATTAAAATATAATTGTATAATATTTTTGAATTCATGGATTTGATGGAACATAGATTTCTCACCAAAGATCATTATAAGATAATATTTTTGAATAAACATTTTCTTTATTTTTATAAGTAACAGTGAGTATTAACAATTATACTATTAAATAAATACTTCATGAATAACTAGATGAGAATGAATTTCATGAGTTTTCGATAAATATGGATTAGATTTTCTCATTAATAAAAATGTTGACCATTATTTATTTTTGATAAAATCTCATATTGTTTCAATATAATCTTTCCACATAAGAACAATGAATCATATTTCCCATATCGGAAAATTAAATTACATCGATAATGAAAATATTATTAAAATAATAATATTAATGTTATAAGATGTCAACATTAGTTTATACACTTCATATAAATATAGTGGATTACAACATGGAATGTGTCTCAAAGGGTAAAATATTGATACAAAATTACATTTCTGATTTGTTTTATTTTGAAACTTATACCACATTACAGAAATATCACATGATGATAAAGAAAATACCAATATATTTATTAATAATATTCAAATAATACATTAATTTGAAGTATATACACTACATTGAATAAGTGAACGAGGAATATTTCATGCATCTCAATGAAAAATAAGAGTGAGATGAAATTATATTACGTTGTTCCATGACCATCATCATAGTCATACAATGATATTGTATGATAAATAAATTTTTATTATAATACCCCTATAAAACCATATTATTATATCTAACATCATTTATGTTTTTATTGTGAATATATACTACCCTTTTTAACAAATTTTATGTTATGGTTACACTATAGTTAATATTAGATTTGATTTTCACTTTTGTATTTTTTTGTTAGATATTTGGCCCTTATACTTATATCAGGATTTCCAGAATGTAATCCATGATACAAATATCATTTATATTCATTATATTTAAATTTTAATAATCTATAAAATATTTATGTATGAAATTTGATACACCATTAATTGAGATAATAGGTCGTACGTATGGGTGAACGATGTTTCTATTTTAATGGAATATTGAAAGAAAGTGTGTAAATTTTGTATATGTATATATGTATAAAATTAATTAATCTATAATTATTATGTCATATATATCATACATCTTCACTCAACATACCCTTAATACATTCCATGTAGTGTTTGAATTAATCACATTACATTGAGAGGGTTGTAGTTAACAAATCCTCAAACAAAACAATCATATTTAAACAAGATGGATGGTATAATGAAATGGGTTTTAAAATTATAATATAGGATTTAATAAATTATAAGTAAAATAAATATTATATATAAATAAATTTTATACCATAATGTACACCATTAGAAGTGGTAATGTAATAACGAACACAAATGGTTTTTTGAGATGATAGTTTTCCAAACACATAAACCATATATACAATACCCATTAGATGGACATGTGTGTATATGTAGGTTGAACACATAGAATAAAAAATAAAATATCAATTTTTATTATATTGCTTTTTTTAATAATGTAATAATTATAGTGTAGGTTATGGAGAATGAAAATAAGATAAAGAGTCTGAGGGAGGTTATTACATCACAATTTGGTAACTCCGTTTGGTTTTCCCCGAATGACTTCCTTTTATTTAGTTCTTCCCCAAGGTAGTCTCCAAGGAGGAAGGAAGGTATTTTAGGTGATGTATTTTGGACGATATTGTATGAAAATAACAATCTAATGAGGTGTGTGGAAGTGGTTGGATAAGAGGCCATTTATTGTGAAGGAGGAGTGGCACACTTGTAATATTTTTAGAAAATGGAAAACCCAACAACGTTTTTGATGAATTTGGATAAACTTCTGTTGCATGGATTATCCAAATGAAGATATATTATAAAAATTTCCTTATAATTGATTTTGGAAACGTTTTTAGGTCATATTTTTCCTTAATTTTATGGTTTAGTCCATCGTTAAGCTATATTTAATTTAAATCATTGTAATTAATTTTTATTACATTAAATAATATTTTGGTCATAAAATAAGATGATATTAATATATTTTATAAATTATTATTATTAAAAATATGTAATATATTTTTCTAAATTCAAATCATAGAGTCAATATCTATTAATTTAACTTTAGCCCTGTAGATAAGATGAAAAGGTGGGGTTTTAAATTTAAAATGTTCAAAAGATTTCTAGGTTTTATTAAACAACATAATGGTATAATTGATTAGAATTAAAAATATTTCAAAAATTTAATTTTTTAATATAATTAATCATTATAATAATTTATAAATGTATATTATCATTATAACTAAATTAGATGAAAAATTTGTTTGGTGTTAAATTTTAGTAATTTTCACTAATCATCAAAAGATCATAATTTGGAGAAAAATACAGAAAAATCAACACACCCTATTTTTTTAGCTTAAATTTCAAAATATATATATATATTTATATATATAATTTATCAATGTTCCTAAATTTAAATTTAATTTAGGTTCACCATTAAAAGGAAGTAAAACTACATTAGTAAAAGTAATGCTTTTTTGGGTAAAATTGGTGTTGTTCTAATCTTATTCCAATTAAATATATTGGAATAATATAATTTTCTGAGAGAATATATAATATATAAATTTAATTAATATTAGTCACTATTTGTACTTAATTTAACTTATTAATATAAATCACCTTTTTCGTATGAATATACTGTTTTATAAAATCATTCTATTTATATTCATTTGTATTCTATTTTCATTCCATGTAATTAGTAAACAATGAATTCAACTATATGATCGTTAATCTTATAATTTTAAATTTAATGACTATGTTATATATTATTAAATAATAATATTATCATAATTAATTATTATTCGATGACAATCGGTCTTGGGTGTTATGAAATCCATCGAAGAATATATATCTTGCATGTAATGTATGCTCACCATGATGTTCTATGTATATAAATATAAATTTTGTTTCATATTTATTGCATATTAACTTCAGGTTACATATAATATAATCTAGACATTTATATTTAATATAATATAAACTATCTTAAGTGTAGAGTTAAATTTAAAATATCAAAAAGAATAAATTAATTTGGAAACAATAATTTACAACATCTCTAGGAATTACATTCTACCCTCATTAAAATGAAATTCCCCTAAAAATATGAATTTGTTTTATTAAATTATTAATAAATGAAATTTAGTTTCATAGAAACCCACATCCATAATAAAATTACTAACGCATCCTATGAAAAATGAATGTTTGAAATAAGACAGTTACAGAAATTATAACATTACTAGGTTTCCTCATAGGTCAAAATAGGTTAGAAGTTAAAACCTAGACTTGGATGAAAAGCATAAATATTCATATGAAGTGGTTATGGTAATCAATAAAAAAAGTGAATGATTAATAAAAAGTTAATATCTTTAATGTTATAATGTTATGATTATTTAAAATTCCATCATCTCAAAAAAAATATGTATTAAAACAAAATTTTAATTTTAAACATCCTTGGAAATTTTGGATATTTTTTATGTAGAGATATAATTGAATGATTCCAGGAAAACATCCCCATTTGTGGTTCCGATATCCACTTAACTTCTTTTTACAAAATTAAGGTGAAATTTTTATTCCGGAATTACTAATAGATCACGAGATTCATGTTAATCCATCCCATTTGTCATATGTCATCATGATTAAAATAATACTATTTTATACAATATTTATATATCCTCATGTTTTTATATAACACATTAATATTTTCAACATCATTAAAATATTTACTAAAACACCCAATAAATGGTTACCCTTATAACGCTTCTGAACATTAAAAATAAAAATATTTAGAAACCCTGACATTCAATCTTAATAACATTGATATCCCATATATCAAAAACATTTCACGGTTTTCTAATTCCAACCACGTGAATACCAAGATCGTATATTCTCTTAAACGGGGTAATAACATGAATTACAATAAATCATTTTGTAAAAAATGTATGATTTCTTTTTCAATTGATTTATGGATACATTATTTACACCCATGAAGTTTTAAACTTCTTCATTTATGACAATGAGAATTTTTCAACAATCAGTTCTAGATCCTTAATATTATATACCATCCAGTTTACATAACCATATCAAACATATATTTTTGCTAATATAATTATCTTAATGTTATGAATTAATTTAGGATCACCATCCCATAATCAAGATATAATCTTTCCCAAAAATCACCATTCAAAATATTCGTGTCAATCCATAATTAAAATATATAATAATAAAAAATTATTTGAGGAATCATATAACATAATCTATGAATTTGAAAACCTATATATTTCATTCATTAAAATTTATTATTAAATCATTACTTATATTTTATTGTCTTATTTCTTAATACATTATTCATATAATATGAAATATTAATTGTGTCTAAATGTTAATCAACCTAAATCTAGTCATCCTTCTTTTGTTTAATGTAACAGATACTGTAAGTACATCACATAACATTAACAATTAGTTTGTGGTATCTTTATCTGTATAAGTATAACCAATACTTATACCACATTCCTGATTGTCTTTATGAGGATTTCAGTTCCGAAAAAAAAATTAAAAATTATCATTATAAATGTTATCCATGTTCTATCTAGAACTATGTATTGACTCAAACCATAAAGAATAGAGTGGGATACACATATCAAAGATGATTACCACCAAATAATGAAAAATGACATACAATATGAATAATTCATGACTATTAATTTTTTAATTGATGATACCTAAGGATTATACTATGTTTCCAATTTTCAATTTGCATTTACATCATTCATGATGATTCGTGATGATTTGGTGATTTTATAAATCATATACTCTAAGATTTTTATTCTTGGTGTTCATGAAGGATTGATTTTGTGTTCCAGGTTACTCTTAGTTAGGCATATGACATCATATCAGAGTTGTTTCCCCTAGGTAAATATATGAAATATATATATAAACATTATGAATCTAGGGAAGGATATTCTAGTAGAAACCCACTTTCTCTATCCTTTTGCAAAATTCATTGATATTTTCCTAAGAATTGAAAAATCCTGGTACTTATCCCTAGAGGCATCCACAGTCATATCATTATATATCCACCAAGGGACCATATAAATGCTTTCTCATATATGATTCGAAATAATTTTAAAGCCATTATTGATATACCAACTATAATCACCCAAGATTAATGTACATATACATTACATAACTTTTACTTCAATATATAAAAAATAGATTCCCAAAGACCGTACCACTTTAGTTCATTTGAAAAACATGAAAAACATTTTCCAACTAAGAAAAATATCATCAATGTTTACCAAAATGATATTCACCAATAGAATGTAATGTTAAATATATTTCGTTACATCCCAGAAAATGGAATTATAAAAACTAGTAAACTCAAATGCTCAGAAGGGTAAATAAATTAAATTCATAAGCAATTCGTGGAAATCAGGGTTTGGGAATGTGATCATCTTCTTTATAACATCATACTATGCCTATCAAAAATCATAAACATGAATCAATGAATAAATATTCATAGTTCAATTGATATGAATCATAATGAAAAAAATAACATGACATGTTAGATCATACTATAAAAATAATTCATGAAATTGTTGCAGACACATAGTCAAATTTAAAATAATTGAAATGGATACCTTCTATGATATTTGAGACATGGTAGGCTTCGGTTAATCACCCATTTACCTACATCTGGCTCGTGATGTCCTCCGTGGCACCCAAATATTTTATTCATGGAATTTTATACTTTTTACCCTATTGTTTCAAGACTGGAATATAATCTCATGTATCATCGAGTTTCATTATTCTGATTCCCTCCAATGTACCCATTGGGACCATAGAACATTTTTAATTTCCATATTAATTGGAGGGATTTATTGGTACCACCCATATAATAATGGAATCAAACATAAATGATCAAAAAATTCATAAACAATCATTTCATCACCCATGGAATGAAATCTGTATCTCAAACATGTTACCTTTTATTTGGGAAACTCCATTTAGGTCACCAAATAACTACATTGGATTTTGGTCTACCACAATAGAGTATACATGGAGTAAGAGAGAAATGTTTGGGAACTATGTATATATATCATGGCATATATTATGTTGCTCCAGATGATTGTGGATGTGGGAGGAGAGGATTCCTTTTATAGTGGTTGAAAAGTGACACTCTTGAAATTATTATAAAATGGAAAACCCCACACATATTTTTTTTTAAAATTGAATCAACATATAGAAATAATTATACCTAATAGAGAATAGGGTGGAATTATTTCCATCCCATAGATTTAGGACATGTTCTAGGTTATATTAAGCCTTAAAAGGGTTTAATCCCTTGTAATGCTTATATTAATATTAATCATTGTAATGATGTTTAATAACATTCACTATAGTATTTTGTCAAAAAATTAGCGATATTAAAAAATATTTTTAATAATTATAATTGAAAATATTGAATTCTTTTTTCCAAATTCCAATCGTATAATATGAATAAATTAATATAAATTTAATCTTATAGAGGAAAAAAATGTAGTTTTTTATAATAAAAACTTTCAAAACATTGTTAGGTTTATATATCTTATATAAATGTAAATCTAATTCCAATTATCTAAATTAAACAAATTGATAATATTTTCTTCTAATTAAACATTAAAATAAATTTAGAAAATAATTTACCATTATAAATGAATTATATGAAAATTAGTTATTAGTAAATTTCAAAAATATAAATTATTCATTAAAAAAGAAAATATTAAAAAAAATTACCAGAAATTCACCCTAAAATTGATATTATATTTTTTTTATAATAAACTTTATTTTGACATATAAATTTTATAATATTTCCAAATTGTATATTTAAATTAGGTTCTTTATTAATTGGTGGAGAAAGTATATTAATAAAAATATATTTTTTATTTTGAAAAATTTAGTTTGTTCTTATAATAAACCTATAGAATCTGTTGTATGAATAAACAAATATTTTATTGAATATATATCAAATAAATTTAACTAATATCAATGAATTTTAGTAATTAATTTTTTCTAAATAAGTTAAATCCTATTTTCATATGAAATTTCACTTTTATAAAATCACTTTGTATATATTCATTTGGTTTTATATTATTTTCTATTTTATAGGTAAGAAATGAATTCAAAAATAAGTTATTTAATAATATAATATTAAATTCTCTGTATGTATTATGTATTATTAAAAAAATATTTTAATAATGTATTATTTTTCGTTAACACTTGCTCTTTCATGTTCCCCAATCTATCAAGGAATTTCCATCTTGTGTGTATAGTATGATATCCTCAGTGATGTGTATAGAGAAAGGTAAAATTTATGTTATGTGTAGTGAAATATTTACGCGTTGTTGCATATAATGGAAAACAAATAATGTTCCTTTCAATATAATAATTTTTTTTAGTGTCATGTGAAGTGAAAAATATCAGAAGGAATAAATTAATTAAAAATAATAATTCAAAAAATCATAGGGTGTAACATTTTTTCATTACTTTTGATGGGATTTTACATTAAAAAAATCTCCCATTCCATAACATCGATGGAATTTAAACAATACACCCTACATGGTTATTTCCACTATAGATACACCATGACATGTAGACCAAAATACAACCTATCAATTTCTATAATTATGTTCCATTCTCTTGCAACAAACTTTATGGAACTATTATTGAGTATGATTCTACCTCATGATGTCAATTTTATTATAGTGTTATATAAATTTATCTCCTATTATTAAAAAAATCCAATTTCCTCTATTAATCCAATTTCCTCTATTAATTGGTTATATTCATAAAAAATATGTCATCAAAAAATAAACTATACATATAGCCAAATGTCGAATATAAAATACATGATACCTTTACATTTTATGATAACTCACCATAGATCATAACGTAATATATTACATTATACCATGGCCTTACAAAATTCATAAGGAATTCAATATTCAAAAATATTAAATAGATATCATTGATATGACTCCCAAAAAAAATAATTATCAAAACATTAATCATTAAAATACAGACCATTATATTCTTCAACACTACTAGAAAAGGGGGCATTGGAGCCCCCCAGACTCGGGCGACCGCCATTGGCGGTCGCTAACCTGCCTAAAAAAAATCGGGGGGTTTCTGCGCCCCCCCCCCCCCCCCCGCGCCCTCGATCTCCCTCGCCCTAACCCCCTCCCTCCCTCGCCGCCCTCCATCGTGCCGCCCTCCCCTCCCCCGCCGCCCGGCCTCCCCCACCGCCCGGCCTCCCCCGCCGCCCGGCCTCCCCCGCCGCCTACCATCCGGCCTCCGGCCGCCGCCCTCGGGCCTCCGGCCGCCGCCCTCGGGCCTCCGGCTGCCGCCCTCCGGCCGCCGCCCTACGGCCTCTCGGCCCTCCCCCCCCACCCCGGACGGCACCCGCACCCCGGACAGCCCCCGACGCGCACTCTGGACCGCCCCCCGCACCCCGGACGCCTCTCCGCACCCCGGACAACACCCCCCCGCGCACTCCGGACCGCCCCCCGCACCCCGGACGCCTCCCCGCACCCCGGACAGCCCCCCCCCCCCCCCCCCCGCGCACTTCGGACCGCCCCCCGCACCACGGACGCCTCCCCGCACCCCGGACAGCCCCCCCTGCACTCAGACACCCCCTCCGAACCCGGACAGCCCCCCCGCACCCCGGACAGGCCCCCCGCACCCCGGACACCCCACCCCGCACCCCCGACAGCCCCCCTGCACCCCAGACAGCCCCCCTCCCCCGCACCCCGGACACCCCCGCACCCCGAACACCCCTGCCCGCACCCCTGACAGGCCCCCGACACCCCGTACACCCCTCCCCGCACCTCAAACAGCCCCCCCCCCCCCCCGACCCCGGACACCCCCCCCCCCTCGCTGCCCGTCCCCCGTCCCCTCACCGCCTCCTCTCCTCCAGCTCCCCGCCGCCGCCGCCGCCCGTCCCCTCCCTTGCCGCACCGTCTTTGGCTCCGGGTCCCCTCCCTTGCTGCACCGCCTTTGACGACAAACGAGCAACACAAAATAGTGGCATCGGTTGTCCCTTTGTCGATTCTGGTTATTACTATGGTCAATTGATAGACATCATTGAATTTGTATACACACACGTAGAGCAATTCACTGGCCACCTTTAGATCATTGTCTACTACAATGATCTTCCAAACAAGATATGCATTAGAACGCTCATGATACATAGAGCAATTCACTGGCCACCTTCGAGAATGATCTGAAGCACAAACCATGACATCATTATGTTTTTAACTTCAGCTCCTCAATTGAGAATGTGACACCTTTCAGGACTTGGCGCCATTGTATGTCGTTTCGTCCACTGAATGGGTCTATCCTTTTATTTAATTAATTTAACTTCAGTCAAATATTCTAGAATGATGTCGCGGAAGATCCTTCACCATTTTGTTTTGCTGAACATCTCATTACATTGTTAAAAAAAAGCAGGGTGTCTTGCATTGGCAATACGTTCCTGTATTGAAGATGATGCACTCCCATTTATTCGAACCCACAAAACCACCCCACGGCGCGGCGGTCATAGGCAGGTGCCTGGGTTCCTCCCCGCATGAGAAAACAGGGACTCATATTTTACTGGAAGGCGGGGAGGAACCCAGGCACCTGCCGATGACCGTCGAGCCGTGGGGTGGTTTTGTGGGTTCGAATAAATGGGAGTGCATCATCTTCAATACAGGAACGTATTGCCCATGCAAGACACCCTTCTTTTTTTTAACAATGTAATGAGATGTTCAGCAAAACAAAATGGTGAAGGATCTGCCGCGACATCTTTCTAGAATATTTGACTGAATTTAAAAAAATTAAATAAATGGATAGACCCATTCAGTGGACGAAACGAAATACAATGGCGCCAAGTCCTGAAAGGTGTCACATTCTCAATTGAGGTGCTGAAGTTAAAAACATAATGCTGTCATGGTTTGTGCTTCAGATCATTCTCGAAGGTGTCCAGTGAATTGCTCTATGTATCATGAGCGTTCTAATACACACACGTAGAGAAATTCACTGGCCACCTTTAGATCGTTGTCTACTACAGTGGCATCGGTTGTCCCTTCGCGCGGCACGTCCGATTGTGGCGTTTCAGCAGCGCGGCGCGCGCTGAAATGGCGCATTGGGGGGTCAAAACCACCCTAATGATCTCCGAATTCCACGAAACCGTACGGAAACATCCGGGGCATGAATTGTGAAATGGTCGGTCAGACGGCACCTCATTCGGAGGTGCCGTGTGACCGCAGCGGCCGGAAACGCGTTTCCGGCGCCATAAAACACCAAAACGGCGTGCGGCGGTCCAATTCGGAGAAAACGTGCTCCGAACGACCTGAAACCGCATGGGAACGATAGAAATATTATTCCTGAGATGCAGGAGGAGTCCGCACGTCCATCGGACGTGCGGTGCGCGCGGCACGTCCTATTGTGTCGTTTTCAGTAGCGCGGCGCGCGCTGAAATGGCACGTTGGGGGGGTCAAAACCACCCGAACGACCTCCGAATGCCACGAAATCGTACGATAACATCCGGGGAGTTAATTGGGAAATGGTCGGCCAGACGGCACCTCATTCGGAGGTGCCGTGTGACCGCGGCGGCCGGAAACGCGTTTCCGGCGCCATAAAACACCAAAACGGCGTGCGGCAATCCCATTCGGAGCAAACGTGCTCCGAACGCCCTGAAACCGCACGAGAACGATAGAAATATTATTCCTGAGATGAAGGAGGAGGCCGCACGTCCATCGGACGTGCGGTGCGCGCGGCATGTCCGATTGTGCCGTTTTCAGCAGCGCGGCGCGCGCTGAAATGGCGCGTTGGGGGGTCAAAACCACCCGAACGACCTCCAAATGCCACTAAACCGTACGACAACATCCGGGGCGTGAATTTGGAAATGGTCGGCCAGACGGCACCTCATTCGGAGGTGCCGTGTGACCGCGGCGGCTGGAAACACGTTTCCGGCGCCATAAAACACCAAAACGGCGTGCGACGGTCCCATTCGGAGAAAACTTGATCCGAACGACCTGAAACCGCACGGGAACGATAGAAATATTATTCCTGAGATGCAGGAGGAGGCCGCACGTCCATCGGACGTGCGGTGCGCACGGCACGTCCGATTGTGGCGTTTTCAACAGCGCGGCGCGCGCTGAAATGGCGCGTTGGGGGGTCAAAACCACCCGAACGACCTCCGAATGCCACGAAACCGTACAAAAACATCCGGGGCGTGAATTGTGAAATGGTCGGCCAGACGGCACCTCATTCGGAGGTGCCGTGTGACCGCGGCGGCCGGAAACGTGTTTCCGGTGCCATAAAACACCAAAACGGCGTGCGGCGGTCCAATTCGGAGCAAACGTGCTCCGAACGACCTAAAACCGCACGGGAACGATAGAAATATTATTCCTGAGATGCAGGAGGAGGCCGCACGTCCATCGGACGTGCGGTGCTCGCGGCACGTCCGATTGTGCCGTTTTCAGCAGCGCGGTGCGCGCTGAAATGACGCGTTGGGGGGGTCAAAACCACCCGAACGACCTCCGAATGCCACGAAACCGTACGACAACATCTGGGGCGTGAATTGTGAAATGTTCGGCCAGACGGCACCTCATTCGGAGGTGCTGTGTGACCGCGGCGGCCGGAAATGCGTTTCTGGCGCCAAAAAACACCAAAACGGCGTGCGGCGGTCCAATTCGGAGCAAACGTGCTCCGAACGACCTGAAACCGCACGAGAACGATAGAAATATTATTCCTGAGATGCAGGAGGAGTCCGCACGTCCATCGGACGTGCGGTGCGCGCGGCATGCCAGATTGTGTCGTTTTCAGCAATGCGGCGCGCGCTGAAATGGCGCGTTGGGGGGTGAAAACCACCCGAACGACCTCTGAATTCCACGAAACCGTACGACAACATCCGGGGCGTGAATTGTGAAATGGTCGGCCAGACGGCACCTCATTCTGAGGTTCCGTGTGACCGCGGCGGCCGAAAACGCGTTTCCGGCGCCATTAAACACCAAAACGGCGTGCGGCGGTCCAATTCGGAGCAAACGTGCTCCGAACGACCTGAAACCGCCTGGGAACGATATAAATATTATTCCTGGGATGCAGGAGGAGGCCGCACGTCCATCGGACGTGCGGTTCGCGCGGCACGTCCGATTGTAGAGTTTTCAGCAGCGCGGCGCGCGCTGAAATGGCGCGTTGGGGGGTCAAAACCACCCGAACGACCTCTGAATGCCACTAAACCGTACGACAACATCCGGGGCGTGAATTGTGAAATGGTCGGCTAGACGGAATCTAATTCGGAGGTGCCGTGTGACCGCGGCTGCCAGAAACGCGTTTCCGGCGCCATAAAACACCAAAACGGCGTGCGGCGGTCCAATTCGGAGCAAACGTGCTCCGAACGACCTGAAACCGCACGGGAACGATAGAAATATTATTCCTGAGATGCAGGAGGAGGCCGCACGTCCATCGGACGTGCGGTGCGCGCGACACGTCCGATTGTGCCGTTTTCAGCAGCGCGACGCGCGCTGAAATGACGTGTTGGGGGGTCAAAACCACCCGAACGACCTCCGAATTCCACGAAACTGTACGACAACATCCGGGGCGTGAATTGTGAAATGGTCGGCCAGACGGCACCTCATTCGGAGGTGCCGTGTGACCGCGGCGGCCGGAAACGCGTTTCCGGCGCCATAAAACACCAAAACAGCGTGCGGTGGTCCAATTCGGAGCAAACATGCTCCGAACGACCTGAAACCGCACGGGAACGATAGAAATATTATTCCTGAGATGCAGGAGGAGCCCGCATGTCCATCGGACGTGCGGTGCGCGCGGCACGTCCGATTGTGTCGTTTTCAGAAGCGCGGCGCGCGCTGAAATGGCGCGTTGGGGGGTCAAAACCACCCGAACGACCTCCGAATGCCACGAAACCGTACGACAACATCCGGGGCGTGAATTTTGAAATGGTCGGCCAGACGGCACCTCATTCGGAGGTGCCGTCTGACCGCGGCGGCCGGAAACGCGTTTCCGGCGCCATTAAACACCAAAACGGCGTGCGGCGGTCCAATTCGGAGCAAACGTGCTCCAAATGACCTGAAACCGCACGAGAACGATAGAAATATTATTCCTGAGATGCAGGAGGAGGCCGCACGTCCATCGGACGTGCGGTTCGCACGGCACGTCCGATTGTGGCGTTTTCAGCAGCGCGGCGCGCGCTGAAATGGCGCGTTGGGGGGTCAAAACCACCCGAACGACCTCCGAATGCCACGAAACCGTACGACAACATCCGGGGCGTGAATTGTGAAATGGTCGGCCAGACGGCACCTCATTCGGAGGTGTCGTGTGACCGCGGCGGCCGGAAACGCGTTTCCGATGCCATAAAACACCAAAACGGCGTGCGGCGGTCCAATTCAGAGCAAACGTGCTCCGAACGACCTGAAACCGCACGGGAACGATAGAAATATTATTCCTGAGATGCAGGAGGAGTCCGTACGTCTATCGGACGTGCGGTGCGCGCGGCACGTCCGATTGTGCCGTTTTCAGCAGCGCGGCGCGCGCTGAAATGGCGCGTTGGGGGGTCAAAACCACACGAACGACCTCCGAATGCCACAAAACCATACGACAACATCCGGGGAGTGAATTGTGAAATGGTCGGCCAGACGGAACCTCATTCGGAGGTGCCGTGTGACCGCGGCGGTCGGAAACGCGTTTCCGGCGCCATAAAACACCAAATGGCGTGCGGCGGTCCCATTCGGAGCAAACGTGCTCCGAACGACCTGAAACCGCACGGGAACGATAGAAACATCATTTCTGAGATGCAGGAGGAGGCCGCACGTCCATCAGACGTGCGGTTCGCGCGGCACATCCGATTGTGGCGTTTTCAGCAGCGCGGCGCGCGCTGAAATGGCGCGTTGGGGGGTCAAAACCACCCGAACGACCTCCGAATGCCACGAAACCGTACGGCAACATCCGGGGCGTGAATTGTGAAATGGTCGGCAAGACGGAACCTCATTCGGATGTGCCGTGTGACCGCGGCGGCTGGAAACGCGTTTCCGGCGCCATTAAACACCAAAATGGCGTGCGGCGGTCCAATTCGGAACAAACGTGCTCCGAACGACCTGAAACCGCACGGTAACGATAGAAATATTATTCCTGAGATGAAAGAGGAGGCCGCAAGTCCATCGGACGTGCGGTGCGCGCGGCACGTCCGATTGTGCCGTTTTTAGCAGCACGGCGCGCGCTGAAATGACGCGTTGGGGGGTCAAAACCACCCGAACGACCTTTGAATGCCATGAAACCGTACGACAACATCCGGGGCGTGAATTGTGAAATGGTCAGCCAGACGGCACCTCATTCGGAGGTTCCGTGTGACCGCGGCGGCTAGAAACGCGTTTCTGGCGCCATAAAACACCAAAACGGCGTGCGGCGGTCCCATTCGGAGTAAACGTGCTCCGAACGACCTGAAACCGCACAAAAACGATAGAAATTTTATTCCTGAGATGCAGGAGGAGGCCGCACATCCATCGTACGTGCGGTGCGCGCGGCACGTCTGATTGTGGCGTTTTCAGCAGCGCGGCGCGCGCTGAAATGACGCGTTGGGGGGTCAAAACCACCCGAACGACCTCCGAATGCCACGAAACCGTACGACAATATCCGGGGCGTGAATTTTGAAATGGTCGGCCAGACGGCACCTCATTCGGAGGTGCCGTGTGACCGCGGCGGCCGGAAACGCGTTTCCGGCGCCATAAAACACCAAAACGGCGTGCGGCGGTCCAATTCAGAGCAAACGTGCTCCGAATGACCTGAAACCGCACGAGAACGATAGAAATATTATTCCTGAGATGCAGGAGGAGTCCGTACGTCTATCGGACGTGCGGTGCGCGCGGCACGTCCGATTGTGTCGTTTTCAGCAGCGCGGCGCGCGCTGAAATGGCGCGTTGGGGGGTCAAAACCACCCGAACGACCTCCGAATGCCACGAAACCGTACGACAACATCCGGGGCGTGAATTGTGAAATGGTCGGCCAGACGGCACCTCATTCGGAGGTGCCGTGTGGCCGCGGCGGCCGGAAACGCGTTTCCGACGCCATAAAACACCAAAACGGCGTGCGGCGGTCCCATTCGGAGCAAACGTGTTCCGAACGACCTGAAACCACACGGGAATGATATAAATATTATTCCTGAGATGCAGGAGGAGGCCGCACGTCCATCAGACGTGCGGTGCGCGCGGCACGTCCGATTGTGCCGTTTTCAGCAGCGCGGCGCGCGCTGAAATGGCGCGTTGGGGGGTCAAAACCACCCGAACAACCTCCGAATGCCACGAAACCTTACGAAAACATCCGGGGCGTGAATTGTGAAATGGTCAGCCAGACGGCACCTCATTCGGAGGTTCCGTGTGACCGCGGCGGCCGGAAACGCGTTTCCGGCGCCATAAAACACCAAAACGGCGTGCGGCGGTCCCATTCGGAGCAAACGTGCTCCGAACGACCTGAAATGAGATTATTTTTTGAATCGAAGTTTTTAAATTATTATAGCACAATGATTTGATATTATATATGTATTAAATATATATTAAAACATTTAAAATATATATATATATATATATATTTATTTAAAATATTGTATTTAATAGTATATATATGAATATTTTTACATATATATATATATATATATATTTATATTGAATTCAATAAAAAAAATTTAAAATTTTTTTTTTGAATAGCGACCGCCAGAGGCGGTCGCTATAGGGTGCCATGCCGGCCCACTATAGCGACCGCCAGGCGGTCAATGAAGGCCGAGCTGCCGACCTTCTATAGAGACCGCCATTGGCGGTCGCTAAAGGCCTCTAGCGACGAGGCAACAGCGACCGCCAACGGCGGTTGCTGCGCGGCCGCTAAAGACCTTTAGCGACCGCCAATGGCGGTCTCTAATGGCCTTATTTATAGTAGTGCAATCACCTACACTGAATTTTGTTAAAAATTAGAACTATATACATTGATATATGTAACATGAGAAATATTTTTTATTTTATACATAAATGTTAAATAAAATAAAAAACTGTTATTAATCCATTTACATTATTATATCCCATGAAATGATTCATTGTATATTTCTTTTAAATCTATGTAATAGAATATTTCTGTATGATATATGTGAAAGTACTATGTGAATAATTTCATTCTACATGTATCATAAGAATATCTATATATGATAAATCTATATATTTCATACATCTGATAAAATATATAATTTGGAAATATCACTAAAATAATAAATTTATAAATATATAAAATAGGGATAATAGTATTCTGATCCTTTTACGTTTTTAAAAATTTCAAGAACACCATTGTTCAACCTATTACATTTCAATATATGAACTCTATATGTATTTCTAAAACTATTTGTCAAAATAAAATGGTATACTTGAATTATAACCACACATTATATTTCCAAAAATTATCAATGAAGGAATTATATATCAATGAAATTAACGCGAGAGTGCAGAAATAATCTTTAGAAACACTCACTATCAATATATTCATATTGAATAATAATTTTTAATTTTTTATTATCCCAAATTTCATTTAGATATTGAATCATATATATAATCCGTATAAGAGATATTCTGATTTAATGATACTCTTCATCATATATTTATAATGAAATAAAATCATCTTTCCATCATAAAAAACTGTAAAATTATTTCCAATGTAAAAAGTTCTTCTAAATGATAATTTTTTTACTAAAAATATTCCAATTAAAATAATTATTTAAATATGATAATAGACACATGTTATTTCTATATTTAAATACCTCAACCTAATATAATTATTTTTTGAATATACCTCATAATTATTTTAACAACTTTAATACATTCCACTTTTAGATAAAACTGAATCATTGTTTCCAAGAATATGGAATAAAAAATTTCTGACATTTTCAATGTAAGATATAGTAAAATACAGTACATGATTCTATAAAAATAAGAGACTAAACTTCAACTAAAATTATTATTACCTTGATATATTCTAAATATAATTAGTTTTGAAACAACCTTTCCCTCTATTATTCTGAATTCCTATGTAAAATAATTATCATAAATAAAAATTTATGTAAATTCCATCTCATCCTTTTTATGATCATAAATCACAATAAAATATGTCATATATATGATTAATGGTATTTAAAATTAGAATTAAATAATTTAGAAAAATTTTGAATTTATTTTTAGTTTTTATCTTAGAATATAATGTCTTATAGATAAAAAACACCATAAGAACATCCATTTATAAAATTTGAACCTAGAGGATGTAATAAACCACTATGTTATTTAGTAGTATCAACGCTGGGATGTCAATGATCCTTGAAAAAAATACTATAGATTTTTACAATGGGATAAAAAAATATTATCTCAACAAAAGAACTATTGAGTCATTATTTTCACGAAATAATACCAGGGGTTTTTTCATTAATACCACGTCATTCAAGAATCTATTATGAAATGAAGTCTTTTTATCGTTCTAAAGCACTATGATCACTATTTATAAAAATTATAATAAAAATATTCAATTAGTTTTCATTATTCTATTCATTATGAAAGTATCATTAATGTTAATGAATTTAACATGAGAATACATGTCACAAATCATCCATGATAAATTTGGAAAAATATTTTCTTCACATCTAACTTATTATTGAATGCATTATTTTTACAAATAAAATTTTTTATTTTCATGAATTTCTATATGATTCTATATTTTATAATATATCAATTTAGGCCAATTAATTACTAAATCATTCTATCCATGATTAATTATTTCCTACCTCATTAAATGAGGTATTTTACTCATGTGATAATTGTCACGACCCGTCCAAGTGGGGCCCGAGCCGCAACTCCCCAAGACCGCCTCTAATATGCCAGGTGATGTAGACTAGAAACTAGTAATCATATCACTAACATGGCAGGTATTGCCTATAAATCTATACACACGCACACACATCTCCAAGACCACAAAGCTGACAAGTAAAATCTACTAAAAAATGGAAATGTATGCATACACTAAAAACCCGACATACAGAGTAGGATAGGAAAGTAATGTACAATAATGTAAAACCCTTGGCCAAAAGTACAATCCCACCAAAAGAGAGTCTATAACAAAGTCCAACCAGTAAATAAAGGTACTGAGACTGAAATCCGTAGTTGTGGGATCACTCCCTGGCCTGTCTGATCTGACTGAGCACCGCCCAGTCCTGGTCCTCCTAGATTCCTATCAAATGCTCACTCGTCTGCATAAGACACGACACATGCGGGAAAAGCTCGTGCATGGTTGATTATAACAATACCCAATAGGACACCCCGAAACCACAAAGTAAATACAAAAAGGGAAATACCACAAATGAAAAATATAGTCAGCTCACACAGTATAAGTCTACATAACATATATCAAGAATATCCAGATATACTCATACAAGATCGACTATCGCAAATACCACCACTAGGATCCAGCAAGAGGATTTTTACTAAGCATGTAACAAGGAGAACACACTCATTGGTCTAAAGAGAGAGATACAAATTACTTGTTCCAGGAGAACACACTCCACAAGAACTTGAAAATACGATGTATAGATAAGGATCACAACCAAGAGCTATGGGGTGATTCCATCAACTCAGTCTAAACTAATCCTCTAAGTAGAGGATCATCGCCTGGGTGAAGATGGTCACGTTGATACCGAGAAAAAAACATAGGGTTCCAGGAATGAATAGATGATTCATATCTAACTCTCAGAGAGGGGATTCCTACAAATCCATTCATCAAGTCTTGCTGATGGGGTCATAATATTTTATGTAGGAAAAGATACCAAAAACCTTCCAGAGAATGACCAAGGGGACGAACCCCAATGAAACTAGTCCAAGTCATAGAAGAAAACTAGATCAAGCCATGTAAAATAGGTTCCACGGAGGGTAGTATTGTTAAAAGTCTTGCTCCTTGACACCAGCTACTACCCGTGTAACGGCCCATGTCATCCGACCAAGTTGTGTGAAACCCAACTACATGGAATGTAGAAGGATCACACGCCGTGTTCCCAGACTCCAAGAAATGTCCATGAAAACGGCACGTGTCTGTAACCGATGTTCTGTAGGAAAGCATATACACGGTGTGTAAGTCAAAGAACAAGCTGTGTCTGGTCAATTAGAAAACACCCATGTACCGTGGCCGTATGCCCGTACACGGCGTCTGTATGTGTTGCCTGCCCATTTACCAGCACATGGGGTATCCCATGTATCTGGTAGGGTCTGGCCGGGGAGGGTCACACACACTGTTTCCTTGTCCGTGTACCCAACCCATGTTCATGTACACCCGGAGTACATGCTAGGTGATATTCCGATGAACACACGCCGTGTAGCCCAAACTACACGTCGTGTAGTCGGTATGTTTCCAAAAGTCCATCTTCTTCCTCCTACTTTGGCCGATCTTCTAGATCCATGATCTCTCTTCCGTTCGTCCCGATGCTTCTGGGCTTGGTTCGTCCCATCATATGAACACCGAATCGGGGGTTTTCAGTCCTTCGATCAGGTCATAATCCTCCAACGACCCATTCAAAAAAAATGCACAAAAGATAAATATCTCTTGATCCACTCTGAATCATCCACTGAAACCATATTCACACATCTGTAAAATCTTCTTGGTGTCGATTCATCAATTTGGGATCGTCGCGTCGCAGAACGGAAGCACAATGATCCGTTGTTCATTGCCCCGTGAAGAACAGAAAGAATGTGAAGAAGAGGAAGTGGAGAAATCCAATGAAACATGTTTAAGGAACGAACCTTTGTCGTCATTCTTCATGGAATTGACCCGATCCCGTTAATAGGATTAAACGGAGTAGAAAATCAACAACCATAGATCAACATGGATTCAATCCCCCAAAATCCCCACAAAATCCCATCCCGCATGACTGATCACTCC